>OY728151.1:2031870239-2034370239 GCA_963277665.1 Viscum album | reverse complement strand
AATAATATCATTGTGGTAAAATACATAGATATATTGTAAACATCATGATTCTATATTTTATATTCCAATGATACTAGACCAATATGATTCTATAGTGGATTAGAATATTATGTAACAAATATTCATCAAATATGATTTAATATATGTGTGTGTAATGTATGGTTGACTAATGTTAGTGTAATAGTAGGTTTACATAATTAATTAGATATTAAGATAATATAAATTTGTTAGGATACTATGTATATATATATGTATAGGATTATATCCTAATATTTTGTTAAAGAAGTGATTATTTTTATTTCCAAGAAATAAATCCTTGTCTGGATATTAAATCTGGACATGTTTTTAGTATATTTGGATCTTGGGCTAATAATATATTTTTTTTGGTTATGTATATATTCATTATCATTCTAGTTCATAGTGGGATTTCCCTTTCATCACAACTTGATTGAAAATACTATTGGATATGATTGGAATAATTTATATTTTATTTATGAATAATTATGAAGGATTCGAATAGATTGTGATAATTAATATCATATGTTAAATCTATGGTGTCACATATTGAGGATAAGGGGTGGTTATTTAGACATCCTATAAGTTATTTTTCATTCTTATTTGGTTTTCCACTCTAATTATTTCTTCACACACTAGGGTTTCTGGTTTTATTTTATAGATATGACTGTGAGGATTCATGGTAACACTAAATACGATAGACAAAGGAATTATTATCCCCATAAAAAACATAACGATATAGTAACTAGAAGGAGAATCATTTTGATTTTTCATAATTAGTTTTCATTATTTTTGATTAATTATATAATATTTTTGGATTTTCCTAAGGAATAAAATAATATTATATTAGAATTTTATAAAGGATTAGGTTGAAATTATCATGGATGTAATAATGTTTAATTTAATTAATGTTAAAAATGTGGGAGAATCTCCTAATAAAATATAAAAAATTAAGGGGAAATGTTTTCTATGTGTATATATAGTTCATATAGAAATTAATTAATAATGAATTCAATGTCTTATTTGTGGGGAACCTTCGAATTATTTGACTAATTCCCTAATTGAAGTGTTAATTATTACATTAACGAATGGTTTATGTTATTCAAATAATTTATGTGTAAATATTTACATTTTTATATATTTGGATTAAAAAATTATGTTGTATAAGAGATATATAAATGATAATCTAGTTATAATAATTAGGAAACATCTTATTATTTTATCAAAATTATATTTTCCTTATGGATTTTAAATACTATGATGAATGGAATCAAAATCCATGAAAATGGATTTAGTTTTATGGTGGTAATTTTAGATAACAAATGATTAAGAGGTTGAATTCCCCTTAAATGATAAAAATATTGAGATTTTATAGATTAGTTTAGAAGAATAGATGATTCACATTGATATATAAAATGGTATAGTATTTGGGTCTTTAAAATTGGTCAAGAATTTGATGAAAAAGTGATTAAGATAATCATTGATGAATTAGGTTTCATTTTTGATTTGTAAAATATATTTAATAATAAGATATTTTATTTAATAAATAATGTGGGAATTATTTTTTGGATGAATGTTTGTTTTCATTAAGGTTTTATGGTTATTATAGTTATCACCTTATTTCATTATAATATATTATCAATGTATTCACATTTTTGGTTTGTGACATTTAGAGATACATTAAACTTTTTTTGGGGATTAATTTCACGTTAGTTTTTGGAATTTAGGTACCTTATTTCTAAATATTGGGATAATAAATTTGGTCACCCATATTATGTATTTGTTTTAAGGTTAACAACTTATTGAATGTTAATGTTGAAGTTTGGGTATTATTGTATGAGGTAAAATAATGATTTATCAAATTTGATATTTTGTTTTAATTATTTCAGTTTTGGTATGTATTTATGGACTATTAGAATGAATTTTTAAATTTTTAATTAATTTTATGATCCATTAAATTTTAATTTTAGTGCTTCATGTGCAAAAAATAATCTTGAATATTATTTTTACTCAGTATGAGATTAAGTGTATATTTATCAAAGTAAAAAATACAGATGAGGTTGTGTTTATGAAGTGAAAAATATATCAATTAAGTGTATTTTTCATGTTACCTCTCTAGATTTTAAAATTATCCCTTAAATTTTTTAAAATGATTTTGAAATAAAATTTTATTCTTTTATGTTAATTTTTAATGATTCTGTAGTCTTTTAACCAAACAGATATTTAAATTTTTGTAGTCATTAAAATTTTTTGTGACCATATTCTCTATCACTATCTATTAGTATTGGAGAATTATTTTTCTCTAATAAGTACATATTTTTACTTCCCACTAGTGTTATCTTATTTGGAATCTTATTTTTGTGTTATTATAGATGTCCTTAATATTTCCCTTTTACATCAATTTAATATGATTTTTTATTAACCCTTTTTACGATATTTATTTTAGAAAAACAAATTTTCAAATTTCAAAATCTTGATTACTAGAAACAATGTAAAATTTTGAGGAAGAAATTTATTAATGAGGGGAGAAGGAAACTCTATTATATTTAAAAAATTAACCTATGTTCTATAGTGTATATGGTATAAAACAGAGAGATTATGAATAATAGGAAATATTTTTTTTAATATGAATATAACAACATAGTTATTGAATCGGTATATTTAAATAAGAATAAAAAAAATTATGAAGCGTATATATAGTTCATAATTTATAAAAATTGGTTGATTAATTATCTGGAAATGTGTATTCACTTTTTTGGTAATGTCATGTTATGTTTTAGAAATATTTTTCCTTCGAACATGAATTTTATTTATTTTTATGATGAAATATTATAATTAATATTTGAAAATTTTAGAAAATTTATCTAATAAAATCAAATTATGTTTTGAAATTAACATGTAATGAATATCTTAGATTTAGTTTTTATGAATTTTTTAAAACATTCAAATTTTTTGATATACATAAAAAAGATTCACATATTTTTTGAAAATAATTTTTATTTAGATATTTTATAATAATTAATTTTAAAATGTTTGTAAAGGAATATCAGTTATATTATACTATAAATAATAAAATTAATTTCATGGGAATAAATTTTATGGTTGAATTTTGTATAAAAATAATTTATCTTTAAAAGATTTTTTCGAAAAAAATTGTTTTCTATTTTATTATGTGGTTACATTTTAAAATAAATTTCTAACTCTTGGAGAAAGTTAATTATGGAAATTATATTACATATTTGGAATCATATAGTCTAAATCTGGTAAAAATTCCCTATCAATTTTATGAATTATTAGTACTAACTGTTTTAAAATTTATCACCTCAATAACGGGTAAATAATATTAACCAAGGCTAAAAAAATGTAAATGTCACTATTTTTTCCATTATTATTGGAATATAGAAACTATAACCTTATCACCATAGGCTCTATATTTAATTTTTAAGGGATATATGTCCTTGAAAATTAGTGGTATAATATATAAAGTAATGAAAATTTTAAAATCTCACCCTCTTACATTTAAATATCTCATTTGTATTCATATAAGTAAAAAATATATTTGAGTTCAAATAATAATTTTAATTTTAACAATAATGAATCATTTTCCAAATGATAATTTATATTTAAATTTTATTGATTATATAATTACATGGAATGCATATGTATCTCCAACATAGTATGTCATCAATTAATATGAAAATAAAATAAATTATTTTAAAAAATTTACATGTAATGTAATTTAAGGTGGTTATAATATTTCATGAACTATATAGATTAATTTATCATATTACTGTTATTTTAAATTATTATATTCTAATAATTGGATTTACTTTTTTTCATTATGTTTGCACTTTGTGAATGCTATAAAAAAAGAAATAAATGATATTTTATGGAAACAATATTTTATTAAAATACATAAAAATAAAAAATTCATGAAATGTAATAAGGTGGATATGATATGGTAAAAATTTATTCCATTGAATTTTATGGGCCAATTTTCAACTTATAAATAATTTTATAATCCTTCAATAGGGAAAAATTCATTACCACAATAACAGTTAAAATAGGTTAACTATTGTATTAAAATCAAAGATGAGCTTTAATACACTAAATAAAATTTTCCAACATTTATAGGATGATGAGTTTTCAACCACATAATTACTTATCTATGGATATCTATCCATTTGGATGAATTTTTAAAGAGAATTATTTTCTCACAATTTAAACTTTTGTGAAATTCCAAGAGTTTCCCACCCCTTGCCTTTAAAAGGGAATCCATCATGCATCCACATCACACTACATAAATACTTATATCATGAACATATACAAAACACATATCTTGTCATAATCATTTGAAAAAAATTAGCGCCTATGTTCAACCACAAGAATTAACCCCAGGTTCCTTCAGAGGTTATCTAATGGAGTTCATTACACTATTAGGCAATCCACTTAAATGATCATTTTTTTCATAATTATTTTACCTCCTATAATTCAATAATATTTATAATAAAATATTAAATTTATTATCATAAATATATTTAAATTTTATTTTGATTATGAAACCACAATTATAAAAAATAATTCCCCTCAAACATATAGAGAAATCACAACTCGTGCGTACATTTGGCATGTCATCACCATAGAGTGATATAATTTATTTTTCGTCACCATATATTATGTATGGGTGTTATTATTGGTTCAATTTTTAATAAAATATTAAATAAATAAATATTCATCAGTAATTACAATATTATATCTAACCACTTACCCTCTAATGTATTTTAATCTAATAACCTCACTCGATCATACGTGTGGACTACCACATCCACGAAGTGATGTGATTTTTTTATATCTCCTTTACATGGATTGTAATAAGAACGTATTTGATTAATATATATGATCTATAATATAATATAAATATTCTACGATGGTGAAATATTATTTACAATACCTTCATTCAATCCATCGATATGAGAAAACAACATTCATGTTTGCGTATAGCCTACCATATCCATGATCAGTTTAATTCTTTTTTTACTATATAACCTTTATTGATGACTCCATATTTATAATTAATTTAAATTATATTTATATAATTACTATAGTCATGTAGACTATGGAATAATGATCAAATTATATTGACCATAAAATTGGATCAAAAATTAAAATGGAAAACAATGAAAAGGTTAATAGTAGGAAACAATGATATTAATAAGAAATTATTTGTAAAAGGGTGTTGAAGTGTTTAAAAGTTATCATATAAGAAATTATAATTATGTAAATTATTCTAGTATAGATGTATAATAAATTTTCATTTATTATAATTGGTGATAATACTCCTTTAAATCTCATATAAATTGAAGTATTTCTTCATCATCTCAAAATTGTATCACTATGGCATGTATTGTGTCATTAACTTATTTATAATTATGATGGGTATATACTACCCCTTTTACATTTTATATCATTTTTATCCATTGTTTCATGATATTTAATGTTTCATTTATGTCATTATTTCATTGTACTTATGATTTGTATGTTACTAAAGTGGTAAGGTTTTTATAATATAATCTCAATGTTTATCAAGATTATCTATAGTTATGTTTCTAATTATGAAATTTATATGTAAACCTCTCAATAATATCATGAAATTTTCTTATCTTGTGGTTATTTCTATAGAATACATTTGTTTTCTTTCATTTTATTCTCATTAATTACAAAGGTGACTAAAATTATTTATTAATGAAAATTTGACTTTGTTTCTCTCATTGGTTGAAAATCTATTTTGATCCATTTCTATGGTTTGGGGTGTGAACCAATTAATTGTGATATTCTATTATGTGATCCTTGAAAACTAAGTAAATTCGTTTTTTGTTTATATATGTGATATAAACATATATCTTATTCCAATGTTATGATCTCATGGATCAATTTATTTAATTCATTTAGTATTAAGGTTTTACAAACATCGATTCCCTATGACAAGATTCATGATTATGATCTATAATATAATGAGTATGGATTTCAAATTTTAAACTGATGTTGTCACCCCTTTATTCTAATTTCATGTTTATATGATCATTGATATCTTACTTTTTACCCTTATAGAAAATCTATGTTTACCAATTGTAATTTTTTTCTTTCCCTAGGTTTTTATGAAAGGTTTTAGGTTTGATAAAAATATTATAAGGGTTTAGTTATGAATAATTAAGTGGGAGATGATGTATATATCTTATATAAAATTTATTATGTGTCCAAAATTCTAATGATAATAATTATATATTATTCTATAGAGATTTATTACTTTATTTTTTTAATGTTAATCTAATAAGATATAATACATATTTATATAATATATGAGTAACTATAGGGTTGATGATTGGGATTGGTATTGAAGAGTATAGCAAGCCCTGGGGTTTATTACTCCCAAATAATCATGAGCACTATAGGATTTTATTCCCATATAGGGTAACATAATTCTATAAACCCATAGATTCATAGGTTGTGAATCACTCTACGTAGTTGGTGTATAGAAGGACTCCATTTTACTTGACATGTGGTGGGTTGTTCATAGGGATAATAGTATTTTCTACTACCTAAACTTGTGTTCCAATAATCATTGATGTTTTGGTTATTTTTTTGAGTTAATTACTCCTTCATATATTAACATTGTTCGATTCATATTGAGTCATCCATAAATAGATTGGTACTACATTGAATAAACCATATCATGGAAATCCATAGTCAACCTTCTACAATCCTGGAAATGAAGTTGTATGAGATGATCTCAATAGAGAATACTATTATGTATATTATGTTGATGACTTTAAATTATTATAAAGGACTTAAATATTTTAATATTTATCTCATGTTTCCTATCTAACAAATAACTAGGTTTTTGATTTTCTTATTATTATTTTGTGAGTAGTTTATCTCATACCTTAGTGGTTTTGAGATAAAAGGACCATTATTTTATTCCTTCATTATTTTCAGTTCATCATAAAATTAATGAATGTACTCACAACATCATTGTATTTTTTATGTCTGTGTCATGTATTAAAAATGTAGATAATTTATTTGTAAATTTATTTGACACGCTGTTTGCACTGTGGTAGCTTGTTATATATTTAAGTGACAGTAGAGAAAAATATTTTATTGTGTTATTTTATTAACTCAATCACTTCTCCATAGTTTCTAAAAGTTGGTTTACCATTGGGTTGTTAGGCATGGATTATTCTCATTTTACATTATTAAATATGCACTTGTTCTTCTATATGGATCTTAGAGTGTTTAACATGTGTTATATATTGTAGTTGGTTTTATTTTATATCCTACATTATTTCATACTATATAGAGATGTGTGTCTTTGTGTATATGTATAAGGGTATGGTCTTAATATTGTTATATATGCATACTTATTACTTTTCCCAACACCCTGGAAAATAGGTGGTAAAAATTAGTTTAGACACTAATAATACCACTTGTATAGTATAGATTTCAGTGGATAAGTTCTAATGGTAGAATTAGATAAAGACAATATTACATAAAACTTTTGGAGTTAGGTGTATGTGATGATGGATTTGGGAATTTATGGCCATATCTTCAATGGGTAATAAGTTTGGATATCCATAAATTGATCTATTTTTAGGGTTTTGGATAATATATCCATTCACTATGAAATTTATATCCTTTTTTAAAACAAATATATAAAATTAACAAGTTATAGGGATCAATTTCATTTGTGATGCGTCATGCAAGGATTGTTTTTCAATTTACATGTCATATGTATGTTATACCCCTATATATTATTTAATGATGATTTTCTATCATCCCTAGTGTAAGAATCCACCAAGATGATAAAAAACTAAAATTCTAAGAAAATGTTGTGATGTGCTAGTGCTAGTGATCAAACCTAATTCCATTGACTATCTAATCAATAAGGCTTCCATGAAGGGTTATAATCACGGTATTTGACTATTACGTTAGTGGGGGTAAGTCACTATATGAATAATATGACATGGAAACAAGAATCTTACATTATAAGATGATTTCCTATCAATTTTTTCATTATAAAATTTCAATAGAAAAGGTTGTGGATGTGGGTGGGTTGAGTGATCATAATGAATTCCAGTGGTTGTGACCACCCATATTCTAAGGCAATCTTAATAATGAAGAAGATTTGATTTGGATTTATGTTGTGATTTTTGTTTTTATTATTATCCCAAATCCATTTGATTAATTGATGGTTCTATAATCTATCCTCAAAAATGAAATAATGAATCGTTGGAGGGAATTGTTCATGAAAACCCACAACATTGTGACTCTCCATTTTATAAGGTCTGAATGCTTCTTTTTTTGTAGTGAAACTTTTCTATATTGATTTAGAGGTGGATATATGATATTATAAAGATAAAATAGAGTGTTATTCTAGTTTTTATGTATTCATCCAGTTCACTAAACCCTTAAGGTACTCCATCATTCTGATATATGAGAGACTCTTTTAAAGACAATGATTTGAGAAAATATGTCATAACCAACACATTACCCCTCTAAATCTACTCCAATGTCATATTTTGTTAATATCCCTAGTGGTCAAAGAAATTTTTAGTAGAGGAGTAGCAGTTTTATAGAGCTAGTGTCAGCTATCTCTATAATGATTCATTATCAATTACATGTTATGGAAATGTGTTGGTCCCAAAACATTAGAGGCATAAAAATGGGTAGGTTTAGATCCAAGGGATAACAATTTTGGAGTTTCATTATTTATATATCTGACCATGATATAAAATTTATTATTCCTATCATGGATAGGTTCATATGTATCATGAATTAAAAAAATAGAATTATATAGATGGAAATTAGAAAATAGGTGTACCTACACATTAATGACAATAATCAAATCAGGTATCTTCATAAGGAAGATACGGTGGTCCTCATGATGTTAGGTATGGTAAAAAACCAAATACTTCACTAAGATGAGGAGGTTTACATGAAACTAATTACAATATACTTCTAAAGCCACAACCCATATCCATTCTCTACCAAGCTCAAGGAACTAGTGGACATAGACAATATCAGATGTAGTCAATGGAGGGTAAGGACCAAGAAACAACCACCATGATATGGGATACCATTTGTTACTAATATAAATTGATACTAATAATCATATATATGGATATAATTTATTCCGTATTTTCTAAATCCCAATAATGAGTGATATAAATAATAGTAGAGGACGTATCATAAACTATGAATATAGAGACTCTAAATAATGGTGATCGCATGATAACCCACATATACTAATAATAAAAGATACCACATAGTGGGTAGTGATTTTTCTGGTACCACATAGGGGTTTTGATTAATCCCTATGAAATCATCCTTAGTGGGGATTTTCAAACCTCATTTTATGTTTGGATAAAATGATATCATTAGATAATTATATCTTTTCATGATGATGTACTAATGTTTTATATCACAATTGAGTGGAAAATTTAGATTATTCTTTAAGGGATTGTGTTTATAAAGTTAAAAATAGAGAATCAATTAGTTATAGTGTTGGGAAAAATATGTTGTCGATGATTTAGATAAAAAAATTACAATTTTCATTTAGATGTATATGGTTTTTTTCATCATGGATATTTAAATATTTCATCCTTTTTAAAATATTGAACTTTATGTTTAACTACTCATCGATACCATTTTGATATCATTAGTATCATATTAGATGACCCACACTAAAATCAAATAGATAAAAGTGTTAGTATAAGATCACATAAATAATGGTTTTGAAATAACTTTTTCACCCATATATTGGCCTTGTAATGTTCTTCATGATTTTATATTAGAGATTTATTCTTTGTATTTGACTATAATATCCTAAACTAGGTGATAGTTATGAAAACATACACTCTATTATGGATCTATTACCACATAGACCAGTTGACATGGGTGTGATGGTTATTAATGGTCGATAATAGGTCGAACTTATGACAATCGTGCTTTTATTACAAACATAATCATGTATTATTACATAAAATATTCATTTGATACAACATGGAAGATTGAGAGGTCATGTGTCTATGGGGATTAGGAACATTACATAAAAACATAAAACCTGAAATACAACATCTTTATTGAAAAATTCCTTTACATGACAACTACATTCCCTCGTACTTAGCATTGCATGGGATAACCTGAGGACATGCATAAGAAAAGGGTGGTATAACAAGCCCAGTAAGGGAATACACATGGAATAACCTGAGGATTACAATACATGTTAGACATTAGGAATATCAATAGAGAACAAGAGAAACATGAACATAAGCCATGATAAAGCATGATAATCATAACATGGAAATGTGACAACAACACTTAATAAGGAATTAGCATGAGCCAAGACTCATTGCACAAGGAGCATGAGTAAATCCTCATTGCACATGAAGTACGAGTAAACCCACATTGAACTTGAATTAGCATGATACAACACTCATTGCACATGATGTATCATGATACTATACTTTACCCAATACATTGGAGCGCTATAAGGGCACACCCTTCTTAAACATTTCATTTCATGCATAAGTGTGCCACATGGATCATAAAACATGGATTCATAAAAAATAATTATTTATTCCATGAAAAAGGAATGTGGAATTAATACATGAAACTTTATAATCAATAATTAAGTGTGCATAATGGTTAATACACTTTATGGGAAAATAGGCATGGTATTCACTACACAATGGCATTGGCTTAGAAAATCGGTGGGATTTCGGCGGCGTAACGACGTGACATAGGAATTCATAAAAATGGTTGATAAGAGAGAAAGGGGTTCCTCATCATATTTACATGCAATGGATAGGATGTAGGTCATATAGATACATGTCCCAACAATTTTAATGGAATTTAGATTCATGATACAAAAGTATTTCTTGAATGTAAATGAGGAGAGAGAAGTTCCTTTCGGAATTTTGGCATAGTAACAGGTGTACATGGGAGGCATTTAATAAGGTAGAAAGGGTCTCCCACCATTCAAACATAAATAGAGAAGAATGATTGAGGTGAGAAACCATACCCCAAAATTCATAATTGAAATTAAAAGGGCAAAACAACTTAATTAAAATTGGACAAAAATGAGAAAGGAAGAAAAAACCCTTTCTTGGAAGTGTGCTTCCAAAGGCTAAAGAGAGGCTTGTGAGAGGATTCTTGGGAGCTTGGAACACCTTGGGTGGATTCTAGAGAGAGTATGTCAAAGGTTGGACGAACTACAAAGGCTTTGAGTGAGTAGGAAGTGGGAGATTGAGTGGGTTTATATAGGAAAGGTTAGAGAATTCTTTATTATTTAGGTTTGTGACCCCTTATAATAAATTAATCCAAACCACAAAACATCCCATAGATTTTGCCCATGGTTTTTGGAAAAGGGAACAGGAAAAAAATATTTTATAAGCCCAAAGTCCGAACATTTTAAAATAATAGGGTTGCTTATGTGGAGGTGAGTCACACTCCCATGGAAAATAATTTAAATAGACAAGGTGTTTAATAAGTCTTGAGGGGTCCATTAATGCTTTGAAAAGTAAGTAAACCAAACCCAAAATAACATTATTTTAATGTTAAAACATATATTGGCCAAAAATAGAGATTATTGTATATTATTACATCACTATTGGGTCATTATGATGTCATAAATCACATTATATATTTAAATGGTATTTAATTTTTACCCAAAAATTTGACTGTCTCAGAAAATTATGAAAAATTCATCATTTGATTATTTCAATGACTTGATTCCAGAAATAACATTTATTTTATCTAAATAATTTTCTAAATATGTTAATTTTGAACTTTTAAAATAAAAACCGACATTTATTGAAAATTCACATGTTTTGATAGAAATGGCTTTGAAACCTTATTAAAAATTATAATTTAATTCCTAAAATTATAAGGTAATTTATATTTAGTAATAATTAATTTAATAATAATTATAATATTTCATTAAAATATTATTTAATTCAAAAATCCCTTAATTTAAAAAAAATTGAATTCTTAATTAAATAATAACTAAAAACACTATTTGTACTTTAAAAACAATTTATAATGTATCAATAATGACAAGAAGGTATATTTAATATTATATACAAATATAATATACATGAACATAGTACTAGCGATTTGTTACATAACCCCTTAAAACAGCTACATAATACCTAAGGGTAAGGTGTGTGATGGTGATAGACTCTTGGGGTGGCTCAGATAACATCAAACGAGTGGTAATTTCTATCAACTTCCACTTCTCCCATAGACTGTCTCGTTCAAGCTTGACATGACGAAGCTCAGCTTGGGCTTAGTCAAGAGCGAAGCCCAAGGACGCCGCCTCTTTTCCAAGATCTGACAAATGGGCTTTGTATGGAGCAATTCTACTGGATGAGGCCATCGCTTCTTTTGTGTGAGTAAATTGATTTTGTTAAAGCCTTATATTTATACTAATCATTTGATCACTGTTCAATGTCTATATTAGAAATGGTCAAAATTCATAACAAAAAACCAAAGAAGTTGACATTTTATATAAAAATAAAGAGATATTTAATTAGATCAAGAGGGATTTCCATTAATAAAACATTGGGTCGTTACAATATTCCCCCCTTATGAAATTTCACCCTCGAAATTTCCTTTTCCCACACTAAAACAGATGTGGGTAACTCAAATTCATCATTTCCTCTGATTCCCAAGTCGCTTCTTCAAACATGTGGTTTCTCTGCAACACCTTGATGAGGGGAATTGTCTTATTTCATAGAACTTTTTCTTTACGATCTAAGATCTTCACTGGTTTCTCCTCATAAGAAAGATCATCTTCCAATTATACCACCTTAGAAGAGAGTACATGTGAAGGGTCTGGTATGTACTTTCTTAAGAGGGATACATGAAAGACATCATGTACTTTGGCAAGGGTAGGTGGAAGTGCTAGTCAATATCCCAGAACCCCGACACAATCAAGAATCTCGAAGGGGCCGATGTACCTTGGAATTATCTTCCCTTTCTTTCCAAACCTCATGACCTTCTTCCATGGAGATATGCATAGAAAAACCATGTCTCCAACATTAAACTCAAGATCTAGTCGACGGTTATCTGAATAACTCTTCTATCAACTCTAGGCTACCTTGATATGTTGCTGAATGGTTTTCACCTTCTCCTCCATTTCTTCGACCATTTCCGGTCCAAACAGCTTATGTTCACCAACCTCATCCCAACACGCTGGTGTTCTGCACCTTTTCCCATAAAGGGCTTCATATGGTGCCATTTGGATGCTTGATTGGAAACTATTATTATAAGAAAACTCAAACAAAGGAAGTTGTTGATCCCATTTTCCGTTAAAGTCCATTGGTCATGCTCTCAACATTTCCACAAGTGTTTGGATAGTCTACTTGGATTGGCCATCAGTTTGAGGATTATAGGCTGTACTGAAGTTCAGTTTAGTATTCAAAGCATTTTAAAGTCTCTTCCAAAACATAGTGGTGATTCTTGGATCTCGGTCAAACACAATAGATAGTGGTAATCCATGCATCCTTACCACTTCCCTGATATATATCTGTTCCCATTGAACCAATGAGAAATCCTCCTGAATAGAAACGAAGTGTGCAGAATTTGTAAGATGATCCATAACAACCCAGATTGCATTGTTGCCTTTGGATATCCTTGGAAGTCTGGGGAAAAAGTCCATGGTGATGTTCTCCCATTTCCATTCCGGTATGGGAAATGGTTGCATCATCCCCTTAGACTTCTGCCTCTCTGCCTTCACTTGCTGACACATCAGGAAATTTGATGTATATTCAGCGATCTCCTTCTTCATATTATCCCACCAAATGTTTTCATAAATATCCTGATACATCTTTGTGCTCTCTGGGTGAATAAAGAAATTTGAATTATTTGCATCATCCAAAATTTCCATCTTCAACTCCGGACCTGATGGAACACAAAGTCATTTCCCAAACCGCACAATTCCTTCTTAATTAACATTAAACATAGAGGATTTCCTTTTTTTGATAGCTTCCACTTTTTCATGAATTCTCACATCATCCTTTTGAGCATCATTTAACCTTTCCAAAAGAGATGGATGAGCAATCATTTGTGAAAGGATTGATGATGTTCCCTTCTTTGTGATTCCCATGTCCATCTTCATCAAGTCTAAGAAGATTAGATCCTTCTCAATTCTCATCATTGATAGAATCATTGGGTCCTTTCTACTTAGAGAAGCTGCCACCTTGTTCGCTTTCCCAGGGTGGTAATGGATTGAATAGTCACAATCCTTGATGAGCTCTATATATCTTCTCTGGTTCATATTAATCTCTTTCTGTGTAAATATATATTTAAGACTCTTGTGGTCAGTATATATCTCACATTTATCCCCATAGAGATAATTCTGCCATATTTTTTAGGCAATGTTCAACACCGCTAACTCCATATCATGCGTTGGATAGTTTCGCTCATGGATTTTCAACTACCTTGAGGCATAGGATATCACTTTATCATTCTTCATTAGCACACAGCCTAAGTCCTTCATTAAAGCATCACAGAATACCACAAAAATTACCCCACTCTTGGATAAAGTGAGCACGGGCGCAGTGATACACCTCCTTTTCAACTCCTTGAAGCTTTCTTCACATTCATCACTCCATGAAAACATTACTTCCTTTAAAGTATGCTTGGTAAGAGGGTTGGGCAATCATGAGAAATTTCTCACAGATCGTCGATAATATCCAGCTAAACCAAGAAGCTATGGATATCCGTTACCGATGTTGGCCTCGACCATCACTCAATTGCATCTGGTTTGGAGGGATCCACAGTTATCCCATTGCTTTTGATAATATAGCCCAAGAACGAGACCACCTTTAACCATAACTCACACTTGCTGTACTTTTCATATATCTTCTCCTTGAGAAAAGTCTCTGGTACAGTTCTTAAATACTCATCATTATCCTCCTTGGTTTTGGTGTATATTAGAATATCATCTATAAAGACTACCAAAAAATTGTTGAGGTAATCTCTAAAGACTCTATTCATCAATTCCATGAAGATTTATAGAGCATTAGTGAGTTCTAAAGGCATTACTATGAATTCACATTTATTGTATCTTGTGTGAAAGGCAGTCTTGGGGATATCTTCCTTCTTCACCCTTACTTGATAATATCCCGCCCACAAGTCCACCTTGGAGATGTATTGTGCTCCACGTAGCTGATCGAACATGTCATCAATTCGTGGGAGAGGATACTTGTTCTTTATCGTGATTTTGTTAAGTTCACGATAATCGAGGAAAAGCCACATTGACCCATCCTTCTTCTTAATGAAGAGGACTCGTGCACCCCATGGAGAAGCACTTTGGCGTATAAACCCTTTATCTAGATTCTCCTATAGTTTCTACTTCAGATCTTCAAGCTCTACAACAGCCATTGTATATAGAGTCTTGGATATTGGAAAAGCCCTAGGTATAAGTTCAATTGAGAACTCAATATCTCTTCTAGGAGGAAGACCAGGCAGTTCCTCGTGATAACCTTCAGCGAATTCCCTCACAATAGGCATTTCTTCAAGGATGGTTTCTTCCTTGGACTCAATCATCTGATCCAGATACACATTCTCATAGGGCAGTAATATCCATGCTTGACATGATGGAGATAAAGATATTCATCTTCCACCTTACACTTGTAAAGAATCAGGGGTCGATTCTCTATATGGAGTGTGATTTACCTCTCCTGAAAATTTAAGTTGGCTCTATATTATGAAAGCCAATCCATGCCAAGAATTGCCTCAAATTTCACCAGAGGATGCATGATGAGGTTCTCCGTGAAATTAAATCCATAGATTATAATCGGGGAGGTCTTATATTAATGGGATACAATGATTTCCCCATTTTCCATACTCACCGATATCTTCTCTTCCATGATTTCTGGTGGTGTTGGGATTGTTCTACTAAACTTTTGAGATATAAAAGAATGCATAGAACCTAAATCAAAAATTATGTTCGCAATTCCTGAATGAATAAATAGTGTACCTACCACCACCTTGTTGTTGGGGTTCACTTCACCAGAAGTGATAGAAAAAAGATCTTCCTTGCTGCCTTGGAGGTTGTTGGTTGCCTTCGATAACCCTTGGATTAGGGAACTGATTTGAAAAATGACCAGGTTCTTTTCATTTGTATCATTGAACAATGCGTTGAGGTTCGAACGGAGCCTTCCTCTCATATTTCGATGTTGCGGGTCTTTCTTGACGACAGTTAACATCTAGGTTCCCTTCTCTTCCACAACTAAAGCATTTCCTCAACCCCTTAAGGAAATTTCTAGGGTTCTTCTTTCCATAGTTTTTGAAAGCTGGGTGCTGGATCTTCATAGCACCATTGGATTTATCCATCGGACCACCAGCATTGAAGTCCACCTTACGCTACTTCTCCCCATGATAACCCCGTGATTCTCTGATCTCCATTTCGACCATGAGGGCACATCAGACAATTTCCTCATAGCTGTCAAAGTCACGGATTGCTAATGCTTTCCGTAGGGTAGGCTTCAACCCACCAAAGAAGCGGTCAACATTTCATTCTGGGGTAATGACAAAGATGGAACCGTATCGTACAAGCCTTGTGAAGTTTTCCTTATACGCTTTCTTGAGGTAAAGGAAGTCCCTTTCCATCTTAAGTCGGAGGGTGGGCAGAAAATATTTATCGAAAAACATCTTCTAGAAATCCTTTTATTCCAACGCCTTGATATCCTCCATAGGCTTTTTATTTTTGATCAATGTCCACCATTGATCAGCATCACCCTCCATACGATATGCTACAAGGAGAACCATCTCTTGTTTAGAACATTGAAGGATGTATAAGATCGTTTCATTGGAGTTGATCCATTGTTCAGCGATCGGGGGATCAGATGATCCCCTAAAAGTAGAAGGCCTTTGTATCATGAAGCTCTCGATAACGACTTGTTCTTTATTAGGGTGGGTTGAACATTCCTCTTGACCCTTATTTCTATTGAAAAATTGGGTTAGCTGAGAGATAATTGTGACGAAGTTCATGATTCCCTCTCCCATTGGATTGGGAATCTCATTAGTACAGTCATCACACTGATCATCACAATGGTTGTTAGCCCGAGTCCTCTTATTACCGGCCATTGGCTAGAATAAAAGGAAAGTTATGGGTAACACATAAAGTGTAATCCAAAAACAAAATTTTATGACTTACAAATAAACTTTTATTTCCTTAACTCGTGAGTCTATAGGATTCAATCTAGGCTTTTCCTGATCTACATTCTAACATATATTCTTAGGGGCATTTTTTTAATTCCCTTAATAAGGGTTCATACTATGCTTGTGATTTTTTTCAAAACATATCCCCCAGGAGTTTCATAACCAAGAGTGTAGCAAGGCCCATTTTCGTGCACCAGTTCCCTTATGAGTCTAGCTCAATGCGGGGTTTTCAGGTTTTAACCCTAGGACACATCTGTTCCAGAGCCGCCTCTACCTACTCGTATCCAGACAGGGATGTATTTTCATGATAAATCACTTACTCGGTACTTAAACAAAACTTAGGGATGTTTTTATTATACCTATTCTGGCCTCTAAGGATTTACTAGGGTTTTATAATCATATTCCCATAAATAACTAAACCTATCCTCTGATAACAACTACGAGAACCCTTCTTTTATTACAAACATAATCATGATTTATTACATAAACTATTCACTTGATACAACATGAAAGATCAAGAGGTCTAGTGTATTTGGGGGTTAGGATCATTACATAACAACTTAAAACATGAAATGCAACATATTTATTGAAAACTTCCTTTACATGACCACTACATTCCCTCGTACTTAGCATTGCATGGGATAACCTGAGGACATGCATAAGAAAAGGGTGAGCTATAAAGCTTAGTAAGGGAATACACAAGGAATAACATGAGGATTGAAATACATGTTAGATGTTAGGAATATCAATATATCCCAATAAAAACATGAACATAAAGGCATGAAAAATCATGATAATCATAACATTGAAATGTGGCAACAACCCATAACATGGAATTACCATGAGCCAAGACTCATTGCAAATGGAGCATGAGTAAATCCTCATTGCACATGATGCATGTGTAAACAATAATTTCACATTAATTATCATGAGTCAACACTCATTTTCAATGACGTATCATGATACTATACTTTACCCAATGCATTGGAGCTCTATAAGGGCGCACCCTTCTTAAACATTTCATTTCATGCATAAGTGTGCAACATAGATCATAAAACATGGATTCATAAAATATAATCATTTATTCCATGACAAAGGAATATGGAATTCATACATGAAACATTTCAATCAATAAGTATGTTTGTATAAATTTGAATACCCTTGATGGATAAATAGGCATGGTATTCACTACACAATGGCATTGGCTTAGAAAATCGGTGCGATTTCGGCAGCGTAATGGCGTGACATAAGAATTCATAAAAATAGTTGATGAGAGTGAAAGGGGTTCCTCATCATATTTACATGTAATAGACAGTAATGAGGTCATATAGATACATTTAACAACAATTGTAATGGAATTTAGATTCATGATACAAAAGTATTTCTTGAATATAAATGAGTTGAGAGAAGTTCCTTTTGGAATTTCAGCATAGTAAAGAATGTACATGGGAGACATTTAATGAGAGAGAAAGGGTCTCCCACCATTCAAACGTAAATAAGGATGTATCAGGGAGGTGAGAAACCATACCCCAAAATTCATAATTGAAATTAAAATGGGAAACCAACTTAATGAAAATTGGACAAAAACGAGAAAGGAAGAAAAAACCCTTACTTGGAAGTGTGCTTCCAAAGGATAGAGAGAGGCTTGTGAGAGGCCTCTTGGGAGCTTGGAGCACCTTGGGAGGTTTCTAGAGAGAGTAGGGAAAAGGTTGGACGAACTCCAAAGGCTTTGAGTGAGGAGGAAGTGGGAGCTTGGGTGGGTTTATATAGGAAAGGGTGAGGGAATTCTTTATTATTTAGGTTTGGGTCCCCTTATATTAAATTAATCCAAACCACAAACCATCCCATGGTTTTTGCCCACGGTTTTTGGAAAAGGTAAGAGGAAAAAAATATTTTATGTGGCCAAAGTCTGAACTTCTTACAATAATAGGGTTGCTTATGGGGAGGTGAGTCACACTCCCATGGAAAATAATTTAAAAAGACAAGGTGTTTAATAAGTCATGAGTGGTCCATTAATGCTATGGAAAGTAAGTCAAACAAACCCAAAATCATGGTATTTTGATGGTAAAACATATATTGGATGAAAATAAAGATTATAGTATTTTATTACATCACTATTTTGTCATTATGATGTCATAAAACACATTATATATTTAAACGGTATTTAATTTTTACCCAAAAATTTGACTGTCTCAGAAAATTATGAAAAAATTACTGTTGGATAATTTTGATGTCCTGATTCTAGAAATAACATTTATTTTATATAAATAATTTCTTAAATATGTTAATTTTCACTTTTAAAATAAAAACTGACATTTATCGAAAATTCATGGGTTTTGACATAAATGGCTTTCAAACCATATTAAACATTATAATTGTATTCATAAAATTATAAGATCATTTATATTTAATAAAAATTAATTTAATAATAATAATAATATTTTATTAAAATATTATTTTGTTCAAAAATCCATTAATTTAAAAAAAATAGAATTTTTAATTAAATAATAACCAAAAACACTATTTGTACATTAAAAACTATTAACAATGTATCAATATTGAAAAGAAGGTATCTTTATTGTTATATACAAAAATAATATACATGAACATAGTACTAGCAATTTGTTACCTAGCCCCATTAAACAGCCGCATAAGACCTAAGGGTAAGGTGTGCGATGGTGACAGACTCTTGGGGTGGCTCGGATAAAATCGCTCGAGTGGTAATTTCTATCAACTTCCACTTCTCCTGTAGACGGTCTTGTTCGAGCTTGACATAATGAAGCTTAGCTTAGGCTTGGTCAAGAGTGAAGCCCAAGGATGCCACCTCATTTCCGAGCTCCGACAAATGGGCTTCGTATGGATCAATTCAACTGGATGAGTCCATCGCTTCTTTTGCCTGAGTAAATTGGATTTGTTAAAGCTCTATATTTATACTAATCATGTTGTCACTGTTCATCGGCTATATTAGCAACGGTCAAAATTCATAACATAAAACCAAGGAAGTTGAAATTTTATATAAGAAGAAAGAGATATTTAATTATATAAGGAGGGATTTACATTAATGAAACTTTGGGTCGTTACATAACTATCATCATCTTTTAGTTTTGAAGAGGTCATATCAAAGGCATCATTTCAATGGAAGTATATGATTTATGATTTTTTTTTCTATTTAGCATGAAACACCATGAAACTATATTTAGGGAACTCTTAATTTGGATTTAAATCCCTTCTTGGACTGGTTTTATGGGAATTCATTAATGATATCTTCATAAATTCATTTTAGTAGGATGATCATTATTAGTATCCAATTGTTATCTAAGACTTTATTTGAGAACACTAACTCATATGTATGTTTTCAAAGTATATATTTTGAATTTGGGTTGTCCAACTCTCAGGGAATGTCAAGTCAAGGGGTTGAGTATATGTGGAACCAATATATAAAAAGGAATTACTTTCATGGGAGAAACACTATATTATTATTAAGGTGTATAGAGTCTTTATCATAATAATATTTCAATAGATGTTCGGAGAATATTTCTTGAGTATTTTGAGTCCTATGTCTAGCTTTATTTGAAATTGATATCCATTCATTTGGTTTGAGTGGTTCCATTAAGACATCAAGGACATAATATAGTGGATGACAAGTACTCCTATAATAATAATTCATGAAGAAGTATTGGAGTATATATTGTTTTGAAATATGTTAGGAGCTAGGATTGGCTATGTGTTGATGTAGAGTCTTGTGATTTATAATGGGTATCGTTATATTTCAAATCATGAGAAGAATTATATGACACATTTTTTTTGGAGATATAATTATTAGTTTTTATAATTTAGAAATTAATAAATTAACATCTATGTGAGTGGTATGAATTCAATAATCAAAGTAATTTCGTCAAATATATATTCTCTTATGTAGGATTGAATCTATGATAGATGAGATGATTATATTTATCATAGTAATATTAATTTAAAATTTACTATAATAAAGGGGTTTTAATCATGGTTACATATGAGAATTTTATCAAATACCATTCTTAGTTAGTAGAGTATGTGTTATAGAATATGGTGATGATGTTGTTTTCCTTAGTGGATGGGGATGAAATGACATATATTTATTTGATGGTGGAGGTACCAACTCTTATATAGTATATGAGGGTGGCTTCTATTTGAGAGATAAATTGTTAGATCATATAGATTCATATATCCATAAGTGATAGACTCGATTGATATTCTGATGTTGGGGATCTTGTGAGACCATCACATGCATTTAAAATGATACTTCTCACATTTCACGATGAGGAACGAAGGGGGTTACATAAATTCCCCTTTATAGAAAATATAGTGATTATAACAATGTTACAGGACTCATGGGTTAGTTTTCTTGGATAGGTATAATGTGTATCATCATTGAGTTCATATGGAGGTGTCTCACCTGACTATAGGTAAAGGATGAACACTATTTTCTAGTTTCATTGGTTCATCCCCTTGAGTTTTTTATAATTTTAGAGGGATGGTATATCTGTAGAATTAATGAAAGAACTTCCATATTTTGTAAAGGTTCATGATGAAATTTTGTGTGGTGATCTAATAAATAACAATGCTGATCCAATTCGACCCTTATCTATATTTTTTTAAAGAATAATTCATGACACTTGTACTTGGTTCAGATCACCCTGTCCCATAGAAAAAAAATTTGATTTTATTTATGAATAAGATTTTTGTTTTACATCTAGGTTATAATGGATTATGTAGTAGTATCTCCTGATGTAATTGTAATTGAGTATGAAATTCCACCCTAAGACAGATTGGAATAAATACAGAATCATTGATGTTCTTGAGTATATAATAAGGGCTTATGTTTTGGTTTTCTGGTAGAGATGGGAGGATAACTGACCCTTTATTATGTTCATGTTAAAAAATAACAACCGTTGTAATATTTTCAGGATAATTTTGAGGCACTATTTTGGTGATCAATTTTGATAGCTTTATACTAGATATAAATTGGGGAGTCATTGAATATAGAATCATAATTTTTGTTTTCAATGATGCAAACTGTTATTGTGATCTAAGAGTAGATGAAGACATCATAGGTCCATTATAAGTCCTATAATAATAGATGATGGAGGAAATTTTCTTTCATAAAGATATTCCATGGTATTCTTCATGTCTCCCTATAAAATAAAATATATAGTTATTGTTACAGAATCATGTTATAATTTCAAAAAATTAATCATTCCTAGAACCTACATTTGGTTGGTGAGGTATCATATCACGAATATTTACTAAAAAAGTTAAATTGGGCCCACAATTTCTCCCATGTGTCATAACTAGTGAGTTACATGAATGAATGATCATACATCATTACATGGAGTATGATAAACATCAAGTATGATTCTATATTCTATGAGTACCCTGTGGTTATCAAGAATTTTTCATAGTGGACCCATTAATGATGAATGAAACATTTTCTGTGAGTAATTTGGAAGAATTGGATCCCTTAGGAGAGATGGTTGGATTGTGCAAGAATGGTGGAGGCTCAGTTCCCTCATAATTTTGATTAGTTTCAATTTTTTTTTGAAGAAAATAAATCAATGTTTAGAAGATGTAATGACCTATAAATCATCTATTGAACTATATATTAATTGTTTAATTGATGTTTTAAATTATGATATGGTTTTAAGGTATCCACCGTGAATGATATAATCCACTGAGATTATTAATGTTATGGTATATAGAGTTTATTTCCCTTGATTAAATCTCACATAGTAGTTATAGGATATTTGGATCCTGAGGTTTTATCATACTTTGTATGCACTTCATTATGATGGAAGTTACACACTACGTTTTTAATGGATTATGGGTTTCTTTATTGAACCTTTTTTCACCAAAATAGGGGTCATAACATGTGAAATTATTATAGTTCATTGATTTTTATGGGATGTTAAGACAGTTTTTAATCATGATATATTTTTTAGATTTTTCATTGACTAAGGTTCATTATATTGTGAAGGTTTTTATTGCTTTATGGGTAAATTCTGGTATAATGAGTTACATCATAACCCCTTGTATTGATTAGTTATATTCCTGGATATAGGATTCATTATAAATATTATTAGTATGGTTTTACTACCAAAAAATTGAAGTATTCATGGTTCACTCCCAATACTATCCTAGTAGACAAAGTCCCTTACTAAACTGGGTTCTCTACTTATTCTAGTATTGTTTATCATGAGATATCAATAATACACAATGAATTAGTGGGAAATATAATTCTCTTCCCATTCATCATTTAATTAAAATAATACCCATTTTTTACACAAGATCATAAAACATTCATTGTATCGATACACATGAAAATAAATATTTTTTATAATCATTTCATCATTTCATTATAGTTGGAAAATAAATGGGTTTAAAAAAATATTTCCATCAAAAGAATAAACCATCTAAATAAATAATATTGATGTCATCATTAGAAAAATTCCATAAAAATGAATAATTTAAATCTAGTGTTATTTTTTTTGATGAATCAAAATACCATTACAATATCATTAAAACATTCTTGAAGAAAATTTCATTTCCAATTTGAAAATAACACTTCAAAATCAATAAATTCACAAAATATTGTGAAAAATAATTTTTTTAATATTATTTAAAACATAAAATGTATTATATAAAATAATGAGTGATCATGACATTTTTAATTTATGTTCTTGTAATATAAAATAAAAGAAAAAATTCATTTCACATTTCTATGAAAATACAAAATGTAACTCACATGGAAACAAAAAAAGTGATTATTTATAAAACAATTTTCAAAATTTTAAACACCATCAAAATGACTTAAAATAATAATTTGATAATATTAAAAACCTCTTTAATAATTTTTTTTTGAAAAAAATGTGTATGGAAGACGTTTTTTTATACATAGAGAGATATAATTTCTATTTTACTTAAACAAATTATTTAAATCTCCGGAGTATATAAATATAATAAAATGAATATAAAACATTAAATTTCTAGAAATAACTATTTTATATAAAAATTCATGAGTTTCATGGGATTTATAACAAAATAATTCATTGATTGGATATTAATAATAAACAATTTTAATAAACAGTGAGTTTTTCACCTAAAACCAATACCACATTGTTGTCATTTTAATCTTAATCCCCATGAAACAAATACCCCTATATGAATACATTGATCATTAAAAAATTCAGAAAAAGATTAAATAAATACATTCATTGGATTTATATAAATAACATAAATGAAACAAGTGGTTAATATGGATTATGAGAAATATAAATAAATTTTTTATTAAAATCCATTAAATCAAATTTTCATTTCATCAAAACTGCTATAGTCTCCTGTAAAATAAATTTAGTTTTATTATAATTTATTAAAAAAGTAAAAAATATACTTATAATATCATTTATTACCCAAAAATTATATTTAAAAACTCATTTATTAATAATTGTTTATTAATATCATCCTTACAGTGTGTTAACTATTTGATTCTTTCAGAAGAATTTTCTTTCAATAGTTATGGTTTGTGTGTATTGATCATTATTAGATAATATTAAAAATGTTAATAATGGAATAAAAATTATATATATTCATTATAAACATATTTAGAGTCATTTATAAAAGATAGAGATATTAAAATGAATTACACCATTAATAGAGGCTATATGCCATATGTATGCATGAACGTTGCCTAGAGTTTTCAACGAGTACAATGAGAGAAAGTTAATTAACAAATCACCTTTTTAGAATAATTATTATATAATACATATCATATATATATAAATTAAATACATCTTTATTATGTAACACATGAATATTAAATATTATTTTTCTTGTAAATTTAATATTTTCAATATATTAGGTTACACAGAACACCATTATTAAACGAATGATTATATACAATTAAATATAATTATTTTAATACGATAATTATAACATAGTCCTTACATTATATGGAATGAACTTTATTAATTAAATTATGAAATTTATATTTTTATATATTTAAAAAATGACATTTATCCAAAAGGATGTATAGGCGTCAGATAATAATGAATGCAATATTAAGCATAAAAAGCTATATTTTTCTAAAGGATGTATTACCCCCATTTAATGGAAGAACTATTATAAAACTAAATTTTATAATTTTTTTAAAATTAAATTTTTGAATAGGGAATTAATATTTGAGTATAGAATATAAAAATTAGGTTATGTTGATTTTTCTTTATTTTTTTTTGAGAAGTTTCGTTTATTGATAAATAGTGAAAAATACTACATTATAGTGAAAAATGAAATCTCGTATAAATAATTATTACACATGAAATTTATTTTAAATAAATAATAGGTAATTAATATATATATATATATATATTAATAAAATTTTTCTTATTTTAATCATTTTTATGTTGAAATTATATATAAGAATTTTTTGATTTTTTGAGCGTCCTTTTTACCCTCCTTCTAACCACGTCTATAGGATTATCATTAAAACTAATTTTTTCATTTTTGTGAAATGAATACTTAAAAATATAAATACATGGTGTTAATTATAATGAAATTTTTTTATCTAATAATATCATCTTAATTTACAGTGTATAATTACATTAGTATTTTTTTATTATATTTAATGGTAAATATAGTAATTAACGGTAAAAATAATATTATAAGCTTTACGAAATTACATTAAAACATGCCCAAATATAACTTTATGAGTTTCATTCAACCCAAAAAATCCATGGGATTATTTTGGGAACACATGGAGAAATATATATTACTTTAATCCATTTATGATATTATATTTCAATGAAAATCCAATTTTTGTATACTTTTGTTTTTTACAAGTAATTTTTTTATATGAGGTTATAAAAGAGATATAGTAACCTATAAATTGTATTTATAAATATAAAATTTTTATCTACATCCTGTTAATTTATTTATAATTTTATAAAATAAATAAATAAATTAAATTAATACACAATAATGGTGTAGTAATTAAATTATTCAAGGAATAATCAATTAAATTATATTAATTATATTAAAATAAATATAAATTAAAATATTTTATTCCATTAATAAATTTTTTAGATGAAGTTGTCATGTTAGGGATGATTTAATGTATATTTCTCAAATGAATAATTTTTAAAAAAAAATTAATCTAATAAATAGTGTCAAAATTAACATAAATGATAATTTAAAATAAAAAATACTTTACTAAATAATATTAAATTCATAAAAATATATTATTTCGAAAAATAACAATAATAAGTGTAAATATGTCATTAATAATCCACTTGGGGTTAGTTTTGAATTTTATAGTAACCATATTAACCATAATGTGTAAAAATACAACTTTACATTGTAGGGTTAAAGAGTTTAACTAAGGATTAAATCCAAAAGATAAGGTTTATTTTGTACGATAATCTTGTCAAAAAAAATTTATTGAGAGGATTTATACCCCTAATAATTTTATCTTATAAATAATTTACTTTTGAGACATTTTTAATTGAAAATTAATCTATATTGAGTTAATATTTTAAGAGTATCCTAAAGAGCCTCTCCCCTCTCTTATAAAAGGGAACCTCTATTTCTCTTGTATTCACACATATAAAACCTTTAGGCTAGGAAAAAACCTACAAATTTCTCCATAAAAATTCACTCACTTCATCCTATAGGATATACATTGGGATTATATCCTACCAATGAAGTCCTTTTGTGATGATTAAAATAAGATACTTGAAGAAGAACTAATTTTGTTTCCAATTCAATTCAATTTAATTTCCTCATCTACATCATCTTCCTATGTTGTTTCGATAATAATGTTATAAATAAAGTCTATTGTATATTAATATATTTTATTATGATTAGGTGACAACCATATTACTCAATTAATATATTCTATGAATAATAATCTCATCATTTGTTTGTACGTAAGACTTACCATCTCCAGGTTGTGGTGTAATTTTTTTTCATAAACACTTTATTTGGATGGGTAAAATTATGAATATAATGGATATAAATAATAAATTTCACATGATATGTATTCATTATTGTCATGACCCACTCCCCAAGAAGTGTACCCCTCTTGGGCCGGCAATGTGAGAAGGGAGATAATGACCCCCCAAGTCCTGCCTCTAGTAGGCCCCGGGTTGGCGACCAGCACCGAGGGTATAGTAAACACACAATGAGAGGCATTACCCTCTAAGAGAACACATGCGGAAGAGAGATATAAGATAGACACCAATCAACTCTGAATCAGAACTGGAATATAAAATAAACCCAAATACACATATGAAATTTCATGAAAAAGTACTACAAATGGAGGGTAAAAACTAAAAGTACCCAAAAAGAAGTAAAACAGCAGAAACCACAAGCCCGAACAGCTCCTGAAACCCCAAGCTAGTAGAAACCAGCTTGATCTCCAACCAGATACAAGTGACCTGAAAGTAGTTTATATATACATAGGGTGATTATAACAGTATACTCAATAGGATCCTCCCCAAAGCCTCTCGTGAAAAAGTAAAGAAATTATACTAAAGCACAATGAATAACAAGTGAAACTAACTTGTCACCTAAATAGGTATACTATGTTCCCAACCACACCATGGAAACTCTCACCAAGTAACACATGCAATAATATTGGATATAGTAAATAATATCAAGGGTACCCTACTACTACTTCCCCACAGGTTCTCCACTTTTCCCCAACATCGCACGTCCAAAGCATCTCTCTCCAAAAGGCTTTCCCGTAGACACCTGGGTGAATAACCACAATCTGAACCTCATGCACCACAAAAGCTTTCCTGCAAACACCTAGGCAAAGCAACACACCATCCTCACAACCAAAAGTAACCTGGTATGTTCCGGTATGCACCACATCCCGCATAACGTGTATCATATGTCGGGTATTATACCTCAATCCATTACAACCCATACACCAAGTAGGGATCCTCAAGCCATCACATCCTATACACGTTGCACCTATAGTACTCCATAGGATACAATATCCAGAATATTTTTGTTTGAAATAACCACAAGCCATTACATCCCACTACACACATATTTGGAGAAACTAACTGTAGTGCCTGTTGGCCCAATTATCTACCAAGAGAAGAGAGTGGGGCCAATGGGGGTAGTCATCCATTCTTCTTCCCACCAAAATGTTAGTAAAAACACCCCCACAGGGCTCAGAATCCTCGGGGTTTCAGTTTCCCGTACTGACAGGGTGGAGTAGAGTATTGAAACATAAAAAGTACAAAATATATTATATCTCACAACCACACTATGGGAATTACCTATTCTTTGGCACAATTTCAACTAATGTCTCTCAGACTCCTGGATGCTACTTCCAAGACTAGGTATCCTATAAGCACACAACCATTTGAAAAGCTTTATTAGATTACTTTATCCCCTTTTTATCAGTTCCACTGTACGTTAATTAATTATTTAAACATTAATTAACTTTGAACAATTTAACATTAAACTTCATTATGATCACACCCAATATCCATTGTACCATCCAAATTAAAACATTCTTATTATGTTCCAGCAACTCCAACCCCATGAGTTGACACCATTTATTCGATTATTCAATACAGAATTACTTTCCCATATTCCCAGGCATTCTAGAAAAGAATTCTATGCTATTAAACACAAAGGTCTCAACACGGTGAGTAGATGTACTACCCATCGAGGCTTCTCCACCTATAGCCAGTGCATATACCCATTATCCCTTGAGAGGCTAAACACGAAAAGCACGTGGCATACCCCACATGTCTTCGCCTATTTCATAAGAAGGGTAAGCATGACCAGCTGCCTTGAGCAGTGGAGAAAAGTAAATAAAATAGTCAACCAAAGAATCATAAAGCATCCAACAATCAAATCCATCCCATTCTATCATCCCTAGTTCCTCCCCAACACCCACATGCATTAACCGATGCATCAAGCCACTCTAGGACTCATCTGATGCCACCACCAATAGTCTCCATTCCTCCACATATCTCAATAGCCATCCAGGCTCTCATCATAGAACAAGCTCCAGAAAAACAAGATTCACATCAATGGGATCTTGTCCCTTGAACAATCAAGAGGGTAACCCCAGAACCCTTTAAGAATTTATCAAACAAGTGGTTCTTTAATCCATCTGGAATTAAAAGATTTATTAAACATAGGTTCCAAATTTGGGAAACCTAATCAGTAAGATATCATAAATAATTTGTCATGCTTACTGTACTAATTTGATTAACATCAAATTACAATAAGAATCAGATTCTTTTTCATGCCTCTTTATCTTTAGCCAACAGTTATTAATTAATCCCGGTTTACGCTCTTTACCGATTTCAATTGAGAACAAACATCTAAACAAAGCAAGAATAGATATCACACTATCAAACAAAACAAGAGGCAATAACATATGATAGATATCAATTTATTTATCCAGTTCAAATATTTATTATGTCAATTCCATTATGATCCCCTAGGATAATATATGATACGATATAATTGCGCGTAAACGAAAAGAGAACCAATGAATCCCCTACCTCAACAATTCTTGACGTTCTTTATGCACACAACGGGTCACAATCATCCTCTCATGACAAATACATCCACTGGAGGATACCATGGTACGACAGCACCAACCAAACCCCAATAACATCCCATTAGAATCATAGAGATTACATGGTATAATATGAAAGGGAGAAAATTGAGAAGATGATCCCCAAAGGAATGACGATAAAACATGCCTTATATGGAAGATTGACCGACACAGCTCGGTTGCATCCAAAATAGAGAAGAACCTATCGGAGGAGTAAGATCTGATTGTGAAACTCCTATGGAAAGGATTGAAAGGTTCTAGCATCTCATTGTCAATAACAAATAGGAAGAAAACGAGAGGATGATATCATGTCCCTTTTGACGATTTAATGGGCCAACGGTTTAAGATACGTTTAATTCTCCATTAAAAGTGGATCACATTATCCCACGCAGTTTGACCAAGTAAAAACATCTTGAACTATAGGGATAATTAATATAGGATTTATGGCATTTGAATCGGACTTAAGAGTCCTTAAAATAAGTCATTAAATGTATTTTATATAAAAGGAAACGTCAAAGGGGAGAAACTGTAGGAAGATGGAAACACTGTTCACATACTCAAAATTTGGCAAGGGAATGAAAAGGTCACCTTTAGACCTCACTGTTAGAGGTTACCGATAGAGCTCACCATTAGATGTTACTGATAGACCTCGCTATTAGAGGTTACCAATAGACCTAAATGTTAAAGGCTATTGATACGCATCACTGTTAGAGGTTACTGATAGACCTCACCATTAGAGGTTACCGATAGACTTCACCATTCTGGAAACATTGTACACCTACCGTTCTAGAAACATTGTTCAAGTCTACTGATCTGGAAACACTGTACACCTACTGATCTGGAAACACTGTACAAGTCTATCAATCTGGAAACATTGTACACCTACTGATCTGGAATCACTATATAAGTCTACCGATCTAGAAACATTGTACACCTACCGATCTGGAAACACTGTACAAGTCTACCGATCTGGAAACAGTGTACACCTGCCGATCTGGAAACACTGTATGAGTCTACCAATATGGAAACACTGTACACCTACCGATCTAGAGACACTTTACAAGTCTACCGATCTGGAAACACTGTAAACCAACCGATCTAGAAACATTGTACAAGTCTACTGATAGAAACATTATTCACTGAACCTCATCGATAGAATCAATGTTCCCTGAACCTCACTGATAGAAACAGTGTTCACTGAGCCTCACCAATAGAAACAGTGTTCACTGAACCTCAACGATAGAAATACTGTTCACTGAACCGCCCCGATAGAAACATTGTTCACTTATAGTTACTGTTCATAAAACTGGAAACACTTTTCACAGAACTGGAAATTTGGAAAAGTGTTTGGGATATATCACCTTGACCTCCCGAAACACCTCCAACAACACATTTTCACAACATAATGTACTGGAGAGGTCTGGGCCATTACATCTGATACCTCTCAAAACATTCTCGTCCTCAAGAAATCAAAACCAAAATAAGGTGACAAAAAAAGAGAAACGGGGTCTGAACAACCACCCATCCAGATACCTCTGAAAAGAGATCAAGCCACAAAATGAACAAGAGATGTTCATAAATAAAACATGAAAGGTCTAACCACAAAGGAAACAACAATACATGAAAAGAGTTAAACATCAAACAACTCTGGGTACTGAGCATGTATCTGTAACTCACGTTCCCAGGTACTATCCTCCATGCCACCATGTCACCACAAGACAAGAACTAAGGGGATATAATTCCCACGCCACACCTTATACTTGCAGTCTTGGATCTCCCCAGGTCTCTCCTCGAAGGTTGCATCATCATGAACATTGATCTCTCCACAATCGATAACGTGAGAGTCATCATGAAGATAATGCCGGAGCTGAGGTACATGGAAAACATCATGTATCTGACTCATCTGTGGGGGAAGTGCTACTCGATACGCCACAGTTCCAACATGAGTTATCACTTCAAAACCCCAAAAAAACATGGGAGAAAGCTTTCTTCCATGAGAAAACTTTCACTTCCCACAATGGGGAGTCACCTTCAAAAACACATGATCCCCAACATTAAACACTAAGGGTCTCATTGTTTGATCAACATATGATTTCTGATGATCTTGCACTATCTTCATCCTCTCACGAATCACCTGAATCATCTTTGTTGTATTCTGCACTAGTTCCGGTCTGAGAATTGCTGACTCTCCCACCCCAGTCAAGCACAATGGAGAATGGAAAGGCCAGCCATACAAGGCTTGAAATGGCACCACAGTAATGGTGGAGTGAAAACTATTATTTTAAGCGAACTCCACCAATTGGAAGTACCTCATCCATGAACCTCCAAAGTCAAGAACACAAGAGCACAACATGTCTTCAAGAGTATCGATGGTTTGCTCTGTCTGACCATACGTTTGAGGATGAAAAGCCGTGTTAAGGCATATTTGAGAACCGAAAGCATGTTGGAGACCCCTCCACACCCTAGAGGTAAAAAAAGGATCTCGATCAGAAAGGACCATCCTAGCGACTCTATGAAGTCTCACCACCTCCTCCAGATACTACCTCGACAAAAATTCCACTGAGCTAGACTCCTTGATCACTATGAAGTGGGCCGATTTTGTTAAATGATCCACCACCACCCATATAGCATCATGTCCTCCTAGAGCTTGAGGTAAACCTGTAACAAATTCCATTAAGATGTCCTCACACTTCCACTAAGGAATCTCTAATGGCTGGAGAAGACCACCAGGAACACGGTGCTCGGCCTTCACCTTCTGGAAAACTAAACAATGAGACACAATCTTTGCAACTGTATGCTTCATCCCAGACCACAAAAACAGACTCCTCAATGATCGGAACAACTTTTTCACACCCAGATGTACAGCTAAAGGCGAACTATGTAACTCTCTAAGAACCGTCTCGCACATCGTCAAGGGCAGGAAAATCCTTCCTTGGTACAACACTTAGTGTTGTTCATCCTTAGACCAACCATCATGGGGCTCACCACAAAAAACACAGTATCTCCAGACCTCCACCTCATGATCTCCCAATTTGGACTCTTCCACCTTTTTCATCATGGATGAATATACCATTATCTAAAAAAGACAACCTCTACCCCCAAATTCTTCCATATCAAGATGTAATGCTAACAGCTCTTCCATTACTCTCCAGGAATCACCAGATTCACGAACAGCATCACTACGTGACTTTCGACTCTGTGCATCAGCTAAAACATTCCCTTTTCCAGGTGTATATGATATTTCGAAGTCGTATTACTACAATAACTTCATCCACCAATGCTGTCGCAAGTTCATGTCCTGTTGAGATAAAACATACCTCAAACTCTTATGATCTATGAAAACCACAAAGTTCTCACCAATGAGGTAATGTCTCCACAAAATCAGCACAAACACCACGGCTTCCAACTCAAGATCATGGGTGGCATAGTTACGTTCATGGGGATGTAACTACTGAGACACATAAGAAACAACTTGTCACGACCCGTCCTCGGGGCCCGTGCCGTGACTACCCCAAGCCCGCCTTCCATAGGCCAGGGGTTGGCGACTAGCACCAAAGGCGTAAAATCCCGATAACTGGGAAGGCATTGCCTTTATAAAGAAAACAAGCACCACAGAGTACAAGCGGAAGTAAAACACTAAGTACAAAAAGAAGAGCTGAAAAGTAAAAGGGGCCGGAAATACAAGCCCAACTGTAAAGTACAACTCGAAAGGGAAAACAGCGACTGAAAAGTAAAGCTGCTACGCTGAGATGTCCACTGGAAATCCCACCTGAAGGGTGGGTACAGATAGCTCTTCTGCTCCTCGGGTCCCGCCGTCTGCTCCAAGTATGACCCGCCCAGTGGTCTGCCTCTGGGTACCCGCCTCGTCGTATAGTCCACCTCCAGGTACCGTCCAGTCCTCGAACACTCGGCCTCTGCTAGTACTGGCCGTCGTCTGCAACCAACACAACGAGGTGCGGGCATAGCCCGTGCAGGGGTGATTATAACGATACTCAATAGGGACCCCGAGACCCTCAAGGTCTCACTAAAACCAACAAGGATAAACACAAGAAGATCTCAAGAGATAAACCCTACTTAGGTATATACCCATACATATACCTAAGTTATCAAGTAACCCATCTCAATCATGAGGAAACACAAGGATTGTGAAATCGACGGATAACCACTACCCGAGTATATGCCCATACATATACCAAAGTTAGCAAGTGATCCATCTCAATCATGAAGTAAACACAAGGTCAAAAGTCTCAGCTCAAACCAGGATTTTCATTATCGAAACCGTAACTGCTGAAGAGCTCCGTCTCTAGAGTGTACAGTGGTCCTGTCACGACTCCGAGGTTGCCGCTCACTAACCTAGGACTGCTGAAGTACTCCTCCTGTCGAGTACTGCGGGTCTGCTGCCAACTACCAGGCGCTCCGTCCGCTGAGGGTCTGCTGCCAAATACCGGGCGCTACCCAGATAGCCTACTGAGGTACTCCTCCTGTCGAGTACCGCGGGTCTGCTGCCAACTACCAGGCGCTCCGTCCACCGTGGGTCTGCCGCCAAGTACCGGGCGCTCCGTCCACTGGGCTAGTCGACTCACTCCAAGTCGAGTCGGTCAAGCAGTCGTCAGGTCTCAGCCGGCTACACGGTCTCCGTACTCTGCACGCTCGTCTCCGGGAGGGTCCGCTCCACGAGCTACTGGTCGATACTCCAAGTATCACAAAGTCCCACGAAGAAGTGCCTCAAAGGTCCGTCTCGTCACAGGGGTCTCAACGCAACAGACGGCGCGTCGATCGGACACCCGGTCTGTGAGTTATTAGCCTTTTCGTCCTAGGGGCCCGGTTGGTTTCGAGTGCGAACCAATCCCGGCCGTATCTCAACTGTACCCCGAACTCCCATAGGGTATACTCAAAGGGACCGTTACTCAACGTAACCACCAACGCCGCTGACGGCTCGTCAAGCGGACGTCCTGTCTGAAAGATATCAGCTTTCCCGTTCCAGGGGCCCGGTTGGATTTCGGGTACAATCCAACCCGGCCATACTCCGACTGTAACCAAAACTCGGGCGGAGTATGTCAAAAGTTCCGTCTCATCAAGAGGAAGTTAACGAAACAGACGGCGCGTCAATTGGACGCCCGGTCTGTGAGTTATTGGCTTTTTCGTCTCCGGGGCCCGGTTGGTTTTTAAAGAAAAACCAACCCGACCGTACTCCACCTGCGTCCAAACCTCGGGCAGAGTATGCCAAAAGATCCGCCTCATTAAGAGGAACGCAACGCGACTGACGGCGCGTCAATCGGACGTTCGTGGCTCGAGATATGAGCGTTTCCGCTCCGAAGGCCCGGTTGGTTCCGTGAACGAACCAACCCGGCCGAACTCAAAGTAAACCGAAACCTTGAGTGCGATATATCGAAACGACCGTCTCGATCCAAGGATCGCGTTGCCGCAGACGGTTCGTCATTCGGAGGTCCGAGGCTCATGTTATGTGCCAAAAACCAAATCAGGTTCGAAACGGGGGGTCCGGGTCCGGGCCGACCCGGCCCGACCCCCCCCCCCCCCCCCGGGGCGGTGCGGCGGCGGCGGCGGGCCGCGCGGCGGCGGCGGCGGCGGCGGGCCGCGCTGGCGGCGGCGGGCGCCACACGGGGTGGTCACGCGGGGGGCTTGATTGCCCCCGCTGATTGATCAAGGCGGCACGGCTTTGAGCCGTGCCTTTGCCAAAAAAAAACGGCCCCCGCAAGTGGGGGCCGGCTGGACGAACCGGGGGGGCTTTGCCCCCCCCCCCTCCTTTAATTGAACCGCCCCCCTCATTAAGAGGGGGGTTTGAAGAACCAGCCGGGGGTTTAATCCCCCGGTTTTATGACATCCGGCCGGCCCGCTGGCCGGCCGGTTTTTACCAACGGGACCGGAATTTCCGGTCCCGCCCTCGACTTCCGACGCCGGCGGCCCGGCCGCCGGTCTGCTCTTCCGCCGCGGCCCGGAACCGGCCGCGGTCTCCTCGTCCCGCCGCGGCCCGGAACCGGCCGCAGTCTTCTCGTCCCGCCGCGGCCCGGAACCGGCCGCGGTGTTCGTCGTCCGGCGCGGTGCGACGGCACCGCGCCCCTCTCGCCGTGCCATGAATCCTTCCAACGCGGCGCGGCGGCGTCGCGTTTTTGAAGACTCTCCTCGGCGTAGCGCGACGGCGTTGCGTAAATTTAACGCACGGTAAACTGCGTGGTGCGACGGCACCACACCACTTTGCTTCCATCGAAAGAATTAAACAAGAACGTTGGAGGGGGGTTCGGCCGTGTTCGTGCGGTCCGGCCCCCCTCGCGTTAATAATAATAACGCAACTTAAAGAAAAATTATGCCACACGTTAATCTTGCTAAAAGCACGATCAAGAATAAAAAGAGGAATCCAAAAGAAATTCGACAACCCCTACCTCGGGTTTAAGATTCAAAGGTTCGGCTACGCTCCGCGGAAGACGGCGTCGCGGAGGTCGGGTGTCGCGGTCGTCGTTCGTCAAATCCGTTGACGAAGAGTTATGCCCGAAGAGACACGTCGTTGGCGGATCTTCGATTGCCGACGAAGAAGGTTCGGGGAGGAAGGAAAGGTCCGAAGATACCGGGTCGCCGAGTCGATGATCCTTGACGAAGTGTTGTCGTTCTTCGTTGAGGATGAAGACGTTCTTCGTTCTTCGTCAGAGCTTGGAGATGAAGGGAAAGCTCTCCAAAGACAAACAAAGAACTCCAAATAAAATAAGACTACCTCTTATTTTATTAACACAACACAAAAGAATTTCAATGTTTGAAATTCAAAAAGGGGGTTAACTCTCTTAATTAACTCACTTATTTAATATACATGAATTGTATAATTAAATAGAAGTTAACTTGTCAAGACAATAAGAGGGAGAGTGGGGAGTTGAAAAGGTGGGGGGGTTCGTGTGGGCCCCACCACACTTAATCCTCCCAAGGGAGGTTAAGTGGGTGTGGGTCCCACTTCCAACCTCCTTTGATAGGTTTTTAAATAAGTTAAAATAAAATTTGTCTTTACACAAATTTTATTTAACTTAACTGAAAAACCCCAAAACGTAACTTTCAACCCGCAATAAACGCAACTCCCGAAAAGGTCTCATTAAGCGAATATCGGCGCTGCGAGTTCATCGGTGCCCTCGGATTTCAATTCCGAGCACCGGATCAAAAGTTAGGAATTCCCGCTCGTTCGTTCACTGAACGTACCCGAGCCAAACTTCGGAAACTAATTCCGGGCACTCCGGGCCTCGGAATCAGGTGCCGTCTGAAACCGCGCTCTTGTAAAATTCTAAAGAAAATTAAGAAAAAAAATTTCCTTGAATTTTATGGGTCTTTACATTACTCCCACCTCAGGGCTTTACGTCCCCGTAAAGCTACATCAAAAACTAGGGAAACAAAAAGAGGATACTGAGCACGCATCTGAGCCTCCCGCTCCCATGTGCTCTCCTGGAGATTCCCGTGCCGCCATCTGTTGCGCACAAGAGGAATCGATCGTCCATGTAGGACCCGCTCCTGGATGACATGGACCTCTTTTGACGTGGCCCGGACCATCTCTGGTCCCACAAGAGCTGCAAGATTTCTTCTTTGCCGAAAAGAGAAATCTGGTCTCATCCCCTGGATGAACCACATTCTTTGCCTAAAACAGTCAATCCTAACATGGATGATATTAATCCATACCAAGGATGACGTCGTAAGGCCTCGACGCTACTACTAAGAGATCCAACCGTTACTCTCGCCTCCAAGGGTTGAGTCACACTGTCGGCATCAGTGTGTGGTAACTGGTCTCCTCCAGTAGATGTCTCACAAGTGAGGGTCAAGTCAACAGTCAACTGGAACCTCTTAGTAACATCACAAAAGAGGACATGAAAGAAAACATCACAAAAGAATGCGTCTTTTTATTATTGCAGCTCATAATACAAGACGCTACACAAAAGCAACATCAACATGGAACTAGAAGTACAAAAGACGTAACCACAAGTTCCTCCCCTGTCCACCTGCTCCCAGAGCTCCAGCATTTGTCGCTGCCTCAACCTCGGTGGCTCCTCAAAAGCCTATGGATCAACTGTACGAGGAGTCGGACAGTCACGTGCCAGGTGACCCTTTCCTCGGCATGAGTAACACAACCTGCTCTTTGCACGGCTAGCTCTGTTCCCACTCCGGGTGCCCTGTACCACTGGTCCTAAAACCCGAGATCGCCCATCTGCTGGTCTGGTCCTCCTGGACCTCTGCATCATCTGTCTACTGCCCACAGATGACTCGTCTTCTGATCGAAAAACACGCGTCAAAGGCAGAATCTCCTGTACACGCTCGGGGTGTAGAGATACTGGCACAAACTCCACCCTGAAGAAGGTCTCGAAGTCTTCCCATGCGAAGTCCATCTCATCGCAAAACTGAAACAAGTGGCTCCACCACCTACCTGCTGCTGCCTGTAGTAGGCTCACAGCGAGGATCACCATGAGGTCTGCTGGTTTCCTCACTAGCCTAAACACTCGTACAACTGCCTCCAGCCAGTCCTCTGCAGCCTGGGGATCCGTCTCCCCGCGAAACCTGGGCGGTCGCTGGCGCTGAAACTCATGCAGTGCGCTGAGGCGACGTGCATCGTCAGCGGCTGCTGCTGGAAGCATCGGGGGCTCGGCGGGTAGAGCTACCGCCGGTGCCACTGCTGACAAAGGGCCCTGCACCGAGGCCTCGTCGCTCGGTGGGCCGTCGTCACGTTCGATTCTCGGAACCCTAGCTGGCTGTCGTCGTGGGGCCATCCTGAAAGAAACAACGTAACACGATCAAACGATTATACCTGGTGAGCTGACCTGGTTTGAGCTGTTTTAAGGGGAAAAACTTTTGAAAACACACACGCAATCAGTGTTTTCGTGCACAAAGTCGGAAATCAGTTGTCAAGGTCCTGGTGTATGGATACGTCGGCCGCCCGCACCAACACTGGACTCCCTGAACTGAAAACCACACTCGGTACTCTCAACACTATTGCTTCACAGAAAGAAACATCAGAGTTATAAGTTCTGCGGTAGAACCGAACTCCTCTGATACCAATTTGTCACGACCCGTCCTCGGGGCCCGTGCCGTGACTACCCCAAGCCCGCCTTCCATAGGCCAGGGGTTGGCGACTAGCACCAAAGGCGTAAAATCTCGATAACTGGGAAGGCATTGCCTTTATAAAGAAAACAAGCACCACAGAGTACAAGCGGAAGTAAAACACTAAGTACAAAAAGAAGAGCTGAAAAGTAAAAGGGGCCGGAAATACAAGCCCAACTGTAAAGTACAACTCGAAAGGGAAAACAGCGACTGAAAAGTAAAGCTGCTACGCTGAGATGTCCACTGGAAATCCCACCTGAAGGGTGGGTACAGATAGCTCTTCTGCTCCTCGGGTCCCGCCGTCTGCTCCAAGTATGACCCGCCCAGTGGTCTGCCTCTGGGTACCGCCTCGTCGTATAGTCCACCTCCAGGTACCGTCCAGTCGTCGAACACTCGGCCTCTGCCAGTACTGGCCGTCGTCTGCAACCAACACAACGAGGTGCGGGCATAGCCCGTGCAGGGGTGAGTATAACGATACTCAGTAGGGACCCCGAGACCCTCAAGGTCTCACTAAAACCAACAATGTTAAACACAAGAAGATCTCAACAGATAAACCCTACTTAGGTATATACCCATACATATACCTAAGTTATCAAGTAACCCATCTCAATCATGAGGAAACACAAGGATTGTGAAATCGACGGATAACCACTACCCGGGTATATGCCCATACATATACCAAAGTTAGCAAGTGATCCATCTCAATCATGAAGTAAATACAAGGTCAAAAGTCTCAGCTCAAACCAGGATTTTCATTATCGAAACCGTAACTGCTGAAGAGCTCCGTCTCTAGAGTGTACAGTGGTCCTGTCACGACTCCGAGGCTGCCGCTCACTAACCTAGGACTGCTGAAGTACTCCTCCTGTCGAGTACTGCGGGTCTGCTGCCAACTACCAGGCGCTCCGTCCGCTGAGGGTCTGCTGCCAAATACCGGGCGCTACCCAGATAGCCTACTGAGGTACTCCTCCTATCGAGTACCGCGGGTCTGCTGCCAACTACCAGGCGCTCCGTCCGCCGTGGGTCTGCCGCCAAGTACCGGGCGCTCCGTCCACTGGGCTAGTCGACTCACTCCAAGTCGAGTCGGTCAAGCAGTCGTCAGGTCTCAGCCGGCTACACGGTCTCCGTACTCTGCACGCTCGTCTCCGGGAGGGTCCGCTCCACGAGCTACTGGTCGATACTCCAAGTATCACAAAGTCCCACGAAGAAGTGCCTCAAAGGTCCGTCTCGTCACAGGGGTCTCAACGCAACAGACGGCGCGTCGATCGGACACCCGGTCTGTGAGTTATTAGCCTTTTCGTCCCAGGGGCCCGGTTGGTTTCGAGTGCGAACCAATCCCGGCCGTATCTCAACTGTACCCCGAACTCCCATAGGGTATACTCAAAGGGACCGTTACTCAACGTAACCACCAACGCCGCTGACGGCTCGTCAAGCGGACGTCCTGTCTGAAAGATATCAGCTTTCCCGTTCCAGGGGCCCGGTTGGATTTCGGGTACAATCCAACCCGGCCATACTCCGACTGTAACCAAAACTCGGGCGGAGTATGTCAAAAGTTCCGTCTCATCAAGAGGAAGTTAACGAAACAGACGGCGCGTCAATTGGACGCCCGGTCTGTGAGTTATTGGCTTTTTCGTCTCCGGGGCCCGGTTGGTTTTTAAAGCAAAACCAACCCGACCGTACTCCACCTGCGTCCAAACCTCGGGCAGAGTATGCCAAAAGATCCGCCTCATTAAGAGGAACGCAACGCGACTGACGGCGCGTCAATCGGACGTTCGTGGCTCGAGATATGAGCGTTTCCGCTCCGAAGGCCCGGTTGGTTCCGTGAACGAACCAACCCGGCCGAACACAAAGTAAACCGAAACCTTGAGTGCGATATATCGAAACGACCGTCTCGATCCAAGGATCGCGTTGCCGCAGACGGTTCGTCATTCGGAGGTCCGAGGCTCAAGTTATGTGCCAAAAACCAAATCAGGTTCGAAACGGGGGGTCCGGGTCCGGGCCGACCCGGCCCGACCCCCCCCCCCCCCCCCCCCGGGGCGGTGCGGCGGCGGCGGCGGGCGGCGGCGGCGGGCGGCGCGGCGGCGGCGGCGGCGGGCCGCGGTGGCGGCGGCGGCGGGCCGCGCTGGCGGCGGCGGCGGGCCGCGCTGGCGGCGGCGGGCGCCGCACGGGGTGGTCACGCGGGGGGCTTGATTGCCCCCGCTGATTGATCAAGGCGGCACGGCTTTGAGCCGTGCCTTTGCCAAAAAAAACGGCCCCCGCAAGTGGGGGCCGGATGGACGAACCGGGGGGGCTTTGCCCCCCCCCCTCCTTTAATTGAACCTCCCCCCTCATTAAGAGGGGGGTTTGAAGAACCAGCCGGGGGTTTAATCCCCCGGTTTTATGACATCCGGCCGGCCCGCTGGCCGGCCGGTTTTTACCAACGGGACCGGAATTTCCGGTCCCGCCCTCGACTTCCGACGCCGGCGGCCCGGCCGCCGGTCTGCTCTTCCGCCGCGGCCCGGAACCGACCGCGGTCTCCTCGTCCCGCCGCGGCCCGGAACCGGCCGCGGTCTTCTCGTCCCGCCGCGGCCCGGAACCGGCCGCGGTGTTCGTCGTCCGGCGCGGTGCGACGGCACCGCGCCCCTCTCGCCGTGCCATGAATCCTTCCAACGCGGCGCGGCGGCGTCGCGTTTTTGAAGACTCTCCTCGGCGTAGCGCGACGACGTTGCGTAAATTTAACGCACGGTAAACCGCGTGGTGCGACGGCACCACGCCACTTTGCTTCCATCGAAAGAATTAAACAAGAACGTTGGAGGGGGGTTCGGCCGTGTTCGTGCGGTCCGGCCCCCCTCGCGTTAATAATAATAACGCAACTTAAAGAAAAATTATTCCACACGTTAATCTTGCTAAAAGCACGATCAAGAATAAAAAGAGGAATCCAAAAGAAATTCGACAACCCCTACCTCGAGTTTAAGATTCAAAGGTTCGGCTACGCTCCGCGGAAGACGGCGTCGCGGAGGTCGGGTGTCGCGGTCGTCGTTCGTCAAATCCGTTGACGAAGAGTTATGCCCGAAGAGACACGTCGTTGGCGGATCTTCGATTGCCGACGAAGAAGGTTCGGGGAGGAAGGAAAGGTCCGAAGATACCGGGTCGCCGAGTCGATGATCCTTGACGAAGTGTTGTCGTTCTTCGTTGAGGATGAAGACGTTCTTCGTTCTTCGTCAGAGCTTGGAGATGAAGGGAAAGCTCTCCAAAGACAAACAAAGAACTCCAAATAAAATAAGACTACCTCTTATTTTATTAACACAACACAAAAGAATTTCAATGTTTGAAATTCAAAAAGGGGGTTAACTCTCTTAATTAACTCACTTATTTAATATACATGAATTGTATAATTAAATAGAAGTTAACTTGTCAAGACAATAAGAGGGAGAGTGGGGAGTTGAAAAGGTGGGGGGGTTCGTGTGGGCCCCACCACACTTAATCCTCCCAAGGGAGGTTAAGTGGGTGTGGGTCCCACTTCCAACCTCCTTGGATAGGTTTTTAAATAAGTTAAAATAAAATTTGTCTTTACACAAATTTTATTTAACTTAACTGAAAAACCCCAAAACGTAACTTTCAACCCGCAACAAACGCAACTCCCGAAAAGGTCTCATTAAGCGAATATCGGCGCTGCGAGTTCATCGGTGCCCTCGGATTTCAATTCTGAGCACCGGATCAAAAGTTAGGAATTCCCGCTCGTTCGTTCACTGAACGTACCCGAGCCAAACTTCGGAAACTAATTCCGGGCACTCCGGGCCTCGGAATCAGGTGCCGTCTGAAACCGCGCTCTTGTAAAATTCTAAAGAAAATTAAGAAAAAAATTTTCCTTGAATTTTACGGGTCTTTACACAACTGATCTCCACTGCATGATGACACACCCTAACCCTAGATGTGAAGCGTCGTAGAAAACATCTAACTAAACTCCCTCAGCTGAAAGATAAAGAACTGGAGCACTTACTAACTTCTCTTTTAGAAACTCGAATGATTCCTGACACTGAACAGTCCATATGAATGCTTATCCTTCCTTGTCAAAGTTGTCATAGGATTCGAAACTCAGGAGAAATTGGCTACGAACCTCCTATAGTAGCCTGCGAGACCAAGGAAACTTCGCACCTCTGAAACTGTCTTGGGGGATTCCCAAGACACAACTGCTTCTATCTTATATGGATCTATAGCTACTCTCTGTTGGGACACAAAATGCCCCATGAAACATACCTATCGATCCTAAAACTCACACTTCGACAACTTCCCAAACAACTGATGTTTACGAAGAACTCCCAAAACAGCATGTAGATGCCCTGTATGCTCCTCTTCAGATGTGGAGTACACAAGGATGTCATCGATGAAGACTACCAAAAACCTTTCTAGGAACTCAAAGAACACAACATTCATCAATCCCATGAACACAGCTGGACCATTCGTCACATGAAACAACATTACAACAAACTCATAATGCCCATGATGAAAACGGAAAGTAGTCTTTGGGATATCCTCATCCCTTACATGCATCTGATGATATCCTGACTACAATTAGATCTTTGAGAACCAACTCGCACCGTCCAGTTGATCAAACAAATCATCAATTAGCAGAAGAGGATAGCGATTATTTAGTTTAACTTTAACAGAAGATAATCAACACACAACCACAAACTGTTGTCAGCCTTCTTCATGAACAAAACTGGTGCACCCCATGGTGATAAACATGGCCGAAAAAAACCACACTGTAACTGACAATTAAGCTGTATACGTAGCTCCTGTAACTCAGAAGGGTCTATCCTCTATGGATACATAGAGATACGAGATGCTCCGAGAAAAAGCTCGATCCCGAACTTGATCTCTCATCGAGGGGGTAATGTTACAACCTCTTCTGGAAAGACATCAGGGTACTCGTCAATGACCATAGGAAACACCAGTTACTAAACCTCTGATGAGATCAAAATCATCTCAGTCATCATGGATGATACAGATGGAATGCACCTATAACCCATCTGAGGGTCTCGCTCACCAACAAACACCACTTTCTATCCATCTGCACCAACAAAGATGACCATTTTCCTTAAGAAATCCACGATATCCTACACCAAATACAACCAATCCATGCCAAGGATGGCATCATATGGTTGTATTCATAAACATAGTAAATCTCTCCAAGAGCGGTGTTTCCCCAACACTATCTCACAATCTCTACATACTTCAAACAAGTCGGCTCGACCTCCAACTGGCGTAGTCAATGCCAAGGGCACTGGAAGCCTCTCTACCTCATGTCCCAAAGCATGGACAAGGGTATGAGATATGAAAGAGTGTGTCTCTCCTGAATCAAACAAGGAATACAAAAAGGTAGAAAATAATCAAAGGGTGCCTCAGACAACGTATGGATCTCCTGTAGCTAGAAATGCTGGAGCATGATGCTAACCACGACCTCCTCTATAGCCTCTCTTACCCTGATGATGAACACCACCAAAGATTAACTCTGATCACTAAGGACGAGGAGTGTCATGGGGTTGTCCTATGCCAGCCCCATATACCCTCTACTAATCTAAAGATGGTGCAACGGGGCTTCTGCTACCCCGGTTGGAACTTCCTCAACCGAGGAACCTGGATCATAGTTCGTGGCGTACGATGGCTGCTCTGAAAGTTCAGGCACTCCCACAACTGATGACCACAACCACCACAATAAAAACAATCCCATTATCCCTTGGCATTGTATTGAGTGTTGCTACCTCTAGTGAAACGAGATGTGAAGGGATGGGACCTACCCCCAGGTGAACGAAAACACTTCTACCTTGAAAACCGAGAACCCCAGACCACAGCTCTGCTTTGTGTGGAATCATGCTGATTCCCCTCTCGTGATGATCCAGTCATGTCTAAAGTCCTCTTGACATCTTCTTCCCTCACCAACACCTCAAGATATGTCTTCAGCATAAATGGGGTGACCTGGCCCTGGATCTCTGGATGTAAAGCCTCCTCAAAATTCCTCGCTATGGCCTCCTCATCTGTCTATAGGTCTGAAGCATATCGTAAAATGTTCCTGAAACAGATTCCAATCTCTCGAACACTGGAGCTCCCCTATCGAAGGGTAAGAAGCTCCTGGAGACTGGACGGCTTCGCAGTCGAAGAAAGAAACTCAACTCTAAACCTATCTCTGAACTCCTCCCATGAGATCGCTGACTCCTCACGATCCCTAAGGAACAAGAACCAAAACTGCCTCATAGCTCCACACAGCATTGTCACAACCAAGGAAACCTAGTGCTCCTTACGAGAACGATTCGAACTGAAGCTGATCTCGACCTCCTCTAACCAGTCTTTCATGACTGCATCTGAAACAGAGCCCTCATACTTCTACAGACTCTGGCACTGAAACTCTTGAAGTGTCTTCCTCCATGTGTCATTGTCGTCAACCTCTACCTTGCGGCGTTCTGCTGGAACAACCTGCTGGACATGTTCTACACAAACCTAATGAGGATATCGACCTGGAGCCATGCCTGTAAAATAAAAACTGTTAGATCTCCTAAACCCGGAATATGGAAGACTCAACATTAATTAATTTATTGTTTTCCTTCATTAATTTTAGGATAACCTATCCCAAGGTCTACCCATTCAAACACATGCACAAGAAGAATAATGCATGATCCTTTCCTAGGTCTCTACAATAAAACTAATATTACCTTGTTTAGTAGCCATTATAAACTTAAAGGTTCGGGCATCAGATCATAGGGGGCCCTAAACGCCTATGTCTTAGCTGGTCTCTAGTGTTTACCTTACTTGCTAAACATGAATGACACTGTTTCCCTACCAACCCATGCAACCTAACCTTTGCCTAACTCCAAACTCCATCCTATCCCTCAACCAGACCTCTAATACCACTCTGTCACGACCCCCTCCCCACAAAGTGTACCCCTCCTAGGCCAATAATGTGAAAAGGGAGATAATGACCCTCATGTACCACCTTCCATAGGCCCTGGGTTCGCAACTAGAACCAAGGGTATAGTAAAAACACAATGGGAGGCATTACCCTCTAAGAGAACACATGCGGAAGACAGAGATAACATAGACCCCAATCAACTCTGAATCAGAATTGTAATATAAAAGAATCCCAAGTACACATATGAAATTTCATGCAAAAGTACTGCAACTGGAGGAGAAAATAGCAAGTACCCAAAAGGAAGTAAAACAACAGCAACCACAAGCCCGAACTGCTCCTGTAACCCCAATATAGTATAAACCAGCTTGATCGCCAACCAGATCTATGTGACCTAAAAAATAGTTTATAAATACATAGGGTGAGTATAACTTTATACTCAATAGGATCCTCCCCAAAGCCTCTTGTGCAAAAGTAAAGAATGCATACTAAAGCATAGTGAACAAGAAGTGAAACTAACTGTAACATCCCAAGTAAGTAATGAATAATAGATATTTTTATCTATGTCTATTAATGATTAAGATAGTGTTATAGAGGCTTAAAAAGAAAATAAATACAATCTTATGCATGGAATACACTAATATTCTTAAAAGATTGTTTTACTACCTTTTGATGGCAAACCATTTTTGAATCTATATTTTGAAATTTTTATAAACTATGTTTGTCAAAATAAACTTATCCTTTATGATTGCGACATCAAAATTTACCTTGTGTGGATTTTTGGTATTTTTCTGACAATGTTCATTTTTTAATGAATATTGAAAAATATTGCATTTTACATCAAAACTGCTTTTTAATATAATTTATTTATATGATTAGATTATGTTTTGAATTGGTTTTGAAGTGAAATTAGAATATATTTTTACCATTTTATCCAATGGTGGTCATTGGAATCAATTTCACTTTGAAATTAGACTTAAACTGGTGTCAATCTTTTGATACTTATTGTTTTGTAAAAACACGCTATTTGCTCTGGTAGTGGGAATTAATTATTGAATTAATTAATGTGACCTATATGATTTGAATTTTGTAAAATGCACTTCATTTTTGAATTCAGAATATCAAATATAGCTTAGGGTGAATTTTTTGTAATTTTCTGAAAAACTTCAATTTTTGATAAATAGTGAAACCACTAAGTGGTAATCAAGCAAACTGATTTTTTTGTTAAATGAAAGTTTACCACTAATGTGTATTGAATTTTAAAAATCTGACAAACATGGTTGTCATTAGTATGTAAAATGTGGTTCAATGAGATTATAATAATTTTTTGGTGAATAGTAACTTATTAAGTTCTTAATCACGATTAGTGGTAATTAGGGTAGTTTAAGGTCTAAATAAGGCATTAATAATATGAAATGACCTAGACACATGTCCCAACCTCATTGGTTGTGTCATGGAAGACCATGACATTCCATGGGTCAACTTGGGGACCCCATGGATCCTCTTTTGTTGGGAAATGACATAAATTACTTTTTATTTAATGTTAAAGTGAAAATGACACAAACATAATATGTTTTACGAAAACAATTTTTAAATGGGGTTATACAAGTCCAAATTTTTATTATAAATAGTCATTGGAAAGATAAAAAGATTTCCTATATCAGAGTAGTTTTTTTATAATTTTTAGACATTAAATAAATTTAATTATATATGACATAATAATGATGCAGCGATGACATCATTATTTGACGATTTAAATAAAATGGAAAGATAATGTAAAATCTATGAACTACACATGGCCAAAACCAATTGGATGAGTGGATTTAGAACCCTTATCGCCTTATCCACTAATTATATCAATGTGGGACCTTTTGAAACCGAAACACATTTTCAAATAGAGTAATGTTTCTTTACTTTCCAAAAGTGCCCCTCCTCTCTTCTTATAAAAGGCCCCCACCTCTACCTCATTTCACACACTCTTCAATCCTTTGGCTCGGCCAACACCTGCCCATTTGCTCTCTCCAAATCCCTCTTCTAATCCTAGAGGATTCCCTTTGGGCAGAATCCTTTCAAAGGAAGCCTTTAGGCTCAAATCAAAAGGAGTTACACTTTTTAAGTTAATTCGTTCTCTCGTGTTCATTTGTTTTATTTTGCTTCTCCAACCCCCTAAACTCTTTTTATTTACATCTTTTGTAACAACAACAGTATCTTAAATATACTAGGATGTTGTTATATGATTTATTTGAGCTACACTCTCACACAACTACATCAAATGGTTAAAGAACATACGGTTTCCGTTGATGGCGAAATTCTGCCTCCCGAAACGATGATTGTTCAACACTCATTCAACACCTTCAAAGGTTGCCATTATGATGTCACTATTTTTATATATGATATATAATATGTTTCTGTTTTCCTTAAGCTTCTGTTTTTTTCATTTTGGGCATACCTTTATGGTTTCCATTGTGGGTAAACAAGATATCTTCATTTTAGGAAGTGCGGAATACCGCCCCCTAAAAGTGATTTGATTCGTTAATACCATATGTGGGATGTGTAAAGGATAAAGTTAATGATATTATATATTTTATTATACTGGAATTATAATATAATCTTATATCATTATGATTACATTCCATAAAATATGAAATAGAAATGGAAGTAGCGTTCATGCGTACGTACGACTTACCGTCTCCATGAACGGTGCATTTCATTTCATACCTCTAAATTATGTAATATTATAAATGCATGTATGTACTGGATATATATGACATATATGATATCTACATCATTAATACCATTCTGGATATAATGAACCTTTGACCAAATTAACAACATGTAAGTGTAAGAAGTCTATTTTTGACTTAAGAACCAAATACCGACAAAATGAACATTATTAACTTAACTGATTACATGATGTTCATAACATGGTATAAAAGGAATAATGAACTTGTTAAAGATTCAGAATCAAGTAGAGATTAACTCATGTTTATTATTCAGGAGATTAAATAACGGTCGAGTCAAGTCGGATACGAGGTATGAGACTTCATCTCAATCTCCTTTCGTTGAGGCATATTTTATTTTATACACAACTTTCTTTTATACGGTGTATAAACCCCTTTGACTTTTACGTTTATTCAAAAGGAATCTTTTTTATACAAAGCGTTTACTAAACGACAAAAAGGAATGTTTTTTTTAACGTACGCGGTGACAACGACCTTTTTCCACCGCCGCGAGTATTTTTTGGTCTTTGGCTTCCTCAACAAACCATATTGTTTTTAGAATAAAATAAATACCATATACTCTTTTATGTATTTTGGTATTGAAAATGGTTTTGATAAAGGATTCTATTATGTCAATATATTTATGTTATATTATGATTGAAATGTGGAAATGTTATCATTCCTTTATATTGGTTTTATGTTTTATGATTTTGTATTGGTACTTGGACATTTTAACGGGTGGTTACGTTATAAAACATATGACGGGTGGTGCACTTTGGTATTGAAAATGGATTTCATATTGTTTTTATTATATCAATGTGTTGTATTGATATCTCATGATTGAAATGTGGAAATTTTATGTTTCCTTTATACATGTTTTATGTGATATGATTATGTTATGGTTCTTGGGCATTATTATGAAGACGGGTGGTTCCGTGATAAACTAAGGGCGGGTGAGCCCGTTATAGCTCTCCAATGCATTGGGTAACGCGAAGGAGTGAAACGTTAAGGTTTCTCCGAAGAGATTTTAGGGAATATACTATGATGGGTATTCCAAACGTAACCAAGAGTGTTACTCCCTACGTAAGAATGTTATGAATTCCTCAAGTTACCTTTATGTCTTATGATTTCTATGATTTATTCATGATTTTATGAGGTATGTTAAAGTGCCTATGTTTTATGGGTATAGTATGATTTCATTCTTATGTATATATGAACTCATGTTTCCTTCCCATGTTTTTATAACCCATACTGAGTTTTTATGCTCATCCCAAGTTTTTGAAATGTTTTTCAAATGTTAAGGGAATGGTACATGATAAGATGATAGAGTCAAGAATGTGTCAAGAATTAATCCATGTTTTATTTTAAATGTGTATCCATTGATGGGAATGAAGAATACTATCTTTATGTAACCACTTTGTTTATATGTGGAATGTAATGAAAGTTTTATTATCTAATTCTCTAAAACTCTAAACCCGAAAAGATCCTCAATGTGTAATCTTGTAATAACTCAAGATTAAGTAAGGTTTAAGGCCGGGGCCTTATAGTTGGTATCAGAGGTCGGTTTAGATAACTTTAGGAGTTAGAATTCTATTAAATGATTATCCAAAAATATTTTTTTGAAATGATATAGCATTTAAAGATTACCATGTTGCTTCATTTAAGACATGTTTGTTCAGAATGGTTTTCCGCAGAGGAAACAGGGAAGCAGTGCCAGGAAGGCATACAGAAGGAAATAACCTTCCGAATCTGCATCTAGAAATGGTCGGAATTGGAACTGAATAGTTTGTGGCAGTAATGGCACAGTTGACTCAAGCGATAAATGGTGGTGGTATCCATGCACGAGATCAGGCAGATCAACCGCAGAGGAACATGTCAGTGGTGGAACATTTCATGAGGCAACATCCCCCATCATTCAGAGGATCATCTGACCCTGTACTAGCTGAAGGGTGGATTAAATCACTGGAGAAGATTTTTGATGTCATGGGGTGTTCAGAACATCAAAAGGTTAGTCTTGATGTTTACCGTTTTGAAGGTGAAGCTGATCCGTGGTGGTCAATGGTGAAAAATATAAGGGATAGTGATGAGATTGAGGATCTTCACTGGGACGAATTCAAAGGTTTGTTTCTTGAGAAATATTTTCCTAATGTGGTTCGTCTTAGGATGGAAAAACAGTTCCTAGAATTGAGGCAGGAGGATGATTCAGTGGCTTCTTATGAAGAAAAGTTCACTCGATTGGCAAGGTATGCTCCAAACTTCATACGAGATCCTGATAGTAAAATAAACCGTTTTTTACTCAGGGTTAAAGCCAAAGTATCGAAGGGCTTTAGCTTCTCGTGAGTTCAAAAGTTATGAAAAACTTGTTCGATGTGCGGAGAAGGTGGAAATGGAGTTTGCCGATGATCAGGTGTTCTATGAAAAACAACAGAATAAGAGGTCTATTTGGCAAGCAAAGGGGAAGAATTCATCAAAGAAGCAAGGAGGTAAGAAAACCAAATATCCATCCTGTGAGAAGTGTGGTAAAATGCATCCTAGAGAATGTTTATCCAAGTCTGGTAAGTGCTTTCGGTGTGGTAAGTCTGGTCATATTGCTCGTAACTGTAAGGAAGATGATCAAGCAGGCAATGAAAAGTCAACGGTAAGATGTTTTAAGTGTAATGAAATGGGTCATTACGCAAACGAGTGTCCAACAATGAACTCAACTGGGGGAATGCAGCCAGACTACAAGAAGAAAGGGGTGGATAAATCCTTTGCAACAACTTCAGCAGATGTTGGTCCATCGAATGAAGTGGTATCATCTCCAGGGAGCTCAGTATTTTTCGAAGATTGACTTGAGGTCGGGGTACCATCAGTTGAAAGTAAAAGAAGCAGACGTTCCGAAGACTGCGTTCCGTACTAGATATGGCCATTATGAATTTGTAGTTATGCATTTTGGGTTAACCAATGCACCTGCTGTATTCATGGAACTTATGAATAAAATTTTCCATGAGTTCTTGGATAAGTTTGTGTTTTGAGGTTTGGGAAGAGGTTATGTGTGCCTTGTGATTCATAGTTGAAGAGAGAGTGGTTATGTGAAGCTCATCGTTCTCTGTTTTCAGTTCATCCGGGCAGTACTAAGATGTATAGAGATCTGCGGGAGTATTACTGCTGGGATGGAATGAAAAGAGACATTGCTGATTTTACTGTGAAGTGTTTGACATGTCAACAGGTTAAAGCAGAGCGACAGGGATGCTTCAGCCTTTACCAGTGCCAGAGTGGAAATGGGAAAACATATCCATGGACTTTGTTGTGGGATTACCGAGGACATCTTGAGATAATAATACAATCTGGGTTATTGTTGATCGCTTGACCAAATCTGCTCATTTCTTTTCTATACGAGATACTTTCTCTCTTGATCAAATTTCCCGTTTGTATCTTAAAGAGATCGTTAGGTTACATGGAGTTCCTCTCTCCATTGTATCGGATCGTGATCCCAGGTTTACTTCTAACTTTTGGAAAGGCCTTCAGAAGTCGTTGGGTACTGAATTAAATTTTAGTACAACTTTTCATCATCAATCAGATGGGCAGTCAGAACGAACAATTCAGACATTGGAGGATATGCTACGAGATTGTTCTATAGATTATCAGGGAAGTTGGGACCAACATCTTTCTTTGGTTGAGTTTTCATATAATAACAGTTTTCATTCCAGTATACAGATGGCACCATTTCAGGCATTATATGGGAAGCGGTGTCGAACTCCAGCTTTCTGGGATGAAGTGGGTGAAAGGAAGTTGATGGGACCAGAATTGGTAGAAGAGATGGCAGAAAAAGTTCAGCTGATTCAGAAACACATGAGAACAGCTCAGAGCAGGCAGAAGAGTTATGCGTATAACCAGAGGAAGGATCTATCTTTCGAGGTAGGTGATCATGTTTTTATCAAGGTTTCTCCTTGGAAAAGTGTGATGAGATTTGGTAAGAAAGGAAAGTTGAGTCCAAGGTTTGTTGGACCATACGAAATTCTGGAGAGAGTTGGATCAGTTGCATACCGAGTGGCTTTACCTCCGAGTTTATCTCAGGCACACAATGTTTTTCACGTTTCGATGTTGAGAAAGTATATGCCAGATCCATCTCATGTTTTCAGTCCAGAGGTAGTTCAGCTGGAAGAGAACCTATCTTATGAGGAACAACCGGTCCAGATTCTTGACCACAGGGAGAAAGTGTTACGGAATAAGATGATTCACCAGGTAAAGGTTTTGTGGAAAAACCACATGATTGAAGAGGCAACATGGGAATCTGAAAATGCAATGAGGGATAAGTACCCCCATTTATTCGATAAGTAAATAAATTGTGGGGACGCAATTTTCTAAAGGGGGGAAGGATGTAACATCCCAAGTAAGTAATGAATAATAGATATTTTTATCTATGTCTATTAATGTTTAATATAGTGTTATAGAGGCTTAAAAAGAAAATAAATACAATCTTATGCATGGAATACACTAATATTCTTAAAAGATTATTTTACTGCCTTTTGATGGCAAACCATTTTTGAATCTATATTTTGACAATTTTATAAACTATGTTTGTCAAAATAAACTTATCCTTTATGATTGCGACATCAAAATTTACCTTGTGTGGATTTTTGGTGTTTTTCTGACAATGTTCATTTTTTAATGAATAGTAAAAAATACTGCATTTTACATCAAAACTGCTTTTTAATCTAATTTATTTATATGATTAGATTATGTTTTGAATTGTTTTTGATGTGAAATTAGAATATATTTTTACCATTTTATCCAATGGTGGTCATTGGAATCAATTTCACTTTGAAATTAGACTTAAACTGGTGTCAATCTTTTGATACTTATTGTTTTGTAAAAACACGCTATTTTCTCTGGCAGCGGGAATTAATTATTGAATTAATTAATGTGACTTATATGATTTTAATTTTTTAAAATGGACTTCATTTTTGAATTCGGAATATCAAATATAGCTTAGGGTGAATTTTTTGTAATTTTCTGAAAAACTTCAATTTTTGATGAATAGTGAAACCACTAAGTGGTAATCAAGCAAACTGATTTTTTTGTTAAATGAAAGTTTACCACTAATGTGTATTGAATTTTAAAAATCCGACATACATGGTTGTCATTAGTATGTAAAATGTGGTTCAATGAGATTATAATAATTTTTTGGTGAATAGTAACTTATTAAGTTCTTAATCACGATTAGTGGTTATTAGGGTAGTTTAAGGTCTAAATAAGGGTTTAATAATATGAAATGACCTAGACACATGTCCCAACCTCATTGGTTGTGTCATGGCCGACCATGAAATGCCATGTGTCAACTTGGGGACCCCATGGATCCACTTTTGTTGGGAAATGACATAAATTACTTTTTATTTAATGTTAAAGTGAAAATGACACAAACATAATATGTTTTACAAAAACAATTTTTAAATGGGGTTATACAAGTCAAAATTTTGATTATAAATAGTCATTGGAAAGCTAAAAATATTTCCTATATCATAGTATTTTTTTTATAATTTTTAGACGTTAAATAAATTTAATTATTTATGACATAATAATGATGCAGCGATGACATCATTATTTGACGATTTAAATAAAATGGAAAGATAATGTAAAATATATGAACTACACATGGCCAAAACCAATTGGATGAGTGTTTTTCGAACCCTTATCACCTTATCCACGAATTATATCAATGTGGGACCTTTTGAAACCGAAACACATTTTCAAATAAAGTAATGTTTCTTTACTTTCCAAAAGTGCCCCTCCTCTCTTCTTATAAAAGGCCCCCACCTGTACCTCATTTTACACACTCTTCAAGCCTTTGGCTCGGCCAAACCCTGCCCATTTGCTCTCTACACATCCCTCTACTCATCCTAGAGGATTAACTTTGGGCATAATCCTTTCAAAGGAAGCCTTTAGGCTCAAATCAAAAGGAGTTACACTTTTTATGGTAATTCGTTCTCTCATGTTCATTTGTTTTATTTTGCTTCTCCAACCCCCTAAACTCTTTTTATTTACTTATTTTGTAACAACACCAGTATCTTAAATATACTAGGATGTTGTTATATGATTTATTTGAGCTACACTCTCACAAAACTACATCAAATGGTTAAAGAACATACGGTTTCCGTGGATGGTGAAATTCTGCCTTCCGAAACGATGATTGTTCAACACTCATTCAACACCTTCAAAGGTGGCCATTATGATGTCACTATTTTTATATATGATATATAATATGTTTATGTTTTCCTTAAGCTTATGTTTTTTTCATTTTGGGCATACCTTTATGGTTTCCATTATGGGTAAACACGATATCTTCATTTTAGGAAGTGTGGACTACCGCCCCCTAAAAGTGATTTGATTCGTTAATACCATATGTGGGATGTGTAAAGGATAAAGTTAATGATATTATATATGTTATTATACTGGAATTATAATACACTCTTATATCATTATGATTCCATTACAGAAAATATGAAATAGAAATGGAAGTAGCGTTCATGCGTACGTACAGCTTACCGTCTCCATGAACGGTGCATTTCATTTCATACCTCTAAATTATGTAATATTATAAATGCATGTATGTACTGGATATATATGACATATATGATATCTAAATCATTAATACCATTCTGGATATAATGAACCTTTGACCAAATTAACAACATGTAAGTGTAAGAAGTCTATTTTTGACTTAAGAACCAAATACCGACAAAATGAACATTATTAACTTAACTGATTACATGATGTTCATAACATGGTATAAAAGGAATAATTAACTTGTTAAAGATTCATAATCAAGTAGAGATTATCTCAAGTTTATTATTCAGGAGATTAAAGAACGGTCGAGTCAAGTCGGATACGAGGTATGGGACTTCGTCTCAATATCCTTTCGTTGAGGCATATTTTATTTTATACACAACTTTCTTTTATACGGTGTATAAACCCCTTTGACTTTTACGTTTATTCAAAAGGAATCTTTTTTATACGAAGCGTTTACTAAACGACAAAAGGGAATGTTTTTGTCGTACGTATGCGGCGACAACGACTTCTTCGCCGTCGTGACCGTTATTTGAGTTTCGGTTTCCTCTACAAGCCATACTTTTTTTTAAAAGAAAAATAAATACCATGTTTTACATTGGTATTGAAAATGGATTTCATAATGTTTTTATTATATCAATGTGTTGTATTGATATCTCGTGATTGAAATGTGGAAATTTTATGTTTCCTTTATACATGTTTTATGTGATATGATTATGTTATGGTTCTTGGGCATTATTATGAAGACGGGTGGTTCCGTGATAAACTAAGGGCGGGTGAGCCCGTTATAGCTCTCCAATGCATTGGGTAACGCGAAGGAGTGAAACGTTAAGGTTTCTCCGAAGAGATTTTAGGGAATATACTGTGATGGGTATTCCAAACGTAACCAAGAGGGTTACTCCCTACGTAATAATGTTATGAATGCCTCAAGTTACCTTTATGTCTTACGATTTCTATGATTTATTCATGATTTTATGAGGTATGTTAAAGTGCCTATGTTTTATGGGTATAGTATGATTTCATTCTTATGTATATATGAACTCATGTTTCCTTCCCATGTTTTTATAACTCATACTGAGTTTTTATGCTCATCCCAAGTTTTTGAAATGTTTTTCACAGGTCATGCGAAAGATACATGATAAGATGATAGAGTCAAGAATGTGTCAAGAATTAATCCATGTTTTATTTTAAATGTGTTTCCATTGATGGGAATGAAGAATACTATCTTTATGTAACCACTTTGTTTATATGTGGAATGTAATGCAAGTTTTATGATCTAATTCTCTAAAACTCTAAACCCGAAAAGATCCTCAATGTGTAATCTTGTAATAACTCAAGATTAAGTAAGGTTTAATGCTGGGGCCTTATACTAACTCATCACCTAAACAGGTATACTTTGTTCCCGACCTCACCATGTCCACTTTCACCAAGTAATGCATCCACGAATATAGCATATAGTAAAGAATATCAAGGGTACCCCGCTACTACTTCCCCACTGGTTTTCCGCTTTGCCCCAACGTCGCACGTCCTAAGCATATCTCTCCAAAAGGCTTGCCCGCAGACACCTGGGTGAAGCACCACACCATCCTCACAACCAAAAGTAACCAGGTATGCTCCGGGAGCCACCATAGCCTGCATGACATGTATCATACATTTGGTATTATACCTCAAGTCATTGTAGCCCATACACCGAGTAGGGATACTCAAGCAATCACAGCCTATACCCGTTACACCTATAGAAGTTCATAGGATACTATATCCAGAATATATGTGTGTGAAATAACAACATGCCATTACATCCCTCTACACATATATATGGAGAAACTAACTGTTGTGCCTGTTGGCACAAGTATATACCAAGAGAAGAGAGCGGGTCCAAAGGGGGTAGTCATCCATTCGTCCTCCCACCGAAATGTTGGGGAAAACACTCCCCCAGGGCTCTAAATCCTCGAGGTGTTAGTTGCCCTTACCTATAGGGTGGATTATCATATAGAAACATAAAAAGTAAAAAATATATTATATCTCAGAACCACACTATGGGAATTACCTATTCTTAGATGCAACTGTAGTTAACGTCTCTTAGACTCTGGGTTGCTACTTCCAAGACTTGGTATCCTATAAGCACACAACCATTTTAAGAGCTTTATTAGAGTACTTCATCCCCTTTTTATCAGTTCCACTGTACATAAATTAATTATTTAAACATTAATTAACCATGAACAATTTTAGATTAATCTTAATTAGCATCACACCCAAAATCCACTATACCATCCAAATTACAACCTTGGAATTATGTTCCAGCAACTCCAACCCCATGAGTTAACACCATTTATTCAATTATTCATTACAGAACTACTTTCTCACATTCCCAAGATTTCTAGAAAAGCATTCTATGCTACTAAACACAAAGGGCTCAACACAGTGAGTAGATGTACTACTATTTGAGTCTTTCCTACCTATATCAAGAGTGTAGACCCATTCTCCCTTGAGATACTAAACACATAAATTTGGTGGCATACCCCATTTGGCTTCGCCTCTTTCAGAAGAAGGGTATGGAAGACCAACTACCTTGAGCAGTGGGGAAAAGTAAAGAAGATAATCAACTAAAGAATCAAAAAGCATCCAACCATCACTTTCATCCCACTCCAGCATCCCTAGTGTCCTACTCAACACCCACATGCATAAACCGATGCATCTCACCACTCAAGTCATCATCTCCTTCCACCACCAAAATTCTCCAGGGCTCCACACATCTCAATGGAAATCCAGTCTCACATCACAACATAAGCATCATGAAAACAAAAATCACATAAATGGGCTCTTGGCCCTTGAACAATCAAGAGGGTAACACATAACCCATTTAGAAATTATCAAACAAGTGGTTCTTTAATCCATATTGAATTAAAAGATTAATTTAACATAGGTTCCAAATTCAGGAAACCTAATCAGTACGTTATCAAAAATAATTAATCATTCTTATAATACTAATTTGATTAACATCAAATTATAATAAGAATTAGATTCTATTTCTTTCCTCTTTATCTTTAGGCAATAATTATTTATTAATCCTGGTTTACGTTCTTTACCGATTTCCATCTAGAACAAATCGCTAAACAAATAAAGAATAGATATCACACTATCAAGAAAAAAAAGTGGCAATAACATATGATAGATATCAATTTACTTATCCTGTTCAAATATTTTTTATGTGGAATCCATTTTGATCCCCTAAGATAAAATATGCTGATTTTATTGTTGATCATAAAAGAAAATAGAAAAAACGAATCCCCTACCTCAACAATTCTTGACCTTATTTATCCACACAATGGGTCACAATCCTCCTTTCGCGACAACTGCATCCACCGGAGGATTCCACTGTACGACAGCACCAACCAATCCCCAAGAAAAACCCATTAAAATCCTAGAGATTTCATGGTACAATATGGAAGGGAGAAATAGGATAAGATAATCCCCAAAGGAACGACGATAAAACATACCTTATATGGAAGATTGACCAACACAGCTCGGTTGCATCCAAAATAGTGCAGAACCAATCGGAGGAGTAGGGCTTGATTGTCAAAATCCTATTGAAAGGATTGAATGTTTCTAGCGTCTCATAGCCGGGAACAAATATGAAGAACAAGGGAGGATTATAACTTGTCCCTTTTGAAGATTTAATGGGGCGGCGGTTTAAGATTCTCTTAATTCTCCATTAAAAGCGGATTGCATTATACCATGCGGTTTGACCAAGTAAAAATATCCTGAGCTATAGGGATAATTAATATAAGATTTCTGGAATTTGAAACGGCCATAAGATTCCTTAAAATAAGGCTTTAAATGTATTTTATGTAAATGGGAATGTCAATGGGGTGAAATTGTAGGAACCTGGAAACATTGTTAACATGCTCAGAATTTGGCAATGGAAAGAAAAGGTCACCTTTAGACCTCACTGTTAGAGGTTACCGATAGACCTCACAATTAGAGACTACTGATAGACCTCACCATTAGAGTTTACTGATAGAACTCACCGTTAGAGGCTACTGATACACCTCACCGTTAGAGGTTACCAATAGACCTCGCCATTAGAGGTTACCGATAGACTTCACCGTTCTGGAAACACGGTACACCTACCATTCTGGAAACACTGTTTAAGTCTAACGATCTGGAAACACTATACCCCTACCGATATGGAAACACTGTACAAGTCTACCAATCTTGAAACACTATACACCTACTGATCTGGAAACACTGTATAAGTCTACCGATTTGGAAACACTATACACCTATCGATCTGGAAACACTATACAAGTCTATCGATCTGGAAACATTGTACACCTACCGATCTGGAAATACTGTACAAGTCTACCGATCTGTAAACACTGTACACCTATTGATCTGGAAACATTGTATAAGTCTACCGATCTGGAAACACTTTACACCTACTAATCTGGAAATAGTGTAAAAGTCTACCAATCTGGAAACATTGTACACCTACCGATCTGGAAGCACTGTATGAGTCTACTGATCTGGAAACACTGTACACCTACTATTCTGGAAACACTATACAAGTCTACCGATAGACCTCACCGATAGAAACACTATTCACTGAACCTCACCGATAGAAACATTGTTCACTGAACCTCGCCGATAGAATCATTGTTCACTGAACCTCACCGATAGAAACACTATTCAATGAACTTCACTGATAGGAAAACTGTTCACTAAACCTCACCGATAGAATCATTGTTCACTTACCATTACTGTTCATAAAACTCGAAACACTGTTCACAGAACTGGAAATTTGGAAAAGTGTTGGGGATAAGTCACCTTAACCTCCCAAAACACCTCCAACACCACATTTTGACAATGTAATGGACCAGAGAGGTTCGGGCCATTACAATTATAATTAACATACCATCCATTTACTTACCCATTTTTCATTAGAGGAATGATATCGTCGCTCGTGTGTACGTATGATCCACTGTCTCCAGGATGTGATTAAATCCATCATCCACATTGACCACTAAATAATGATTATAAAAATATATAAAATAAATACATATGAAATATATTCCATAATAATGCTACTAGAAAAATATATAAATATACATATATGTCATTTTATTTCTTCCAATAAATTTGATAAGAAAATATAAATAATGTTCAAGCGTATGTACGGACTACCATGTCCTTGAATGGTGTATTCCATTCAATATATATATATATATAATCAATATATATTAAATATAAATATTTTTTTACATTCTGGATGTAATTAAATCAAGATCTATGAAATAGGATCATGAATAAAATGTTAAAACTCATACGATTAAAAAATAAGTTATTACCAAAAACGTTACATTATCTTGTAATCGATAATAAATGAGAAATATAATATTATAAATGATTCATATATGATAGCAGAAATAATGGATATGGTTCTAGAATAAATTAATAACATATATTAAACCATTATATAGGCTTTTAAAGAACATTTAACTAAATAAATTTATGAGGTAAGGGTTAATTTCACAATCACGTTTTTATTCATGATAACTTATATATAGGTATCTACTGTGGAATATTTATAATCCATGTACACATTTCATAAAAATTTATTTCAATATAATCTTATAATTATTCTAAAAAAATAAAATATAATTTTTACCCATGATTGAATTTTTATGAACTATTTTTAATGGAATCATTTATGGTTTTCTAAACAAGGTACTTTATGACATTTTCGATTTAATGGATGTGTTTTAACTTCTCTGGAATGAGAGGATTTTCCCTCCATCTTGAAGAATTAATTTTTTAATTCTTAACTTAAAATATTATATGGTTATTTTCAAAATAAATGTTTAATTTTATAATTGAGCATCTTTTAAATTAATTCAATGTAAAAAATGGGTATTTTTATCAAGAATTTCTTAATGATTTTGTTATATTATTTTAATCTATGTCAACAAAATTTGATGGATTTTATTTTGAATTAATATTGATAGTTTATGATAAAATATACCATATTATATTTAAGGGTTTATGATATGTTAGATTATGGATGTTATATTTTGATACCATTCATTGTTTAGGGTTAATGTATTGACAATTTGTAAGCTAGTTCTAATAAGAATGTTTATGTTGGTTATGTTTCACCCTTTTTATATGAGGAAGGTATTTGACATAGTATGTGGCAAGTTGGGGACTTGTTAATGAAAGCCATATGAGCAAGGGACATGTTAATGAAATACATATGGGTCATGGACCAGTTAATGAAAACCCTAATAGTTGGGGACTAGTTAATGAAATCACCTCGATGCATCTATAGTTATTATGAGACAAACTAGTTTGAGTTATGACTAACATCTTACCAGTTTAGGTATAGTCTTGGCACAAGGCCTTGACAGTATGTTTAGGATGTATGTCATTATGCATTACCTCATTATGGGAGTAGTTATTGATATTACATGTGAATATTCAACAATTAGAATTTCCATGTTAATGTTTAAATATAATAATTTAATTTATTCATACCATGTTATGCTCAAGAATATGTTTAAAATGGCATGTGTTTCAGTTTTATACCCTTCCTTAAAAGGATATTCTAATTTTTGATATCATGCACTATATTATTTAACCTTACTAGGAATCTGAGCTCTACCTTTTCTTATGTTTTATTTTCCCTAAATGACAAGATTTATTTTATGATTGATATGAAAGGTTAAGATAATAGAATAATGTTGTTATCAAAGGATTATCTTTGTTGTATTTTATGTTATGAATTGTAATGTAATGTTCATATATATAATTCATTATCCAAGTTTTCTAAACTGATTAGTCATATATTGACACTTATATCTATTCAAATGTATTAAAATAATTCATTAGGTCTATAATTCTAGGGTCAAGGTGTTACATATAACCATTGAAATAAAATGGAAATGAAAAAATTAATCATATCGCTTCATGGATGTGGTAGTCCACACCTACACCCAAGAAACGTTGTCATATTTTAATTGATTGTAAGGTAAGAAGATATAAATTATATAATGATTATCGAAGTATAATTATATTATAAGTATAAAATATATACTTTAAATCCATCTTAAAAATCATTCATGAAATATGTTGTTGAAAAAAAATTAGTTGTGTCACTACATAGAGACGGTAAGTCATTTATACACCAAAGAAATATATTCACTTCCAATTTGAGTTAAAGAGGGAGAGTAATGGTGTATTCATAATCATAATTAATTTTTTGTATACATGGGATACTGAATTTATCATTTTATATATATAATATAAAATATTTATTGAAGGTAGAGGGAGAATTAAAAATACTATGATTAGATAAGGTGATTTCATCTTATTTAAAATAACTCCTTTATAATTATTCTTATGGTATAAGGGTTGGTCCTTTGGTAATACCAAAACTTATATAATTTGAATAAACATTTTTAGAATGGGTTTTTCTAGGGTATGATAAATATATAATGATAAAATAGTTATGAAGAAGATAAATTATGAGTTCCCTTTTATAATTAAGTGGATGTGAACTCATGGAATTTCGTAAAATATTAAAATATAATAATGGTATTCTCTTGAAAAATGCCTCAAAAGGATTGGGATTCAGAGTTAATATATTATGGTTTTAAAATAAAATCAATAAATTATAATTTAGATAGTTTTATGTGGTATTTTTATCTTCCCTTTTGATTTAACAAAAATGTTAAAATATTTTAACATTAACCATAGGAGCAACATTTTCACTATTAAGTGGTTATTATTAATATTGTGTTTCTATTGCACCATAAAAGTACAAATGATGACATTTTCAACCATATAATATCCTAATTGTCCTCTTAAATTAATTTTATAAATTTTTAGATAATATAAATAAATAATTTATTTGATAAAATATCATTAAAGGAAATTTTGACATTAATAAATTATTTTTATTTAAATGTCATAAAAAAGGTTGAATTAAAATATAATCCTTTAAAACAAAAAAAAATCTTGTTCCTCATTAATATTAATGCAATACTATAACTCACAAAAATTATACTACTTTTAATATTTTTTAAATCATTTATTTTATTTTTCTAATAATTTAATAAATATTTCATCAGCATTGCATAATCATTTATGATAATTATGCAATTTCAAAAAATCTAAATTATGAAAATAATTTAATTGAACTCAAAAGAGATATTTAGATTCATTCATAACATTATTTTTTTCTAATGTGGATGCATACGTGATATTTAAATGTATGAGAGGGACATTTTTTATTTTTAATTAAATTAAATATTATCTAGGACATTTTTATCAAAAATGTGTCCCTGAAATAATTATATTTTTACCCTAATTTGATAAGGATGGAACTAAATTCTTAAAATAATAGTAAATATTTAAAATTATGATCTTATAACTTACTTTAAACCTAGATTAACCTAATTTACCCTTTACCAATGAGATAAATCTTATTAAGGTTACTATTAATATTGACAAAAAATAAATGGTTCCTATTTAAAAGAATTAACCTTTTAATTCCAAATATGGAAACACTTTTTATAAAATTATATTTATATAAGTGGAATAAATTAAATTTAAACTAAGAATGAAACACATGATGAAAACTAATTTTTTAAATATCTATTTTTAACCATAAAAATTGTATATTATTATACCATGCTTAAAAAAATTAATATATAATTTTTTAAATGTTTTATTGAATGTAATATATAAATTTCATTTAAATAATTCACAAATAGTGATTAATTTAATTATTATGATAAAATTTATATTGTGTGCATAAAAATTGATTCTCCCAAAACATTTATTTTATATTCAAATTTTTTAAATTTTTTATTTATAAATAATTGTTATCCAATAGATATATTTTGTGCATATGTGACAACAAAACTTCATAATTTAGTTAGTTTTATTCATACCCACCAATCAAATGGTTATTAAGTGATGATCACGTAATTATGTTTTAATAGTATATCATGGTTTGTTTAAACTTGGTATAGCATATAACAAAAGCTATCGAATAGGAAAATTATATAAAGAGTAAAATTTAATAAAATGTCAGGGTGTTACACTGTACACTCTTAAAATTAATATCTCTCATGTAATTTATCACTATGATACAACCTAATGATTATATATTTGTTTCATTACATCCATAGGTTTCCATGTAACTTCATTGAATTTTTTATTTCTCTTGAGAATTTTCATTATCTAGGTTTTCTTGTTACATATAAATTTATCCCTATAATAGATTTTTCCTTCGATTTTTTCAATATGAAATATCATGTTATGGTTTTATTACCTCTATAATCGTTATATATTTTATATCATGTATAAACTTCCATAGGATAGATACATGTAATACATCGTGAAATTGATAGAGGTTTAGTGGATAAACCAATAGATAACTTACCATCACTACGCGATCAAGATATACATTCTGAAAAATATTAATAGGGATTATCTTTCCATTATCTCCAAATATAATAACAATTTACATGTATAAATTCATAGAAACAGCTTCTCACCTACATTAAATAATATTTCACTCAAAAAAGTTTCAGCATAAATTTTCATAGACACTATTTTTCATTGATGTGTTGTTTAATAAATTGTTATTTCTCTTCCATTTTTTCATCTAGATCATGTATAAATAAGATTAATTCAAAAAATGAATCCCAAAACATTGGATTTCAAAACATATTTTCATATTTTCATTAATATGGTACAATTTGAATGGTTTAGTAAAAGATATTATTGTAATAAAAGTTTACTAGAGAAAGTTGTTGATCACAAAAAACATTGAAATCCATAAAATAAGATCTATACTTATCATCTAGGGTTTGAATGGATATCTAAAAATAATCATATTTATGAGTTTGATGCACCATATTAAAACTCAACTCTTTATACAAATCCTACTGAAGAATACACCAAAACGTCAAGGTAATCCTCATATCCTAACTATATGTAATACAATGTGGTACATTGTAAAACATTACCACTTCATTAATATAAATTCTATCAAGATTATCAAGAGATAATTATTCTTTGACATCAATAATATGTATTTAATTTTTATGGTGATCAAATAACACCCCAATAGAATTATAGTATTTTTATTTTTCAAGGATTCTGATGAAAAAGTTCATTGTTATGGTTTCCCAAATCCCATCTAGTACGGGAAATGGTAATAAAACCCCCTTATCCTTCTATTTCTCATCAATAACTTTCTAACATACAATGAATCAATATACATATTCTTAAATTTCTCTCTTCATTTCATCCGAGCATAAATAATCTGTTGGATCTATATATATCTTCAATCCTCCAGGATGAAGAGAAAATTATAAATTATGATATCTTTCTTCAATTATGGTATCAATTGAACATATACATGGTCCATGGACTTCATCATTCCATGAAAATAATTTTTAAGCATACTATTATTATTCATTGATTTATATATTTCAATATATTCCTTTTTCACCAGTTTATTCTTCTATTGGATAGGTTTTTGAACACTCATTTGTGAAATATAATATGTGTCCCCTTCATTCATGATTTTGAGATATGTATTTTCAAAATTTAGATACATTGAATATTTCTTTTCCATATCATAGATAATCTATAATGATACATTTAACCTAGATAATCTTTGAACATGTTCACCTTCCCAGGGTGGTAATGTATTGATCATTTAATAATTGTAATCATTTTCATCCATATTATTTGTTTCATATTCAATTGTTTTTGTGTGAAAATAATCATTAATCATTTATAAATAGAGTATATATCAAACCATTCTACATTAATAAAATGAATCTAAATATTTAATTAAACAATTAGTATATATAAATCTAATTCAAGAGTTGTGAAGCTTATCTCAAGAACCATTAACTAGTGCATGATATAATCTATCACCATATCATTCAACATGATAATTCATCCTATTCCATTCATTTATGTATCATTAAAAATTACAAACCATTATCTACTATAGGGTAAATTATTCAAAGGTGTACTAACAAAACATCTTTTCTGTTCCTTGAAATTCTACTAACATTCATTGTTGTAAAGGAAATTGAATTCTTTCTAACATAACATTGTGAGTTGATGGGAAATTCATGAGAAATTATACACAACGAATCGAGATATCCATCATAATAATGAAAAATATGGATCTAATTAATAATTTCTATTCCAATCAAACATTTAATTACCTTCAAATTTATTGAACATAACGATATACACAGTGATGAGACTAGGTGACCCAATGAAGAATCTTTCTGAATAAAAATAGATTCTCTTTCCTCAGTATCCTAAGAACTATAATAAAATTATATTTATGACATTCCATTACATATATATATATATATGATTAATAAAACTAAAAAAACTGATCAATGTAATCTCTATGGAATCTATTCACTAAATAAATGAATATATTGGGGGAATTATTAATACTAAAAGGAATCATTATAAATTCATAGTGTCTATAACTTGTATAGAATATTATATTGGGTATATACTCCTTATTAACCCTCAACTGATGATATCTATAATGAATAATTTTCTTAAAAAATTAATTATCTCCATAAATATGATAAAACAAATCATCAATATGGGGTAGATTATAATTATGGTTGATAGTGATCTTGTTATGTTCTGAATATAAATATAGAGTCACATTAATCCATAAGTTTTCTTAAAATAAGGAATTATGCAACCCATTATGATTCACCTGTTATAATGAATCCCATGTCAATATTCTCTTGGGGTTATTATTAAAATTACTATAACTTAATAGGGTAAATTTTATGTGGATTCTTTGAAATATGTGTAGAACTTCTTATGGGATATATTGAAAATTCATCATCCCAATTTGGTAGAAGACTATGAAACTCATCTATAAAGACATCAACAAAATCTATTACAATATTCAAATCTTTGATTTTGTGTTTCTACCTAACAATATTAGATAAAACACCTATCAAATAGGAATCCTGACCCATATGATGTATGTTATTTCTATGAGATGTTTTTTATTTTCATTACAGTGCAATTCAATCATTGGTGGGTTTATAATATAAAATTTTACATCCCTTACATGGTAATGGATTTGTTATTTGTTTAATTAATTTATATCTATTCCTATAATAACATATAATTTAATAATATAAAGAATATATATATTTTTCAGTTGAACATTACTAAAAACACTAGTCATAGAAGAATCATAAACATGGGGTGTGATCATTATACTATTATGATTTCTTATTAAAATCTAGAAATTTAATTCTTGATGTTTTAATGTGATATCATTAAAAATTTATTCATATAAAATATATTTTGTAGAAAAAAAATTCAAAAATAAAAAATAGAATCTTTAGAGTGGATGGTATGTGTTGCTTCAACCACATCATTATCATAATCTATATCACAGATAGTGATATCATGATATTTTCCATTGTCTCTAGGCATAATAGGTTACTAACATTGATCATCATAATTAACCATTAAGTTTCATCATTAGATATCTTAATTTCTATATTATTTTTATTGGAAATATGAGATTGTGGTTGGTGTATTATGTAGAGCCTTCTCCTTGTTCACGTCATTCACTAACATCATCCCATAAAATTGGAATTAAATTTACCAATGAAAATCCAATACATGCATAAAACATTTACCATCCCCAATAAGATAATTTACACAATGATGATCTCCAAAAATCAATAATTAAGGAAGGATTTTATTATTCTTGTTATGGTTTTAAGAGTTTCATCATAGTTCCATAATTCTTTTCGTAGAAAAACTATGAGATGGATAGGTAACACAAATCTCTATTTCTAACTTAATATCACATAAAACGATTTCTATATTGCTAATAAAAACTCTTATGTATAAAGACCTTCGATGTATTTTTTTAAATTTAATAAACAAATAATGGGACTTAATTTTATGGTGGATGATAATACCATATGTTTACATCAAATGTATCATAAAATCTTCCACCAAAATACAAATAGATTCATAATCCTTATTATATATCTCAAGGAAATACATATAAAATTTCATATGATGACTAAGATGAAATTACTTATTTATAAATAATATCATAAACACTTCCAATACATGGATTCAATTTCATCTTGTATCCTTGTATTCTTGATAAGAGTAAACCATTGATTCACTTCACATTCCATATTGTAGATAACTAAGTGAATATTTCATTCTATGGACAGTTGGTAATAGAAGATAACATTTTAATGGAACTATTACCCTTTTCATTAACTAGTGGGTTAGTGGAACCACTAAATAAAGTTGTAAATTTCCTCATGAATGAAACAAAATATTATTTTTACGTCATTTTATAATTTGAATGTTCACTATAATTCATAGTTTCAAATTTTTTGGGAGAATATTAATTATTTTTTTCACTATATCTCACACAAAATTAGATCTCTTAGGATAAAAATCATTGAATTTTGTATCTTATCCAGTATTAACATTATTACATTAGGTTACATCCATTGACTAAATACAAAAATTATATTGTCATTAAAAATCATGGGAAACCACTTAATCATGAATAATCAATTATTTTATGTCTAAATAAATACACCTTCATCTAAATACATGATTCCTTATTTTTATTCTTGTATATACATGATCATTACCAAAACTTCCAGATGTTATAATATACATAAATATTCATAGTGTTATCACTAAGGTTTTCTCATCCTTGTATCCAATGTTAAATTTAATGTTTCTCTAATACTAACTATAACAACCCATACTTTGAAGAAATATATATTACATCTTCAAAGATAAATATTAATTACATAATGTAATGGTCCATACTATAATTTCATAGGTCTAGTGAATTTGAAATTGGGGAGACCAAAACAATAGGATCATAAATGAACTACATCATCTCCATCATAGTTCCTTATAACTAACACACTTTATAGAAAAATGGTATTTAATAAAATTATTCAAAAACTATCGAAATTAATTATAATAAATGGTTTAATTAGATTATTGGTTTGGGTAATTAAGTTATATATCAAATATCACATGAGAATAAAATGAGCATGAGGGTCTGAGGACTTGGGAATAACATTTGAAAAGCATAACATTATATATCATATAATATAATCTTATATAACATTTTAATGAATGGATGTTCATAATATTTGAATCATAAATTTACCAAATAACATGATCCATGAGATCATAACATTAGCATAATATATATGTTTTTTAAATACAAATAAGAAAATAATATATTTTCCTGAGTAGTAAATATAATAGCTCAGGACACAGGGCTTTGGATCCTGTACTGAAATAAAAATATTTACATTTAAATATATTATATCTATAATTGTGACCCAATATTTACATAAAATAATTACATAATCAATAGTAAAACATGGATACCATATATTCTAGAGTTTTGTATTATGTTTAGAGTTTTAAATAATTAAGAAAAATCCTTTATAAACAATTCAAAAATATCCAGATTAAAAATTCTACCATATAAATTGTATTTTATTATTTCACAATATCTCATCATCATCATCCTTTTTAAATCCTCTATAGACATAAATAATTCAAACTAATTATTTATAACCATATGAAAGGAGAAACATAATAATTGTGAGATCAAATTCTCAGTAAGGGTAAACATAAGAATTAACAATTTGATGTCATCAATGAGCATAAATGTGAATATTGTTATGATGAAATAATCCAAGTTCATGAGTTAATGATAAAATAAATCACACCTATAGATACTTGGATCATCAAATATTAAAAAGTGGAAATGAAAGAATCATCTGATTCAATAATCATGAATTGTGTTACATCAATATAAATCATGATAAAATCTTTAAACTCAAATCAATCATACATAAAAAAAATTTATCCTAAAACATCATCTAATAGAACCCTAATATAGCCCTTGTAAAACTATTATAAATTGAATATCTTTATAGAATACATCCAATACAATTCTATGGATAACATAATAATTACCCAATGAATTGGATCATTAACTAGGAACACCCAAAATTTCTAATGTGTAAGAAAATAATAATGAATAATTCAAATGGAAAATTCATTTCATCATAACTCATTAAATCAACCTGAAATAATTATAGAACATGATTAACCCATATAAAGGAAACAAGTTCCCCAATAATCTTTCTAAAACATAGTTAGCCCATGGAAAATAAATAGGATACATAAAAATATCTCTAAAACATTATTAAACCATGTAAAATAATTTTATTTGACAAAAATATCCTTGAAAATGATAAACCCATTGGAAATAAATGGAATCCAAAAATATAACTTTGAAACATGATTAACCCATGGAAATAAATGGCTTTATTAACAAATTTTTTAAAAAATTATTAACCAATGGAAAATAAATATCTTCAATAAAAATATATTTTAAATATTATTAACCCATGTAAAGTATATTGGTTCCATAACAATCTCTTTGAAAAATTACTAACCCATGGAAAAGTGATGGGTTACATAATAGTATATTTGAAACATTACTAACCCATGAAAAAATATGAACCATAACAATCTATTAGAAATATGATTAAACCATAAAAGAGTAAAATTAAATTAAAAATATAAAATCATTAAAATTATTAGATTAATTATATAACATATTAAGAAATATTTATCTAACTCTCATCAAGGAATATAGATGTAACACATAACATACTTATCAAAAGAGGAAAATTTGGAAAAAAAATATATTTCCACTTTGGTATCATTAAAACTATGAACCCTATGAATGATAAATCCAAAAAATGGATATGTAAAACCCCATGAATGTAATAATAAGAATCATAAAAAAACAGGGTCATTATATACACCACACAACAAAAATAATTTTTTAAAATGGAATGTATCTCACAGGAATACAAGTTATATGTGAAAAAACATAACTACATGAGTAAATTTTGAATAACGAGATTCAAGAGTGAATAAAATAAATTGAGACAGTTAATATCATTAAATAAAACAAATTCATGATATAAATTGTCATTATTTACTATATAAACCAAAACACAGAGTGGTGAATATAGAATATATCTAGAACAAATAAAATGAAGACTAGGGATTTCTTTACCTTGAGTCTAATTCATCATGCTTGTTCTTTATCATCCTGAATAATAAATTTATTTTAATTATATAATTTATTGTGATATTTTTTCAGGTTTATTATTACTTTTATTTAACTTATTACTAAATTATATAAAAATATATAAATCATTAATTTCATATTAGTTGTTTTGACCATATTCAGTTTATGTATTAAAAATGACTATATTAGGTCAACTATGGTCAAAGGTTTCATTATTTAAAAATATTCAAAATCATGAAATAATAATCATATTTATGTATAAATTTTTTTTCTATAATCAATCATTGAATATGGTTATTAAAAATTAACCAACTTTATAATCATGGTGATGGTAGGTCGTACATACCCATTTGTAACGTCCCCATTTTTCAGTGAATATTATAGATAGAAGGAAGGTTAAATTAATCTTTATAGAATTATCATTATACCATAAAGAAAATATTTTTTAATTGTATATAGTTATATATATAATCTATGTGGTGTGGTGATAAAAAAATAAGAATCATGTCGCTTTGAGCAGGCGGTAGTCCACATGTCCAAGAATGATGTTATCAATTATTCAGTGTGTGAAAATGTAAGAAAAAAATGATATGTTATATTTAAAATAAAGATAATTATTTCAAGAATATAAAATATATATCATTTAGATATCATAATTTTATTAAATACATCATCAATATGTTGAATGTAAATCACCAACGAATAATGTTGATTTTAGGATGCGGTAGTCCACACGTCCATAAATGATGTTATCATATTACCAAAAAATATAAAGGATGGTGATACATGTTATATAATAATTAAAAAAGAATAAATGAATCATAATATAACATATATCATATAAAAATACTATTTAAATCATTATTTCCAACCATGAGTGGTGGTAACAGAATAATGAATGATAACATTTCGTGAGGTAGTAGCATGTCATACACATGAACGATTATTGTGTATCCCAATTGATGGAAATGTGTTATGTTTTAGGCCATAATATTAAAATAAAAAAATAGTATATTTAATATACGTAAGTTATTATATAGTCAAGATAAAACATAGTTTTGGTGTTTTTATTAGTAAATAAATAAATAGTTCTCATTCATAAATGTAGCCTCATATCTGGGTAACTCATTGTTTGAATCAAATGCCTTCAATGGTATATGTTCCTCCATAATTTATGCTTATAGGAAGATAGGATCAATTTTATATGTAATTTTGGATGATTTATTATAAGAAATAAATGTTATAGAGATTTTTACCTTAATCACTATAATTAATTTTAATTTCATTGAATAATATTTTGGTAGAAAAAATATGTTTAAATTAATTTGTAACAAAATAATTCAATATATATATATATAAATAAATTTGTCGATTTTTTTAAAAAAATTCAGTTAATCTTATTAAATATAACCATTCAAACTGTATTAACACAGATATTTACCTATAAGACATTGGAATATTTAAGAGAATGTTTTTCAATCTAGGCATTGAGTTAGCTTGGGATTCTGGGGTCTGGAGATAATCAGCATTGCGATATCACAAAAATAAAATATATTTTTTCAAACATGTGAGTTTTTCTAGAAATTTTTTATAAATATCTACTAGAGTGTTAAATCATAATTCTGAGACTGCAGTTGAGTTCAGACTTTTTTTGCCTTATGCACGACATAAATTTTTCAATACTATGAGTTTTGGTTAGAAGATTATGAAAGGGGTGCTAAGTGGTTAAATTATTAATTAAATGAGAATTTAATTAATAAATTTTAACCTAAAAACCTCCCCCTCTGACGTTTGGTGTCAACAATGCAAAGGAGAGTTACTCATCCTCTCCCACTATGGACAACGGATGATCCGTGGGTTGAATCAACACAAAAAAGTGCTTCTTATCTCTATAATTGACACAGATCATTGTCAAAATGATTATTTGGATGATATGGTCATTATTATACACCTGAATCATTCGTGTTTCACCCTCTAGGTAAGAGGTTTTGATTTTTTTTCCTGATCCCCTTGGTTATGATTTGTTTTATGGTTTTAGAGCCATATTTCAATTTCTAGTGATACCTACTACATTAATATGATGATTTCGGAGTAAATTGGGGATAATCAAGAGAATATGAAGGTAATTAATAACATTAATTACTATATACATGAAATTTTTTCTATTGAGACACAATGGTTATCTCTTCCTATTTAGGGAAGATGACTTTTTGGGACAACATGCCTTTTATCAGGGTTAAAATCCATGTAGTGACCCCATATTGCATCGCCAGAGGAAATGACATGGGAAGATGTGTGATATTAGATTGATTTTTAAACGTACAAGGAAAAAGTTTGTAAACACAAGGTGCTCGACAAGGGCATGGGAAAACCAAAAGTACAAGTGAGAGTTTTTCCTGAGCACGTTGTGTAGAATATGATATACAACATGTAAGGGATATGGATAGCTGGTTTGTGTGCAATAGGATACACTGATAGGGGACATGTGAAGTAGAAGATGTTGTGTATGGTCTATACATATCATGGACCCATACATGGAAAATCCATACCGTGTGAAAAGGAGAAACATCCAATTTCATGGGAGAGTCCACATGCTGTGCGGGCTCCATTACACACCATGTAATTTTTGGGGATCTTGTTATGATCATTCCCATACCATATCAACGTCTCTAGGACTTTTAATTATGATTTTTAGTAGCCTATATTGAGAATTATTATATGTGGAACATGATAGTGGATTGTGTTTTGGAATACGATATATGATGTGGTATGCTTCAATCATGATTCTTGTGTAGTAGTGCATAACCTAGGGTAGTGATCAAGGTGGATCTCTAGGTTGGATTTAGGTTCGATATCCTTCCCTTTAACTTTAGGAAGTGGTTCCCCTAGACTATATAGGCTGGTTTAGTGGTTCTATGCTTTTTTATTAGGGTGATGTTCCCCTTCCCATAGCTCTATTGTGATGTGAGGATTGATAACTGTGAAACTCCTTTCATCGCTACTTGACCGATGTTTTAGATCAATATGACTCATGGAGATAGATTCTAGGACTAGTACTCCCCTATGGAATCCAGATTAGGTTTTCCATTACATCTCCACATTGGATTAGATTGGACTCCCCATGTTATGGTTTTAGATTCTATAACTATTGGTTATTTTCTTATGGGTTTGGAACTCCCCTGTCAGCAAGGGTTTAGGTTCCCCATATCATTCATAAACTTAGAGATATCCCACCCCTATTATGATAGGGTAATGTACCTCCATAATTGTAGTCCATATATAGTTGTTACTCCCCTATTGGACTAAGGATAGGGTCCTCTATAAATGGTGTTGGTACTCCCATGTCGTGTCAGGATGAAAGTCCTCTAGATGTGACGTATTTAAATATAAGGTACATTCCTATCATGTAAGGGTACGAGTTCTCTATCCTTGAAGTCAAAACTCTAATGTCGTACCAAGTTGAGGTTCCTCTATGTGGGTAGTGTTCTAGTATATTTTTTACTCCCCTATTGTGATAAGGAGTGGGTCCTCTAGCATAGGATTAGTAACCCCCTTTCGTGTCAGTATAAGGGTCCCTCTATAAGGACCTGGCCTTAAAACTTTATATAATCTCAAATTAAATGAATAATTCGCATTAAGGATATTTTCAGGTTTAGAGTTCTAGAAAATTAGGCCATAACTATTACATATCAACTTGAAAATTACATGTAGACGCTCCTACTCAGTAAGTATTTTTTCATAAAATAAAAACTATTAAAAAGAAACATGCCTTGTTCCAAGTGTTAGACAACATGATTTTTCCTTGATCCCATCCTTAACCCTATTCATTTTAAGTCATATGGAAAACATTTCAAAAACTTGGGATGAGCATAAAAATCACAATGAGGGTTATAAAATAAGAAAAGAAAACATTATACTATCAATAAATGAAAATAAATAAAACCATACTTTTCAGTAATAACATATCTCATGAAATCATGAGATTTATCAATAAGACACATAAATCATAAATCATTAAGGCAACTTATGGAATACATAACATACTTACATTGAATCTATCATAGCTACGTAGGGAGTTACGTTGGAATACCCAAAATAGTATATACCCTAAATATATTAGGAGAAACAGTAAAGTTTACCCCTGTCACATTACCCAATGCATTGGAGAGCTATCTCAAGCTCACCCACCCTAGGTTTATCACAGAACCACCCGTATATGTAAAAATTTCCCAATTATCATAACATATTCATAACACATAAAAATCATAAAGTAAAGATAACATTTCAACATTGTTATGACAATATATGATTTTAAGATATTGACAAAATCAATGCTTTATCAAACCATTTTCAAAACCATTTAAAATATCTAAAAAAGAGATTTTTGAATCAAAGTGACTCATAACAATTTGAAAATTTTAAATGAATTAACATTTCAAAACATTAATTTCCACATAATTAAATCCTTAAAACCATTTTTAAAACATGGACATTAATGAGAATGATTTATAAGAATAAATATTTAAAACAATCAAAAAATGAGAGACACATGAATACAAATAATTGAGGAATAACATTAATAAAAGATTATAATATCATGAGGTAAGGATATTCATGATATAATAGGTCAAAGTGCAGTATATACACCATATAAAAGTGAATTGGTGTATAACAACAAATCAGTCTGAATGGAATGCACGTTGAGATAAATACCCTTGTAATGATCATATTCTTTGATAGATTAAAGACTAGCAAATGAAATAATTATGTGCAAAAAATAATAATACACACAATATAAGTGGAAATTAAGTGTAAAACAATCATATTCCATTAAAACATATTCATTGAATGAAATAATAAAAAAGTAGAAGTTTAACCCAAAGAATTGAAATTGGGTTAAGAAGTTCTCTTACAAAAATTCTACAGCCTAATGGTGTCACGCTAAAATTCATAAAATTAGTTTATGAGAGATAAAAGGGTCTCTCATCATAGGGAAATAAAATTTATATCAATAAGGATATATAAGAACATATCCCAATATAAGAAAAAGAAAATTAAAATACATGAGATAAAATAAGTCTTTGACTAAAACAGTATGGTGAAAGGTTCTTTTATCGATTGGGTAACTTACGAAAGATACACCACATGAAAGAAGGATCATAAAATGAACATTTAAGTACCCATAAATGAAATTATATTACAAAAAGTGTACAATAATGTGCATTACAAGCACCACACTAAGAAAATAGTGACAAACATAGCATGAATCTCACAGGAATAAAAATTGAGATAAAAACCCCTTACCACATTGTAATGAATTAAGTCATATGATCAAAAGTTAAAAACCACGAAACTAATCAAAAAATACCATGAATATAAATATAATAATGATAATATATATCAAATGGTATTACGCAATACACCACATTCAATAATTAAGTGGAAAATAATGGAAATCTAACATAATTAAAAGTGAGATAAGAAACTCATTACCTCCTGACCGACTTGACTCGTTTGTTCTTTGTTCTTCCTAAATAATAAATTTATTTTAATTTAAACGTTCATAAAAAACTATTATTGTTTATTATTCCTTTTATATCACTTATTACCTAGTTACAACAATTATTTAATTATTTGAGTTTATATTGAACATTTTGTCGATGTTCAGAACATGAGTCAAAAATGAACTTGTAAAAATTAAAAATTGCCCATGTGGTCAAAATTTCATTATCTAGAGAAATAAATTCAATATTTAGATATCATATATATTCAGTATATATGTTTTTATAAGATTACATAAAATTTGGAGATAGTAATTTTAATGCACAATTCATGGAGTCGGTAAGTCGTACGTACGCATGAACGCTACATTCATTTATATTTCATAATTAATGGAATAAAAATGTAATGATATATATGTATATTATAATTACGGTATAATATCATATATAATTTAATTATCTCCTTCCTTTATACGTTCCACGTATGGCATGAATGAGTCATATCACTTTGAGGGGGCGGTAGTCCGCACTTCCTCAAATGAAATTTTTGTGTTTACCCACTAAGGAAACCATAAAGGTATGCTATAAATGGAAAATACAGAAGAATATAAACATTAAAAACATGATATATATCACATATAAATACATTACCATGATAATGGCCACCATTAGAAGTGGTAGGATAAAATTTACCAATCATCGTTTCGTGAGGCAGTAGTTCATCATCCAGAGAAACAGTAAGTTCTTTACCTATTAGATGGAGGTTTGTGTAAGAGTAGTTATAATAATTCTCATAAAAACTACCTGTTATATTAATTATATTTTTATTATTATAAAATAATGTAATAAAAACATATTATGGGGTCGTATAAGTAAAATAAAATAAAAGAACTTAAGAGAAGACGTTACCTTTTAATCGGGTATCTCTGTTTGGATTGAACCAAAAGGTTTACTTGAATCACCTTCTGCCTAGGGGAAGGATTCTAGAAGGAGGATAGGGATGTAGGTTGATTAATTAGGTATAGGTTTTATGATTCAAGGGTCTTGAGAAGTGTGAGTAATGGGTTATAAGTGATCCCTTTTTATAAGGGGGTATCTTTAGGAACGTTTGAAAATATTTTTTTATTATAAAATTAAATTCAGTTTCAAAAGGTCTAAACTCATTAAAGTCCAAGATAAGATGAAAAATATTTGAAATAAAATTATCTAATAATAATTGGATTGGTTTTGTATATTTTTTTAATCATTATAATCTTATTTATCTAAATCATTCATTAATGAGGTAAACAATACATCATTATTGTGTCCTAAATAATTTTATTTATTTGATGTATAAAAATTATAAAAAAATATTATTATGTAGGAAATATTTTTATATTTAATATTTATATTTATATTCAAATATATAACATATATAACCCTATTAAATAATTGATTTACTATAAGATATATGTTTAAGTCATTTTTGTCTTTACATTAAATTAATTAATATAAAGTGCCATTATCACACTCAAGTGGATCAATTGGGTCCCAAAATCGACCCAAGGATTCCCATGGTAGGAAATGTATCATCATATAAGATTAGGCCACATGTTAGGGTAATTTTTTATTATTATAATAATATTTTGTTATCTTTATTTACAAGATTTACCCTTTAACCAGGGTAAATAAAATATTTAATAAAGAAAATAATCTTAATGTCCAAAAATAAAGGCAAAATATTTACAAAATTTGGACCTCCTGATTCAAAATATAGAATCCATTTTTCTAAATTCAAAACATATAATTGTGAGGAATTAATTTAAAATTAATTCTCATTGTAAAAAAAAACGTGTTTGTGAGAAATAATAAAAATCAAAAGATTGAACCTAGTTTATGTCCAATTTGAAAGTGAAATTTCTTAAAATGACCAAAATTGGATTAAATGGTAAAAATATAATCTGATTGCACTTTAAAACCATTTATCAAGTTAATCTATCCAAAAAATAAATTATATTAAAAGGCAGTTTTAAATTAAAATACAATATTTTTCATTATTCATAAAAAATTGAACTTCATCAGAAAAATACAAATATTTTATCCAATGTAAATTTTAATGTACAGATTCTAAAGAAGAATATTATTTTGTGAAATATAACATATAAAATTGAACAAAACTATATTTAAAGAGGTTCCTCCATCAAAAGGCGGTAAATCGACCTTTTAATGAATATTAGAATATTTATTCTTAAAATCAGATTCTTTCTTATTTTATGCCTCTAAAATTTATTGGATAGTTGTTAAAATATTTAACAAGAATTTATATCAATATTTTAGGTAGTTATTTCCATTCCTAGAAATACAATGCCTAGGTTTTATCTACCATTTAAAATAATATTATATTTTTATTTTTCCGTATGACTCAGCATTATGAGCAATATAAGATTTAAAAGAAACTCGTTATTGCGTATCAGGTACGCCATCAACCATAACATCAACTATAAAGTAAAATTAATACTTAATACACAAATATTAATAAATATGAAATTGTTATATTCTTTATTTACCTAAGATGTTACATCCTTCCCACCTTTTGGTAATGGCGTCCATATAATTTTAGAATTAGGCTTGGAAAAATCATTGAATGTCCGACATTGGAAAAAGAGTAAATAAAAATATCACATTAAAATAAAGGAAGAGAAGTACAAAGGTCCCCCAAGACAAAAGATACTATGATTCCATGAAATCATGGATATGTAAGAGAAAATAGCTCTCATATATTAATAGAGAGTGATAGATAACTTGATCACGAAGTGTTAACCACCACAATACCATAAATTTGTGTTTGGGTAAAAGTCTGATGATAAAAGATATATTATAACATTTTTTCTTTAATATCCTTTTTCATAGATTTGAATAATTTTATTAATAACAAGAATAATATTGTAAGGAAATATACATACTTTCTATGTAGAGTGTCATCCTTTAATAAAATTCTACTACAAAATCATCTTTTCTCCAAACTATGAGTATTGAAGATGACTTATTCACATTGAAAGTGATATAATCAACTTATAGAGAATCACATAATCCACAAAGGATAAACTATATTTTTCCCATGTCTTTAGACATTAACCAAAACCAAAATGCATAGTACAATATAAGTTAATCCCCAATTAGTATAATATTTTACATATATGAAAAACAACTCTTAATCTCTAAAAAATTCAAACAAAACCCAAAGTTCAAAAAAGACCATTCACTAAAAAAATTTCCATATAATTATTCAAATAATCAAAACAAATATTGAAACCCAAATCTATGAAGGGTTTAATCAAATAGTCTTCCAAGATAAATATTAACATTTATCTCCAAATAACATCAGTTACTCTTATAGTCACATACTGAAAAGTAATAGACCTAATCACATATTCTCCATGATAAGTTAATCATTTCAATAAATAAACCAAATCTCCATATGTCCAAAATAAAAAAAATATAATCTTACAAAATAAAATTTCAACCATTACTCCACATATTATGTCCCATAGTATTATTTTTACCTTAAGCATATAATGTTTCCATTAGATAAAACATCTTCTAAAAGAATATTTATCACTTAATCACGAAATCATTTTCCTATATAAACGATATCCATTTGATAAAAACTATGTTCCCAAAATCAACATATTCCTGATCCATAAAATCATTTAACTTAAAATAATAAGTCATAATAGCCAGAAACATCACATAGACAGTGGTAGTTGATGCACCCTAATCACCATTCAGTTGTGGGATTGTTTCCTACGGCCTTTCCAAACACAACGAGTTATCACCAATCTTATGGGTTGTACATTTTATAAAACTAAAACATAACCCTTACATTTTTTTAACCCCAATGGTTTTCTTATACATTAGCTTTTCATCACAAAACATTAATACCTCAACATCTTATATATTGTCATTTTTTCCTCCATATGATAAAATAAAACTATTCCCAATAGAAAGAAAATCATTCATTTTTCACGATTTCCATATAGTTTCATCATCATCTTGTTTACATAGGTATAAGATCCATGAATTAAAACAGTTATTTAGTGATCCTTTAGATTCATTTTCTTCAATCATCCAAATATACCTTGTACAACTTGGTTCGTATAGGTGTTTGCATAAAACATTTTTCGGAAAATAATCATGTATGACATATAATTTCAAAACATCAGACAAAACTTGATTTTTATAAAATAGTTGGGCCAAATTTGAGTTGAAACTTTCAATTAATGGTCCTTTTAAAATACCATAAGTTTGTGCTGATATACTATATTGTAAAAGAAAATAAAAATAGGTTGTGCAAGGGTCTCCGTCTTCAGCTCCTTTTTCAAAATCATAATATGCATCAAATTCTTGAGATAAGGTAAAATATTTGAAAATGCCTTGATGATATTTACCTTTATTGAAAATATGATAATATTATTAAAATAGGATTTGAGTAAATACAACCCATGATCTATGATGATATCGAGGATTTTTGAAGGTGTTTGTTATCTCAAAAAAATTCTTGCAAGTGAGTCGTATGCAAGAAAACATTTCACAATAATTTGAACATGACTTTGAAATAACTATTTCAAGCATGTCATTAGGAAGAGATATGAATGTTGTTTGAGATCCTCCTCCTTCAATTTTTAACTGACTATCCTTGACCTAAAAAAGGTATAAAGCAAGGATTTAACTTAAAGAGTAGACATAGAGACAAACCATGTGTCTAATAAAAAATCATAATCCCTAAAGTTGTGTAAACTGACCTCTGATACCAACTATAAGGACCCGGCCTTAAAAAATTACATAATATCGAATTAAATTAATAATTAACATTGAGGATAATTTCAGTTTTAGAGTTTTAGATAAGTACTCCATAAATATTACATATCAATATGAAAATTACATGTAGACACTACTACTTAGAATCCATTTGTTTCATAAAATAAAACTTATTAAAAAAAACATGTATATTCTAAGTTCTAGAAATCATGATTTTACATTGATCCCATCTTTGACACTATTCATATTTTAGACCTGTGGAAAACATTTAAAAAACACGGGATGAGCATAAAAAGATCAGTAAGGGTTATAAAATAAGGAAATAAAACATTATCCCATCAATAAATAAAAATCAATAAAACCATACTTTTCAATCATAACATATCTCATGAAATAATACGATATATGAATAAGACACAGATATCATAAATCACAAATGTAACTTATGGAATACATAAAATACTTACATTATAGCTATCACAGCTACGTAGGGAGTTACGTTGGAATACCCATCACCATATATTCCCTAAATCTCCTCAGATAAACATTGATGTTTACCTCCATCATGTTACCCAATGCATTGGAGATCTATCTTGGTCTCACCCGCCCTAGGTTTATCATGAAACCACCTGTAAATGTAAAAAATTCCCAATAATAATAACATATTCAAAACACATAGAACATTCATAAAGGAAATATAACATTTCCACATTTTAATCATAATATATCATTTCAAAATATTGAAAAAATCAATACTTTATCAAACCATTTTCAAAACAATGTAAAATATTTAAAAAATAGAATTTGGAAACAATGTGTCCTATACAACCTTAAAAATTTTAAAGTAATTAAAATTTTAAAACATTAATGTCCCCATAAATATATCCTTAAACCTTTTTTAAAACATGGTCATTAATGAGATATATTTAGAAGAAAAAAATTTTAAAATAATATTTTAGTTAAGGAATTATTAACCAAATGAGTGATGTTTGAATACAAATAATTGAGGAATAAAATTAATTAAAACTTTTAATATCATGAGAATAAGGAGATTCATGATATTATATGTCAAAGGAAGTATATAAACTATATAAAATTGAATTGGTGTATAACAACAAATAAGTCTCAATGGAATGTAAATTGAGATAAAGTCCCTTGTAAAGATCATATCCTTAGAATAAGGACAAATCAATGACATAATAATGTGTGAGAAATAAGAATACACCCAATATAAGTGGAACATAAGATTAAAACAATCAGTTGTCATTCAAAAAAATTCATAGCATGACATAATCAATAAGTAGACGTTTAACCCAAAGAATTGCAATTGGGTTAAGAAGTTCTCTTATAGAAATTCGACAGCCTAACGTCATCACATTAAAATTCATAAAATGAGTTGATGAGAGTGAAAAGGGTATATAATCCAATGGAAATAAAATTTAAAGAAATAATGATATATAAGAACATATCCCGACAAAAGAAAAAGGAAATTAAAAGACATGACATAAATAAAGCCTTTGAATAAAACAGTACGGTGAAAGGTTCCCTTATCGATTTGGGAACATACGAAGAAGACACCGCATAAAAGAAGGTTCATAAATGAGTATTTAAATACCCAAATAATTAAAGTATATTACACAAATATTATAGTCATTTTCATTATATAGACCACACAAAGGAAATAGTGGCAAATATAGCATGAATCTCATGAGAATAAAAAGTGAGACAAAAACCCCTTAATATGTTGTAATCAATTAAGTAATATGACCAAAAGTTAATATCCAAAAAATTAATCAAAGAATAACATGAATATAAATATGACAATGATAATATTTATAAAATGTTAGTACAAAATACACCATATGTAATAATTAGGTGGCGAACAATGGAAATCTCACGGAATTAAAACTGAGATAAGAAACTCCTTACCTCATGTCCGACATGAATAGTTTATTCCTTATTCATCCTGAATAATAAACATAAATTAATTTATACTTTATTAATAGACTTTTTAAATTTTATTTTTCATTTTTATCACTTATTACCTAGCTATAACAATTAGTTAATTTTTTGATTCATATTGGACATTTTGTCGATGTTCAGAACATCAATCAAAAATGAACATGTTATAATTACAATTTGTCCATGTTGTCAAAATTAAATTATCTACAGAATAATATTCATCATTTAGATATAATATATATAATATATATTCATCATATATGTATTTATAATAGTACATAACATTTGGAGATAGGAAATGAAATGCACTGTTCATGGAGACGGTAAGTCGTACGTACGCATGAACAAAACATTCATTTTTATTCCATATTTAATAGAATGAAAAACTAATGGTAAATTGGTATATTATAATTAAATTATAAATTCAAATATAATTTAATTATCTCCATCCTTCATACATTCCACGTATGGTATGAACGAGTCATATCTCTTTGCGGGGGTGGTGGTCCGCACTTCCTCAAATGAAATTATCGTGTTTACCCATTATGGAAACCATAAAGGAATTCCATAAATTTAAAATAAAGAAGAATATAAACAATATAAATATAATATATATTACATTTAAATAATTTTCCAACATAATGGCCACCATGAGAGGTGGTTGGATAAGATTGAACAATCATCGTTTCATGGGGCAGTAGTTCTTCATCCCTAGAAACAGTATATTGTTTACCAATTAGATGGAGGTGTGTGTAAGTGTAGTTATAATAATTCTCAAAAAAAACCTATTATATTTATTATATGTTTTTATTTATAAAATAAAGGAATAAAAATCGTTTATGGGGTTGGAGATGTAAAACAACACAATAGAACTTAAGAGAAGATGTTGCTTTTAAATCGGGTATCTCCCTTTGGTTTGAACCAAAAGGATTACTTGAATTTCCTTATGTATAGAGGAAGGCTTCTAGGAGGAGTATAGGGATGTAGGGAGCTTAATTGGGCAGAATTTGGATGAGACAAGGTGCTTGATAAGTCTGACGAATGGGTAAGAAGTGAGGGCTTTTTATAAGGGGGAGGAGGGGCTCTTTAGGAAAGTTTGAAAATATTATTTTATTATAAACTCATCTTCAGTTTCAAAAGATCCAAAAGTCATTAAAGTCAAATAAATTATGACTCGTATTTGAAATAAAATCATACAATAAGAATTGGACAGGTTTTTGATATTGTTTTAATTTTATAATCTTATTTATTTAAATCATTCATTAATGAGGTAAACACTGCATCATTATTTTTTCATTAATTATTTTAATTTATTGGATGTCTAAAAATTATAAAAAAATATGAAGATGTATTATGTCATTTAGAATTTTAATTAAGATTTATAGTTGAAGAGATAACTTATATAACCCCATGTAAGAATTGATTTACTAAAAGATATATTTTTACGTCATTTTTGTCTTTACATTAAATTAATTAATATAAAGTGTCATTATCACTCCCATGTGGCTCTATGGGGTCCCAAAATCGACCTAAGGATGCTCATGGTCGGATATTTATCAACCAATAGTATTATAACACATTTTAGGATAATTTTATTTTATTATTATTATAATAATTTGGTACCTTTATTTACCAGATTTACCATTTAACCATGGTAAATAAAATATTTATTGAAGTAAATATTCATAATGTCTAAAAATAAAGGTTACCTTTTTACAAAATTTGGACCTCCTAAATCCCAATATGCAATTCTTTTTTCCTCATTAAAAAAATAGTAGTGAAAAAAAAATTAATTTTAAATTAATTCCCGCTGAAAAAAAAGTGTGTTTTTAAGAAATATTAACTATCAAAAGATTAACACAAGTTTATGTCCAATTTCAAATTGAAATTACATCTGATGAACAAAATATGATTAAATGGTAAAAATATAATATAATTACACATTATAACAATTTTTAAAGTTAATTTAACCATATAAATAAATTATATTAAAATGCAGTTTTAAATTAAAATACAATATTTTTCATTATTCATAAAAAATTTAATTTATCAGAAAAATTCAAAAAATTTATCCGAAGTAAATTTTGATGTCATTATTCTAAAGAAGAATTTTTTTTTCAAATAGAACATATAAAGGTGACGAAAACTCTATTTAAACAGGGCTCACCGTCAAAAGGTGGTAAATCAACCGTTTAATGAAAATTAGGTTATTTATGCTTAACATCTTATTATTTCTTATTTAAAGCCTCTAATTTTTTTCTGGATAAATATAGAAACATTTAACAAAAATTTATATTCATATTGTTGTTAGTTCTATCCATTCCCACCAAAGAAACAAGTTGTTGTGTATCGGGTACACCATCGAACATAGCATCCCCTTTAAAGTAAATTTAATATTTAATTCACAAATATTAATAAATATGAAAATATTATATTCTTTATTCAACTGGGATGTTACACCCTCATAGAAATCAAACTCATATAGTGGAAATCCTCTTTCATACCAGGGTGTAGGTCTTCTATCCATAGAGTGGTACACCCCTATTGGATTACTGTGTAGGCCCTCACCTACAGAGTAATACACTCCCATCTCTCAGTAGCATTGGTATTAGGACCACCATTGGAATTTGTTCAACCTTGGCTATTGCATATAATTATAAGGTTAGGTCACCTCCACTTGTAATGTGAAGGACCCTGGAACACATTTAAAGGGGAGGGGTGAATTACAGTGCCAACATTTTCTATTAAACTTATGGATCATGTTCCCACATTGGTAGGAACATGTTAAACCTGTCTAACAAGGAGGAGAAAAAAATCACATGTAAATCAATGACACACAGTTTTACTAGGTTCATCACTAAGGGCTACGTCCAAGTAGCATATGCCAACAGTGTGTCAGTTGTAACAAAAAAACTAATCTTCACATGTTTTTGAATACAAGATTTTAGCACAGTCACTCTGTTCTAGGCACACTACCTTTCCATGGTTAATAGATAGCACAATGCGTCCATTGAATCACTTCCGTTGACTCCCCCATGCTCACTATGTTGAAATAATCTTCACTCAGTTTATCGACATGAAGGTCACATCAATGGTTTAACATCAAATCATGCATCGTCAACTATAAATGGATGCTCTGTTGAAGTTCATTTTTCACCTGTAGATGAAGTCCACCTTCACGAGTACTACTAAGTACCAGAATTTTTTTTTGAAAATCAATTTGAAGCTTTTGAAATCTTCCTTATGAAAATGGTGAACCACTTGATCCTCTCAGGTACTGAGTTCCGAGTTTGTTATGTGGGACACATTCTTCTTGTACCCCTGCTAATACCGTGAATCGCCCTTCATCTACAGACTGCCTCCGCCTTCACAATCATTTGCCGCTACCACATACTGATTCTCTGAACCTCATATGTGATACCCCTCTAGTCCGCGAACTATTCCCTGTTCGTGAACGACCTTTGCTTAAACATACCAAATCTCCCCCTATACATACATCTTTCAGAACCCTTACACTCATGCACCAGATATTTCTCCTCCATATACCAAGTCAACTCTTCTATGTACCAATCATCCTTCTGCACATACCATACTTCCTTTGTGGGATATGAATTCCAGCAAACACCTTCAGTGTGAACCACATCAGCCTTCATGAACCACCCTTCGGGAACTACCTTCGGCCATTACCAAAATCCTAGATAAAAAATGTGTTCACTAATAATATTCAATCTCTATGATAATTGGTGGGGTCATCCATTATTAAATAGAAAAAGATACCTGCTTAATCCACTAAAACAAGATTAACCAAATCTTTAATGCAACCTCCACCGCTTACCAATTCTTCAGCCACTGTGAACTGCAGTCCACCCGCGAACAATTTTCCTACACGCTTCACGTACCACCATTCTTCTTACGTGATTGATTTCCTCCATTAACTTCATCCCATCTATGTATCGCACTGCCACACAATCATGAACTATTTTTGGATCCACAAACCTCACCTGCGTACCACTTCTGCCACTTTTTGTACCGTTCCAGGAACATGGTACATGACCCAGGTATTATAGTATGCATTTTTTTACCATTTTCCAATTTTCCTCAACATTATTCATAAAATTCACTCCTATGAAGAAATACTTCATTTTCTGACATCAAACTCATGATTTCGAGGCCCAAAAATTTGGAAAACACTATGAAACTGTGCCACATTAAATACTACATTCAGCCTCAATCGTATGAACTCAGTCCTTGAAAACTCCCAAGTCATCCACGTGTTGATTGAAAACAAAAAAAACCAAATTCCATTATTATCAATGAATTTCCTTGGTTCCAACAATCTCTCCCTTTGGGTTTGTTGGTAATCTCAGATAAATTCACCGATGCCCCAGCCATGATCAAAACCTGAATCTTTAAGAAACAACTCAGTCATCACTCAAAGTATACGTGAGTAGTTCTCAGTGTAGAAAACAAGAGAAGATGACATTAATTTAGTTCTAATAAAATTATTTTCTCCACCTTCATTATTGATGTTTTACATTTTTCATTGAATTTTTCCATTCTCCCAAATTGTAAATAAACCCAATGATTGGTATTTGAACATTATAGATCTCAAAACACAATACCCCTATATTATATCTCCACATAAACCTAAAAAAGTTTCACAAACAAATTATCACACTTAGAACAACTAGGTAGAGGGTAATCTCATAACCTCCTTATGAACCGGGAGGTGGCTGAACATAGAAATTCAGCTGATGTTTCTCAAACATAACTGCAGACAGTGGCTTAGTCATAATGTCAGCGAATTTCTATTCAGTTAACACATGGTCCAATTTTATCACACCTTGTTCTACTTTTTCCTTAATGAAGTGATATTTTATATCAATATGTTTCATACAAGAATGCTAAATAGTATTCTTTTATGATCAATTGCACTCTTGTAATCATAATAAATCACCATTGGTTGTTTCACCTCATCACCTCTATTAGTCAGTTTCTACTTCATCCAAAGTAACAGAGTGCATGCCTTGGTAGTAGATATATATTCATCTTTGGAAGAAGTTAGATAAGTACATTCCTATTTATTTCTTAACCATCCCACACATTTTTTCCAATATAGAATGCTCCCCCACTGGTAGACTTTCTATCCACTGCATCTCCAGCCCAGTCAGCATCAGAAAATGTTGACAGTTCACTATCTCTTAATGCATAAAAGTATATCCCATAATTATATGTTCCTTGAATGTATCTCATGATTCTTTTCACTGCCGCCATATGTTCATCCTTTGGATTACTCTAAAAGTGGGATGCAAGGTAAATTGAAAAGATAATTTATGGTCGTGTTTCCATCAGGTACAGTTGGCTTCAAATAATTCTTTTTTACATGGTGGGATCCATAGAAGTCCCTTCCTCATCCTTTCTGAGAATTGATCCAACTATATTCGGAGTCTTCATTGGTTTGGAATCATGCATATTGATTTTATTTAACATCTCTCTTACATACTTTTCTTGAGAAATGAAATTTTATTCCATATTCTGAAGTACATGCAACCCTCAAAAGTATATCAGTTCACTGATCATGGACAATTAAATTTAGATTTCATGTGATTGGAAAATTAATCCACTGATCCTTGTCTTATTCCACCAAAAATAATACCATCCATGTATACCAATACCATGAACTGATACTTTTGAGAGTTCTTCACGTAGAGATTGTGATCCACTCTGCCTCTATTAAACTCAATAATTCTCAGATAAGAGTCTGACTGATTGTACCACTGTTGTGGCACCTATGTCAAGCCATAGAAAGCTTTCGTTAATTGTCAAACATCTAGTTTATCAGTTCCATGATAGAACCCCACAGGTTGTTCAGTGTATACTTCTTCTTCCAATATTCCATTTATGAATGTTGTCTTGACATCATTTTGATAAAAATTTTATCCCCTTTGGATTTTCATGGAAAGAAATAGTCTGATTAACTCTAGTCTCACTAATGGAGAAAATAACTCTTCAACATCAACACCTTCGATTTGTGAATATCCCTTATAGAACAGGCGCACCTTATTTCGGATCAAATTTCCATTCTTGGTGAATTTGTTCTTGAAAATACACTTTTTATCCATCACATTGTGACATTCAGGTCTTCTAACAAGATCCAAAGTCTGATTTTTGTCCATTTGATTGAAATCTTCATTCATTACATTCACCCCTAACTCATTCATTGCAGAATCTTCAAGTGAGGATGGTTACACAACTAATAGAAATTCATATTGAGAATTAATCCTCATTCCCCTCATCTGTGTAGGTGCATTCTGATCCCCGATAATGTTGGACTGATAAAATTTTTCTCTTCTATTTATCCTTTGGGATCCAAACACATTTTCTTTATCTATAGTTTCCTCTTTTGGTTCCTCTTCATTGTCAACATAATGATGCGACACCTGAGATATTTGAACATCTTCCTCTACCTATGTAATAGAAATTATTCCATGATCACATTTTTTCTTATCTTCTATTATGTCATCATAGGAATTCCATGAAGCATTCATATTTTTCGTTTCAATGATCTTAACATTAATTCCTTCTAAAATTCTTCCCAAGGACTTATTAAAACACCTGTAGGCCTTGTTGATCATGGAGTATCCAAGAAATATTCCTTCATCTACATTGTCTCCATACTTCCCTTGATTTCATTAATTGTTTAAAATAAAACATTTTCTTCCAAAAACAGTAAAATATTTCATGGAGGGCTTCCTTCCATACCCCAATTCATATGGTGTCTTTGTCTCACCAAAATAGAGACATGTACAGTTTTGAATATACACTGTAGTTTGAAATGCCACTTTCCAGTAATTTCTAGACATATGAATCTCAATCAGCATAGTCCTGGGCATGTTGTTTACCTATCTATTCCTACTCTCAACAAATCCATTTTGTTGTGGAGTTCTCACAGTATCTACCTTATGTTTTATCCCATGCATCTCAATGTAATTTTCAAAATCAATTCATTTGTATTACCCTCTATTGTCAGATCACAAAACTTTTATTGTTTGTCCAGTATCATTCTTGGTGATTCGATGATATGATTTCATGGAGTCAAGCACTTTTCATTTACTATTTATAAACACTACACATTCCATTCTACTATAATAATATTTGAAAAGAACAAAGTACCATTATCCATGTGTTCTAGAAACATTTAATAGGCCACATAAATCTGTATGGATGAGGTGAAGGAGATTTGAATTTCTTTTCATCTTTCATCTATAGAAACTGAATACTAGTTTTCCTCACATGCATGCATCATAGTTATTTTCTCATTCAGGCTTTAGATTAGGGATATCAATCACTATCTTCATATTAGATATCTTTTCCATGTCCTGTTGATTGATGTGCCCTAATTATGAAGCTAGAATTTTAATATATTTTATATTATATTTCAATTTTTTAAATCCCACCATGGTATTATTTTAGGAGAAATTGTCACATTTTTATGTTTTAGTTGTATTTTGATCTTAATTGAAAATATGGTTTTATTTTGGGATTTAACTATTTTATTTATTTTCTTTATTTCGACCAAAACATTTTTATAGCTAAACCAAATTCTAAAATTATTTTTTTCGATTTACATACATCTTGGGATACATTTTATCCTTCTGGAGACACAAGTCAATCAATCTTTCGGAGGACCAAAATCAGCTCACAATCTGGTCCTCGTAAACTATGCGCAGATCTGGGATGTTTCAATATTGATCTTGTATCTCAAATTATTCGGGTCCTTTGGAGCTGAAATTAAACAAGGAGCTGTAAAATGAATTAATTAACATCTTTAATTTAGGAGGCCACGTCTGAATCTTCTGGATGCAAGGTCATAATTCCATTGTATGTTGTAGTTGTGGAATACGAAGAGTCGCCAAGATAAAATTAAATGTCCTCACTAAAACAGTCATAAGTCCTTCATACAGGGAACAATGAGGCCGAAATTTTGTGTAGGAAATTGGGAGGAGTAAAGTAAAAACTTTTAGTAAGGATTGATTTACCAATTCTTCAATTTAATTGGCCTAAAATTCGTGAACCTCCCGAGGATATAATTTGAGTGAGATTTATTCACCCATTTTCTCTATAAATTTGTACCTCCTCTCCCTTTACAAAGGATATACATTTTTTAGGGGGAAAGGCTTATTATTGTTGTTTTAATATTTCTTTTTATATTTTATATATATTATTTTATACTTCCTCTTCATACCTCCTTTCTTCCATATATTTTATTTTCTGTCTTCTCCCACTGTTATTCCCTTCTCAACTCTACTAAAAATGGAGAACTAACCTTGGAACTTGTTCAAGGGAGGGAATAGTGATTTGATTTAGTTTTTTGGATTTAATTTAATATATATTATTCAATTATGGGAATTTTTGTTGTGGTTAAATTGATTGCGGTGAGTGGTTGCTCTGTTTTCTCTAACAATGAGTTCTTCTTCTCATTTATCCATTTTTCTTCCCTTAGGTATATGTGTCGTGCATATAGTGGAGAGGTCTCCTAGCTGACATTATGAAGAACATTACCCCATATGCGGAGGTCTTAGTATGGGGGGATGATAATCCAAATGAGAAGGTGGGGTGTGACAGGTCTTGATCACCTCATTGAGTTGAATTTTGAGATTCCTTTTAATGAATGATATCAACCACCACGACCTCCTAAGAACAATTGTCAGCTTTATTTATTCTAACAACATTTTCTATTGCATTGGATTATTATATATTATATTTATATTTTATTCACTTGAAATTATCCACCCATTTATATTAGTAATATCTTTTTAAATTAGTTAGTTTATAATATTGATAATAAGAGCATAGTGCGTGTAAGAGGCCTCCTTGAGATCGACCCTAGGGTGTGTCACTATGGTGAAATAATATGTTAATAATAATTTAATTGAATTGTTTTTCGTGACAAAACCACACTCATAAATATGATTCCTTTGTCCGGGAGGCGAAGTGCATTTTCACATTTTTTCAAAAAAACAATTTTTTCTTTAATATTTCAAAAACTAAAAAATATAATTTCATTGCATATCATCGTTTTTTAGGTCACAGATTATTTTAGTTATTATTCATACACATGTACTAGTTATGAAGTTTCTTGAAAGGAAGATGCTTTTATGCTACAGATGGAACAAGATGTCATGACGATTCAATATAATTTCAAAATGCTTGAACAAGTAAGCAAGATGGTTGCATCGCTGTGTTCGGAAGTGGAAGAAGTTAAAGTTCTATGGCTGGAACGACAACAAAAACATAAACATGCTGAAGAAGAAGAGTTAAATGTTGTTCCACAGATATTTTTTTGTTGAATAACCCAAGGAATACTTGAAGACTCTTGTTCAAGATGCAATCATCCCTCTAGGCCATTTCTTGAAAAGGTTCCATAAGATGACATGTCGCCTAATACAATTGTGGGGGATCAACATGATTTGGATGAACATTGGATAGATTTTATTGAAGGAAAAATTGTATGTCACCCTTCTATATTTTTAAAATAATAATCAGTACCACTATACATATATTTTTCTTTGGAAGAAGATGATGAATATTCCCCTACTAAAAAAATATTTTTGGCCTTACTAGAAGAGATCACATTTCAATCTGACATATATAAAACGGTATATTTTTATATCAATTCTTCATGTTTTAATCATATCCTAGTGAAATTGTTTTCTTACTTAACATTTGAATTTTTTGAAATAGAATCACATGAGAATGTTATGGGTATTGAAGTTGAAGATGTCGCACATGTAGTGGTCATGAACAAAGAGTACATATTCGTCCTACTACACCCATATTCTATGTTATACCACATTAAAAGGGGGGATATTTCACTCTATTCGTGGGTTCATCCATGATCATTTTTAGATAAAGGGAATTTGAAAAAATAATATGTGCTGGTTTCTAAGAAAGAAACTCGAACCACATTTGGATTAGGGTTAAACTGCTGCAACTACTGGACTAGGGATAGTAAAATCCTAAAACCCACATGGTGGGTCAAAACCATGTTTAATCCTATTTTCCCTTCCTCTTTATTTTTCTTTATTTTTATTATTCTTTGATTTATTTCTTGTTTTCTAGGATTAGTAGGAGTAGCTAGGATCTTAACTAATGTTTTTCACTAAAAAATTAATTCATTTTGAATATTTCCATCCCTTTATTCATCTACCCTTATAATTCTTTTGTTGAGCTGTAATGAGGGGTAGTGAAATCTTGGTGTGGGGGAGTTTCAAATAGATTAATTGTTTTGTGTTATTTACTTTTCTTTTTACAAAATTTTAGTAACATTGTGATTCAATGAATATTTTGACTATTTACCACACATCAATTGATTATGATAAGATTAAATGATTTTTTAAGAAAATGATTTTAAATGATTATTGATGTAAAATTTTTTTTATTGAATTTGATTTTCAAGCATTCTTATGAGTTTGACTGATTTTTGAAATCCATTCCCTTGGAACACTAACGAAAAATATTTTTCCATTATTGTGAGGTATTCTGAACCACTTTGAAATATTCCTTCTAATACCCACACTTTCTTGAGAGAATCTTGGATTTTGTGTGAGAACCAGAACTTGTGACATTTCACTTTTGAAGCATTGGACTTCGTGGAATGTTTTTTAAATGATTGAGGCATTTTATTTGCTTGAAATATTTTATCTTGGTAACTACCTTTATATTTTTTCTTTTTTTACCCTTTAGGTTCCATGAATTTCCATATAGTTTTATGTCACATTACAAGAAAATTTTTCCTTACCAACCCATACACTTTGTATTTTTGCGTGAATATTTCAAGTTTGAGTGTCTGGGAAGGGACATTTGTCTATGTTTTTTAGGATGTGTTTTATTTTTGGATGATGTGAGATCTATCTCAAAATTTTGGGTAGTGGATGATAAATAGAAAATTGTTCATGGTTAATCATTTCATTGAGCTTTATTTGTTTTATCTGATTCTCCTTCAAAAAAATGAAAAAATAGAAAAAATGGAGATGACCTTGAATTTATCATTGTAATTTCATTTATGACCCATATACCTCTCTAAATTCAAGGGAATGATGGTAATTAATTAATTTAATTTAATTTTCAACTCATTCTCCAAAAAATAAATTAATAATAAAGTTTGGCCTTTCTAAAGCATTACAAAAAAAGAGAAAAAGAATGAAAAAAGGGGGAGAACCTGGATGCAATAATTATTTATAATAATTCATTGGCTCCTATAACATGTCATACAAAAGGGTTCAATGTTGTGTTTCACATTATTAATGGGATTGGGTGAGTAATTTTTTTGTTTTCACATGATTATTCATGTGTTGTGCTTGAGAGTCCAACCTCCTCTTGCTAGCCTTAATTTTTCAGTCATTTCCCCACCAACCCTAAGCCACAAAATTGACCTTGAAAAGTCCTCATGATTGAATTAATTTTCCTATTTCGTGCTATGGAGAGATTATAATTGTCACAAGCCTATGGTGATACATGCACTTTCCGAGTATGAGCATAACTCCATATTCAATTTCTCTTGAGTTATGAGTGACAAAAATTTCAAGGTGAGGTAGGTTGTGATTAGTCCATGGATGGATTTATAAGGTTGAATAAATTTAAACGTGGGGATTGAAAAGGAGAGGAAAACGTTTTTCATAAAATAGACCTGATATAATTTTATTTTGTAAGATATTATTAATGTTTTCTAATTTTTTGATTACTGAATGAATTTGGATTTGAAAAAATGATGATTTCCCGGGAGTCCAATGATTAATTGTGGGGGAGTGATGAATCTAGAATATTAATATATTTTATACTATATTTCAATGTTTTAAATCCCACCAAAGTATTATTTTATGGGAAATTGTCACATTTTTTATGTTTTAGTTTTATTTTGATCTTAATTGAAAAAATGGAATTATTTTGGAATTTAACTGTTTTATTAATATTATGTATTCCATCCATAACATTTTTATCACTAAACAAATTCTGAAATTCTTTTTTTAGGTTTAAATATATCTTCTGATACATTTTATCATTCTGGATCCCCACATCAATCAATCATTTGGAGGCCCAAAATCAGCTCACAATCAAGACCTCGTAAAATGTGTGCAGATATGGGATGTTTTAAAGGTGAGATTGTATATCGAATTATACCAGTCCATTGGAACTGAAATCCAACAAGGAGCTGTAAAACAGATTAATTGAAATATTTAATTTAGGAGGCCACATCTAAATCCACTGGATGCAAGGTCTTAATGGAATCTGATGTTACACTTTTGGAATACAAAGAGTCACCTAGACAGCCTTAAATGTCTGCACTAAAATAGACATAATCCCTTCATACATGGACTAATGAGGCTGAATATTTTTGGAGGAACGTCTTAGGAGTAAAGAAACAACCTTCAATAAGAATAAATTTACAAATTATTCCATTTAATTGGACTAAAAGGAGATAACTTCTGTAGGATAGAATTTGAATGAGATTTCTTCACCCATTTCTCTATAAATTTGTACCTCCACTCCCTTTACAAAGGATTTCCATTTTTAGGGGGCAAGGATCAGTATAGTTGTTGTAATAGTTCTTTTTATTTTTAATATATATTATTATATCTTTCCTCTTCATACCTCCTTTCTTCCATATATTTTATTTTATGTGTTCTCCCACCGTTATTCCCTTCTCAACTCCACTGAAAATAGAGATCTAACCTCAGTTCTTGTTTGAGGTAGGTAATGGTGATTGATTGAGTTATTGTGATTTAATTTCATATATATTCTTCAATTCTTGGAATTTTGGTGGTGGTTTAATCGATTGCGGTGAGTGGTCTCCCTATATTCTCTACCACCGAATTCTTCTTCTCATTTATCAATTTTCCTTCTCTTTCCAATTTATGTCATGCATATGATATAGCATGTCATGAGTAGTGATGGTCAGCAGAGAGGTCTACTATATGACTTTAAGAAGAGAATTACCCCATATAAAGAGGTCTCGGTATGGGTGATGACAATCTGAATGAGAAGGTGAGGTGTGACAGGTCGGGATAACCTTATTGAGTCGAATTTTGAGATTCCTTTTAATCAATGATATCAACTACTATGACCTCCTAAGACAACTTCATGATTTCTTTCTTATAACTTAATTATATATTGTATTTCATTATTATATTTTATATTTTATATTTTATTCACTTGAAATTATCCCCCCATTTATATTATTATTATATTTTTAAATTAGTTAATTTATAATAGTGACAATAGAAAGACAGTGTGTGTAAGTGGCCTCTTGATAAAGACTATAGGTTTTTCCAATATGTTGTATTCATAGGTTAATAAGAATTTAATTGAATTGTGGTTCATGAAAAATCAACTCTCATTATTTTGGTTTCATTCATGGGGAGGCCGTGTTCTTGTCCACACAGTTTTTCAAAAAAATATCAAAAAAATCTAATATTTGAATAACTAAAAAATAGAATTTCATTTCATATCATTGTTTTTTTAAGCCATGGATTATTTCATTGATTTTTCATATGCATGGCCTAGTGATGAATTTTCTAGAAAGGGATAGGATTTTATGCTGTAGATGGAATAATATGTCATGATGACTCAAAATTATTTCAAAATCCTTGAACAAGTAAGCATGATGGTAGTGTCACTAGCTACCTATGTGGAAGAAGTTAATGTTCTATGGCATTAATGACAAAAAGAAAAAAACCAAGCTGAAGAAGATGTAAATGTTCTTCCACCTAAACTTGATGTTGAAGAACCCAAGTAATACTTGAAGACTCTTCTTGAAAATTCAATCATCTCTCCTTAGCCATTGCTTGAAGAGGGTCCTGAAGATGACATGCCACCTGGTATAATTATGGGAGATCAACATGCTTTGGATGAACATTGGATAGATTTTTTTGAAGTAAAAAAGGTAAGTTATTATCGAATATTTTTTACTAAAGAATCAGTAACATTATACCTCTCCCTTTCTTTGGAAGAAGATGATGAATATGCACCTACTGAAAAATAATTCCTAGTGGCATTTCCTGAAGAGATCACATTTCAAGAAGACCTACATGGAAGGGATGCTTTTTATATCAATTCATCATGTTTTAATCATATCCAAGTTTAATTTTTTTCTAAATTACCTTTTGATTTTTTTTAAATATCATCACATGAGCAAGCTATGGATGTTGAAGTTGAAGAGTTCATGCATGTAGTGGTCATTAACAAAGAGGACTGATTGTTCCTCCTACACCCATATTCTAAGTTACACCACATAGAAAACGGGGAGGAGATATTTTAATCTATTATGGGGTTCCTATACGATCATTTTTTGATTAAGGGAATTGGAAAAAATAATATGTGCTGGTTTCTAAGTTGGAAACCCTATCCACCTTCAGATTGGGGTTAAATCGCTACAACTGCTGGGCTAGGGGCAGCAAAAAACTAACACCCACATAGGGGTCAAAACCATGTTATATCATCTTTTCCCTTCCCCATTATTTTTCTTTATTTTTTCTTATTATTTTATTTATTTAATGTTTTCTTAGATTAGTGTTAGTAGCTATGATCATAACTCAAGGATGTCACTAAAAAATAATGTCAGGTTGTATCTTTCCTTCCCTTTATTTTTCTTCCCTTATCATTCTTTTGTTGAGCTGTAATTAAGGGCAGTGTAATGTTGGTGTGGGGGGAGTGTCAACCATATTAGTTGTTTTGTGTTATTTATTTTTCTTTTTTTGTCCTTTTTAGTAATATTGAGCTTCAATGAATATTCTGATTATTTTTCACACATCATATTATTTTGAAAAGATGAAATGATTTTTGATGAAATTGATTTTAAATTATTATCAATGTGAAAGAATTTTCTTTGAATTTGATTTTCAGGCATTCTTATGAGTTTCACCAATTTTTTAAATCCATTCCCATGAAACACTGACTCAAAATATATTTCTAGTCCTGTAAGGTTTGCTGAACCACTTTGAAATATTCTTTCAAATTCCCACACTTTCTTGATAGAATCTTGGATTTTTTTTGAGAACCAAAACATCTGACTTTTCTATTTCGAAGAATTAGACTTCATGTAATATTTTTTATATTATTGAGGAATTAATTTTTTCTAGAAAAGGTTTATCTTGAGACGTACCTTTAAATCTATCCTTTTTTATCCCTTATATGCCATGATTTGCCTTATAGGTTTAAGAAACATTAAAAGATAATTTTTCCTTACCTTCCCGCACTCTTGGTATTTTTTCATTGATATTTCAAGTTTGAGTGTCTGGTAAGGGCCATTTGTGTGCATTTTTTTGGATGTGTTTCATTTTTGGATGATGTGAGATGTGCGTTAAAATTTTGGGTGGTGGATGATAAATAGAAAATTGGGCATGGGTAATCATTTCATTGTGCATTATTTATTTCATCTGATTCTCCTTCAAAAAAATGAAAAAAATAGAATAAATGGAGATGAGATTTAATTTATCAATGTAATTTATTTTATAACCCATGTAACTCTCTAAACTCAAAGTCAATTTGGTCATTAATTAATTGTATTCAATTTTCATTTCGTTCTCCATGAAAACAAATTAGAAAGAAAAAGAAAATAAAGATGTGCCTTTATGGAGCTTTACAAAAAAGAGAAAAAAATGGAAAAGGGGGAGAACATGGATAAAATCATTCTTTGTAATCATTTATTGGATAATATAACATGTCATAAAAAAGGGGTAAATGTTGTGTTTCACATTGTTAAGGGGATTGAGTGGATAATTTTTGTGTTTTCACTTGATTATTCATGTGTTGTGCTTGAGAGTCCAACCTCCTCTTTCTAGCCTTAATTTTTCAATAATTTTCCCACCAACCCTAAGCCATAGAATTCACCTTGAAAAGTCCAAATGAATGAATTAATTTTCCTATTTCACTTTGTGGAGAGATGAGAATTTTCACAATCCTATGGTGATATATGCACTTTCCAGGTATGAGCATAACTCCATATTCAATTTCTCTTATGTGAAGAGTGATAGAAATTTCAAGGTGAGGTAGGCTCTGATTGGGCCATGCATGGATTTCTAAGGTTGAATAGATTTAAATGTGAAGAATGAAAAGGATAGGAAATTGTTTTTCATAAAATTGACATGATAGAATTTTATTTTGGATGAGATCACTGATGTTTTCATATTTTTTTATTGCTGCGTGAATTTGGGTTTGAATATTTAATGATTGCCCAGGAGTGGAATACTTAATTTTGGGGTAGTGATAAAGCTAGAATTTTGATATATTTTATAATATTTTTCAATGTTTTAAATCCCAATATAGAATTATTTTATAGAAAATTTTCAAATTTTTATGTTTTAGATGTATTTTGATCTTGATTGCAAAAATGGATTTATTTTGGGATTTAACTATTTTATTTATATTCTGTATTTCAGCCATAACATTTTTATCAATAAAAATAATTGTGAAATTAATTTTTTATATTTACATAAATATTGGGATACATTTTATCCTTCTGAAGCCAAGCTCAATCAGTCATTTGGAGGCCCAAAATCATCTTATAATCTGATCCTTGTAAATTGTGTGCAGATCTGGGATATTTTAAAACTGAGCTTTTATTTTGAATTGTAATAGTCCGTTGGAGCTGAAATTCAACAAGGATCTGTAAAAAACTTAATGAACATCTTTAATTAATGTGGGAATGTCTGAATCCGCTAGATTCAAGGTCTTAATGGCATAGATGTTGGATTATTAGAATATGAAGAGTCGCCTAGACAGAATTAAATTTCTGCACTAAAACAGCCATAACTCATTTATAAAAGGTCCAATGCAGCTAAAAGTTTGTGGAAGAACTATATAGGAGTATAGTAACAACATTCAAGAAGGAACAATTTACCAATCGGTCCATTTATGTGGCCTAAATTTTAGGATCTTCTAGAGAATAGAATTTGAGCAATATTTCTTCACCAAATTTCTCTATAAATTTGTACCTCCTCTACCTTTACAAATGATAGATATTTTTAGGGGTACATGTTGAGTATTGTTATTGTAGTTGTTATTTCTTTTTTTAATATACATTATTTTATCTTCCCACTTCATACCTCCTTTCTTCCATATATTTTATTTTATGTGTTCTCCCACCGTTATTCCCTTCTCAACTCCACTAAAATTAGAGAACTACCTCTGAAATTATTCGAGGGAGGGAATGATGATTTTATTTAGTTATATAGATTTAATTTCATATCTATTATTCAATTCTCGTAATTTTGGTGGTGGTTAAATTGATTACTGTGATCAGTCACCCTGTTTTCTCTACCACTGAGTTCTTCTTCTCATTTATCAATTTTCCTTCCCTTTTCTATTCGTGTCTTGCATACGGTGGAGCATGGAATAAGTATTGATGGTCAATGGAGTGATCTCCTATATTAATTTAGGAAGAGAATCACCCTTTATGTAGAGGTCTCAGTATGGGGTGGTGAAAATCCAAACAAGAAGGTGAGGTGTGATAGGTCTTGATCACCTCATTGATTTGAATTTGGAAATTCCTTTTAATCAATGATATCAACCACCAAGACAACCTAATAAAATATTCCTTATTTATTTCTTATAAAATCATTCTATATTGCCTTCCATTATTATATATTTTATGTATATTTTATGCACATAAAATTATCCCCCCATTCTTATAAGTATTATCATTATAAATTAGTTAGTGTTTAATAGTGACAATAGGAATATAGTGTGTCTAACTGGCCTCCGTGAGATCAAACCTATGGTCTGACACTATGGGGTAGTCTTAGGTTTATAAGAATTTAATTTAATTTTGGTTTAAAAAAACCACTCGAATTAATTTGGGATCATTTTCGGGGAGACCAAGTGCTTTCAAACTATATTTTAAAAAAAAGTCAAGAAAATCCAATATTTAAAAAACTAATAAATATAATTTCATTACATATCACTATTTTTTAGGTGATGGATTATTTCAGGGATTTTTCATATGCATGGCCTCATTTTGAATAATCTAGAAAGGAAGAGTCTTTTATGCTAAAGATGGAACAAGATATTGTGATGATTCAAAATAATTTTAAAATCCTTGAACAAGTAAGCAGGATGGTACCATCGCTAGCTGCCAAAGTGGAAGAAGTTAATGTTCTATCGCTAGAACGAAAAAAACAACAAACCCAGGGCGAAGAATAATTGGTAAATGTTGTTCCACCTAAAATTGCTTTTGAATAACCCAAGGATGACTTGAATACTCTTCTTGAAGATGAAATTGTCTCTCCTTTTCCAGTGCTTGAATATGTTATTGAATATTACATGCCACCTGATACAATTGTGGGAGATCAACATTCTTTAGATGAACATTGGATAGATTTTTTTGATGGACAAAAGGTAACTGATCCTCCTATATTTTTTAAAGATGAATCGGTACCACTATACCTCTCCCTTTATTTGGAAGAAGATGATGAATATGCTCATGCTGAAAAAGAATTCATAGTGGCATTGCTTGAAGAGATCACATTTCAAGGTGACCTACATGAAAGGGAAGATTTTTATAAAGATCATTCTGGTTTTAATGATATCCAAGTGGAATTGTTTTTTGACTTACCTTTTGAATTTTTTAAAATAGCATCACATGAGCAAGATATGGATGTTGAAGTTGAAAAGATCTCACTTCTAGTTTTCATGAACAAAGAGGACCCATTCTTCCTCCTACACCCATATTATATGGTTTACCACATTGAAAAGGGGGAGGAGAAATTGTACTCTCTTCATGGGTTCCTACATGATCATTTTTGGATGAAGGGAATTGGTAAAAATAAGATGTACTGGTTTCTAAGCAAGAAAACCTATCCACCTTCGAATTGAGGTTAAACCACTGCAATTGTTGGACTAGGTGTAGTAAAAACCAAGCACCCACATGGGGGTCCAAACCATATTCTATACTCTTTTCACATTCTCTTTCTATTTCCTTCTGTTTCTTATGCATTTATTTATTTCATGATTTATAGGATTAGTGGTAGTATCTATGAGATTAACTTAAGTCTCTCATTGAAAAATAAATTCAGTTTGTATCATTCCCTTCCAATATTTTTCTACCCATATCATTCTTTTATTGAGCTATAATGAGGGGTAGTGAAATATTGTTTTGGGGGGAGTGTCAACCATATTAGTTATTTTGGGTTCTTTATTTTTCTTTTTGTTTTTCATCTTTTTAGTAACATTGTGCTTCAATTAATATTCTGATTATTTTTCACAGATCAATTGATTTTGAGAATATGAAATGATTTTTTAATAAATTGATTTTAAATGATTGTTGATGTGAAATATTTTTCCTTGAATTTGATTTTCAAGCATTCTTATGAGTTTGTCCAATTTTTTAAATCTATTCCCATGAAACACTGACTCCAAATATTTTTCCTCTCCTGTGAGGTATTCTGAACCACCTTCAAATATTTCTCATAATACCCACACTTTCTTGAGAGAATCTTGGATTTTTGTGAGAACTAGAATTTGTAACTTTCCTCTTTCGAAGAATTGGACTTCATGGAATGTTTTTATATGATCGGGGAATTAGTTTTATCTGGAAATATTTTATTTTGATACCTAAATTTACATATATCCTTATTTATCCCTTAGATTCCATGAATTTCCCTATAGGTTTAAACAACATTACAAGATTATTTTTCCTTACCTACTTGAACTGTTAGTATTTTGGCGTGGATATTTCATGATTGTGTATGTTGTAAGGGCCCTTCGTGTGTGTTTTTTTGGGATTTGTTTATTTTTTTGTTGATGTGAGATGTGTGTGAAAATTTTGGGTAGTGGATGATAAATATAAAATTGGGCATGGTTAATCATTTCATTAAGCTTTATTTGATTCATCTAATTCTCCTTCAAAAAATGAAAAAATATAAAAAATGGAGATGATCTTCAATTTATCATTATAATTTGTTTTATGACCCATACACTTCTCTAAATTCAAGGTTATTATGGTCATTAATTCATTTACCCCAATTTTTATCTAATTCTCCCTAAAAAAACAAAAAAGATGAAAATAATTTTGTGTCTTTCTGGATCTTTACAAAAAAATAGAAAATAATAAAAAAGGGGGGAAATATAGATGCACTCATTATTTGTAATAATATCTTGGATCATATATCACTTCATACAAAAGGGGGTTATATTTTGTTTCACATTGTTAATTGTATTCGGTGAGTAATTTCGATGTTTTCACTTGATTATTCATGTGTTGTCCTTCAGAGTCCAACCTCCACTTTCTTTCCATAAATTTTCAATCATTTTCCCACCAACACTAAGACACATAATTCATATTGAAAATTTCTCATTATTGAATTTAATTTTTTTTTCTCACTATGGAGATATGATAAATATCTTAGGCCTATGGTGATATATGCACTTTCCAAGTATGTGCATAACTCCATATTCAATTTCTCTTGAGTGAAAAGTGACAGAAATTTCAAGGTGAGGTAGCTTGTGATTGGGCCCGAGATGGATTTATGAGGTTGAATAAATTTAAATGTGGGGATTGAAAAGGATAAGAATTTTTTTTTCATATAAGAGACATTATATAATTTTATTTTGGAAGAGATCATTGATGTTTTCACATTTTTTGATTGTTGTGTGAATTTGGATTTGAATATTTGATGATTTCCTAAGAGTGAAATGCTTATGTGTGGAAGAGTGATGAAGCTATAATTTTAATATATTTAATATTTTATTTCAATGTTTTAAATCCCACCATAGTATTATTTTATGGGAAATTGTCACATTTTTATGTTTTAGTTGTATTTTGATCTTAATTTTATAAATGGATTTATTTTGGGATTTAACTATTTTATTTATATTCTGTATTTCGGCCATAACATTTTATCACTAAACCAAATTGTGAAATTATTATTTTTAGGATTACATACATATCAGGATACATTTTATCCTTCTGTATCCATAGCTCAATCAATCATTTGGAGGCCCAAAATCAGCTCACAATCCAGACCTCATAAATTGTGCACAGATCTGGGATGTTTTAAAGTTGAGCTTGTATCTCAAATTATACCAGTAAATTGGAGCTGAAAATCAACAAGGATTTGTTAAACAAATTAAATAAAATATTTAATTAAGGAGGAGATTTCTGAATCATAAGTTTTAAAGTTATTAATGGCATTGGAATTTGGAGTTGTGGAATAGGAAGAGTCACCTAGTCATAATTAAATGTCCTCACTAAAACAGGCATAACTCCTTCATACGGGGACCAATAAGGCTGAACTTTTGTGGTGGAAAGAGGGAGGAGTAAATGAAAAACTTTATAGAAGGATAAATTTACCAATCAATCCATTTAATTGTCATAAATTTCAACAACATCCAAAGGATAGAATTTGAGTGATATTTCTTCACCCGTTTTCCCTATAAATTTGTACCTCCTCTCCCTTTACAATGGATATGCATTTTTCGAGGTCAAAGTTCAGTGTGGTTGTTGTAATAGTTATTTTTATTTTTAATATATATTATTTTATCTTTCCTCTCCATATCTCGTTTCATATATATATATTTTATTTTATGCGTTCTCCTACAATTATTCACTTCTCAACTCCTCTAAAAATATAGAACTAACCTCGGCGCTTGTTCAAGGGAGGGAAGGGTTATTTGATTTAGTTATTGAGCTTTAATTTCATATATATTATTAAATTTAGAATATTTTGGTATTTTTTAAATAGATTATAGTGAGTTTCCACCCTCTTTTCTCTACCACCGAGTTCTTCTTCTCATTTATCAATTTTCCTTCTCTTTGCTATTTGTGTCATGCATACGGTAGAGCATGACATGAGTAGTAATGGTCATCAGAGAGGTCTCCTAGCAGACTTTAGGAAGATAATTACCTTGTATGCATAGGTCTTAGTATGGTATGATGATAATCCAAACAAGAAGGTGAGTAGTGATAGGTATTTATCACCTCATAGAGTTGAATTTTGAGATTCCATTTAATCAATGATATCAACCACCATGACCTCCTAAGAACAACAACCTTCTTTCTTTCATCTAACATCATTCTGTATTGTATTGCATTATTATATATTATATTTATATTTTATGCACTTGAAATTATCCCCCCGTTTATATTATTATTATCTTTTTAAATTAGATAATTTATAATAATGACAATAGGAAGACAATGCGTGTAAGTGGCCTCCTTGAGATCGACCTTATGGTGTGCTGTTATGGTGCTGTCTTAGGTTAATAATAATTTAATTGAATTGTGGTTCATGAAAAAATCACTCTCATAAAATTAGCATCATTTCTAGGGATTCCATGATCTTTTTCACACTATTTTTAAAAAAACCAAAGAAATAAAATATTTCAAAGACTAAAAAATAGAGTTTCATTGCATATCATTGTTTTTTAGGTCATGGATTATTTGACTGATTTTTCATATGCATGTCCTAGGTTTGAACTTTCTAGAAAGGAAGATGGTTTTATGCTTCAAATGGAACAAGATGTCTCGATTATTCAAAATAATTTCAAAATCCTTGATCAAGTAAGCAACATGGTGGCATCTCCAGCTGCTAAAGCTGAAGAAGTTAAAGTTATATGGATGGAATGACAACAAAAAAACCAAGCTGAAGAATATGAGGTAAATGTTGTCCCACCTACATTTTATGTTTAAGAACCCAATGAATACTTGAAGACACTTCTTGAAGGTGAAATCTCCTCTCCTTGGACACTACTTGATGAGGTTCTTGAAGATGACATGACACATCATACAATTTTTGTTGATCAACATGCTTTGGATGAACATTGGATAGATTTTGTTGAAGGAAAAAAAGGTATGTGATCCTACCATATTTTTCAATGAATATTCACTACCTCTATACCTCTCTCTTGATTTGGACAAATATGATGAATATGTGCCTGTTGAAAATGAATTCCCAGTGGCCTTGCCTGAAGATATAACATTTCAATCTAACCTATATGAAAGGGAATATGTTTATATCAATTTTTTATATTTTAATCATATCCAAGTGGAATTGTTGTCTGACTTACATTTTGAAATTTTTTCAATAGAATCACATGAGAAAGCTATGGATGTTGATATGGAAGAGGTCACCCATGAATTGGTCATGAACAAAGAGGACCCATTCTTCCTCGAACATCCATATTCTAAGCGGTACCACATGGAAAAGGTGGAGGAGTTATTGTACTCAATTCATGGGTTATTACATGAACAATATTAGATAAAGGTTATTGGAAAAACAAAGATGTGATATTTTTTAAGCAAGAAACCCTATCCACCATTGGATTGGGGTTAAACCAATGCAACTTCAAGACTAGGGTAGTAAAAACCATTCACCCACATGTGGGTCCAAACCATGTTCTATCCTCTTTTCCCTTCAACATTATTTTCCATTATTTTTCTTGTTATTTGATTTATTTCATGTTTTAAATGCTTTGTGGTAGTAGCTAAGAGCATCACTCAATGTTTTCACTAAAAAATAAAGTCAGGTTGTATCTTTACTTCCCTTTATTTTTCTACCCTTATCATTATTTTGTAGATATGTTATGAGGGGTAGCGATTTATTGGTGTGGGGGGAGTGTCAAAAATATTAGTTGTTTTGTTTTCTTTCATTTCCTTTTTTCATATTTTTAGTAAGATTGAGCTTCAATGAATATTCTGGTTATTTTTCACACATCAATTTAGTTTTAGAATATGAAATGATTTTTGAACAATTTTTTTTAAATGATTTTTGATGTGAAAACTTTTTCCTTGATTTTTATTTTCAAGAATTATTATGAGTTTGAATGATTTTTAAATCCATTCCCATGAAAAACCAACTCAAAATATTTTTCCTTCCCTGTGAGGTATTCTGAACCACATTGATATATTCCTTCAAATACCCACACTTTCTTGAGAGAAGCTTGGATTTTGTGTGAAAACCAGAACTCGTGACTTTTCTCTTTCAAAGCATTGGACTTCATGGAATGTTTTTTATATAATTCAAGAATTTTTTTTGGCTAGACATATTTTATCTTGATACCTATTTTTATATCTATCCATCATTAGCCTTAGATACCAAGAATTGACAAATAGGTTTAAGCCACATTACAAGCCGATTTTTTCTTACCTACCCACACTCTTGGTATTTTTTGTCGATATTTCAAGTTTGGGTGTGTGGGAAGGGCCTTTCATGTGAGTTTTTGGGATGTGATATATTTTTTGATGATGTGAGATGTGTGTAAAAATTTTGGGTAATGGATTATAAATAGAAAATTGGGCATGGTTAATCATTTCATTAATCTTTATTTGTTTCATCTGATTCACCTACAAAAAAATGAAAAAATAGAAAAAATTGAGAAGTGATTGAATTTATCATTGTAATTTCTTTTATAACCAATATAAATTACTAAATTCTAGGGAATTATATTCCTTAATTCATTTTATTCAATTTTCATATCATTCTCCATGAAAAAAAATCCAAAAAATAAAATAAAATAAAGTTGTGCATTTCTGGAGCTTTACAAAAATAGAGAGAAGAAAAAGGGAAAAGGGGGAGAACTTTCATGAAATCATTATTTCTAATCATTTATTAGCTCATATACCATGTAATAAAAAATGGTTTTATGTTGTGTTTCTCATTTTTAATGTGATTGAGTGAGTAATTTCTGTGTTTTCACTTGATTATTCAGGCTATGTGCTTGAGAGTCTAACCTAATCTTTCAAGCCATAATTTTTCATTCATTTTCCCACCAACCCTAAGCAAATAAATTCACCTTGAAAAATACTCATGATTGAAATAATTTTCCTATTTCTCACTTTGGGGAGATAAGAATTGTCACGATCATATGGTGATACATGCACTTTGAGAGTATGAGCATAACTCTATATTCAATTTCCCTTGAGTGAATAGTGACATAAATTTCAAGGTGAGGTAGGTTGTGATTAGGCCATGGATGGATTTATATGGTTGAATAAATTTAAATGTGAAAAATTAAACGTATAAGAAATTTTTTTCAAAAAATAGACATGATAAAATTTTATTTTGGAAGAGATCGTTGATGTTTTCTAATTTTTTGCTTGCTGTGTGAATTTGGATTTGAATATATGATGATTGCCTGAGAGTGCAATGATTAAGTGTGGGAGAATGATGAAGCTAGAATTTTAATATATTTTATACTATATATAAATGCTTTAAATCATACCATATTATTATTTTATGGTAAATTGCCACATTTTTATGTTTTAGTTCAATTATGATCTTAATTGCAAAAATAGTGTTATTTTTTGATTTAACTATTTTATTTATATTCTGTATTTCGGCCATAACAGTTTTATCACTAAACCAAATTGTGAAATTATTTTTTTTAGGATTACATACATCTTGGGATAAATTTTATACTTCTGGTGCCACTGCTCAATCAATCATTTGGAGGCCCAAAATCAGCTCACAATCCAAACCTCCTAAACTGTGCGCAGATAAGCAATGTCTTAAAGCTGATATTTTATATCGAATTATATTTGTCCATTGGAGAATAAATTCAACAATGACATTTAAAAAAAATTAATTAAAATCTTTAATTATAGAGGTAACTTCTGAATCCGCATGATTTATGGTCTTAATAGAAATGGACGTTGGAGATGAGGAATAAAAAGAGTCACCTAGACAGAATTATTTATCCGCACTAAAACAGTCATAACTCCTTCATACATGGACCAATGAGGATGAAATTTTCTGAAGGAAAGAGGGAGGAGTAGAGGAACAACTTTGAAGAATTATCAATTTACCAATTATTTCATTTATTTGTCCTAAAAGTTGATAACATCCAGAGTATATAATTTGAGCGAGAGTTCTTCACCCGTTTTCTCTATAAATTTGCACCTCATCTTCTTTTATAAAGGATAGAAATTTTTTGGGGAAAGGATTATTATTGTCATTGTAATAGTTTTTTAAATTTTTTAATTTATATTATTTTACCTTTCCTCTTCATACTTCCTTTATTCCATATATTTTATTTTATGTGTTCTCCCACCTTTAATCTCTTCTCAACTCCACTAAAAATGGAAAAAAAACTTCGGTGCTTGTTCGAGAGAAGGAATAGTGATTTGATTGAGTTATTAAGCATTAATTTCATACCTATTATTTAATTTTGGGATTTTGGGTGGACATTAAATCAATTACGGTCAGCGATCTCCCAATTTTATCTACCACCAAGTTCATCTTATCGTTTATCAATATTCCTTACCTTTTCTATTTGTATCGTGTGTATGGTGGAGCAAGGCATGAGTAGTGATGGTCAGTGGAGAGGTCTCATAACTGACTTTAGGATGATAATTACCCTGTATTCAGAGGTCTTAGTATAGGATGATGAAAATCCAAATGAGAAGGTGAGGTGTGAGAGGTCTTGATCACCTCCTTGGGTAGAATTTTGAGATTCCTTTTAATCAATGATATCAATCACCATGACCTCCTACGAAAAACTATCTACTTTATTTATTCTAGCTTTATTATGTATTTCATTGAATTATTATATATTAAATTTATATTTTATACACATGTAATTATCCCCCATTTATATTAGTATTATTTTTTTATATTAGTGATCTTTTTATTGTGACTATAGGAAGATAGTGCGTGTAAGCGGAATCCTTAAAATCGACCCTTTGGTGTGCCACTATAGTGACGTTTTAGGTTAATAATAATTTAGATGAATTGTGGTTCATGAAAAAACCACTCTCATCAATTTTGAATCGTTTCCAGGGAGGCCAAGTGCTTTTGCACACTGTCTTTCAAAAAACAAATATTTCAAAAACATAAAAATTGAATTTTATTGGATATCATTTTTTAGGATGTGTATTATTTTAGTGATTTTTCATATGCATGTCCTTATTCTTAATTTTCTAGAAAGGAAGAGTCTTTTATACTGCAGATGGAACAAGATGTCATGATGATTTGAAATAATTTCAAAATCCTTGAACATATAACCAATATAGTAGCATCGATGGCTGTCGAAGTGGAAGAACATAAAGTTCTATTACTGTAGTGTCAACAACAACAAAAACCAAGTTAAATAATTAGAGGTAAATGTTGTTCCACCTACATTTGTTTTTCAAGAACCCAAGGAAGACTTGAAGGCTCTTCTTGAAGATGTAATTGTCTCTCCTTATCTATTTCTTGAAGAAGTTTCTGAAGACGACATTCCACCTGATACAATTGTGGGAGATCAGCATACTTTTGATGAACATTGGATAAATTTTTTTAAGGACAAAAGGTAAGTAATCGTCCCATATTTTTCAAAGAAGAATCAGTAACACTATACCTCTCTCTTGATTTCAGAAAAAGATTATGAATATGTTCATGCTGAAAAAGAATTCCCAATGTCCTTGCCTAAAGAGATAACATTTCAAGATGACATACATGAAAGGGGAGATTTTTATATCGATTCTTAATGTTTTAATCATATCCTAGTGGAATATTTTTCTGACTTAACTTTTTAATTTTTTTAAATAGCATCCCAAAAGCAAGCTATGGATATTGATGTTAAAGAGGTCGTGCATGTAGAGGTCTTGAACCAAGAAGCCCATTTTTTCTCCTACAGCTATATTCAAAGTTTTAACACATGGAAAAGGGAGAGGATCTATTGTTCTCTATTAATGGGTTCCTCTATAATCATTTTTGGATGAAGGTAATTGGAAAACGTATAATGTGTTGGTTTCTAAGAAAGAAACCCGATCTACCTTCATATTGGGGTTAAACTGCTACAACTTTTGTACTAGGGGAAGTAAACAACAAAGCACAAACATGGGGGGTCCAAACCAGGTTCTATCCTATTTTCCAATCCTCTTTCTTTTTCATCATTTTGTATAATTCCAGGATTTATTTTATGATTTATATGCTTAGTGGTAGTATATAAGATCTTAACACAAGGTTGTCACTGAAAAATAAAGCCAGGTTGTATATTTTCTTCCCTTTATTTTTCTACCCTTATCATTCTTTTGTTGAACTAAAATCAGGGGTTTTGAAATCTTAGTGTGGGGGAGTGTCAAACAGATTAGTTGTTTTGTGTTCTTTGTTTTTATTTTTTTCATCGTTTTAGTAACATTCAACTTCAATGAATTTTCTAATTATTTTTCAAACATCAAATGATTTTGAGAATATGAAATGATTATTGAATAAATTTTATTTTAAATGATTGTTGGAATGAAAACTTTTTCCTTGAATTTGATTTTCAATAATTCTTATAATTTTGACTGATTTTTGAAATCCATTCCCATGAAACACTGAATCAACATATTTTTCCTGTCTGGTGAGGTATTTTGAACCACATTGAAATATTCCTTCTAATACCCACATATTCTTGAAAGAATCTTTGATTTTGTGTGGGAACCAGAACTTATGACTGTTCTCATTCGAAACATTGGAATTCATGGACTGTTTTTTATATGATTGATGCATTCGGTTTGGCTAGACATATTTAATATTGAGACCTATCTTTACATCTATCCTTTTTTATTCCTTATATTCCTTGAATTTCCTTATATGTTTAAGCCACATTACAATCCAATTTTCCATTACCTACCTACACACTTGGTATTTTTGCGTGGATATTTCAAGTTTGATTGTGTGGTAATGTCCTTTCATGTGTGTTTTTTGGGATGTGTTTCATTTTTGGTTTATGTGAGATGTGTGTCAAAATTTTGGGTATTGGATGATAAATATCTAATTGGTCATGGGTAATCATTTCATTGAGCTTTATTTATTTCATCTGATTCTCCATTAAAAAAATGATAAAATAGAAAAAATGGAGATGATCTTGAATTTATCATTAGAATTGCTTTTGTTACCATGTACCTTCATAAATTAAATAGCATGATGGTAATTAATTCATTTTATTAAATTTTCATCTCATTATCTATGAAAAAAATAAAAAAATAAAATAAATTTGTGCCTTTCTGGAGCATTACAAAAAAAATAGAAAAAAATAAAAAAGGGGGAGAACTTGGATGAAATAATTCTTTGTAATCATTTCATGTCTCATATACCATATCATAAAATAAGGGGTGATGTTGTGTTTCACTTTGTTAATGGGAATGAGTGAGTAATTTTTGTGTTTTCACTTTATTATTCATGTGTTGTTCTTGAGAGTCCAACCTCCTATTTCTAGCCTTAATTTTTCAATCATTTCCCCACTGACCCTAAGCCACGTAATTCACCTTGAAAATTCCTCATTATTGAATTATTTTTCCTATTTCGTGCTATGGAGAGATGATAATTTTCAAAAGACTAGGGTGATACATGCACTTTCCATGTATGAGCATAACTCTATATTCAATTTCTCTTGAGTGAAGACTGATAGAAATTTCAAGGTGGGGTAGGTTGTGATTGGGCCATGGATGGATTTCTAAAGTTGAAAAAATTTAAATGTGAGGAATTAAAAGGATAGGAATTTGTTTTCATAAAAGTTACATGATAGGATTTTATTTTGGAAGATATCATTTTGGTTTTTTCATTTTTTTGATTGTGGTGTGAATTTTGATTTGAATATATAATGATTGCCTCAGTGTGTAATTCTTAAGTGTGGGGGAGTGATGAAGCTATAATTTTAATTTATTTTATACTGTATTTAAATTTTTTTAATCCCACCATAGTATTATTTTATGGGAAATTGTCAAATATTTATGTTTTAGTTGCATTTTGATCTTAATTGCAAAAATGGATTTACTTTGGGATTTAACTATTTTATGTATACTATGTATTTCTGGCAAAACAGTTTTATCACTAAACCAAATTATGATATAATTATTTTTATGTTTACATAAATCTTGGGATACATTTTATCTTTCTAGAGCCATGGCTCAATAAATCATTTGGAGGCCCAAAATCAGCTCACAATCTGAACTTTATAAACTATGCATAGATCTGTGATGTTTTAAAGATCAGCTTGTATATAGAATTATACTAGTCCATTGTAGAAGAAATTAAACAATGAGCGGTAAAAAAATTTCATTAACATATTTAATTAGTATGATACTTCTGCATCAGCAGAATTCAAGGTCTTAATTGAATTGGAAGTAGAAGATATGGAATACGAAGAGTCATCTAGACTGAATTAAATATCCTCACTAAAATAGCCATAACTCCTTCATACGTGGACCAATAAGGCTGAACGTTTGTGGAGGAATGATGGAGGATTAAAGGAATAACTTTCAATAAGGATACATTTATCAATTCTTCCATTTATTTGGCCTAGAAATCTTGAATATCTGGGGAATAGAATTTGACAAAGATTTTTTCACCCATTTTCCCTATAAATTTGTATCTCCACTCCCTTTATAAAGGATATGAATTTTTAGGGGGAAAGGTTGATTATTTTTGTTTTAATAGTTACCTTTATTTTTAATATATATTATTTTTTCTTTCCTCTTCATACCTCCTTTCTTACATTTATTTTATTTTATTTTTTCTCCCACCGTTATTCCGTTCTCAACTCCACTAAAAATTGAGAACTAACCTCAGCGCTTGTTCGATGGAGGTAATGGTGAATTGATTTATTTTTTGAGATTTAATTTCATATATATCATTCAATTATGGTAATTTTGGTGTTGGTTAAATCGATTACGGTGATTGATTTCCCTATTTTCTCTACCATCGAGTTCTTCTTCTCATTTATCAATTTTTCTTCCCTTTTCTATTTGATTCATGCATACGGTGGGGCATGGCATAAGTAGTGACGGTAATTGGAGAGGTCTCCTAGCTGAATTTGGTAAGATAAATACCCTATATCTAGAGGGCTCAGTATGAGGTGATGTCAATCCAAATGAGAAGGTGAGGTGCGACTGGTCTTGATCACCTCATTTAGTTGAATGTTGATATTCCTTTTAATCAATGATATCAACCACCATGACCTCCTAAGAACAAATGAATGCTTTATTTATTATAAATTAATTATGTATTTCTTTACACTATTATATATTATATTTATATTTTATGCACTTGAAATTATCTCCCTTTTATATTAGTATTATCTTTTTAAATTAGTTAGTTTATAATAGTGACAATAGGAAGATAGTGTGTGTAAGCGGCCTCCATGAAATTGAGCCTATGGTGTGCCACTATGGTGTAGTCTTAGGTTAATAAAAAATAAATTGGATTTGGGTTCAAGAAAAAACCACTCCTATCAATTTGGCGTCATTGCTGAGGAGGTTGTCTGCATTCGCACACTATTTTTCCAAAAAACCATAAAAAATCAAATATTTCAAAAAATAGAAAATTTAGTTTCAATGAATATCATTTTTTTAGATCATGTATTATTTTAGTGATTTGAATATTCATTTCCTAGTTCTGAATTTTCTATAATGGACTATGTTTTTATGATGTAGATGGAACAAGATGTCGCACTGATTTGAAATAATTTCAAAATCCATGAACATGTAAGAAAGATGGTGGAATCATTGAATGCCGAAGAGGAAGAAGTTAAAGTCCTATGGATGTGATGAAAAATCAAAAAAACCAAGCTGAATAAGAAGAGCTAAATTTTTTTCCACCTATATTTGATGTTAATGAAACCAAACAAGACATGATGTCACACCCGATTTTTTTCTTTTCATGTCATGGCATTGGTCCGGTTCACTGAAAATCCCGATTCTTTTAATGTTTGTTAGTTGAGATTAATTTTGAGTTTTTAACTTCTATATATGTAAAATCACCCTAATTTTGGTTCTACATGGATTTTTTAGGAGTTTTTGTTGAAAATGTGGTTACATTAGGATTTGGGCCAACCGTGAGCCCATTTCCAGATTTAAAAATATATTTTGTTTCTTTTTTAACACATTAATTTTTTAGAATTTTTGACTCATTTATCTACTCACTTATCCTACACTAACTTATTAAAACTACCATATCATTTTTGACACATTATAAATTCATAATAATGGTGAATTTGGGTTACTTATTTAAGTATTGAGCCAGCCCATTTTAGCATTTCTAATTTTAAAAAACATAATTTGTTACTTTTATATCAAATTAAATTTTTAATATTTTTCGGTGATTCCACCTCCAACTTCAATTAAATACACCTATCCTCACCCCCATTATCGATTGAACCTCTTTGGAGCTCATATGATTCATATATTAGGGAAAACTTCTCTATGTATCTCAAATCGACCAGAATTACGAAGGTAAATTCTTTCATCCATGAATCATTCAATTTATACTCTTTTTCATTAAATATTCCTTCCGATATTTGTTTTATTGTTTATATTTGGGTTAAATCATTCCCTCATGTACTCTGTTGATGCCCTTAGTGATTTTCACCATCACAGGAGGATCGAGAAAACCATTCGGGACTTGTCGCGGGATGGCCTAGGTGACTGGTTCAGAGTCAACTCGGGCCGGTTCATGACGAAATGGTATCAGAAGAGGTTGGGTCTTAGCAGACCATTTTTTAGAGACCCATTTTTATTTGGGGGTGTAAAGGTAGATAGATTATGATTTTTGGGACATGAGTGGTAAGTGAAGGAAGAGGGTTATGAACACTTTCTCATTCTGATCCTTGGGTTTCCTGGGAAGTCCTATTTTATTAGTGTCTTTTATTCTTGTTGATTGTTTGGTGTTGGGATATGACAAGGGGAGTCTGACTAATGGCCTTCATGAGATCGCAGGGCCTCGAAATCCATTTATATTTTGGGCATGGTTCTAATAAGTCTCTATGTGCTGGTGTTGTACTTGAAGTATAGCCACCAACCATATGGTCAAGTCACCCTATAACACTAGTTACTTTTATTGGGTCTCTTGGACCATTCTTTAATTATGAAAATTTTTTTGAAACTCCTAGGGTGATAATTGTAAAAATTAGTTTTAAAGGAGTGGTTGGTTTTTGATAAGTGGAATATGGGTTTTCAAAAATTAATTATTAGAATATTTTTGTAAGGTTTAATTTTTTTAAAACAAATTTTAGGAAGAAAGTGGAAATGATTTAATGAGATTGGATTTTCCATAATCAAAACTTGTGGTATGTTGAAATAAAATGTTTGGAAAGTGTAAATCATTTTAAATTAATTCTGAAACATTTTTTAAAATTGGATGTTTTAGGATATTGGAAAGTGTTTGAATATGATTAATAGGTTTTGTAAATTTGGTCTTGAGTGGTTGGTGTTTTTATAGAAAGGGGTCCTGGCCTTTGTGGTTGTCAGATTGGGAATAGAGACCTTTCTGATTTATTTAAATGGAAAAGGGATATTTGGAAAATAATTGTTGTTTTTGGAAGTTATATTAAATTATATTTAATTTTTTTAATAATAAAATGTTTCTTGATGAAGCGTGTCTTGTCTTGTGAAATCTGAAAATGGTTTTTGATTTGGTGTTAATGTGCCTTTGGAAGGTACTTGATTATTTTTGTAATGATGATGTTTTGTTTTTTCATTCGGTGGTTTCATGGGTTCTCACATGCATGTTTTTGTGGATATATGGATGAATTTCTAGTATCGCATGGTATTTGAGTTCCTAGGGTGGAACGTAAATGTTAATGTGAGTGAGAGTTGTGAAATACCATTGGTGAATGTGAAAATCCATCAAGATAGTTTTTTTTTTCAAAACTGTTTTTAGTTGAAAAATTGTGGTGTTTGTTTTGAACTGATGGTTATGTGGATGGTTTATCCTATGAATTAAAAGTTTTGTCTATTCATTATGCTTCATTATGATCTATAATTCATACTCTTGTTGCATCTTGAGATGGGATCTTGTTGGTGGCTCAGTTATGGGGTAATTTTTATTTTGTTTATAATGATGTGTCGGATGTGGTGATGTTTCCATCGATTGTTCTTCATTGCTGTTCTTTCCAGTTGATCAACCTAAGGATTTGTTTCAAATGTTAAATCCACCTCATATACTAAAACCTCATCCTGTTTGTTGAAATAAAGAGTTGTTTGGGCACGATTTAAAGTTCCTTCCCCTTGTGGTGATTCTCTCAGTTGATGTAGTTGTGCACAGTGATGTTTAGTGGGAGTTTTTTTTCATTCCATGTTCATTATTCTCACTGTTCAGAGTGAGATAAAATAGTTTTGTGTATCACTATGTTCGTGTTTGGGTAAAAATATGTTTTTGAGGAATAGAGTTTCACGATGTCTCTTGATTTGTTTTTTCTTATTAGGAGCGTTATGTGGTATTGTGTGAAATTATGGGATGGAGTACAAGTTGGGGATTATCAAAGCGTGGCTACGAGGAAAAAGATGGTTCATCCATCAGAGCTCCAGCAATAGATTTCTGAGTGAAGCTGACACATAGTCATGAGTCCTAGGATTGTGGGTTGTATTGATAAAATCACGCCTCTACCATTTCAGTTAGGTAGTTACTTTTTTTCTTTTGTCGTATCAATGGCCCAATAATTTGGTCCTCTTCCCTCCCAGCCCTAATTGGTAGGGCCTTGGAACTGTGCAGAGAGTGTTGGCCCAGTTCTTGCCGCCTCCATTTGAGAGTGGGTGCCTTAAATTTTCATGATGTTTTCTTCTCAACATGGGTTTATAGTTTGGTGTGGGAGAGTTTCGGTGGTCATGATCCGGTGAGTCCCAATTCTACTTCATTTTTAATTCTTTTTTTTGTTCATTTCTAGTTGGTCTATAATGGTGCGGAGACCCACTGCGAGTATTGAAGATCTTTCTTTTAGGATTTCACATATGGTAGTTGTGATTTTAAGGTGGGGAGCCCATTCTGATCTCCTCCCCAATTCATTGGATTTTTTGAGTGAAATATGGTTTGGGGTGATCTTTGGGTTCATTGGTAGAAGGCCCAAAAACTGGGTTATGGGTTTAGTTATGGAGGTAGTGACTCAATCTTTAGATTGATTCTCAAGAAGTGGGTGAGAGTTGGTGTTTTAGTTGAGGTAAAAGGATTAAGTTTCATTAATGGTTCCTGGTGTTTCATTGTATTAGTAGGCTGGTCTATATATATAATTAATCCTTAGGTGTTAATCAATCAGCTATAATGTGCTATGTCTTTCTAGGGGTGCAAAGATTTATTGGTGGGGAGAATTGTCACACACAGTTTTTTTTCTCTTCATGTCATGGTTTTGATCTGATTCATTGAAAATCCCAATACTTTTATTGGGTTTTGGGTGAGATTAATTTTCAGTTTGAACTACCATATATGTCAAATCTCCCAAATTTGGGTTCTCCATTTCAAGTTTAGGAGTTTTTGTAGGAAGGGTGGTTACTTCATGATTTGGTCAAACTGTGAGCCCATTTCCAGATTTAAAATCAAATTTTGTTTCTTTTATAACTCATTAATTTTTTAGAATTTTTGACTCATTCATATTCCCAATTTTCATGCACTGACATATTAGAACTACCATATCATTTTTACCCCTTATAAATTCATAAGCATGGTGAATTGGGGATACTTATTTAGGTATTAGGCCAGCCCATGGGCCCGTTTCCAATTTTAAAAAAATAATATGTTTCTTTTATATAAAATTCAATTTTTAATATTTTTCGGTGATTCCACCTCCCACTAAAATTAAATAACCATATCCTCACCCCCATTATCTATTGTACCTCTTTGGAGCTCATATGAGTCACAAATTAGGGAAAAAATCTTAATTCTCTCAAATCGACTAGAATCGTGGGTAAATTCTTTAATTCACAAATCATTCAATTAGTAGTCTTTTTCCAATAAATATTCTTTCTGATGTTTGTTTTATTGTTTATATTTAGGTGAAATTATTCCCTCGTGTACTCTATTGATGCCCTTGGTTCTTTGTCCCATCACGGGAGGATCAAAAACATATTTCAGGACTTGTCACTGGCTGACCTAGGTAACTGTTTCAGGATCGACTCTGGCTGGTTTGTGACACTTGAAGACTCTTCTTGAAGATTAAATCATCTCTATATGGACATTTATTGAAGCTTTTCTTGACGATGACATGCCACTGGATAAAATTTTTGGACATTAGCTTGCTTTTGGATGAATATTGGATAGAATTTGTTGTAGGAAAAAAGGTAAGTGATCCTACAATATTTTTCAATGAAGAATCTGTACCACTATACCTCTCTATTTATTGGGAAGAAGATGATGAATATACACCTGATGAAAAATAATTCCTTGTGGCATTTCCTAAAGAGATCACATTTCAAGCGGACCTACATGAAAGGTAATATTTTTAAATTGATTCTTCATGATTTAATCATATCCCAGTGGAATTGGTTTCTGACTTACCTTTTGAATTTTATGAAATATCATCACATGAGAAAGCTATGGGTGTTGAAGTTGAAGAGGCCGCACATGTAGTGATCATAAACAAAGAGGACCCATTCTTCCTCCTACACCCATATTATAAGTTGTACCACCTGGAAAAGGGGATGAAGCTGTTGTACTCAATTCATGGGTTCCTCCATGATCATTTAATGATGAAGGGAATTAGAGAAAACATGATGTGATGGATTCTGAGCAAGAAATCATATCCACATTTGGATTGGGGTTAAACCGTGGAAGCATATAGAGTACGGGTAGTAAAAAACTAGTGCCCACATGGGTATCCAAACCATGCCCTATACTCTTTTCCTTTCCTCTTCCTTTTTCATCTTTTTTCTTATTCTTTTCATTATTTCATGTTTTTTGGGCTTAGTAGTACTATTTAGGAGAATAACTCAATGATATCATTGAAATATAATGTCAAGTTGTATATTTCCTTTCCTTTATTTTTCTTTCCTTATAATTATTTTGTTGAGATGTAATGAAGGGTAGTGGAATCTTTGTGTGGGGGAGTGTTAACCATATTATTTGTTTTTTTCTTTATTTTTCTTTTTATTTTTTTATATTTTTAGTAACATTGATAATCAATGATATTCTAATTATTTTTCACACAACAATTTATTTTGATAAGATGAATAGATTTTGGAATAAATTGATTTTAAATGATTGTTGATGTGAAAATTTTTTCCTTGAATTTTATTTTCAAGCATTATTATGAGTTTGACCGATTTTTGACATATATCCCCATGAAACACTAACTCAAAGTATTTTTCCACTCCTGTGAGATATTTTGAACCACTTTGAAATATTCCTTTTTATTCCCATACTTTCTTGAGAGAAGCTTAGATTATTTGTGAGAACCAGAACATTGGACTTTTTTCTTTCGAAGCATTGGACTTCATGGAATGTTTTTTATATGATTGAGGTACTTGTTTTGGCTAGCCATATTATATATTGAGACCATCCTTTACATATATCCTTATTTATCCTTTAGATTCCATGAATTACCTTATAGGTTTAGGCCACATTACAAGCCGATTTTTCCTTACCAACCCACACTCTTGGTATTTTTGCATGGATATTTCATGTTTGAGTCTATTGGAAGGGCCTTTTGTGGGCATTTTTTGGGATGTGATTTATTTTTGTTTGATGTGATAAGTGTTTAAAAATATTGGGTAGTGTATGATAAATAGAAAATTGGGAGTGGGTAATCATTTAATTTAGCTTTATTTGTTTCATCTGACTCTCCTTCAAAAAAAGAAAAAATAATAAATAATGGAGAGGAGCCTGAATTTATCATTGTAATTTTTTTATGACACATTTACCTCTATAAATTCAAGGTAATTTTGTCCATTAATTCATTGTATTCAATTCTCATCTCATTATCCAAGGAAAAAAATCAAAAAAAAAGTTGTTCTTTTCTAGAGAATTAAAAAAAAGAGAAAAAATTGAAAAAAGGGGGAGAAAGTGGATGTAATAATTCTTTGTAATCATTGAATGAATCATAAAAATGTAATAAAAATGGGGCTATGTTGTGTTTAACATTTTTAATGGGATTTAGTGAGTAATTTATGTGTTTTAATTTGATTATTCATCCTTTGTGCTTGAGATTCCAACCTCCTCTTTCTAGCAATAATTTATCAATCCTTTTCCCACCAATCCTAAGACAAAAAATTCACCTTGAAACATACTCATGATTGAATTCATTTTCCTTATTCACACTATGGAGATATGAGAATTTTCACAATACTATGTTGAAACATTCAATTTCTAAGTATGAGTATAACTGCATATTCAATTTCTCTTGAGTGAAGAGTAAAAAAATATTTAAGGTGAGGTAGGTTGTGATTGGGCTGTGGATGGATTTATGAGGTTGAAAAAATTAAAATGTGTTGAATGAAAAGGATGGGAAATTATTTTTCATAAGATAAATATGATAGAATTTTATTTTGGAAGAGATCATTGATGTTTTCTTATTTTTTTATTGTTGTGTAAATTTTGATTTTAATATATGATGATTGCTTGGGAGTGCAATGTTTATGTGTGGGGGACTGATGAAGATATAATTTTAATATATTTTATACTGTATATCAATGTTTAAATCCCACCATTGTATTATTTTATTGGATATAGTCACATTTTTATGGTTTAGTTGTATTTTGATCTTAATTGCATAAAATGGATTTATTTTATGGTTGAACTATTTTATTTATATTCTATATTTCGACTAAAACATTATTATAACATAACAAAATTATGAAATTATTGTTTTCTAGGAATACATATACCTTTGGATACAATTTATTCATTTGGAGCCACATCTCAATTGTAACGCTCCAACCCTAGAATCCAGGAGCTGGTGCATTATTTTAATACATTAGCATGATTACAAGGAATCATGTCCCTATGGACCAATTAGTTTCATAGTTTTTGAAACAATATGAATACTTAAGATAAAAATTACAACTTGAAAATAAAAATAACACTATTTTATTCCATTAGAAACAACCAATATTATAATATTATTTTGGCAAGTCCCTCATAACTAACTTCTTCAAATCATGGGAAAATGAAACATGAGAAAGGGGAGAGCTCATATGCTCAGTAAGAGTAAGAAATACAGTAGAAGATAACATAAAAATAAGGTATAGGGAATAATTTAAAACACATGCCTTAATGAATAATAAACTTGAGCACTTTATGACAGGAATATGAGGTGAGTAAATAATTCCATAATAAAACATACTCATGGGTGTTATACTAGTCTAATAACCACACAAAATATCAATAGCTAATATCATAATGATGGAATGCATAATTCCAGACATTCTGAAACATTTTTTCAAGGCCTCATCCAAGACATCTAAAAATGATTAAGGCCTCAGCCAAAACCATATATCAATAATTGGGAAAGGCCTTGGCCAATTCCACGTCTAATTGTCTCATGACACATTCCGATGCATCAAGGAGATATAGCAGGATCCACCCATAACTTACTAAGTTCATTTCATTCCTCATATGAAAATATTTAAACATAATCAAGTCATTCATAATAAAACTAGCAAATGAAATGTCAATAATTTAACCACAAAACATGAATGGTAATAAAATAGCACACCCATAGTTAAAAATAACTCATTAAATAAAATATAGAAGATTTAATTATAAAAAAATAACTTCAATCTATAATAATGAAGGATATTGACATAGATGAAAATAATCATCAAAACAATATGAGAGAAATATCTCCATTTTTCTTGAAAACATAAAAAAGTATCACTATTTATCAAGAGGTCGTTTAAAATAGATTTCTGAATCAAATTTCCTTATAACACATTGAAACATTTAAAAGTGATTTTAATTTGAAAACATTAATCTCCATATAAATAAATTCTTCAAACCATTTTTAAAACATGGACATTTATGAGAAAGAATTATAAGAATAAATCTTTAAAACATTTGAAAATGATATTTTAGTAAGAGTTTCTAACCAAATGAGAGTCTCTTGAATACAAATAAGTGAGGTAATAAAAACCTTATAATATCATGAGAATAAATTATTTCATGATATACTATGTAAAATGACAGTATTTACACCATATATAAGTGAATTAGTACACAACAACAAATAAGTCTCAATGGAATGTAAATCGAGATAAAGTCCCTCATAAAAATTGTATCCTTACGTTAAGGATAAATCAATTAAATAATTATGTGTGAAAAATATAAATACACTAAATATGATTGGATATTATGTATAAATAAATCATAGGACATTCACACATATTCTTTTAAAAATAACACCAATGACTTATATGTTTAACTCAATGAATGGAAATTGAGTTAATATTACCTCTATCAAGTTCATATCAATGACTTGAGAAATTATCAAGGGAGAGATTATGTGTATCAAGAGTATATCCACACAAAGGGAGTGGAAATTAATACATAAATAATAAATAGTGATTCCCGACATAATCTTAGAGTACAATAGTCAATGAAGTATGCGTAAATTCAAATGAGTGGAAATTGAACTTTGAAATTCCCTTACTGATTTGGTAACTTATAAAACATACACCCCATGAAAGTAGGATCATAAAACGATGATTTAAATACTCATAAATTAAATTATATTACACAATAAATACAATCATGTATAGTTCATACACCACAAAAAAGGAAATAGAGGCCAATATAGCATGGATCTCACATGAATAAAAAGTGAGATGAAAACCCCTTACTTCTTTATAATCAATCGAGTTGTATGACCAAAAGTTAACAACCACCAAATGAATCACAGAATACCATCAATATAAGGAGAATAATTATAATATATATATAAAATTGTAGTACCCAATACACCACATGGAATTAATAAGCGGTGAACAATGGAAATCTCACAAAATTAAAAGTAAGATAAGAAACCCCTTACCACAAGTCCAACTTGTATTGTATGTTCCATGTTCTTTCTGAATAATAAACATAAGTTAATTTTTAATTGACTATGAAAATTTTTAAATTTTATTATTCCTTTTATATCCCTTATTAAATTTCTATAATAATTAGTTAATTATTTGATTTTATATTACACATTTTATCGATGTTCGAAACTTGAGTAAAAAATGAACTTCTTATAATTACAATGTTTCCATGTGGTCAAAAGTCCATTTTCTCTATAATGATATACATGATTCAAATATCATATATATATATATATATTATATATCCAGAATATATTTTTATTTATAACTATACATAACATTTGGAGATAATAAATGAAATGCACTGTTCATGGAGACGGTAAGCTGTACGTATGCATGAATGATACTTCCATTTCTATTTTTTTATTTTAATGGAATTAAAACATAATGATACATAGATATATTATAATTACAGTATAATATCATATACATAATCATTAAATCCAAACATTATATGTCCCACACAAGTCATTAATTAGTCATATTACTTTTATGGGGCGGTGGTCCGCACTTCCTCAAATGAAATTATCGTGTTTTACCCATAATGGAAACTATAAAGGAATGATATAAATGGAAAATATAGAAGAAAAAAAAGAAAACATAAACATAATATGTATCATATATAAATATAGTGTCATCTTAATGGCCACCATGAGTGCTGTTAGGAGATAATCTAACAATCATCATTTCGTGAGGCGTTAGTTTTCCATCCTTAGAAACTGTATGTTCTTCACCCATTAGATGGAGGTGTGTGTAAGTGTATTTCGAATCCTTATCATAAAAACATCCTATTATATTTTGGATACTGGTTTTGTTATACAAAAAATTAATAAAAAGTGTTTAGGGGATTTTATAAGTAAAATAAAACAAAATAAAACAAAAGAATTTAAGAGAAATGGTTACCTTTAATTTGGGTAACTTCCTTTGGATTGAACCAAAAGAATTTCTTAAAGTAACTTATTCTGAAGGTAAGGCTTCTAAGATTAAGATAGAGATATTTAGAACTTATTTGGGGAGGTTTGGGCTGAGCCAATGGGCTTGAGAGTTGTGTGGAATGGGTTAGAAGTTTTATAAGGGGGAGGAGGGGCTCTTTATGAAAGTGTGAAAATATAATTTTATTGTATAGTGAAATTAGGATTCTAATAATCCAAAACTAATTAAAGTTGAAGATAAGATGACTCATGGTCGAAATAAAATCATCCAATAAGAATTGTTCTGGTTTTAGATATTGTTTTAATATAGATAATCTTATTTATTTAAATCATTTATTAATGAGATAAATACTACATCATTATTGTGTCATAAATATTTTTCATTATTTGATGTCTAAAAATTATTAAAAAATACCATAATTTGGGAAATATATTTACCTTTCCAATTAATATTTATAGTCAAAAATAGGACTTATATAATCCTATTTATATATTGACTTACTAAAATATATTTTCTTATGTCATTTTTGTCTTTACTTTATGTTAATTAAAATAAAGTGTCATTATCATTCATAAGTGGCACCATGGGGTCCCAAAATTGACCCAAGGATGACCATGCTCGGCCATGACTCATCCAATAATGTCAGTACAAGTGTTATGTTAATTTTGTATTATTATAATATTCTTTTTACCTTCAATTACACTATTTAACTTTAACTGCGGTAAATAAAAGACAAAAGTTACTATTCAACAAAAATTATTTCCATCTTATTGAACCACATTTTACTTACTAATAACAACCATGTACCTCAAATTTTTTAAATTCAATTCACTGAAGTGATAAAAATTTATTTAAATTAAAAAGTCTGATTTTTAACTACTACTTAGTGGTTTCACTATGCATCAAAAATTATTGTTTTCATAAAAATACAAAAAATTAATCCTAAGCTAAAATTGATATTCTAAATTCAAAAATTATGTCTATTTTACCAAATTAATAACATATAATATGGATTAATTAATTTAAAATTAATTCTTGTTGTCAAAACAAATTATGTGTTTTTCAGTAACAATAACTATCAAAAGGTTGACACTTGTTTATGTCTAATTTTAAAGTGAAATTAATTCTAATGAACAACATTGGATTAAAGGATAAAAATATAATATAATTACACCTCAAAACCAATTTAAAATATAATCTAACATTATAAAAAAATTATATTAAAATGTAGTTTTGAATTAAAATGCAGTATTTCTCACTATTCATAAAAATGATTATTTTTAGAAAAATACCAAAATTTCATCCAAAGTAAATTTTGATATCCCGATTCAAAAAAGAGAATTTTATTTTGTCAAATTGAATATTTAAAAGGTTCAAATATTGAGTATAGAAATGGTTCTTCATAAAAATGTGGTAAAATTTAATTTTTCTAAAAATACATTTTTTATCTGAAAAATTGATCTTGTTCGTATACTATTTATAAGAAACACATAATACATAATTTAAAATTATATGGAATATATATAAAAAACAAAATCCAGTTAATACTATTGATAAACACTTTTGAACGGAATATTTGGTAAGTCGTGGTGCGCTCGAATTCCGTGTTGCGTGTAGTGCAATATATTTGATTTAAAAAAATAACTTACTATGAAATCATGGTCTGTTACACCAATAAATTATTTGGAGGCCAAAAATAAGCTCACAATTCGGACCTCGTAAACTGTGTGTAGATTTGAGATGTTTTAATGATGAGCTTGTATCTAAAATTATACCGGTTCAATAGAGCTACAATTCAACAAGGAGCTGTAAAACAAATTAATGAAAATATTTAATTAAGGATTCCACATCTTAATCTTCTTGATGCAAGGACTTAATGACATTTTAATTTGGAGTTGTGGAATATGAAGAGTCTCATAGACATAGTTAAATTTCTCCACTAAAACAGCCATAACTCCTTTATATGTATTCCAATGAGGCTGTAATTTTGTGGAGGAACGTGGGATAAGTGAAGTAACAACTGTTAAAAAGGATACATTTACCAATGATTTAATTTACTTGGATTAAATGTTTATAACTTCTAGATGATAGAATTTGAGCGAGATTTTATTCACCAGTTTTCCTTATAAATTTGTAACTCAACTCCATTTACAAAGGATATCCATTTTTAAGAGGAAAGGTTGATTATTTTTATTGTAATATTTATTTTATTTAATATATATTATATTAGCTTTTCTCTTCATACCTCCTTTATTCCATTTATTTTATTTTATGTGTTCTCCCACTATTATTCCCTTCTCAACTCTATGAAAAATAGAGAACTAACTTCAGAGCTTATTCGAGGGAGGGAATGGTGATTTTATTGAGTTATTGATATTTAATTGCATATATATTATTCAATTCTTGGAATTTTGGTGGTGGTTAAATCGATTATGGTGAGCAGTCACCCAATTTTCTCTACCTACAAGTTCTTCTTCTCATTTATCAATTTTTCTTCCCTTTGATATTTGTGTCGTGCATACCATGGAGCATGGCATGAGTAGTGATGGTCACCGGTGATGTCTCCTAGATGAATTTATGAAGAAAATTACCCCGTATACAGAGGTCTCAGTATGTGGTGATGACAATCCAAACCAGAAGCTGAGGTGTGGCAGGTTTTTATCACCTTATTGAGTTGAATTTTTGGATTCCTTTTAATCAATGATATCAACCACCACGACCTCCTTAGAACAACTGCCTTCTTTTTTTCATCTAACTTCATTCTATATTGTATTGCATTATTATATATTATATTCATATTTTATGCATGTTAAATTATCCCCCAATTTATATTAGTATCATCTTTTTAAATTAGTTTGTATATAACAGTGACAATAGGAAGATAGTGTGTGTAAGTGGGCTCCTTGAGATTGACCCTAGGGCGTGCCACTATGGTGTAGTCATAGGTTAATAAGAATTAAATTGAATTTTGGTTCATGAAAATCCACTATAATCAATTTTTCATCGTTTCCGGGGATTCCAAGTTCTTTCGCACACTGTTTTTCAAAAAAACATAATTTTTTTTCAAAAACTAAAAAATAGAATTTCATTGCATATCATTGTTTTTTTAGGTCATGGATTATTTAAATGATTTTTCATATGAATTGCCTAGTGCTGAATTGTCTAGAAAGGAAGATACTTTTATGATACATATGGAACAAGATGTAACGATGATTCAAAATAACTTCAAAATCCTTGAACAAGTAAGAAAGATGGTAGCATCGCTGGCCGCCAATGTGGAAAAATTCAAAGTTCTATGGCTGGAATAATGACAACAACAAAACCAAGATGAAGGAGAAGAGTTAAATGTTGTTTCACCTAAATTTTATGTTGAAGAACCGAAGGAAGACTTGAAGACTCTTCTTGAATATGAAATCGTCTCTCCTTGGCCATTTCTTAAAGAGGTTCCTGAAGATCGCATGCCACCTGATACAATTATGGGAGATTATAAAGCTTTAGATGAACATTGAGTAGATTTTGTTGAAGGAAAAAAGGTAAGTGGTCCTACCATCTTTTTCAAAGAAAAATTAGTACCACTATACCTCTCTCTTTCTTGGGAAGAACATGATGAATATCTGCCAGCTAAAAAATAATTCCTAGTGGAATTTTCTAAAGAGATCACATTTCAAGATGACCTACATGAAAGGTAATATTTTTATATATATTCTTCATGTTTTCATCATATCCAAGTGGACTTTTTTTCTGAATTACCTTTTGAATTTTTTGAAATAGCATCTCATGAGCAAGCTATGGATGTGGAAGTTGAAGAGGACGCGCATGTAGTGGCCATGAAAAAAGAGGACACATTCTTCCTCCTACACCCATATTATAAGTTGTACTACATTGGAAAGGGGTAGAAGATAATGTAATCTATTAATGGGTTCCTCCATGATCATTTTTTGATAAAAGGAAATGGAAGAAAGAATATGTGCTAGTTTCTAATCAAGAAACCCTATCCACCATTGAATTTGGGTTAAACCGCTGCAAATGTTGGACTAGGGGTAGTAAAAAGCTTGCACCCACATGCGGGTCCAAACCATGTTCTATACACTTTTCAATTCTTCTTTATTTTTCTTTATTATTATTATGATTTACTTAATTTTATGTTTTCTAGGATTAGTGACAGTATCTAAGAGCATAACTCAAGTTTTTCATTGAAAAATAAAGTCAGGTTGAATCTTTCCTTCCCTAGATTTTTTCCCCTTATAGTTATTTTCTTGAGCTATAATGAGGGTCAGTGTAATCTTGGTGTTGGGAAGTGTCAACCAGATTAGTTGTTTTTTATTCATTATTTTTATTTTTATTTTTCATATTTTTATTAACATTGAGGCTAAACAAATATTCTTATTATTTTTCCCACATCAATTTATTTTGAGAATATGAAATAATTTTTGAAGAAATTGATTTTAAATGATTGTTGATGTTAAACATTTTTTATTGAATTTGATTTTCAAACATTATTATGAGTTTGACCAATTTTTGAAATCCATTCCCATGAATCACTAACTCAAAATATTTTTCATTTATTGTGAGGTATTTTGAACCACTTTGAATTATTCCTTCTAACACCCACACTTTCTAGAGAGAATCATGGATTTTGTGTGAGATCCTGAACTTGTGACATTTCTCTTTCAATGAATTGGACTTCATGGAATTTTTTTATATGATTGAGGTTTTTTTGGATAGCCATATTTTATCTTAAGACGTACCTTTTCTTCTATCCTTCATTATCCCTTAGATTCCTTGAATTCCCTTATATGTTTAACCCACATTAGAATCAAATTTTCCCTTGACAACCCACACTCTTCATATTTCATCACGGATATTTCATGTTTGATTGTGTTAGAAGGGTATTTCGTGTGAGTTTTTTTGGGATGTGATTCATTTTTGTTTTATGTGAGATGTGTGTCAAAATTTTGGGCAGTGGATGATAAATGGAAAATTGGGCGTGGGTAATCATTTCAATGAGCATTATTTGTTTCATCCAATTCTCCTAAAAAAATAAAAATAAAAAATAGAGATGAGCGTGAATTTATCATTGTAATTTATTTTATGACCCATGTACCTCTATAAATTCAAGGGCATGATTTTCATTAATTCATTGTATTCAATTTTAATCTCATCTCCATGAAAAAAATTAAAAAAATAAAATAAAGTTGGCCTTTATGGATCTTTACAAAAAAAGAGAAAAAAAATGAAAAAAGGGGAGAACAGAGATGCAATCATTCTCTGTAATAATTTCTTGGATTATATACCATGTCATAGAAATGTGGGCGATGTTGTGTTTCATATTTTTAAGGGGATTGAGTCTGTAATTTTTGTGTTTTCTCTTGATTATTCATGTGTTGTGCTTGAGAGTCTAACCTCCTATTTCTAGCCTTAATTTTCAATCATTTTCCCACCAACCCTAAGACATAAAATTCCCCTATAAAAGTCCTCATGATTGAATTATTTTTCTTGTTTCATGGTATTGATAGATGATAATTTTCACAATCCTATGGTGATACATGGACTTTCCAAGTATGAGCATAACTCCATATTGAATTACTCTTGAGTGAAGAGTGACAGAAATTTCAAGGTGAGGTAGGTTGTGATTGGGCCCTGGATGGATTTATGTGGTTGAATAAGTTTAAATATGAGGAATGAAAAGTATATGTAATTTTTTTCATAAAATATACATGATATAATTTTATTTTGGAAGAGATCATTGTTGTTTTCTCATTTTTTGATTGTTGTGTGAATTTGGATTTGAATATATGATGATTACCCAGGAGTGCAATGCTTATGTGTGGGGGAGTGATAAAGTAAGAATTTTAATATATTTTATACTTTATTTAAATGTTTCAAATCAAACCATAGTATTATTTTATGGGAAATTGTTTCATTTTTATGTTTTTGTTGTATTTTGATCTTAATTTCAAAAATGGATTTGTTTTGGGATATAACTATTTTCTTTATATTCTGTATTTCGTCCAAAATTTTTTTATCACTAATAAAAAATGTGAAATTGATTTTTTTCAACATTAAATACATCTTGGGATACATGTTGTCCTTCTGGATCCAGAGATCAATCAATCATTTTGAGGCCAAAAATCAGCTCACAATCCAGACCTCATAAACTGTGTGTGGAGCTGCAATGTTTGAAATCTAAACTTGTATATCTAATTATACCATTAAATTAGAGATTAAATTAAAAAATTAGTTATAAAACACATTTATTAAAATCTTCAATTAAGGATTACACAACATAATCCAATGGATTCAAGGCATTAATGGCATTGTAATTTGGAGTTGTGGAATACAAAAAATCACCTAGACAGAAATAAATGTCCACACTAAAATAGCCATATCTCATTCATACATGGACCAATGAGGATGAAATTTAATTTTTGAATGATTGAGTAGTAAATTAATATCATTTAATAAGAATATATTTACCAATTATTCCATTTAATTAGATTAAAAATTGATAACTTCTAGAGGATAGAATTTGACCGAGATTTCTTCACCCATTTTCTCTATAGATTTGTACCTCCTCTCCCTTTACAAAGGAGAGCCATTTTTAGGGGGAAAGGTTCAGTATTTTTATTGTGATAGTTATTTCTATTTTTTATATATATTATATTAGCTTTACTCTTCATACCTCCTTTCTTTCATTTATTTTATTTTATGTGTTCTCCCACCGTTATTCCCATCTCAACTCCACTAAAAATAGAAAACTAACCTCAGTTCTTGTTCGAGGGAGGGAATGGTGATTTTATTGGGTTATTGAGATTTAATTTCATATCTATTATTCAATTCTGGGAATTTTTTTGGTGGTTAAATCGATTATGGTGAGCAGTCTCCCTATTTTCTCTACGACCGAGTTCTTCTTCTCATTTATCAATTTTATTTCTCTTTTCTATTTGTGTCGTGCATATGGTGAAGCATGTCATGAGTAGTGATGGTCAGTGAATAGGTATCCTAGGTGAATTTAGAAAAAAAATTACCTTGTATTGCATGTTCTCGGTATGGGGTGATGATAATCTAAATGATAAGGTGGGGCGTTAATGGTCTTGATCACCGCATTGAGTTGAATTTTGAGATTCCTTTTAATCAATGATATCAACCGCCACGACCATGTAAGAACAAACTCCTGATTTCTATATTTTAAATTCATTATGAATTTCATCGCATTGTTATATATTATATTTCTTTTATTCACTTTAATGTATTCCCCAATTTATTTTATTATAATCTTTTCAAATTAGTTAGTTTATAATAGTGATAATAGGAAGATAGTGTGTGTAATCAGTCTCCTTGAGATCATCCCAAGGGTGTGCCACTATGGTGTAGCATTACGTTAATAGTAATTTAATTTAATTTTGGTTCGTTACAAAACCACTCTCATCAATTTGTCCCCATTTCTGGGGAGGCCATGTTTTATCACACACTATTTTTCAAAAAAGTCAAAACTTTCAAAACTTTCAAAAAAAAATTGAATTTCATTGCATATCAATGTTTTTTTTGGTCATGGAATATTTCATTGGTTTTCATATGCATGGCCTAGTTCTTAATTCTCTATAAATTTGTACCTCCTCTCCCTTTACAATGGATAACCATATTTAGGGGTAAAGTTGAGTATTGTAATTGTAATAGTTCTTTTTATTTTTAATATATATTATTTTAGCATTCCACTCCATACCTATTTTCATCCATTTAGTTTATTTTATGTGTTCTCCCACTGTTTTTACCTTATCAACTCCACAAAAAATGGAGAACTAACCATGACTCTTGTTCGAGGGATGGAATGATGATTTGAATGAGTTATTGAGCTTTAATTTCATATCTATTATTTAATTCATGGAATTTTGGTGGTGGTAAAATAGATTACGGTGAGCGGTCACCCTTTTTTTATACCACCGAGTTCTTCTACTCATTTATCAATTTCCTTCTCTTTTCTATTTTTTTCTTGCATATGGTTGAGCGTGGAATGTGTAGTAATGGTCAACAGAGAGGTCTCCTAGCTGACTTTAGGAAGAGCATGACCCTATATGTACAGGTCTCGGTATGGTGTGATGACAATCCAAATGAGAAGGTGAGGCGTGATAGGTATTGATCACCTCATTTATTGGAATTTTGAGATTCCATTTAGTCAATGATATCAACCTCCACAACCTTCTAAGAACAACTACTTTCTTTCTTTCTTCTAACTTGATCCTATATTTCATTTCATTATTAAATATTATATTTATATTCTATGCACCTGAGATTACCCCCCATTTATTTTAGTATTATCTTTTTAAATTAGTCAGTTTATAATAGTGACAATTGAACGATATAGCATGTAAGCGTCCTCCTTGAGATCAACTATAGTGTGTTCCACTATGGTGAAGTCTTAGGATAATATGAATTTAATTGAATTGTGGTTCATGAAAAAATCACTCTCATCACCCAATCTTCAATTCCATAAGTTGTTTTCCTCTTCAACTTTTAATTAAAATGTTTTCTCTTTGTTTCAACATGATATAGGTTTCCATCTATTCTACAGCCTTTTATGAGTGAAATATCAGACTTTCCTCTTATAGTATAACCATTTTGATTGAATGTCACAATATGTCCCAAGTCACAGAGTAGAGTTACACTAAAAATATTTTGACGCATACCATCCATATAAAGGGCTTCTGTTTTCATTATGTATCCATTGGCTAGATTAGTACTTCCACTACCATTTATCTTCAAAGCACCACCATTATCGATACTCACTATTCCATCAACCTTTCTCTTGACATTCGTTAATAGGCGTTCATTAACTTTCATGTGGGATGAACACCCGCTGTTAAGAATCTTGGTGCTTTTTTTCCATATAAATTTGTGGGTTGTTTCTGCAAAATTGGACTTTTTAATTTTCCTCATTTCCTTCCACGAGATATTGTATTGAGTGTATGATGTTGATAGCCTTTAAATTCTCTTTTCAGTGTATATGTGTTCTTTATTTTCAAATTCTTCTTCAAAGGAGAAAACCTGTTTGAAATAGAAACATCATCTGGTTGATGTGTATTGACCCGTCTCTGGGTTTGGAAAGACGTTATCTTGTCATACCTCTGCCTAAAATGCACAACTTAATGGAAAAATATAGAACAGTAAAAATAGTATTCATATAAATAATTTCTTCTATAAGGTGTACTATATAAATATTTTATCCCTTGTTGAACACCTAACTCTTCCCCATTGATATATCTCCTTGCCTCTTTGTAGTATGACATGGTATGGACAAGATAGCCACAAAACTGACACTTCACAAAGGAAATTTCTTCTTACTTCTATTTATTCCCATGCCTTCTTCCTCAGGAAAATAGTTTGACTACCTGTCACTTCTATAAACTCGAGGATATTACTCATTTCTCCTTTTAGTTTTATTTATGGGTTTCCTTTTTAGCACTTCTATTGGATTTTCAACATGATCAACTTCCATCATTTGTTTATTCTGGTTCACTTTATTTACATCATTTGAAGTTTTGGCATCACAACCAATTCCACTATTTCCCATGAATGGGGATCTTTGATCACTCGAGATCTTTTCAACTCCATCATAACCATGTTTTTCTCTCTCTAACAACTCTGTTTCTGTGAACCATCTAAATTTAATTTTCTTGTTTTCTTCTTTTGAAATAGATTCACTTTCGAGATTACTTCTTAGAGTAACAACTTCATCTTTGATTTCTTCAATAGTAATGGATTTCTCATCCATTGTCGAGGTAAGGTAATTTATGACCTTTTCTTATTCTTCAATTCAGAGGTTTAGTTCCAGTGCATCATCAGTGCTTTCAAGGATTGATGATTGAACATTCACCAATTTTTCTAGTCATTCAATTTCTGCTTCCAACTGATCAATATATCTAATGATTCATCCACTATTTCATTCCACTTTTAACAAATCTTACATTTAATTTCAATATTTCAAAAATAATTCTTAATTTGAAACATGGGATCGACATTAGTATTAAACTAATTATATCCACCTTTAAATGTCAATGGTTCGTAATTTTCAATGGTAGCCATCATGGAGGCATGGTTATAATCATAAATTTTGGTTCATATTCATCACAAGATTCATTATCATTATCTTCTTCCTCACATACAAAACTCTTCTTCTGTACATTCTCTACAAATTTGAATTTTCCCTTTTTGGAGAATCTTTTTTGAGGCTTCTTTGTGTACATGACTTCTCTCTCTTCATCATCAAATTTTCTTGAGCACTGGGAAGCAATGTACCCAACTCTTCCGCAGCGAAAACAAGCCAGAGGTAGCTTGCCTTCCGATTTCCCAGTTCCATTATTGAGCTTTTAGAGAATGGGAGAGAGTTTTTTGTTTTCATCATCATCTACATCACTGGAATATCCTGAAACTTTTATTTTCTCCATGACTCTAAAATCCATTTCCATACTCATATGAGTAGTATTTTATTCTGGTTTGATTCTTGTCTCATAAGATGATAGATTTTTTTCAATATTTTCCACTAAGAGTTTGGAGGGATCTCTTTACTCAAGGGCTAACACTTTTTCATTGTAAAGGGTGTGGATGTTTTTTCAATATTATCTTCACTATGTCAATGTCTTTGATCTCTTTCCCCAATCCTCAGATTGCTCCTACAACATCACTAATTCTATTGAAAAAGGAGTATGCATTCTCATCAGGGTGAATCTTCAGATCATCAAACCAATTGTGTAGTACTTGATATTTTTCCTCCTTCACATTGATATATCCTTCATAAATATTTTATATTTTATCCCAAATTTACAGGGAATATGTTAAAATCATTACCTTTAGTTAAATATGATCTTAAAGGGCTATAGTGAGAGCATTTTTTTTCTTTTGCATCAGCATCCATCAATTTCTTATCTATATCTGTCATTGACAATCCTGTAGGATTGGTGAGTTGTATTCCCTACGTAGTATAAAGTAAGACTTCAATTACAAGATATCTTAGGTGAGATCTCATCCTGTTTTTTAATATTTGACAATTACTTCCATTGAAGAGGGGAACTCCCCTAACGTTGACTGGATTCTCCATGACAGCAGAAGAAAAATTCAACACCATTAACATTTACTCTCTGATACCACATGAAGGACCCTGAAACACCCTAAGAGTGCAGGGGTGAATCAAGGTGTAAAATTTTTCTTTTAAACTAATGTATCTTATTCCCACATTGGTGGGAACCTGTTAAACCTGTCTGATGAGGAGGAGCAGAAAATAAACAATCTCATGCAAAGAAATGACCCAACAATTTTACATGGTTCACCACTAAGGGATATATCCAAGGATCATACGCTGATAGTGTGTCAGTGTTACCAAAACCAATAATCATCACAGGTTTTGGAATACAGGATTTTATCACATTCACTCTGTGATAGGTGCACTACCTTTACATGGTTCGGTGATAGAACACTACATCCCTCAGATCACTTTTGTTGACTCTCACTTGATCACTGTGTTGGAAGAATCATCACTCATTTTATCGATATGAAGGTCTCATCAATGGTTTATAATCAAATAATGCATCCTCACCTATAAATGGGTGTTCTATAGAAATTACTTTTTCACCCATAGATGAATTCCACCTTCCAGGGTACTACTATGTAATCAAAAATTCCTTCACAAACTGATTTGAATCTTTTGCAAGAATCTTTATGAAAATCGCAAACCACCCGATCCACCAACATATTGTGTACCAGGTTTGGTATGTCGTGCACCTTCTTTATGTACCATTTATACTGCCACAAACCATCCTTCGTTCGTTAACTTCCTCCGACTTTATGACCGCGTACCGCTTCCACGTACAGATTCTGTGAACCTCCTCTGTGAAACCCTCTTGTTCGTGAACTATTCTCTATTCTGGGACTACCACTACATTAGCATACCAGAGCTCCCTCTCCTTGTACTACTTGAGGAACCCTCACTCTTGCATACCGAAGATTACTCCTCTACATACCGAGTCAACTCCTTCTGCATACTAAACATCCTCCTTCGCATACCGTACTTCCTTCATAGGTTATGAATTCTTACAAAAACCTTCAGTGCGAACCACTTCAGCCTTTGCGAACCTCCCTTCAGGAACTACCTTCGGCCTTTTCCAAAATCCTAGAGCAAAAAATTATTCTCTAATAATGTTCAATCTCTACTATAATCAGTGGGGGTTAGTGATTCTTATATAGACAAAGATAACTATTTAATCCTCTAAATCAAGATTTTCTTAAACATTAATCCAGCCTCCACCACTTAATGATTCATCAGCCACCGTAAACTATAGGCCACCAACAAGCCATTTTTTTATGAGCTTCGTGTACCACCTTTGCTTATACACAGTAAATTTCCTCCACTGTCTTCAGCCCATCTGTGTACAGCACCACCGCTCATCAGCGAACCGTTTTTGGTTCCGCAAACCTCACTAAAGCCCCAGCCATGATCAAAACCTAAATATTTATGAAACAAATAATTCATCACACTATGTCTACATTAGTAGTTCTTGGTGTAGAAAACAAGAGAAGAGGACATGAATTGATTTTTCTACCTTTCCTTTTCTCCACCTTCATTGTTGAATTTATACCTTTTTCATTGAAGTTATCCATTTTCCCCCATTGGAAATAAACCTTAACACTCGTATTTAAACATTATAGAGCCTAGAACAAACTCTCCTTGGATCGTATCTCCCTATAAACCAACAAAACATTCACAAAAAGATTAGAACAGTTAAAAAATTGGGGAGAGGGGAATCTCATAACCATTTTATGCACTGATAAGTGGTTGAACACTATCGTTCAACTGATGTTTCTCAAACAGAGCTAAATATTGTGGCTTGGTCATAATGTCAGCAAATGGATCATCAGTTCCCATATGGTCCATTTTGATGACACATTTTTTCAACTTTTCCTTGTTGAAGTGATATTTGATCTCAATATGTTTCGTAACATAATGATTTCTAGGATTCTTTTAAAGATCAATTGTGCTCTTGTTATCACAATAAATCACCATTGGTTATTTCACCTCATCACCTATGTCAGTATGTTGCTTCTACATCCAAAGTAGCTGAGTGCATACCTTCGTAGCAAATATATATTCATCTTTGGTAGTACTATGAGAAGTACTTTCCTATTTCTTGCTTAACCAGCCCACAAATTTTATTCCAATATAGAATGATCCCCCACTGGTAATCTTTATATCCACTACTTCTCCAGGCTTGTCAGGATCTGAAAATGATGACAGTTCACTATCTCTTCCTGTATCAAAGTATATCCCATAATCATTTGTACCGAGAATGTATTTAATGATTCTTTTCACTATTTCTATATGTTCTCCCTTTGGATTACTCTTAAAGTGGGCCACAATAAAAGTTGCAAAGACAATATCTGGTCATGTCACTATCGGGTAAAATAGGCTTCCCATAATTTTTTTTCACATGGTGGAATCCATATAAGTCCCTTCCTCATGCATTACAAGAATTGATCCAATTGAAATCAGAGTCTTTATTGGTTTCAAATCATGTATATTGAATTTATTTAGTATCTCTCCTACATACTTTTCCTAATAAATTAAATTGTATTCCTTCTTATGAATAACTGCAACCCTAAAAATTATATCAGTTCACCAATCATGGACATTTCAAATTCAGATTTCATGTGATTGTAAAATTCATCCACTGATCTTTGTCTTCTTCTACCAAAAATAATATCATCCATTTATACCAATACCAAGAAATTATCCTTTTTTGAGTTCTTCATGTAGATATTGTGATCCACTCTTCCTCTTTTAAATTCAAGCTTTCTAAGATAAGAGTCCAACTGAGAGTACCATTATCATTGTGCTTGTTTCAATCCATAGTGAGCTTTTTTAATTTTCAAACATTTAGTTCATAATTTCCAAGTAAGAACACCATAGGTTGTTCAATGTAGACTTCTTCTTCCAATACACCAATTAATATTTCTATCTTGACATCCATTTTATACTCTTTATAACCTCTTTGGATTACCATGGTAAGAAATAGTCTGATTGACTCTAGCATCACAACTGGAGTACATGTCTCTTAAACATCAACACCTTCGATTCATGAATATCCCATTTAGACCAGGTGCACCTTATTTCTGATCACATTTCCATTCTTGTCAAATTTTTTCTTTAAAATCCACTTCGTACCAATCACATTGTGACCATCAGGTCTTCTAAAAAGATCCCAAATCTGATTTTTGTCATTCTGATCGAACTCTTCATTCATTACTTTCACCAATGAGTCATCCTTTATAGCCTCCTCAAATGAGGATGGTTCCACAATTGATTTAAATTCATATTAAGAATTAATCCTCATTCTCCTCATCTATGTAGGTGTATTATGGTCCATAATAATTTTGGACTAATCAATTTATGCTCTTTTATTTCTCCTTTTGGGTTCAACCACATTATCTCTAGCTATAGCTTCCTATTCAGAATCCTATTCTAGGTCAACATCATGATGTGACTCTTGATAGTTTTGAACATCTTCCTCTACCTATGTATTAATATTTTTTCCATGTTCACATTTATCCTCATCTTCTGTCATGTTAGCATAATAATTCCATGAAGCATTCATGTTTTTCTTTTCAATGATCTTAACACCACTGATTTCTAAAATTCATCCTAAGTTCTTTTTGAAACACTTTTAGTCCTAGATTTTCATGGAGTATCTATGATATATTCCTTCATTGGAATTGTCAACATACATATAATTTTTTTATTCTTTGTTTCGAATGAAACATTTGCCTCCAAAACATGAAAATATTTCATGCAGGGCTTCCTTTCATGCCACAATTCATATGGTGTCTTTGTCTCACCCATATATAACCCAATACAGTTGTGAATATACAAAACAACTTGAACTGCCTCTTTCTAGTAATGTCGAGGAATACAACTCTTGATCATCATAGTCCTAGACATGTTGTTTACCTATCGATTCCTAAGCTCAACACTCCATTTTTTTGTGAAGTTCACATAGCAGCTACCTCATGTTGTATCTCATGCTTCTATAGGTATTTTTTAAAATCAATGGATGTATATTCCCCTCAATTATCAAATCGTATTGCTTTGATTGTTCATCTAGTATCATTCACTGCAATTGGACGATATGTATTCACGTAGTCAAGGACTTGTGGTTTCCATTTTATAACTATTACACATTCCATTATACTATAATCATCTATGAAAAGAACAAAGTACCTTTCTCCATGTGTTCTAGCAACATTTATTGGTCCACATACATCTGTATAGATGAGGTCAACGAGATTTGATTCTCTTTTCTTCTTTAGTCGGTAGGAACTGTAGACCAATTCCCCTTGCATGCACACATCACAAGTCTTTTCTCGTTTATGCCTTAGATTAGAGATATCCATGACTATCTTCATATTAGATATCTTTTCAATGTCTTGTTGATTGATGTTCCCCAATCTTCAATTCCATAAGTTGTTTTCCTCTTCAATTGTTAAGTAGAAAGTGTTTTCTTTGACATCAACATGAAATAAGTTTTTATTTGTTCTTTAACCTTTCATGAGATAAATCCCGGACTTTCCTGTTATAGTAAAACCATTCTAATTGAATTTCCCAATAAGACAAGATCCACGGAGTTGATTTACACTAAGAAGATTTTGATGAAAACCGTCCACATAAAGGACTTTAGTTTTCTTCAGATCTTCATTGGCATGCTCAGCACTTCCACTACCTTTTATCTTAAAAGCACTCTCGTTACCAAACAATACTGTTCCATCAACCTTTTTCTTGACATTCATTAATAGGTCTTCATTACCTATCATGTGGGAGCAACATCCGCTATCATAAATATTTGTTTTTTTATTCTTTGTATATTTGAGGGCTGTAAAGACCCATAATTTCCATATATTTTTTTAAAAATAAATGGGAATTTTAAGAGTCTGTGAAAATTGATGTCATGTGATTCTGAGGCCTGGAGTTCCCGGCATGAGTTTCTGATCTTTTTTTCCTGTATATTCCGTAAATGTATGAGTGAGTTTTTTTAACTTTTGAACTGGTGCCCAGAATTGAAATCTGAAGGCACCGTTGAACTCACAGTGCTGGTTTTTTACATGAGGAGACCTTAACCTCGATAGCAGTTGGTCGATGGTGAATGTTAGTTTTTGTGTTTTTCATGAAGTAATAAAATAAAAATAAAATTGTGCAAAAAATTTATTTTTATTTGAAGCACCCGTGTGAATATTATCGTGGTGGGTACCACCCAAGTCGATCCTCCCATGAGAGGTTATGTTGGTGGGGGCCAGCTGAGGTCTAATCCTCTACAACTCCCTCATTAATGAGGTGGAGCCTCTTAAGCTTACTCCACATTAATTGTTCCATACCTTGGTACTCTCCCTTTTTAATTTTTCCAATGAAACCCATTTATTATTTCCAATTAATTATGCCAACTTTTATTGCCAAAAAATTAAATTGATAATCATATTTTATTTGGTTGGCTATTCATTTCTTAGGAAATTATTGGCAAGGGAGGATTGGGAGAACATGGGAGAAAGCTCTGAAATGAAGAATGCTACACCAATGAAGAATGCCATCCTCTTTCGACCTTCTTCCTCTATACTTATTCAGACATGGGACATCCTCATATATGGATAATCAACAACCGTACTACCTTCTTGCATCAACGTCATCAAGCGAACAAGGTAGGGGTTTATTGATTATCACTTCTCATGTTATCTCTTTCTAATTATTTTGCGGGATTTGGGAATAGAGATTGACAAGGGATATGGGAAGTTATGTTTTAAAATATCTTCCATACACATTCATGCTTCATTCCCAGTGAACCGATTTCTATTACACTAAACGTGGAGGGTGTGGGCCAAACAAACATGGACCAAACCCTCCACCATTCTTCTTTGATGAGTACTTTGAAATGGAGGAAGGAGACAAAGGCAATGAAGGCAACGACACCTCCACCTGTGGCCTCCACGACCCGTGACACCATGCAGTGCTTCGCCCACCGGCCGAACTAGCCCCTTGTCACCACACTGCCCCATGCCAAACCCCCTCGCCACATTGTCACTGTGCCCAGATGTCGCACCGCCGCCTTGTCAATCCATCTCACCACCGTCGCCATGCTGAGTTGTCATGTCGCCGATGTCCGTCGTGCCGAGCCGTCGCGCTGCTATCAACCACCCAGTTATGTCGTCGTCCACTGATATACACCGCTGTCTGGGCTAAGCCAAGCTATTCCACTATCCTAGCTAAGCCAAGCCGCACTACAGCCATACCGAACCATTGTCTAGGCTGAGCCGAGTCACACTGCCGCCGCCGACATGCCCTCATTGTGGTCCTGTGAGCCGCCCGAGATGCCCTCATTGTGGCCTTTCAAGCCACCCCGAGCTGAGCTGGCCCATGGTCATGTTGTTTTATGGCCGAGCCACCCAGGTGGCACCCTCTAGGGACGAGCTACCATCACAACCCCTCACAACTGTCTGGACTAACCCAATGGGTCGGGCTACCCAGTGGGTCATACCGGACCCAACGGGTCAGTCCAGTTCAACCAAAACTATGTTGTCCTAGACCGGGTCGGGCCGGGTCAGTCCAACTGGGTCATACTGGACTCGGGCCCACTACGTCCCCGTTTTAATTTCTTTTGGCCATAACTTTGGCACCAGATGTCCATTTGATAAAAAATTCTGTGGTATTGTAAATCTTGGAGCTAGATGGTCCCTTTGAGTATACCCCACTGATTTTTAGTTGGAGATGGGGAACTGTCAGGTTGGATCAAGCACAAATCCAACCGAGCCCCCAGGACTAAAATAATAATAACCCACAGACCAGGCATCCAATTGACATGTTGTATGTTACGCTGGGACCACTATGACCTTGTATACATTTATGATACTTCTTCATGGGACTTCATGATAGTTGGAGTATCGACCAGTTGCGTTTGGAGCAGATCCTCCTGGAAACGATCTAGCATAGTGCAGAGACCTAGTGGCTGGCTGTGATTTGACAACTGCTGACTGTTTCGACTTAGGTTGACTCGACTAGCCCATTTGGGAGTGCCTTGGTGTCACGGGAGACCCCCAGTGGGTATCTCCTTGGTGTCACGATAGACCCACGGTACTCGACAGGAGGTGTACCTCAACAGGCAATGAGGTGGAGTGCCTCTATGTGATGCGGCAGACCCACGGTGGGGAGCACCTCTGTGTGATGTGGTAGACGTACGGTACTCGATAGGAGCAGTACCTCAGTAGTCCAAGGTTAGTGGTAAGTGCCTTTTTGTGACACGGAAGGCCCACTATACTCAATAGAGGAGGAGTTCTCCAGTTGTCGAGGTTTTTGACGTTGTTCTTGGAAATGTTACCAGATACTACCCCTAAAGTAAATCCCAGTGTGGGCAAAGTCAGAACCTTTGTGTTTTCCTCATGATTGAGATGGATTACCTGATAACGTAGGTATATGTATGGTAATATACGAAAGTAAGGTTACCTGTTGATTTCATATTTTTTGTTTTATCCGTGTTGGATTTTGAAGACCTAGAGGGTCTCGGGGTCCCTACTGAGTATCATTATACTCCCCCTTCACAAGATATGACTTCACCTTGTTGTGTTGGATGCAGATGACAGACATTGCTGACTGAGGATGAGAGTACCATGATTGGACGGTACCCATAGGAGTACCCTACGACGATTTAGTGAATGGAAGTGACGGATGGACTAGGAGAGTTGAGGAGATGATCTATGCCTACCCTTTAGGTAGGAACCTTGGAGGATGACCCATTTTCTATTTTCCTTTTTCTTTATTTGTACTTGTACTTTCAGTTCTGTTTACTTTACTGTTGGTCATGTATTTTGGCACCCTTTTTACATTCATCACTCTTTCGTTATACAGTTTAACTTGGTGTTTCGTATCCAGTAGTGTGCTTTCTTGTGTGTGTTTTTATAGATTATAAAGGAAATGCCTTCATAGTTTTAGGGAATTAACCCATTAGTGCTAGTCGTCATCCCCTGGCCTATGAAAGGTGGGCTTGGGGTAGTCACGACACGGGCCCCGAGGGACGGGTCGTGACAAATTGGTTCAAAGGAGTCAGTTCTACCAAAGAACATGGACATTGATATTTTCTATGATGAAATAGTTTTAAGTGTAATGAGTGTGGTTTTCAGTTTAGGGAGTCCAGTGTTGGTACGGTGAATGACATATCCATACACCAGGAACTTGACTTCTGATTTCTGATTCATTGCACAAAAACACTGATTGCGTGTGTGTTTCCAAAATTTTTCTTTGATATCTTTTAAATCAGCTCACCGGGTATAACATCCATCTCACCAGGTATAACCTTTTGACTTTGGCACACTTGTTTCTTTTTAGGATTCCACCACAGAGATAACCATATAGGGTTCTGAGAATTTTACGAACTGATAGCCCACCGTGCAACAAGGCCTCGGTGCAGGGTCCTTTTCTAGTAGAAGCACAAGTGGAGGCACCAGCGGTACTTCTCCCCATTGGGACACTGATTCCACTAGCCCCAGCAGCAGATGGTGCACACCACATGAGCACGTTGCATGAGTTCCAGCAATATAGTCCTCCCAGGTTTAGGGGAGAGATGGACCTGCAGGTGGCTAATGATTGGTTGGAGGCCATGGTGAGAGATTTATGACTGGTAGGGACACTAGCAGATTTCATGGTGATCATTGCCACCAGCCTTCTACAGGAAGTAGTAGGAATATGGTGGAGCTTGATTCTCTAGGTTCACAACAAGGTGATGCTTCTCTGGGAAAAATTTGAGAGACTGTTTCGGGTAGAGTTTGTCCCATCAACTATTTGTGCAGTGTGCATCCCTGAGCTACTTCATCTGCAGCAGAGAAGCATGATTGTAGCTTCTTACTCATTGGGTTTGACTGACCTCTCATGCTACTCCGTATATATGGTGTGACCCCCAATCTATAGGGATCAGACCTTCGAGCAGGGAATTAGGTGGGAGATTAGAGCTTCAGTGATCTCATTCATCATCCCGACGTAGGGAAGGGTGTTAGAGAGATCCCTCTTGGTGGAGAGTCTACTTACGGAGTATTCAACAGCTACAAGACCCACTACCAATAATCACAAAGTGGAGTATTCTATATCTGGTAGCAGATAGATGTCATAGAGGTCCAAGATGACCAGACCTATAGGTGGACGACTGCATGATTCAGAGTCGGTTGTGCGGGGCACCCGAGGCGGAGATAGACATCCCCGGAGCGAGCAGTGTTACGCATCCAGAGGGAAGGGTAACATGGCTCATTTCTGTTCGACCCATTGTATGGATGATCTGTAGAGGGTCAAAGGACCTCCCAGGTAGAGACAAATATTCGACCAAGGTGGTCTGTAGGGAGAAGGCGGACATAGTAGAGGAGTTGGTTGTGCGGCTGGCAGTGGGTGGCGATTTGAGATGTTACCACCACCACCACCAAGAGGTCCACCCCGACTATAGGGAGTGGGTGGATAGGGGTGAACTCAGCTTCAGGCAGCTGAGACCTATGATCAAGGTGCTCTAAAGATGATATGAGGTAAGATTTTTGTCTACTCAACCTTAGCTGTAGTAGTTATAGACACTGGTTCAAGTCATTATTTTATTGCTACTTCCCTTGTTCAGAGCTTGAAGACTCCAATAGAGTCATTGGTTTGATCCATAGAGATAGAGACTCCTACTGGAGAAGATTCACAGATTATGAACTATTACCAGAAGTGTGAGCTTACTCTAGGAGGTGGGAGCTTCGGCTGGGATCTCATAGTAGCGGCGTCGAGGCCTTATGACATCATCTTGGGTATGGACTAGTTAACTATAGTCCATTATCATATAGAATGTATAAGGAACAATTTTTGGTGTATACTCATGGATGGGACTAGTTTTACCTTCACCGGTGAGAAGGGAACCTACGCAGCATAGGATGGACATACTCAGAGGAGGGTGCAGCTGATTACTCATTAATTAGCTAGCCTTACCCTTAGAGTTGTTGACGTGGAGAGTCTGATCTATCTTGTAGTGGTGGAATAGTACACGAATTTCTTCCCTGATAATGTTCCTGGTCTACCTCCTTATAGAGGGGTGGACTTTTACATTAACTTGTTCCTTGGGACGATACTGATATCTACACCAGTGTATCGGATGGCTCTTGTGGAGCTTCGTGAGATATGGGTATAGCTAGAGGACTTGTTGGAAAAGGGATTCAATAGACCCAGTGTTTCTCCTTGGCCGGCCATAATTCTATTCTCCCACAAGGTGGATGGGACTTTGAGGCTTTGTATTGTCTATCGGGGCTTGAATTAGGTGACCATGAAGAACAAGTACCCACTCCCGAGGAATGATGACCTCTTTGATCAGCTAAAGAGAGCAAAATGGTTCTCTAAGATAGACCTCATATCCAGCTATCACCAGCTCAGAGTGCGAGATGAGGATGTGTAGAATATGTCCCTTAGGATTTGGTACAGCCATTAAGACTTCTTCGTTATTCCATTCAGTATGAACAATGCTTCAGCAGTGTTCATGGGAATCATTAATAGGTTCTTTCATCCATAACATGATTTATTTTTAGTAGTCTTCATTGATGACATTCTGATCGACTTGACTACTGAGGAGGAGCATTCCTATCATTTGTAGGTAGTACTAGACACACTCCGAGAGCACTAGCTTTATGGTAAGCTCTTGAAGTTCCAGTTCTGGATCTGAAAGGTTCACTTTTTGGGACATGTCATCTCAGAGGTTGGAGTTGTTGTGGATCCAGTGAATATTGAGGTGGTACTTTCTTCGGAGCCACCCAGGAGTGTGACAGAGGTACATAGCTTTTGGGGATTGGTTGGATACTACCACAGGTTTGTGCCAGACTTCTCCAGAGTTGTAGCACCACTATCAGCCTTGACAAAGAAGGGGAAACCCTTCATGTGGTTGGAGAGATGCCAGTAGGGTTTTCAGGATCTGATGCAGAGGCTGACTAGTGCCCCCATCTTGAGGTTTCTGGAAGAGGGCGTAGGGTACGTAGTCTTCTATGACGTAATAGGGACTCGACTCAGATGTGTTCTGATTTTGGGGAAGGTAGTGATTTCTTATGGTTCCTGACAACTAAGACAGCACAATCAGAACTACTCTACCCATGACCTAGAGTTAGTAGTAGTGGTCTTCTCCTTGAAGATGTGGAGACACTATCTGATGGGAAAGAATTTTATAGTGTACTCCGATCACAAGAGTCTCAGGTATATCTTCTCTCAGAAGGACATAAACCTGAGACAGTGACATTTTCTTGAGTTCCTCTAGGACTATGACTTCGACATGGTCTATACATCTAGTAAGGGGAATGTCGTAGCATACGCACTCTGCAGGAGGTCTAGTATATAGCTACTTGGTGAGGTGATGGATCAGCTGGACACTTTGCAGATATCCTTCATGGAACGTGATGGAGTAGCTTTTCTTTAGTCTCTTATATCCACTTCTCCAATTGTTTTTCAAGTCAGGGATGTGCAGTGCGGGGATGCTAACTGTGAGGCTCAACGTGCTCAGATATCCATAAGGCAAGAACCTGATGAATTTTTCGAAGGTGGGGAGCACGTCCTCCTCTTCATAGGATGTACCATAGTACCAGTGTCACTTCAAGAGGAAGTGATGATGGATTTCAACACATCCCCTCTAGAGGTAAATCCAGGAGTGGCGAAGATGTACCAAGACCTCCAACGACAACACTGGTGGTCGGGAATGAAGAAATCAATAGCAGAGTTTGTCTCTTGGGGATCCACTTGTTAGAAAGTGAAGGAGTAGAATCAGGTACCAGCAGTCTTGGTTCAGCCTTTAGAGGTCCCAGAGTGCAAGTGGGATGGGATATCCATGGACTTCATGATAATACTTCCATGTACATCTAGGGGACATGACTCGATTTGGGTGATTGTCAACCGACTCACCAAGTTGGCCCACTTCCTACCAATAAGAGAGTAGGGTTCAGTAGAGAGCCTGGTATTCCTCTATGTGAAAATTGTTGATCAGATACATGGGGTACCTTCGATGATTATCTCTGGTCATGAATCACGTTTTACTTCCCTTCTATAGAAGGGGTTGTAGGAGACTTTTGGGATGCAGCTTCATTTGCGAACCACCTTCCATCCTCAGATGGATGGTCAGACTGAGAAGACCATTCAGACCCTCGAAGACATGTTGCGTTCCTATGTTCTCAACTTTAGTCATGGCTGGGGGGATCACTTACCTTTGTTGTAGTTTTTATAAAACAACAGCTATCACTCCACCATTGGGATTGCATGATTTGAGGCATTGTACGGGTGACCTTTTAGATCACCCTTGTGTTGGACTGACCCAGGGGAGTCTGGGTGTCGTGGGATCAGAGATGGTTCAGCCAACCACAGAGAAGGTACAGATCATCTAGGAGCAGATAAAGACTACACAGATTAGGCAGATGTCTTATACCGACAGGAGATGGAGACCTCTAGAGTTCGAGGATGGCGACCTCTTCATTATACTAGTCACACCCCGACAAGGCGTATAGTGATTTGGTCTAGGAGATAAGTTATCGTCGAGGTTCATTAGACCTTTTGAGGTCCTCAGTAGAGTTAGCGAGGTGTTATACTACTTACATCTTCCACCTCCGTTGCACCGAGTGCATGACGTCTTCCATGTATCCCAGTTGAGGAGATATGTGCATGACCCTTCCCACAATATCAAGCATAGGGAGCTGGATGTCAACGATGAAGTGACTTTTACGAAGGTTCCAGTAGATATTGAGGATCGACAGGAGAGGGTCCTTTGTGGATGGTTGATACCTCTGGTGTGTGTTCGCTGGAAACACGGGATCCTCCAGGAGAGCACATGGGAGTGAGAGGTTCCTTTTTGGATGGTCGATACCTCTGGTGTGAGTTCGCTGGAAACACGGTAACCTCCAGGAGAGCACATGGGAGTGAGAGGCTCAGATGCATGCTATGTACCCCCACTTGTTCCCTTATTATGAGTCGTGGCTTATAGGGACGTAAAGCCTGAGGTGGGGAGAATGTAATGACACAGAATCTCCACGTATTTTTTTTAAATAAATGTGAATTTTATGAGTCCTAGAAAATTGGCAGCGTGTGATTCTGAGTCTTGGAGTGCTCGGAATGAATTTTTGAACTTTTTTTGGGTATGTTTAGTAAACGTACGAGTGGGTTTTTCTAACATTTGAACTGGTGCTCAAAAATAAAATCCATGGGAACCATTGAACTCACAGCACCGATTTTTTCTTAAGGAGACTTTATCCTCGACGGTAGTTGGTCGAGGGTGAATGTTATTTTTTTGGGTTTTTCATAAAGGAATAATAAAATTGTGCAAACATTTTATTTTTATTTGAATCACCCATGTGAATATTATGGTGTTGGGGACCACCCAAGCGTAACCTCCCATGAGAGGTTGTGGTGGTGGGGGTCACCCAAGGACTAAACCACTTCAACTCCTTCATTAATGTGGAGGATCCTCTTTAGCTTCCTCAACACTAATTATGCCAACTCTTGGTATCCCCCCTTTTTAATTTTTCCAACACAACCCATTTATGGGTTCCAATTAATCAAGACAACTTTGATTGCCAACAAATTAAATAGATAAAAATATTTTATTTGGTTGGATATTCATTTTTTGGAAAAGTATTGGAAAGGGGGGATTGGGAGAACTTGGGAGAAATCTCTCCAATGATGAATGCTCCACCAATGAAGAATGACGAACACCTTCGACCTTCTTCCTCAGGACTTCTTCTGATGTGGGACATCCTCATCTACTGTGAATTGATGACTTTAATACCTTCTTGCATCAACGTCATCAAGAGAACGAGGTAGGGGTTTATTTATTATAACTTCCCATGTTCTCCCCTTCTAATTCATTTGTGGTAATAGGGAATAGAGATTGACGACGGTTATGGTAAAGGGTGTTTTAAAATATCTTCCTTACATTTTCATGCTTCATTCCTTGTGAACCGCTTTCTATATCTCTAAACGCAAAGGGTGTAGGCCAAACAAACATGGCCTGACCACTCAGCCGTTCTTCTTTAATGTGTACTTCAAAATGGAGGAAGGTGACAAAGGTGATGAATGTAAAGACACCACCACCCGCGGCCTCTGTGACCCGCGCTTCCCCACGACACTTCTCCCTCTGACCAAACTATCCCCAAGCAGCCACGTCACCCTATGCCGAACCCCCTCGCTGCGCCGCCCCCGGGCTGAGCAGCCGCGATGCCTCCCTACCGAGCAATCGCGCAGCCGCCGCCATGCCGAGAAACCGCACCACTGCCATCCACTGTGTCCAACCACTGCACCGCCGCTGACCGCTGAGCCTCCCCACCATCCTCTAAGCTATGCCGTTGTCTGGGCCGAGCCGATTCGCACCATTGTCCGGGTCGAGCCGAGACGTTCCACCGCCGTGTCAAACTGCTATCTGGGATAATCTGAACTGCGCCGCCGCCACCTCCATGCCCTAACCGTGGTCCATTGAGCTGCCCTAACCACCCTCGTTGCGGCCTTGCAAGCCGCCCCAAGAGGATATGGCCCACAACCGTGTCGTTCTGTGGCCAATCTGCCCTCGTGGCACCCTATGGGGCTGAGTCACCTCTGCAACCCCTCACGGCCATCATGCTGAACACAACAGGCTGAGCCGCCCAGCGGGCTAGGCTAACCCAACAGGTTCATCCAGGTTAACTCGAACCGGTTCGGCCTAGGCTAGGTCAGGTCAGATCAGTCTGATTGGGTCAGACCGGACCTGGGCCCACTAGGACCCCCTTTTACTTTCTTTAGGCCAAAACATTGGCACGAGATGTCTGTTTGATGAACCGTCAGCAGCGTTGGAAATATTTGAGTGAGGTGGTCCCTTTGAGTATACCCAATACTGTTTTGGTTGGAAGTGGGGAATGGTCAGGTTGGATCCAGAATGAATCAACCTAGGCCCTGGGACTAAAAGCATAATAACTCACAGACCGGGTGTCTAATTGACGCACTGTATTTCATGTTTAGACCCCTATGATGTGGTGGACCTTTGTGACACTTCTTCGTGGGACTTCATGGAAGTTGGAGTATCAAAAAGTAGCTTGTGGAGATAATCCTATCAGAGACGAGCGAGCATTGTGCATAGACCAAGTGGATGGCTAAGACTTGATGACTACTGACTGTTTCAACTCAGAGTGACTCGACTAGCCTAGTGGGGAGTGTCTTGGTGTCGTAGAAGACCCACAATGGGGAGATCCTTGGTGTCACCAAAGACCCACAATACTCAACAAAAGAAGTACCTCAGCAGGCTATGAGGAGGATTGCCTCTGTGTGAAGCGGATGACCCAGGGTGTGGAGCACCTCTTTGTGACGTGGAAGACCCATGGTACTCGATAGGAGGAGTACCTCAGCAGTCCAAGGATAGTGGGAAGTACCTCTGTGTGATGAAGCGATCCCACTATATTCGATATAGGAGGAGTTATCTAGTAGCTTAGGTGTTTGATGTTGTGCTTCGAAATGTTACTAGATACAAACCCTTCAATAAATCCGGGGGTGAGCTATGTCAGAACCACTGTGCTTTCCTCATGATTGAGATAGATTACTTGATAAATTATGAATATGTATGGGCATATACCTATGTAAGGTTATTTTTTAATTCATACTTTTTGGTTTATCCTTGTTGGATTTTGTGAGACCAAGAGGGTCTCAGGGTCCCCGCTGAGTATCATTATACTCACCCCTATATGGTCTATACCCGCACATTGTTGTGTTGGATGAAGACATTGAAAATATTTGACTGAGGCTAAGAGTACCATGACTGGATGGTACCTGGAGGAGGACCCTACGACGAGTCGGTACATGGAGGAGACGGACGGATAAGGAGTGCTGAGGAGGCAATCTATACCTACCCTTCATGTAAGAACCTAGGAAGACAACCCAGTTGATGTTATCCTTTTTCTTCAGTTGTGTTTGTACTTTTAGTTTCTTGTACTTTACTGTTGGGATTTTATTCAGCCTTTTTACTTTCAACACCCTTTCATTATACAGTTTTACTTGGTGTTTCTTATCTAGCAGTGTGCCTTCTTGTGTGTGTGATTATAGATTATAAAGGCAATGCCTTCCTAGTTTTAGGAAATTATGCCTTTGGTGCTAGTTGCCTGTCTCTGGCCTATGGAAAGAGCACTTGGGGTAGTCATGGCATGCGCACTGGGGGATGGGTCATGACAAGGGCTACTTCTAAAAAAAGACTTTTCAATTTTACTAATATCCTTCCATGAGTTATTGGATTGATTTTATGATTTTGATGGCATTTCAATTCTCTCTTATGTGTATATGGGTTCTTCATATTCAAATTCTTCTTCAATAGGAGAAAACCTATTTGAAATAGAAAGACCATCTGCTTGATGTGTATTGACTTGTCCATGATTTTTGAAATAATTCATCCTATCATACCTATTCCTGCAATTCACAGCTTTAGGGCCAAAGATAGAACAGAAACAAAATATCCTTAGAAATTATTTTTTCTATAAGAATTAGAATATAAAGTTGTTCTCCTTTATTGAACACCTAACCCTTACTCATTCATATAGCTCATTTCCTCTTCGTAGTATGACATGCTATGACCTAGATAGACATAAAACTAACACATAACAAAAGGAAATATCTTCTTACTTCTATTTATCCTCATTCCTTCTTCCTGAAGAAAATAGTTTGACTTCCTATCATTTATATAAAATCAAGGATAATATTCATTTCTCCTTTCATTATGATTTATGGGTTTCTTTTTCAACACTTCTGGTGGATTTTCAACATGATCAACTTTCATCATGCCTTTATTTTGGTTCACATTATTTACATCATTTTATGTTCAACACACAACCAATTCGACTATTTCCCATGAATGTGGATCTTTGATCACTCATGATATTTTCAACTCCATCAGAACCACGTTTTTCTCTCTCTAATAGCTCATCATCTGAGAACCTTCCAAATTTTATTTTCTTCTTTGTTTCCTATGAAATTGATTCACATTCGAGTTTACTTCTTATAGTAATAGCTTCTTCTTCGAGTCCTTCAACGGTCATGGATTTCTTATCCAGTCTTGAGGTAAAGTCATTTATGAACATTTTTTGTTCTTCAATTAGGATTTTTAGTTCCACAACATCATCATTGCTTTCAAGGATTAATGATTTATCATTCACCATATTTTCCAGTCATTCAATTTCCGCTTCTAGCTGATCAATATGTTCTGATGATTCCTCCACCACTGATTTCCACTTATTACACATCTTACATTTAATTTCATGCTATCCAAAAGCATAATTAAGTTGAAAATTGGGATCTAAATTATTATTCAACTGATTATCTACACCTTTATCTATTAATGGATATGAATATTCAATGGTAGCTATCACAGAGGCATGGTTTCCAATCTTAAATTCTGGTTCATCTTCCTTATAGAATTCATTATCATCATCTTCCTCTTCACAGAAAAAACTCTTCTTCTGTACTTTCTTTTCAAATTTTAATTTTCCCTTTTTTGAAGAATCATTTCGGAGGTTTCTCTGTGTTTTTAACTTCCCTATATTAATCATCATGTTTTCTTGACCACTGAGAAGAAATGATCCCAACTCTTCTACAGCAAAAAAAACCAGAGTTATCTTGCCTACAAATTTTCTTGTTCCCTTTATGAGCTTCTTGGAAATGAGAGAGAGGGGTTTTTGATTTCCTCATCATCTACATAAATGTTATCTCTTGAAACATTTAATTTGTCCATGTATTTGAATTCCATTTCCATTCTCACAAATGTTATAGATTTTTATGGTTTGATTATCATTTAATAAGCTGATGGATTTCTCAGAAGATCATCCACTGAGAGTTTGGAGAGATATCTTTCCTTAAGGGCTGACACCATTTCATTGTAAAGGTGAGGAAGTCTTCTCAAAATTTTCTTCACTATGTTAATGTATTTGATCTCTTTTCACAATCATCATATTTCTCCTAAAACATATGTAATTCTATTGAAAAATGAGTCCTCATTCTCATCAGGGTGAATCTTTAGATCATAAAACCTATTGTGTCGTACATGACGTTTTTCCCAATTCACTTTCCTATCTCCTTCATAAATATTCTCTATTTTATCCCACGTTGACTTAGTAAATTTTAAACTCATTAAATTTACATAAATCTGACCAGAAAGGGCTTTACTGAGAGCATTTTGTACTTTGGCATCAGCATCCATAAATTTCCTCTCTGTATATGTCATTAACAGTCCTATATGATCAGTGACTTGTATTCCCTGCATAGTAGCATATAAGACTTCCCTTCTAAGAGATATTAGGTGAGATCTCATCATATTTTTTCATATTTGAATATTACTTCCATCGAATAGGGGAACTCCCCTAACATTGATAGGATTCTCCATGAAAGCAGAAGATAGATTCAACACCTGCAACCTTTTCCCTTTGACACCACTTGAAGCACCTCGGAACCCCTTGAGAGGGTAGGGGTGAATCAAGGTGTCAAATTTTTATTTTAAAAAAATGGATCTTGTTCCCAGGTTGTTAGTACCCCGTTAAACATGTATGATGAGGAGGAGTATAAAATAAACAATCACATTCAAAACAATGACACAAAAATTTTACTTTGTTCACCACTAAGGGATATGTCCAAGGAGAATACGCCGATAGTGTGTTGGTCATACCAAAATTTCTAATATTCACAAGTTTTGGAATACAAGATTTTAGCATAGTCACTCTGTACTTGGTTCACTCCATTTACAAGGATCAGGGATATCACATTACATACCTTAGATCACTTCCGTTGACTCCCAATTACTCAATGCATTGGAAGAATCTTCACTCAGTTTATCGACATGAAGGTCACTTCAATGGTTTAGCATCAAATCATGCATCCTAAACTATAAATGGATGATCTGTTGATGTTCTTTTTTCACCTTCAGATGAATTCCACCATCACAGGTACTACTAAGTATCGGAAAATTCCTTCGCAAAACGATTTGAAGCATTTTAAAGCTTCCTTATGAAAATCATGAACCACTCGATCCCCCTACGTACAGAGTTTCAGGTTTGGTATGTGATACACCTTATTTGCATACCAATGATACTTCCGTGAACCACCTTTCATCTATGGACTTACTCTACCTTTGTGATCATGTACCACTGTCGCATACCGATTCTGTGAACCTCCTCTATGAAACCCCTCCTGTCTGCGAATTTTTCTCTATTCCCGATTGACCTTTTCTTATGCATACCATAGGTCCACCTCCGCGTAACACATGTGGAACCCTCACTCTCACGTACCAGAGATTCCTCCTCTGCATACCGAGTCAACTCCTTCCATGTACCAAACATCCTCCTCTGCATACCAGACTTCCTTTGCAGGTTATGAATTCTCGCAAATCCCTTCAGCGTGAACCATTTCATCCTTTATGAACGTCCCTTTTCAAACTATCTTCGGCCTTTGCTAAAATCCTGGTGAAAAAATGTATTCACTAATAATTTTCAATATCTACTTTAATTGGTGGGGGTTAGTGATTCATCTATACATATTGATACCCACTTATTCCACTAAATCATGATTTACCATATATTTAATCCCGCCTCCACCGCTTACCTATTCTTCACCCACCACAAACTACAGGCCACCTGTGAATAATTTTCATACATGCTCTACGTACTACATTTTCTCATACACAACCAATTTCCTCCACTGACTTTAGCCCATATACGTACCGTACCACCACTTAGCTTCGAAACTTTTTTTGGTTCCACAAACCTCACTCGTGTACCGCTTCTTCCACTCCGCGTACCGTTCCCATAACATAGTACACAACCCGTGTATTTTGTTATGCGGTTATTACCCTTTTCCTATTTTCTTCAACATTCTTCATAAAATTCACTCCTATAAATAAATAATTCCTTTGACAACATCAGACTCCCACTATTGAGGCCCAAAAACTGGAAAACACAAGGAAATTGCACCACCTTGAATACTACTATTAGCCTCAATTGTATAACCTCAGTCCTATCAAACCCCCTTGTCATCCATGTGTTGATTGGAAACACAACCAAACCAAAATGCATTATTATTAAAAACACGACTTGGTTATAAAAATCTCCCCATTTATATTTGTTGGAAATCACAGATAAATTCATGTATGCACCAGCCACGATCAAAACCTGAATCTTCAAGAAACAAATAAGTCATCACTCTATGTCTAGGTGAGAAATGAATAATGTAGAAAAGAAGAAAAGAGGACCCAAAATGAGTTCTCATACATTTATTTTCTCCACATTCATTGCTGAAGATATACATTTTTCATTGAATTTATCAATTATCCCTCATTATAAATAAACCTGAAGAGCATTATTTTAACATTATAGAGGTCAGAACATACTCCCCTTAGATTATATCTCCCCCATAAACCTGCAACACTTTCAAAAAGAGATTAGCACAGTTAAAAAAACATGGGATAGGGTAATCTCATAACCCCCTTATGAACTGGGAGGTGGTTGAACATCGTGTTTCAACCAATTTTTCTCAAACATAGCTATAGACAGTGGAATGGTCATAATTTCAGCCACTTTCTCATCAGTTCCCACATGGTCCATATTGATCACACCTTGTTCAACTTCTTTCCTTGTTGAAGTGATATCTGATCTTAATATGTTTCTTACGAGAGTTGTAAAAATGATTTTTATTAAGATCAATTGCATTCTTGTTATCATAATAAATTGCCATTGGTGGTTTCACCTCATCACCTATGTCAGTCAGTTGTTGTTTCATCCAAACTAACTGAGTGCATGCCTTGGTAGAGGATATATATTCAGCTTCACCAGTACTAAGAGAAGTACATTCCAATTTCTTTCTTAACCAAACCACAAATTTCATCCCAATATAGAATGTTCTCCCACTAGTAGATTTTATATCCACTACATATCCATCCCAGTCAGCATCAGAAAATGATGATAGTTAAATATCTCTTCATGCAGCAAAGTGTATACTATAATTATGTGTACCTCCAATGTATCTCATGATTCTTTTCATTGCCTTCATATGTTCTTCTTTCGAATTACTATGAATGCGGGCATTAAGGAAAGATGCAAAGACAATATCTGGTCGTGTTTTTGTCTAGTACATTAGGCTTCAAATGATTCTTTTGTACATGGTGGGATCCATAGAAGTCCCTTCCTCATGATTTTCGATCTTTGATCCAACTAAAATCAAAGTCTTCATTGGTTTGTAATCATGCATATTTAATTTCTTTAGCAGCTTTCTTGCATACTTTTCCTGATAAATGAATGTGTATTATTTCTTCTAAAGTACCTACAACCCTAAAAATTATTTTAGTTCAACAATCATGGACATTTGAAATCTGGATTTCATATTAATGGTAAATTCATCTACTGATCTCTATCTTCTTCCACAAAAAATAATATCATCCACGTATAGAAATACCATGAACTAGTCCTTTTGAGAGTTCTTCACATAGATATTGTGATCCACTCTACCTATTTTAAACTCAATCTTTCTCATATAAGATTTCATTTTAGAGTACCTTGCCTGTGCCACTTGTTTCAATCCATAGAGATCTTTCTTTAATTTTTAAACCTTCAGTTCATAATTTCCAAGCAAGGACCATAGAATTTGTTTAATTTATACTTCTTTTTATAATATTCCATTTATGTATGTTGTCTTGACATACATTTGATACAATTTATAACCTATTTGGATTCCCATGACAAGAAATAGTCTGATTGGCTCTAGTATCGCTACTAGAGAAAATGTCTCTTCAACATTAACAACTTTAATTTGTGAATATCCCTTATAGACCAGGAGCACCTTATTTATGATCACATTTCAATTCTCATCAAATTTGTCCTTGAAAATCCACTTCGTACCAATCACATTTTGACATTCAGGTATTCTAAAAACATCCCATGTCTGATTTTTGTCAATCAAATATAACTCTTCAATCATTTCTTTAACCCATGACTCATCCTTTGTAGCCTCTTCCAATGAGGATGGTTCCCAAACTGATAGAAATGTAGATTTATAATTAATCCTCATTCTCATTGTCTATGTAGGTGTATTCTGATCCCTGATAATGTTGGATTGATCAATTCCTACTCTTCGATTTATCATTTGGGGGTCAACCACATTATCTCCAGCTATAGCTTCCTCTTCTGAGTCAACATCATGATGTGACTCCGGAGATTTCTTAACATCTTCTTCTACCTCTGTATAAGAATTTGTTCCATGTTCACATTCTTCCTCATCTTCTATCATGTCAGCATAATAATTACTTGAAGAATTCATATTTTTATCTTCAATGATCTTAACATCAATGAATTCCAAAATTCTTCCAAAGTTCTTAATGAAACACTTTTAGGCCTTTCTATTCATGGAGTATCCAATAAATATTTTTTCATTTTCATTGTCCCCAAACTTCCCTTGATTTCATTCTTTATTTCAGATGAAACAATTTCTTCCAAAACCATGAAATTATTTCAAGGAGGGATTCCTTCCATGCCAAAATTCATATTCTTTCTTTGTACCAACCATACATATCCCCATAAAATTTTCAATATACACTTCATCTTGAACTTCCTCTTTCCAGTAATGTCAAGGAATATGACTCTCAATCCACATAGTCTTGGCCACATTGTTTACCAGTAGATTCCTACTCTCAACAACTCCATTTTTTATAGAGTTATCACAAGAGCTACCTCATATTGTACCTCATGCCTCTCTGGGTAATTTTCAAACTCAATGGACATATATTCCCTTGCATTGTCAGATCACACCACTTTGATAGTTAATCCAGTATCATTCTCAGCGATTCGACGATATGTTTTCTTGTAGTCATGCACTTTCAATTTCATGTGTATAACCATGAAACATGTCATTCTACTAAAATAATATATAAAAAGAGCAAATTACCTTTCTCCATGTGTTCCAGGATCAGTTATTAGGCAACATACAACTGTATGGATGAGGTCAAGTAGATTTGATGCTCTTTTTTCCTTTGGTTAGTAGGAACTGCAGACCTATTTCCTTCACAGGTACACATCACAAGTATTTTTTTGTTCATGCCTTTGATTAGGGATATAAATGACTATCTTCATATTAGATATCTTTTCCATGTATTTCTGGTTTATGTGCCCCAATATTCATGGCCATAAATTGTTTTCCTCTTCAACTATTAAGTATCAAGTGTTCTCATTGCTATCAACTTGATAAAAGTCTCCAATTGTTATATTGCCTTTCATGAGTAAAATTCGGAAATTTCCATTTATAGTACAACCATTCTGATTGAATGTCACGATAATACCTGAGTCACATATTTTAATTAAACTAAGATGATTGTGACATAGACCGTACACATAAAAAACTTATGTTTTCTTCATCTCTCCTTTTCCTAGCTCAATACTTCCACTACCTTTTATCTTCAAAGCACCATCGTTATCGAACCACATAGTTCCATCAACCTTTTTCTTTAAATTCATTAATAGTTCTACATTACCTGTCATGTGAGATGAACATCCACTATCAATAATCCAAGTGTTTTTCTTCTTTTTATCTTTATGGGATACTTATGCAAAATTGGTCTTTCCAATTTTCCACATTCCTTCCATTAGATATTGGATTTAGTGTAGGATACTAATGGCCTTTTAATTATCTCTTTAGTGTATATGGGTTCTTCATATTCAAATTCATCTTCCAGAGGAGAAAACCAATTTGAAATAGCAACATTGTCTGGTTGATGTGTATTGACTTTCTATGAGTTTTGAAAGACTTTCTCCTATCATACCTCTTCCTACAATTCCCATCATTATGGCCAATGTTATAATAGTAAAAACAATATCCATAGAAATTATTTCATCTATAAGAAGTAGGATATGAATATATTCTCTTTTTTTGAACATCTAACTCTACACTATTCATATAGCTCCTTACCTCTATGCAGTATGACCTGGTATGGACCATATATCCACAAAACTGACACTTCACTAAAGGAAATGTCTTCTTACTTCTATTTTTCCTCAACCCTTCTTCCTTAGGAAAATAGTTTGACTTCCTGTCATTTCTATAAACTCGAGGATAATATCCATTTCTCCTTTCAGTTTGATTTAAGGGATTATTTTTCAGAACTTTTGGTGGCTTTTCAACATGATAAACTTTAATCTTTCCTTTATTCTGGATCACATTATTTACAACATTTTATGTTTCGGCATCTTAACCAATTCCACTACTTCCCATGAATTGGATCTTTGATCACTTAATATCATTTCAACTCCATTAGAACCACATTTTTTGATCTCTAATATCTCATAATTTGAGAATCTTATATGTTTTGTTTTCTTTATTGCTTCTTTTTAAATTGATTCACTTTCGACTTTACTTCTTAGAGTATTAACTTCTACTTCGGGTCCTTAAACAGTCTTTGAATTCTCATCCAGTCTTGAAGTAAGGTTATTGATGATATTTGTTTTCTTCAATTCTATGTTTTAGTTTCACAACTTCATCAGTCCTTTCTAGGATTGATTATTGAACTTTCACTAGTTTTTCATGTCATTCAATTTTCTCTTCCATCAGATCAATATATTTAGATGATTCCTCAACCATTTTTGTCCACTTATTACATATCTTACATTTAATGTCAAGCTTACCAGAAGAATCCTTAAGATTCAACATGGGATCAAACATAGTATTCAACTAATTATCTCCAGTTTTATCTATCAATGGTTCTTAATTTTCAATGGTATCTATCATGGATGCATGTTTTCTAGTTTTAAATAATGGTTCGTCTTCCTCACATAATTCATTATCATCTTCTTCCTCCTCATAGACAAAAATCTTATTCTGTAATTTATTTTCAAATTGTATGTTTCCCTTTTTCAATAATATTTTCTAAGGCTTATCTGTGATTTCAACTTCACTCTCTTAATCATTATATTATCTTGAGCACAGAGAATCAATGTGCCAAAATATTTCACAAATAAAACAAGCCAGAGGTAGATTTCCTTCAAATTTCCATGTTCCCTTCTTGAGCTTCTTTGAAATGAGAGAGATATTTTCATTTTCTTCATTATCTACATCACTTCTATATACTAAAACATTTAGTTTTTCCATGGATCTTAATTCCATTTTCTTGCTCACACAAGTTATAGCTTCTTCTAGTTTCATTCTCATCTCATAAGCTGGTAGATTTCTCAGAAGATCATCCGTAATGAGTTTGGAGAGATCTATATCCTCAAGGACTACCTCCTTTGCTTTGTAAAATGGTGGAAGTCTTCTCATGATTTTATTTACTATGTCAGTTTCTTTTATCTATTCACCCAATCCTATGATTTATCCTATCACTTTAGAATTTGATTGAAAAAGGAGTTTGCATTCTCATCAGGGTGGATCTTCAAATCATCAAACCATTTTTGTCATACTTGATGTTTTTCCTCCTTCACTTTTCTATCTCATTCACAAATATTTTCCATTTCATCCCACATTAATTTGGAAGATGTTAAAATCATCACCTTTAGATAAATCTAATCATAAAGGGCTATAGTGAGAGCATTTTGTGATTTTGCATCAACATCCAGAAATTTCATGTCTATATCTATCATTGACAGTCCTATAGGATCAGGGACTTTTATTCCCTGTGTAGTATCAAATAAGACTTCCATTCTATGATATCATAGGTGATATCTCATCATGTTTTTCCGTATTTGAAAATTACTTCCATCGAAGAGGGTAACTTCCCTAACATGGATTGGATTCTCCATGACAGTAAAAAGACAGATTCAACACCGGGAACCTCTACCCTTTGATTCCACTTGAAGGACCCCAGAACCCACTGAGAGGCATGGATTGAATCAGGGTGTCAACTTTTTCTTTTAAACTAATGGATCTTGTTCAAACGTTTGTAGGATCTTGTTAAACCTGTCTGATGAGGAGGAGCAGAAAATAAACAATCACATGGAAAGAAATGACACAAAAAATTTTACTTGGATCACTAAGGGATATGTCTAAGGAGCATACGCCGACAATGTGTCAGTCATACAAAAACCACTAATATTCACAAGTTGTGGAGTACATGATTTTAGCACAGTCACTCTGTGCTAGGCACACTCCCTTTACAAGGTTCAGTGACAACACATTGTGTCCCTCAGATCACTTCTGTTAACTCCCCCTTCCTCACTGAGTTAGAAGAATCTTCATTCATTTTATAGATTTGAAGGTCACTTAAATGGTTTAGAATCAAATCATGCACCCTTAACTATAAGTGGATTCTCTATTGAAGTTCTTTCTTCACCTATAGATGTAGTCCACCTTCCCAGATATTTCTATGTACCAGAAAATTTCTTCGCAAACTGATTTGAAGATTTTGTAAGCTTCCTTATGCAAATCACGAACCACCTGACCCTCCTACGTAATGAGTACCAGGTTTTTTACATGAGACACCTTATTTGTATACAAATTCTACACTCATGAACCTCCCTTCGTTTTTGGACTGCCTCCGTCTTCACAACTGCATACCGCTGTCGCGTACCGATTCCGTGAACCTCTTCTAGGAAACCTCTCATGTATGCGAACTATTTCTTATTCACGAAGTACCCTTGCTTCAGCATACTAGAGATCCCCCTCTATGTACCGCTTTTGGAACACTCACTCTCGCGTACCAGAGGTTCCTCCTCAACATACCATGTCATCTTCTTCCACGTACCAAACTCCCTCCTCCATATATCAGACCTCCTTTAAGGGTTATGAATTCCAACAGACACCTTCAGTGCGAACCTCTTTAGCATTCGTGAAACTCCCTTTGTGAACTACCGTATACCTTTGCCGATATCCCATAAAAAAATTTATTCACTAATAATTTTCGATCTCTACTATAATCGATGGGGTTAGTGAATATTATATAAAAAACCTCCTAATATTCTAAATAATGATTTACCAAATCTTTAATCCAGCCTCCACCGCTTACCGATTTTTCAGCCACTATGAACTGTAGTCCACCCGCAAACCATTTTCCTACATGCTACTCTTACCACATTCTCTACTACATGATCGATTTCCTCCACTAAAATCATCCCATATGCATACTACGCCACTGCTCAGCCGCGACCATTTTTGGTTCTACAAACATCACCCATGTACCACTTTCGCCTCCCTATATACCATTCCCGAAACACGATACTTGAACCATGTATTATAGTATGCAGTTATTACTCTTTACCAATTTTCTCCAACATTCTTCATAATATTAACTCCTCTGAATAAATCCTTCCTTTTCTAACATCAAACTCACAATTTTGAGGCCCAAAAATTTGGAAAACACAAGGAATCGATGCCACCTTCAATACTTCTTTCAACCTCAATCGTATGACCTCAGTCCTTGGAAACTCCCTAGTCAACCCTATGATGATTGATAACAAACACAAACCAGAATCCATTATTATCAATGAAAATCCATGGATCCAACAATATCCCCTTTGTGTTTGATGGAAATCTCATATAAATTCATTGAAGTTCCTGCCACAATCAAAACCTAAATCTTCAAGAAACAACTCAGTAATTACTCTATGTCTATGTGAGCAGTTCTTAGTGTAGAATACAAGAAAAGAGGACATGAATTGATTTTTCATCCTTTTCTTTTCTCCACCATCATTGTTGAAATTTTGCATTTTTCATTGAAATTTTTCCATTCTCCCCCATTGGCAATAAACCCAAAGACCTATATTTAATCATTTCTCAAAACATACTCCCACTGGATCATATCTCCCCCATAAACCTAATACACTTTTACAAAAAAAATAGCACTGTTAAAACAACTAGGAATATGAGAATATTGTAACCTCCTTATGCACTAGTATCTGGCTAAACACCGAGGTTCAACCAAAGTTTCTCAAACATAGCTAAAGATAATGGCTTAGTCATAATGGAAGCCACTTGCTCATCAGTTCCCACAGGGTCCATTTTGATCACACCTTGTTCAACTTTTCCATTTATGAAGTTATATCTGAGCTCAATATGTTTAATATGAGAATGTTGAACATGATTTTTTTCAGATCAATTACATTCTTGTTATCACAATAAATCACCATTGGTTGTTTGACCTCATTAGCTATGCGAGTCATTTACTGCTTCATCCACATTAATTGAGTGTATTCCTTAGTAGCAGATATATATTATTATTTGGAATTACTAAGAGATTTAATTTCCAATTTATTAATTAACCATACCACACATTTCTTCCCAATGTAGAATTCTCCCCCACTGGTAAACTTTCTATCCACTACATCTCTAGCCCAGTCAGCATCAGAAAATGATGATAGTTCACTATCACTTCCTACAACAGATTATATCCCATAATTATGTGTACCTTTAATGTATCTAATAATTCTTTTCAATACCTCCATATGTTCTTCCTATAGATTACTCTAAAAGTAGGCCACAAGACAAGTTACAAAGACAATATATGGTTGTGTTGCCCTCATGTACAGTTGGCTTCCGATGATTCTTTAGTACATGGTGGGATCCACAAAAGTCCCTTCCACAAGATTTCTGAGCTTTGATCCAAAATCAATCGGAGTCTTCATTGGTTTGGAATCATGCATATTGAATTTATTTAGTATCTCTCTTGCATACTTTTCCTAATAAATGAAAGTTTATTCCTTCTTCTGAAGTACCTAAAAGCCTAAAAAGTATGTCATTTAACTAATCATGGACATTACAAATTCATATTTCATGTGATTAGAAAATTCATCCACTGATCCTTGTATACTTCCTTGAAAAATAATATCATTCATGTAAACCAATACCATGTACAGGTCCTTTTGAGAATTCATCCCATAGAGTTTGTGATCCACTCCACCTCTATTAATCTCAATCTTTCTTAGATAAGAGTCCAACCAAGAGTAACACACCCTTGGTGCCTGTTTCAATCCATAGAGAGATTTTATTAATTTTCAAACCTTCAGTTCATCATTTCCAAGAAAGAACCCCATAGGTTTTTCAATGTAGACTTATTCTTCCAATACGCCATTTAACAATGTTGTCTTGACATCCATCTGATACACATTATAACCTCTTTATATTTCCATGGCAATAAATAGTCTGATTGACTCTAGTCTTGCTACTAGAGAAAATGTATCTTCAACATCAATACCTTTAATTTGTGAATATCCATTAGATACCAGAAGTTCCTTATTTCTAATCACATTTCCATGCTCGTTAAATTATTTCTTGAAAATCCTCTTCATACCAATCACATTGCGACTTTCAGGTCTTCGTAAAATATCCCATGTCTTATTTTTTTCAATCTAATATAACTCATCACTTATTTCTTTCACGCATGACTCATCCCATGAAAACTCGTCAAATGAGTATGGATCCACAGTGGAATGAAATGCATATTGGGAATTAATCCACATTCTCCTCAACTGTGTAGATACATTCTAGTCCCGGATAATGTTTGACTAATCATTTTCTACCCTTCAATTTCTCCTTTGGGGGTTCAACCACATTATCTATTGATATAGCTTCCTTTTCTGATTCCTCTTCTAATTCAACATCATGATGTGACTCCTAAGAGTTTTGAACATATTCCTCTACCTCTATATTAACATTTGTTCCATCTTCAAATTCTTCCTCATCTTCTATCCTGTCAGCATAAGGATTCCTTGAAGCATTTGTATTTTTCTTTTCAATGATATTGACATCAATTATTTCCACAATTCTTTCCAATAGCTTAATGAAACACTTGTAGGCCTTGTTGTTCATGGAGTATATAAGAAATATTCCTTCATCTGCATTATCACCAAACATCCTTGGATTTCCTTATTTGTTTTTTATAAAACATTTTCTTCTAAAAACACAAAAAAAATTCAAGGAGGGAATCCTTCCATAACACCATTCATATGGTGTCTTTGTCGCACCCATATATAGACCTATATGGTTTTGAATATACAATATAGGTTGAAATACCTCTTTCTAGTAATGTCAAGGTATATGACTCTCGGTCGTCATAGTACAGGCCATGTAGTTTACCTATCGACTACTATGCTAAACAGATCCATTTATTTGTGGAGTTCTCACAAGAGCTACCTCGTGTTGCATCCTATGCTTCTCCAGGTAATTTTTAAACTCAATGGACGTGTATTCCCCTCCATTTTCAGATCTCTTCCCTTTGATTGTTTTTTTAGTATCATTCTCGTCAATTTGACAATATGTATTCATGCATTCAAGCACTTTACATTTCCTGTGTATAACCATTACACATTCCATTCTAGTGTAATCATCTACGAAAAGAACAAATTACCTTTCTCCATGTGTTCCAACATCATTTTATGGGCCACATACATCTGTATGGATGAGGTCAAAGAGATTTGATGCTCTTTTCTTCTTTGTTCATTAGGAACTACAGACCAGTTTCTCTCACATGCACACATCACAAGTCATTTCTCATTAACTTATTTGATTAGGGATATCCATTACTATCTTCATATTTGATATCTTTTCCTTGTCTTTCTGATTGATGTGCCCCAATCATCGATGTCATATGTTTTTTTCCCTCTTCAACTATTATGTAGAAATTGTTCTCTTTTCTATAAACCTAATATAAGTTTCCATCATTTCTACAGACTTTAATGAGTGAAATCCCATACTTTCCTCTTATATAATAACCATTTTGATTGAATTTCATAATAAGACCTGAGTCACAGAGTTGACTTACACTATGAAGATTGTGATGCAGACCGTCCACATAAAGGACTTCAGTTTTCTTCAACTCTCCATTTCCTAGCTCAGTAGTTCGACTACATTTTATCTTCGAAGCACCATCATTACAAAACCACACTTTTCTATTGGCCTTTTTTGAAATTATTTATTAGGTTTGCCTTACCTATCATGTGAGATGAACATACCCTGTCCAAAATCTATGTGATTTTGTTCTTATTATCTTCGAGGGATACTTTTTCAAAATCTTACTTTTCAATTTTCCTCTTTTCCTTCCATAAGATATTGGATTGATTGTAAGATGATGATAGCCTTTAAATTCTCTCTTCAGTGTATATGGGTTATTCATATTCAAATTCTTCTTCTAGAGGATAATCGCTATTTGAAATAGCACCATCATTTGGTTGATGTGTATTGACTCATCACTGTGTTTTGAATGACTTTATCCTATCATACCTCTTCCAGCAATGCACAACTTTGTGGCCAATGTTAGAATAGTAAAAATAATATCCATAGAAATTATTTCTTCTATAATAACTAGGATATGAATATGTTCTCCTTTTTTTAATTCCTATCTCTTCCCCATTCATATAGCTTGCTGCATCTTCACAGTATGACTTGGTATGGCCCAGATAGCCACAAAACTGACACTTCACGAAAGGAAATGTCTTCGTACTTATATTTATCATCATGCCTTATTCAACATGAATATAGTTTGACTATATATCATTTATGTAAACATGATGATAATATTCATTTATCCTTTCAGTTTTATTTAAGGGTTTCTTTTTCATCACTTCTAGTGGCTTTTCAACATAATCAACTTTCATCTTTCCTTTTTTATGGTTCACATTATTTACAAAATTTAACATTTTGGCATCACAACAAATTACACTATTTCCTATGAATGTGGACCTTTGATCAATCATGATCCTTTCAACTCTATCAAAACCACATTTTTCTCTCTCTAATAGCTCAGCATTTGAGAACCTTACAAATTGTATTTTCTTCTTTGCTTCTTTTGAAATTGATTCACTTTTCAGTTTACTTCTTAGAGTAACAACTTCTTCTTCGATTCCTTCAACGGTATCGGATTTCCCATCTAGTGTCAAGGTACCTTCATTGACGACCTTTTCTTATTCTTCAATTCTATGTTTTAGTTCCATAACATCATCAGTATTTTCAAGCATTGATGATTGAACTTTCACCAGTTTTTCCTATCATTAAATTTGTTTTTCTAGGAGACCAATATATTCTGATGACTCTGCCACCATTTCGTTCCACTTATTACAAATCTTACATTTAATTTCAATCTTAACAATAGAATCCTTAATTTGAATGTTGGGATCTACATTAGTACTCAATATATTATCTCCACCTTTATCTGTCAACGATTTTGAATTTTCAATGGTTTCCATCCTGGAGGCATGGATTCCAGTCTTAAATTATGGTTCATATTCCTCACAGAATTCATTATCATCATCTTCCTCCTCACTGATAAAACCCTTCTTATATAATTTCTTTGCAAATTTGAATTTTTCCGTTTTAAATAATATTTTCCATAGCTTCTCCATGTTTTCAACTTCACTCTCTTCATCATCAAATTTTGTTGAGCACTGAGTAGTAGTGTGCCCAACTCTTCCACGGTGAAAATAAGCTAGAGGTATCTTGCCTTTAAATTTACCTATTACCTTATTCATCTTCTTGGTAATGAGAGATAGTGTTTTGTTTTCCTCATCATCTACATCCCTGCTATATCCTTAAACTTTTACTTTGTCTGTGTCTTTGAATACCATTTCATTACTCACAAGAGTTGTAGCTTCTTCTTTTTTGATTCTCATCTCATTAGATGATAGATTGCTCAAAAGATCATCCACTGAGTGTTTGGACATATCTCATTCCTCAAGGACAGACACCTTTTCATTGTAAAGGGTTTGATGTATTCTCAATATTTTCTTAAATATGTAAATGTTTTTTATCTCTTCAACCAATCCTTGGATTTCTCCTACAACATTAGTAATTCTATTGAAAAAGGAGTCTGAATTCTCATCTGGGTGCATCTTTAGATCATCAAACATGTATTGTAGTACATGAATTTTTTCCTTCATCACTTTTATATCTCCTTCATAAATATTCTCTAGTTTATCTAACATTGACTTTGTAAATGTGTAACTCATTACCTTTGAATAAATCTGATTAGAAAGGGATACCGTGAGAGATTTTTTTTTTCTTTTGCATCAGCATCTAGTAATTTCATGTATTTATATGTAACTGAGAGTTCAGTAGGATCAATGACTTGTATTACCTATACAGTAGAAAATAAGACTTCCATTTCAAGAGATCATGGGTGCAATTTCATTAGGTTTTTCTATATTTTAAAATTACTTCCATCGACGAGGGGAACTCCCCTAATGCTGAATAGATTCCCCATTACTGTAGAAGAAAAATTCAACACCAGCAACCTTTACCATCTAATACCACTTGAAGGACCTCAAAACACCCAAATAGGGGAGGTACGAATTAAGGTGTCAAATTTTTATTTTTAACTAATGGATCTTGTTCCCACACTGGTAGGAACCTCTTAAACCCATATGAAAAAGAGGAGCTAAAAATAAACAATCACATGCAAAGCAATGACAAAAAAAATTTACTTGGTTCACCACTAAGGGCTATGTCCAAGGGGAATACGCTCATAGTGTTTCAATCATACAAAAACAACTAATCTTAAAAAGTTTTGGAATACAAGATTTTATCACAGTCACTCTATTCTTGGCGCACTTCCTTTACATGGTTCATGGATAGAAAACTTCCTCCCTCGGATCACTTACTTTGACTCCCCCTTTCTCATTGAATTGGATGAATTGTCACTTCGTTTATTAATGTTAAGGTCAATTCAATTTTTTAGCATCAAATCATGCATCCTCAACTATAAATGGATGCTCTTTCGAAGTTCCTTTTTCACCCATAGATGAATTCTACCTTCTTGGGTACTACTAAGTACCGGAAAATCCATTTTAAAAAAATTTGAATCTTTTTCAAGATTCCATATGCAACTCGTGAACCACCCAATACTCCCGGGTACTATGTTATAGGTTTGGTATGTGGGACACCTTCTTCATGTACCAATTCTACGACCACGAGCCTCCCTTCGTCTGCAGACTGCCTCCGCCTTCGCAATCGCGTACCGCTTCCGGGTACCGATTTTGCGAACAACCTCTACGAAACCCCTCCAGTCCATGTACTATTATCTATTCATGGACAGCCTTTTCTTATACATATGAGAGCTCCCACTCCACATACCACTTTTGGATCCCTCACTCTCGTATATCAGAGATTCCTCCATCATGTACCAAGTCAAATCCTTCTACGTACCAAACATCCTCCTCTTCGTATAGGACATACTTATTAGGTTATGAATTCCCACAAACACCTTCAGCATGACCCACTTTAGCCATCGTGAACCTCCATTAGCGGACTACCTTGGTCCATTGTTGAACTCCTGGAGAAAAAATGTATTCCCTAATAATGTTCAATATCTACTATAATAGATGGGGTTAGCAATTCTTATATAGACAAAGATACCCGCTTAATATACTAAATCAAGATTTACCACATCTTTAATCTAGCCTCCCCCATTTACCAGTTCTTCAGCCACAGTGAACTATAGGCCACCCATGAACCATTTTATAACATGCTCGGCGTATCACATTTTCTCTTATGTGGTCGATTTCCTCCGCTGACTTCAGCCCATCCCCATACGACACTACCACTCGACAAAAACCATTTTTGGTTCCATGAACCTCACCCACATACCACTTCCACTGCTCCATATACTGTTCCCGGAACAAAGTATGTGGCCCATATATTAGGTTATGTGGTTCTTATACTTTGTTGATTTTCATCAATATTCTTCATACAAATTATTTCGATTATGAAATCCTTCCTTTTCCAAAATCAAACTACAGATTTTGAGGCACAAAAATTTGGAAAATACTGGGAAACTATGCCACCTTCAATACTGCTTTCAACCTCAATCGTATTACCTTAGACCTTGAAAACTCCCTAAACATCTGGGTGCTGATTTTGAACAAACACAAATAAAACTCGATTATTATCAATGAATATATTTGGTTCCAAGATTAGATGTGATACCTTGCTAGGAGTTTGTGCTCCCTACCATTATTGAGGTGTGGGAAACTCCATTCAATTTTGATAGGTGTTCCACAGGTTGGTTAGAGGATAGTACTCCCAATAGTATATGGTAGAAGTGAGGTACATGTTCCTCTTTTTTCACTCTGAGTGGAGATGATTATCTATGTACATAGTTTAGAGAAGTTCCCCATCAACTATGTGAAATGTTTTGGGGAATTCCTATCCACTTGGATTCTTTCAGCCTTGCATTGGGTATAGGTTATTTATGAGATGACCTCTGTTGTTGGTAAATATATCTGGACCCCGTTATTTTTTTTATGGATCTAATCTCTATGAAGAGTTTCAGTAGAGATGGTTGAGCTCATAGAGTGTGTTCATTTAGTTTTGTTTTACACTTAGATCCTTGTGTAAAATCATTTTTCTCTCTATGTGGTTGGAACCTAATGAGACAAGCAGTCTAAGATGAGTATATTTGGGTGTTTTTGTATGTCCTTGTGGTGTTTTTATGTGTTTGGATTAACACCTCTTGGGGATTGAGATGACTAGACATGTGTGGAAATTTTTTTGACATGGATTTTCTCTCTCGATTGGGTTCCCTATTTATAGGTCAATCAGACTATTTCCTTTCAACTACACTCTTTTATTTTTGTTTTTTGGGGTTCCTTATGAGATTTATTATACTCACTACTACATAGTCTTTTTCCTCACATGTTGTGTCTTGTGTAAACCACATACATTTGGATGGAGTCTCTGGAGGACTTGGGGTAGGTGGAGCTCATTGAGATACACTGACTAAGGTGTTTAATATACACGGGGAAGGAATTTTCTGGTAGTTTCATTTGATAGTGATCCCATAATTTTGATAAATTTGGACACATTTATAGTTTTTTAGGGCATGTTTTTTCCCTTATTATGCTTTTAGTACTTCTATTATACTCTATTTTATGATAATTGGATGCTTATTTTTTAGTTTCTAGTTATATATATATAAATAAACTATTTTATTGAGGTGTTTTTAGATGCAAGGTTACAAGTACATTTGGAAATGGATTACCATCTGTGTGATATGCCCACTCGATGCTAGTTTCATGACCATGGCCAATTAGAGGTGGGGCTGGGGAGTTATGGTCTTGGCCCCATCAGGTAGGGTTGTGATAGAGTGGTATTAGAGTTGGATTCTTCTTTGGACCCACATTATAACGATCTAGGAATGTGTTTCATAAGGATAGTGTTATGATGTTTCATGTTCAGATCTCAGGATAGAAGATCCAGTGTTAGTGCGACTGAGGCCCTATCCATTCATAAGGACTCTGAAACCCTTTTTTCATCTTGGTATATTATGACACTGGTCGATGGGAAAACAATGGTACATGCATCATTTATGAATGAGTTTTTTTCCAAGTATTCCTGATTCATCTCCCAAGATATAATCATTTATTGTGGTACATCTTGATTATATTTTAGGATGCCTCTGTGATGATTAAAAGAGAGGGTTCCATCATGGGATTATTGTGACTACCTATCCCATGATGTGGCTATAGTATGGGGATCTTTTTTGAATTAGTACCTTTAGGCGGTCATATTTTTGTGTTGCCACCCATTAAGAATAAGTTTGTGTTGGAATTTTTGGTCGTGTAAGTTTATAGGATGAGTGCATTACAGAAGTTATATTGGTAGGGACCTCAAATATAATTTGGTAATCAAGATCCCCTAAAAGATTCTAACTTGATTGAGATACTCACGTGTGTTTCCTACTAATGATTACACCACCCAATTAGATGGTGATCCTAGAGGTGTTCCTTATCTAAGGTTTGGACAAGATATGGTGGGGTTTAGTTATATAATCCCATAACAAAGTCAGGCTCACTTGGGTACAATTTGAGTGAATATTTTGAGAATATTTTTACCCAGTCACAATGAGTTTAGTGCATATCCAGTTACTTTTGTATCTTTGGTAGGTTAGAGTGACTATAGAAGTGTACTCAGTGTTGTGGATAGGCATGTCTTGCTACTCCATAGATATGGTTCAAGACTCGTTATTCAGAGCTTGGCCATTTGAGTAGGGCCTCCATAGAGATTTCTGAGAATTTGTGGTATACTTCTCTCATACCTCTTATGCGGGGTTAATGAAGTGATATATGATGGTAGATATATTGAAGGAAAATGTATAGGTAGATGTGGCCCATAGTGGTGGTAATGAGTATGAGGAATCTGTAACATCTGGAAGATAGAATATGATACGATTGTCACACATGATGCATACCCATTCCAATACTCAAGCATCTGGTCCATTAAATCAGTGTCCAAATTAGGGATCATGGAATCCATGATAGAGGCAATGTTATTCTTTATAATTTTGGGGACATATCTCAAGAGATTTTCTGACCCTTCAGGCTACTGATAGGGTTCCAATTAACAGAAAAATATGGCAGAGTCAGTGTTTGGAGAAGTTTGTTCCTCAAGATGAATGGAATGACGGAGGATCTAGGAGAGTAGCAGGATGTGGCAGGCAGTTTGAGGTGTTACCGTCACCACCCCTAGGTGGTCCATGGTAGGCTCAGGTAGTTTGAGGTTGTAGTTGAGGAAAACATCATGCCATAGATTCCTTTGACCAAAAATGTTTAGGATTAATAGAGGTATTCTCAATGTCCTTTAAATATTCTAATGTAGTATTTATTATACACTGTTGTGAAGTACTATTTTATTTCCACTTGAAGCTATATGATTAATAGGAGTGAGGCATGGTGTCAGTATAACCCCATGTTATTTCTGTTCTATGTAACTTTGGATACACGAGGAAGATGGGTCCTTCCCCAACTAATATGAATTCCATTTTATTTGAGTAAAAATGTATGAGGGTGTCAGTTCTAGTCAATGCTGATAATATCGAGGTGTGGTGGATGGGACTCTCTGAATTTTATGTTTGGTCCATGGTGATGTGTTTTAGTATATAGATAGAGCACCCGATAAGTCCCATATTGAGAATTTATGAATCCCTTTTCTATTCATTAGTACCATTATTCTCTTGGAATTATCTTTTTATGAAAGATACTCGATGAGGATGTGGCATGGTTTGGCGTAGAATTTTACTCACAAGGAAGAGAGATTATTTACCCACCAAGACATGTTTTTGAGACACAATAAAATCTCTGTGGGAAAGTCAGTGCCACCAAATGAATACAATATTTACGTGTGGTTGAAAAGTTCCTTAGACTTGTGTGTTCAGGGACAGGTTGTGTGATGGAGTGTTAGAGAAGGTCCTAGACATTCCAATGGTGATTTTCTACACGACCCTTTTTTCTTTTCATCCATAGTGTATGGAGAACCTTTCTTAGAACCATTAAATAGTGGAATATTTATACTTTATAATTTTATCATAGTGTGTATTGGTTTCCTACAATCCATACACATCTAGGATTACAATAATGATTATGGTGGTGTTTTTATTTTGGTGGGATCTATTGAAGTTGGAGGTTTTCTGATGAAGGGACCAATATGAACTTTTGTATACACATGGGTAGAATTATTTTATTTTTTTACCCACATGTCATTGGAGTCAACCTTTAATGCAAGATTCTTGAGTAATTCATTGTGAAATTTATCCAAGGTTGGATGTGAACTGTAGTGTTAAATTGTTATCTTAATCATGTTAGTGAGGTGGCGAACCTCTAGAACCTATGAATATAGATGAAAAATGGGGTTTTGGGTTCTTCCGTCTATCATAGAAGAGGAAAAATGGGCCCTCATCTGGCATGATGTTGACTAGGTTAGACCTAGATGTAAGGGTGGTATGGAATTTGTGGTTCCCCTGATCTCATGATTTGAAGTAGCATGAGAAACCAAAGTGATCTTAATGGAATGGGAGTTATAGTGGATAGCTCAGTTTCATTACCTTATATCTATAATTTTGTTTTTCTAGGATTTAAATCACTAATATGGGTATAATTTAATGACTTGGGTTTTTACTTATAAGACATTTTAATATTTAAGATAATATTTCTAAATCCAGGTGCTGGGTCGGTCAAGGATTCTGAGGCCCAGAGAGCCTCAACAATGTGATATTAAAAATATAAAATATTTTTTTATACATGTGTTGTTTCTCTTGAAACGTGGAATTAATTTCGAGTAGAGTCTTAGATCATAATTATGTGAAAACATTTGAGTTCGGAATGTCATTTCTTCCCTAAGCATGACATAATAATGTCCGTGTCGGGAGTTTTGGTAAAAGATGACTTGGTAGGGAATCGAGTTGTTATAATTTTAATTAATTGAGAATTTAATTATTAATATTTAACCTAAAAACATCCCCTCCCATGATTCATGCTCAAAATAGTAATTACTCCGTAATTATTTTCCAGATAGAGTAGTTACTCCCATGCCAATATAGGGTGTAGGACTTCCATACATATTTTCCAGATATAGTAGTTACTCTTTTGTTAGACCTAGGAGTGGGTCTTGTATCAGTGAAGTTATTAATCCCCTTACATGTCATGGTGCAGGTCCTCTAGATGTGACATACTGGTAGATTGGGTACTCCACAATAATGATAGGGTGAGGTTCTTCTATCCTTGAATTTATAACACCTTTTTCCAACCAGGGTTTGTGTCATCCATGTGTGTAGTGTTTCGGTAGAGTTGGAACTCCCCCGTTGTACCTGGGTGGCAGTCATCTAGAATGGGGTCTATAATCCACTATCTGGTCTTTGAACGGGTCCCCCATTGTAATTGTGTTGGCAGAGTGGTACTCCTCTACCTTACCAGGTTGTGGGTCCTTTAGCCACATAGTGATACTCCTCTATTAGACCATGGTGTGAGTACTCACCAACAGATTAGTACTCTATCATCTCTAAATAGTAGTGGGGAGTGGGTCCTCAATTGGAGTTAGTTCTCCCTCCACTATTGAGTATAATTACTAGGAGTGAGACCCTCCACTAGTTATGTGTGATACCTAGTTATTGTTTAGTTATACCTCAAAGGGTTGAGGTGCAAGCCAATCCATTTTGGAGCGACAATGTTTTCATAGGTTGGTTAGTATTGTTAGGACCTCTAGTACTAGGCACTAAATCTATACCTATTGAGTTATTCCAGATGGAGTATATCTATCAAACGGGTGCAATCATGGATGGATAAGCTCGTTGAGTGTGTTATTTTGGTTTTTTGTTACATATAGAGCCTCAAGTAGAATCATGTCATAGGATATGAGGTCGAATCCTCTTGATACTTAGAGTTATATATGAGTATATCTTGGTGTTTCTAGTAGTTCTTGATGTTTTATCACATTTCAAGGTTAACACCCTTTGTGGACTGAGCTGACTAGTCATGTATAGCCGAGTATTGGTCATGATTGGGTTTCTTTGTCATTTGGGTTCCTTGTATCTTGGTTGAGCAAACTGTTTCCTTTAATTTTCTCCCTTTTATTTTTCTTTTTGGGGAACCTACTTGATATTACTATACTCACCCATGAATAGTCCATTCCAATATGTGTTTTGTCTTTTTTAAACCATTGGCCTTTCAACTGAGTCCCCATAGGTCATGAAGAAGGAAGATCTTAGTGAGATATACTGACCTAGCTGTTTATTGGAACTGTGACAAGAAACATTCTATAAGTTTCTTTTTATAGTCATCCCCTACTTTTAATAAGGTTGGATTCTTTCACATTTTTTTGTGGGCATGTATTTTTTGCATTTTTACCATTTTAGTACATCTTTTGTAATCAGGTTTAGGATATTTGTATGCATACATTTTAGTTTCATGTTTTCTATATGTTGTCACTATTATTTTGAGGTGTTGGCGGGTGGGTGCAAATAGTTACTTTAAGAAAAGGCCTCCCATCAGTGTGAAATTCATACATGATGCTTGTCACCAACCCCTGGACTATTAGAGGTTGGATTGGAGAGTTGTGTCTTGAGTGTCGTTGGATCTGGTTGTGACACCAATCGTTCGGTGATATGTTAAATATCCTTAATAAATTTATACTTTTTTCAAGGAATACATGGTCTTGTGTGCAACACAAGTTATCAAATAAACTCTATGTTACATGAAACTTGTGCTAAACATTGTTTTTTATAACACATGATAAATTTTTCATTGCATATAATTAAAGAAATCAAATAATTTAAATTAATTTGAAATAATATTTTTCTAAAAATCTCTAGATTTTATATCCTTCCCCCATTAAAATAATATTATCCCTCAAAATTCATCTTGGTTATAAAAGGATTAACATTTTTTGAATAATGTTATTGAAACCTACATCATACAAATGGTTACTAAAATATCTTCTTTGTAAATTCGAAAAGTTATGTATGAGAGTCATCTGTAACAACATGTTACTTGCTCTCTATATATAAGAGCATTAGTGGTAAATGAAGATATGGGAAAAGGAGAAAAATGTAATTCCCAAATAAGGATATAGATTAACCTAGATAATTAATAAATATATAGTGAATGATTATGATAAGGTTATCAATCCCAAAACCATAAACCAAATAGCAGTCAAAACAACCATTGATATCATCAGAGGTGATGGTAATAGGATTCCATTTTGTTTTCATGATCATTTTCTGATAGTTGAGAAAATTTCTTACGATATAGACTAAGAGAACCTGGAAATATACTTATGTTAATATTATTATTTCATCTATTAGTCATCTTATACCATAATATAATCTTTTTCTCCAGATGATGACTATTCAAGATGAATTTTTTATTCTCAATGTAATAAAATCAACATTTAATCACAACATAAACATAATGGGATAAAAAATATTGCTAACACCTTTTTAGAATAACCAAAACAAAAAAGGATATCATATGGTATGTTATTTTTAAAAATTAGTAAAACTTTATACATTAATCTCCAAATTTTACAAGTAATACACCATGGTCAAAGAAAACCATTCAATAAGTAATTATCCTTAAAATAATTCAAGCATTTCCTAAGTAAATTCTAAACCCAAAGTTTATAAGTATTTTATGATATAATATTCTAAGATTAATCACCCATTATTACTAAAATAAAATCCCATATGTTTCCAATATAAATATAATCTTTACCTATAAATTTTTCATACAAACCATAATAAGAAATCAGCTATCTGTAGTCCCAAACCACTTATTGTCCTTCGATCATGGGTTCAATCCACACATCCTAGCTGGATGTGATGGTCGGTCACAAAAAATATGAGATATAACACTTTTTTATTTAATTATAGAAAATAACTCCTCTATAAAAACACTTCATGTTGCTCCTTGGTGTTAAAAATACATTAACCCAAATATATATCTCCAAAAATTTCATTAACAACTTCAAAAAATTTACTACTTAAAACTCTTAAATAAGGTGTCTAAGAATATAAACATATGATCATCCTTAATATTATTGACCTATTATTGTATTCATAACTCTTAACATAACTTCAAATGAAATCATCCTTATATCCAAAGTTAACACAACCAACCATTGATGCCAACTATAACAGGCCTAGAACTGCAATGATGAATCCTGTGATGAAATAATAAATATTACTTTTTTAGATATGATTCTAATAATTGTTTACCAATTTTATTCATTTTAATACCCTAAAACATCAAAAAAGAAAACATTTATCACTTATATTTTTAATGAACATTTATGTTTAATGTTTTAGATTATTAGGAAAAACTAAAATATAAACAATTCAGAATTCATCAAATAAACATTTCAATAATTTAACAAACATTTTATTATTTAAAAACATCTCATCAAAATCATCCATGTGAAATCCTTTATAAAAATAAATCATTCAACCTCATTATATATAACTAGAGTAAAATGGAAACATAACAATGGTGATTTCAAATGCTAAGTAAGGCTAAAAATAAACATTAAAAATTGATTTATATCAATTAGAATAAGACTGAATGTAACACCCCGTCCATAGTTACCCAAATCTGGTGCATTATTTTAATACAATAGCCTGATTACAGGGAATAATGTACTAAAGGAATGACCAGTTTAGCAGTCTTGGAAATTAGATTACATACATGAATGATACATAACAATTTCTAACATAAAACCCACCATAAATAATCCTTTTGGAACACCCTTATTCCCCAATAATATCCATTCATATCAATCATAATACACTTCTTGGAATCCTGGGAATATAAAACATAAGAATGGGGTGAGATCAGATGCTCAGTAAGGATAAATAATTCAGTAAAAGCTATAAAAATTTAAGGCATGATGTATAATAAAAACAACAACCTTTTTAAAAAACATGAACATAATATTGAAAAAATAAATCAAACATTACTATATAAAAATGCACATGGATATTCTACTAGTCGAATAATCACATGTAATAACTAATTTCATAATGAGGGATTGCATAATGCAAGACATAATAACTATAGTGAAAAGGACTTGTTCCAATACCATTTACAAATATTCTATCAAGGACATGATCTGAGAAACTAGTTTGTCTTCTGAGACCTACCAATGCATCGAGCGGCTATATCAGGCCCCTCCCATCACATACTAAGTCCAATGCATTCCTCATATGAAAAGGGTGAAACATAACATAAACATTCATATTAAAACTAGCATATGAAATTCCAAATCATTAACCATAAAACATGAATGGTATAAAAATTTAATATCCATAGTCAACAACATCATAAATCATTCAATACAATATAGATGAATTTATTTATAATCAATCAACCCCAATCAAGAATAATATCCAAAAAAGGATGTTGACATAGTTGAAAATAATCAGTATAACTCTTTGAGAGGAATATCTCTTTTTCATGAAATCATTTAAATGTCTCAATGTTTATAAAGGAAGTCATTTGAAATATATTTTTGAACCATATTTTCCCATACCACTTTGAATATTTTGAATGGAATTAACATTTTAAAATAATCATGCCCATCTAAATAAATCCTTAAATTCATTTTAAAAACATGGACATTAATGAAAGGGATTTAGATTAATAAATATTTAAATCATTTAAAATGATGACTGAGTTAAAGATTACCTTCCATAAAACGATAAAATATTCATTTTGAAAACATTTTTATGAAACAAGGAAATGGATGATAAATATATCCCAGTAAATTCTTATAAAAAATTCTCAAATAATAATGAAATTGTAGAATTATCCTTTTCTAAATAAAACATGTAAAAATAGTAATAACCTAATTTTACATATAAAAATCTTTAAAAAGAAAAGATATTAGTTCTTTGTAAAATAATCAGTTTTAAATTACTAAAATAAATTTCATTTACCAATATTAACTTACCTCTAACCATTTTGTAGCATAATATTGACCCCAACGGGGCACATACCCAAGAAGGACATGAAAACATCAATCCATACTTTAGGATTGGTAATGAGAAATGGAAATAAAAGGGTCCTACCTCGCCAGCTCTCTTCTCACACACATCATCCATAGAACAAAACAAATTCAAAGTAGAGTTTCTTATTTATACAAACCAAGATACCTATTTATAGAGAGTGTTAATATGTATTTAGAACTTTATATTAATTTTCAACATCCTTCAGATTGAAAGATTCAGTCCAAAAAATATATTCAAACAATAGATTCAATTAACTAATTCCATCCCAATATTGAAACATAAAAAAATTAATTTCTTTTAGATTTTTACATCTCACTTATCTATTCTGCAATGATCCAAAACCATATAACAAAACTTCCAAAAAAAATCATTGAAAAAAATTCTTCCAAATTTAAATTTATATTATAAAAATTGATAGACACTAACATCGAGTAAGAAATTCAATACATTAATAGGAAACAAGTGCAGGAAATCAACAGTATAAGCCATAGTTAAGAATATCTCAATAAAATTTAGACACTTAAAAAAACACTTTTTTGGAACAAATTCGAACAATGTTTGGATGAATAACAATTCGATGTCTCCATCATAGTTTAGATCTAGATTGATATTTATTACCCAGCTTCATCCAAAGAAGAGGACAAAACCTAACCTCTACTATCAGCCTCCTCTAGATACTCGACCTCGATTCCCAAAGTGAAAAACCTAAACTGATCTTGCACTTAGAGATAACCCTTACAATGCCTTGGCTAAGCTCGACGCTTCATCTTCGGTCGACCTTGACTCCAACGAAGACATTTGCAACCCTCGACAGAAACTCTATTTGGCCTCACCCTATTCCCTCGTAGTGGGTTTGGTCGACCTTGGTCCCAATCACACAAAACCCCTATCCCAAAAACCAATCACAACCTACCCTTCAATGCCCCGCCTATTTATTTAAACAAATTTTCATCATTTTTTATCAATTTAAATTATATATTTACATATATTTTTATTAAAATATAAAAATTATTATTGATTTATAATTATAATTACATGTTTTTTTATAATAACTCATACAATTAAATAAATATATATATATATATTATTTAAAATAATAATAATATTCTAATAATTATAATTATTAATACTAAAAATATATATGAATTCATAATAGTACATTTAGTAAATTAATATGACTAATTAAATTAAATTCCATTAATAAATTTAAATTTATATAAATATTAACATAATGAATCATAAATTTTAATATATATATATATGTATATATATATATGTATATATAATAGCTTCAAAATGAATTTTTATTCAATACGTTCATTTATATTAACTAATGTATTTAAAAAAATGATTTCTCAAATATATCATTCTAATTTAAAAGAATTCTACAAAAAAATCATAGTTAGAAAACCAATTGATAAATATATACCATATTTAAAATAATATTATGTCTCTTTTAAAAAAATTAATTATATTTCATCAAATAATTTATAACTCATAGTTATAATTATATATATATATCATATTTTTGGAAATAAAACCATGTCAATTTAATAATAACATAATGATTCAAATGTCACATTACATAATTATTAGCATATATAAAAAAAGTGAACATTAATAGTGAAAATATTTTCATAACATATTTCAATAATTTTAATAGTCAATTAAATTAAATTATTTAATTAAAAATCTTCTTGATAGAAAATAACTTCTTTCAAATTCAAATAGATTTATCGATTTTAATTAAATAAAATAAAATACTTAATTTTAGTTATTATTTTCAATTATAATTGAAAATAATACATTTTTAGATTTTTTTTACTATAAATTAGTCTATTAATATAATATTTATACTAGGTATGATATTTCAAGGTTGTTACATTATCCCCCCTCAAAATAATTACATCCTCACAATTCGTTTTTTTAGACTGAAAACAATTCTGAATTTCCTTTTTTAGAATTAAGAAACACTAGTATCGCTAAACTCTTAGACTCAACAACAACTGATCTCCAATGTTGTATAGATTGTTCCTATAATACCAATTATAATTCCTCAACCCCAGTTACCCAGATTTGGTGCATTATTTTAATACATTGGCATGATTACAAGGAATCAAGTCTCGATACATATATAAGTGATACATTACACTTTCTAACATAAAACACAACATAAATAATCCTTCAAAAAATCCATTATTCCACTATCTTAACCTTTCATATCATTCTTAATACACTTTTTGGCATCCTGGAAAAATAAAACATAACAAATGGGTGATCTCAGATACTATATAAGGGTAAATAATTCCGCAAAATCTATAAACTTTTAAGGCATGATGTATAATAAAAACAATATCCTTATTAAACATAAGTATGAATATAACATGTAAAAAATAAATCAAAAATTACCATATAAACATGCACATTAATATTCTACTAGTCAAATTATCACATGTAATAACTAATTTCATAATTTTGGAATGCATAATGCATGACATAATAACTACTACGTAAAGGCCTTGTGGCTATACCCTTCATAAATATTCTGTCACGGCCTTCTGCCAAGAAACATGTTTGTATCATGAGACCTACTAATGCATTGAGGGGATATAGCGGGCCCTGCCCGACACTTACTAAGTCTAATGCATTTCTTATGTGAAAATGGTGAAACATAACAAAAACATTCATATTTAAACTAGCATATGAAATTCCAATACATTAAACATAAACAATGATTGGTATAATAATAGAACATCCACAATCAAACATATCATAACACATTAAATACAATATGGAAGATTGTATTTATAATAAATTAACATCAATCAATAATAATATCCAAAAAAATATGTTTACATAGTTGAAAATAATCAGTAAAACTCTTTAAGGGAAATATCCCTTTTTCATGAAATCATTTAAAAGACTCTCATTTTATAAAGAAAGTTATTTGAAAGGGATTTTTGAATCAAAGTGCCGATACCACATGGAAACTTTGGAAGTAATTAACATTTTAAAACAATCATACCCTTATAAATAAATCCTTAAAATCATTTTCAAAACAAGGAAAATAATTAAACAGATTTAGAATAATAAATATTTAAAACATTTAAAATGATTATCCGGTTAAATATTCCCTTCCATAAAAACCCTAAAATATTCCTTTTGAAATAATTTTTATAAAACATGGACATAAATGATAAAAAATCCCCAATAAATACTTAAAAGAAATCCTAAAATATAATTATATTGTGGAATTAACCCATACAAAATAAAAATTGTATAAATATTAATTTCATAATTTGACATATACAAATGTTTAAAAAAAAAATATATTAGTTATTTGAAAAATAATCAGTTTAAAACCAGAAAATAAATTGTATGAACCAATAATCCCTTACCTCTAATCATTTCGTAGCATAATATTGACACAAGCGACACACATACCCAAGCAGGGTGTGAAAAAATTCAAACACTACATTAGAATTAGAAATGATAAATGGAAATAACTGTTGAAATAGTGGGTTCCCTAGACCCAACTATTCAGTGATTTTGATTACCATATCGTGTATATAGTAAGAAATGTATGATTTCATGATACATTACAATGTATAATTTTGTGTTTCTACTATTGAAATGGTAATGTCCAAAGTTTAATTTTTATATCAAAAGGTTATAGCAGTTCCTAGGTTATAATGAGAACCTCTAGATACTATGACATTAATCTTAAATATAAGTTCTATAGTCTAGATACATCTTACTAATTAGAAATAATAGTGTTTTGACTATCAGGTGTTGTGGGCTCATAATCATTGAGACTTTTTCTCATGAAGTTAGCACTTGGTGATCTCCAATAGTGATATCATGAGGACTAACCTGCCAATAGAAACACCACATGTTTCAGTTGTCATTGGATGATTTTATCTATGATCCTTTGTAATGGTCTCCTAAATTGATATCATTACCAATGAATGTTATTTGATTGTGTTCTTTTATACAAGATGAAAACCATGGAAAAGAAGTCATGGCGAGTTAGTTTGTGTCGAGTGTGTCATTGGTGGGATGGCATTGGTTGAATGGTCAAGGAAGGATGTGTCGCTTCTGGGTTATGGAAGTAATATATCTCAGGCCATGTTAATATGGATGGAAGTACCTTTATAAGACCATATTCATGGCAGTCGAGGGTAAATCTGTCCAGTAACATCAATAAACAATAAAGCGAGAAAATGGCGATGACTTGAGAGTGTGTCCTGCTTTATGAGATATTACAGACAAAGAGATTATATTACACAGTGCGTGTTCATAGGTTTGTTTTCACTACTGTGACAGTCCTTATCTCTTCAGGTTCTATGATGGGTTTCTAGATCCCACTATTGGTCTAGGAATATTATTTACTACTATCGAGATAAGGGCCTAGAGGGTCACACACAATAGCGTATTCAATAATCTTCCCTATTCAGTCGAATAGGAGTTTTAGAAATAGTGGGCCCCTCTATAGGGGTATGAGATTTTTCCAAAGTTAAATGATCACCAATGAAATAAATAAATTCATATTATTTGAGCTTATGATAATGAGTATTTAATTTATTTATTCAATTTATTTACAAGTTTTAGTAAATACATGAAAAATATTAATTGACGAATATTAAATTATTCAAGGTTCAATTAATATTTATGAGGGCAAAAATTTGAGTTAATGACTTAATTATTATCATGTAATATATGTTAATATATTACAAGTGAGTGATAATAATATTTATGACTCAAACAAGTAGATATAAAATTTAATTGATAGTGCGTTAAGTATTCGGGAGTCTGGGTGGCCATTTCCGCCTAATTAATTAACCACTATAAATATTAGAGGAGGGGAGATTTCAAATTACTATTCATGGAAATTCTCTCTCATCTCCTCTCTCCCACACTCTAGAGAGAGATTCTCTAGATCCAAGGAGCTCGGATGGAGCTTTCTCTCGGGCATCACTAGCGAAGCGATGCAGTGATGCTTGGAACGTCGATGTCATCATCGGTATTCCGCACTAGCACCCGGACTATGACGAATAGCACTCCTGCGGATTCCATGAAGAGTGTGTGGATGATCTAGAAGAATTTTCCTTTAGGTTCTTCGAGAAGTGACTGCCAACAATGAACAGACATTATGAATGGATTCATAATTAAACCAGGTGTTTTACGGTTTTTTGTGCTTAAAACCCTTCACTTGTGGTCCTCGACTATTACCAGGCTGCTCTTCACCAACGTCAACAAGTTCACGTCAAATGTTGGTGGGAAATTTTTAAAAACCCAATAGTTTGGGTATTTTACTGCATGCCCGGTTCCAATAATAATAGGGTCCTGCCTTATTATCTCACTTCTCACACCAACCAACAATAGAACAAAAAAAATTCAATGTAGATTTTCCTATTCATCCCAACTAAGATAATTATTGATGCACAATGTTACTGTGTATTTATAATATTATATTAATTATTAACATCCTACAATTTGACAAATTAAGTTCAAAATAAATATTCATAGAGAAGATTCAATTAACGAATTCCATCACAGTCTTGTAATGAAAAAATTTAATTTAAATTATTTGTTTAAATCTGAAATCTCTATTAAACAATAATCCATAGCCACAAACCAAAACATCCATAATAGAATTGTTGTAAAAAATGCTCCCAAATTAAATTGTACATTATAGAAATCGAAAAACACTGACATCAAGTAGTAAAATCAATACATTAATAGGAAACATATGGAGGAAATTAAAAGTCTCTCAAAAATGTTAAGAAGATATTAATAAAATTCAAACACATAAAAACACACTTATCTAGAAAAAATTAAAACAACTCATGGATGAATAACAATTCAATATCTCTATAACAGTTTAGATCTGGTTTGAGATATCATACCCAACTTCTCTGTAGAAGAAGACAAACCCCCACCGCTACTCTTGGTCTCCTCTCAGTGCTTGACCTCGAATCTAAAATTGAAAACCCTAAACAGAGATCGAACTAGAAGATAACCCTCACAATATCTCAAAAAAGCTTGATGCTTCATCTTTAGATAACCATGACTCCAAAAAATACTTCTACAACCATCTTCTAAAACTCTATTCTACCTCTCCCTCTTCCCTCACAGTGAGTTCTACTGACCTTTGTCCCAATCAAGTGAAACCCCCATCCCAAAAACTAATCATGACATACCCTTCAATGCACCACTTCATTTTTTAATAATTTTTCATCATTTTTCATCAATTCAAATCAGATATTTATATATATAATATCACTATAATATAATAAATCATTATTTGATTATAATTTTAATTCCATGTTTGTTTTATAATAACTTATAAATAAAATAAACATATATATATTATTGAAAATAATAATAATTTTTTCATAATTATAATTATTAATAATAAAAATTTATATGAAGTCATAATAGTTGATTTAGTAAATTAATATCATTAATTAAATTAATTTTCTTTAATTAAATTGTATTTATATAAATATTGACATAATGAATTATAAATTTTAATATATATGTATATATAATAACATCCAAATAAATTGGTTTTAAATAATTTCATTTATATTTAATTATGTATTTAAAATAATTATTTCTAAAATATTTCATTCTAATTTAAAAAAATTATAAACAAAATTTCTAGTTAAAAAACAATTTTATAAATATATACTATATTTAAAATAATATTATTTTTCTTTTTGGAAATTTAATTACATTTCATTAAATAATTTAAAACTCAAAATTATAATTATTTATATATATATATGTATATTATTTTTGAAAATAAAACTAAGTAAAATTTTTAATAACATGATGATTCAAATTTCACATTACATAATTACTAGAATATATAAAAAATGTGAACATTAATAGTGAAAGTATATTCATAACATAATTCTATAATTATAGTAGTAAATTAATTTAAAATATTTTATTAAATATCTTATTGATATAAAATATCTACTTTCAAATTCAAATAGATAAAACATTTTAATTAAATTATCAAAAATATTAATTTCCATTATTATTTTGAATGAAAAATGAAATAAATACATTTTTAGTTATTTTTTATTATAAAATAATTCATTAATATAATATTTATACTTGGTATGAAATCTATGGAATGTTACATTGAATACGAGTATGATGACATAATCGAATTTAATGATCTAATCATAAAAAAATAACTACCATCACTTCCTAGATCATCAAATAAGAAAAATTTAAAAGGTAAGATTTATCAAAATAAATTGTCACGATCCATGTGATATCAATATCATTCATGAGAAACATTATAATGACATATCAAGCATAGATAAAAAAATATTGGTATATTTCAAAATCATCTCATAGAGCCCTTATAGAACCATAACTCGACCCTTAGAAATTGGAATAACCATATGAAAAACATTCTAAATAATTATGCTCAGAACATAATTATTAACCATTGAATTGTAGTGCTAGCATAAGAGGCTCAGCCCAGTTGGTGGGGACTCAACAAGTTCATCAAAGATTCCCAAGATCAAAACCAAGAGGTGGAATACATTTTGGGTTACTATAGTTATACCGTATGTATGAATTAGTAACATTCCGATTTTTTAATGATCATTATAAAATGAAGGTAGGTAATATTTATCATTATAGAATTTAAATTAAATAATAAATACCAGATTATTTAATTTTGTAAATATATATATCAACCTTGTTTTTTGGGATGAAATAATCACATCGCTTCAAGGAAACGGTAGTCCACACACCCACAAACGATGTTATCACTTTTTTAGTTTGTGAAAGGTTAAGAAGAAAATGAAATATTATATTTTTAGGAATCATAATTATTTAATGAAAATCATATACATTTTATGTATATAAATAATTTTTATTAAATCCATCCTTAATACAATCCATTTAAAGTGGGATTGAATCACATCGTTTTTAGGTGGTGGTAGTCCACACATCCACAAACGATATTATCATATTCCTGAAAAATAAAAATAATAAAGTTATGCGATATATAATTATTAAAAAAGAAATAATGAATCATAAATATCATATATATAATATATAAAATAGTATTTACATCACTATTTTGAAACTTCGGATGTGGTAAAAGAATAATGAATGACATTGATTCGCGACTTGGTAGTCTTCCGTACACATGAATGATGATTGCTTATACCATTTTATGGATGTTTGTAAACATTTAGGTAATAAAATTATAATGAAAACATATCAGTATATTAATTATATTTAGTTTATTATATAATTATTATATAAAAATAATTTAAGGTTTTTGATAAAAAAACAAACGTGCAAATTGATAAACATTGCCTATTCTTTGAGTAACTCCTTTTGGATTGAACCAAAAGCCTTTCATGGTTTGATTTATTCTCAAAGTGAGGGTTCAGGGATGATAGGAGGGATTTTTGGAAGTAACATGGGAATATTATATACTATAATAATTGATTTAGGGGTTTTTATAATGTGTGATTGTGAATTCCCATTTATAATGGAGGAGGAGGGTCATTCTTCTAAATATCACTCAACAAACAATACAAGAGTGTCTCCATTACATATTATTCCTCCAATAATGTACCAAATTTGATAAAATAGGGTATATGGTATAAATTATTCCATCAATGGGTTTTTTACTTGTTTTTTTTCATCTAGCCCCATAAGATTAAATTTTAACAACTATGTAAACTTGTTTTTACTTCAATTTCGATAACTAATTTTAATTTCATTCACAAATATTTTTTGTAAATAACTAAGTTAAAAATAATACAAATTATAAATTATTCTTATTAAAAATATGGAATTGATTTTTTCAAATTCCAATCACATATGTCGTAGATTTTAGATAAAAATTCATCTCACATATAGAACAAAAAAACATGTTTTTAAAGTAAAAATGGTCAAATGTTCACAAAGTCTTTTATATACAATTTAAATATTAAGTTTATTAGAAATAAATAAATTGAATTTATATATTTATAATTTAAAATATGTGACATTTAAAACAATTAAAAATATAACCTTACATTTTAAATTATTTAGAAAAAAATTCAATTTTAAATTAAAATTCAATATTTTTCAATATTTATTATAAAATGAAACTTCTAAAAAAATATGAATAATTCACGCTATGATAATTTTGAAATTATTATTTCCAAAATGATGTCAATTTTTTCATGAAAATTTTTAACAGTTCCAAAATTGATTATTAAAACAAGTCTTCCATTAAAAGGTGGAAAAACATCCTGTTTGAAAAATACACCTTTTTTATGATTAAAATTTGATTAATTTTAATTTTATTTGTATAAAACTTATTAAGTGAGTTTAAAAAAATTATTGAATATATAGCACTTATATTTAATTAATATTATTCCTTAGTAGTTATTAATTTAATTTTTTAAGATAAAATTCCATTGTGTGTATAAAAATAGTCTTTATAAAAACACATCCTTTATATTCTATTTTTTATTATACTAATTAATAATTAATTTTTCACCAAATAATTCATTAAATATATACATTTTTAAACATATTTTTATAATTCAATTAATATTATTCATTCCCACTATTCCAACATTTAACTGATATATTAAATAATATTATTAATAGAATGTTATTGTCATGTAATTCATGGCCTTGTGTGTAAGAGAAGTTATCAAATAAACTCAATGTTAAATGAAACAAAAGATAAAAAATGTGTTGCATATAATACATCATTATCTATACATATCATGTAGAAAAAGATATCAAAAAATCAATTAATGTGAAAGAATATATTTCTTAAAAATTTAGGATATTATAGTTAAGACTCATTTGAAATATGATCATGGAGGAATGGAATTACACCCAAAACTATTATATTAGACAATGTTTTGTCCTTTGACTATCACAGTTGACAATGTCCCTAATTGGACTGAATTTACTCCCCTTACACTCTTTTCTATATCAAAAGATATTTTATTTACCTAATTAATTATAGGGATATATAATTTTAGGACCAACCTTTACATAATAAAAATCATACACATGTGTTCCAAAATTTCATAAACATTCATCATATTACAACCTATGAAATGAATTATGATTCAAAAACATTTCATCATAGCATACCATAAATCAGATATTTAATGGATAATAATGGTGCATATAGATCATTTATCTAGTAATGAATAATTGTAAAAATTGTTGGTTTCTTTGATGAACAAAAATAACATTTATAGATCTTTAAAAAATTCTAGAATAAATTACTCTTTCCACCTAGAAAATAACTATTCAAAAACAAAAAATTTCCAAAATATTGGGAAAACCCCTTTCTTTGAAAATAGTTTTGGATACATATAATGATATTATTAATATATTATTAAGTAATGATTGTGCTAAATTCTATTCATGTCTTATAAGTTTAATAAATATATTCCATTCACATTTTATTAATGGTGAAAAAGCACCTTGTTCAAAAAATGAAAAAGATATTACTTTTATACAACTATTATTATCATTAAAACATTGGAAAAAATGAATTTTTAAAAATAATAGTAAAATATTAAAAACCCTAATTAATATTTTTTTTTTGAAAACATGGATATGAAAAAAATATTTTTTAGACCAAAGAGAGAAATTAAGTTTACTTTCAATAAAAACATACAGTCGGTCTCTTAGGCTTGTAATGAAAAGAAAAGAAAATTAAAAATAATAATTTCTTGAAATAACTATTATATATTTAAATTCATGAGTTTCTTAATAGGTAGATAATATGAATTCGGCATTTTAATCTTATTCGTAAACAAGCCCAATAAATAGTGATAGTGTAATCCAAATCCCTTACTACTTTGTTGTTATTCAAATCGTATGTCCTATGAAATAAAAACCTTATATGGATATATAAATCCTCATAAATTTCATAATAAGATTCATAAAATAATGTCATATGAATTATATGCACCATATAAAAGAGAAAACTATCGGATATAGTATGTGAATCATTGAAATGTAAGTGAGATTAAAATATATTACAGAGAATTTTACTTAACTCGAAGGAGATCTAGTCTCTAGTTCCATAAATTTAAATTTATTATCCTTAAATGAAATATCCATTTACCTATTTATAATATCATATATGATACCCTTATAGAATTTCAACACCATTTTATTAATTACCATTTATTAAAATCATTGTTTTCGGGTGTTAACCATTTTGTTCATTTATAAGAATTTTTATCAGGTAGTTATGATCCATGTACATTGATCATAGTTACATAATATTGATACTATTAATAATAGTATAAAAAACATATATATATTCATTATATAAATATTTATTGTCATTAATTAATCATAGAGTTAAAAAATTAATTACATCATTCATGGCTATGGAAGGCTGTACTTACGCATGATCATTGTCTTAACTTTTCAACATGCAGAAAAAAATAAAGGTTAATAATAAAATAAAATTCAAAAATAATTATTATATCATATTTATTCATTAAATCCATCCTTATTACCATTCAAAAATAGTTAAATGAATAATTTAATACATCGCTTTGTGGAAGTGGTAGTCCATTCGTATGCACATGGAAATTTATTAGTTTCTAACAGATTTGAATGTAAGAAGGTATATGTGTTATTATTATTATATAATTTAATTTGGTCATAAGTATCATATACATAAACTTTAAATCCATCAAAAAAAGAATCCCTAAAATGTGGTAATGAAAAATAAATTTTATCTTTATGTGGAGAAGAGAAGTCATACATATGCATGTGCAATACATTCACATCCCATTTACTATCATGAGGGTTGAGTAAAGGTGTATTTGTAATAATAATAACATTTTTGAATATTTCAGATACAATAGGTATTATTTAATGAAAAATATTCTATATGTAGGTAAGATAAAAATAGAATTATGTTTAATGAGATCAACTAATGTGAATACGCCTTTTTGAAACAAATCTTATTGACCACCTAATATGGGACCTAGGGTTGGTATTTTGGTAAGAAAAACATGTATATAATTTAGAAAAAGAATTTGAATATGGAATTTTTATGGGTACGGTTTTGACATAAGTTTCAATGTTGTATCCTTTCAAGAATTATAGTATATTTTCTTAAATGAAAATATTAATTTTAATTAAAAATATTAATGATAAAAATATAGTTATTAATAAATTTATAATAAAATTGGAAAAAATTAAATAAAAATATAAAAATATAAAATAAATATAGTCATAGACTATATAAATTATGGAAAGAAAATCTTTTCGGTTTTAACAAAACATTAGTTAAAATTTATTATATTATAAAGGAATATAAAATATTTTTATATCAAATAATATATAATATAGGGGAAAAATTAATCCATGTACAAACATATATATATTTATATATGTTTGGGAAAAAGGATTTATAAATATTATATTATAAAATATTTTTTCATATGTGGAGTGTATATATATATATGATTGCATTATGTGTATAAATATATATATGTAATTCCCTAACCCCAAAATCCCAGAGTCGAGACATTGTATTAATACGTTTACATGATTAGAAGGACCCAAATCAAAAAGGACTAATCAATTTACCATTATTGTAAAATAGATTGCATTCATGAACATTACATTAAAATTAAGAAAACTATATGAAACATATATATTTCCTTGAGAAAAACACTATTATCGTAGATTAACCGTGAATATCAATCATAAGACACTTCTTGGAATCTTGGGAAAATAAAATACATGAATGGGGTGATCTCAGAAGCTTGTTAAGGAGAAACATTATAGTATAAGATTACATAAATAAGAAAAAAAATTAAGTAATTTTATAACACAGAAAAAAAATCCTTTTAAAAAATCATCATCATAATATGGATAGAATAAATCAAATAATTCCATTTAAACATTCACAAGGATATTCTACTAGTTTAATAACCACATTTATTATCAATTACTAATCTCATAATGAGGGAATATACAATGTTGGACATCAAAATCATATCATAAAGGATTTATCCCACAAACCATACATAAATGTGTAAAAACCAACCAGTTTGTCTCATGAGATCTACCAATGAATCAAGGGGCTATAAGAATCCTCACCCATCACTTACATAGTCTAATACATTCTTCATATTAAAAGCATCAAACAAAACAAACAAAAAACATTTATATTAAAACTATCATATGAAATGTTAATGGATTAACCATTATCCATGAGTGGTATAAGAATAGCACATCCATAGTCAAAAATATCATAAAACCTTAAATTCATTTTGATATACTATATCAAAACAAATAAAAATAATGTAAGCAAAAAATCAAACAAGTATGTTGAAATAGATGAAAATAATATAATAAAATCATTACAAATTTCTTAATAAAGATACCCTTTTTAACATTGAAATCATTTATTCAAAAGAAATGAATTTATAAAAGATTTAATTTCAAAAAATATATTTTTTTTATCAAAGTGTCCCATACCACATTAAATGATTTGATAAAAATTAGAAAAATAACATTTTAAAATATTCTATCCTTACAAATAATTCGATAATACCCATTTTAAAAAAATGGACATGAATTATTAAGAATTAGGAGAATAAATCATTGAAACATTTAAAATGGTATTTTGGGTAAATATTACCTTACATAGAACATTAAAAATATTCCTTTTGAAATTTTTTTCTCGAAACATGGACATGGATGATAAAAATTCTCCTATAAATACTTAAATATAAACAATTTGGGATAGTAATGAGATTGTGAAAAAAACCCTTATTGTAGGTATGATTCCTTCTGTACATGTCTAAAAATCATATATAGTGGTTTTAAAAAGATTCATATAATTTACTAGAATCAAAATAATATTTATGATATCATATATCATTTATTTGTGACTTTATATAACCCATTCATCCAACAATTTCATGTTAAAGCAACATTTCTGGTAATAATCGCCTTGTTTATCATACGTGTATTGACATTTTACTCACTATCTGATTACATAGATCAAGAATTACAGAGTTCCAAAATGAAAAATATGATTTTTATATCATATATATTAAGTATATAAATATATATTATAGATAGATAAATAAAATGGAGTTCACTGTTCATGGAGATGGTAAGATGTACGTACGCATGAACACTATTTTACTTCACTTATCGTATTGAATGGAATAAATTAAATGATATATATATATATATATCTTATATAATAATTATTATATCATATATTACATAATAATTCAGTATATATAATTTTATAATCCTTCTTTAATGGTTAACATGGTGGTTGAATCTTATCACATCTTGGAGACGGTAACTCGTACGTATGCACAAGGGAAAATATCAATCACTTAGTGGTTAAATGGTATGAAATATGATGGTATATTAATTATACACAATTATTATCATCTCATATTCCTTATTTTAATCCATTATCATTATACCCATCCAAATAAATTTGTTTTGAAAAAAATTACACCTTGTCGTGGAGGTGATAAGCCTTACGTACGCACTCATGGTGATATTTTTTTCTATAATGGATAAAAAGAAGAATATGGTTTTCCCATAATCATAATAAAATCTTAATATATGGATTATACTAGATTTATTACATTGTTTTTCAAACAATATATAATGAGGAAGTATATGAAGAAAATAAATTTATCTTAATTGATAAAACTATTACCTCTATTTTAGTGGAATTCTTTTGGATCTCCTCTTTGGAAAACTGGGGTGGAATCTATAGATAACCAAGACCTCCATAAGTTAACTAAGAATTTATAGAAGAGAATTGGTAAGGTTTTATTGATCTAGAAGAATCAAGGTTGTGTGAGGAAGTGATGGAGGATTTGTATTTTTATATGAGAGGAAAGGGGCACTATAGGAAACTCTAAAAATATAGAAATATAATAAGACTATTCTATATCCAATTACCTAAAAATATCCCATAAATGAAAATTAAAATACATATTTTAACATATCCTATCCCCTGTTATTATTAAAAAATTTGGTTACTTTCCAATAAATTTATAATATATTAATTCAATATGATATCAATACTGTCAAATTTATTAATGTTCATTTAAATTGACTTAAAACACATCAAGAAAAATTATTCATTCAACTATAATCATTAAAACAAATATAATATTTCTTATATATCTTGAAAACATTTTATAATCATTAAACAATCCAAAATATATAAAAAATAATATTATTAAAACCATTTATTCTATTTTTGTGTTAATTAAATCAATATTGTTTAACAATCAAAGTGAATTTTAAGGAAATTATATAACAAAATAAATTTAACTTATAACAAAATGGAAATTTAAATTCCTTTATATCTTGATTTTGGCCCTATGTGGGCACATAAAATTTATAAAATACAAGATAGTGATATTTTGTAACGATATTTTATTTAAATAATATATAATTTATTTTCATGGACAAGTGTACATTAAACAACACAAATTTGAATATATTACGATAAGGGTCTAATATTCTACATCCAATTTTTTGGAAATGTTGTGGTTTTATTTTAAACCATGAAATTTTGTTTTTCTATTAATTAATATATTTAATTTTAATTTTGGTAACAACATTTTAAATATTAAATGTTTATAAATTTGTACTTATATGGTGTCAATTGTCTGTAAGTGGACATTTAATGAAAGTTTTGATAATTTATTTGTAATTTTGTATTGTATAATTATTTTATTTTAAAAAAAATTTAAAAATAATTATTATTAAAAAATATCAATAGTGTCAATTTTGACACTATTCATTACATAAAATTTAAATAAAATCCAAATAGAAATATAAATTAGAAGAAAACCATTTAATACACTCATAACATGTCATATTCACCTATAAAATTTGTGGGAAACCTTAAATAATTAATATATTATTTATGATAATATTTTTAATATCATTAATTTGATATTTTCTTTAATAAATAAATTATTGCATCCTCATTATGTCCCCATTTAAATAAATTATTTATTTTTTCTAAAATTTTTAACAAATTCCCCGGATGTAGATAAACATTTTATATTTATAAATACTGTTTATATTCCACCATATCATCTGTATAACCTAATAATAAAAAAATTATCTTATAATAACAAAAGTATAACATAACTGGATTTTCTTTAAATATAATATCATAAATTTATTAATGTCACCCATGTGGGTTGAAGTGGTATAAAAATTGAAACAATTATGATTTTCATAGAAACACACTCATCACATTAAATTATGACATGTATTAGGGTAATTTTATAATGCTCATAATATTATTTTTACCCTTAATTACCTGATTTTCCTTTACCTCTGGTAAAAAATAAGTTACTATTCACAATTAATTATATTTATCCTATTACACAAAAAATTTAAAAATAAATATAACCATGTATTTCCATTTTTATAAATTATATTCACAAAATTAGTAAAATTATGTCTATTGTTAATCCCGCAGATATGGCTAGAATGCAGGTAAAAGAAAAATTTAAAAGTTCAATAAATTTTTTTCTATATTTATAATATAAAAAAGATTATAGTGACCTAAATTGGATTAATATATTTATTAAATATCTATTTTTAGTTTAAAATTAATTTAAAGTAAAATAATTAATAAAATGAAAAAGTTAATTTTTAACAATAATGTCATATTTTTCACTATTCGTCAAAAAATGAAACATTTCATAAAAATAAAATAAATCACCCTAATGCAATTATAATATTTCAAATTAAAAAAAATGAAATCTATATTATACAATATAATTTTTTTAATTTATTTAATACTATTCATAATTGAATTTTAAATGGCTAACTTGATAGATCATGGTGCGCTCGAACCCGATGTTGCATACAATATAAGCTATTGAATTTCAATAAAAAATTAACATATTGTGAAATAATCATGAGATAAAATATATACATATATATATGAAATATATTTTAATAATAATATAAGAATATAAAAATATGTGTAGTGTAATAAATAAAAAAATTAAATAGATTAAGATGAACATATATAGTATATAGAGAGTGTTAATATGAGTATATACTTTATCACATTAATATTTGGGTTTAAATTATTATATATTAGAGTATATGTATATATATGTGAATTTGATAAATATAAATTCATTTATATATACTGAATTATATATTTTAATATATCATATATAAAAAATGAAACAATAAAAAAATAAAAAAATAGAAAAATAGGGTGTGTGTCGACTTTCTCACGAAGCCACCCAATTGACCATTTTTAAGAAGTCCATTTCTATAGAACCATCACTATTGAACTTATAGTAGCTCAACCCTTTACCATCAAAATGTGAAACCACCAATTAAATCACCATCTTCCTCCTTTCAAATCATCATCACCAACCACCTCTGTATAGACCATATTTTTCCTTATAAGATGGTGAAATATATATATGAATATTTTTATATCCATGTTCTAAGACGCTACATGATTCTATGGCCCGATGGGACTATAATTAATTTTATATAAATATTAAATATATTTTATATTATACCCCAATATTTTTCCAGAATAATTTAATTTCTTCTAAATGGTGTCTCTAATGCAAAATCTAAGACCACGGTTGAATACATAGTGTGGGTTTTGCTATAGGTGTGATATAAAATTTATTGGCACTGGATGATCATATAATGAGACTATTGGTGGGTATATTAAGGGAATTAATTAATTAAAATATTTAATTAATTATTTTAATTTCAAAAGAACTAATTCCATCAATATGTATCTAGTTATCGTGAATATCTATGGTTATCCACATAACCCTGTGACAAATGAGTGGAGAATGCCACTACCAATCATTGATGAATCATAGATGATGTTTAGGATCAAGGTGAATAAAGGGGAAATGAACAGAAAAAAATCTCCCCCTTCATTAGAAGAAACATTATTAAGTAATTTTTGATTCAAATATAGGTAAGACTCAACATTTGTGGTTTTATCCCTCTTTAATAAACTATTTACCCATGGATTTTCATTCTTATTATTGATTTGTGATTAATTGGAACCTTCCCATGATCCCCATGTCCAATAAAGTTTTTTAATTCGATTTATATACCCATTTTTCAATGAAATAACCCCTTATAATCCCTAGTTCTATGATCATTGGGTAATTATTTTTTTCCAGTGACGATATCACCTTTTTTAATTTTTTATTCCCCCACTTTTTCTTCACATTCTTCATCAATATACCTTGGTGTCATGATTCGACTATTCTCAGGTCGGTCCTAGCACTATTGGACCCTCAGATTTTCTATGGAAGTGATCATGATGAACATATTAGTATTATTAGGATGAATCAGTGTGGACTGTAATTATAGATGATGAATTGTTGTATTTGGAATTGGAAGAGGAGCTGGGAACGACCTGGGAGGTGTGCACGGTGTCTACAAGAATTGAACGGACAGACTGAAATGCAATTTCAGGAAAATCAAAGGCTATAATTGATGAATGTAGTCCCTTCCCTTTTATTTATTATGAAGTTAAGGATTAATTGTCAGTGGGAGTAGGGGATATAATATATATAAAGTAGATCTATAATTCTGTGAAAAACTGGACCTCACACTATGTAGTTTGATGAGCACTTATCTTGTAGTGTGAAATCTATAAAGGCTAGGGTTTTTGGATGAGTTAAATATCACCCACCATGTAGAACCCCCTATTATATGTTACTTGGTATGTATGACCTGATGTTTACTCTATGAGTAAATAGAGATGAAAATGACATAGAACACAACATGTACAGACACACTACTAGTGTATACAGACATGGCCCAAGGGACATAACCATGACCACAAGAATAAGGATCAACCCCAGGTATCCTTAAAACATCATGGTGTAACCTTATAAATCATGTATCCCTACATGGATAGGGATTTGTATGTTTTGATATAAATGTACAGACAATGGTGTGGGGTCAAATTCCATGTGGAATACCCGTTACATTCCTTTTAGATGTATTTGGAAGAAACATCTACCTATATTATCTCCTTAATTTATACACAGAATTTGGATTTCAAGTATCTAATCCATAGTTTCATCCATGCATAATGTTTTGGTTGAATTAATATAATATTTTGAGATATGATGCAAGATGATTCAAGTGTAATGGTTCTTTTGGTAGTGCTTGATGGCGATAAAGATCATACAAGGTCATTAGAGTGGTACCCCTATCATACTAGGTTTTAGGTCCCCTATCAACTAAGTCATACACACCTATTATAATATGGTTTTTTCCTTTATCTACTAATTTTTACCCTCTAATATACTACGGATGTCATCCTCTATCTACTGAGTGGAACCCCTGATGGACCAGGGAACATGTCATATATCTACTGAGTAGTACCCCATAAGGGACTAGAGTGAATGCCCTTTATCAATTGAATGGTACCCCCAATATCTTACTAGGGTGCATGACCTCTATCTTCTGAGTGGTACCCCATATTGGACTAGGATACAGGTACTCCTTATACTGAGTTGAACCCCTAGGATCAACTAGGGCATTGGTCCTCTACATGGTGATCGTTCCCCCTCGATAATGAAGCATAATGGAGAGGTGTGGGCCTTCCTCATGGTTATATCTACCGAAAGATATGTGATATGTTATGCATCATTATTGTACCTCTTGAAACTATTGGCATAATCTTTTCTTTGGGTTGGAATGTGATATGGAGATCCCATTTCTCTCTCATCTAGTTTATTTTATGATAATATATCTCTATTGATTGGTTTCATTTTCTCTATTTCCATGGGTTGAACATTCTACATTTATAAATTCTTCCATTTCCTTCCCCCATTATCTTTTAGGGTGTCATACTAGGTATGTATATAGTCACCCTTGAATGGTATTTTCTACACAAGTTAGGTCTTATATTGATGATATATAGGTTGAAAGTGATTTCAGAGGAGCATAGGAAAACCATGGTGAATTTTTTACATATAGTGGTTGGGGATTGTAGATCAGGATCCTAGATCTCTCAGAATTTACATTTACAAATATTTTTAGGATTGGACATCTTTATGGTTGGAAATTTATTTTTCCCCTTTATATTCTATATTTCACTATCACACTCTTTTTTTATTCCCTAGAGGTTTGGTACATTCTTGATCATTACTCTAGATGTTATTGCCGTTTCATTTACTCCTATACACTTCTTCATGGATATAGTTTGGTGTGTGCATACATGTACATTACTAAAATGCCTATGATTTTAGTTATGTCATTTAGAGATGGTCACTAGCCCTTAGCCTATGAAATTGGAATGGTGTAGTCATGGATCATACTTCAACCGGTCATGTGGGCCCTGATTGGTTGAGTCAAGATAGATTAGTATCAGAGGTTGTTCATTCCCTTGGATAGTGTTATTAATTGTCCCATTTTGATGATTTTTGTTGACATAGGGAGACATTTTCTATGTGTCTCAAGTGTGACATTCAAGAAAAGGGACCCAATTTCCATGAGGCGGGTGATGTATCCATACATAAAGACTCTGATAACCTAAATTTAAACTTAGTATATTAGAACAATTCTTGTAAAAAACATTGGTTCATGAATCATATAAGATTGAGTCTTTGACAGTAGTTTTTCAGTAAGATCCCAATATGTATATATATTCTCATTTGACCATGGTATGTGTTGAATAAATTATCATGATGCCACCATGTTGAAATCCATCTAGCTTACTGATTTATGATCGTAATGATGATCTGATGAGTGATGTGGCCTCATTTTAGGGGATATCATGAAAGATAATTACACCATGGGGTAGGAAGAATCATCCCCACATTTTTAAAAGCATATAGTACTATAATAGCTATATGAGGATGCACAAAATCTTATAAAACTCAATTATTTTCAACACCATAGTCATATATGGTTTATCAATGAGTATGATCCCTAGGCGATAGATCATTTTCTAGAGTTTGTGATTTAGGTTTTCAATTTTATCATGAAACTGACTAAACATGTGGTTTTTCTGGAAGCTAGTCTTTTCCACAGAGTAGTTGGGCTCTAGAACATTCTAGTTACATATATAAATGATGATTTAAAAATTTCAAGGACTGACTATTGGATGCTATTTAATGAGGATTATTACCCATGGTTCTTACTCTTAGTTTGGATTCAAATTCCTATAGAGTGGAAGTAGGGTGGGATGATAATTTATAAGTATGTTTTGAAGTTCACTAAGCTCACACGATACTCCCTTAACATGATCTGGGAAGGATAATTCAGTTTGTGGATGTCTAAGCTAGGTATCCACAGAGACATCCATGCCAATGTGGAACCCCTATGCATTCCCACTTATGCTAGAGTGTTGGATAGGGTGCTAGTTATGGAGAGATTCCTCTCAAATGGAAACCATGTAGCTCAAGATGGCAGTGGGAATCATGTGGCCGATTCTTCTGCAGTAGGTTGAAGGCACCAGTTGGTAGGGTCTCAGCATATGATATCTCAACATGACTAGAATGAGACATGTTTTCATGTGTCATAGGGACTGCATAGAGGACCATGGAAACCTAGGGTTAGTTATATGAATTTGTGAGGCGATGTCACAGAGCATTTGATTTCCTGACTTGTCAAGTTAGTGAGGGAATACAGATAGCAGATGGACCACCATGGTAGAGGCATCACCAGAATGGATCTCCATGGTGAAGTAAGGGTGTCCAATTGAGGTGGAGAAGGTAGAGGAGTTGGTTGGGATTATGTGGGAGGAGTTGAGGGAGGTGGATAACGTTATAATCTCCTTCCACCACCACCACCACCAGCTGGTGCTACATGTCAAGGTTAGGGAGATATCGGTCATGGTTATGGGAATTTGTAGGATATAGATTTTTATGAACCAAAAACACATAAGATTATTTGAGGTAAGATCCTTTCTATAAAATGCTTGATTCAGTACTATTATACATATGTGATAGTCACTCCTTCATCTCTTTATTACTATTTCAATAGATTGATATCTTAGATGAGACTCTGTCTAAGTATATATGCCTGGAAAATCCTATGAGGAACATTTCATTGATATCATCCATCTATAGGAAGTCTGAGTTGTATTTTAGTGTAGAGAGTTTCTAATGGGAACTCTTGATCATCAAGATGATTACTTATGAAGTCATCATGGGTTTGGAATTGTTATACATTGTCATAGAATAGATTGACTAAAGACATAGATGATTTATATTCCTTCACACTGATGGGATGTTATTATCCTCTACAAGAAAGATGTTTCTCATGGAATTATAATTGGGTTTTATAAATATGATGCTGCAACCCATAACCCACCAGTTGGTGGGTGTAGACCACGGGGAATCTATCTTTTCGGGTATCTGGATATCATCAGTCATGGAGGATTTTGTGGATGTATTTCCCAAGGAATTTTCACAACTACCACTGAGGTGAGAGATAGAGTGTTGCATTGAATTTCACCCCAGGACAACACTTATATCTTCTACATCATATCATGTGACCTCTACCAAGATCCCAGAGTTAGGTTTGTAGTTAGATTACCTTCAATAGAATGGTTTTAGCAATACTAGTGTGTCCCCGTGGGATGATCCAGTGCTATTTTTTGAAAATATAGACGAGATATTGTGGATTTCTTTTGATTATTATCACCTAATCTTGTCCATTGTAAATAATAGTTACACCTTAATGTGTATTTTCAAACACTTTGATCAGTTTTGAGGCACGATATGGTTCTCGATGATTGGTATCAGCTTTGGCTACAGCCCATTGTGAGTTTGGGATCATTCTATTCAAATGAGAGCATTCCAATATTGCTACAGATTCTATGAGTTCCCGGTGATTCCTTTTGGTGTAATGAATTTCCTCATTGTGCTTATATATTTTATGAGAGGGATATTTTAGCAATAATTGGACCAATTTTTTTGTCTTTTTTGATGAAAGATTCGTATATTCTATGTTAGAATATGATCATGGAGAAAAATTTAGGATTGTCCTATAAATTCTTCAAGATAACCAATATTATGGTAAGCTCTCAAAATTCTAGTTCTAGAATAATGAGTCTTAATTGTTGGGGTATTTAATCTATTAGAATTTTTTATTTGTGGACTCGATGAATATTTATATAGTTATTTCTTGGGATCCACCGAAGAGCACATCATAGGTCTGATGTTTTATAGGATTTGGATGGTACTATAGGAGGTTTTTTATATAATTCACTAGAATTACATCCCCTTTGACTACCCTAACATGGAAAGGGTATCCATTTACCTAGACTAAGTAATGATAGAGATACATCGAGGAGTTAAGACGGAGGATGATTAGGGATCTTATTTGAGTCTACAAGAATAATGTGTGGAGTAAATTGTATATTTTTAGGTCTATGGAAATTTTATCGACAGTGTGTTTAGGTATAGGTGTGTGGTCATCACATATGGGTTGAGGTAGTTGACACCCCCATGTGTAGAATAGGGAAAATAAAGACCTAGAGTTTTTAGTGGTAGTCTTCACTTTGAGGATGTAGAGGAACTATATTCAGGGTGTGTTCTATTTTGATTAAAAATACCATAAGAGTATTAGGTATGTCTTCATAAAGTGTATTGAACTTGAGAGAGAGAGAATAGTTGTATTTCTAATAGTACTATGACTTTTATATAATCAGTACTCCTGGGAATGAAACATGGTGGCAGATTCCCTTGGTAGTAAATTCTAGAATCTTATGTTATAGGAGGACTCATAGTTTTTTCATTCTTTATAGATGTCAAACAATATTAGGAGGGTAAATATTTTCTTCAATCGATGGTGTTTGAATCCTCTATTTCTCGAACATCTGAGTGTGGCATAATTTGGAGACTTCAATTATGATGTTGTTTGTGACTAGAGATCCTCTTGAGATTCACCAGATGAATTTTTTAAAGGATGGAAACACATTATCCTTTTCCATGGATGGATTGTGGTCCCATTCACAATGTTGGAGGAGGTGATAAGAGAGTTTCACACTCCCCTTTTGGATATACATCCAGGTGTGGGAAAGATGCATAGATACCATCAGCGAGTGTTTCTTGTGATGGAATTATCCATATTATGGACAAGTTTGTCTCTCAGTTCCTCATGTGTTAGAATGTAAAGGTTGAGTATTAGGTTCCATTAGGATTTTTTGTAGACTCTTGATATATCAATGTGAAATGAGATGACATTTTCAATAACTTTTTGATCAGGATTCAATGGATACTGAGAGGGTATGATGTAATATTAATGATATTTGATAGACTGACAAAGACGTCACACTTGATTTTTATCCGAGAGTAGAGTTTAGTATTGTTTTTGGGGTATTTTTATATATGGGAGATCATCCTCCTTCTAAGGGTTTCAATAATGATTATCTCCAACCATAATGTTTGGTTCACATCATGGTTGTGGAAAGTCATGAATGATGGATTTAGGACCCTAATGAGTATTACAACAATCTTTCTCTCCCAAATAGATAGCTAGACCAATGATGTTATCCCGGTTCTAAATGACATGTTGAGGGAATTCATTTTAGACATTAGCCCAAGCTAAGAGGATCACTTACCCTTATTATAGTTTTCTTGTGATAATATATACCACTCCACTATAGGCATGAAATTATTATAGAACAAATATGTGGGGCCCTATAGGTTTCCCAAATATTGGGCAAGGATTAGTGATACATTAATTTTTGGGAAATATAGATTGTAAGTGATGATGGGTAATGTCCACATGAACTATGAGGAGACTAGGATAGGTTAGAGAATGTAGAAATCGTATGCATATTAACATCTTAGGCCCTTTCACATAGATCATGTTGAAACTATTTTCATTATAGTCTCCCCATTATGTGAATTATTGATATTTTACTAGGGAGGTGTGATTTCCTTGAGGTTCATCAACACATTTTTTATCATGCATAGATTTGGTGATTTTGGATATCACCTCACCTTACACCTTCCATTAGAGTTGTTTCATAATGTCCCCCATGTGTTGGAGATAAGGGAATAAATTCATGAAACCACACATGTTATTGATAATGGAAACAATGAAATAAACGATGAAGAAACATTTAGAGATCACTAAGTGGGAATTGAGGATCGATATGAGTGGTTACTACAGGGATGAACCATTTTCTTGGTTCATGTGTTGTCACAACATGGGAACATGCCGGAGAGCTCTTGGGAGAAGAAGATCGAGATGCAATTTTAGTATACCCAAATTTTATTAGTTTTCAAATTTTTTAGGATGAAAATATTTAATTAAGGAATAATGTAGAGAACCTATTTTCCCCTTATAATACATTTAAATATATCAAGGATTTATTTTTGAGTTGGGTGCTAAGATGGTTCCAGATTCTGACACCCATTATTCCCAGAATTAATTTTATAAAAATATTAAATAAATATTATATCATGTGCACGATGTTTGTAAAAAATGATGGTATATCTTCTAAACAGAATTAGGAATTGAAAATATGATACCACAGTTGAATCCAGAGTAGAGGTTTTAACCTAGGAACAACATAAAATTGGTTGGCGCAAGATGTTTTAATAGGGGAACATTGGTAGTTAAATTATGTAAATTAATTAATTTAAATATTTAATTAATTAATTTAATGTGTAAAAATATTATTCCCTCTATATGTATCTAGTTATGGAGAATCACCAGAGTGGTCCTCATAATCCAGGGACTATTGAGAGGATAATTCCACCACCAATCATTGGTGAATTGAGAAGAATGATGATGAGCTTTAGGATCCAGGTGAATCAAGGTGAAAAAAAACCCCACTGATCTACCCATTTAGTAGAAATATTATTCTTAAATAGATATTTGTCTGAATATAAGTGGGAAATATCAATTGGTGTTATTTACCAATTGATTAGAATAATTAACCACAAACTATCAATCTATTTATTGATATGCGAGTAATTGGAACCTTCACAAGAGACCCATGTCAAATAAATTTGTTAATTTGATTTACCTCGAGATTTTTACATGAAATCACCACTTAAAATCAACATTTATATGATTTTTTCAATGAAATATTGGATAACAATGATATCAACAAATTTTGTGTGCCTTTCCCCTATGTGTTCATCATTTTCTTCATCATTTGACAATGGGTCTATGATTTAACTATTACTAGGAAGTTCATAGCATGATTAGACCCCCCAGATTCATGTTAGAAGTGCACACAATGACCATATTGGAGTTATGGGGAAGACACAGTGTGTAATACGAGTAGAATTGATGAATTAGTGCATCAAAAATCTCATGCGAAGTTGGTGGTGACCTGGGATGTGTGTGTTGGATTTGAACAGAATGAATGAAATATGAGTTTCATCAACCAAAGGGATGATATAGATGAACATAGGATATTTCCATTGATTTCAGTAAAATGTTAGGATGAATTTTTAGTTGGAGTGGAAAATCTTGGATCGATGATGCTGATTTGGTATTCTCAGAAACACCTGAATACAAATTGTGTAGTATGAAGAACACACATTATTTAATAACCTGGTTGTGGTGGATAGGGTTTTAGAGTGAGTTGAATATCACATGCCATGTGGGAACCCCACAAAATATGTGACTTAGTGCTCAAAACTCGGTGTAAACACTAGGAGTACAATGACATAGGCACATCTAGGAACACCTCGTGTACCGGCAAACAATCAGTGTACAAAAACATGACTCGAATGACACAAACATGACCTAGAGTGCATTGCTCCACCATCGGTGGTTGAGACACATCATTGGGTACCCTTACAATCCATGTATTAAACCAAGGAAATAGAGCCATTTTTTGAATGGAAATAGTCATGTAGTGGAGTGGGTCCACTTTTAATGTGGACCCATTACACTCAATGTATCATTATTTTGAGGAATCATCTATCGCACATATATCCGTCATTTAGAATTGGATTTTGGCTCATGAGAAGCCTATCTAGAGTTTATTTTTTTAATATAAAATTATGATGTAAATTATAGTGAATTTTGAGATATTATATTAGAGGTTCCATCTGTGATTCTTTAGTAACAATCTCTTGAAAAAGACGTTGATCAGACATGATCATTAAAGAACTAACCCCCCCCCCCCCATTGTACTACGATTCGGGTTTCCTTCCTACTTATTGGGGCCCCTCTATCAAACTAGGGTCGGTTTCCTCTCTCTATTGATTGGTACTCTCCAGACATACTGGGGTATGGGTCCTTAATATATGGATTAGTACAACCTAATAGACTGTGGAACATGTCCTCTATCTACTTATTGGTACCCCCCTAACATACTAGGGTGTGAGTGCTCAATCTATTGAGGGGCACCCCATTTCATACTAGGGTGTGGGTCCTCAATCTACCGAGTGGTACAAGGGATAGGTTCTAATATCTTTTTAGGAGAACCACCCCACCCCACCCCCCAGATGCACTAGGGCACATGTCTTCTACTTCAAAATTGTGCCACCCTGAATGAGCAACATGATTGTGGGGGTGGTACCTCCACATGGTAACCATTATTGATAGACATGCGAGATGTGTAGAATAATTAATGGGATTGTTATAACTATTGTTAGAAACTTTTCTTAGGCTGACCTGGGAGATAGAGATCCTCTTTCTCCCTCATCAGGGATTATTTCATTAGAATATATCTCTTTTGATTGTTTTTTGTTTCTCTCTTGATATGGGTGGACATTTATACTTCTATCATGTATATTATTGCTTTACCATATTAATATTTTAGTTTGTGTGAATATGTTTTCCCTTTACATTTCATATTTAACTATCACACTCTTTTATATTCTATAAAGGTTTGATATATGCAAGATTATTACTCTTGATGTTAGTTTATTTTCTTTTATTCCTCTAAAATTATACATGGAGATGGATGGTTGTGTTCATACATGAAAATTAGGAAAAGGAATCCCATTTTATTTTTTTACTTTATATGATAGTCACTAGACCCTTACCTATGGAGGGGGTATTGGGGTAATCACATATCTACCTTCTCCCATCCAGGAAGGCCCTGGAGTGCCTGGTCATGACAAACCCTCATTATTATCCCACCAAAACTATCATAATGATAGAAACTATACCTCATTTCATCTCCTACATCCCTCAGAACTAACACATTCACTCTCAATATATGAACAAAAAATAATTGAAAATCTCCCATTACTTTCAAACCTTGAATGGCCATAGACCCTACTGTGGTCTACAATAATTAGGTAAGGCGATTGGTGGAAATTTTGTTCTCATATCTATAATAATATGCTGAAACCCACATGAAAATGAGGAGAAAATATGAAATAGACATGACTAGTCGAAAAAACACATATAAGGGAATCATGTTGAATGTCAGATAAATTAAATAATGGAAACTAAATTAAAATTAATAGAAAAACAGGGGGTCATGAAAACCCCTTCAAGTGTCACAAAACGTCTTGTTAGGAAATTTATTTTGGATTCAATAAATATTTATATAAACACAGAGAGACATAGAGAGACATCATACATATTCTGTTTCGTCCTTAAAAATCAATTGCGTTCTTACACTGGATGGAGATCGGGTCCATGGTCTTTTATTTCAGGAAGTAGATTTAAAATGTAGATATATTTCATAAAAAAGGTAAGTGAATTAATTATTTTTAAAATAAATGTTTATTTAATTATATAAAAATTTATATATTTTAAAATTATGAATTTTATGGGAATTTTATTTTAACTCTTATCCCTTATACTTCAAGATGATTTTTTATGACAAATATTATTGTTATTTTCAAGAATACTATTTCGAAATTATTAATATATTTATAAATATTTTTTAGGAGGGTCATTTCAGAAATAATTTTTTCAATAAAATCCATCATTTTATTTATATTATGATTTTTCAAGGGATACTTATAATCCTCATACCCCAAATTTCAATGAACAAATTTTTTTTGAAAAATAAATTTTATTTCCTCAAATCAAGGCTGAATTTAACATTATAATTCTTGTTATATTATGTTCTTTTATTATAAAAAAATTCTTTTAAAACACAGCTGGAATATGGAATTATCATTTTATTCATAAAAAATAAATTAAAATTTATTGATGTTGAACATATGTATAAGTATGGCTATGAACTACTTATGACACATACAATCCATACATGTTTTACAAAAAAAATTATTTTGATCAGATTTTATTATTACCTATTCATTGGTTGATATTCAACAGATGTTTATATGTGAACATATACATATATATTTAATTATTCATTTTCATATTTTAAAATTTTAAAAATATATATTGAAAAGTATAATTAGATCAAGCTCAAAAAAAATTTATGAAAAAATTCATCACCTGGAATTTGTAAACATCATGGGGATTTGGGGAGTGAACGAACCTTAAAAAATTGGAAGGTCATATGTAGCCTTTAGTGTTACAAATTTTCCTCATGGTTTTTTTGAGCTTTGAATATATCTTTTTAAATAATCATTGGACTATTTTCATAAGAAAATTAATTTCCAAAGAATATATTTAAAAGGATGTTATATTTTGAAAGAAATTGGATTTTTAAAATGATATTTATTTTCATGGTTTTCTAAAATATTTTCTATGGTTATATATTTTGGAAACCCTATAATTATAGATTTTAAATTTCATTTTAAAATGTTTTATAATTTAAATAAAATAAAATTTCTATGAAAGGGAATTTAAATAGTAATTATGATTATTATATTCAATGGTTTTTAAAATCTCTTTCTGGGAAATTTTATTCTCACCATACATTTTAATATTATTTTCATTGGATCATTATAACTTCCAAAAGATTTGTAATTCATTGTAGACAAAGAATGAGTGAATTCAAACAAATCTGAATACATAATTTGTTTTAAACTGGGATATTTTTTATTGGTTTATCTATTTACTCCAAAAGAATGAATTGAAAATATAGTTATACTAAAAATTGATTGTATATTTATAGTTTCATTTAGTGAAAAAAATATACATAATCAACAAGATTTTTCATTGAATCTAGGAGTGCGGGTCTTGGGCCTCTACCCTCATTATCAATGGAATGGTTTAGACCATAATAATGATTTTAAAAATTTTATTTGAGGATAATATTAGAGTTAGATGATTTATTTTGATGAAATTGGTAATTATTTGACTATTTAGTGTATATAATTTTTTATATTCTATTTTTTCAAATTCTAAAAATGGAATTTTAAAATTTCCATATGTACAAAAAATGTATTTTGTGGGTGAAGTATATTTTAAGGGGGTATAATGTAACATCGCAAAAATTATAATATATCTTCTTAAATTAATATATTCATCTATATTTATAAATACTAATGATAAATTATTATTATTGTTATAGATAAAGTAATATTTGATTAAAAATAAATTATTCAAATATTAATTTAAAATATATATAGACATTATCTATATAAATTACTGAAACAAATACAATTTTATTTTAAAAAAATGTTAATTTGAAATTATTATATTACAATGGAAAATAAAATGTTAATATGTTCCTGTAAATGTTATATATATAAAAAAGTTAATATATATACATATATGTATATATATACGAGGGTTCAAACATTTAAATTAATGTTTATAAATATTTGATTATCAAAAAAATTATGTGCAGAATATATATAAATATATATGAATTCGGTATATATATATATAAATATATTAATATAAATTAATATTTTGAAGAAAAAAGTTATAATAATAATTATAATCAAAGAAAAATAATAAAAAAGAGGGTAATGTAATAAATTAAATGTGAAATAGATTAACATGAACATATATAGTATATAGAATGTGTTTATATAAGTATATACATTATAAATTAAATATTTGGGTTTATATTTTTAGATTATAGAGTATATATGTGTAAATTGGTTAAATATAAATTCACACACATATATATATATACATACATATATATATTATATAAAAACAAAAAAATAAAATAATGAGAAAATTAAAAAAGATAAAAGAAATAGGGGATATTGTCTTCCTCTTTTAGGCACCCCACTAGCCCTTAGAAAAAAACCCATGACCAAATGACCTTCACCACTAAAATAGCACTGGAACACTACTTCACATTCACTACCTAAAACCTCTTATATCGTCATTTCCTTTATCGTACTCAAAAACCAATACCAGCATCCTCTCATTTTTACCTATCCAATAACAGCTCAACAACATAAATCATGATGACATGTGTATCTAACCTGCATCGATAAAAACACGACCATCTTCATTGGATGACCCCCAAAAATAAATATTATCACACACTTGTAAAACCAAACATGGTCTTAGAACCCACTGTTGGATAGGGTAATCTGGGAAAGAGATTGGTGGGATGTTTTTTCTTGAAGATATAACTTTACGAGAAATAGCACATGAATGGTTGGAGAAAATAATAAATAGACATGATTACTTATGATAAAACACCTACAAGGGAAGAAAGATCAATGTATGATAAATTAAATATGGGTAACAAATTTATTTGAATAATAAATAATAGGATGGTCATGAAATCCCTTCATACTATCAATGATTTTTCTATTTGTTAATCCATATAAGAATCCATTTATATATATATCAGACAACTTCTACTACATCAATCAAAAAATTACATGCTTTATTTAAAGGGATATCAAGTATATGATGTTTCCATTTTTGAAGTGGAACTCCAAAGAAATTTCGCATCATCAATCCAAGAAATGTATTAAATATTTTTTTATCCAAATATTTATAATTACGAAAAAAATAAATATTTTAAAAATAAATTTTTAGTGGAAAATTATTTTAAAAATCTTATTACTTGTATATTGAAACCTTGAATCTACGAAATATAATATTATTATTTTCAAAATCAAATTTTAAAAATATGTTTATATTTATAAATTTTTTTAAGAGGGTTATTTTAAGTATACTAATTTTAGGAAAATCCATAATTTTATATAAATTATAATTATTTAGTGGAATTTATTATTCTAAAAACTACTTATTTGAAAGAAATAATTTTTATTAAAAAATAATTTTTTTCTCAATTCAATGGTTAATATAAAATGAAATAATTTATCATTTTATGTTATTTTTTACAATAGTTTGATTTTAAATTTCAAGTGATATTTTCAAATATCATTTTATGAATAAATATTTATTTAAAATTTCTCAATGTTTCATGCATGTATCGGTACGATCATGCACTATGTATGTCACTAAAAATTTATGCAAGTTTTATATAAAAAATTATTAAAAAAAAATCAATTATTCCATATTCAATGGTAAATTTCATATGGATGTTTATATGTTCACTTTTATATATATATATATATATATGTAATTTTTCATTGACATGTTTTAAAAATATAAAATGACTAAAAAATGGATCAATCTCAAAAAAAATAATAAATTTTATCACTTAGACATTGTAAACATGATAATTATTTCAAGAGTGAACCCAACCCTACTTTTTTAGGTAATCCTAAGATTGGTTTCAATGATCCAATGTGTCTTAGTGGTTTTTTATTCTCATATAGAAATGTATTTTTCAGAAAATCACTAGATTCTTTTATAATGAAAATAAATTTCTAATTTTTGTATTTCAAAGGGTATTATTTTTTGAATGGATTTGGATTTTGATAGTGATATGTATAATAAAAGGTCATTTAAATTTATATTATAAGGTTACATAATTTTAAAAAAATATAACTATAATACTGGAAAATATCTATCATTTTTTTATTTTATATAAGATAACATGTTTTTAAAATATTTTTTAAACAATTTTTATAAAATGGACTTCCAGTAGTTTTTAAAACCCATTAATGAGGAATTTTATGCTCATCCAATTTTTTAAAATTTGTTTCAATTACTAATTAGAATTTTCAAATGGAATTGACATTCATATAGAGCTAGAATGAGTGAATTTAAAAAAATACTTAATTTTTATTAGACATTGTTATCTTGAAATAGGTTTCATTTTCCTCCAAAATCATAACCATCAAAGATCATGTGAAATATAATTGATTGTTTAATTTTCGGTTTCATTTTATTGAAAATTATACATCATGGTTTTTATGGTTCTAGGATTTTGGTTCTTGAGGGAACTCATGGGATTTTATAAAAGATTAAAATGTAATAAAGTATTTATATAGTCTAAATGGCTCTAGATAGAAAGTGATTTGATGTTAATATAGGATGTAGTTAAAATACTATCATTCAATAAAATTTTGAATGGTTTTAGGTGAATTTTTTACCTTATCTTTTAGTATAACCACATAGTTAACTTATTTTAACAAGAACCACAGTAAACACTTTTTCACAAATAAAGGGTTATATTTTAAATTATAAGGTAACTATTAAATAATAAATTGAATAGGATTACGTTTTAATCATAAAAAATCCCAAATTTCTTTTTTTATGGTTTTTATAATTTTTAAATAATTTAATAAAATATTATTTTATAAAATATCATTATATCAATTTTCCTATAATTCACTTAATTTAAGTTAAAATATATAAATAAAAATTTTATAATTGAATCTAATCCTTGAATAGAATAAAAATTGTCTTATTTATCGATAAAATTTAAGGAACACAATAAATCATCAAAATTATATTTCATTTATTTTTTTATAATTCATTTATTTATTTTTATTATAATTTAATTAATAATTAATTATAGTTTCATAATAATTTAAGGTAATTATGAAGGTAATAAAAAATAAAATGGAATCCACATTTAAAAAATTCATTATTCTCAAAATACACAATTATTTTCAATCATAACTTGAATTTTCCCTATGTGGACATATAAGATATATTTTAAAGTAAGAGATGAATATCATGTATTTTTCAATCCTATAAATACTATATATGTCATTTTCAAGGAAATTATTACCTTTAAAATTAAATTATTATCCTAATGTGATAAGGGTATAATTCAATTCAACAAATAATAATTAAGTAAAAATTAATGACTTTATCACTTATTTTTTACCTAGATTAACCTAATTTATCCTGACTGAGGTGAAAAATTATACTATAGTTTATAATTATATTCACCAAAAAATATAGGGTCCATTTCCAAATTTGAACCACCAAATTAAAAATATGAAATAAATGTTTTCAAATTAATTTTCTATAAATGGATGAAATTAATTTTAATATAAGCATGTAATATGTGATGAGAACTCCTTATTTATATATATATATATATATATTTATATAATTATAAAATAGAGTTTATTATTATCTCATGCTTAGAATAAATATTAAAATAAATTTTTAATTTTTAATCAGTAAAATTTATAAATTATACTAAAATAATTCACCAATACTGATTAATATAATAAAATAAAATAAAAATTACATAGCTTGCATAAAAACTATTTTTAAGAAAACATGTTTTTAATTTTAAATTTTTTTTATTTTTTATTTTTAATTATTTTATGCACAATGAATTTGTTTTATAAAAAGTAACCATAAGTTTTCATAACTTAATTATTATTTTTAAACTCTATGGTGTAATCATTATGTGATATGTATCATATAATAATATATTAAAATTATAATAGAGATCCTTTGAACATGATGTTTCATGTAACAAAAGTTATCAAATAAATCAAATTATTTTAAGAGAATTATTTACTAAAATATAAAAGTGTTATATAACCATAGGTTCTAATTTTTTGGGTCCCCTATCCTCTATGACCTTTTTTATTTTTCAATATATTGGGTAGGTAGTGACATTTGACGAAGACATGTTCTATGAGTTTTCCCTAACCAATCCCACCAAAAATAAGAATTTTTGTCATTGGATATTGTGTGTATGTTGGATGTTTCATGGAGGTTAGTGATAGATATTTTTTTTATAAATTATTCCCATTTATTTTTATGTTCCTTAGTTTTAAGAGAATGAAATTTATATAATATTTCATCCACTTATTTAAGGATACTAATTATTTATTACGAGTCATTCAATTTCCTATAAATGTTTTTTTGATTGTTATCATGGATAAGGGAATTGGGATTTATTGTGTCCTCTAATTCCCCATTAATGATATAATAAATTGACCCCAGAAAAAAACATACTTTGTAAAATAACATCATAAACAATCATCCAATCCATCAACCTAATGTTTTAGTTTATTGAGGAGAAGATACATAAAAATATTATTTTATAACATTGTTATAAATTTACCCATAAAAATTTCCCTATAACCCTTTTAGTTATTACTCACATGAAATATTAATCTTTATAAAATGGCATATGAAAACATAAAAATTGTGTGAGATGAAATTCTGAACAATCCAAAAACATATCATTATGTATTATATCATAAAAAATAATGTGACCATGTGGTAATATCATATTAAATGACCATGATACCTTTTATGTTAGTCATAAAACATTTTATAGAGACATACTATCATTAACAGATTATTAATGAATCATAAATGAGAAAACAAATAACAAGTTAACATGAAATAAATGTCTGGAAAACATTAAAAATCCATAATTATGATAACATGAAATTTCCTAGAAATAGAATGCATCTAGAGTTTTTTTGAAAACATGATAGATTACATGATGATATGGAAAAACCAAAATTATAGGAAAACCTTTTTCAGATAAACCATTATTCCCATGACATTGTGATCAAAATTATTATTTCCACACCTGAATGTGTGACCAGACCCATCATTCTAACTCTAATGTGAACAATATCATTATTTCCATTCCTGACTATCCCATGGTTTATAATATTTAAAAAAAAGAATTTGAGGAAGATATAAGACCATTCCCTTTATCATTTGTGCATATGTTTTCCATATAAAATCAATCATCTCTATATATTAATTAACACATGGAAATATAATATGTTTATTAATCTTATAACTTAACATGATCTTAAGGGATAATATGATATCTAAATTTTATATTACATAATGATTCAACACATAATAAAATATATAGTATGATCAGTAAATCATATCATAAATGTATGGACTTAAACTATTTGGCCCATTCCTTTGTGAGAATTTGATTTTGGATGTGTTATGGGAGGTCAAGGTGACTCATTTGGACTATACAAAAATATCATAGTTTTCCATGTTTTCCAAAGGGGCATTATGCCAACAGTGTCACCCTGGTGGTGTCACCCTAAGGGTTTCACCCCAGTGGTGAATCGCTGGTGGTGGCTCACTGGTAGTCACTCACCCTTGTGGTCACTCACTGGCGGTGAATCACTAATGGTCACTCACCCTTGTAGTCGTTTGCAGGTATTGACTTACTGGTAGTCGCTCACCCTAGCAGTTGCTCATTGGTGGAGAGTTGTTGGTGGTCTCTCACCGAGTAGTGAGTTACAAAACAATTTCTCACATAATGGTAGCTCATGAATGGTGACTCACGAGTGGTGCCTCATTGAGTTTTTTCTCACCTAACGGTGACTTAGGAGAGATTCCCCATCTAATGGTGTCTTTCCCAATAATGTCTCACTCGACGGTGTCTCGTGAACAATATTTTCAATTCTATTTTCTCCCCTTTTGGCATCTTCTTTGATGTAAAATGACATTAATTCCAAATTTTAATGTCTTTTATGCTTATTTAAAGACCCTAAATCTTTTAAAAATCCCTAAGAGTTTGGGGGATTTTATTTCGTTAAAACGTGTTATCTTGAGGAGATCTTCCTTTAATGGAAAATAAAAAACATATCTTAACCAAAGATCTATTTAGATCTTTATAAGGATAAGATATCTTCTGTTGGGGTTCTACATTCATTTTTTTCACAAGTAATAGATTCCTAGAACCCTTCTTCCAGTAGGATTTGTGAAATGGTGTTGTAGCTTTCATCTTGAGTTTTCCCCTTATATTTTTTCTGTTGCATGTGCAACCATGTATTGGTGAAATAAGAAAGTGATGATAATATTTACTTAAAAGTATGGATCCATTCATCACTCCAATTTTTGTATCATGAGGTGTGAGTATATAGATTTTCTACTTGTGATGATAGTTTAATTTCAATTTATAAAGATAAGTGAATCAATTTTCAGTCAACAAATAGGGTGATAGGAAAAATTGATGCACGATTATATTTTATTCATTTTGATGTATTTTTTATCTCAATGGACTAAATTCCCACTTAAAATCATGGTATTTTTGGGAATTTGGTTTCACATGGGATATTTTATGGAATGAATGATGTTTTTTAATAAATGATTAAATCTAAAAATTGTTAATCTTGAATATTTGGACAATAAATCAATACCCATGGATAAAAATGTTTCTATAATGACCCCATAGTTAACAGGTATAATTAAATAAAGGATGACTTGTGGATATGGGGTAATGTGGTTACAGAAAAGGTAGTACATAGGGGGTTGGTTCTTTGAGGAAGTCTTGGCATGTTATGTTTGTGCATTAGGGAACCAGATATAGTTTTGGTTTAGTGTTTTTCTTTTTGCTATTGAGAAGATGTATTAGGAGGGATGACTTTTAAGAATGATGTTAGTGGTTGGTATGGGTGATTCCTCATTAAAAACATGTAGAAAAATTCATCCCAAATATGGGGGTTACGGTATGGTGTGTCTTTAATTTTAAGTGGGTTAATTTACCATCGTTTTCATCCTCTTGGTGACCTTTTCTGTGATTCTTAAGGTTCATTGTGATAGGCTGTGAGGACCTATGTTTTTTCAGACAATAGGTTTGAGTAGAAATTAGAATTTTTCTATTGGATGCTCTTGAGGGGTGAAATGGATGTTTTCCCTATCAATTGATCTCGGATAATTTTTCTGACAACTTCGTTGGTCTCAGAATATGGTGTTTACCAAAGGACCAGTGTTTTGTGGAAATCAGAGATATTTTAATTTTAGCAGAATAATTAATATTTAATATTAGTAAATTAAATATAAATTAATTCATGTAGGTTCATTTCGAAATAACTATTTAATAGAGTGTCATATTGAAATTTTTTTTGCACTGTTTAGATTGGAAAGGGGATTTTATCATGGGTGAGGCATAAACATGAGTCGGGCATCAGGGCCGGCCTCGAACCCTTATTATTTTCATTCATTTTCTTTTTTCCTTCTATTCTATTACTTACTCCTCCTTGATGCACACATATCGTGTGTGATCCTCCTTGGTTGTGTCCTATGTGAGAAATGAGAGAGAGATAGAGAGAGAGAAATAGAGAGAGATGGATTTAAAGAGAGGTACCATTGTGGATCTCTCAACGCACTGAGTCGGTGTGCATCGTCCATGGATGGTGAAATCAATCGAAACATTGGCAGTTTCTGCATGAAGGTAGTCCCAATTGAGTTTTCTCCATAAATACCAATTAAATTTGTTTTTTATGTTATTAAATCCTTATATTGCTTTATTATTCCCTCTTGATGTTTGATCTATAGTTTCTGGTGTAAAAACAGGGGTTTCCGGAAATCTGAGGGATTTATTGTTGGGAAACCCAGGATACATGGTGTGTGTTCTAGGGGAACATGCTATGTATTCTTCCAATTTGGGGAAGAAGATGTTTTCTTTGGTACATGCCATTTACTCTGAGTGTATGTCGTCTGGTGGCATGGACGTGTGTCCAACCATGTTAGAAAGAAGACATGTTTTTGGTTTTTAAACAGTACATGTCATGTACATTGATCTAAACACTGTGTAATGTGAAGTACACACCATGTACGTTTACATAGGTAGACCCCATGGGTTCTAGTAAAGTACATTTACATATCTAGTGGGATGGATAAGAGTACATGTTGTGTACTCTGAAGTACATTTCATTTACTTTTTTGAACTTAGTAGTTTGGGGTATTTTGTGCCCTGGATGTCGGAATTGGGCATGTGTGTAGTCCATTCTGAGCGTTGTTTCAAGTACATCTCAATGCTGGAATCCTCCTGAAATTTAAGGGTCATCTAAATGATTTTTGGGGGGTTTATAAATAAATTTAGAGGTTTTTCCTCTAGTTATTGAGTTCAGTTGTCACTTGAGATTGAGACTTGGCGTGGATGATAGATTGGGTGTTTGGACCATCCTAGTTGAGACCATTGATCTAATATAAGCTATGACCTATCTCCCATAACCTATTTTTTTAGGAAGTTCCCCTTTCGAGATGTTCCCTTCTGGCATACAAGTCCAACAGACTAGATACTTCTATGGATCCACTGAGGGATGCCTTTGCTTATGTGTTGACCTAGGGAGTCCATTGTTGGATCCCTCTCCAATTTTATATTTAGAGGATCCATATTATAGGATTCCTATATTGTTCTTCATTTGAGGATCCTTTGTAGGATTCCTCCCTTACTCTTCACTAAGGATCCTATGTAGCATTCTTTCACTCTTGTTTACCTAGAGGATCCTGAGTCAAATTCTTCTTTGTGTTTGACTTGAGGGACCCAATGGGTGCTCATGGTTTGACCGATCCTAAGATTTTACAATAATTTTGGGTAGATATGGTGTTCATAGGTCACCTAGAACATGTTCCAAACTTCAAACCCATGGGGATATGGATGTAGTGATGGGATGGGTGTTCGGGCCACCCTCACTCGAATGTTTATATCAGACATGGTTTTTCTGATGCAGCACTATTTACCAAAGGTTCTTCTTAGTTGTTGGTTGTTGAGCCTGACGTGAGGCAAATTTCACATTCATTGGGATTCCTAGAACTTCTCTCTTAGGAACAGGATTCTGAGCCATGTTATTTTTGATATTTTATTGGGACCCATAGGTATTACCAAGGACTTGGATTTTGAGACTAAATCAATATATATATTTTATATATATTTTTTGGGGATATATAGAGGTGCTTCCTAGTATCTAACTATTGATACTTACATGTTTACTTTTACTCCTAGAGTGATACCTAGATTCCTGTGGTAGGAATTCCTTGGCCGAACTCATGGGTGGAATGTTATTCCTATGCGAAAGGATCAAATATGCGGGTGGTAAAGGACAGTATATACCTATGGTAAAGGATTAGATATACCTGTGGGAAATAATTAGATATGCATATGGGAAATGTTGGGATAATATTATGGGTGAGGTTGTTCTCTTCATGAGGGAGAGGTTCTTTCTATGATTTCGGGCATAGTTTTCTAAGTCTCAGTCATATTCATGGGCTTACACTTCATGTTTTGTAGATCAGGGAACGTTTACAGGATTGAAAGTTAGTATGCGGTATCCTTCTTTGTAGGATTGACCATAATTATGTAGTATCCATGTTTTTTATTAGAGGCGAATACGTGTGAACCCATGTGTAGGAGGAGCATCCCCCTGTGGTGACATAGCTCTCTCAGAGATATAATTCATGTGTTGGTTGAAGAAGGTACATTTTTATGGGTTTACGGACCCATAGATCGACTTAATGATAAAATGCCTGAGTGACATGACGTCCAACTCAATGCCCCTACATAGGATGTCCAGACAATCATGATTATGGACTCACTGATCGACTTCTAATGTTGTTTATTATTATTTAAGACACATACTAATGAAAATTCATAATAATGAATATGTGTGTAGGTTTGGGATTATACATGTGTATGTATACAGATATGGAAATCCTTGGGGACACTTGTTCAGTTGATAGGGATTACAGACCCTGGGTTCGACTATGGTTTCATGTTTGGTTTACTTCTTTTGGTTCTGTTCTTGCTAGGTTGAGCACATTGATATTGCCTACACTTTTAGCAGCACTGTTAGAGGTTACTTGTCAGGGTGGCCTACTAAGATTATTTCTCTCCCCTGTAAGTGAACGTCGATTTATGTGTAGACCGTATGTCTATTTTTCAGGTTGAGCAAGATTCTCATTGTGGATAAGACTAGGCCTAGTGTTACATGATCGAGCGGAGCTTCTCGATTGGTTCTACTAATTGGGTTGGTGTAGTTCGACGGTGTCTAGAGATTGGGTATCGGGGTTGGCTGAGAGATAGTAGTTGAGCCCTGTACTTTTACATACAGTAACTTTTGAATTTTTATCTGTATGGTTGGCTCAGGGAGAGACTAGTGTTAAATTGTATTGCATAGTTTTTCAGGAATTTTCAAAATTTGACCATTACATATTTTTCTATTTCAATGGATTATTGCTTCTAAAATCTATTTATTTTCCACTATGTACGATAATTAGTTATTTTTTTATTTTTTTTAATATAGTATGAGGGAATAGTCTCCATACTATCACACCCTTGGCCCTTGATGCTAGTTAGAAGCCTTTGGAGTATGGGTAGGTGCTCTTGAGGCCTTTTTGAGAACCACCTCAGAGCCCCAGTTTAGTGGATTCCAGGTCAGGACATTACAAAGCTGTATCAAGGGAGTTTAATTTCCAGGTCTTTCCTATTTGGGATATGGCATAAAGGAGTTTTTTGAATGTGTTTGATCATACGATGTTTATTAGACCGGTGCATCAATAACACTTGTTTTGGTAGGAAGTACTAGTTTCCAGGGTTTTGGGACTGTTGTTTTGGTTTGTGATGTTATAGTTGTAAATGATTTTCTCCATGAGTGATACATGTGTTCAATCTTGGTTTTTTGATTTAATATAGATCTCAATCTCTTCTCCATTAGTAAGATGCTAGAGATGGATTTTGACTCTTTGCTGGAAAAAGGCTAGAGGCATATCATGCATCACAATATGCACATAGGATTCAAAGCATATAGTTTTACTAGTGTGTGATTTTACTGATGATATATTCCTATTCATTAAGTCCTACTTACACAAAATTCTAATCTTTTAACATGTTTTTTGGATCTATGTTGAGTATTTTTTTGTTGTGAGGTTGAAGAATCAGTCCTCATTCACCTCATGTGTTGTGGCCTAGTAGGTCTATGTGGAACATGATCCCTTTCTATTTAACTTCATGTTGAGTGTTGTTTATTAGGTATCTCGTTAACTATTCGGATCTTTTAGTACGATGTTCATAGGTACTAAGGTTTTTCTTGTGAAGTGGACCTCATTTGTGTGTTTCTATATACGAATACCTAATGAGTGTCAGTTTAGTTTCTCTCCATTGTTGGTTGTGACCTATAAAGAGTAGTTCATTTTTTGGATGCTCAGAGAGGACCAGGTCCCTCGTAGGCCATGTTTTTCACCTTTGACCCTTGTTGGTCACTGTGATCTTTACCTTCTTCTGGAAGGTTTGAATATTTTTGGATAGGTGTTTGGACCATGCGACCATATTGTGAGACATTTTCTATAGGGATAGTTAGAATACCTAGATAGTGTTGGTTTTGACTCGGACCCTTGTATTTAGACGCCTGTTCTATTCTAGGGAAACCTGTGTGAGATAAGTTGGCCAATGTTTTCTAATTACTTTTTTAAAGGGATATTTTTTATGATTGTTTTTTGATTAAGTAATGTTTGGTGCTCATGTTTTTGTCATAGGATTGATAATGTATTCAATTTTTTATCAAGGTAACTCTGGTGCTTTATTTTTGAGCTTGGCTTCAACAGGCTGATTGTTTGGGTGCCTAGACTGGTTGACCAGTTTTTCTGCTATTGATAATGTAGTCAGGGTGTGAATAGGCACTCACTACTGGAATGATACTATGTGTACACATCGGGTGGTAAAGATACATTTTGTTTTTGTGTGGTATCGTTTGATTCAAAATTGATGAGTCGACCGGCATGATCTGAGGATAGATGTTTCAAGACTTGTGAAGGGATTGGATCCCGGATTTTGTGCTGGAATGTCCCTTCATGGTAGAGGTGACATCAAGGAATAAATCAGGTGCTATAAGATGATTTACCCATGGATGAATCCTGGTCAGGTTTTGGTAGGATGGTGAGTGTGGCATGGAGGGAAATGGACGTAACCATATATAGAATCTCGGTGTCCTCCTGTTAGAGATGGTCATGTGTTCTCTTGATTCATCTTGATTATGATGGGAGAGATCTATATATACACCAAGCACTGTTTTCTTTTCTAATGTTCTTCACTATTGAGGAGGGAAACCATTTTAGTTGTGCTCTAGGAGCTATGTAACAAAATCCATTTGGTGGGGAGTGCACCATTGGCCATTTGAGTGTGGATTTACATGTTTTGGTTAAACGTATATGGTTTCCCTTATATTTTGATCTCAGAGTTCTCTTTAAGAATGATGATAGGTGTATTCTTATATTGGTGAGTACTAGATCACTCACAGATTAATTTTTTCCACGTGGAAGGTAGTTATTAATTCTATATGGTTGGTCATTGGGTGGTCTAGATAGCATGGTTTGTCATTTTCAGTAGTTGGTATCATGGTGGTTGTTCCATTCACAAGGATTCTTATGGAAGAGAAGGATTATGGTGGGGATTTTGTAAGGACCTGTGTTTTTCCAAACTACAGTTTTGAGCACAAATTTGAATTTTGGATGTTAGATGCCCATGAGGGGTAAAATGGTCAATTTACCTAGCAGTTAACCTCAGATAATTTTTTTTATAACTCTGATGGTCTCGAAATTGGGTGTTCACCCTTGGATATGAGTTTTATGGAAATATGAGCTGTTTGAATATTAGTGGAATAATTAATATTTAATATTATTAAATTAAATATTAATTTATTTGTGTAGGTTTGTTTGGAAATAGATATTGTTTCCATGGAAATGTAATTATAATAGTATCATATATATTCATATATGTTATTATAATTATGATACAACCTTAATCCATCTTTTATCCATCCTATGAAAAACAGAAGCAATGTGTGTGTGTGCGTACTTCTTACTGTCTCCACACAGTGGTGAAACTCAGGTTTCCGAACCATATTAAAAGGATGGTTATAGTGAAGTAAATATTGGTTATATATTGTAATTATGAAATTGTATTAATTATGTTAAAAAATTAATATATCACTCACTTCCTTACCGTTTCATCAATCAAGAGAATGATGTTGTCACTCGTTTGTACATAGGGCCTACCATCTCCATGAAGTGATTTGAATCATTATCCATATAAAAAATTCAATAAAGATTATGACAAATGTATATAATGAATAAATAATATATATATATTAAACTAATATAATTTTTATATAATAAAATATTTTTTTATACACATGAACCGAGACATGCACGGAAAAACATGCATAAAAAAATAGAGCAATTAACACCCAAAATAGGGGTAGTAACGAAATATTATTAACAAAAAGGTAATAAAATGATATAAGAGGATCAAATATGTTATTATAAATATGAATATAATTCTATAATGAATTAATAGAAATCATTAAACTATTATAGAGGGTGTTAAATCATATACAATTAAAGGAAGGTGCAAGGTAAGGGACATTCTTAACCAAATTTCCTTTAATTGATTAAAACATTAACATCATTTATTATGTAATGATAATAATATTTGTGATATGACTTTTAATTATAATATGTTTTATATCCACATGTTTTTTGTATAGTTATAGCTGATAGACATAATATATTCTTTTTATTAATGCTCGCATCAATGATATGATATTTGTAGGTGACTTTTTTTAAAAACAAAAACATATACTCCTAATGTCTTTTTTTTAAAGAATGTACTTTTTTAAAAATATTAAGAAATAATGGATTATTCTGCTTTCTTGTTGACTCAATGTTTTGACTATTTTTCTACATGATTAAAAGTTTATTTTCAAATTAAATTTTTTCAATTTTTATTGCATAGATTTCATTAAAAAAAGTTGAATTCTAAATGGACAGGTTATTTTTCTAAATAATTTTTTTATGAATGTTTAATATGTTATGATTATGTAATAGTTATTTGTAATTGTTTATTAGGAAGGCTGGTTTTGTTATAAAATGGGGGTGGGTTTTCCAATTATATGTTTCTAATGCATTGGGGAGATAGAGGTAGTTAATAAATTTTGTTTCTCCAAAGGGATTAGGGAATATACTACAATGATTATTCTAAAAGTAACTATGTTAGTTACTCACTGTTTAGACATGAGAGATATCAAATATGTAATAATGATAAGAAAAAGATTCAACAGTTTACCTTTATGATTTATTTATTCTTTCTAAGGATTTTATAAGAATCTTATGATTTAATCATGTATGATGGGATTTTATTTTTTATGGGTGAAATATTTTACTTGTGATAAGGTTTAAGGAAAAAAATATCAGTTCTTTTCCTTTATGCTCTATTAGGAAATGTTATACGGAATTATTTTGGTGTAGAAGATTATTTTTAATGTGAGAAAAATATTTTTTTTTAAAAGGAAAAATTTTATAAGTTTTTATGGACAAAAAAATTATTTATTTCTATTTTATGTCTGTTAATGTTATTGTTTTCTCATCCCAAGTTTAATTTTTTTTTAAAATCATTTTACGGGAGAGTAAGAACAAGGATGAGGTCATGATGAAAATTGTAAAGATTTATCATGAAGATAAATCGTGTTTTATTTTAAAGAAATTTTTTTTATGAAAAAATAGATACTCTATAAATGTTTCCACTTATAATATATGGGTTTACTATGTAAGATTTTTTCATAATTTTCTAAAACTCTAAGAATATAATAACTTTGGGAATGGATGAAAATTAATTCTTGTCAAAAGTATGTATAATGTTTAATGTTAATGGATGGGTTCTTATAGTTGGTATTAGATCATGTCTTGTAAAAAATTTTATATTAGGATATTTTCTTGTGAGGTTTTATTAATAATTAGTTATAACATAATGGGTTTATAATTTTACGATTTATCAAAAGAACAATGTTATAAAAATCCAATTTATAAAATTATTAATTTAAGAAATTTTGAGGTGACTACGGATATTTTTGGAGACATTTTTTGAGGTAATTATGGGTTATTACATTTTGGGATGTAGAATGAATGGTATGAGATAAAATTTTTGGTCCAAACATTTCATTAATGTTAAATATATCATGTTTATTTATGAAGATTTTTATAACATTTATAGTAATGTTAGAATAATTATTGTTTTATAAATTACTAAGACAACTCATAGATTGGGATACAGCATGTCAAGTCTCGCAAGGCCGCATGAATTGAACCCAGAAACGAAGGGTGAGAATTGGGAATCACCTACCACTATCCTACACGACATCCTAGTTATTATATAATTATTTTTAATTTTTTAAACTATAGTAAACCATCTATAAACGTTACATAATCTTGAGTTAAGTCAACAATTCACATTTATGATCTTTTAAAGTTTAGAAATTTAGAGAATTAGGCCATAACTATTACATGACAAAAATAGAGAAATACAAAGTGGAAATTTACAATATTATTTATTTCTTCTATAAAATTAATTTATTTAAAGAGAACTATGGTTTCTTTTCATGTTTAATTATCATAACATTTCATTAATTCCTTCCTTGACTCTATTTTCCCTTAAATAATATTAAAACATTTAAAAACATGAGACGAGTAGAAAAACATCAGTTAGGGACATTACGAAAAGAAAAATTATAGTCAAGTTAAAACCTGATAACCCATTCAATGTTCATTGACTGGATAAAACAAAACATTATCATATGAAAATCACTCATACATGTTTCTCCATTACAATCACTAAAACTAATAGAAAGCAATTAAAACTCATTTAGGTGACTTAATGCATCATATACATAAGACCCTTTCAAACATATTCCTATTGAAATATCCATATGGTTTAATTCTAAATTTGAGGTCTATAATGGGGATCACACATTGTATAATCTACATCGGTCTCACCTGTGAGCTATAATGGGGATCCACCCTTCATATAAGCTATGTCGAGATAACCAATGAGCTATAATGGGGCTCAACGCCTCATATAAGCTATATCAGGCTCACCAATGAGCAATAATGGGGAACATACCTTTGTATAAGCTATATCTTTTTCATCCGTTTCATTTAATTCTCATATACCATTTTATTAATAAAACATGTTCATCACAAAACAAATTTTTTTAAAGCTTCATCTAATCCTATATGAAAAAAATCCGTATAAAAATACCATTTGAATTTTAGACCCCATTTTCAATACCGTGATACCAAAATAATGTAATTAGGTTTTTATTTTCATTTTAATGGTCATTAAGGCTTATAGAGGAAGCAAAATATCAAATAATGGTCATAGTGGTGGATAAGTCATTTTCGTCTTATACATTAAAAAGCATTCCTTTTATCATTTTGTAAAGAAAAACAATTAGTATAAAAATATTCCTTTATAAAACATTTAATAAAATTCATTATTTATATAAAATTTCAAATATATTCCTTTTATACTCGTATAAATAAATATGTAATTTAATATCATGAGGAAAAAAATTTGATAATTAAATATTTAAATGTTCAAGTTTTCCCATACCACTTTGAACATTTAAAAATCAATCTCCATGATTTAATAAATAAGATTAGTATAGATAAAATATGGATATGAAATGTCATAATATCTTTATATGCACCTTATAAAAGAATAAAAGTTCATATAATCATGAAATGCCTCAACTAAAGGAGATTGAGACGAAGTCCCTTACCATGAGTCTAACTTGTCTCGTTCATTCTTTAATTTTCTAAATAGTAAACATTGGTGAATTTATACTTGCTTTAGAACCTTTAAAAATTTTATTATTCATTTTATATAACTTATTACCATGTCTAATCAATTATTTAATTTTTTGAGTTCATATCGGATGTTTTTTCAGTGTTCGGTATTTGAGTCAACAATAAACTTATTTAGATTAAAATTATCCATATGTTCATAACTTCATTATCTCAAGAATATTATTCATGATTGAAATATTATATATATCTAGTATATATGTATTTATAATATTCCATAACATTTGGAGATAATAAATGAAATGAAAAGTTCATGGAGACAGTAGGCTGTAAGTATGCATGAATACGACTTTCATTTCATTGTCATACTAAATGAATATTAAAGAAATAAAAAATAAAAAATACATAGTAATATTATAATTGATGTATAATATTTATGTTATATATGGAAAATAAATTCATTAACTCTATCAATTACACAATCCATGCATGGCATGAATGATTCATATCACATTGAGTGGGCGGTAGTCCACACTTCCTCAAATGAAATTATTGTCTTTACACATCAGGGAATTCATAAAGGTACATTGTAAATAAAAATTATTGAATAATAGAGACAATATAATATAGATCATATATAAATAAAGTTTCATCACAATTTCCACCATGAGAGGTGGAAGGATAAATGTGAACAATCTTCGTTTCATGAGGCAATAGTTCCTCGTGCATAGAAATAGTATGTTCTATATCCAATAGATGGATGTGTGTGTAACTGTGGTTAAAAACCCTACCATAATAACAACCTATTTTATTGATTATACTGGTTTTTTATAATTTAATGGAATAAAAAGATTTAATGGGGTGGATAAGGAAAATAAATGAAAGAATCTTGGGATCAGACATTACCTCTAAATCAGGTAACTTCTTTTGATTTTAGCCAAAAGGATTTTTTGAATTTCCTTCTACCCAATGTAATTATTCTAGGAGTAATTTTGGTATTTTTTTATATTATTTGATTATAAGATTTACTATACAAGGGGATTTAGAAGTTTCAACACATGGTTATAAATGGAGGCCTTTTATCAGAGGGAGGAGGGAGACTTTAGGGATGTCTTGAAATGTTATTTTATTATAAATTAATTTTTGAATTATAATAGTAAAAAATTGATGAATTTAAATTATAATATGATTATGGGTATTAATACTCTCAACCAATAGGTTTTATAAGATTTTAGGTCACAATCATAAAATTATCATTCACCTTTATCCCTCAGTTAAAAACATTAACTCTTACCTTATCTTCTTGTATTTTCATAATATATGGTTACCAAAGTTACTATAAAATTCCAAGAGAACTAAAAGTGGATAATTGATGAATTTTTAACATTATATATTCTACTTGGACTAATCATATATTTTTATCACTATTATTCCATTTAATAAAATAGTATTTGTTTTAAAAACTCATTTATGTCAATTTTGACACTATTTAGTAATTGATTTTTGTGAAAGTCATAACAACATGATTACTTCAAAAAAGGAATTAATTCATCCCTCACATACCAATTTCGTCCAAAAAAAATTTTTACGGCTTCAAAATTCTCAAATTACATTTATTTTAATATTTATAATAATATTTATTGGAATCATTCGTTAATAAGGTAATCACTACATCATCATTGTGTCGTAAATAAATTTATTTATTTATTTTATAAAAATTATAAATAAAATACCATGATTTAGGGAATGTTTTTATATTTATAATGACATTTTATAGTCTAATATATAATTTATATAAACTATAATAAAATTTTGTTAGTTAGGAGATAATTATTTATGTTATATTTCCCTTTTCTTCGAAATAAATATTATAAAAGGTCATTATCACACCCAACTGTCTCCATTGGTTTCTAAAATCGACCCAGGGATTCTAATAGTCATACATATCTCATTAAATAGTATTATGAATTGTGTTAAGGTCGTTTTATATTATTATAATTTTATTTTTTACATTTATTTACCTGATTTACCCTATAACCATGGTAATAAAAATAATTATTGATGTTTCTATTCATAATTTTCAAAAATAAAAGGTACTTATTTACACAAAATGGACCTTATAATTAAAAATATTAAATCATTTTTTCCAAATTCAAAACACATAAGTTTCAGTAATTAATTTAAAATTAATTCCCACTGTGAAAACCAGAAATATGGTTTTGAAGAAGTAAAAACTATCAAAATATTGACATGTGTTCATTTCCAATTTAAATGTGAAATTACTTAAAATGATCCAAATGGGATTAAATGATAAAAAATAATCCAATTACACATTAAAAACAATTAAAATTATAGTCTAACTATATAAATAAATTAGGGGAAAATGTGGTTTTGAATTAAAATACAGTATTTTTCACTATTCATTAAAATACATATTTTATTTGAAAAATAACATAATTTTAACCAAGGAAAATTTATTTATCAAAATAATAAAAAACAATTTTATTTTTTCAAATATAATTTATAAATGTGACAAAAATTATATTTAAAAAAGGGTTCTCTATCAAAATGCGGTAAAACGACCTTTTAAAAATATCAGAGTATTTTATGATTAAAATTGTATTCATTCGGATTTTAAGCCTATAAAATTTGTTGGATAAATGTAAAAACATTTAAAAAACATGTGTAATATTATTCTATTTAGTTCTATTAATTCCTTAAAATACAGTTTCTAGGTATTAACTATTATTTAAAATAATAATATTTTTATTGTATTATTTATCAATATAACTGAACATTGTGTGCAACATAAGATTTCAAGGAAACCCATTGTTCTGTGTCGAGTCCGATAATAGTTATAGTATTCTATTTAACTTATAATAAATAAATTATTAATATATATTATTATATATGAAAATGTATTATTATATAAATACATATGATGTTACATCATTACCCCCTTTTGTAAATTGTGTCCTCATAATTTTAAAATTGGGCTCAGATACTTCATTAAAAATACCACATAAAAGAGTTTAATAAAACATAAAATTTAAAAGATAAAATGTGAAGTAAAAAATTTCACCTGAGATAACAGAATCTAGGGTTCCATGTAGGAAAACATGGATTTAGAAGATAAAACTAACCATCATGTTCTGAAGGAGAGTGATAAAAAATATGATCAGCTGAATGTTAACCACCAGAAAACCATAAACATATGATTGGTTAAATATCCTTTGATTTCCCATTAGGAAAAGAAAATGTAAAACCATTTTTGTGTTAATATCCTTTTTATAAAGTTGAGTGTTTTTTTATGATCTTGACTAAGAACATAAAGAAACATACTTACTTGTTAATTAGAGTTTCATCCTTTAATAAATATCTATAAAAAAATTGTATTTTCTCAAAACAATGATTATTCATGATGAATTGGTCACACATGAAGTGCTAGAATCAACTTATAGATAATTACATATTCCAAAAAAGATTAACTATATATTTCTCATATCTTTAGACATTGACCAAAACTAAAATGGATAGTACAAGATCCTATAATCACCAAAAAGAGTAATATTTTATAAAACAATACTTCTATTATTCACAAAAATTCAATAAACAATACCCAATGTTCAATAAATAACATTAAATAAATAATTTCCCTAAAAATTTCTCAAAATAATACAAACTAAGATTGAAACCCAAAATTCATAACAATTTGATCACAAAGTCTTCCATGTTGAATCTTAGCATTTATCATCAAATAACATAGACTACAAATAAAGTCTCAATCTTAAATGTAATTAACCTAAACACATATTCTCCATGATAGTTTAATCATATCCACAAATAACCAAAATCTACATATATCCACAATGAAACCATAGATTCTTCCAAAATAAAATTCAACCATTACTCCTAAAATGAAATCCCATAGTATTCTATTTTCCTTAGTCATATAGTATTCCCAAAATAGATAAATTCTTCCAAAGTATAATTTATCACTTAGTCACCAAATAATTTTTCTATACTAAGTATATCTATTTGAAAAAACATAATTTCAAAAAATAAACTTATTATTGATCCATAAAATCATTTAACTAAAAATAATAAATCATACTAACCAGGAACTTTAAGTAGTTTTGTGGTAGGAGATAAATCCCAGTCACCCTTTAGTTTTGGGTTAATTCCTTTATCTTTTTCCAACATAGTGGGTTGTCACACAGTCTGTGTGTTTTCTTTTTTCAAAAACTATTGAATTTTATAACACTAATAAAAATGAGCTAAAACCATCAAAAATAACCATAACATATTTTGAACTCAATGTTTATCTCGTACCTCACATTTTTCTTCCCAAAAATTAATAACCCATAATTCCCTCAATGGATAATGTCTTCAAAAATACCATTACTCACCTTAATATTCCAGATCATAAAGCCTCAAAATGGGTTTCTAGGATATTGAAATTATGATATACATTAAAATTATAAACCCATGATGATATCCATAACCCATAATAAAACATCATAATCCCCAAAGTTGTCTAAACCATCCTCTGATACCAACTATAAGTCCCCATATGTTGGTAATAAATCCCTCAAGGTATCATTGAAGTATTTTTGAGGTGATTGTGTTAGTTGAAAGAGTGGACATCAGTGTTGTGATTTTTGACAAAGAAAACCATGACGTACAAATTTGATGAAAAATGGGATTTCATGGTGGCATGTTGAGTTCAAGGGTTTTGGTTAATGATCCATGTTTGATTCAAGAGCATCGAAAAAGTAATGGATGGTATGGAGGTGGTACAAAAAGGGCAGATACAAGGTGGGGCCGTTTTCCTGTGTTTGCCAAATTTTTGGGCCTGAAAATCAACACATAGAGAAAAGTGGTTTTGGAAAAGGGACTTGCGTGCCTTTATCTTCAAAGAGAAGAAACTTGTGCATTGTATGTTTTTCAAGATCATAACATCAAAATATGGAAAATGGAAAAGTGGTACCCATGTTTTAGGGTTGGTCGTGCTAGTGAATTGCGCTGTAAAGACTTGTGTTCCGAAACATTCACGCCGAGAGGAGTCTTGCACGCCGTCGCGCAGGGTCTCCAAATTCCAATAAATAGAGGTCAACTCGTACTCAATTAGTGATGAGTTCAACACTTACATTAAATCAGAGCTCCAATCACGGAGGTGTGGTGGTCACGCAAGTGGTGGTGTGGTCGCGCAAGTAGAAGTTACGCGCCAGTTGTTTGTTGTGCGTCCAGTGTGGTTTGGGTGAGAAAGGAAGGGAGTTTCCAAAGTTTTTAATTGAAGAAGGATGTGTTGCAAAAGTGGTATGATGACACTTGTGCACCATGTTTTGAAGAAGCAAGATAGTTGACGGTTGCACACCAATATTGGTTTGGGCATAAAAGTGTGTGAGTCACACATGTTTGTAGTTGCAGAAGCTTATGTTGCACAAGTGGTTGAGGTGGACTTGTGCACTAATTATAACTTGCGCACTGGCTTGGATAAGGGCGCCAGGTATGGTTGAATCATTTCAGTGATTCAGGGCTACGTGGAAGCTGGAATATTGCTCGATACCTTCGGTGAAAGTGAGATTCTTCTACGAGTGAAATTTGGACTTCAACAGAGCATTTACATACAACAGAGGATGTATTAATTTGTGATATTGAATAGAAATACATATCTATAAACTGTGAGTGGATCCTTTCCAGAGCAGTGAGAAAAGTAAGAGGAATAAGGTGATCCTCTCCACTGGCATTGAGGCAGAGAGAGAAATAGGGAGTAACCCTTGGGAAAGCAGTGAGATGACCCTAAAAATTGTAAAGGCAGTGAGCCTGAGAATAGAAGTGATCTATCCCAAACATTGTAAACAGCAGTGTTCTTATAGTGGATTTGGTACATCGGCACATTTTTGGTGTATGCGCCTTGGACGTAGCCCAGTGAGGGTGAACCAAGTAAAAATTGTTGTGTCCTGTGCATTCTTTACTTTCTATTTATATTGTGCAACGGGAAAGAGGGAGAATAGTGTTTTTCTTAACAGTTAAACAAGATCAAAACAGGATTTAATTTTAAATTAGTCATACCCTAATTCACCCCCCCCCCCTCTCAGGGTATTCATACTTGTGGACATAACACCATATATAAATGTTACATAATTTATATGTTAAAAGAATTCACATTGAAGATATTTTCAAGCTTACAGATTATTAGAATTAGTCTATAACTATTACACAAAAACTTAAAAATACAATGTTGACACTTCCAATAGTATCCATTTCTTCCATAACACAAAACCTCTTAAAAATAATCATTGTTTATTTTCATGTTTAATAATCATTACTTTTCCCCAATTCCATCCTTGACTTTATTCTCCTTAAAATCCTATGAAACTATTTAAAACATTGGATGAGTTTAAAAAAGCACAGTAAGGGACATAAAAATAAATAAAAAACATTAGTCTAGTTAAAACCAGATAACCAATTAAATTTTCTTTGAATGGATGAAACAAAAAATTTTCTTATGAATAACACTCATACTTTTTTATCATTAAAAAATCACTAAAACCAATAGAAATAAATTAAAACTCATTTAGTTGTCTTATAGAATCATATAAATGTATCCATTTAAAACATCTTCCATTCGGAATAACCATATGATTGACTTCAGAATTAGAGATCTACAATGGGGATCACCATTTGTATAAGTTATATCAGGCTCACCGATGAGAAATAATGGGGAAAAACCCATCATATAAGACGTTTTAGGCTCACCCATGACAAATAATTGGGCTCAACAATTCATATAAGCAATATCAGGATCACCCATTTCATATAATCCTCATGTACCATTTTATGAATAAAGCATGTTCACCATAAAACCCCCTTTTGAAGGATTCTACTAATCCTATATGAAAAACATTTCTGTATAAAAATACCATTTTCATTCAAGAACCCATTTCCAATACCAATATACTAAATAATGGAATAAGTTATTTATATTCATTTTAAAGGACTTTAAAGTTAATAGGGGAAGCCAAATATCAAATAATGGTTATAGTGGCGGAGAAGTCATTGTCACGGTATACATTGAGAAAATTCCTCTTTCAAATTTTTAAATAAATTAAAATGCATCGTATAAAATTATTTCGTTATAAAACATTGAATGAAATTTATAATTGATTTATAATTTCATGTATATTACTTTTATACCCATATAAATAAATATGTAATATAATATCATAAGCAAAAAGATTTGATTATTATATATTTAAATATTCAAGGTGTCACATACAACTTTGAACATTTAAATATTAATCTCCATGATTCAATAAAAAAATATTATGATAGATAAAATATGGAAATTAAATTTCATAGTGGCTGTATATACACCTTATAAATGAATAAAGGTGTATATTATCCAAAACATCATAAATAAAGGTGTATTGAGATGATGTCCCTTGCCATGAGTCCGACTTGTCTCATTTGTTCTTTAATTTACCAAATAATAAAAATATACTGATTTATTATTTCTTTAGAACCTTTTTAAAGATTATTATTAATTTCATATCACGTAATACCATTTTATAGCAATTAGTTAAATTTTTGAGTCCATATCAGATGTTTTGTTGATATTTGGTATTTGATTAAGAAATGAACTTGTTTTGATGCAAATTATCCATGCGATCATAAGTCCATTATCTCCAGAATATTATTCATGTTTTCAATATCATATATATCATGTATATATGTATTTATATTAGTCCTTAACATTTAGAGATAAGAAATTAAATCCATAATTCAAGGAGACGGTAGGTCGTACGTACCCATGGACGTTACATTCATTCCATCATCATATTAAAAGAATATTAAAGGAATAAAAAGTAAAATTTGCATGGTTATATTATAATTAATGTGTAATATATATGTTAAATATGTTACATAATTTCATTAAATCCATCCTTTATAAGCTCCATGTATGGCATGAACGAGTCATATCTCTTTGAGGTTGTGGTAGTCCACACATCCTGAAATGAAATTATGTATTTACAAATCATGGAAAGCATAAAATTATGTTGAAAATAAAAATTACATAATAGTAGATAAAATAAATAAATATCATATATAAATACAATACCATCATAATGGCCACTATGAGAGGTGGTAGGAGAAATTTGAACAATCATCGTTTCGTGAGGCAGTAGTTCGCAGTACACAGAAATAGAATGTTCTATATCTATTAGATGGAGGTGTGTGTAAGTGTTGGTAAAACCCTTGGGATAAAAACATCCTAGTATATTTTGGATACTGGTAGTTTTATAAATTAATTTAATGAAATTATCTAATTTGCGTAGAAGGAAAAAATGAATGAATTTTGAGAGAAGACATTACATATAAATCGGGTAACTCCTTTTGATTTGAGCCAAAGTTTTTATTAAATTTCCTTCTTATGAAAGTAAGGATTCTAGGATTAATGGAGGGATTATGGGTTATTATTTTAGTAGAATTTAGATGATCCAAGGGGCTTGAGATTGGTGAGTAAGTGGGCAGTGGTGGTGTCTTATTATAACAAGGAGGAGGGGAACTTTAGAAAAGTCTTGAAATATTATTTTATTATAATTTGATTTTAGAATTTTAATAGATTCAATGTGATAAATTTCTTGGATAAGTTGATTATGAGTCTAAATCAACTCAAAAAATTGGTTTCTAACAAGTTTATTTCACAAAAATAACCTTATCTTTTAGCTTTAACCATTAGTTAAACATATTAACTCTTACCATGTATTCTAGTATTTTCATAATATATGGTTACTACACTTACTATAAAATCCCACGATAACCACAAGTGGATAATTAGTGAAATTCATAAAATTATACAAGTTAGTCTTCCAAATCATTGATTTTTAGGAATATTCTATCATTTAATAAAATAAAATTTTCTTTAAAGTCATTTATGTCAATTTTGACACTATTTAGTAATGGATTTTTGTTAAATTTATAAAACCACGATTCTTTTGATACAAAGGCATTAAATCATACCTTATATGTCAATGTATTCCAATTTTTTTTGATTTCATCAAAATCTTTAAATTACATATATTTTATTATTTATAATATCATTTATATGAATCTTTCATTAATAAGGTAATCATTTCATCATCATTTTGTCGTAAATAAATTTATTTATTTAATGTCAAAAAATTGAAAATAAAATACCATGATTTAAGAATTTATTTATATTTATAATTAATATTTATATTTTAATTGATAATTTATATACAAAAAAATTAAATTGTTTTAGTTGGTACATACATTTTTATGTAATATTTCCCTTTTCATTAAAATAAATATTATAAAAGATCATTATCATACCTGAGTGGCCCCAAGGGGTTATAAAATCGACTCAATGATTATTATGGTCAATCATATCTCATCCAATAGGATTAATACATCTATTAGGGTAGTTTTATATTATTATAATATTATTTTTTCCCTTATTTACCTCATTTATCCTTTAATCATTGTAAATAAAAATAATTACAAATGTTACTATTCATATTTTCCAAAAAGAGGTACCAATTTACATAATTTGAACCTTATGATTAAAAATATGGGATTAATTTTTACCTATTCAAAACAAAAAAATTTCAATAATAATTTTAAGATTAATTCCCATTGTCAAAACCAAACAGCGGGGTTTTAAGAAGTAAAAAATATGAAATGATTGACAAGGGTTTATAACCAATTTACATGTGAAATTACATCCAATGATCAAGATTTTATTAAATTATAAAATAATAATACAATTATACATTAAAAACAATTAAAATGAAAATCATTCTATATAAATAAATTATAGGAAAATACAGTTTTGCATTAAAATGCAATATTTTTCACTATTCACTAAAATATGGATTTTACCAGAAATATACAAAAATTTCAACCACGGTTAATTTTTTTCCAAATTATAAATTATAAGCTTATTTTTTAAAAATAGAACATATAAAAGTGTTAAAAACTATATTTAAAAAGGGTTCACCATCAAAAGGTTGTAAAACAATGTTCTAAAAATATCAGAGTATTTTATGCTTAAAATTGGATTCATTCTCATTTAAAGATTCTAAAAATTACAGGGAAAATGTAAAAACATTTAACAAACATGTGTAATAATATTTAATTAAGTTTTATTCATTACTTCCAATACAATTTCAAGGAGTTAACAACCATTTAAAATAATAATATTGTTATTGTATTATTTTTTGGTATAACTCAACATTGTGTGCAATATAAGATTTCAGAGAAACCCGTTGTTGCATGTTGAGTATATTATACGACATAGTATCCCATTTAATTTAAAACAAATATCTTCTTCAAAAATATTATTAGATATGAAAATGTATTATTTTATAAATACTTGTGATGTTACATAGACTATCTAAAGGGAAATGATTGTATTCATTTTCGAAATATATTATTTTTGTATTGATAACTGTGTGATTGGAAGTTGATTTGGTGATTATGTGATCAATATCATTTTAGAATGCATTTTCTATTTTGGATTATTCAAATTCTAATGACCATGTTATATATAATTCTCTATTATTACTAGAGTTTCATATTTTCTATTCAATTTCCATGTTTTCCAATAGGGAAGCATAGTTATGTGTTATTCAAATTGACCATCATACTTCACTTCCTTTCCTTTAATGTGGAATTTTTATTAATACTTTTTTCGATGTGGGATTTAAATATTGGTAATTTAAAACTTCAAACCATATTTACCCACCGTGAATTCAAAATTTCAAGGATGAAATTTCCAAAGGGAGGGGGAATGTAACATTTTGATTTTTTAAAAGTAAATACTTTGTTTGATAAAATACAATATATGTAACACCGAACTCAGACAAACAACTGAATATTGTTATTATTTGATTATTAAAACTATTCATTCAATAAGCGGAATGAATAATATTAATTAAACAATGAAATATAAAATGTTCCTACTCATTAATAATGTTTCAAATAATTCTTAGAAAATTCAGAACTTAATTTTTCTAATTTTATTTTATTCATCAAATACACATTCATCAAGAATGATTTTAGTTATTTTGTGTGTGCAAAATATTGTTAACTTATGGAAAATTTTATAATTTTATTTATAAAAATAAATATTATTTTTCAAAATTAGAATATCAAAAATATATTATGTAGAAATTTTTAGAATTTTTTGAAAACTTTAATTTTAAAATTAATAGTGAAAATAAAGTTTCTATATAAAACTATATTTTATTTTTGAGTAATAATAATGTAAAATTATATTTTAGTTCAGTTTTAAAATATTATTTTTTTCATTTTGTTTAAAATAATGAAATTATGATTATTTACAAAGATAATATTCTATAATTTAGTATAAAAACCTTTTTAAGATTAAAAGGTGAATTTTTTGAAAATATAGTTTTCATCACATTTTGGTGATTTAATTTCAAAATAAATTATTCAAAATTATTTTTAAATTTTGACAAAATGTTTCAATATTTTCAATAATTTGGTCCATATTTAGTAAATATAATCCTTTTATTTTTTTCATTGTGAATTGTTACCATGGTAATTTTTTTAACATGGTAAAGAGTAAATCGGGTCATTTAGGGTAAAAACAGAATGATAACAACTATAAAATTACCCATACACGTAATACAATTTTATTTTATTAGTAATATTCATCCATAATTATTCATGGATCTAATATGTGGTGTTTGGTCTCTATTTTAAAATGATGATGACATTTATAATATTATATTTAATAAATTTTCAAAGATGTCATAATAAACTTGTTAGTAACTATCACATTTTCAATACGGTGTTATCAAGATGTTATTTCTAACTAAAAAAAATATTTTAGATTATAATATATTTATCTTCAAAAAAATTATGTTAAATTTTTTTGTCAATAAATAATTACCTTCAATTCTTTCACAACGCTAAGGCGATAATTATCAAATTAATGTAAAAATCAAATAAATGATATTAGAAATATTAAAATAAATTTAATTTGAGATAATTAATGACATACATTAATTTAATTGTGAATTTTTAATATTATGGATGTATTAAAATATTTGGTTTGTAGTTATTCTTTTTATTGAGTTTTTTAAATTCAAATGATGGTTATTTTTCAAAATTTACATTAGTAATATTTTTTAATTAATAATATTTTTCAAAATGATAAAAACTTCCTAAAAATATTAAAATGAGTGAAATTGTTGGATATAAATTAAAATTTCATCTAAGATCCATTTATGGGTCTTTTGGAATTTTATTTTTCCTATATTAGCTATCAGAGAGTAAAAAATCAATGTTGTCATGGTAGGAGTTAAAAGGGTTAAATATCCAATAAAACCAAACGATAAGGGTATAATCATGATCTAAAATTTTACAAATATTTAGTTGATAAATTTGATATGATTCTTATCACCATAGGTTAATATAATATTTTTTAATGGAGACTATTCTATGAACGTACTTATATGTTATATAAATCAACGAGACCTTCAAATTGTCACTCTATTTATATTTAATAATTTTAATGTTTCCACATAGGTACAAAAACAATCTATGAATGAAAATAAATACCTATATTTATCTTAATTAAAAAAAAATATTGTATTAGTTTGCATATTTTTTTATAAACTATATAATTACCTTAATTTTTTTTTCAATGCTAAAACAATATTTATTTAAATAAGAGAAAAATAAAATAATTGATTCTTAAATATATTGATTTTTTATATTTGGTTGATTTAATGAGTCTAAAGAATTTTCTAGATATATATTATATACTAGATATGTTTTAAATCATTGAATATAAATTATCCTTTCGCCTTGATGTATTTTAAGTGAAATTAAATAGATATTGTCAAAATCTCTATTAATGGAAATTTATCATAATAATATTTTATTAAATTATTTAAAATTCATAATTACATTATGTTGAGACATGTGAATTGGATATAGATTCACACATCATAAATGGCCATTTTTGGATCCATTATTTCATTTATAGTTCTATTATTAACCATTTATAATTTAAAAAATTGTCACCATAGTTATAGTCAAAAAACTGTGGGGTTAATAAACAAATAAGGATGAAAATGACACCAAAACATGTCTATATTCTATTGTGATATTAAAAACGTATACTATACCATCTTAGATCCCATTTAAATTATTAGGAATTTGGAATGATAAATTAATTTATTATAATTTAATATCTTGTAAAATTACCCAAATGTCCCACACCTCAATTATTAAAGGGATCATCTTCCACCACTTATTTACACAAAACTGATCCATTTTTATCAAACAAGGCCTAAAATTGACCTAAAAACATCCGTATAAAAGTTATAAAGGTTTTATTCCTTCTTAAATACCAAAAATAGTCCCCTTAAGAATATATCTAATGAAAGACCATCAAAAAAGAGGTAATCAACTTTACTGGCTCTTACAAGTTTATTTCTTGTTATACTTCCACTTCATGTTTTATTTATATGGTTAATTAATAATTATATTATCAAATATATTAATATATTTTATTATTATTATGGTATAACCATATTACCCCATTTATCCATCCTATGAAAAGTAGAATCATTGTGTGTTCCTATACAAGACATATTGTCTCCACGTAGTGGTGTGATTCATTTTTTCATAACCACATTACAAGGGTAGTTATAATAATGGAAATAATGAATATATATATATATATATACATAACTTATGACAAGTTATTAATTATAGAAAAATATTTATACCACGCCAACACCTTTAACATTTCAATTATTAAGGGAATGACACGGTCAATCATACGTATGTACGATATACTGTCTCCATGAAGTAATGTAACACAATTTTCATATACAACAATAATGAAAGATTATAAAAATGAATATAATGAATTAGTATGATATCTATGATAGAAATATAATTATGTATATAATTTATCTTTAACCTATGCACATGAATTAGGACATACATGAGAAAACATGCATTGGAAAATGAAGCAGTGAACACCTAAAACAAGGATGGTAACTAAATATTATTAAAAAATGGGATACAATATTATATAGGAGGATCATATATGATATAATAAATATAAATATGGTTTTATATGGATTAATAAAATTATTTAAACCAGTATACCATTGGTCAAATAATGTTAAATTAATGAAAATCAAATGGTAAGTGATATTTTTAACCCAATTTCCTTTCCTTGAGTTAAACGTATACATCATTGATTATGTCATGATAAGATTATGTGTGAAATGACTTTTAATTATATTATATTGTATTTAAACTTATTTTACATGGATTTATATTTTTAATACATAATCAATTCTATTCATGAACTCATACTTCAATGATATAAGATTTATAAGGGATGATATTTCAAAAAAAATACTCTTTTAATGTTTCATTTCAAAATGAATATTATTTTTTAGCTTTTCTGAAATGAAAAATTTTGATCTATTTCATGATTTCTAAATTTATTTATGTTTTACCTAATTATTTTTCATTTTTATGTAAACATCTTTATTAATTTGAATTCAAATTGGAATGTTTATTTTCCTCAATAATGTTTTTATGAAATCTTTATGTGTTATGATTGTGATATGGTTATTAGGAATTTTTTATGAGGAATAATGGTTTTGTAATATAATAAGGTAGGGTGATCCCATTATATTTCTCTAATTCATTGTGTAAAGAGATTTAGTTAACTTATTTGGTTTCGCCTAGAAGATTATGGTATACACTACAATGATTATTCCAAAATATTATGTGTTGGTTACTCTATGTGTTACTATGAGGGATACTGAATATGTAATAATGATATGAAAATGATACCATAAGTTACCTTGATGATTTATTTATACTTTATATAGATTATATAGGTAAATTATGATTTTATAAGGTAATATAAGAACTTATTATTTATGAGTGAACATCATGACTTTGTGAAATGTTTTAATGGAAACATTATGACATTTTTTATTATGAAATTATTTTCTCTTATGAAATGTTTTATGTAATTATTTAGGAATAAAATTTTATTTCTTAGGTATGGTAAAAATTTATTTTGAAAAAGGAAAATTGTAAAATGTCATTATGGAATAAATATTTATTTTATTCATTTTACATCCCTTACTGAGCTGTTATACTCTTCCTATGTTTTAAAATGTATTGTATGGGGTTTATGGTAATATAAGAACAAAAATGAGGATATAAATAAAATTGTGATAACATATCATGAAATGAAATCATGTTTTATTTTAAATATTTTTTTATGAAAAAATAGATATGGAATGAATGTGTCAACTTATAATATATCGGTTTATGTCATAAAATTATTTCTTAACTCTCTAAAAAAATAAACCTAAATGAACTTTTTTAATGCACTAAAATGAATTCTAATCAAAATTCACTATAACATGTAATGCTTATGTCTGGTTTATTACATCATCCATTATCCAACTCACCATTAGATCATGAAAAATTCCTTCTCATGTTGGATTACAAGACATGGACTTTATCCAATGCAATATCCAAATACTAAATCTTGTATTTACATAGGAACCTTATAATAATTATATTATCCTCAACACCCACATCTTGGTTTCATATCGACTATCCATTAATGGGTCTCATAACATCCATACCCCTTATAGTAACAGAGAAATATATCTATGCATGATATGATACTATCCACCAAGGAAGTATTGTTTTCATCTTTTTATACAACCAAAAAGTGATCTCTAAAGACCATGTTGTATATTTTTCCAAAAAAATGACTGATAATTCAAAACCCAGTCATACCTGACCACCAAAATAGAAACCCATCACTACTCACTTCCATATTTATAGGAATATATTTCATGTAATATCCAAAAATACATTTGTTATAATGGTCACACCATCAAATAACTAATGGTGTGCTCAACACCATATAGTTTCTGTAACATGAATCCCAAAGAAAAATACCTAACACATACCAATATCATGAATTATTCACTACTCTTAAGCATCACCCAATGCTAATATTAACCCCTAACATTGCCTAACTATGATACCACTATGAAATACATATGTTACACCTTTTTTCTAAATGAAACACTTTCCTAGTATACTCCCAAGTGATTTAAAAATCATATCGATATGCAATCATTACATGTTCTCTAACTGATCCAGAACCCAAAAACGAACTATACCTAATTGAAGAACAATTACTATCATGTATCATGTATTTTTAGAAAAATTGATGCCAACACTCACTATCCTCTTCTAAAGGTTGAGAGAACTATTAATGATTAGTCTGAGAGGTTCATACCCACTATCTTTCTTGATCCTACACAAACACAAAAATAGTACACTCCAATATAAAATATCCAAATATCCAAAATCATGCTTTCATGAGTCACTTCCCATCAAAATTAGGCTCCCATAACTAAACCACATATTATGTTATACATTCATGTAAATCTCATCTAATAAAATATATTGTCAATGCTTCTTTAATAACATTATCAATTCATCCCAGCCATGTTATATAATACCAAATAATCACCCATTAACTTTGGAATCATTATAACACTATGTAGAATCCATATATTCATTCAATATGAAACTCACAAGAACAACATGAATCAATGGATTTTAAACAAATAATATATACCCTTTAAACCGAGCCTCAATACCTAAATAAAACAAGTATATCATTGTGAAAGAGATCATATAATTTAATATGCATTTTAAACAATATCAATATTAGCTACATCCAAAATGAAACTCTTAAAAATACTCACATTACATCACTATAACACACTATTACTTCTTAATTTCATCAATTTGAATCAAATGCTTGTAGAGACCTACCATGGGTAAATATATGTCCCATTCATGAATGGAAAATAGAACCATAAATTAAGATCATCTTACCCTAGGATCAACATGAACTACCATAAAAAACTGATCAGCCAAAAACATGTTCCATATGGGAAAACATTCACCAAAAATATTCATGGGAAAATATCATATATATATTATTGGTGATAATTTATATATTTAAACCATTTTCGGTAATAAAAATCATTCACATGCAAGCACATATATGTAATGTGATGCCTATATTCCATATATATTGAAAGTTCGAGGAATATTTTCAATGGGACATGAGAGGAAAATATTAATCATAATATCAAGAAAAGGCATTATGATTGAATAAAAATCTCATAAATAATAGGAAAAAAATGATTTTTCAAACATGGTAACTGGGATATTCCACTGGAAATTCACAATATTCCATTGGAAATTCACTTCAGGACACACCAATATGATTTATAACAAATGATTTGTCACATCAATAATCCATGTATACCACACCTATAATTTTAATATAATAGATTTTTTTCATTATAACACTTGTAAAACCACATACCAAAACACCAGCCTATTCTTTATGGCTATGTATCCTAAACTACTCCCTCGAATATACTAAATTCTTCTAATAAGTGGAAAAATCCTAAATCCTTTATTATGGAGGTTATTATATAAAATTAGAGTAAAAAATAATTTAAATAAAAAAACATTATTCATACCATATATTAGATATTTCATTTATTAATAAACAAGAATCATAGTATAACAAAATATAAATAATCTTACACATGCATACTTCTCAACTGATCTCCCACTTTGAAAATCACAAATGGAAAATAAGAAATGGAAATAAAAAAATACCATGTAAATAAACTTACATAATATAGAATCATATAATTTATATCTCTTATACCCATAGATATGTTTCATCCCAATCTGCTACACAATATATTCTCCACTTGAAGGAAGGTAAAATTCATGAAAACACACCAAAGTGAACATGTAATGTCTATGAAAAAAGCATTAATAGTGCCTCACCAATTTCCTCTAATATAAATCATTATATTAATTTATACATAAGTAAATTAAATGGACTAAAATGAATATGAATTTTAGGTTATCATGTGCTAAATAGAAACTTGAAACACCCGTCCAAAACATCTTTGACCCATACTCAAAATCAATCAAGGCCAACAACCCACATTCTTTATTGGGTTATCATGTGAAAATAAATGCACCATGAAACTCTTCCACAAATGGTTCAATGACATGCTGAAATATTGTCTAATCACATCGCAATCCTTGACATATACATGGAGGTGTAGGTTATTTAAATCATTAGTATAATTTGGAAAATCCTCTCAGTAATGTTCACAATAAAACACCCAACCAATTCCCCTCTTGGAATATTGTGTTGGTAAAACTCAACAAATACTATATTCTAGGAATATTGCACATAAATTAAAAAAATACCCACCTATGAGGGATTTTGGGCACAAAAATCTCCGAACACATACGCAATGATGTTAGGCCAAGCACAGGTTATAGCATGAAAACACAACCCAATAATATAGTGGAGGATTGAAATTTTATTACCTAATAGAATCAATGGTGATATAGGGTCAGAAACATAATTTATTACTCAACCCAATATACATGTACCATGAACACAATCCATCAGCCAAAATACACACACTAAGAACACATTTTAATAAAAAATCTGAAAAATAGTTTAATACCCCATTATTTTAATACACTTCTTTCTTTTAAATAATTATAATGTGTTTGATAGGTTACTCCACTTGCAACAACAAAATAATTTTTCCCATGAAATTTTTGATGAATAATATTTAAAAAATTATAAAAATAACAAAACCTATATAAAATAAAAATACCCTACTAAACTAAAAATGATTACATTTAGAGGAAATAATTTTATGATGATTTAATTCTATAAATTATTATTCATTTATAAATAACATTATTTTTAAATCTTTTTGTTCTTACCAAAATATATTATATAAAACACTTTAAAAAATTATTTTTTTAATTTATAATTTTTAAATATGTAAAATAAAAAAATACACATTTATTATTATATAATTTTTTATGAAGTTTTACTAATAAAACAAAATGTTTTAAAAAAATTTTTTAATATAAACAGCTTTAATTACAATTTTTACAATTATTTGAAAGAAAAAATTTAAATTTTATAATATAATTTTTGAAATGTAAACAATAAATTTTGAATTAAGAGTTTTAAAAATATATTAGTGTGTATTTTATGTATTTATATGAAATAAAATTGAATTTAATGTTAATATTGAAATAATAACATTTTTTTATAAATATATTGACATTTATAATACTGTTTGGAAATAAACATAAACTAAAAAAAATACAAAACCATGTTTTTGACTAAATATTGGTTTTGTATTTATCATTACATAATTTACGATATTATTTTCAATTTATATACCTATATAAGGAATCTTAAAAATAGTTATTATGTTTATGAAAAATTATTTTCAATGCGTTATACATTTATTATTTTAAAATTAATTTCCATCACTTTTAGAAATATTATTTAATAAATTGGAATTAAATTTTTTAATTATAATGAATATTTATTTATATATTATTTTTTTGAATGAAGGAAAAATCACTTAAGAAAAAACTAGTTACATTGTTAAAAGTATAAAATATTAAAAAGGATTATCCAAAGGGTTATAAGGCCTAACATGTTAATAAAATAGTTATAATTTAGTAATCATGGTTTGGAGTTACTCAAAAATATGTACACTCCATTAATTTCTATTTTTTATACTTCTTCACATGTGAAATCCCTTCTATTTTTATATTAAGGCTAAATGTTCAAAAAAATCATTCTCACAACTTATAAAAAAAGCCTCCCATCACCATTTAAAAATAATTCAAAATTTTTGTTTCCTCTTAAAAAAATCTTATTAAGTCCCCTAGAATTATATTTCCATTAAATAATATTTTCCCATTGTATTTACAAAATTAATTTTCTTATCATGGAATCCTCTAAGGTAAGATCAGTTTTCTCAACATAAGGGTAACATTTTTCTTAATGTTGTTTTTTTTCTGTATTTCCCTATAAGATATATTTTTATCCAATGTTATATAATATTATAAGAATTTATAATTTACTAAGTTTTGTAATACAATGCTATTAATATTTTCTCCAAATTTCCAAATTTCCCTTAAAAATGAAATAAAATTGAGACTTTGTATAGACTACCACCACCATGGAGAATGTATCTTATTTTTTTGTTGTTTCTATAAAAATAATTAATATTTAGTTAATTATAATTTACCATATTATAAATTTTCATATTATATAATATATATTTTTTAATAATTACATTAAATCAAAATAAACCACTTTCATTACTATACTCACTCATTAATTATTGTATAATCATGTTTTGTTTGCCCTGACCCCATATTTCAACAGTGATATAAAATAATATAATTGATGATTTTTGAAACATAATTACTAAACTTTTTGGATATATATTTGTAAATAATGAAATACAATTTTTCTATAATGGTAACGTTAGTATTAAAATCATTAAATAAGATAATAATGTATTCTCATGAAAATAAATCAACAAAACTTTCTCATCTCTGATTTCATAATTATGTTTCATACCCAAAAATCATATTTAATTAAATATGATATTTTTTAATAATTATAAATTTGTAAATATGCTACCTTTAATGATATTTAAATTATGAATTTCAGGATACCAACGATAAATAACACTACTACAACAAAACTAGTTCAAAATGATAAGGATTACTCACAACTAATAATGAAAAAAATATAAAATAACTAATATACGTGTAGAATATAATTATAAATGATGTTTAAAAAATCTAATATATATGAATAAGTTTCTTAATTAATTTATTTACATATTCATTTTTTATATAAGATATAGAGTACTTTATTGGATGTTAGGAATTATGGTATGGGGTTTATTGTATCAAATTTAATTTCAAGAGACAGGTTTTTAATTCTAAACCATGATATCTTCAAAATGGTTTGATTAATTCCTCATGAAAGTATTTTAAAATTATTCTTTTAATTAATGGGGTACTAAGATCAATATAATATTCTCTCATTAAATGAATTTAAATTGGAAAATAACTTTTTTTAATGGATTCATTGTCAAATTATCATATCTATTATAAATGTTTCCTTTCACACACATTTTTTATAAGAAACATAAACTACCAATTAGAGATGTTATATAATGAATTGAAATTTATTTATGTTATTTTATTTTTAATTTTTATCCTTGCATTTAAACGGTATTAATAAAAATGATACTCGAACCATAATGGTTTTGTTACCAATATTATCTTTAAAAATGATTTTTTTAGAGATAATACATCTTTTTAATTATTATTTTTTCTATAATTAATCATCATATTTTTTCATTTGGTTTTATATGTAACATTAATATTTCATTTTTTCCATTCACCCATTTTTTTAAATGTGTCATTTCATTATATGAAACTAACACTGAATCTTATTTTCAGTTAGGAACCTACATTTCCCTTTTAGTATTTATTAGATGATTTTATTAATTTTTGGTATTAATACCTCAATAATTTATTATTTTAATTTTATTCTATTTTAAAATTTTACACAAAATATTAAAGTAATTTTTGTTGTTTTTTTCATGTTTGTTTCATCAGTGTGAAATGAATATCATTCTAATGAGTTTTATGTTGATTAATATTTTTTCCCAATTTAAATTTTCCTATTAAATGACCAGTTTATGTTTTCAGGGTCTCTCATATAAATCAATATTCTCCTACATTTATAAAATATTTCTATAAGTTTTTTTAAATAAGATATTTTAATTTTTCAAAGAAATTATCATAAGGTTCTTGAAAATAAAATTCATGGTCAGGGATATTATTTTAATGGTACCATTATATATCTTCCGCTAGATGGATTATGAAGTGTTATTTTATATCACAGTAATGGTCTCTCTCTCTCCCTTTTATTATTATTATTCATTTAAGTTTTTTTAGAATTATTTTTCTTCCATTTCCTTTCCACTATGAAAAATATATTTTTTTTCTTTTTATTGAATAGTGTTCACCTTGATGCATTATATCAATTAATTAGGTAAATTATTATCTAAAACTTCTACCCTATTTCTATATGTTTTAAATACCAATTGATTCTTTAAAATGTGTTTATGTAGAAAGTTTAATAATCCCATTTCATACCCATCCCTTTTCCATGGGATATTTAAGTGTTAATTAATGTATTTATTCTTATAGTGGACATATGAATGGTTTACCATGATTATATGGGTGGATTTATTATAAATATCTCAAGTGATGTTAATGTTCGGTATCGTAATGGGTAATTCTTTTGTGTGTGAGTATAATTATAGTTAAATGATGATTATATGGTTTTTCAGGGCTATAATATACACTAATCTATCCTCACAATGTTTTCAATGGGTTTAACTTCAATTATTATATACTCATAATGTTGTGTTTGGGTATAATTTTAATTTATCTATGTTCATATAGAAATTCCTGGATATAAATTTGTATATTTTTTGAAAATAGTGTTCTGTGTGGGTAAAATTGAGATTAATATATGATAATAAGGATATCCATGGTAATAGTTGTAGTTAACATAATCTCACATTCTTGTGTGTGGGAATAATTAAATAATTATATTCTCAAAAGACACTTAATCAGAATAATTGTACATAAGATATGATGAAAAGGAAATATGTGAAAATAATTATTTTAAATCTATGTTCACAATGATTTTTTTTTCATATGTTTTTACACACAATTTTTCAAATTCTTATTCAAATATTGGATCTTTTTTATTGAATAATTATTTCAAAATATTTTCATTCATGCCATATATTACTCTGAAACATATGAATTAACTATTGATTTATTATTTATACATTTTTTTAATATTTACATAAGTAATTAGATTATACACATGTGTTAATATTAATCCTAATTAGGATCATTGATTATCAAAAAAAAATATACCATTATCAAGAACCAATGATTACTCACATTATTATGTTTTCATTCCATGTGTAAAGAACATGCATATAACTCATGATAATTATATATGGGTGTTTAGTGTGGTTTATATGTATAGAAATGTTCAATGTATCATAATATAGTTTTCATATGTATATGATCCTAAATGAATATTACCCTTCCATTAATGGGACTGTGTGATTAATTTTTCAATTTAATGATTAACATGTGGAAATTTTATAAATAAAAAATATAGGTTCATGTCACATGTAATAAAACCATTTTTTATATATTCTATTGTTAATAATGGATCAGGGAGTGATAATTAGGGTGTTTTGGTAGGTCTCATAGTATGCTATACTTCTTTTTTAGGATCATTTTAATTATTCAATGAAATAATTAGTAAATAAAATTTTTGAAACCCCCAGAGATATGTTTAAGGGATGTGTCTAATAATTGGATTGCATCAAAACAATTTATTAATGTATTGAGTGTGTGGTTTTCCAAGATATTACATTCTTATATATATACTATAAAGTTTAAATATATATATATATATATTTATATTTATCATTGATAAACATAATTTTAGTCTACTAGAATATGATTGATTGAGTATCAAATAAATATTTACTCAGGTTTATATTGAGTTTTCCCAAGACTACACAATAGGATAGACACTCAAATGGGATATTCATTAGTTAATCACATTCAAATTTCATTTTATTTTGAAGGATTTATTATGAAAATGAATTATTTGAAGGAATGTGAGAGAAATAAACCTATTTAATTCTTTAGTGAGCATGATTTATGTTTAACATAAAAATAATTGGTTTTTTCTAATTTGTAACCAATTTTTATAGTCATGTTTTTTATAATATTATTATTTTATTAATAATTATAACTAATGATTATATATTTTGGTTTTATAAATTTATGGAGTTAGTTGGATGAAAGTAATTCATCTGTGTGGCTGAATAAATAGAACTTTTCCTGATTAAAAACCAAATCGAATAAAAGCTGGTGAAGAAAATATTTTGGTTTTTCTCACCCAACTATCATGATTTAGGTTTAATTACATGTGTATAATTAAGTATCTAAACACACTAAAAAAATATAAGGATATAATATCATTTATGATCAGGTGACAAAGATGATTATGGAAATAAGATTCAATTTCATTTTTGTAAAATTTTTTGGAATATACACATAATAAAAATCTATAAACAATATCAAAATATATTATTCGTTGTAATGAGGGAATCAAGAAACAAGATTCCAAGGAATAAAGTAATAGTTCAGTTAACATGATGGTGAAAATTACCATTCATATTAAGGATCAACTAGTATGTGAATTTTTTTATGTAAGGAATTTTGAAATAATGGAAACCAGTACACTAATCCAGGGTATTAAGATAAAAATCATCACAAAAAAAATCATAGTCTATGGGAAAAAGGAAAAAAATCTAATTATACCATTAAATTGTATAGTGATGATTAAGTGGTTATATGTTTTCCATAAACAATATTTAAATATGTCAAAAATAATTTATTTTTTCACAATGTATTTGTTATTTAATTGTAAATTAAAAAATTAGGGTTGCATTATTATTAAATTAGTGGTGTGGGAATTACTTTCATGATTTATTTTATTATGATATACCCATGTGTTAAAAATAATTCCATTGGATGAATTTGATGTGACTTAAGTAATGGATTGTCTATCTTCAAATTGGAAATATATTAATTACCAAGATACGAAAATAAATTTTCAATACAACCTAGGACATCAATATGAGTAAGTATGAATATGTATCTTGGAAAAAAACTATATGTTATGATTAATAATACCCTATCAGGAGGGATTTTAGATCAAATAAATTGAGAAAACCTCAATATAAACAAAAATCATATTATTTTGAAAAAAAATGTTCCATTACTTTAAAAGATTGATATTACTCAAGAAATTATACCTTCACTCATGTATACTATTTATATACTATTATATATTTTCATTAATATGTGATAATAAAGACTATGAGAAAATAATTTATTTAAGCTGGAGAATGTGACTCCCTATCTATTTACTATGCATATTACTTTTCAAAATTACTAACAATGTTAATAGATTTCTCTACACACAACACCGAACAAAAGTGAGAACTGATATATTTTATAAATAATATTAATTAAAATATATTAATAAAAAATACCACTATAAATAAAAATACATTTTTCAATTAGAAATTATTATATTTAAATGAAACATAATTGATATTATTTTATATTAAAAAGGTTGTTATTTCTCCAATAATTTTTTTGAGATTTTTTATATAATACTATCATATTTAATAAATCACTTTAAAAAGTTTATTTTCATAATATATAATATTTAAAATTATGAATTAATATTTATACATTATTAATTTCATGAATTGGTATGAAATAAATCTTTATGAACACATAATGTTTAAAAAGTTCAACTAACAATAAAATTGGGTTTTATTTTTATTATATATTTTCATTCAAATATAAATTTATAAATTTTAGAATTTTAGTATTTTTAAATTACCCTAGTTTTTAATATTTCAATTCAGAATCTATATTGGGTTACATTTATTATTTCATTAAGAAAAATATATTTTAGATGAATACTACACACTTATATTTTTTACCAATATCTTAATTGTTATACCACTACAATGATATAATCATATCCTAAATCTTATAAGAAAAATTTCATAACCAGATATATTCTATATAAGTAACTTTATTTAATTCAAAAAATTATTTTTAATTTATAAACCATTATTTTTTATCTTAGAACATATGTCATATATTTCCACAAATTTATTTTTCAATAAGTTACAATTTTTTATATGAAAACTATTTGGAATGAATATTAAAATGTGAATAAAATATAATTAATTTAAAATTTTTAATTTTAAGGTCTATATTATGTAATGAGGTCTATTTTATTTTTATATATAATGGATAAATTATTTCTTTTAAAACTCATTAACGCGGTAAAAACCCAAAAAGGGGGAAAAGGGTTAACTAAAGGTATAAAAGGCCAATTATGTAGAAAATAAATTTAAAAATGAGTTTTTTAGGTATGAATTCACTAAATATTATGAAAATACATTATTTTCCATTTTAGAGTCTATTTGACATTCTTAACAGGTGATATATTTATATGGAAAGGAAATATTTTCAAAAATAAGGTTCTCATAATTTATAAATGGGCAGCCCATCACATCTTCAATGACACAAAAAAATTATATTTTATAAATGAATCTTTACCCTTTTATAAACCCTATATTCATCTTTCATAGACATCAAATTATGGGATCTATATTTTGACCTATGTCCTTTTCATGGAATACTCTAAAGGAGTCTCAATGTTCTTAATGTATGTTTTAAATTTTCCCAAATGTTGTCTATTTTAAATAAATCAAATTAATATATATTGATTGCAATAATTTATTATTAATATAGTATTTATTTTTTATGAATATTGTTATACTATAAAAATAACCATCATCCATTTTTCCCCATTTCTACTAAGAAAAATTAAAACTTTATTTGTGTGTTTGTGCTGACTACCCCCCCCCCCCATAATGTAATTTGTCTCATTTTTAAAATATTTTCTTTATTATTTATTGTAACATTTTAATATATGATTCTAAAACATTAAAATATCAATATATTATCATTATGATCCTGTAATGATGTTTTCATGATAAAGGAATCCACTTTCAAAAATATACCCAAACATTAATTTTGTAATGTTCATGTATGGGTCAGTCAAACCACCTACATAGAAAATGATATAAAATATTATAATTGATAATTATATTAACATAATAAATAATAATATATTTTATAAATGAATTATTTATTATTTTTAGGTTTGTAATAGTGGAATAAATATTAAACATGTTAATTAAGAAACCACCATCCATTCATTAAAAAATCCTCAAAACAAGCTCATAGCATATTTATTTTTTATGGATCAAAAAATAAACAAAAAATAAATATATAATAAAAATAGAAATAATTATAGTTAAACAATTCTAGTACCATTAATGATTTAGTAATTAAAGCATTTGTGTGAATTATTACAAAAAACACCTCAATTTTGAATCTAATTTAAAATTATCATGCTTACTCACACATGATGTCGAAAATAGATAATAAATAACTAATATAAATGTATAAAATAATTATAAATGATTTTTATAAAGTGTTATATATAATAATATGGTCATAGAATAAGAGATTAATATAGTTATTTTTTATACATGATATTAAATAGTTTTTGTGGTAGACATGAATGTTTTAAGTGATTATTTTACAAAAAATTATTTTCATGAAAAATATTTCTTAATATGAACCAACATATCCTTAATATGGTTTAATTACTACCTCATAAATGTATTATATAATTTTATTTTATGTCAGGGTTTTTATTATCCATATCTATTTCTATCTTTAAATGGTTTCTAGTTCAATAGAGAACAATGTTGTAAGGGTTTCATTGTCTCATTTTCAAATCCTTGAGGCATGTTTGATTTTACATGTCATGTTATTTATGTTGTTTACACTACCCATTTGACATATTTCATAATTAATTATATTTTATTCATGGCCTTTTGTGTTCAATTTCTTGATTTCTCTATAAATTTTTTTGGATTAAAATGAATCTTAAACTATAAGAATTTTATTATCAATCATATTATAAAATTAATATTTCTGTGGATACATTTTCCACGTATAGAATTTTAATTATTTATAAATCCCATCATAATTTTAATTCTTTATCCATTAGATATTATATTTACCCTAAAAAATTAATTTCCCCTTGACTCACACCTTAGAAAAATATGATTCTTTTACATAAAACTGACCCTATTTCTTTTATTCTATTGTGAACCTCCCTCTTCCATGTAAACATTCACTAGATTAATTATTTGATGTCCTTATCAATTTATTAATAATTTTTTGGTTAATATTATAATATAATGAATTTTAATGAATGTTTTTTAATTTTTTTAATTTTTTAAATAATAGTTTTTTTCATTAATGTCTTAAAATAATATGTTTTTATAGATTTCTATATGAACGCATTTTTCTAGAAATTTTTTATTTTTTATGAAAATTGTTCTATATATTTTCAGGGTTTATAAATGAAATTATTATTATCATAATTTTATATCATATATTAGAATATTATTTAAAAAGATATTATTTTCTCAAAATCAATTTTTATAATACACCTAAAAATAATTTTTCATCTACGTCAACCCCTTTTGACATATTTTATACATAATCTAGGTAGTAATTCAAATGACACCTTTATAATTGTTCAATTATTTTGGATTACGAAAAGCTGTTTTTTAAAATATAAATAATCCTTCAATCCTTTTTTTTTAGTAATTTAATTTTTAGAAACCTCATTAAACATCCAATGGTTTTCCTTAGTGAATAATATATATTTTATTCCTATTATTGAATGTTTTTCACAATGATTTATTATATTAATTGATTGGGTAAATTATTTACTTTAAGGTTTAATATTTATCTATATAGTTTAAATAATATACTCTTAATTAAATCATATTTACCTACAATGTAAATTAATATCATTGGAAATATTTCCCTTAACCATGGGTTACATAAGGGTTAATTGAATTAATTTTTTGTGGAACAAATATGCATGGATTATAATGATGAGGATTGTAACACCCGAGATTTTTATGGGAAATATTTTGTTTTGATGTTATATAAATCATCAAAGGAATCTTTCAATACACACAATACTAGGTTGTCTTGCTTTACACGCAATCGTGACCTTCCTCGATAGCTTGTGTCGTACGCAATACTGAGTTTCACTAAACAATGATATGCTATTAAAATATTATTAAAACCAGTCGTTATGAATAGTAATACCCAATTTTTGAAATTTTGTAAATTTTATCTTTCAAAATGGACTTCATTTTTGGATTCGGAATATCAAAAATAACCTAGGGTGAAATTTTGGTATTTTTTTGAAAACATTCAATTTTTGATGAATAGTGAAAACACAAGGTTACTATTTAAAAACATGCTTTTTAATTAAATATTTATTTATTTTATTTTATGTGAAAATTGATTAATAATACATATATAAGTTCAAAGTAATCCATTTTAGTAATATTATAATAATTTTAGATATATAAAAAATTTATTGAACTATTCACCGTCTTTTACCCACCTCCTAGGAGAATTTGAAAATTTACATAAAACATAATTTTACCGCTTTTGTGAGTGGAATTTTGAAAATATGAGAGACACGGTTAATATAAAGTACAAAAATGTGTTTCAATGAGATGAAAATAATTTTTGGTGAATAGTAACTTTTTAATTTTATTTACCACGGTTAAAAGTAAATAGGGTAATTAATGGTAAAAATTATATTATTATTACCCTAACACATGTCCTAATTCTATATGATAAGTGTAATTCGACCAAAAACAACCTTAGGAGTAAAATATGACCATTTAGGTCCACTTGGAATAGATTAGGACATTTATTATTAATTTATTTAAAGAAGGGTTAAAATAGTTAAAATCAAAGTTTAATAACTAAAACATTTCTTATATAGGTTTACAAATAAGATAAATTCGATAATCTAAAAATATTTCCTATATAATGGTATTTTATTTATTATTTTTAGACATTAAATAATTTAATTGATATATGACACAATGATGATGCAGTAATTACCTAATTAAGGAAATATTAACATAATTGATATTATAAACACCCAAATAAAGATAATTTCAGACTTTTTATGAATTACACTAATTTTATAGGTCAATAAGACATATTATTATTTATTTAATTAAATTTTATTTGAACTAATCATGCTGTTATGATTTTCAAAAAAAATCAATTTCCAAATAGTGTCAAAATTGACATAAAATAGTTTTTAAAACAAATATTATATTATTAATTTTTATTTTGATCTTAAAAATCTACGGTTCAGCCAAATGACTTATATATGATTATATATATTAATAATAAACAACTTCGAATTCTTTTGGATTTTTATAGTAAGTTTATTAACCTTATAGTGTATGAAAACAAGAAGACACGGTAAAAGTAAAATTATATAACTTAATGTTAAATATAAATGAAAAGGTTAAAATAGAAACCTAAACTTGTATAAATTCTATTGTATGAGAGGATTTTGACCCATACCCACCTTAGCTTCAAAATAAATCAATTTGAAGCTATTAAAAACTGAATATGACTTTATAATAAAATAATTTTTTTAGTTTTCCAAAAAGTGCCACTCTCCTCCTTTATAAAAGGGCACCTCCTCCCTATCTTCCTCACACCACTTTGAGCCTTCAATCTCGACCAACCCCTGACAATTTCTCTTCTCCACTTCCCTAGAAACATCTTAGAGGTCATGGGCTTCTTCAAAGACCATCTTTAGTGCCCTAAGAGGAGGTTAAGAAGAGGCGCTACAAAGAAGAGGTAATGTTAGTTATCGATCCTTCGACTTTATTTTTTCTTATACTTCTTCTTCTTTAGTTGATTCATTATTAAGTAATAACATCAGTATCACTCATATACTAATATGATATTATATATATTAAAATACCCTGTTTCACCTTCTATCCATCTTACGGAAAATGAAATCATTGCACGTGCGTACGTACGGAATACCATCTCCATGTCGTGGTGTAATCTGTTTTCCACCACCACCTTACTTGGATGGCTATAATAGTGTAAATAATAACCATATATTATTAATGTAAAGTGATATTGATTTTTAAATATTATACATACACTTCAATGCAATTACACATTCATGGGAACGATATCATCGCTCGTGCGTAAGTACGACCTACAGTCTCCACGATGTGATGCGACTCGTTCTCCATGATCTTCCATGCATAATTATTATATATATTAATTGAATGAATAAATATGATATATATTACACTAATACCATTTTGTAAATGAGGTATCTATATCCTTAAATAAGAATAAAAATTTATTCGACAAAACACGCATAAGAACAAAAAGCAATAAACACCTTAATAACAAGTAACAATGAAATATTACTAATAAGAAGCTAATAATATGACCATATATGATAAAATAGCAATCAGTACGATTCTAGAATAAGTCAATAACATTATTTAATTCATTATACATGAGGTTCAGACATGTACGAAGCAAATCAGACCTAAGGTAAGGGAAAATCTCACAATCTCAATTTTTATCCGAGATTGTTTATACTTCGGTAATTACTAGGGCATATTTATGATCCACATCCATTTTTTGTCAATATGTAATATTATTTCTATCCTCTTACAATTTTTTAAATCCAATTTTACCCTTCGGTGAGTTTTTAGTAAAAGATATGAAAGGAATCTTTTGTCATTTTTCATACGAGGTGCTTTTTGAATTTTCAGGCCAAAGTACGAGAAGAATGTTTTATTTAACGGCATGAATGGATTGTTATAAAATTATTTCCATGAAGATTCCTTTACAAGTTTTCAAGTTTATTTTTAAAAAACTTATTTTAGTTTAATAATATATGACATTTTAAACAGGGAAATTTTTTTTGAATTATAATGGATATTTTCCTCAAGACAGGAGTTCAAGCATTTTATCAAAAACAAATTCCTTCTAAGATAATATAGTGTACTATTTCTATCCCTATTTTTTACATAGATTTGATTATGTTATGATGTAATTATTTTTATTAAGTTGTTTTATCTTATATTGATTATGTTATGTTTGCATGATGTTTAAGAATCCCATTTTTATTACATTGGTTATGTTATGATGTATGATGTTTGATTTTGTGGCACACATAAGAATGGTTTCATTTAGATATGGGTGGGACCTATATCTCCATACAATGCATTGTATAATGATATATATCTCAAGATATAGACATGTCTGGAACAGCAAGTTAAACCAGTTCAGTGATACAGGACTGGAATGAGGAGTGAACTCGGTTCCGAAATGGAGTTTTTCCGCTAAGATAGTCTTCGAAAGGAGTCTTGAATAATAAGAAATTATTCTCTGTTATTATGTGTGTATTCCAAAAAGTGTCATGTTTTACGTTATGATTATTGATTTATCCCACGTTATGAAATTAGGATATCTTTTGTTGGTTAAGAATTCCAAAATGTTATGATATTATGAATATGATTGATATTTCTTTTGTTTACCCTTACTGAGCATTTGAGATCACCCTTTTGTATATTTTCTTTCCCCAGGTCAGGAAAAAGGTTATTAAGTAGGATATACTAAAAGGGACTCTAGATATGATGAAATAAATGGGAGACAATGTAGATGCTTGGTGAACTAGTTGTTTATGTTTCAAAGTTTCTAAAGACACTATACCTATAGGGTCCTACCATGGTTTTGTTATATGTTGTGAAAATTATGATTCAATTCTGAAGTAAAAACAATTTATGTAATATAAGGGTTGTTATAGCTTGTATCAAAGGAAATGTGTTGTCAACCTTTGGAAACTAGGATGTGAAAGCCTTAGTAAGAACCCTAAGGATAAGTCTAATCATAGAACACAATCATAGTGTTTTAGAAATGGCCATGAACAACCTATGATAAGACCTTAAGTGTGAAATTTTATTCATGATTATGTGGTTTTCCTATTATAATTACTGTTTCCCACACTATTGTTCTTGGTTTTATTCAATAGCTGGAACCTGAAGGAACTGTGTTAATTCGGAATGTGACGGGAAATGCAATGACTGTTCCCCTGTGCAACCAAACGTTATGGGAGATAGAATGAAAAATCTTATAGCCATGCTCACACAACTTTCTCAAGATATGAATCATGCAGGACTTCCCAACGAGTAAAGGAAGGAGCAACATTCTGTTGAATCCTTCATGAGGCAGAATCCCCCCTCATTCAGCGGGTCTACTGATCCATTAGTGGCTGAACAATGGATCAATACCACTGAAAAGATATTTTCAGTTCTTCAATGTTCTGAACATGATAAAGTCATCTTAGAAGTATATTGTTTGGAAGGTGAAGCTGATCAATGATGGAGTCTTATCAAGAATACGAGGAAAAGATAAGAAATTGAGTCCATAGAATGGGACGAGTTCAAGAACTTATTTTTCAATAAGTAAATCCCTCGTATTCTTTGAACAAATATAGAGAAAGAGTTTCTTGAACTGTAGTAAAAGGATGATGAATCTTTTGGTACCTACAAAGAAAATTTTACAAGACGTGCAAGTTTTGCTTTTGGGATTATTATGCAACCTAAGAGTAAGACAAATCGATTCTTTAGTGGCTTAAAACCAAGTCCTCAAAGGGAGTTAACCATAAGGTACTTCAATAGCTACGAGGAAATCATTCAATGTTCTCTCAAAGTTGAGATGGAGATTGGAGTAACCCATCATTCATATTCATTTGACAAGAAGAGGAAAATGGAATTCAAAGGAAAAACTAATGACCACACTGAAAAGAAGATTATTTTTCCCTTATTCTAAAAGTGTTGAAAGAAATATGGAGGGAGTTTCCTTAAAGGGACAAGTAAATGTTTCAAATGTGGAAAAGAATTTCATCAGGCATTTGAATGCTGCAATGAGGGGAAGATGATTTCTAGTGATATGAACAAAGTAAAGGCTACACAGGTTATACCTCCTACAATTCAATGTTACAAGTGTAAGGAATTGGGGAATTATGCTAATAAATGCCATAATCCAAGGTTTTTTGATGATGATCGATGTCAACAAACTCTTAAGGCTAAAGACAAAGGAATGTCACATGAAATTTCTATCAGCGATATGGAGTATGAGAATGAAGTGGTGAAAGGTACACTTACATCCACTCTAAACTAGAAAATGTTTTAGTTGATTCTGGATCCACCCACTCTTTTATGTATAACGAATTTTCTAAGGGTATCTCCATATTACCTCAACAATTAGATGTTGAGTTAGCTGTGACAACCTCTAATGGAACAACAGTCGCATCAAAAGTTTATAATTCTTCTCCGATTGATGTTTGTGGGAAAGTGCTTCCTGTAAATCTTGTGATCCTTCCTATAGTATAATTTGATGTGATTCTTGGAATGGATTGGCTTTCTTTATATGGAGCTCAAATCAATTTCCAAAATAAGGGAAGTCACATTTCATATTCCAGATCAATCTATGATCATCTAACGATGCAAGGATGAACATAACCTTCCAGTGGATATTTCATCAATCTTATGGATCTTGATTCCACTAAATTAAGGTTATATACCTCAAATGGTTGGAGAAAAACTAACGATTAAGAATACACCCATTGTACGGGAGTTTGATGATGTATTTATGGATGAATTTTTGGGTCTTCCATGAAATCGTGAAGTTGATTTTTCAATAGAACTTGTACCAGGTGCTTTGCCTATTTCAAAGACACCTTATAGAATGGACCCAATTGAGTTGCAGGAATTGAAGAAGAAACTCCAAGAGAATCTTGATAAGGGATTTATATTCCCCAGTGTGTCACCTTGGGGAGCACCTATTCTGTTTGTTAAGAAGAAAGATGGATCAATGAGACTCTACATTGATTATCGAGAATTTAACAAGATCACTATCAAGAACAAATATCCTCTCCCATGAATTGATGACTTATTTGACAAACTAGGAGGAGCTAAATACTTTTCCAAGACTGACCTTCATTCAGGGAATCATCCATTAAGGGTCAAAAGGGAGGACATACCAAAGATGACTTTCTGTACAAGGTATGGACACTATGAATTTATAGAGATGCCATTTGGTCTTACTAATTCCCCTGTTATCTTCATGGATCTAATGAATAGAGTCTTTAGAGACTATCTTGATCAGTTTTTGGTAGTCTTTATATAAGATATTATTTTCTATTCAAAGAGAAAGGAAGAACTTGAAGATCAATTGAGAATTGTATTGAAAACCCTGAGAAAGGAGAATCTTTATGCCAAATTTACCAAGTGTGAATTTTGGCTTCAAAAAGTTTCATTTTTGTTTCACATAATCTCAAAAGAGGGGATATCTGTAGATCCAGCAAAAACAGAGGTTATCAAAAGATAGTCGAGACCAACAATAGTAAACGATATCAAATGTTTTCTTGGTTTGGCTAGATATTATCAACATTTTTTGAATGATTATTCAGGATTATCTAATCCACTCACCAGGTTGACTTGAAAAGTAGTTAAGTTCGGGTGGACGGAGGAATGTGAAGAAAGTTTCAAGGAGTTGAAAAGAAGGTTATCCAGTGCACCAGTGCTTACACTGCCTTGTAGTGGAGAAATGTTTGGGATCTACAGTGATGCATCCATGAATGGTCTAGGGTGTGTTCTTATGGAAAATGATATGGTGATAGCTTATGCCTCACGACAGTTGAAAATCCACAAGCAAAATTACCCAACACATGATTTGGAGTTAGCTACAGTAATCATTGCATTGAAGATTTAGAGGCATTATCTTTATGGAGAAAGGTGTGATATTTATATTGATCATAAAAGTTTAAAAAATATTTTCACACAAAAGGAGCTGAATATCTGCCAAAGAATATGGTTGGAGCTGATAAAGGATTACGACTTATCAATTCATTACCACCTTGGGAAAGAAAACAAGGTGGCAGATGCATTAATTCGACAAGACTATGATAGATTATCCATGATGAGGATCACAAAAGATCCAATATTTATGGATTTACAAATGATAGATCTTGGAATTATAATGGAAGGTGAAAAATATTATCTTTCTCAAATGAATGTTCAACCATTTATACATGCGAAGATTAAAGAGGCACAGAAAGAAGATGTCGAGTTACAAATTAAGATGAGATATGTTCCTGAATTCATCCTTGATTCTGATGGGATAAAAAGGATCAGGAATCGGGTTTGTGTTCCTCCCATCCCATAATTAAAGAAGGTGTTGCTGGATAAGGCTCGTAGTTCGTCATTCTCTATTTATACTGGAAGCACGAAGATGTATAGGGACTTGAAAGAGTACTTCTGGTGGGATGGTATTAAAAGAGATGTTTCTGAATATGTCTCTCGATGCTTGGTTTGTCATCAAGTTAAAGCTGGGAGACAGAAGACTAAGGGGATGTTACAACTATTAACCATACCTGAATGGAAATGGGAAAACATCACTATGGACTTTATCACCAGACATCCAAAAACATCCAAAGGAAATAATACTATTTGGTTCATAGTTGATCATCTTACAAAGTATGCACACTTCACTACTATTAGAGAGGATTTCTCTCTGGATCAGCTTTCCAGGATATATGTAAAAGAAGTCATAAGATTTCATGGAGTACCACTTTCCATTATATCTTATCGGGATCCGAGGTTTACCTCAAAGTTATGGAAAATTCTTCAGCATACTCTAGATACAGAGTTGAGTTTCAGCACTACTTATCATCCTCAGACAGACGGTCAGTCTGAGAGGACAATTCAAACTCTAGAAGATATGTTAAGAGCATGCTCTATGGATTTCAAAGGTGTTTGGGATCAACACCAACCTTTGGTGGAATTTTCTTTAAATAATTGCTTTCACTCTAGTATTTAGATGGCTCCTTATGAAGCCCCCTATGGAAAGAAATTCCGAACTCCAACGTGTTGGGATGAAGTTGGGGAAAAAAGATATTAGGACCAGATCTTATTGATGAGACGGCAGAAAAGTTCCGATCTATTCAACAACACATAAGAGCAGCTCAGAGTCGACAAAAAAGTAATGTCGATAACCGAAGAAAAGACCTAGAGTTTTAATTGGGAGATAAAGTGTTATTCTGAATATCTCCTTGGAAGAGAGTCATGAGATTTGGAAAGAATGGAAAATTGAACCCTATGTATATCTGTTCTTTCAAAATAATGGATCGTGTTTGGAAGGTAGCTTACCGATTGGCGCTTCCACCGAATCTCTCTCAAGTTCATGATGTGTTCCATGTATCTCTCATGAGAAATTACATACCCGATCCTTCACATGTACTCAGCTCAGAAGTTGTACCGCTAGAGCAAGATCTTTCTTGTGAAGAACAACCGATAGATATTCTGGATCGTAGCGAAAACGTTCTATGAAACAAGAACACTCGGTTGGTGAAAGTTTTATGGTGTAACAACCAATTAGAAGAAGCTACAAGGTATCTTGAGGATATGATGAGGGAGAAGTATCCTCATCTTCTTGTTACAAAGTGACGAATTTCTAGGGCGAAATTCATTTTAAGGGGGGTAGAATGTAACACCTGATATTTTTATGAGAAATATTTTGTTTTTATGTTATATACATCATCAAAGGAATCTTTCACAACACACAACACTATCTTGGCTTTCTTTACACGCAATCGCGACCTTCCTCGATATCTTGCGTTGTACGCAATACCGAGTTTCACTAAACAACGATATGCTATTAAAATATTATTAAAACTAGCCGTTATGAATAGTAATACACACTTTTTGAAATTTTTTAAATTTTATCATTCAAAATGGACTTCATTTTTGGATTCAAAGTATTGAAATTATCCTAGAGAGAAATTTTGGTATTTTTCTGAAAACATTCAATTTTTGATGAATAGTGAATACACTAGGTTACTATTTAAAAATCGAATTTTTATTTAAGTAATTATTTATTTTATTTTATGTGAAAATTGATACATAATACCTATATAAGTTCAAAGTAATCCATTGGAGTCATTTTATAATAATTTTAGATATATAAAATTTTTATTGAACTTTTCACCGTCTTTTACCCACCTCCTTGGAGAATTTTCAATTTTACATAAAACATAATTCTACTGCTTCTGTTAGTGGAAATTTAAAAATCTGAGAGACAAGGTTAATATCAAGGACTAAAATTTGGTTCAATGAGTTGAAAATAATTTTTGGTGAATAGTAACTTTTTACTTTTATTTACCACGGCTAAAAGTAAATAGGGTAATTAAGTGTAAATAATATATTATTTTTACCCTAAAACATGTCCTAATTCTATTGGATAAGTGTAATTCGACCAAAAACATCCTTAGGAATAAAATATGTCCATTTATTTCCACTTGGATTAGATTTGGACATTTATTATTAATTTATTTAAATAAGGGTTAAAATAGTTTAAATCAAAGTTTAATAACTAAAACATTTTTAATATAGGGTAATAAATAAGATAAATTCAACTATAAATATTCATTAGAAAAATAAATATATTTCCTACATAATGGTTTTTTATTTATAATTTTTAGACATTAAATAATTTAATTTATATATGACACAATGACGATGTAGTAATTACCTTATTAAGGAAATATTAACATAATTGTTATTATAAACACAAAAATAAATTTAATTTGAGACTTTTTATGAATTAAAATAATTTTATAAGTTAATATTACATATTTTTATTGATTTAATTAATTTTTTTCAAACAAATCATGTTTTTTATGATTTTCAAAAAAATTAATTACCAAATAGTTTCAAAATTGACGTCAAATAGTTTTTAAAACAAATATTATATTATTAATTGTTATTTTATTCTTAAAAATCTAAGGTTTGTCCAAATGACTTATATAAGGTTATATATATTAATACTAAACAACTTGTGGTTCTTTTGTCTTTTTATTGTAAGTTTATTAACCTTATAGTGCAAGAAAACAAGAAGACACGGTAAAAGTAAAATTATTTAACTTAAAGTTAAATCTAAATGATAAGGTTAAAATAGAAATCAAAACTTTTCTAAATTCTATTTGATGAAAGTATTTAGACCCATACCGACCTTATCTTCGAAATAAATTAATTTAGAGTTATAAAAAACCAAATATGACTTTATAATAAAATAATATTTTTTGTTTTTCCGAAGGTGCCCCTCTCCTCCCTTATAAAAGGGAACCTCCTCCCTCTCTTCCTCAAACCACTTTGAGCCTTCAAGCTCGGAAAAACACAGCCAATTTCTCTTCTCCACTTCCCTAGAAACATATTATAGGTCCTGGTATTCTTCAAAGACCATCTTTAGTTACCTAAGAGGAGGTTAAGAATAGGCGCTTCAAAGAAGAGGTAATGTTCGTTACCGATTCTTTCAACTTTATTTCTTCTTCTACTTATTCTTCTTTAGTTGTTTCATTATGAAGTAATAACATCATTATAACTCATATACGGATATGTTATTATAAATATGAAACAACCCTATTTTACCTTCTATCCATCCTGCATAAAATGAAATCACCGCGTGTGCATACGTACTGAATATCGTCTCCACGTCGTGGTGTAATCTGTTTTCCACCACCACCTTACATGGATGGGTATAATGGTGTAAAGAATAACCATATATGATTAATGTAAAGTGATATTGATTCTTAAATATTATACATACAATTCAATGCAATTACACATTCATGGGAATGATATCATCGCTCGTACGTACGTACGACCTACCGTCTCCACGATGTGATGCGACTCGTTCTACATGATCTTCCATGCATAATGATTATATACATGAATTGAATGAATAAATATTATATATATTACACTAATACCATTCTATAAATGTGGTATCTATAACCAAAAAGATGAATAAGAATTTATTTGACAAAACACGCATAAGAACAAAAAGCAATAAACACTCGAATAACAAGTAACAATGAAATATTACTAATAATAAGCTAAGAATATTACCATATATGATATCATTACAATGATTAAGATTCTGAATTAAGTCAATAACATTATTTAAATCATTGTACAGGAGGATCGGACACATATGAAAAAAATCGGACCTAAGGTAAGGGAAAATCTCTCAATCTCAATTTTTATCCGAGATTGTTTATACTTTGGTAATTACTGGGGCATATTTATCATCCACATCCATGTTTCGTCAATATGTAATATTATTTCTATACTCCTACAATTTTTTAAATCCAATTTTACCCTTTTGTGAGTTTTTAGTAAAAGATATGAAAGGAATCTGTTGTCATTTTTCGTACGAGGTACTTTTTGACTTTTCCGGCCAAAGTACGAGAATAATGTTTTCTTTAACGGTGTGAATGGATTGTTAGAAAATTATTTCCATGAAGCTTCCATTACAAGTTTTCATGTTTATTTTTAATCAAATTCTTTTAGTATAAAATTATATGACATTTTAAACAAGGAAAATGTTTTTTAAGTAGAAAGGATATTTTCCTCAAGAATGGAGTTCAGGCGTTTTATCAAAATTATTTTCCATCTAAGATAATATAGGGTTCTATTTCTATCCCAATTTTTTACATTTATTTGATTATGTTATGATGGAATTATTTTTATGAAGTTGTTTTATCTTATATGGATTATTTTATGTTGGAATGATGTTTAAGAATCTCATTTTTATTACATGGGTTATGTTATGATGTATGATTTATGATTTTGTGACAGACATAAGAATGGTTTCATTATGAGATGGGTGGGACCTATATATCCCTCCAATGCATTAGGTAAAGATTTATATCTCATGATATAGACATGGCTGGAACGGAAAGTTAAACCGGTTCAGTGATACAGGACTGGAACGAGGAGTGAACTCGGTTCAGAAATTGACTTTGTCCCCTAAGATAGTCTTGGCAATGAGTCTTGAATAATAAGAAATTATTCTCTATGATAATGTGTGTATAACAAAAAGTTTCATGTTTTAAGTTATGATTATTTATTTATCCCATGTTATGAAATTATGATCTCTTTTGCAGGTTCAGATTTCCAAAATGTTATGATATTATGAATATGATTGATATTTCTTTTTTTTACCCTTACTGAGCATTCAAGCTCACCCTTTTGTATGTTTTCATTTCCCAGGTCAGGAAGAAGGTTATTAAGTAGGATATTCCAAAAGCGACTCTAGATATGATGAAATAAATGGGAGACAATGTAGATGCTTTGGGAACCAATTTTTTATGTTTCCTTGTTTCTAAAGATACTATACCTATACGGTCCTACCATGGTTTTGTTATATGTACTAATAAGTATGCTTCAATTCTGAAGTAATAAAAATGTATGTAATGTATGGGTCATTATAAGGATGGTTTTCCCATTATATACCAAATATGAAAATGTAATGTTTTATATCTCATGAGATAATTATTTTCTATGTTGGTATAATTGGGGTTATGCTATGCCCACAAGATTATGTGTTGGTTTAATTGTAGTTAATCTATTATCACAAAGTTGTTCATGGTTATAACTATTTTTCATCTATTATGACAAGGTTGTAGGGAAGTATAATTAATGTTAATAAATGATTTCCAGGTTGTGTCTGGGTATTGTCGTGGTTAAGATATGCTCACAATTTTTTTAGTAAATTTAGTTTAGTATATTATTAAAAGGTGGTTCATGGATATAATTAATATTAATAATTTATCATAAAGTTATATTAGGGTATAATTTTATGTTATTATTTTCTAAAAATATGTTTATGGGTTTAATTTTAGAAATTATATATTTAGAAGACTTAGCAGTGAAATTATTTTGGTATAGATATGTTCACAATGATATGATTTCTTATTCCTATGTTTATGTGACACTCATATACATATATTTTTTCCTATCATGGATCATGTTTATTGATTAATGATGTACCTATCTTTTGAATCATATCATGTAATATTTCATTCCATATTAATTGACTCATTATTTAAGATCTATACTTTGATGAGTATTATTTTCTTATGTCACATAAAAATTCCCATATTATCATATTATTCCCTCTATTAATATTTAATTATAATTTATTATAATTAGCCTTACTAAAAATCAAATCTCACTTTAATTATTATGTTTATATTTCCTAGTATATGAAGATGTGTGAAACATATTAAATGTCAATAATGGGTATTAGTGTGGTTAAATTGAAGAAAAATTTTGACACATGTCCTAATATTAGTTATTTATATTGTTTATACTCAAAGACACTACACCTCATATTATTCATATTGTTTAATTAATTATAAGATATTAGTTTTAGACTATAAATTTTTTTTAAACTAAATATTCTTTTATATAACTTTTTATTAATGATATTGTTCAAAGAATGTGTTTTTAGATCAAGATCCAATAGTTTAGGTCTTGATATCATATATAAACCATACAAAAATCTTAACATCTCATCCCATGATGCATGTAACATATAACATATCCTCACATCCAAAAATTGCCTCAATAATCGTATTTATTCCGAGTGATATCTTATAGACAATTTTATTTCTCACATAAGAACCATAGGAAAATCCTACTGACCATCTCATTTCACCAATAAGGTTATCCATGGGCTCTATTATCACTCAATGGGTCTATATTTTTAGCATCATATGTTATCTAACACCATATCCAACAATGAATCTAACACTACATGGTGTTTTTCATAGAATAATGTATCATCCAAATCCAAGAATCAATGCCTAGTACAATCCACATAAAAATTTTCTTCATATCTCAGTACTTTTAACCAATACACCTCCTAATATATCTCAATCTAAACATTATGGAATCTTGATGCAAACATGTTTAACAATTAGTACAACCCATTCAGGGGTGTTATCATTCAATTCATTCAAGTCACCTCTTAAACCCATATCATGTACCCAAGGATTCATCATTATCATGGAAGAAGCATTATAACAGTCCACCCTTAATAGGATTTAACTAAGTATCCATGAGACATATAACTATCTCACCATCATTTACAATGTGTAAACCTTTCATCCCGACAATACTAGCCTAAGTAAACTAACCTAGGATACTTACATATTATCATTTATCATAATACCTACCCTTGGCCTGTCAATAAATTAATTATTACTATCTCCCATTAGTGACACTACTAAAAGTTGACCCCAATTATGAAATGGTCCTTGAAATCACCTACTCCATACCTAACTGGATCTATTATGCCCTCTCCCAATTATCTGGGGATCGTTTAGTTCCTACCCATTTAATAAAAATCTATAAAATAGGAATAAATGAATTAAAATTTATAAATAATATTATTATATTATATTAATGGGAACACAAACCTTAGTCGTGGAGTCACCATTTTCATAATTCTAATATCATCCTCAATCAACCACATCAACACTTCATCCATTCTCAAATCCAATTAAGTGATACTATCTAAAACTATAACAATGGATTATTAAATTTCATATTTTTATAAATAATTATTCAACTTAATCTAATATGTATATGACTTTATAAATACACACCATGCATCACTTCATCACCGAATTAATTTAAATACTTATCTATTGATCATTCTATTATACCCTTATGTTATTCTAAGAAAAATCCACATCAAAATGGAATTATTCAACCACGATCCAGAAAAATTATGAAATAAAAAATATCTAAAATCATACCAAAATCAGATGGAATTAAATGGAAAAAAACTATTGAATATGTTTAATAACATATATTGATCACTATGAAAAAGTGACAAAAAACACACCCTTCATCAAAATGGTACTAAGAAGGGAAGATAAGTGGGTGGGGAATATAAAATTTACGTCTTTAGTTTCCTAGTCAATCTAAACACTATGTGGGAATTCCAATCAATTACTATATTTCACATTCTAATAAATCCCATGATTTTTTAATGGTGTTCCAATTAGGGTTGTGGTGTGACTTCTTCACACCAAGAAATGTTTTGGCACATCCCTCCCAAGTCATAAAAATACTGCACTAGGAAGAGGGAAAAACCACAAACCTCACTCTATAATTGTAATATCATTATTTGTTTATAGAATTAACCATGAAATATTAGGAAGACTTCTGTTTTTATCACATCCTATACACCATTATTGATTTTACCCCTCTTAGTAGGCCATTTTGGGATCAAAAATTGGGTTATGATGTGACCACAATTTTCATGAATATATAGGACCTATATTATTACTTTCCATAGCATGACCAAAGGGTCCTGACATAATCATCCACCTACAATGAACCATATCAATGGGAAGGGGTCACCTCAACCTACTACAATTCTCACCTAAGAACTTGTAACATCCCCCAATACTTAATACATATTGAAAAATATCTATTAAATTTGTCTTAACACTCCAATTATTGATCCATGTCCCAATTCATAAATATGTATCTCTTCTACTCATAAAATCAAGATTTCCATGAAATTTAAAACCCAAAATAATGTGATTCATTAAACCAATAGTTATAACCCTATGAATTATATCTAATCACTTTTAAGAGGAACAAATGTCAAGGTAATTATTTTGTGGGATAAAATTGGTCTTCATGAACATACATAGATCAAGGTAGTTAAAAAAAGCATTGATATATGTGTGATGTAATATTTTATAGGGAAACGATTCATTCCAAAATTAGAACATGATTCCAAATATGGGATGATATAACCACCAACAAATAATAAAGGAAACCTCAACAAAATGAAAATATAAACTTTTAAAATCATAAAAATGAATCTCTCTTTTTCACCCCTAGTAAAAACTCATCACTTATACATATTAGAACTGCATCATTTTAATACAAACAAAGGGTGACAACATGACTAGGTTGTGAGAAAATAAAAAACATATATTCATGGGTATGGTCATTAGGTGTAAGAGATGTGGGTGTAATGGACTGGACAAATTGACCAAGTTAGTCATTCCAGGGCTCAAGTATCAAGTCACCACTTCACAAGCATTATGAGATGGGTGAAATTTTATTTTTATTAAATTTTCACCGAGATATTCTTTATTTCCCACCTATTTCACTCATCCATTCATGAAATTATGTGTTTTATGTCTAATATGGTAATGATTAAATCTATGATTAATTCTCTTTTATGAATTTACTTGGTTATAAAATACAATTCCTTATGTGGAGGTTTCGACTCATGTTTCCCATTTTGTTAATGATTTTGAGAATTTAAAATCTAAAATTATCCTACCATATATTTGGATACATGGGGATCTTGTATTGGTTCTCAATTAGATATATCTAGTGTTGGGTAATATTATAATTCACTTTCACATAATTCAATTTATTTCAAATATATTTATTCAATATTAAAAATTGATGGATTCATTTTTCACATGGTAATAGAACACTTTCTATTATTTGTTTATATCTTTTAAATATAGAGACATTAATCTAAAGCTTTATGTCATAATAATTTTTTTGAAAAAAAACTAATGTTTAAGGTCACATATCGTTAATTGAAACAAGGATGATGTCATAGTCATAAATCATAAAACAAAATTAAGGGTTAGGATTATTTTCTAACATAGAGTAAATATTATCCCATCATGAATGGGTAAGGTAATATATCAATATAGTTAACATCAAATAAATTTAAATATAGCTTATATTAAAAGTTATTAGATGATTATGAAGGATGAGACAATCAAAGAGTGAATTAAAACCTAAAATTTCATTGATAGCTTTGAATAAATAGTGACAATAATGTATTTTATATAATTAGGTATTTATATTTGGATGTATTGAAATTGGTCTAGTATGAAGACGATGTTCATTTAACATATTCAAATAATGTTTCCCACCATATTAAATTTTATGTGATAATATTTTAATTATTCTCTTTGTTAGAATAAAAAAAATCAATCGTGAAATATAATTGGAATGAATTTGGAATGTATATAGTATCATAATGTATATGGATCATTTTTGACATATGTTATATTCATTTAAAATAACCACGGAATGATATTAGTGATTCGCATAAAAATGTTAAAAATTAAGGAATATGATAAGAAGAAATATCCAGGGTTATTGGACCACTTTATCTCATAATTGAAATATATTAGACTTCTATGAAACTTGAGGAAGTGTACTTTGATGAAGATTTAGGGGTGTGTCTATGAAAAAGTGTTGGTACATTAGTAGAAATCTTATAACAATAAGAATCATAATATAGATAGTTTTTTTGATGTTTTTTGAAAATTAATAATCTTAATATTAGTATTCCTTATAGAAATCCTGATTTGAAGTGAGTAACCAAAGCATTAGGATGATGGGGGAAATGAAATAGAAGTTGAATTCATTGTTAGGTCTTAGATAAATTATTTGAACATAAAAATGTATCATAAAATTATAAGAATAATTATACATTTTGTCATTATAAGGTCTCGTCACATATGTAAATCATATTTATGGGGAATATAAATTAAATTTGATAGTGTTTTTTCAGTGTAGAAGAAAAAATTGGTATGAATTGGGTTTTACTACTATAGTGATGTGATATGGAATTATCTTAATAAATAGAACTAAAGATACTTAACATGAATTAGAAAGGGGTTATTCATGTGTATATATTAATGTTGATTGGATTTGTGGATATTTCTGGTTGATTCCAATGATCATCACTATATATATTGTGAGGATAGTAATTGATGCACATATATTTTGTAGAAAATAATCCTTTATATATCCTTCTTAAAAATGGAATATAAGGAAAAAAAATTTCCCAATTTTTTGTTTTTAGAGATAAAATGAATAAGAAGATGAAAAAGAATAAATTCTATGATAGAAATAAAGATTGAAGATGAATTTATTTGTGTTTGGATGAAGGTAATAGATTTTGAGCATAAAAATTTGTCCTATAAGAATGGGAATGACAACAATGGTATTTCAAGGAAGTATTTGGGTAGATATAATTCAATAGATTGATAAAGATTTAATAATATCAACCCAATATTGATCTATGATACAGAATGCTAATTTGAAATAAAATCCCATACACTATTATATTGATCTTTGAAATCTGAATGTTTTTATAATGATATATATTTTTGTGTAGAGAAAGAGTCACCAGTGATGATTTTAGGGGAATGAATATCATGTAATGAAATTATGAATTATTGATTGACCAATCCAAGAATTTTACAAGTCATGTGGTATGTAACATATGTCATGTAGTTGAACAAGCAGGGGTATGGACTCATATTCCACAAAACTGAGGTTCATTCACTAAATAATTCTAATTATTAAAGTATATGGTCATACAACTATAAAACTTGGTTCTATTAAATTTACAGACATATAATAAGGATCTATATTAATTTATATTTATGGTTATATAATAAGGTAATATTTTAAGATGTTTAAATTCATTCAGAGTGAATTATAATAAAGATACTGTGAAATTAATGCAATTTATTTCATGAGAAAACTTATATTGGTGGATTTCATGAAATAGTCACTATTTATTGTACATAGAGAGTAATATTAATTGGGGTTAACCTTGTATATATCATAGGATTATTCCCATGTTATATCATGTTTCTCTTGATTCATCCATAGTATCATGGGTTCCCCTTATGTCATGAACAATTCCCCTTGGATGAATGATCACACGTAGACCATCATAATGAATTCTAATTAGAGATTAATTTCATGAATCCTATGATTGTGAATTGTGTGTAAACGTTTTTCATTGATTTAATTCAATTCATAAACAATGATTTTCAACTAATCATATTTATATTTGTAATATATAATAGTGAAATAATGTAAGGAAAATTAAGCATCAATGTGTGAATGAAGATGTATTTCATATACCAACGAGTATATGGATTCCTATATTGTAGTTAGGGTTGTGGTATGACAATCCCTATAGAATTTATGATCTTTTATAACCATGATATACTTTATTTTCAAAATACCATTTGAAGGATTTTTTATAGGGACCTATTTATGGACCCTGTCGTACCATTATATCATTTTCCACTATATGGAAACATGATGAGGGTTAAGAATAAATAATATATACTTCATATCAACAATTTTTACTTTAGAATGGGACAACTAAAATAAACATTATTCCATCATCAATTTGGGATATAGGTGATCACAGGTCTAAATAGTGTTTGGTGAATTATGATGGGTAGTGGCTACCACATGATCTATACAGTGTTTAGTAAACCTTGTAATATAACCTTACAATAATCTCAAGATGGGGAATTTTGTTCATTATCTTATTTTTTAAAAGAAATTATTTACATTGTTTTTACTAGATTACCATATTTTAAAATTGGTTTTTTCTATTAATTGTTTCGTGAAACAGATTCAATTTAGTATGTTATTACATGAGATTCAAAATCTAGATAGTGACACCATGTTCAATGTTATGCTTGGATGGGGGGTGTGAGCAGATGAGGCTATTGTGAGAGATATTCAAGTGATAAATTTTATGAACATAAACCTACCGACACATGGCTTCGCCTTTTCACAATATGAAACATGCACAATTAGTCCCTATGATATTTCCTCATGGTATGTACATTATGTTATTATTTTATATAGTTTTTGGAATAAGATTTTATCATTTTTTTTTAATATATGAATATTGTAATGCATTATGTATGTGAATCATGGGGGTGAGGCATGATTTGTTTTTTTATTATCAATAAATAATTACTTTTATGAATTTTTATTTTATTATGACTCCCCTTGGTTCTTTACAGTTATTTTCAAGTGAACGGATCTTTTATAGTTTCCTTGAAAATTGTTTAAACCCTGTGATGGAATGTTTTTTAATGTTATTATTTAAACTAAATGAGTTTATTTAACATTGTTTCTTTAAAAGTGATTTATTTTAAGGATAAATGGTTAGTATCTAACAAAATTTTCCCCAAAAACTAGGCATGATGAAATATTCTAATAATAGTACATTTTGAGAATGTCTATGTATTATATAAGGTTTATTTTAATTTTTATATAAACTACATGAAAAAAATTTCAAATTCCTTCATAAAATGTAATTTGTTTCCTTATAAATGGAATATAATAAAATCAAGGGGGTATACCACTGGATTTTCCTCACACCATACTGAATCAAATCAGTGGGTTTGTGGTTAACATGATATTAGTATACTCTTCAGTTTTGGACTTTAGGTGAGTTTTTTATCTCTCTATATTGTGACGTGGGTGATTATTGGGTTATAGTGGTGGATTGAATGTCTCACATATCTGTTGGGTTATGGTTGGGGATCTTCTAGTGGTTTTGTGTCAAAATGAATCTTTATTACATTTTTAAAAAACAGTATATTTTTGTAATCTATATATATTATAATTTGGATTATTTAAATATTTTATAATGGGAATGGAAACATATATTAATAATGTTTTCATACTAGTGTACTTAGTTTTATTATAAATAAAATACAATGTTATAATTTTGGTATACTACTAGGCTTTGGCATATACCCTACATACTCACATCATAGTGTATATAATATTCATGTTTCATTCTAGTAATAATATTGGGTCTTTCATGTGGGTATATTAACCCTTACTATTGGGAATTAGGTGATCATTCTGATATGTTTGTGGCATGAGAGTCGCAAAGAGATGTAGTGGGGTTTTTTCAAGTTTGGATTCACTTTTTTCTAGTCATGTGGTGTATCAACCAGTTAGACCAACATTTTATTTTTATTTTTGTTTGATTTAGATATTTAAAAATTTAAAAATATTTATTAAAAAAATTATTTATGAAAAACAATTGTTTTATAAAATACAAATAATTTTTATTTATCATTATCCCTTGTTTGGTTGGTTTTTTATGTCAACTAATTTTTTTTGGAATAATGGTCAAATACAGGGAAACCTTGTTAAAGGATTATTTTTGAAACTATTTTTTGTATTTTTTATGAATTATGATTATATCATTCTTATGTGTTCAATGGTGATAAAATAATTATTTTCACTATCCTATGGTGGTCATGAACATACATTGGGCCATGTGGTGGAATTACATGGGGTATGGAACTGGTAATTTAGGGTGGATTTATACGAAATGGGATTAGATCCCAATTATTATTTTTCATATTTTTTAGGATATGAAATGGTTCCTATGATAAATATTCATGGGTTTGGAGGAGTTCATTCTCATCTTTCTCATTTGGCAGACCTCATGTTTCAATGGGCTATTGAGAGTCTTATTTTTTTTATTTGGATTTATAGACATTTATTCTAGATATATTTTGATGTTTTTTTCTTCTAATATAGGATATAGGAATTCATTGGTATATTTCATTGGAAAATAATTATTTTAGAGTTAAAATTGTGTAAATTAATGGGTTCCTTGTCTGTAAAATAGTGAGCTTCCCAGGAAATACATTTCTAGACATATCTAGTGGCACTTACATGGTTGGTGAATAGTCTTAAAAAAATACATCTAATCACTTAATAGAGTTATATTTTGGGATTATAGTAATATTCCCATGATTCGTGTTTTTACCCACCATTTTGTTTTATAGGGATTTTTATGAATATTTATGGTAACCATTGTACATTTTGAATGTGGTTTGACTAGTTTATAAAATTCATGCCTTCTGTTTTGGTATTTAAATTTATTTTGAAATTTTTTATTTTATTAATTGATTTTTATTTTTTAAAATTTATAAATTAATGTGAAATTTATTTGTGAGAAAGAAACTATTTCATGGTTGTGATGGTATTTATGGAATGAAATTAAAGGATTTTAAGTGGTGAAGATATTAAAATGTTATATCATGTTTGGATTAATGTGAAACAATTTTTAATTAAATTATTTCTTTTTTATTATTGCTTTTGGAATATTTTTAAGTAAATAAACCCATTTGGTGTTTCTAAATGGAATTAAAATCATTTTATAATATTTTTAAATGTGGTTTTAATTGTATTTTTATAATATTTTTTTTGTTATGGGGATTTTTATCTATTATATTGAGGTTTTTGTTGATTTTTTTGAATAATGTGTAATTGTTATGTTATAAAATGTGATCCCAAGAAAGAATTTAAAGAAATAGAACATAAATCTCTTGGTCCGATGGATTAGAGATCCAGATGTAGTGTTTCTAATCAAACCCTTTACATAGAATGATGAAGGAGTGGATTTTTTTAGTACTTATCAGCTTATACATCTTGTGTTTGAGATTCTAAATCATCATCCTCCAAAATTTCATAGTGTTTAAAGATTTTATGAGGTGATATAGTGGATATCTAGGATTAATTAGATCTTAAAGTCTCAAGAAAGTCCATAATACAAATGGATTTGGAGAACCACTCTATTATTTTACGGATTATGGTTAAATTAGTGGAAGAACATTATCTATGCTCACCCATTCAATGTTTTGTCATAAAGATATTTCATGTACACATTAATTCAATGGTTTCCTCTTAGGGGGAAGATAATATCAACAGTTATGGAATTTAATAGTGTCTATCAAGGAATTATTTCAGTGAAATACTACGTTAAATGTTTCACTATACTGGTTCTTTTCTCCCATGACTTGGTTATTGATGATTCTAAAAAGGAATCGATTATTTACAGATTCCTTCATCCCAATCTCACCTCTATGTTGTTTCAGTTTGTCTTGACCACCATCATAGAAGAGGTGTATAGGGTCACTTTTTGAAACTTTATTGATAATTCAATAGGGGGAAACATATTTTATGGGAACACATGGAGTCAAAAGGTGTTATCTAGCTAGTGTGAATTAGAACCCAATTGTCTTCTATTTGTGTAAGATGTATTATAATGTTGGTCCTTCTTTTCTGATTGAAATAAGGAACATTTGTCAATATGGACGCCATTTTTAACTACATAGGTTCTTTATGATGAGTTGATATTAGAAGAAGATATATCAAACTCATCGATAGACCATTCAATGAACTATTTTAATACATACACCTAAATAGTAGTATGTGGTTGTTTTATAATTCCATAATATAAAACATTTATTTATTGGAAAAAAAATTTATAATTTAAACACCCCTCATATTTTGTTATAATGGTTAATAGAGGGTTTTTATATTGTTATTATGATTTGAGATGTTCATGCATCATTTCTATTATATTAATTTTCCTTTTTCATTGTGTTGATAATGGTTCAGGTGTTATTTTATGAATGATAGGGGAGTACATTGGGTGATGGTTAGGGAAAGATATAGTTTTTTGGGAATAACCTTATAGTTTCGAGATGATATTTTATTCTATAATTCTATTAGGTTGGAATTTTGTAGTTCTAGAATGGAGTTATACTTCATGCAGGCTTGTGACCCAAAGTCAAAACATGACATCACGTATTGGGGAATGTCCATTTCTAGTGTGATTCTACCAGTTCAATTGAGTGAATTATTTAGGGTAATTAAATCTAGTGAACTTATAATATTTTGAAGGGATATCTAAATTGTGTGTTTTTTAGCTATATTATTTCAGTTTGTGTATTTTTGGATTCTATGTGATGGTTATTCCTTTCGTTACTCTTATCAAGTTTTTCACCAATTCCAATTAACTATAAATATTGGTGAGACCTTTATCTAGTCTTGTTATTTTTCCTATATCTCATGGGGTTTCATCCTTGATTTTTTAATCTTTTACATTCCATTATTTCAAGAACATGTGTCCATAGTTATTTCTAAGGTGTTGGTGTTGTTCATTCCATTATTCTATATATGGAATCAGGTGGAGTGAGAATTTTGAATTTTTAGAGTTACTAAACATAATGTAGAATACAATAGTTTTCATCCTAATTTTCCATTATTTTATGAATAATTTATTAGGATTCGTGTTTCCTTAATGAATATTTTGATCTATTCATTCCATAGGAGTGGTTTTTTAGATTACCATGTTTTGGGTTCCATGATTGAGAGTTGTCCTTTTTTCTATAATTATATTTTAATTTAGTTGGTCAATACCTTCCCCATTTCACATGACATCAATGAAATTCTGTGAGTGGGAATTCTTATAGAATAATGTTTCATGTATGTGAGAATTATAACACCATGAAATCAATCTTCATTTATTTTTCGACGAGATTAATTTATTTATTAGTTTTAGCATGTTTGGGGATTGAAATAATCAGTTTTTTAATTTCTTCCAAGGATGCATGGTTAGGATCAAGGATTAGTAAATCATTCTGTTGAAACCATGCCCCATATATATTTTGGGGTCGAGGAAATCACATATTTGATAGCACACGGGGAAACACTATTTTACCATGGGGATTAAAAAATTTAGTAATTAACAAAACATAAACAAACTATCTATAAAATCATACTAATTGGTATGTCCAAATGTCGAACCGATTAAAATATTCATAGATTCCATATGTAAATTAATAACAAAATTGTTATTATTTGTAAAATAGAAATAAATAATATGGGAAAAAATTTCATTTTTAATATATAGATGGGAATCATGAAATATTAAGTGATTTTTAGTTGATTCATTTGAAATTACTCCTAGAATCCCAAAACAATGGTATTACAATTCAAAATGAAATACATTTATAATTAAAAAAATAAATAATACAAAAAACCAAAATGTAAAAAAAATAAAATAATCCCTAAAGATAAAATCACCATATAATCACATCACCTAGAACTAATGAAATACCCCTCTTGATAGTATGAAGAGCAATAGAGACATAGTTATCGATAGGTTAAGAATGGAAGCAATAGCAGGGCTCGGGTTTATATGCTCCAATCAACTAGCCATCATTCATCGTATCTGGTATATAATATATAAAATCTAGTTTCTGATTTCTCATCTATTTTCACCATATATATTATATAATGGATCAAATAAATTAAGGTTTTTTATAAAATGATCTCATCAGAATATTAAATATTCTAACTTGATATTGGGTTGAAATCCTAAATGGGATTCATAATGTGATCCAGTGTGTCCTCAAAATCTAAAATATTCTTCCTTCATTGAAAAAGGATTAAAAAATTAGTTTATTATCAAGAATAACCTTTGTTATACATAAAAAACATGAAGTGAATCTTAATTACACAACATTAATGGAGGAAACATAATTAAATGTAATCTTTGATGAATAATATAATAATATATATATTTTAGCTCCAGAATAGAAGATTCACGGAGTGAAATGTAGTGTCAAAAATTGAATTACATTATCTCTCTTATGGTTTAGTTTTTTCATGTTCTCTCTTCATGTATGTAGTTCCATTCATGACTTCAATACCATTCAAAAAATTAATGGAATTTTTTTCTATTTTTTCCTCTATATTAGCTTGGTTATTCAGTTTTAAGACCTAAAATTTGTCTATAATCATCTAATATAGAGTGAATTCCCCATATGATATAAATTTTAATCTGGTATTTCTCAATTTAAATGTTCCCCATATATTATTTGTATCATAAAAAAGATAGATCAATCCATTAAATGACAGCATGATTGTTTAATAAATGAAAAAATATCCATTTTGATTACTAAACATTGTATGTATGAATTGTGTGTATCATGACCACCAACAATTATTTTGAGGCTATCGCTCAAGGATTAAATATCAACATACTAAAATATATGTAAACTCATTCATAAATTATAATCTATGTTAATAAAATTTGTTAATAAAGTGGGTTATAAAAAAATTCAATAATCACATAGAAAAATTCATCAATACCTCACTTTTCAAAGAGCATATTCAACCATGTTTTTTTTAATTTTCCTATTCAGAAATGAGAAGTACTCTTAATACATAAATATTTATCTTTTAATTTAGAATTAATATGAATTTAACTTACAATATACATCAAATTTATATTTTTCTTCCCATTACTCATGGTAAAAAATGTAACATATTGTTTTCATACACTAATTACATCTTACATACCATAGGATTGAAAGAAATCTTGTATCTCCACCATGTAAAAAAATAGATAAAAATTAATAATGAGTACATTTCATTATGGTTCAAATTTCTCTTGGTTATTAGGGTAAACTATATAAATGATTTGAAAAAAATACCAAAAATGTTTTGCGTAAAATCATATTTCATGATATAAAATTATATTCCCATTGAAATATTATTGTAGTGCTAAAAATACAATCTCTCCATTCCCAAAATCCCAATATGGGTACTTGATAAACATATGTATAATGAATAAATCACACCCCTTATTTTGTGAATTAATTTTTTTAAAAGTTTATTTTCATATAAATATCCAATATACCACCAAACCACATATTATCATAGGATTACTAGTCTACGAATAGTGATTTTTTATCCTCCTAAGAAATGACGCATTTTTTAATTTTTATTATTATTATATTATAATTTTAATAATGTTGTATGATAAGGTATAATGAAAACATAGACTCCCCTAGAATTAGTCACCCCCCCACCCCCAATAATTTCTCCTCACTAAATTAAATCACCATACACAATGGAAATCCTCTCCCCAACACTTATTTATTTTAATTTCATGAAACACACTGAGATTATGGTAGGAAAATAAATTAATGTCCAGCAACATTTCTACATTCCTATCAAGGTCATTCATGGAATCTATGGGAAAGTGATAGATTAGTGAAATTTATGTCTAGGTATAAAGATATATATAATAATATGCCTCTATCACTTAAAATGTGATTCGGTTTATTAAGTGCTTTGTTAAGATTCCTGGAATGTTCTAGAAGAGAACATACTAGAGTATCTCAAGAAATATATTATAGAATGAATGAGAAATATTGGATGAGAGATTTTCATGAGAATGAAATTGAATTGTTGGTAAAATATCTCATGGAATCAAATAAAAATAATATAATACATTAATGAAAATATTATACATTTTTTGAAGACCAAATCTCAGAAAAAATTCATTTACAAGAATTAAAAATCCTCTTTAAATTAATATTTTCTAAATCTAAATCCCTTTTTTTATCAAATTATTATTTTCTCCCATTTTTCCCATTCAAATTTATTCATAATTATTTTTAAAAACATGAAATAAAAAGTATAATAATTAGTTTATATCTCTTATAAATGTAGATAAGAAAACTAACTCTTTTATATGTAATCATCTTCAAAATGAAAATTTAAAAAAAATGTGGTCAATACAAAATAAAAATATAGAATTGGAATTCTTACTCCCATATAAATGAAACATAAAATCAGTAAGCATAATTTCGTTATAAATTATGATTATTAAGTGTATTAATTTAATGATTTGTATTGGTTTCATGAAGGGTAGTTTATAAAAAAATCTACTTCAATTTCATTTTGCTATATTCATTCTAGTGTTTTTATCTTAAACATTAAGAATGAAAAAAAAGTGAAAGTATTTGCATTATATGAATAAAATCTAAAACTAATTAGCGGAGAGTATAAATTAATAAAAATATAAAATAGAACATTACTAAAAACATGGTTTTTCTCATTGATTCACTATAGTTAAATTTCATGTTCTTAAGCTTACCAATTTTAGATCAAGTGATGGATTATTGATAAGATTAAACATGCACAGGGATTAAAAATAGATATATATGTGACTTTTCACTGAATATGGGCCATATAAATTATTATAAAGATAAATTCATTCAACCTCTAGCACATAAGGTCTATCCACTAATCAGTTTTTTGAATAGAAAATACATTCCCCAAGGGGTGCACCATCCTATCATAATAGCATTATTAAATCTTTTTTTTAGTTGTCATCCCTCCATTTTCAATTTTCTTATCCCTTATAATTTCAATTTACTTTTTTATATTTTACTTATTCTTCATTATAGTATATAGTTAATACCTCTTTAGGATATTATAAAATGTAATCCTATTCCAAACCATACTTTTCAACTTAATTAATTTCATTATCCATCATACCAAAACTCTCTATTGATCATTATATGTTGAAAATTACTTGTTCATTTCCCACTCACAAATATAACTCTCTGTATTGAAGGTTGATCAACACTTTTCTAGTTTCTAAAAATTGTTTTCTTTGTATAAAATGCATCTTCTCCTCTTCTATATTAATAAAAAATGGTCCATAGTTGAGTTAAACATATCAACATTATTCAAAACATATTCAATAAATCCTTGGGGGAATTTCACTTTTGAATATTCTAATTGAACTATGACTCTTGTGGGTTTTAAACCCTCTATTTCAAGGATCTTAAAAGTGGTGTATTGAATGATATTAACACTTGAACCAAAATCACATATATCCTTTCCAAATATATTTGAAACAAAAAATATAGGAATATAAAAACTCCCCATATCTTATCACTTCATTATTTTATTTATTGAAACCACTATAGAGAATTATCTCATGAAAAATATTGTCATTTTCTCTTATGCATAATTTTGTTTGTTACTAACACATTCATGACCATCAACCAATTTTTCATATTAAATAATGCTTCTAGAAAAGAAAAATTATCTTGGAAATTTTAAATTTTTTATCATACAATAACCATTATAATTTTATATTATCCTCATTAATTTTATCTATAAATGGTATATGTTGTTTTTATGATGATATTTCTTCCTATATTTCATATTATTCATCAAATTTGTTTTTGTTCTTCCATTATAGCTCATCATATTCCATTTAATCATGTTTCTCGTGTAGTATTTGGATGGATTTTGGGGTTTTCATTGGAAACATTTCCACTTTATAATTATGTAGATTTCAAATATTATTGTGTGCCTTATTTGGTATTTCCTAATAGTACTCCTATCAAACATTCTCTAATGACCTTAGTATTTTATCCATCATTAAATAATATAATTCAAAATGTATCCTTCTGATTCATTAATTCCTCATTTATTTCCATGCTTGCATCCCTAGTTGTGTTCAGGAACATGGAAAATGTTTCTTCTAAGTTATAGATCCAAGTCAAGAGTGAGGGACCCTCATAAACTTTTTAGATGTATCTATTTAGACATAGTTAATACCCATTGGACTTTTAGTTTTGGAAGAATATACATAATAATATTTTTATTTTTTCATAATCAACGTAATTAAAATCATCATTTTTCATACCATATCTTTATTCTCATGGATTAAAATTGGTAATGCATCCATATGTTCTAAAGATGTTCACTCCTCACCATTGGGTGGTTTATGATTACCACTATAATCTATTAATGTTAATTTCATCTAAAAGGTTGTATATTTATTTAGGTGACTTTTTGATCAATGATCATCTTACTTTCATGTCCATGATCATTCTTTCTTTTATGTAAGAGGACCTTATAATAATATTGAATCCATATCCATATTTCAATACCATGATATAGTAATTTTGGAGTTAAATTATTAAATAAACACAATAACTAAATAGGGACTCATCAAAAAACTTAATAAAATTTATTATTTCAACTTGAAATTTATATATTTCGATAGATTGAAGAATTAGGTTAAACTATATCTCAAAAAATCATCCTATGTAGTAATGGAATGAAAAGTGTGTCTTTTAAATCATTCAATATATTTTTATTTTAGATAAAATATAAAAAAACCTCAAAAAATTTCACATCATGGGAGACATTGTTGAATTGATAGGTCTATAATAGTTTAAAAAAATATCTATATGGGTTATTAGATCCACATGTAACAGACTAAAAAATTGAATCATGTTTGATACCATCTAGATTGTGGCTAAAATTATTTCAAATTATAGATCCATGAACAATGGTTCAATATGGATGGGCTAGATTCATATTCTTAAAGAATTGACCTAATCCATTAGTCTACACATCACCTATGGTTGATTAAAATCTTCTCTAGACATTATTTTTTATTCTTCTTCTACCTTTTTTTTATTTCTCGTCATATATTTGGTCATCTCTAGATCTAGGTAATATTTTAGATCACAAATTTTCTCTTTCTTAGGAGTGGACTAGTCTTATAATAGATTATTATTAGAAAAAACAACAAGACATGACCAGTTTTAAAATAGTGAATTAAAATATAAACTTTTTTGACTATTCCTAATTAAAAATATAATTTCAAAAAATTCCCTTGATAAAATCAGAAAATAATTGTTAGATCATAGGAAATCATTAATTCCTTATGATTATTACAAAAAATATATTCATTTATGAAAATTAAATAACCTATCTAAAAAATATATAGTACAAGGTATATTCATGTGTCGAACCCATATGGATGATCAAAAATAACATATGTAAATTATAAAATAAATTGTTTTATTTTTTTTCAAAAATACATATAATTAATGAATAAAAGTGAATTTGGTTTTTTAAAATCAATATGGGAATCATATTAGGTTCAATTATTTAAAGGATTTTTCCCTAGGGAATAACAAATTTACTGGTTCATTCATATTTTTTATTAGAATTCAATCTTATGGATCCTTGGTCAGGGTTCCCTTTTTAATACAATAATGTCATTATTCGTATGGTCAAATACATTCTTCGATTACATCACTATGTGACCCAAAAGAGTATTTAAATATAACAACTCTATATTTCATAATAGTTATAAAAAAAACTAGGTACATTAGTTTTTTCATTTTAAATTACTCCTAAATCAAAAAACAATGATCATGAAATGAAAAATATACTAGATTTAGAATTTAAAATTATTATTTCCTTAACACAAACCTTAATTGTGATGGATAAATATCCCTATGTAGAAATTTACCCAAAACCACATCACCCAATATTAAAATACTACTCCTTCATGTAAGTCATGAGGAAGAATGGATACATTTTTACCAAGTAGGGGAAAAAGGAAGTGGAAACATGAATCTTAGTCAAACACACCCATTATCTAGACATTGTCCATTATATATTGTATATGGTTTATACAATATATTCTCTCATATCTCATCTTTGGAATCTCTATATTCAGTTTTAGTGATCTAAATAAATATGGTTTTTTTAAAAGTGCTCGTATCAGTACAATAAATATTCTCACTTGATAGAGGGTTCATGCCCTAATGGGATTACTAGTGTGATTAAATGCATGCTCATATTCTGATATCTACTCAATTTATTACACTCACACCATAAGCAAGTTTTTGAGCATGAATTACATTTTTTATTTATATAAACGAAGAAATAATATTCATATTATAGTGGGAATAAAAGACAATTAATTTAGAATATGTCACTAATGAGTTACATCAAAATATAGATTTTAGGGATATTCCACAAAATCATCATGGAATCAACTCTATTGTCGTTCTTTGAATTCATGGAGCTCTCATCGGAGTTAGTTAAATTACAATCTATCTTCTCATCCTTATTTAAATTTATTACGTGAGTATAGTTCATGATGTGAATATCCATTTTCTATGATATTTGCCTCTATATCAGCTCAGTTCATCAATTTCATTCCTCAAAATCATCCTATATTCATCCCTCATCAAGGGAAGTACTTTTATGATGAATAAAGTGATCCAATGTGTCTCATTTTTATTACTTATAATCAGGTTTTTATTCCAAATATGAAAGAAACAATTAAATATATGCAGTATTTATTAATAAAATGACAATATTTATTATTTTATATACTAAAAAATATAATTATTCAATTTATGTGTCAATATTTTGAACATGGTTTGTTGACAATTTCTTGAAACCCATGAGACCTATAATATTAGTGTTAATTTTCACCACACAACCTATAAAATGATAGCTTAATAATGTCAGACAAACATGCAACCGGTTTGGGTTGAGAAATCACTATCACATTGAGATCATTTTTTAAGGTGTGTGAATCCTTAAAGGATATATAAGAAAGATAAGATGTGTCTATCTCTTATCTTATTTGTTTTAGGTTAAAGTATTATTTGATGTATCGTGTTACACCATGATGTTTTTAGCTAATTTCTCTAAGAATTCCCATTCAAAATAATATTGTTTAAAACATATATTTCCAAAATAATTTAAATTTTGTATATTTAAAAGAGAATATAATAGTGGAAATTTATGTGATTACATTGGTCCTTATAATGTTTATCCACTATTTAATCTCTATTTTCATACATTTTATATTATTGAGAACATGAATTGATGCTTTTATGAATAATTTTTTATGTTTTTTATGTCTCGGTTACGGGATCATTGTGAAAGGGGGTGAATGATCAGGTGTGATGCTTATTTGATTTCATTGTTGCCATTATATACGGTGGTGTTCTTATCACATGATAATATTATATTGAAAATAAGAAACAATATTATGTTATTATATGAGGATCTTATGAAAATAATTGGAATTTTTAGGGAATGTTTCATTACTAATTGAGTGTGATACCCTAGCTAGCAACCCCTAGTTGAATGTTACACCCAGTTAGGGTGCATGTCACCATTGAGGATAGTGAGAGATAAATTTATGTGATATGTTGTGTGAATGATATTTTTTTCAAATATGGTTCCACCGTTTCACCTCAATAATATTAACACTTTAGTCAATCAGGTATTTCCTCATGGTATATACTTTACATTATACTTATTTATGGTGGTTGGACTACGATATTCTTATTTCATTACATGTGGATACGTTGATTTTTTTATTGTTAAACATGGTTGGTGAGTATTAATTTATAGATAATTTCATTTACCTTTGAGTTGTAGGGATTTTCATTTTATTATTCTTTCCCTTAGTTATATACATGTTCTTAAATCCTGTATGAGTTAGTGTTTTGAAAATGGAAATAGGTTGTGGTTTCAAAATGAAAATTATTTTTAAAATGAATTTGGAAATTTTTTTAATCCAAGTGATGTTTGGTATAAAAATGTCGTGATTTGTACCAAAACATATGGCTTATCCTATTTTCATGGATTTGATTTGTTTTAATGATAAATTGTTATATTTTTATTGTGTTTCTTTTCCACAAAGCATCCATATCTTATGTTTAATTAATGGTACATTTTGAAAAAGTATATTCATTATACCTTTATTTGTTTATGTTTGGAATAAAGGAAATTAAATCATATTTATATTATTCATTCAAACATGTGTACTTAGTTTCATTATAAATGAAATGTAATGGAATCATGTCGGTATCCTACTATACTCTCAATTACAGCTTATGTACTTAAATTGTTTGGTATGAAGTCTTCATGTTTTTTATGGTTATTAGGTTTTGTCTTATATGTTGGTTTGCTACCACTCATCACTGGAAATAGGCTAATTTTTGGTTTATGGTGGTGGATTGAAAGTCAAATAGAGTTTTTTTGGGGGAGTTACATAGTTTAGATCAAATACTTTTCAGTTTAATAGTTTCTCAGCCTCTTATTCCACCATCACCTATTTAATTTTGATTTTCTTTGTTATTTTTGAAATTTAAAATCATTATAAAATATTGGATTCATTATTTTGAAAAAAATAATGTATAATAAAATTTCATTTATCTTTTTCTATTTTCCTTCTTTGGTTGGATTTTTTATTAGTTCTACTATTTTATATTTTTTCCTGATCATCCCATTTAAGGATTCCTTTTTCTAGGTTTCTGGTTGGAACCATTTTTTATCTTGATTTTAATGAGTGTAAAATAATTCCCAAAATTTCATCATTGATACCATATTGATTTTCAATAGACTGATGTGATCAGTAATGCACCTCAAGCCTTATGGAAGGTTGACCTGTGTGGGATGTGAGGTCATCCTGGGATGCTTCACTACATAAATACATTAAAATTTCATCAATTATATACTAATATTTTTTGAGGTACATTGTTCCTATTAATGATATTATAATGAAAAAAATTATGATATCTATTATTATGAAATACATTAAGGGTTTAATGTTGACTCATTTTAAAATTAGGTCAGTGGTGGTGTGGATGAACATTAATTGTATTCTTATAGATATAGGATTTGGACCCATGAAATAAATACCATAATTATGAATAGATATGGGTTTTCTATATTGTACAATAACATTGGAAGTAAATTAATTTAATTATAATGTATCCAACAGTCATTGAATATCATCATTAATTCCATGAAATCCTATGTCATTAATACACATAACTATACATATTTCTTAATTTAGTGTAAGATCATGGTTCTAGACTATTGAGTGCCACATGTCTCATCATAGAATTATTATATTATGATGAAATTCTATTCACCATTAATTTCCCATTATAAAACACCATAAAATGACCATTTTTTGGATAATCATTTAATACTATAGCCCATCGAAATGATGAATTTTTTCACATATCGTTGTATGTTTTTTTCTTAGATTTATGTTTTTGTTGATTATCATTTTTATGGTATTCTATTATAGGATACATCTTTCTAGAAATGGAATCAATATGAGTTGGTAAAGGTTCACCTTGTTATAGGGTGAAAATAATTTAACTAGTTTCCTTGATATCATTTTGGATGAATAAATTCCCCACCCTCTTATGCATGATACAAATAACCCACACATCCGGATTTAGTTCTTTGAAGGAAATAACAGCATTGACCAGTGCATCCAATTCTCGATTATATGAGTTTGTGATGTGATACAACATTTAATGTAAGTCGATATCATTTATCTACCCTCATACATATTCATGAAATGGAATTAACTCTTCCTTTATGATGGAATAGTTATCATTTAATTTAATAATTAACACTTCTCAATCACCCCATATATTAAAATGGGAAACATGTATCTGTATGTTCATTTACAATCATGTGATGAGGGACTCATATTACATGTCATTGTTAGTACATAATTAATGTAGTAGGAATAAATAAGACACGATTTCTTTTTTGGGGGAGATGATCTTGATAAACAAGTGTATACTACTGAGCCTCAGGTTTTTCATCCTTCTACTTGTCTGGTTCTATAAAGAATCATTAATATATATATCCCATTATTGGTATGGTTTTTGGATGGAAAAGTGTTATTCATCATAGAGATTATTCATAAATAGTGAAATCATTATTATTGGGTGTTTAATGATAAAATCTACTAAAAATTTCTCCCTAATTACCTTTTGAGAAATAAATTTTATGTCTACCTACAATATGGGGACTAACCATCCGAATGATTCATAAAATGTATGAGATTCGTAAAATAAGTTAACAACATAAGGTTATTCATATCAAAATTAAAATATTAGGTCTCATCATTCAAAATTATTTTGATGAGATAGTATTGACTATTGTCCAGTCATAAATCATTTTTTGAGGTAATAGTGGACCAATCGACCACTCTAGTGTTTCCAGCTAGATTATGATGGGTTTTTTCTATTTCTCAACTTATATATGGGATGTTGAGAGAGTTACTATTTTAAATCAATGAATATATTTTTAAAATTATCTTCCAAATGATATGTGACCCCTTTAAACATCATCATTTTAAAGGGGAACCACTTCCCAGTTATGTTTCTTATGAAGAATCTATTTTAGAAAAAATATCCACATAATCCTTAAAATAATTTGAGTTTATTATGGGTTATCATATAATGTATAGACATAATAAATAATTGGTTGACCTTAATTTTATGATGGAATATTGTTAAGAATATATTTTTTGCACCTTAAATAAATTGTTCTATGGGAAAATATTAATGTTTTGTGGTCATAAATTACAAGAATTATACAAATGATAAGAATTTTGATCATAATATTGATAAAGTTTTCTGATCAAATCACCCTCATTTAATTAAAATGTAATTATTTAAAATGAAATTAAAATATATATCATAACACATTTTTGGTATTAGATTAATTTTTAATGAAAAAGGGCTTTACACCGAAATAGTATACACATTATTGTGACCTAATGGTGGCCTCTAACTCATCCAAAAGTGTTATATGTATATAGTTATAATAGGATTGCACATAAATGAGTAAAATAATTTAAATCTAACCATAACATCAATAATTAGTTCTATGATTTGGACATAGAGGTTTTATTTTTGAAAATGGTTGTTCAAATTCATAAAATAAATATAGGCCCTCATTTACTCATTCATATCCATCATAGGTATGATATTAGAAATTCATAATGGGAATGTAGAAATAAAAATAAATCTATCATTAATGAGTTTATCATCCCAATTATCTACTTTATAATCATTGTTTAAAAACAGTCAATTTTTTCATTCTTATAGGTATAATGATTGTCTGTAAAAATCAATGGTTGATTAAAAACCTTGGGATCTAACCCAATCATTCTGTAATAATTCCATGAAATAACTTATGAATGTTTCTAAGGTAATGAGGAATATTTATTCCATTCTTCAGAGGTATTGGGGGAAAAATAAATGTGGTATGTGATTCCAATTTTTCTCCCAAATTTGCTTATAGATGTTCATTAATTATAGTCAAAAAATAATCCTCTGATTCTAATACATAATCTTAGAGTTATTATTTATCCTCTATTTTATTAAATTGAGTGAAATATAGGTTTTCTTCTTAATATTTTTGAAATTGTGTTTATGAATTGTAACTTTTAATGGGAATTCATTATTTTGTGGAATTATAGAGTTCTTCATGTGTAGCGGACCCCATTAAATAGAGTCAAATATGCCGAAACACCAGTTCTTATTCTGAGGTTCATGGAAATCTAATTTACGTTTCATGGCTATATAGACTGGATATCAATCAAACAAACTTTTAGATAAATATGTTTTCAGGAAAAATTGATTCATTCCAAATTAATTTGGGGTACCTTCCTCTATAGTTTGTTCTAAATCAATATATTTTACGTGTTGACTATTCTATGAGATAAAGGTAATTATAGGGTTTGTGTAATTATAAAACAAAACCAAATTAATCATTAAATCAATATTTTCTACCTAAAAGTCATGTTTAAATGATAATAAATTTTTATCATGTTAATTCATTTGATTTATTTTAGAATGTTCTAGGAAATTTGAAAAAATGATTTATATATCATTTTTATTATCGAATATTTCAGCTATCTTTTTTAGAACACCACATCTATATGATGATATTTATATAATTTAATAGTGGTTTTATCACCATAAAATTCCCTTACCAAGAGACTATTTATGAAATTGGTGATAAAAGGAGGGTATTATTGCTTGTTAAATCAGATAAGGCCCTCCCAATCAGGCCTTGAAAATCAAGTAAAATTTAACAACCCTGAATCCATAGCTAGAAATAAAATCTATAAACATGGTCATAAAATTGATACTTTTGAGTACACTCTATAGCATCCAAGGCATTTATAGAATAATAAATTTTTATATATATTAATATTTTTAAATTTAATATTAATTTTAGTTTAAATGGTACACTATGTATAATAGCGTACCCAACATGCAATAATGGGTGTCTCCAAAATGTTACGTTGCACACAACACTAAGTAATATCGAAAAATAATACAACAATAATATTATTATTTTAAATGTTTGTTAATGCCTAGGAATTATTTGGAAGGAATGAAAACAATTATCTATATTATGAATTTACATATTTGTTAGATTTTTATACATTTATCCAATGAATTTTAGAGTATTAAAATGATAATTAATCCAATTTTAGGCATAAAATACCCTAATATTTTTAAAAGTTTGTTTTATAGCCTTTTGATGGAGAACCCTTTTTTAAAAATATATCTTTTCACATTTATATGTTTTATATGATAAAATAAACATCTTATATAGAATAGATACATCAAAATTTACTTTTGGTATCTTTCTGATAAAATTCATTTTTTAAAATGAATAGTAAAAAATAGTGGATATAAATTCAAAACCACATTTTCATTTAATTTATTCATATAGATATATTTTCATTTTAATTAGTTTTAAAGTGTAATTGGATTATTTTTTTATAAATTAATCCAATAATGGCTATTGGAATTAATTTTACATTTTAATTTGACATAAACACATGTCAATGTTTTGATAGTTTTTACTTCTTAAAACCTCGTTTTCTAGTTTTGACAGTGGGGATTAATTTTAATTTAATTTCTACCAATTATATTTTTTTAATATAAAATATTAGATTAAAAATTTGGAATTAGATGTTCCAAATTATTTAAATAGTCGTCCTTTATTTTTGGATACTATGAATAGTAGTTCAAATAATTATTTTTATTTACCATTGTTAAAGGGTAAATCTGGTAAATAAGTGTAAAAAATAATATTTTAATAATATAAAACTACCCTTAAACATGTAATAATCATAGTGGATGAGATATTTCCATCCATGATCATCTGTAAGGTGAATTGTTTGAATTTAGGAGTCACTTGGGTGTGAAACTGATATTTTAAAATATTTAATTTTAAGAAAGGGGAAATATAACATAATCATATATCTTTTAATAAAACAATTAATATAGGGTTATGTAACAGATATATTTTATTATAAATATTCATTTTAAAGATAAAAATATTTCCTAAATCTTGGTATTTTATTTATAATTTTTAGACTTTAAATAAATATATTTATTTCTTACATAACGTTGATGTAGTGATTAACTTATTAATGAATGATTCAAATAAATGATATTATAAAAATTAAGTTAAATATAATATGAACATTTTTATTCCATCCAAGAATTTTTAAGATTATATTAATATTTTAGGGACGAGTTAATTAATTTTTTTTAAGTAATAATGTTTTTATGACTTTACCATAAATCAATTACTAAATAGTTTCAAAATTGACATAAATGATTTTCTAAAAAAATACTTTTTCGTTAAATAAATCAATAGTCCTAAAAATATACTATTTTGAAAAATGACTTATATAATGTTAGAAATGTCATTAATTATCCACATGTGGTTCCATTGGCATTTTATAGTAAATACTATAACCATATATTATGAAGATACAAGAAGTCATAGGAAGAGTTATTGTTTTTAACTAATGGTTAAAGATAAAAGATAAGGTTAATTTTGTGACCTAAAATTTCCTAAAACCTATTGGTTGAGAGGATTTAGACCCATAAAAATATTATCCTCTAAATTTATCACTTTTTAAATATTATAATTCGAAAATAATTTTATAATAAAATAATATGTCAAGACTTCCCTAAAGTGGCCATCCTCCCTCTTGTAAAAGGCCACCAACTCTACCCACTTACTCACACCGTTTGGGCCCATTGGCTAGTCCAATGTATGATCAAATAATCTCTCAACATACCTAAATTCCTCCTAGATTCCACACATTGGGATGAAATGCATCCTAAGGAGACCTTTTAGGAAAATCAAATGGAGATACTTGAAAAAGATGTATTTATTTTATCACCTCATTCAAAATTATTTTCTTCTTCTAATTCCTCTTATTATGTAGTATCCATAATAAATTAACAAATAAATGATATTATACATGTTGAGATGTTATTATATTTATGGTACAACTATATATGTCCATTTATCCATTCTATGAATAACAGTATCACTAAGCGTGCGTGCGTACGACTTACCGTCTCCACGTTGTTGTGTACTTTTTTATTCAATATGAAATAATTTGAATTGGTATGATGATGATTATAATGGATTTAAATAATGAATATAACATGATAATTATTATATATCATTAAAATACTATCCAATTATATATTGTATCACCATTAGGTGAGTGATATCATCACTCTTGCTTACATATGGCCTACAGTCTCCACGATATGATGTGATAAATTAATCATGATCTTCATTAAAGCACGATTATATACATGAAATGAATGAATAAATTTTATATAGATTATATTTATATTTACTCTATGCTTTTGTGATTTTTAGTTACAACTTACCATTATGCTTCTTATAAAGTATAAATATGATAATTTCATTTGAGGAAGTGTGGACTACCACCCCCTCAAAGATATATGAGTCGTTCATTCCATACATTAAATGTATAAAAGATGGAGTTAATGAACTTATGTAAAATATTTAAAATATCCAAAAAAACCATTTTTTTCTGATAAGACACTTTTTGTGTTAGTGGGAGCCATACAAAAAAATCCACATATCACCCGCACAAGATCAATATACACCTCCACACGATCAACATACATTATGAAAATTTAAAAATTCAAAAAACACTATAGGAAAACCGTATATCCATTATCTCCTTTCATAATACCTAAAATTGAAATATCAAAATTCATGATATCATCATCCATCTTGATTACTATGTCACGTCGATTCCTGCATCACCTGGAGTCCTGCACCGTGCCTCGAGTGTAACACCCCAGGTAAATAAATAATATGACATTTTCATATTTGTCCATATTTGTGAATAAAATATTAATATGACTTTAAAGGGGATGCTATGCTCGATGGCGTACCCAACACGCAACAACGAGTTTCTTGGGAATCTTACGTTGCACTCTAATAAAATAATTTTAAATGGTAGTTAACATGTAGCCATTGTATTGGCGGTAATGGATAGAAATAACTAAGATATGATTATATATGTTTTTATATGTTTTTACATTTATCCAATAAAGGATAGAGGCTTAAAATACGGAAAGAATTCAATTTTAGGCGTATATGCCCTAGTTTTCACTAAAGGTTCACTTATCACCTTTTGATGTTGAACCATAATTAAATATAGTTTTGTTCACTCTTAAACATTATTTTGGACCAAATAAAACTCTTACTAAGAATCGGGACATCAAATTTTACTTTGTGTAATTTTTTGGTATCTTTCCGATAAGGTTCATTTTTTTTAATGAATAGTGTGAAATGTTGTATTTTAGTTCAAAACCACTTTTTAATCTAATTTATTTATATGATTAGATAATATTTTGAATTGTTTTTAAAGTGAAATTTGAAAATATTTTTACCATTAAATCCAATAGTGGTCGTTGGAATTAATTTCACTTTGAAATCAGACTTAAACTAGTGTCAATCTTTTGATACTTATTGTTTTATGAAAACACGCTATTTGCGCTGACAGCGGGAATTAATTATTAAATTAATTAATGTGACTAATATGTTTTGAATTTTGTAAAATGGACTTCATTTTTGAATTCGGAATATCAATTATAGCTTAGGGTGAATTTTTGGGATTTTTCTGAAAAACTTCAATTTTTGATGAATAGTGAAACCACTAAGTGGTAATCAAGCAAACTGATTTTTCAGTTAAATGAAATTTTACCACTAATGTGTATTGAATTTTGAAAATCCGACATACATGGTTGTCATTAAGAAGTAAAATGTGGTTCAATGAGATTATAATAATTTTTTGGTGAATAGTAACTCATTAAGTTCTTAATCGCGATTAGTGGTAATTAGGGTAGTTTAAGGTATAAATAATGCTTTAATAATATAAAATGACCTAGACACATGTCCCAACCTTATTGTTTGTGTCATGGCCGACCAAGACAAGCCATGGGTCAACTTGGGGACCCCATGGATCCACTTTGGTTGGGAAATGACATAAATAACATTTTATTTAATGTAAAAGAAAAATTGACACAAACATGATATGTTTTACTAAAACAATTTTTAAGTGGGGTTACACAAGTCCAAATTTTGATTATAAATAGTCATTGGAAAGATAAAAAGATTTCCTACATCATAGTATTTCTTTTATAATTTTTAGACATTAAATAAATTAAATTATTTATGACATAATAATGATTTAACGATGACATCATTATTTGACGATTTAAATAAAATGGAAAGATAATGTAAAATCTATGAACTACACATGGCCAAAACTTATTGGATGAGTGGATTTCGAAGCTTTATCACCTTATCCACGACCTATATCAATGTGGGACCTTTTAAAACCGAAATACATTTTCAAATAAAGTAATATTTCTTACTTTCCAAAAGTGCCCCTCCTCTCCTCTTATAAAAGGCCCCCACCTCTACCTCTTTTCACACACTCATCAAGCCTTTGGATCGGCCAAACCCTGCCCATTTACTCTCTCCACATCCCTCTCCTCATTCTAGAGGATTCCCTTTGGGCAGAATCCTTTCAAAGGAAGCCTTTAGGCTCAAATCAAAAGGAGTTACACTTTTAAAGGTAATTCTTTCTCTCATGTTCATTTGTTTTATTTTGCTTCTCCAACCCCCTAAACTCTTTTTATTTATTTCTTTTGTAACAAAACCAGTATATTAAATATACTAGGATGTTTTTATAAGATTTATTCTAGCTACACTCTCACACAACTACATCAAATGGTTAAAGAACATACGGTTTCCGTGGATGGCGAAATTCTGCCTCCCGAAACGATGATTGTTCAATACTCATTTAACACCTTCAAAGGTGGCCATTATGATGTCACTATTTTTATATATGATATATAATATGTTTATGTTTTACTTATGCTTCTGTATTTTTCATTTGTGTCTTACCTTTATGGCTTCCATTATGGGTATACGCGATATCTTCATTTTAGGAAGTGCGGACTACCGCCCCCTCAAAGTGATTTGATTCGTTAAAAACCATATGTGGGATGTATAAAGGATGGAACTATGATATTATATATGATATTATACTGTAATTATAATATACCTTTATATCATTATGATTCCATTCTATAAACAATGAAATAGAAATGGATGTAGCGTTCATGCGTACGTACGGCTTACCGTCTCCATGAACGGTGCATTTCATTTCTTACCTCTAAATGATTATGTAATGTTATAAATGCATGCATGTACTGGATATATATGACATATATGATATCTACATCATGAATACAATTCTGTTTATAATAAACATTTGGCCACACGAACAACATGTAATTGTAAGAAGTCCACTTTCGACTTAAGAACCAAATATCGGCAAAACAAATATTATTAACTAAAATGATTACATTATGTTTATGACATGGTAATAAGTGGTATAAAAGGAATAATGAACTTGAAAAATGTTCTTAAGGAAGTAGAAATTAACTCAAGTTTATTATTCAGGAGATTAAAGAACGATCAAGTCAAGTCGGACCCGAGGTAAGGGATCCTACAACTCTCTTTCTTTTTAAGTACACTCTTTTATGTAATTTCTTTTAAGCTCATCTTTATTATGAATGGGATGTTATTTTATATTACTCCTACTGTAATTTTTATGTTCATGTGATGAGAGACCCTATTCACTCTCATCAATCCATATTCGGGAGTTTTATGTGTTGCCGTTAGGCTGCCGAGTTTTCGTAAGGGATTTTTCATCTCACTTTTATTCCCGTGAGATTTATGCTACATTTGCCACAAATTACATTGAGTGGTGTATTTACTGCCCATTATTCTACTCTTTGTGTAATATAATTTCGTTTATGAGTATTTACATCAATGATATATTGCCCTTCTTTCATGGGGTGTATGTTTTGAAAGATACCCAAGTCGGTAAGGGGACCTTTCACCCTCCTCATTTTTTAAAAGACTTCTTTTGTTGGGTCTTTTAATTTACATATTGTTATGTTGGGATATGTTCTCATATATCCTTATTGATGTAAATTTTATGTCCAAGTGATGAGATGCACTTTTTATCTCTCATCAACTCATTTTGATGTGATGCCGTTAGGCTGTCAAGGGAACTTTTTAACCCAATTTCGATTTCTTTGGGTTCAACATGTAGTCATTGAATATGCCATCCATTGAATATGTGTGAATGACCTTTTATTGTTTTACACTTAATATCCACTTATATTGGGTGTATTTATATTTGTCACACACATTTTTGAGATTGATTTGTCCTTAATTTAAGGATACCTTCTTTATAAGGGATTTCATCACATTTGACATTTTTATTGAGGGTTCATTGTTGTTATGCACCAATTCACTCTTATATGGTGTATATACTGTCCGTTGGAGTATTATATCATGAATCCATTTATTCTCATGATATTATAAAGTTCTGACTAAATGTTATTCCTCAATTATTGTATTCAAGTGTCTCTAATTTTGGTAAAACCCCTTTAACCAAAATATCGGTTTAAATGTTTTAATTATTTGTTCTTATTAATATCCATGTTTTCAAAATGGTTTTAAGGATTTATTTATATGGATATTAATGGTTTAAAATTTTAAGCTTCAAGGTGGTATGGGACACTTTGATTCAAAAATCTTTTTATTAAATGTTTTAAATGGTTTTGGAAATGGTTTCTTTTTGTTTGGATTCATTATTTCAAAATACTAAAATGTTATATTGTGATTGAAATGTGGAAATGTTTTGTTTCCTTTATGCATGTTTTATGTGATACGTTTATGTTATGGTTCTTGGGCATTGTTATGAAAACGGGTGGTTCCGTGATAAACTAAGGGCGGGTGAGCCCGATATAGCTCTCCAATGCATTGGGTAACGCGAAGGAGTGAAACGTTAAGGTTTCTCCGAAGAGATTTAGGGAATATACTGTGATGGGTATTCCAAACGTAACCAAGAGGGTTACTCCCTACGTAAGAATGTTATGAATGCCTCAAGTTACCTTTATGTCTTATGTTTTCTATGATTTATTCATGATTTGATATGCCTATGTTTTATGGGTAAAGTATGAACTCATTCTTATGTATATGTGTACCCATGTTTCCTTTCCATATTTTTCTATCCCTTACTGAGCTTTTTGTGCTCATCCCAAGTTTTTGAAATGTTTTTCACAGGTCAAGGGAAAGGTACATGATGTGATGATAGTGTCAAGGATGTGTCAAGAAAGAATCCGTGTTATATTTTAAATATGTTTCCGTTGATGGGAAGAATGAATACTGTCTTTTATGTAACCACTTTGTTTAAATGTGGAATGTAATGCAAGTTTCATGATCTAATTCTCTAAAACTCTAAACCTGAAAATATCCTCAATGTGTAATCTTGTAATAACTCAAGATTAAGTAAGGTTTAAGGCTGGGGCCTTATATCGAGACACACACCTAACATGACGGATGCCCTGTCTGCTTCAAATCAGATCTTCGAAGATCTCCACTAGTGTATACCATCACTAGAAAATGCTTCATCATATTCTCCATACTCTATTCATGAAACATCATGCCAAAATCCACTAATTTAGCCTATTACCAACACTAGACATAAGCTACCAAGGGAGACATTGTCATCTTAACACCATCGTCATCATCCTCATCTAAAAACCACACCATCATCACACCATGACTATGCTAGAACAAAACCTTGCTATATAATGAAATCCAAATCATCACAGAACATGCCACAAAAAATTCCACTGTCATAGAAGGAATACAAAAAACCACATCAAAACCAAGTGAAAAAAGTCTCCTGATGAATCAAGCACCATTAATCCCACAAAACACATCAAAATTGGACCATCATAACCGAAAAAGAATGATCAACACTGAAGAAAATCTCCAAAAAAGGACCAAAGAAAAAATCATCTACAACAGAGAAAAACAACCCAAAAAACACTGAGGACCATCTGAAGAAACCGGAAACCCAAGATGACGGCATCACTAGTTGAGGCGAGCAGCAGACATCGATTCGTAACAAACAAAACCATCCAAAAACCACCGCAAGACCCCTCAAACTGAACTGAACATTTCGCAAGAATAATGATATGGGTAGCAAGAGAAGAATAGAGAAAATTAGTCTAGGAGGAAGCCACCAATCCTCAGACCAAAAAATCCCAAAACACACGAGCACCTTCATGACAAACCAGATGTTTTTTAACATGGAGTTTTAGATTATATGAGTAGAGGGTGAGTGAATGACATCCACAAAACAGCATCAAACAATTGATCAAAATGGAACCAGAAAACACAGAATCCAAAAGAAAACCAAGGTCATTGAGAGAGCCAATAATAGTGAGGATAAGCATAAGATCCAAGGATGTGAATAGATAGAAAACCTAAGTCATATAATAATAGAGGACTAGAAATGGGATAATATATTAGGAATAATGAAACGCAAGAGTGTAGATACAAGTCACTCTGTATCCAAGATAAGGAACCCTATATGGAGAAGAAGCATGCTCGAGAGAGACCGCCAGAAGAAAACAGATCCGTAACTTCACTAACATATATAACATATATAATATTATATAATTATAATACACCTATGTATTATTCAGTTTTCATTCCTTTAATATGAGAAGGAAATGAAAAGAGCGTTCATGTGTACATAAGACATACCATCTCTATTAACAGTGCACTTAATTTATTATGTAAAAATGTTATTCAAAATTAAAAATACATATATAATGGATATATATGATAATTAAATCATGAATAATATTCTGGAAATGATGTAATTTTTACCACATGGACAATTTACATCCAATAAGTTCATTTTTGACTCAGGTACCGAATATCACCAAAACGACCAATATGAACTTAAATAATTATGCAATTTTAATAAAATGGTAATAAATGATATAAAATGAATATTAAACATAAAAATGTTATCAATCAAGAATAAATTAAACATTTTTTATTATTCAGGAATATAATGAATGAACGAGACAAGTCTGATTCGAGGTAATGGAATCATAACTCAACCTCCATTCATTGAGTTAAATATCCACGTCATTGGTTTTGTTTTTTCCATGAATATGTGTGAATTACCTTTAGTTTTTTAACACAAAATATCCACTTATATGGGGTGTATTTATATTTTCACACATATTTATGTCATTTATTCGTCCTTAATCTAATGACATTATCTTTGTAAGTGACTTCATCTCAATCTCCTTTCATTGAGGCGTATATTGATTTATATACAAGATTATTTTATACAGTGTATAATTGTACCCATTTTATTTTAATTAAATTAATTTTTTTTCAAAAGGAGTCTTTTTCTAGGAAGCATTTTACTAAATGATAAAGTAATGTTTCTTTTTAACTTATGTGGTGACAACAACCTTTTTTTCATTGCGATCATTATTTAATATATTTTATCCTCAACAAACTATAATATTTTTGGAAAGAAAAGTAAATACCATATTATTTTTTAGGTATTTTGGTATGGAAAATGGTTTTGATAATGGATTTATTATATCTATATATTTAAATGATATCTTATGATTGCAATGTAGAAATTTTATTTTTCCTTTATGCTTGTTCATGTGTTATGATTTTGTTAGGGTTCTTGGGAATTTCTTATGTATATGAGTGGTTCCATGATAAACTGAGGGAGGGTGAGCCCATGATATATCTCCAATACATTGGGTAATGTGATGGGGGTAAACATTATGGTTTATCCTATGATATTTACTGAATATACTGTTATGGGTATTCCAAACGTAACCACGAATGTTACCTCCTATGTGGCTGTTAAAACTACAATGTATGTATGTTATAGATGCCCCAAGATACCATTTTGATTTATTATTTCAATTAGTTAATCATAAATCTTATGATTTCATGTGGTTTTTTAATGAGATTTTGTTTTATTAGTAAAAAGTATGATTTCATTTATTTTTATGTATTAATGGTCTACTATTTTCTTTCCTTATCTTATTTCCCTTACTGGGATTTTTATGCTCATCCCATGTTTTTGAAATGTTTTTCACATGGTATAAGGAAGGGTAAGAGAACATAAGAATTCCATAATATTTTTATCAAGAAAATAATACTTTTTTAAGGAGTTTTATTGTTGTGAAAAATTTTATATAGAGTAGATTTGTCCACATTCTAATATTTGAGATGTAGTGTAATAGTAATGGCCAAATCCTCCAAAAATATAAACCTAAAAATATTCCCATTGTTAAATAAAGTAAATTCTTGATCAAAAATCAACATTATGTAATTTTTAAGGTTGCGTCCTTATAGTTGGAATCAGAGGTCCGTTTAGATTACTTTAAAGGTTGGGGTTTTATTTAAGAATAAGTGATGTGTTTTTTACAACCAAAATGGTTAGCATATTAGAAAAAGTCATAGTTATTTTAGATAAATTTAAAGATTTTAATATAAAATTTTTAATTATATCTTAGTGTTTACCCTCCTCATAAGATAATAAAGGATGATTTTACTAATATAATCACATTGACATTTTTGGTTTTAGTAAATGGATAGATCTATTAGGCGCAAATGTAACTACAGATGTGAAGGAAACTCTAGTGGTTTTAGGAATAAGCAATCAAATGAAATGGGAGATAAAATTTGAACACTTGTGGTTGTTATTAACTATCTATCTGGAGTCATGATTGACCACTTGAACCTTGGTGATTTCTCTAAGGCATCATATATACGATAAAAGAATCTATATGTATGTTCAGGAAATAATCATAAAGATAAGTATATTCAAAAACCTATGTGTCAATGATATGGAAAGAAAAACCTAGGAAAGTTTTCAAACATACGGTATGATGTTATAGATATAGTAATGAAGTTCATAAAGCAATAACCTTCCATATAAAAAAAATCATTTAGTTGTATATTAGAAAGAGAATGATGTTTTTTCTAGTTTATCAATTTAATTTTTTAAATGTGGGGAGTACGGTCATTATGAAAAAATATGTTCAACAAATAATTTTTTGGAAGGTTATCAGTAGGACCCCATGATTAATGCTGGATGATTAATATGTCTAACATTTTATAAATTTGAGAGTTTTGTTAGATCCATGGGTGATGAAATGTTTAAAAGTATTAATTATCTTTTGTTGACAGGATTACTTTGAAATAATTTTCTCTAGTATGTGTAACCCTATAGTTTGTTACGTGAAAATTCAATTTGTGGACGAATTGACTTTTTTTGTGGATATAATTATAAATAATATTTTGGGTTTATATGATCCCTGATTTTGAGGTAATTATGGTTTATTACATTTTGAGATGCAAAATGAAAGGCATGAGATAAACTTGACGTTAAATTATGTTATGGTTATTTTTGAATATTTTATCTCATATTGGGAATGTTTTAAGAATAATATATTTTTAGAAAAAGGAAAACATGCAGGAAGGGTGACAACCCATCATGTCAGAAAAGTTTGTGGGAATCAAACCCATAACTAAAGTGCGATAATGCTTTATTTCCAACCACTGGTCTACGTGAAGTCCCTGGTTATTTTGACTTATTCTGTTTAATTAAATGATTTTATGGAACCATAATAAGTTGATTTTGAACTTATGTTTTATCATTTGGATATCGTTAGTATAGGAAAATGATTTGGTGATTAAGTGATAAATGTTATTTTGGAAGACTTTCACTCTTTTTGAAACATTATATGCCTATGGAAAATAGAATACTATGGGATTTCATTTAAAGAGTAATAGTTGAATTTAATTTTAGAAGAATCTATGTTTTATTGTGGGCATATAGATATTTGGGTTTTTTATGTAAATGACTAACCTATCGTGGACAATATGTGATTTCCTTAATTTCTTTTAAGTATGAGAATTTAAGAGTAGTCGATATTATTTAGAGGTAAATATTGAGATTCTATGTGATCAAATCCTTATAATTATTGGGCTTCAATATTAGTTTGGATTATTTTTGAGAATTTTAAGGACAATTGTTTATTGAGTGTTCTTTTTTGAAGTTTGGGTATTGTTTGTTGAATTTTGGAGATTAAGAGTTGTATTTATTTTTATAATGGATTATTCTTTTTGGGGATTATCTAATCATGTACTAACCATTTTGGTTTTGGTTAATGTTTATAGATAAGGGAAATATATAGTTCATATTTTTTGGATTGTTAGATTCTCTATAATTTGATTCTAGATCTTTAGGCCTCACAAAGTCATATTGAATATTCATCATTTAGAGAAAAGATGAGTTTGTTGTAGATATTTATTAATGTATGAAACTCTACTTGGAATGTAATTATGTTTCATTATGTTATTTGTCAAGTTCATAAATAAATTCTTCAACATTATGAAAAGGACCTTAAAAAACTCATTTTTTGTTTACTTTTCCTATTAGGAAATCAATAACCATTTAACCCAGCACATGTTTATGGGTTTCTGGTCGTTAACATTCTTCTAATAATGTTTTTATTACATTACATAAAAACAATATGGTTGGTTTCACTTTCATATCCAATTTTTTCAACAAGGATTCCATGTATGTGATATCTCGGGTGACATTTTTACTTATCTTTATTTCTTTTAAAACGGTAGTTTTATAGAGTCTTTTTCTTGAGTGGGATTTTCAATGAGGTTTCAAGCTCAATTTTAAAATTTCAAGGACGCAATTTCCAAAAGTGGGAATGATGTAACATCCCATGTATTTATAGAATAATAAATTTTCCCATCTATTAATTTTTTTGAATTCAATATTAATTTGTGTTTAAATGGGAAATAATGTATGATAGCATACCAAACACATAATAATGGTTTTCTCCAAAATATTTCATTGTACATAACATTGAGTTATACAGAAAAATAAATCAATAATAACATTATTATTTTAAATGGTAGTTAACTCCAAGACATTATTTAGGTGGGAATGAACATAATTAAATATTTTATTATTTTAAATATTTTATAAATGTTTATACATTAATATAATTAATTTTAGAGTCCTAAAATGAGAATGAATAGAATTTTAAGCATAAAATACTCTAGTATTTTTAAAAGGTATTTTTATCGCCTTTTGGTGAAGAACCATTTTTAAAAATATTTTTGGTAACTTTTATATGTTATATATGATAAAATAAACTTCTTATTTTGAAGTGGGACACCAAAATTTACTTTTGGTTTTTTCTGATAAAATTCATTTTTAATGAATAGGGAAAAATACTGGATTTTAATTCAAAACCTTCTTTATTGTCTAATTTATTTATATAGTTAGATTTTATTTTTAGTTGGATTTAAAGTTTAATTGGATTATGTTATAATGATTTGATCCAATTATTTCCATTGGAAGTAATTTTACATTTTAATTGGTCATAAACACATGTCATTCTTTTGATAGTTTTTACTTCCTAATAACCCATTTTTTTGTTTTGAAAACTTCAATTAAATTTAAATTAACTTCTACCAGTTCGGTGTTTTAAAGTTGTAAAAGTGGATTCCATATTTGGAAAAAAAATTCTAAATTCGGAAAATTGGTACCCTTTATTTTTTGTCATTATTAATAGTAACTTCAATAATTATTTTTATTTACCATGGTTAAAAGGTAATTGGGTAAATAAGGGTAAAAATTAATATAATAATAATATAAGACAACCGTAAAACATGTCTTAATCATATTGGATGAGATATTTCCGACCATGATCAGCCTTGGGACTAAAATTTGGAATTTGGGAGCCACGTCGGTGTGAAAATGACATTTTATAATATTTAATTTAACGAAAAGGGATATATAACATAAACATGTATCTTTTAATAAAAAAATTTAATATAGGGTTATATAACTGATATATTTGACTATAAATATTATTTATAAATATAGAATGATTTACTATATCATGGTATTTTATTTATAATTTTTAGACATTAAATAGATAAATTTATTTGTGACACAATGATGATGTTGTGATTGCCTTATTAATGAAGGATTCAAGGAAATGATATTATAAATATTAAATTAAATTTAATTTGAAAATTTCTATGCCATCCACAAATTTTTTGGATCATATTTATATGTTAGGGATGATTCAATGTCTTTTTTCTATGTAATAATTTTTTTTATGGATTTAACAAAAAAATTATAAATAGTGTCAAAATTGACATAAATGATTTTTTAAAACAAATACTTTTTTTATTAAATAATATAATAGGCCTAAAAATAAAATATTCAGAAAAATGACTTATATAATGTTAATAATGTCATTAATGATCCACTTTTGGTTCTATTAGCATTTTATAGTAACTATAGTGACCATATATTATGATGATAAAATAAGACATAGTAAGAGTTAATGTTTGTAAATAAGGGTTAAAGTTAAACGATAAGGTTATTTTTTTGACCTAAAATTGTATAAAACCTATTGGTTGTGAGTATATAGACACATGATGATATTATAATATAAATTTACCACATTTTAACTATTATAATTCTAATATAATATTATTATAAATTAATATCTCAATACTTTCCTAAAGTGCCCCCCTTCTCTCTCGTAGAAGGCCCCCACCTCTACCCACATACTTACACCTATCAAGCCAATTGGACCATTCAAATTCTTCCAAGATAATCTCCAAAAATACCTCCCTTCTTTCTAGATTCCACACATTGGGCATAAATCCATCCTAATTATTCCATTTGTGAAAATATAAAGGAGATAATCAAAAGAGGTATTTGTTTTATCTCTACATTCAAAATTATTTTCTTCTTCAACATCCTATTCTTATGTCGTTTCCATAATAAACTAATAAATATAGTATCTTATACATATTTACATGGTATTATAATTATGTTACAACTATATACCTCCTTTTATCCATCATACGAATAACAATATCACTATGTGTGTGTACATACGGCTTATTGTCTCCACATCGTGGTGTAATTTTTTAATCAACAAAACTTAATTTGGATTGGTATAAGGATGAATAAAATGGATTTAAATAATGAAAATAACATGTAAATATTTCTTTATAATTAATATACCATCGAATTCTATACAGTTTAACCATTAAATTAATGATATCATTTCTCATGTGTACGTATGACCTATCATCTCCATGATGCGATGCGATTCAGTCTTCATGATATTCATTAAACCACAATTATATACCTGAATGGAATGAATAAAGATTATATATATTATATATATTGACTATATTTTTCTGTAATTTGAAAATATATTATACCTTTATGCTCTCTATAATGTGTAAATGCGGTAATTTCATTTGACCAAGTGTGGACTACCACCCCTCAAAGTGATATGAGTCATTCATTCTATAAATGGAATGTCTAAAGGATGGAATTAATGAAATTATGTAACATATATAACATATATATTATATTGGAATTATAATATACCAATTTATCATTTAATTTTCATTCTATTAATATGATAAAGAAATTAAAGTATCGTACATACTTATGTATGCCAAACAGTCTCCATGAACGATTCATTTCTTTTATTATCCCCAAATTTAATGGACTATTATAAATACAAATATATTGGATATATATGATATTTAAAAAATTAATAATATTTTGGAGATGATGTAAATATTACCACATGTACATTTTACATCAAACATGTTCATTTTCAACTCAAGTACCGAATATTGAAAAAATGACTAACATGACCTTAAATAATTATGAAATTTTTATAACATGATAATAAGAGATATAAAGGGAATAATAAAATTGAGTGAAATATCCATGTCATTGGTTTTGTTTTTCCAAGAATATATGCGAATATCATATGATTGTTTTATACTTAATATCTTTTTAAATTGGGTTTATTTATATTTTTCACACATATTTATTCATTTATTTATCCTTAATATAATGACATGATATTTTTAAGGGACTTAACCTCAATCTCCTTCCATTGAGGCATATTTTGATTTATATATGAGCGTCTTTTATACGGTGTATAATTATAAAGATTTAATTTAAATTTAATTCATTGGTTTTCGAAATAAATATTTTTCTATGAAGTGTTTTACTAAATGAAAAAAAGGAATGATTCTTTTTATCATACACGACGACAACGAACCCTCCCCCACTGTGGGGATTATTTGACATCTAGAATCCTTTATAAGCCGTAATTTTTTTAAAAATAAAAGTAAATACCATATTATCTTTTAGGTATTTTGGTATTCAAATTGCTTTGATAACGGATTGATTATATAAATATCATGAAATTATGTCTTATGATTTCAAGGTGGAAATCTAATTTTTCCTTTATACTCGTTCATCTGTTATGATTATTTTATGGTTATTGGGAATTGCTTATGTATATATGAGGTTCTATGATAAACCAAGGGTTGGTGAGCCCATGATATATATCCAATTAATTGGGTAAGATGACGAAGGTAAACATTAATGTTTCTCCTAAGTGATTTAGGGATAATACTGTGATGGGTATTCCAAATGTAACCATGAATGTTACTCCCTATGTGGTTGGAAAAACTTTATTGTAAGAATGTTATGGATGCCGCAAGTTACCATTATGAATTATGATTTATATGAGTTATTCATTAAGTTTATGAAATCACGAGGAATGTTAAAAATATTATATTTTATGAGTAAAAATTATGATTTCATTGATTTCTATGTATTCATGAACTAATGTTTTCTTTCCTTGTTTTATATCCCTTACTCAGATTTTAATGATCATACACTATTTTTGAAATTTTTTTCATAGGTTATAAGGAGGGTTAAGAGGAAGTAAGAATTAAAGAATATTTTAATCTTGAAAATAATTCATGTTTTTTAAGAATTTTTATTGTTGTAAAAAAAATTAGATAGAGTAGAAGTGTCTAATTTGTAATATTTTATATATAATGTTATAGTTATGTAATAATTCTCTAAAACTCCAAACCATAAAATATGAACAAGATGAAATATGGTAAATTCTTGATCAAATAACAATATTATATATTGTTTATTGATAGTGCCATACATTTGGTATCAGAGGTTAGTTTAGATAACTTTAGAGGATAGGGTGTTATTTGAGCATAAGTGATATGTTTTATATAACCAATATGTCTATGAATCTAGAATGATTCATAGTTAATTAACATAAATTTAATGAGTTTAAGTTAACAATAATAAGTATATATAGTGTTTACCCTCATCATAAGATAGTATATGATTATTTTAGTGACGTACTCACACTGGCCTTTTGGGTTTTGGTAAATGGATGAATCCAGTAGGCACCAAAGTAATAATGGATGTGAATGAAAATATAGTGGTTTTTTGAATAAGAAGTTTAATTAAATTATAGATTCAGTCAGAACTCTTCTGGTTATTCTTAACCAACTATCTGAAGTCTTGATTGACAACATGAACCTTGGAGATTTTTCTAAGTCATTATATATGTGAGAAACAAATAACTATGGATGTTTATGTAATAATCATAAAGGTATGTATATTAAATAGCCTATATGTCAAGGATATAGAAGGAAACACCTAGGAAAATGTTTCAATGGGACAGGAAGAAGTTATAGATGTGTTAATGAAATTCATAAATCAATAACCTGCTATTGAAAAAGGAATCTTTCATTTGACTCTATGAATGGGAATGAAGATATTTCCAAGTTATCAATTTAATGTTTTAAATATGGGGAGTATAGTCATTATGAAAATAGATATCTGAAAAAGATGGTTTGGGAATAGTATCATCAAGACCCTAAAAATATATGTTTATAAATACCTAATGTTATTCCAATTGAAAATGATGAAACTGAAAATGAAATGTGAATGGTATTGATTATTACTTATCTCATGTTTTGAAATTATTTAATCTTAGGACATGATTCATGATTTTGTTTTTAGGAATGATGTATTACAGAATTAGTTGGAAAAACATGGGTAAGGTATCATAAATAATGTTAGATGACTAAGATTTCTACATTTTATAAATTCAAGAGTTATGTTAGATCTATGGATGATTAAATGTTTAAAATTATTAATTCCCTTTTCTAATAGAATTACTTTGAAATAATTTTATCTATTATGTGTAACCCTAAATTTTGTTATGTGAAAATACTATTTGAGGAAGAATTAGCTTTTCTTCTGTGGATATAATTTTAAAAAATATATAGGGTTTATATGATCCTTTATTTTGAGGTAATTATGGTTTATTACATTTTGAGATGAAAAATGAAACGCATGAGATAAATTTGAGGTTAAATTATGTTATGATTATTTGTTAATATTTTATCTCAGTTTGGGAATTTTTTAATAATTATATAGTTTTATAAAAAAGAAAACCCACAGGATGGGTGACAACTCATCATGTTGGACAATGTCATGGGAATCAAACCCGCAACTGATGTGCGGCCAGGATTTATTACATACCACTGGCCTATGTGAAGTACCTGGTTAGTATGACTTATTATTTTTAGTTAAATTATTTTATTGATCAAGAATATGTTTATTTTGAACTTATTTTTTATCAAATGGATATCCAAAGTATCGAAAAATTATTTATGGATTAAGTGATAAATGTTATTTTGGAAGATGTTTTCTCTTTTTGGAACACTGTATACCTATGTAAAATAGAATACTATGGGATTTCATTTGAGGTGAAATGGTTGAATTTTATTTTGGAAGACTCCATTTTTTTATTATGGACATAAGTTGATTTGGATTATTTATAGAAATGATAAACCTATTGTGGAAAATATGTGATTAGGTTAATTACTGTTAATTATGAGACTTTAAGAGTAGTAGATATTATTTGGAGATAAATGTTAAGTTTTATCATGGAAGACTATGTGATAAATTTTTTTTGAATTTTGGGTATCAATCTTTTTTGGGATTATTATAAATAATTTTACGGACAGTTGTTTAATGAATATTATTTTTTGAATATTGGGTATTTTTTGTTGAATTTTGGAGTTTAAGAGAAGTATTTGTTTTTATAAAAGATTATTTTTTGGGGGATTATCTAATCTGGTACTAACCATTTTTGTTTTGGTTAATGTTTAATGATAGGGGAAATATATATTTCTTCATTTTTGGAATATGTTATTCTCTTGATGTTGATTCTAGCACTTCATGTGTGACCAAGTCATATTGATTACCCATTATTTGGAGAAAATATGAGTTTTTGGTAGATATTTACTAATGTTTGAAACAATACTTTAAAAGTAAATATATTTCCTTATATTCTTAGTCAAGATCATAAATAAATTCCAATACTTAATGAAAAGGTCATTAAAACCTAAATGTTTTCCATTTACTTTTCCAATTGGGGAATCAAATTCCATTTAACCCATCACAATTTTATGGTTTTTAGGTTGGTAACTTTCTCCTAATAATGTTTTCTATCAATCTCCATCAGAACAAGATGGTTAGTTTATCTTCTAAATCTTAGTATTCCTACATGGATTCCTAGTTATGTGTTATCTTGGGTAACCTTTTTAATTCTATTTATTATTTTTAAAGTGACAGTTTTATTGAGTCTTTTTCTGGTGTGTTATTTTCAATGTAGTTTCCAAGATCAATTTTAAAACTCAAGGACACAATTTCCAAAAGGGGGAATGATGTAACATCCATGTTATTTATAGACTAATAAATTTTAATATCCATTAATAAAATTTCATTTAATATTAATTTTATTCTAAATTGGACACTATGTACAATATCTTACCTAACACACAATAACGGTTTTCTCCAAAATCATTCATTGCACACAACAATGTGTTATACTAAAAAATAATACAGAATTAATATTATTCATTTAAATGGTAGTTAATTCCTAGATAATGTATTTGAGTGAATGAACATAAATAACTTTATTATGATTTTACATATTTTTTAAATTCTTATCCATTTATCCAATGAATTTTAGAGTCCTAAAATGAGAATGAATCAAATTTTTATCAAAAAATACTCTAATATTCTTAAAAGGTTGTTTTACATCCTTTTGATGGTGATCCCTTTTTAAAAATAATTTTTTGACTATTATATGTTCTTTTTGATAAAATAAACTTCTTATTTAGAAGTCGTACTTAAAAATTCACTTTTGGTAATTTTCTGAAAAAAAATCCATTTTTTAATGAATAACAAAAAATACTGGATTTTAATTCAAAACTAACTTTTTTTCTAATATATTAATATAGTTAGATTTTCCTTTTAATTAGTTTAAATGTGTAATTAGATTATATTTTTATCGTTTAATCCAACTATGGTCCTTGGAAGTAATTTCACAATTTAAAAGGATATAAACACATGTCAATATTGTGATAGTTTTTACTTCTTAAAAACCTGTTTTTTGGTTTTGACAATGAGAATTAATTTTAAATTAATTTATACCAATTCTATGTTATGAATTTGGAAAATTGGATTTCATATTTGGAATAAAAATTTCAAAATTATGAAAATAGTAAACTTATATTTTTGGACATTATGAATAGTAACTTAAGTATTTATTTTTATTTACCATGGTATAAGGGTAAATCTTGTAAATAAGGTTAACAAAATAAAATTATAATAATATAAAACTTACCTAGAACGTGTCCTAATCCTATTATATGATATATTTCTTACCACAAGTATCATTTCGATGAACTCTTGGCATTTAGGTGCCACTTGGGTGTGAAAATGACATTTTATAATATTCATTTTAAAGAAAAGGGAAGTATAACATAAAAATGTATCTTTTAATTAATGAATTTTAATATAGTTATACATAATAGATCTATTTTATTATTAATTTTCATTTGAAATCAAAAAATATTTCCTACATCATGTTATTTTATTTATAATTTTGATACATTAACTAGATAAATATATTTAGACACAATAACGATGTAGTGATTTCCTTATTAATGAAAGATTCAAATAAATTATATTATAAATATTAAACTAAAAGTAATTTGAACATTTCAATTACATACATGAGTTTTTTGGATTAAATTTTCCTATTAATGATGATTTAATTCCTATTTTTAAGGAATCAAGTTGTTATCACTTTAACAGAAATCAGTTACTAAATAGTGTCAAAATTGACATAAATGATTTTTTTAAAAAAATAATGTTTTATTAAATTATATAATAGTTTAAAAATATAATATTCTTCCAAATAACATATATAATGTTTCAAATGTCATTACTGATCCACTTTGGATCTATTTTGATTTTATAGTTACTATTGTAACCGTATATTTTGAAGCTACAAGAATAATGGTAAGAGTTAATGTTTTTAAATAAGGGTTAAAGCTAAATGATATGGTTAATTTTGTGACCTAAACTTGGCTAAAACCAATTAGTTTAGATGATTTCAAACCATCCTCATCTTATCCTATATATTTATAACTTTTTAACTATTATAATTAAAAAATAATTTTATAATAATATAATATTTCAAAACATTTCTAAAGTGCCCCTTCTCCCACTTATAAAAGGCCACAACCTCTACCCACTTACTCACTCCTATAAAGCCCATTGGATCATCCAAAATCTTATAAAATATTCTACCAACATTTGTCTCTTCCTCTTAGAGGCTACACTTTTGGTTTAAATCCATCATATGGAGACCATTTTCTTAAATCAAAAGAAGATACTTGAAAAAGAGGTATTTGGTTTACCACCTCTGTCAAAATTATTTTCTTCTTATACTTCATATTCTTATGTATTTTCTAAATTAATGTAATAAATACGATATATTCTACATTCTGATATGTTATTAAAATAATGGTACAACCTTATACCTCCTTTCATCCATCCTACAAATAATAATATCACAATGTGTGTGTACGTACAGCTTAACGTCTCCACGCCATGGTGTAACATTTTATTCAAGAAGACTTAATTATTATGGGTATAATGATGAGTATAATGGATTTAAATAAGGAATATAACATGATAATTATTATTTATACTTAATATACCATCCAATTCTATACTGTTTAACCATTAAGTTAATTATATCGTTGCTCGTACGTATGTACGGCCTACCATCTCCATGATATGATGTGATTCACTATACATGATCTTCATCATACCACGATTATATACATTAATGGAATAAATAAATATGATATATATTATATTTATATTAACTATATGCTTCTTTAATTTTTATTTACCACATACCTTTATTCTTACCATAATGTGTAAATATGATAATTTCATTTGAGGAAGTATGGACTACTGTCCCCTCAAGGTGATATGAGTCATTCATGTCATACATGGAACATATAAAGGATGGAATTAATAAAAATATGTAAAATATAAAACATATAAATTATATAATAATTATAATATACAAATCTATGATTTATTTTTTCATTCCATTAATATGAAAACGAATTGAATGTAGTGTCCATGTATACGTACGATCTACCATATCCATGAATGGTGATTTTCATTTATTCTCTCAATATGTTATGGACTATTATAAATACATATATAGTGGATATATATTATATTTAAATCATGAATAATATTTTGGTTATGATATACTTTTTTCCACATGGTTAATTTACATCAAACAATTTCATTTTTGACTCAAGTACCGAATATCAACAAAATTACTAATATGAACTTAAATAACTATTTAATTTTTATAACATTGTAATAAGTGATATAAAAGGAATAATAAAAAGGAAAAAGTTTCCCAATCAATTTGAAATTAACCTATGTTTATTATTCTAGAATATAAATAATGAACGAGATAAGTCGGATTCGAGGTAAGGGAAATATTTACTCAATCTACATTATTTGAGTTAAATATCCATGTCATTGGTTTTGTTTTTTCAATAATATGTATCAATGACCAATGATTTTTTTACAGTGAATATTAACTTATATTGGGTGTATTTATATTTATCATTCATATTTATGCCATTTATTTATCCTTAATCTAATGACATGAACTTTGTAGGGGACTTCGTCTCAATCTCCATTCATTGAGGCGTATTTTAATTTATATACAAGATTATTTTATATGGTGTATAATTATTATACACTTTTTCATATAATTTGATTCAATGGTTTTCAAAAGGAATCATTTTCAAAAAAAGAATTTGACTAAATTACAGAAGGAATGTTTCTTTTTAACATACGTAGTGACAACGACCTTTCTACCGCCGTGGCCATCATTTTTATAACTAGATTTCACTATAAGTTGTAATGTTTTTATAAAGAAAATTAAATAACATATTATTTTTTTGGTATTTTGTAATTGAAAATGGTTTTGAGAATGGATTTATTATATCAATATCTTGAAAATATGTCCTATGATTGTAATGTGGAAATGTTATTTTTCCTTTATGCTTGTTCATGTTTTATGATTATGTTATGGTTCTTGTGAATTGATTATTTATAAGGGTGTCTCTATGATAAAATTAGGGTGAGAGATCCCCTGATAGCTCTCCATTGAATTGGGTAATGTGATGGAGGTAAATGTTAAGGTTTCTCCTAAGGGATTTAGGTAATATACTATAATGGGTATTCTAAACGTAACCATGAAGGTTACTCCCGATGTAGCTGTGAAAGATACAATTTATATATGTTATCGATTCCACAAGTTAACATTATGATTTATGATTTCTATGAGTTATTCATAAATCTTATGATTTTATGATTTAGCTTAAAGATAATATGTTTTATGAGTAAAAAGTATGATTTCATTGATTTATATGTATTCATGGACTAATGTTTTCTTTCTTTATTTTATATCACTTACTGAGCCTTTTATGCTCATCCCATGTTTTTTAAATGTTTCTCACGGGGTTTAAGGAAGGATAAGAAAATATAATAATTCAAGAATATTTTTATCCCGAAATGAATTCTTGTTTTTTAAGGAGTTTTATTGCTATGAAAAATAATTGGGAGAGTAGAAGTGTCTACATTGAAATATTTGAGATGCAATGTAATATTTATGGACTAATTCTCTAAAACTATTACCCTAAAAAGATCCTTAATGTGAAATAAAGTAAATTATTAATAAAAATAATTATTCTGTAATGTTTAAGGCTGGGTCCATACAGTTGGAATTAGAGGTCAGTTTGGATGACATTAGAGGTTAGTGTGTTATTTAAGCATAAGTGACATGTTTTATACAACCATAATGGTTACCATATTAGAATTATTCATAGTTATTTTAGATAAATTGAATTAGTTTAAGATAACATGAATAAGTATATATTAGTGTTTACCCTCCTCATAAGATATTATATTATGATTTTAATGATATACTCACACTGACCATTTTTGTTTTAGTAAATGGATGGATCTAGCAGATGCCAATGTAACAATGGATGTGAAGGAAACTGGGGTGGTTTTCTGAATAATAAACTGAATGAAATGGGATTTATAATGAGAACTATTTTGGTTATTCTTAAGCAACTATATGGAGTCATGATTGACCACTTGAACCTTGTTGATTTTTTAAGGCATCATATATGCATGAAATGATTCCATATGGATGTTTAGGTAATAATAATAAACGTATATATATTTAACAATGTATATGTGAAGAATATGGAAAGAAACACCTAGGAAATTGTTTAAAAGGGATGGTATTATTTTAAATATGTGGTAATTATGGTAATAAAGTAAATACCTATAATGTAAAAAGGAAGTATTCATTTGACACTAGTAAGGGGAAAGAAGTTCTTTTCGAGTTACTAATTGAATGTTTTAAATGATGGGAGTATGGTCATTATGAAAATAGATGTCTAAAAAATCATTTTTGGGAATGGGATCAGGAGGACCATAAAATTATATGTTTAAAAATACCTAATGTTATTCAAATTGATTTTTAGGAAACTGAAAATGATGTGTGAAAGGTATGGATTATTTCTTGTCTCGTGTTTCAAAATTATTGAATCTTAGGAAATGATTCATAATTCTTTTATAGGGAAGAATTATTACAGAATAAGTTTGAAAAACATGGTTAAGGGATCATGAAAAATTTTGGATGAATAATTTGTCTACATTTTATAAATTTCTCAGTTATGTTATTTTTGTGGGTGATGAAATGTTTAAAAGTATTAATTCTGTTTTATTGATGGCATTAATCGGAAATACTTTTCTATATTATGTATAACCCTGAAGTTTCATATGTGATAATTCTATTTGAGAAGGAATTAACTTTCCTATTGTGCATATAATTATAAATAATCATTAGGGATTATATGATCCTTTATTTTGTGGTAATTATTGATTATTAAATTTTTTGATGCAAAATAAAAGGAATGAGATAAACTTGAGGTTAAATTATGTTATATTTATTTTTTAATATTTTATCTCATTTTGTAAATTTTTTATGAATTGTATAGTTTTATAAAAAGTAAAATCCGTAGGAAGGGTGAAAACCCATCATGTCGGACAAGGCCATGGGAATCAAACCCATAACTGAAGTGCGACATTTCATTATCACCTACCATTTTCCTACATGAAGTCCTTCATTATTATGAATTATTATTTTTAGTTAAATGATTTTATGGATCAAAAATAAGTTTATTTTCAACTTATTTTTTTATCAAATTGACATCCTTATTATAGGAAAATGATTTGGTGATTAAGTGTCAAATTTTATTTTGGAAGATGTTTCCTCTTTTAGGAACACTATATACCTATAGAAAATAGAATACTATGGGATATTATTTGAGGAGTAATAGTTGAATTTTATTTTGAATAATCAAGGTTTTTATTGTGTACATATGGATAATTGGGTTATTTTTGGAAATGATTAACCTGTTATGGAGAATATGTGATTAGGTTAATTACTTTTAATAATGTGACTTTAATATTAGTCGATGTTATATAGAGATAAATGTTTAGATTTATCATGGAAGACTATGTGATCAAATCCTTAGGAAGTTTGGATTTAAATATTATTTTGAATTATTTTAAAGAATTTTAAGGTCAATTTTTTATTGAATGGTCTTTGTTGAACTTTGGGTATTGTTTATTTAATTTTGGAGATTATGAGTAATATTTATTTTTGTGAGGGATTGTTATTTTGGGGGATTATCTGATCTTATACTAACCATTTTAGGTGTTTTGATGTCTAGAGATAAGGGAAATATATAGTTAAAAAATTTTAGATTATTTTATTCTCTATAAGTTGATTCTAGCACTTTAGGTGTACCGAGTCATCCTGAATACTAATTGTTTGGAAAAATATGATTTTGTGGTAGATATTTATTAAATGATGAAACTCTACTTTACAAGTATGTTTGTTTCCTTATATTATAATTCAAGCTCATAAAAAAATTACTTAACTTTATGAAAAGTACCTTAAAAAAGCTTTCTATTTTCTTTTCCTACTAGGAAATCAAAGACCATTTAACCCATCAAAATTTTACGGTTTTCATGTTGTTAACATTTTCCTAACCATGTTTTCTATCACTCTGAATCAAAACATGATGGTTAGTGTCTCTTCCATATCAAGGTTTTACTACATGTATTCCTAGTATGTGTTATCTTAGGTAACCATTGTAATTCTATTTATTTCTTTCAATGTGATAGTTTTATTGACTCTTTTTCTAGTGAGGGATTTTTAATGATGTTTTTTAGCCCAATTTTAAAATTTCAAGAAAGAAATTTCCAAAAAGGGGGAATGACGTAACATCCCAGGTATTTATAGAATAATACATTTTCATAACTATAAATATTATTTGATTTAATATTAATTTTACTTTAAAGGGGAAAATATGTAAGATATCATGCTAAACACGCAACAACAGGTTTCTCAGAAATATTTCATTGCACACAACACAGAGTTATACCAAAAAATAATAAATTATTATTATTATTATTATTTTAAATGGTACCTAATGAATAGTCAATGTGTTAGATGGAATGAACACAATTAAATAAATTACGACTTTATATATTCGTTAAATGTTTATAAATTTATCCAATGAATTTTGAGGCTTAAAATAAGAATGAATCCAATTTTAAGCATAAAATACTCTAATATTTTTAAAAGGTCATTTTACTAGATTTTAATTCAAAATTAGATTATTGTCTAATTTATTTATTTTTATTTAGATTTTCCTTTTAATTTTATTAAAATTGTAATTGGGTTATTTTTATCATTTAATCCAATTATTATAATTGGATGTAATTTCATGTTTTAATTGGACATAAACACATGTCAATCTTTTGATAGTTTTTATTTCTCAAAAATTTGTTTATTTGTTTTGACAATGGAAATTAATTTTAAATTAATTTATATGAATTATTTGTTTTTAATTTGAAAAAGTGAATTCCATATTTGGAATCATAAGGTCCAAATTATGTAAAAAGGTATATTTTATTTTTTTCCATTATGAATAGTGACTTCAATGATTAATTTTATTTACTATGGTTAAATGGTAAATTAGGTAAATAAGGTAGAAAAAAATATTATAACAATATAAAACTACCCTAAATGTTTCATAATCATATTTAATGAGATATATCCGACCATAATCATCCTTAGGATGAAGTTTTGGCATTTTAGAGCCACTTGGGTGTGAAAATGACCTCTTATAATATTTAATTTAAAGAAAAGGGAAATATTACATAAACATTTATCTTTTAATAGAACAATTTTAATATAGGGTTATATAACTGGTATTTTTGAATAAAAATAGTCATTATAAATATAAAAATGTTTCCTACATCATGTTATTTTATTTATAATGTTTATACAATAAATAAATAAATTTATTCGTGACACCATGATTTTGTAGTGATTACCTTATTAATGAATTATTCAATTAAATGATATTTTAACTAATAAATTAAAAGTAATTTGAACATTTATATGCCATAAAATAATGTTGTGGATGAATTTTAAATGTTAGGTATGAGTTAATGCCTTTTTTGGGAGTAATAAAGATGATATTACTTTAACAAAAAATCAATTACTAAATAGTGTCAAAATTGACATAAATGAGTTTTTAAAGAAAATACTTTTTTATTAAATGATATAATATTCTTAAAAATATAAGATTCGACCTAATGACATATATAATTTTTAAAATGTCCTTAATTATCCACTTTTGGTTCTATTGTAATTTTATAGTAACTATAGTAACCATATAATATGATGATTCAAGAAGATATGGAAAGAGTTAATGTTTTTAATTAAGGGTTAAATTTAAAAGGGAAGGATACTTTTGTGACCTAAAATATTATAATACCTATTTTTTTAGTGTATTTAGATCCATCGTAATTTTTTCCATGAAATTTATCATTTTTAACTATTATAATTCTAAAATCATTTTATAATAAAATAATATTTCAAGCATTTCCAAAAGATCCCCTCCTCCCTCTTATAAAAGTCCACCACCCATACTCCATTACTCACAACTCTCAATCCAATTGGATCATCCATATTCTACTAAAATAATCTAAAAATACCTCCCTTCCTCATAAATTCCACACTTTGGGTATAAATTCATCCTAGGATACCTTTTGTGAAAATCAAAAGGAGATACTCAAAAAAGAGTAATTTGTTTTATCACCTCTTTCAAAATTATTTTATTCTTATACTTCCACTTATTATTTTGTTTCCATAAGAAAGTAATAAATAAAATATATTCTACATTCATAAATTTTATTATAATTATGGTCAACCTTATTCTTCCTTTTATCCATCATACGAATAACAATATCACCATATGTGCGTAAGTACGGCTTACCGTCTCCACATTGTGGTGTAATTTTTTATTCAAAAAGACGTAATTTATATGGCTATAATGATGAGTATAATGGATTTAAATAATGAATATAACATGTTAATTATTAATTATAATTAACATAATATCAAATTATATACCATTTAACCATTAAGTGAATATTATTGTCGCTCGTGCGTATGTACGACCTACGGTCTCCCCGATGCGATGAGATTCATTCTACATGATCATTATCAAACAATGATTATATACATGAATTGAATGAATAAATATGATATATATGTTATATTTATATTTAATCTATACTTATGTAATTTTTTTTTACAAAATTTGTTTATTCTTTCTATAATGTATAAATAGGATAATTTCATTTGAGGAAGTGTGGACTACCACCCTCTCAAAATGATATGATTCGTTCATGCCATACATGGAATGTATAAATTATGGTGTTAATTAATGTATTTAACATTTAGAAAAAATATATTATACTCTAATTATATTATACCTATGTATCGTTCAGTTTTCATTCCTTTAATATGACATTAAAATGAAAGTAGTGTTCATGTGTACGTACGGCCTATCGTCTCCATGAATGATGCATTTAATTTATTATCTCAAAATGTTATAGACTATTCTAAAAACATATATACTAGATATATATGATATTTAAATAATTAATAATATTTTGGAGATTATGAACTTCTTACCACACTGACAATTTTCATCAAACTAGTTAATTTTCAACTCAAGTACCTAATATCGACAAAACGACCAATATGAACATAAATAACTATGTAATTTTTATAACATGGTGGTAAGTAATATTAAAAGAATAATAAAATTGAAAATTTTTCCCAATCACGTATAAATTAACCTATTTTTATTATATAATAATATTACTAATGAGAGAGAAAAGTTGTATTCGAGTTAAGGGAAATCTTAACTCAATCTCCATTCATTGAGTTAAATATCCATTTCATTGGTATTATTTTTGAAAGAATATTTTTGAATTAAATATGATTATTTTACACTAAATATTCACTTATATTGGGTGTATTTATATTTTTCACACATATTTATGTCATTTATTTATCCTTAATCTAATTTCATGATATTTCTAAAGGACATCATCTCAATCTCCTTTTATTGTGGCTAATTTATATTTATATATATATATATAAGATATTATTTTATACGGTGTATAATTATACCCTTTTTATTTTAATTTCATTAAAAGGTTTTAAAAATTAATCTTTTTTTACTAATCATTTTACTTAATGAAAGAAGAAATGTTTCTTTTTTAAAGTAAGAGGTGAAAATTACCATTATATCATTGTGATCATTATTTGACATCCAGATTATTCTACAAGACACAATGTTTTTAAAAATAAAATTAAATAGAATATACTTTTTTTAGGTATTGTGGTATTGAAAATGGTTTTGATAATGGATTGAGTATATAAATATCTTTAAATTATTTCTTATGATTATAGTGTGGAAAGGTTATTTTTCCTTTATGCTTGTTCATGTGTTATGATTATATTATGGATATTAGGCATTTATTATGTATATTGTTGGTTCCATGATAAACTGATGGTGAGTGTTCCCATGATATCTCTCCAATGCATTGGTTAATGTGAAAGAGGAAAACATTAAAGTTTCTCTTAAGATATTTAGGGAATATTCTGTGATGGGTATTCCAAACGTAACCATGATGGTTACTACCTATGTGGTTGTGAAGGCTACAATGTAAGTATTTTATGGATGCGAAAAGTTATAATTATGATTTATGATTTCTATGATTTATTCATAAATTATATAATTTCATGAGGTATTTTAAAGAGATTATGTTTTATGAGTAAAAATTATGACTTCATTTATTTGTATGTATTCATGTACTAATGTTTTATTTCCTTATTTTATATCCCTTACTGAGATTTTTATGCGCATACCATGTTTTTGAAATGTTTTTCATAGGGTATAAGGATGGGTAATAGAAAGGAATAATTCAACAATATTTTTACCAAGAAAATAATTATTTTTCTTTTTATAGATTTTTATTGTTTTGAAAAAAAATTGGAAAGAGTAGAAGTGTCTACTTTGTAATATTTGAGATGTAATATTATAGTTATGGCCTAATTCCCTAAAACACTTAACCTGAAAGGATCCTAAATTTTAAAGAATGTAAATTCTTGATCAAAAATCAAGATTGTGTAATGTTTGAGGGTGGGACCTTACACTCTCACTTCTGGAAAATCCCTATATTTTTATATTAGAAAGAGATATTTGATTGTTAATGTGGTCCATGTTTAAAGGGGTCCATATTAGTATGATCATAATTCTAGAACCATGATAACATAATGATGGGTGAATATTTTCAACACAATGATATCTAGTTACAAACCATGATATCATTTACCCCTTTATAGAATCATCCTAATCTTTAATTATGAAATGGTTAACCACATGACATTATGTAGAGCCTATTTCAACATGATGTATTTTAGTATTAACCACTTCATTCAGAAATTCATAGGGACATGAAAGATCCTCAATAAGGGATTCTTTGAGTTATCTTAAAAGCAAAGTGCTTCAAGAAATTTGTGTAATTAAATTATGAGGGAGATATGATTCAATATATCACATATCAACATTAATGTTTTTGTTTCCTATGTTTTAGTTATTCTCCAGCATGGGGAATGAGGAATATAGTTGATTTTTATAATGAATCATTTAATCAGCTAAATAACTCGGTTTTTTCCATTTATAGGTTAGGTTAAACTAGAATTTCTATATCTAATAGTTGAATAATTTATTTTTTATCTATCATTCATTATAAAACAATTAATTGTTTGGAGAGGGACCTTGGGGACATATTATAGGACTGATGATTTGTCACGAACCAGGCTGAGTCGACCTTGAACCGGTCACCCCGGCCAACCCACAACAAGTCCCGAGTGGCATTCCTGATCCTCCCGGGATGGCAACAAGAACAAAGGGAATTAATAGAGTACTCAAGGGAACGATTTTTCCCATACATAAACAATAAAACAAACCGCGGAAATAAACGGAAAGCCCAAAATGAATTTATATAAAAATTTAAGTAAACATTATTTGTACAAGAAACTAAAAGTAGAACAAAACCAACAACTCAACTAAACAATCCCGATGACCAAATAACTCCATGTGACACTTCTGGTCACTCCCCAACACAATGACCAAACATCACCCAAGGCGATCGAACTCAAGCTGAAACCTGCACAAGGGATAAAAAAAGAAAGAAGACTATAGGCGTGAGTATTAAAACTCAGTAGGTTGGCCCGATATTATATTCCCAATGCAATTCCTTCAAAATAAAAGAAAAATAAATTTCCTGATTTAAATATAGGATATAAAAGTATGTTTTTCAAATGATGTTCCATGCTATAATAGTTATCAGAAAAAAGCTTTCATGTTCTATAAACCAAAAATGCAAGTAACAATTTTCCAAAGAGGTGCAACTTCAAAATGAAAATTGTTTTAATGAGGGAAACTTTAAAGAATTTTAACTTTTAAATAAATCTCACACACTACTGAAATTACCAACCAAACACACAGTATTCCAATGGTGACTACAAAAGATCCAATGAGCACAAGTAATGGGAACACCCCTAGGTACTAGTAAGTTGTGAGCCCTAGGTACCTCGTATCTCGGTGAAAGTAACCAAAAAAATATTTTTTCTCATGCAAAATCCACCAGTAGGGAACATAACCATAACCTAGTGGTCCCCAATCCTCACCATCATCATAGTTTAGTTAGTGTTTTCATCGTCAATCTTTCAACATGAAATAGGGGCCAAACCCTACAGAATCACTAGCATACTAGTACACGTCCGACCACCTAGATACCCAGGATTCCCTTTAGTGCTCAATCAAGTTACACATATTATCAAATACACATTTCACATAAAAATTACTTTCCAAAACCATAAAAAAACAAACATATCATAAACTTTCTTCACATTTCTTATAGGAATCAACAAACCGCTAAATATTTTTGTAAAACAAATTCATGAAGTGTATTGAGGCTTTTCACATAAAACTCATTCAAAAACACTCTTTAAATTATAAAAACACATAAAAACCAAACAAAATCATATTTGGAATCCCTGAAAACATTTAATAAAATCATTTCATGGACCATAAAACAATACCAATTGCACAACTTGGTATATACAAATAAAATACTCCTTCATTTTTGGGAAATACCAAACGGGCCTTTCAACATTTTATCAAAACTAACATTTGAAGAAGTTATGCATTTCAATTTTATTAAGGAGGTGTGTAAACACCATTTACAGAATAAACCCGCATTCATAAATCCCTTAAAAAATTAGATGAAATATTCAAAACACAAACATTTTTATAAGAATGTGAAACGGGCCATTTTTCGGCAACTTGGGGCAAAACATATTGTAAACAAAAAACCAGTTGTTTATACAACAAAATCCAAATTTTAAAGCCATAAATGGATCCCAAAATAATTTTCTTACATGCTGAAAATATATTTAAAAATCCAAACAAATTATTTTAAATTGCACTAGACACATAAAACCCAACCGGGTAATTTACCGAACACATGGCATGCACTATTTAACAAAACAACTTATGTTAAGCACTTAAAAATGGATAAAACACCTCTTTCATTCCATAATGTTATTAATGATACTGAGACATATTCAAAATACCATAAAGTAAGTGTGAAATCTCATGGAATAATTTATCACACATGAGGAGTGCACATTTATAACAAAACAACTATATTTTTAACAAAATAAGTCATAAAACATAATTTGTAAACAAAAACATTAGAACCAAAGTTTCACAACAGTACATATCATATAAATAAGGATATAATATAATTAAAATGATGAAACTTAAATGATAAAGGCTTGTGTAAGGGACATCTTACCTCAAATCCTTGGCGTAACGAAAATGCACACACAAAATCACTCATCGCGGGTTTATAAACCCTAAACCTATGAATACCAAACCTAAATGAATATAAACTCCATAAAAACCATTTTATAATAGAACCCTTGGTCTATCATAACTAGGGGAGATTATAAAACCAAGAAAATTGAATGGAGGAAGAAGAGGGATGATAAAGGAGGTAGAATCTCACCTTTTCCACAAGAAAACTTTTTTTATTCCATTATATCTACACCCTTAGAGAAAAGGGAATGGGATGAAAAATTATGGAGAGTCTCTTAAGTTATGGATGAACCAGTTAAAGAATATTTTTAGAAAACTTTCATGAATATAATGAGTTATTTATAAAACAATTTACCTTATTAATTCTGGGAGATTTGAGGTGTCCAGAGAACTTTCGCCCTAATCTGTGACCCATATGAGATCCAAAGAGGGTACATCAATTCCGAGGGTGATAATAAGGGTATTTTATTCGAGGGGGAGGTTTAATCACCGAAAAATATTAACAATTGAATTAGATATAAAAGAATCAAATATTTTTTTTAAAACAGTAAATTGGCCCATGGGCTGGCCCAATACCTAAATAAGTAACCTCAATTCCCCATGATTATGAATTTCTATGGGGTAAAAAAGGCTATGAAAGTTTTAATATGTCAGTATAGGACAAGTGAGAAGTTCAATGGGTGAAAAAGGATGAAAAAAAAAGCGTTATAAAAGAAACAAATTCAGTTTGTAAAACTGGAAATGGACTCACGGTTGGCCCAAATCCTGAAGTAACAACCCTTTCTTCAAAAACTACTAAACAAACAATGGGGAAACAAAGTTAGGGTGATTAGAAATATATGAACCATAAAAAATAAAGATTAATCTCACTAAATACCCATTAAAAGGATTGGTATTTCCAATGGACCTGATCAATACAATGACAAAAAAAAGCTGGTGTGACAATTCTCCCCATCATTAAAGCTTTCCACCCTCAAAAATCCATAACAAGTTCCAGCAGAAAAAATAAACACCTAAGGATTCCTTAACAAAATAATCCAGACTATAAAGATAAGGAAATATCAATCACCCACAATTCAACTTAATACTCTTTCCCAAACCAAACACAACTCAAAACCATGTCCGGAGAATCAATGGAAAGATGAAGCCAGGACATCCATAACCAAACCAAGAACCCAATTGTTGTGCCTTCTCCAAATGAACCCAACCATCACCCAATCCAAAGAGAACTCACAAAATCCAAATATTCTAGGGGATTCCAGAATGGAATCCCCACCATTAAGAAACAATAAGCACTAGAAAAGTTCTTAGGATGAAAATCCAGGAGACCCATGGTGGGACTCCCCACCATTAGAAACCAACTGGCAACGAACAGCCAAGAATTCAACATGAGCTAGAATTGGGCCTCACTCACACAATCCCAAAAAAACACCTAAAAACCTATTATACCAATTTAATAGGGTTACAATATGAACATATAAACCACCCACTCCTAAACGGAGGGGACAAGAACTTGGACAACACATTTAGCACATATCTGGACCCCCACCACTTGGGGATGGGAGGGAAGGGGACCCAATAATGTGGCCACTAAAACAACAAAAGAAACAAAGAAACTACCCAAAACACTCCACATATGAATAGGTAACACCAAGACTACACCTGATTTTTACAGGTGGTCCACAAAGGGACACTGATTGAAAACCCACATCCATGAAGGCATAACCATAGACACTGTGTGAGGGGTAAGTCCACCACGCTTGTTATGACAAAGGTAAATTCACATAAATGAGGAACCAAAACATTGACATAGAATCTAACTTACCAAAATAAAGGAGGAAGGATCATAATTGATCACTCGACACCTCTGTCGATTTCCTGACTGCGTAAAAAGCTTGACTCCGAGTCCTATGGCTGGAGCCCTGATTCTTGAAGCATTTGTTGCACTGCAGTCAAGTGATAAGGATCACACCACTCAAAAAACCTCACTTGATCACTAAACAAAAACCTTCATCTAAATAGTAACTCATAGATACATATCAAAATTATGTCTCACTCTGAACGAGGGGAATAATGGACAAGGAATACGACGAAACACATCAACATCACCGAACACAATTGCTCTGTCCAAAAGAATTATCACGACCTAGAAGCACTATTAATAGATCCCAAACAGCTCTCTATTCCAACAAACAGGTTGATTCATCATCAAAATAGGTGGATTTAACATTTGAAATGATTCCTTAGGTTGATCAGTAGTAAAGATTTCCAATAGAGAACTATCTATGGCCACATCACAACATCAAACACATCTTTAGAACCCCAATGAAAATTACTCCAAAACGTTGCCACCAATAAGATCTCATCTCAAGATACAACAAGAGTATGAATTATAGATCTCATGGAAGCTTACTCAATAAACAACTCTTCTAAGACATAGATAAAAAACTATCCACATAACCATTGGTTTATAAAAAAAGGCCAAATTTTTTCAACTCAAAACACTCTTAAAAAACAAACAAACATGGTGGGTTTCCACATTCACCAATGGTGTTTCATCAAGTCTCACCCACATGAGCATTTCCTTGACACCCCAGGCACCCAACAACCATGCCATATAGTCCATACATCCAGATATCAATAAAACCATGCATGTGAGCACCCATGAAAACACAAAAGGCCAAAACAAAACAACATAATTCCAAAAATCATTTACCTTCAAATGGAACATCAACCACCAAGTCAAAAACCCTTTTCATATTTCACAAAAAAAACCACAATTCATTAAGAACCATTTGCTTAAAAACCTACTCCTTTTCATTTTTAACAACTTTTAAAATAACCAAGACACTCCAAACAACCCCTTCCCATTTTTTTAAATTCAGTAAGGTATATTTTTATAATACAAGGTCCATTAAGACCAATACCCATTCTAAGAAAACACCAACAGATCAAAACCAATTTCCCAAACTAATTTATCTGATTCAAAAACATTTTAACATCTGAAAATACCCCATTTAAAACAATGATCCGGAATCACCTTAAAATGATTCACAATTTAAAAACATTTTTTTTCAACAAACCACAAGTTTAGATTATGGATAATCCAATCACTTTAAATCATTTCCACTTCCATCCCTTTTATTCACAAAAATACAAACTTCCAAAACCATTATTATATTTAATTTTTGAAAACCACATTTTTAACTTTTCAAAATATAATCCTTAATTTAAAACATATTTCCACAATTCTCACACAAGGATTTTAAAAACAAAAATTCAGAATTCAAGAAAGGTTCAAGAGACCCAAAAAAAGGAACTTGTGTCAGTGGGTGACTTGACCATATGGTTGGCGGCCATATTTCAAAGACAAAACCAACACAGAGCGACTTATTAGGACCATTCCCCAGCTACAAATGGCATTTCAGGCCCTACGAGCTCACGATGGCCATTATCCAGACTCCCCTTGTCATATCCCAACACCAAATAATCAACAAGAACAAAGGACACTAATAAAACCGGACATCCCATGGAAACCCGAGGATTATAAGGAGAATGAATTAACGACGCTCCTCTTTCCCTTACCCCTCAAGTCAAAAAAAATACTACTCCATATACCATGAAATCCCCAAAATAACAAGGGCACTCTAAAAAGAAAGGTCCGCTAAGAGCTGACCTCCTTTGATACCATTTTGTCACTAACCAGGCCGAGTCGACCCTGAACCGGTCACCCAGGCTAACCAACGACAAGTCCCGAGAGGCATTCTGGATCCCTCTAGGATGGAGACAAGAACTAAGGGCATCAATAGAGTGCACAAGGGAATTATTTCTCCCATACATAAACAATCAAACAAAAAGAGGAAATAAACAGACAGCCCAAAATGAATTTATATAAAAATTGAAGTAAACATTATTTGTACAAGAAACTAAAATTAGAACAAAACCAACAACTCAACTGAACAATCTCAATGACCAAATAACTCCATGTGACACTTCTTCTCACTCTCCAAGACAATGATGAAACTTCACCCGAGGCGATCGAACTCAAGCTGAAACCTCCACAATGGCTATAAAAACTATAGGCGTCAGTATTAAAACTCATTAGGTTTTAAAAGACCCGTAAAATTCAAGGAAATTTTTTTTTCTTAATTTTCATTGAAATTTTACAAGAACGCAGTTTCTGACGGCACCTGATTCCGAGGCCCGGTGTGCCTGGAATCATTTTCCGAAGTTTAGCTCGGGTACTTTCAGTGAACGAACGAGTGGGGTTTTCTAACTTTGAACTGGTGCTCGGAATCGAATTTCGAGGGCACCTATGGAATCGTAGTGCCAGTATTATCTTAGAAACACCTTTTCCGGAGTTGCGTTTTCTCGGGTGTGGTTTTTAATTTTTGGGGTTAAGTTATGAAATAAAATAAAGTGGTGAGACAACTTTATTTTATTTCACTTAAAGCCACTTAAGCTACGTTAAGCGGATAGGGTGGAATCCAAAATATCCTACCCACTTGGTAGGATATTTGTGAGGTGGGGCCTGCACGAGCCCCACCGTTTTTCCCTCCTAAGTAACGCACCTGCAACCCCCTCCTTAATGATAGTCAACCGTGTGTTTTTCTGGTTAAGAAACACCCCATTTAATTGGGTAGTTAAATTGTTACAATTAATTCTTCAAATTTATTGTTCGTTTCTTATCATTGAATTTCAAATTGTTGGCATGGGAATAAAATAAGAACAACACTTTTTAGTGAGGGATTGCTTGTTGAGAGGCTTTGGAGAAACTCTAAAGCTTGAAGATCTTCATCCTCCTTCTCGAAGAACGCAATGAATGAGAAGAACTCCAGCCTTCGACGAAGGGTGATGAAAAACGCCGAACCCTCGAAGATTTACGATGCAACGTCGTGTACCGCGACGCCGATGATCCTCATTTTGCGAAGTTTCTTCCACGACGTTCCTTCCCCGCAACAATCTTCGATCAACAACTGATTGAGGTAGGGGATTGCGGTTCTTTTAATTCATTGTGAATTATATCCTCGACATGGTTTCTTTTGGTGCATCTTAAATCTATGTGATTTTAATCCTCAGAGTTTGACTACGCGACGTCGTGAAGCCGCGACGATAGTGACGTCCCATCTGCGACGCGATGATCCTCTTCTTCCGCAACGGTCAATTCTGCGACAAACTCATGTTCGACGACAACGTTGAGGTAGGGGTTGATTCATTTAAATCTCTGTGATTTATACCCATGGAGTATGATTAGATATATTTTTTTGAGACTTTTAAAACCACTAACGATGTGGGTGCGGACCAACGAACAAGTCCGAACCCACCGCCCTTTTTGTTCTCAGTGTGCGGAATGGTGGATGACGACAAAACAAGCCGCACGGGCGATGTGAGGTCCTCACAGTGAAGTACGGGCCCCAGGAGGGCCATTGGAGAAGATGATGTGTTTTTCCGACCACCGGAACTCGTCCGGTGGTCCACAGAGCAGCCCGCCGGCGCGCCTCGCCGGCACGGCGGCGCCGGTGGCAGGACGCGGTCCCGCGACCGCGCGGGACCGGAGGGGGACGGTATGTGGCAGCCAGCTACGTCCTCTTCCATGGGTGTCCCCATGCGGGGTCGCGGCTCCTTCAAGCGGGGGCAGCGTGCCCCCCGCTCGTGTCGCTCGGCCGTAACGGCCGAGCCGACCCGCTGGCCACCCGGCCAGCGCCAGCCGGATCGCGCCTAGGCCGGGCCGGGCCACGTCGGCCAGGCCAGGTCGCACCCGGCCGGGTCGGACCCAGGCCCGGGTCAAGTCGACCCGGTTCGGGCTGACCCAAGGGGTGTTTGGCCTGGTCGGTCCGGGCCCAGACCCCCCGTTTTCGGACCCCTTTCGGTCTTTTGCTCATATCTTGGGCTACGGACCTCCGATCGACGCACTGTCAGCGGTGATGCGATCCTTGGATCAAGATGGTCATTTATACATATTACACTCAAGGTTTCGGAGAACTTTGTGTTTGGCCAGGTTGGTTCATACACGAAACCAAACGGGCCCCCGAAGCGGAAACGCTCATAACTTGAGCTCCGGACATCCGATTGACGTGCCGTCGTCTTTGATGGATTCCTCCAAGTGAGACGGATCTTTTTTATTACTCTTCACGGGGTTTGGATGTAGGTGGAGTACGGTCGAGTTGTTTTTGACTTAAAAACCAACCGGGCCCCTAGGACGAAAAATCCAATAACTCTCAGACTGGGATTCCGAATGACGCGTCGTCTGTGGCGTTGAGTTCCGGTTGACAATATGGAACTTTTGGATACATCAACTATGGAATATGTGTCAGTTGATGTATCAGCTTCTCGGATCATGGAACGGACCCTCCCGAATGAGCTTGCTGTGTGCAAGAACCCTAGAGCTGGTTGCGACTGCGACGACGACGACGACGACTGTGTAGAGATCCTTAGTAGATTCGATGGCGAAGACTACAGCACTCAGCGTTCCTACGTGGATCAGTGCTACAGATCTTGTGTGGGTCCGATCCTGTGTGGGTCAGCACTCAGCGGTCATGTGTGGGTCAGCACCTACAGATCCTGTGTGGGTCTGATCCTGTGTGGGTCATTGCGGGGGTTAGTTACCTATCAATCCTTTGTGGGTCAGATCCTTTGTGGGTCATTGCGGGGGTTAGTTACCTATCGATCATGTGTGGGTCAGATCCTTTGTGGTTCGTTACGAGGGTTAGTACCTATCAATCCTTTCTGGGTCTGACAGTTTAGATGAATCAGTGGATATATCAGATCATCTCTATCTTCATACGAAGAAGTATACCTGTGTGAGCTGAATCCTATTTTTCTTTCCTTTATGGATTGTGTTGTGCTATCCTGTGTGGATTACGTTTTGCATTCCTCTGTGGACTGGGTTGTACATTGGCTCGGATGTTGGATCCAATCTTGGAATTGATGACTTAGGTGTATGTATGGACATATACCTATGTAGTGTCAGTCATTAATTCGTGATTGTATCTTTCCTTTGTGGATTATGCTTTGTGGATTCTGGGAGACCATCGTGGGTCTCGGGGTCCCTACTGAGTAGCTTATACTCACCCCTGCGCGGGATATGCCTGCACTACATTGTGTTGGTTGAAAATAATGGACAGCGCTGATTGTGGTTGAGGCTTGTGGAGTAGGACGGTACCCGGAGGTGGACCACTAGGCGGGATGTACTCGGAGCGGACGGTTGGACCAGAAGAGTTGTGGAGGCTATCTGTACTCACCCTTCAGGTGGGACTTCCAGTGGGTGTCTCGACGTTGCGGCTTTACTTTCAGTTGTTGTTTTCCCTTTCAAGTTGTACTTTACTTTCAGTTCGGGTTTGTATTCTGGCCCACTTACTTTTCCGCACTTACTGTTGTACTCAGTTTTTACATAGTGTTTGCTTCTACTGCTTTCTTACTCTGTGGTGTTTGTTTACTTTACAAAGGAAATACCTTCCCTTTTTTACCAATATTTATGCCTTGGTGCTAGTCACCAGCCCCTGGCCTATGGAAGGCGGGCTTAGGGTAGTCACGGCATGGGCCCTAAGGATGGGTCGTGACAAATTGGTATCAGAGGAGTTCGGTTCGACCGCAGAACTTTGAACTCTGATCTTTTCTATGTGAAGCAGTAGTGTTAAGAGTATTGAGTGTGGTTATCAGTCCAGGGAGTCCAGTGTTGGTGCGGCAGCCGACTTATCCATACACTAGGACCCTGACATCTGATTTCTGACTTAATGCACGAAAACATTGACTGCATGTGTGTTTCAAGTTTTCTTTGTGATTACTTTATGTCAACTCACTAGGTATATTGTTCTGACCGTGGCGCACCTGTTCCATTTTAAGATGGCCCCACGATGGCAGCTAGCTATGGTTCCGAGGTTTGTGCATGACAACAGCCCACCGAGCGACGAGGCCTCGGTATAGGGCCCTTTGACAGCAGAGGCACCGGCAGCACCTCTACCCATTGAGCCACCGATGCTACCAGCCCCATCCACTGACGATGCACGTCGCCTTAGTGCACTGCATGAGTTTCAGCGCTAGTGACCGCCGAGGATCCACAGGGAGATGGACCCCCAGGAAGCCGTGGACTAGCTGGAGGCTGTGGTACGAGTTTTCATGTTAGTGAGGACACCAGGAGACCTCATGGTGATCCTCGCAGCGAGCCTACTGCACGCGGCAGAGGGCCGATGGTGGAGCTTGATGCTCCAGGTACACGATGAGGCATCTCTTCTCTAGACAGACTTTGAGAGCCTCTTTCACTCAAAGTTCATCCCAACCACCCTCTGTGTGGTGCGCATCTAAGAGCTTGTACAACTGTGGCAGGGCAGCTTGACGGTCGCCCAGTACTCGGTGAGATTTACCGATCTCTCGCGCTACTCGACAGACATGGTACGGGACCCATTCTTCTGGGCCCGGACCTTTGAGCAGGGATTGAGGCATGAGATCAAGGCATCGCTTATCTCCCTTAGCATTATGACCCAAGAAGGAGTGCTGGAGCGAGCCCTTATGATCGAGAGCTTCTTTGCTGAGCCTTCTTCAGCGGCGAGACCCACCACAGGGTGTCATGTAGTAGAGTATTCTGTAAAAGGTAGTCGACGGATGACTCATGGGTCCAGGTAGACCATACCCTTAGGCAGACGACCTCAGGACACTAGCTCAGTAGTTCGGGGCACACAGCGCGGAGCCAGTCTTTTGAGAGGCAGACAGTGCTACACATGCGGCGGGCAGGGCCACATGGCTCGTGACTGTCCGACCCGCCGTACCGAGGAGCATCAGACAGTTGAGGGGCCACCCAGGCAGAGGTAGAGGGTCGACTGTGGCGGTCCTAAGGGAGTAGGCGGATGAGGCAGAGGAGCTGGCCGAGCAGCAGGTGGTGTGAGACGCTTTGAGGCTCCACCACCACCACCATCAGGAGGTCCACCCCGACCACAGGGAGTAGGAGGGCAGAGACATGCACATCTTCAGGCAGCAGAGGCCTACGACCACGGCGCACCTGATATTATTCTAGGTACAATCTGTGTCTATTCCACCCATTCTGTAGTTCTTATAGACAAATGAGCAAGTCACTATTTGATATTCACTGCCCTTGTTCGGAGCTCAGAGATTCCGACAGATCTGTTGGCTCGATCCTTACTGCTAGAGACTCCTACGGGAGAAGACTCGATGGTTACACACTGGTGTCGGTAGTGTGAGCTTACTCTAGGAGGCGAGAGCATCGGCTGGGATCTTCTTGTAGCAGCGTCAAGGCCTTACGACGTCATATTGGGCATGGATTGGTTATCTACTGTCCATGCTCAGATTGACTGTATTAGGTGCAAGGTGCGATGTGTACGCACTGACGCGAGTAGGTTCACCTTCACTGGCGAGAAGGGAGCCTTCACAGCATAGTATGGACTTCTGTAGAGGAGAGGAAAACCCATCACTCATCAGTTGGTTAGCCTCATCCTAGGAGCAGTTGACGTGCAGAGTCCTAGTTTTCCTGTAGTTGTGGATCGGTATGCGGACGTCTTTCCCGACGATGTTCCAGGACTACCTCCTCACAGAGAGGTAGACTTTTATATTGACATGTACCCCGAGATAGCCTCGATATCAACTCCATCGTATTGGATGACCCCCGCTGAGCTTCGAGAGCTACGGGTACAGTTGGAGGACTTACAGGACAAGGGATTCATCTGACCCAGTGTTTCACCCTGGGATTCCCTGATATTGTTCGCCAAGAAGGAGGATGGAAGCTTGCGACTGTGTGTCTACTATCGTCACCTAAACTAGGTGACAGTTAGGAACATGTATCCACTACCGAGTATTGATGACCTCTTCGATTAGCTCAAGGGAGCATGGTGGTTCTCGAAGATAGACCACAGGTCAGGCTATCATCGCCTCTGTGTTCAGGACGAGGACGTGCAGAAGATGGCCTTCAGATGTCGGTATGGCCACTATGAGTTCTTGGTTATGCCCATTGGCATAACCAATGCTCTCACAATGTTCATGAGCCTCATGAACAGGATATTTCATCCATACCTCGATCGATTTGTTGTAGTCTTCATCGACGACATTTTGATATACTCGACCACTGAGGAGGAGCACGCCTACCACTTGCGGGTTGTACTGGACACACTCAGAGAGCACCAGCTCTATGTCAAGCTCTCAAAGTGTCAGTTCTGGATACGTGAAGTCCACTTCTTGGGACACATCATCTCTGAGGCGGGAGTTTCAGTGGATCCTACGAAGATCGGGGCAGTGCTTGCTTGGGAGCCACCCAGGAGCGTGATAGAGGTGCGAAGTTTCTTGGGACTAGATGGATACTATCAAAGATTTGTGCCAAACTTCTCCAGAGTCGTGGCACCACTCTCAGATTTTATGAAGAAGGGGAAACCCTTTGTGTGGTCAGACGGATATCAGCAGAGCTTCCAGGAGCTGAGACAGAGAATGACCAGTGCACCTATCTTGAGGTTGCTGGAGGAGGGAGTAGGGTACGTAGTCTACTACGATGCATCAGGGACCGAAATCAGATGTGTCCTGATGCAGGAGCGGGTAGTGATCACCTATGGATCACGTCAGTTGAGGCCGCATGAGCAGAACTACTCCACCCATGACCTAGAGTTAGCAGTAGTGGTCTTTGCTTTGAAGAAATGGAGGAACTACCTGATGGGAGAGCACTTTACAGTCTATTCTGACCACCAGAGTCTCAGGTACATCTTCTCGTAGAAGGACCCAAACCTGAGAAAGCGATGATGGCTCGAGTTCCTCCAGGATTATGACTTTGAGATAGTCTATAAACCTAGAAAGGGGAACGTGGTAGCCGATTATCTTAGCAGGAGGACATGCATTCAGCTACTTGAGGAGGTGACAGAGCAGTTAACCGCTTTGCAGATATCCTTCGTAGATAGAGATGGAGCAGCCTTCCTCCAATCTCTCACAGTCACTCCTCCACTACTGCAGCTGGTCAGAGAGACACAGCGTGGGAACACCGACAGTAAGACATGGTGTGCGCAGATATCCTCAGGACAGGCACCTGATGGTTTCTCCTTTGGAGTAGAGCATGACGTCCTTTTCAGAGGACATACCTTGGTACCAGTTGCATTACGGGAGGATGTGCTAAGAGAGTTTCACACTTCTCCCTTGGTGCTACATCCTGGAGTGGCGAAGATGTACCAGGACCTCAGATGACAGCACTGGTGGCCGGGAATGAAGAAGGTTGTGGCAGAGTTCGTTTCTCGATGCCTCACCTACCAGCAGGTGAAGGTAGAGCATCTGGTACCAGCAGGCTTGGTACGGCCCTTGGAGGTCCGGAAGTGGAAGTGGGATGGCATATCTATGGACTTTGTGACTGGAATTCCATGCATTTCTAGAGGTCACGACTCCATTTGGGTGATTGTAGACTGACTCACCATGTCGGCTCACTTCTTACCCATCAGAGAGTAGGGCTCAGTGGAGAGCTTGGGGTGTCTCTACGTTCAGGAGATTGTACAGCTTCACGGTGTGCCATCATCTATTGTCTCTGATCGAGATTCTTGCTTTACTTCCCGGTTTTGGAAGGGGTTGCAGGAGGCGTTCGGGACGCAGCTACATCTGAGCACCGCCTTTCACCCTCAGACGGATGGTCAGATAGAGAGGACCATTCAGACTCTCAAGGACATTCTCAGTGCATGTGTCCTTGACATTGGTCGCAACTGGGAGGACCACCTACCCTCAGTGGAGTTCGCGTACAACAAAAGATACCACTCCACCATCGGGATGGCACCATACGAGGTGTTGTACGGCCGACCGTGCAGATCTCCTTTGTGCGAGACAGACCCTGGGGAATCAGCACATGTCGGACCGGAGATGGTCCAGGCCACGACAGAGAAGGTCCAGGTCATCCAAGAGCGGATGAGGATGGCTCAGAGCAGGTAGAAGTTTTATGCTGACAGGAGGCGGAGGCCACTAGAGTTCGAGGATGGAAACAACGTCTTCTTGCGTGTCTCACCTCGACGTGGATTACGGAGATTTTGCTGAGGTTGCAAGTTGTCTCTATGCTTCATCGGACCATTCCAGGTCCTCTGCAAGATTGTCAAGGTGGCTTATCGCCTGGCATTACCACCTCAGTTGCACCGGGTGCACGACGTCTTCCACGTATCTCAGCTGAGGAGATACATGCATGACCCGATGCATATCATTGACCATGGGGAGCTAGACGTTGATAATGGGTTGACTTTTTCGGAGGTCCCAGTGGAGATCGAGGATTGAGAGGATCGGGTCCTACGTGGACGATCGATCCCTCTAGTGCACATCAGATGGCAACATGGGAACCTCCAGGAGAGCACTTGGGAGTGGGAGGCTCAGATGCATTCTCAGAACCCACATTTGTTTCCTTAGTCTTTGATGTATCTTTACAGGGACATAAATCCCTGAGGTGGGAGTGATGTAAAGACCCATAAAATTCAAGTAATTTTTTTTCTTAATTTTCTTGGGAATTTTACAAGAACGCATTTTCTGAAGGAACCTGATTCTGAGGCCCAGTGTGCCCGGAATCATTTTCCGAAGTTTAGTTCGGGTACTTTCAGTGAACGAATGAGCGGGGTTTTCTAACTTTGAACCGGTGCTCGGAATCGAATTCCGAGATCAACGATGGAATCACAGCGCCAGTATTTTCTTAGAAACACCTTTTTCAGAGTTGTGTTTGCTCGGGTGTGGTTTTTAATTTTTGGGGTTAAGTTAAAAATAATATAAAGTGGTGCGCCAACTTTATTTTATTTCACTTAATTCCACTTAAATCCACTTATGCTAAGTTAAGCGGATAGGGTGGAACCCAAAATATCCTACCCACTTGGTAGGATATTTGTGAGGTGGGGCCCACATGAGCCCCACCATTTCTTCCCTCCTATGTAACGCACCTACAACCCCCTCTTTAATGAAAGTCAATCGTGCATTTTTCTGGTTAAGAAATGCACCATTTAATTGGTCAGTTAAATTGTTACAATTAATTATTTTAATTAATTGTTCGTTTCTTATCTTTGAATTTCAAATCGTTGGCATGAGAATAAAATAAGACCAACACTTTTTTTGAGGGATTCCTTTTTGAGAGGCTTTGGATAAACTCTAAAGCTTGAAGATATTCATCCTCCATCGCGAAGAACGCAAAGAACGCGAAGAACGCCGGCCTTCGACGAAGGACGACAAAAAACGCCGAACCCCCGGAGATCGATGACACGATGCTATGTACCGCGACGCCGAAGATCCTCCTTCCACGATGTTTCTTCCGTGACGTTCCTTCCCCACGACAATCTTCGATCAACAACCGATTGAGGTAGGGGATTGCAGTTCTTTTAATTCATTGTGAATTATATCCTCGACATGGTTTATTTTGGTGCATCTTAACTCTGTGTGATTTTAATCCTCGGAGATTGACGTTGCGATGACGTGAAGCCGCGACAATAGCGACGCCCCTTCCATGACGCAACGATCCTCTTCTTCCGCGACGGTCAATTCCGCGACCAACTCATGTTCGATGACAACGTTGAGGTAGGGGTTGATTCATTTAAATATTTGTGATTTATAACTGCGGCGTATGATTAATAATTTTTTGTGAGACTTTTAAAACCACTAACGTGGTGGGTGCGGACCAACGAACAAGTCCGAACCCACGGCCCTTTTCGTTCTTGGTGTGTGGAACGATGGACGATGTCAAATCAAGCCGCACGGGCGATGTGAGGTCCTCACAGTGAAGGACGGGCCCCAGGAGGGACATTGGCGAAGACGACGCATTTTTACGACCAAAGGAACTCATCTGGTGGTCCACGAAGCAGCCCGCCGGTGCGCCTCGCCGGCACGGAGGCGCCCGACGCACCGCCGGGAGGAGCCGCCGCAGCTCAAGCCGCGACGGCACAACGCGGTCCCACGACCACACGGGACCGGAGGGGGACAGGACGTGGCAGCTGGCTGCATCCTCTGGTAAGGGCGGACCAACGCGGGGCCGCGGCTCCTTCACGTGGGGGCAGCGCGCCCCCCGCCCCGTGTCGCTCGGCTGTAACGACCAAGCTTACCCACTAGCCACCCGGCCAGCGCCAGTCGGGTCGCACCCAGGCTGGGCCGGGCCGGGCCACGCCGGCCAGGCCGAGTCGCACCCAGTCGGGTCGGACCCAGGCCCGGGTCGGGTCGACTCGATTCGGGCCGACCCATGGGGGTTGGGCCGGGTCGGTCTGGGCCCAAACCCCCTGTTTTCGGACCCCTTTCTGTCTTTTGCCCATATCTTGGGCTACGGACCTCTTATTGATGCACCGTCAACGGCAATATGATCCTTGGATCGAGACGGTCATTTTGACATATTACACTCAAGGTTTCGGAGTACTTTGGGTTCGTCCGGGTTGGTTCTTACGTGAAACCAACCTGGCCCTCGGAGTGGAGATGCTCATAACTTGAGCTACGGACGTCCGATTGACATGTCGTCAACTTTTATGGATTCCTCTAAGTGAGATGGATCTTTTTCCTTAATCTTCCTGATGTTTGGACATAGGTGGATTATGATCGAGTTGGTTTTGACTTAAAAACCAACCGGGCCCTGCGACGAAAAAACCAATGACTCTCAAACCGTGCGTCCGAATGACGCGCCGTCTGTGGCGTTGAGTTCCTGTTCACAATATGAAACTTTTGGATACATCAACTCTGGACTATGTGTCTGTTGATGTATCAGCCTCTTAGTTCGTGGAGCGGACCCTCCCGAATGAGCTTGCTGTGTGTGGGAACCCTAGAGCTGGCTGCGACTGCGACGATGACGACGACGACGACTGTGCATAGATCCTTAGTGGATTCGACGACGATGACTACAGCACTCAGTGATCCTACATGGATCAGTGCTACAGATCATGTGTGGGTCCGATCTTGTGTGTGTCAGTGCTCAGTAGTCTTGTGTGGGCCAGCACCTATAGATCATGTGTGGGTCCGATCATGTGTGGGTCATTATGGGGGTTAGTTACCTATCGATCCTGTGTGGGTCAGATCATTTGTGGGTCATTGCGGGGGTTAGTTACCTATCGATCCTGTGTGGGTCAGATCCTTTGTGGGTCATTTCGGGGGTTATTACCTATCAATATTTTCTGGATTCGACAGCTTAGATGAATCAGTGGATATATCTGATCATCTCTATCATCATACGAAGAAGTATACCTGTGTGAGCTGAATCCTGTTTTGATTTCCTTTGTGGATTCTGTTGCACTATCCTGTGTGGATTACGTTTTTCATTCCTGTTTGGACTGGGTTGTACTTGGTCTTGGATGTTGGAGTTGATCTTGGAATTGATGACTTAGGTGTATGTATGGGCATATACCTAAGTAGTGTCAGACGTTACTTCATGATTGTTTCTTTCCTTTGTAGATTATGCTTTGTGGATTTTGGGAGAACTTCGGGGGTCTCGGGGTCCCTACTGAGTAGCTTATACTCACCCCTACACGGGCTATGCCCGTACTACATTGTGTTGGTTGTAGATGACAGACAGCGCTGATCGTGGTTGAGGCTTGTGGAGCAGGACGGTACCTGGAGGTGGACCACTAGGCGGGACGTACTCGGAGCGGACGGTTGGACCAGAAGAGCTGTGGAGGCTATCTGTACTCACCCTTCAGGTGTAACTTCCAGTGGGTGGCTCGACATTGCGGATTTACTTTCAGTTGATGTTTTTCCTTTCGAGTTGTACTTTACTTTCAGTTTTGGTTTGTATTCGGGCCCACTTACTTTTCTGCACTTACTGTTGTACTCAGTTTTTACTTAGTGTTTGCTTCTACTTCTTGCTTGCTCTGTGGTGTTTATTTACATTACAAAGGCAATGCCTTCCCTTTTTTACCAGGATTTACGCCTTGGTGCTAGTCGCCAGCCCCTGGCCTATGGAAGCTGGGCTTGGGGTAGTCACAGCACGAGCCCCGAGGACGTGTCGTGACAAGGTTAGCTCGATATTCTATTCCCAATGAACTTACTTTAAAATAGAATAAACATAAATTTCATGTTTTAAATAAAAGTTATAAAATTATGTTTTTCAAATGATGCTCTATGCTATAATATTTATTAAAAAAAACATTCATGTTTTATAAACCAAAATGCAAGTAACAATTTTTCAAAGAGGTCCAACTTCAAAATGAAAATTATTTTTATGAGGGCTGCTTTAAAGAATTTTAACTTTTAAATAAATCAAACACTCTACTGAAATTACCATCCAAACACATCGTATGCCAATGGTGACTAAAAAAGATCCCATGATTACAAGTCATGGGAACACCCCTATGTACTAGTCAGTTGTGAGCCCCAGGTACCTCGTATCTCGGTGAAAGTATCCATAATAAATATCTGTTATCATGCAAGAGCCACTGGTAGGGAACATACCCAGAATATAGTGGTCCCCAATCATCACCATCATCATATTTTAGTTATTGTTGTCATCGTCAATCTTTCTACATGAAACAGGGGCCAAACCCCACAGAATCACTAGCATACTAGTACACGTCTGCCCACCTAGATACTCGTGATTCCCTTTAGTTCTCAATAAAGTTACACATATTATAAAATACACATTTCATATCCAAATTACATTCCCAAACCATAAAAACCCATACATCTCACAAACTTTCTTCACATTTCTTACACGAATCAACAAACCGCTAAATATTTTCCTAAAACAATTTCGTGAAGTGTATTGAGGCTTTGCACATAAAAATCATTCAAAAATACTCTTTTAATTATAAACACACATAAAAACCACTCCAAATCATATTTTTAAGCCTTAAAAACATTTAATAAAATCATTTCATGGTCCATAAAACAATCTCAATTTCACAACATGGTATATACATGTAAAACACTCCTTTATTTTTAGGAAATTCCAAACGGGCCTTTAAACATTTTTCCAAAACTAACGTTTGATGAAGTTATGCATTTAATTTTTATTAAGTAGGTGATTATACACCATTTATAGAATAAAACCACATTCATATATCCATTAGAACACTTAGGTGACATATTCAAAACACAAACATTTTTATAAGAATGTGACACGGGCCATTTTTCGGCAACTCAGGCCAAAACATGTTGTAAACAAAAAACCAATTGTTTGTAAAAAAAATCCAAATTTTAAAGCCATAAAATGATCCAAAAATAATTTTTTACATGTTTCAAGTATATTTAAAAATTCAAATGAATTATTTTAAATTTCACTAGACACATAAAAGCCAACCGGGTAATTTACCGAACACATGGCATGTACTCTTTAACAAAACAAATTATGTTAAGCACTTAAAAATGGATAAAACACCAATTTCATGCCAAAATGTTATTCAAGCTACTGAGACATATTCAAAATACAATAAAACAAGTGTGAAAGCTCATGGAATAATTTATCACACAAGAGGAGTGCACATTTACACCAAAACCACTATATTTTAAAAAAAATAAGTTATAAAACATAATTTGTAAACAAAACCATTAGAACCAAAGTTTAAAAACAGCACATATCATATAAATAAGGATATAATAGAATTAAAATTATGAAAATTAAATGATAAAGGCTTGTGCAAGGGACATCCTACCTCAAATCCTTGGCGTAACAGAAACGCACACCCGAAATCACCCGTCGCGGGTTTATAAACCCAAAACCTATGAATACCAGACCTAAATGAATATAAAATCCATCAAAAACCATGTTATAAAAGATCTCGAGGTCTATCATGACTAGGGGAGATTATAAAACCATGAAAATTGAAAGGAGGAAGAAGAGGGATGATAAAGGAGACGGAATCTCACCTTTTCCACAAGAAAACTTTTCGTATTCCATTATATCTGCACCCCTAGAGAAAAGGGAATGGTATGAAACATATTGGAGAGTCTTTTAAGGTTATTAAGAACCAGTTAAAGAATATTTTTTTTAAAAATAGCATGAATTTAATGATTTATGTATAAAAAAATTTACCTTATCAATTCTGGGTGATTTATGGTATCCTGAGAAATGTTTCCCTAATCCACGACCCATATGAGCACCAAAGAGGGTAAATCGATTCTGAGGGTGAGAATAAGGATATAGGATTCTAGGGGGAGGTAGAATAACTGAAAAATAATAACAATTTAATTATATATAAAAGAATAAAATATTTTTTTTTAAACAGGAAATGGGCCCATGGGCTTGCCCAATACCTAAATAAGTAACCCCAATTCCACATGATTATGAATTTATATGGGTTAAAAATGATATGGAAGTTTTAAGATGTCATTATAGGACAAGTGTGAAGTTTAATGGGGAAAAGGATGAAAAAAACTGTTCTAAAATAAATAAATTTGGTTTTTAAAACTGGAAATGGGTCACGGTTGGCCCAAATCCTGAAGTAACCACTCTTTCTTCAAAAACTCCTAAAAAAACAATGGGGAAACCAAATTAGGATGATTAGATATATATATGAAACTTAAAAACTCAAGATTAATCTCACCAAATACCCATTAAAATTATTGGGATTTCCAATGGACTGGATCAATACAAAGACAAAAAAACAGGGTGTGACAATTCTCCCCACCATTAAAGCTTTCCGCCCCTGGAAAGCCATAACACATTCCAGCTGAAAAAATAAACACCTTAGGATTCAATAACAACATAATCCAGACTTTAAAGATATGGAAATATCAATCACCAACAATTCAACTTAATACTCTTTCCCAAACAAAAAACAACTCACAACCACGTCTGGAGAATCAACGTAAAGATGAAGCCACCACCTCCACAACCAAACCAAGAACCTGATTGTTGGGCCTTCTCCCAATGAACCCAACCATCACCCAAACCAAAGAGCACTCAAAAATTCCAAATATTCTAGGGGATTCCAGAATGGAATCATCAAAATTAAGAAAAAAATCTCACTAGAAATTTTCTTATAATGAAAATCCAGGATGACCATGGTGGGTCTCCCCACCATAAAACACCAACTAGCAATGAACATAAAAGAATTCAACGTGATCTCGAATTGGGCCTCACTCACACAAGCCCAAAAAACACTCCTAAGAAAACCTACTATACCAAGTTATTGGGTTTACAACATGAACATATAAACCACCCACTCCCAAACGGAGGGGACAAGAACTTGTCCAACACATTCAGCACAGATCTGGACCCACACCACATGGGGATGGGAGGGAAGGGGACCCAATAATTTGGCCACTAAAACCACAAAAGAAATAAATAAACTAACCAAAACTCTCCACCTATGAATAGGTAACACCAAGACTGCACCTTATTTTTACAGGAGCTCCACACAGGGACATTGATTGAATACCCACATCCATGAAGGCATAACCATAGACACTGTGTGAGGGGTATGTCTACCACCCTTGTTGTGTCAAAGGAAAATTCATAGAAATGAGGAAAAAAACATTGACATAGAATATAAATTACCAAAATAGAGGATGAAGGATCCTAATTGGGCACTCCACTCCTCTGTTGATTTCCTGATGGCATGAAAATCTTCAATCCGATGCCTATGGATGGAGCCTTGATTCTTGAGGCATTTGTTGTATAGTAGTCGGGTGATAAGGATCACACCACTAAAAAACCTCACTTGATCACCCAAAAAAACCTTCATCTAAATAGGAACTCATAGATACATAACAAAATTCTGTCTCACTCCGAACGAGGGGCAGAATGGACAAGGAATACTATGAAACACATCAACATCACCAAACACAACTGCTCTGTCCAAAAAAATTATCACGACCTAGAAGCACTTTTAATAGATCCCAAATAGCTCTCTATTCCAACAAACAGTTTGAGGCATCACCAAAAGAGGTGGATTTAGCATTTCAAATGAATCATTAGGTTGATCAGGAAGAAATATTTCAAATGGAGAACTATCCATGGCCATATCACAACATCAAACACATATTTAGAAACCCAATGAAAATTACTCCAAAACGGAGCCACCAACAAGATCTCATCTCAAGATACAACAAGAGTATGAATTCTAGATCACATGGAAGCTTACTTAATAAATAACTCTTCTAAGACATAGAAAAAAACTATCCACATAACCATTGGTTTATTAAAAAAAGGCTAAAAAAATTCAACTGAAAACACTTTTGAAAAACAAACTAACTTGGTGCATTTCCACATTCACCAATGGTGTTTCATCAAGTCTCACCCACATGCACATTTTCGTGCCACCACAGGCACCCAACCACCATTCCATATAGACCATCCTTCCAGATATAAATAAAACGAGGCATGTGAGCACCCATGAAAGCACAAAAGGCTAAAACAAAACAACATAATTCCAAAAATCATTTACATTCAAAAGGAACATCAACCACCAATTCAAAAACCCTTTTCATATTTCACAAAAAAAACACATTTCATTAAGAAACATTTGCTTTAAAACCTACTCCTTTTCATTTTTAACAACTTTTAAAATAACCAAGCCACTCCAAATAACCCCTTACCATTCATTTAAAATTCAGTAAGGTATATTTTCATAATCCAAGGTCCATTGAGACCAATACCCTTTCTAGGAAAACACCAACTGATCAAAACCAATTTCCAAAACTTATTTATCTGATTCAAAAACATTTTAACATCTAAAAATACCCCATTTAAAACAAAGATCCAGAATCACCTTAAAATGATTTACAATTTCAAAACATTTTATTTCAATAAACCACAAGCTTAGATTATGGATAATCCAATCCCTTTAAATCATTTCCACTTCCCCCCATTTTTTTCACAAAAACACAACATTCCAAAACCATAATTATATTTAATTTTTTAAAACCCCATTATTAACTTTTAAAAATCTAATCCTTACATTAAAACCCATTTCCAAAATTCTCACACAAGGATTTTAAAAATAAAAATTCAGAATTCCAGAAAGGTTCATGATACCCAAAAGAAGGAACTAGTGTCGGTGGGTGACTTGACCATATGGTTGGTGGCCATATGTAAAACACAAAACCAACACAAAGAGACTTATTAGGACCATTCCCCAGATACACATGGCTTTCCATGCCCTGCGAGCTCACGAAGGCCATTAGTCAGATTCCCCTTGTCATATTCCAACACCCAACAATCAACAAAAACAAAGGACACTAATAAAACTGGACTTCCAATGGAAACCTGAGGAATAGCATAAGAAAGAGTTTGTGACGCTCTTCTTTCCCTTACCCCTCATGTCCCAAAAATCCTACTCGATATACCTTGACATCCCCAAAATAACAAGGGACCTCTAAAAGAAAGGTATTCTAAGAGCCGACCTCCTTTGATACCATTTTGTCATGAACCAGCCCAAGTCGACCCTGAACCTGTCACCCAGGCCAGCACACAAAAAATCCCAAGAGGCGTTCCCGATCCTCCCGAGATGGAGACAAGAACCAAGGGAATCAATAGAGTACAAAAGGGAACGATTTCTCCAATACATAAACAATCAAACAAACAACAGAAATAAATAGACTACCCAAAATGAATTTAAATAAAAATTGAAGTAAACATTATTTGTACAAGAAACTAAAAGTAGAACAAAACCAACAACTCAACTGAACAATCCTGATGACAAAATAACACCATGTGACACTTCTGGTCACTCTCCAACACAATTATCAAATGTCATCCAAGGCGATCGATCTCAAGATGAAACCTGCACAAGGGATAAAAAAACAACAGATGTGAGTATTAAAACTTAGTAGGTTAGCCCGATATTCTATTCCCAATGAAATTCCTTTGAAATAAAAGAAACATAAATTTAATGTTTTAAATACACAATATAAAATTATGTTTTTAAAATTATTTCCCATGATATATTAGTTATCAGAAAAAACAATCATGTTTTATAAACCAAAAAAGCAAGTAAGAATTTTTTAAAGAGGTCAAACTTCAAAATGAAAACTGTTTTAATGAGGGATGATTTAAAGAACCTTAACATTTAAATAAATCACACACACTACTAAAATTACCAACCAAACACACCATATGCCGATGATTACTACAAAAGTTCCAATGAGCACAAGTCATGGTAACACCCCTAGTTACTAGTCAGTTGTGAGCCCCAGGTACCTCATATCTTGGTGAAAGTAGCCATAATAAATATTTGTTCTCAAGAAAGAGCCACTAGTAGGGAACATAACCATAACCCAGTGGTCCCCTATCATCACCATCATCATAGTTTAGTTATTGTTGTCATCATCCAACTTGGTATGTGAAATAGGGGCCAAACCCCACAAAATCACTAGCATACTAATACACATCTGCCCACCTAGATACTCGGGATTCCCTTTAGTGCTCAATCAGGTTACACATATTATCAAATACACATTTCAAATCCAAATTACATTCCCAAACCATAAAAACTCAAACATCCCATAAACTTTCTTCACATTTCTTACACAAATCAACAAACCACTAAATATTTTCGTAAAATAATTTCATGAAGTGTATTGAGGCTTTGCACATAAAACTCATTCAAAAACACTTTTTCAATTATAAACACACATGAAAACCATACCAAATCATATTTGGAAGCCCTAAAAACATTTAATAAAATCATTTCATGGACCATAAAACAATCCCAATTTCACAAATTGGAATATACAAGTAAAACACTCCTTCATTTTTAGGAAATTCCAAACATGCCTTTAAACATTCTCTCAAAACTAACGTTTGACGAAGTTATGCATTTAAATTTTATTAATGACTTGTGTAAACATCATTTACAGAATAAAACCACAATCATAAATCCCTTAAAACACTTAAATTACATATTCAAAACACAAACATTTTTATAAGAATGTGAAACGGGCCATTTTTCGGCAACTCGGGCCAAAACTTGTTGTAAACAAAAAACCAATTGTTTGTAAAACGAAATCCAAATTTTAAAGCCATAAAAGGATCAAAAAATAATTTTCTTACATGTTTCAAGTATATTTAAAAATCCAAACGAATTATTTTAAATTTCACTGGACATATAAAAGCCAACCGGGTAATTTACCGAACACATGGCATGCACTCTTTAACAAAACACCTTATGTTAAGTACTTAAAAATGGATAAAACACCACTTTCATGCCATAATGTTATTCAAGCTACTGTGACATATTCAAAATACCATAATCCAAGTGTGAAATATCATGGAATAATTTATCACACAAGAGGAGTGCACATTTATACCAAAACAACTATGTTTTTAACAAAGTAAGTCATAAAACATAATTTGTAAACAAAACCTTTAGAACCAACATTTCACAAAAACACATATCTTATATATAAGGATATAATAGAATTGAAATGATGAAACATAAATGATAAACTATTTTTCAAGGGACATCCTACCTCAAATCCTTAGCGTAACGGAAATGCACACCCGAAATCACCCATCGCGGGTTTATAAACCCTAAACCTATGAAGACCAGACCTAAATTAATATAAACTCCATAAAAACCCATTTTATAACAGAACCCTGGGTCTATCATGACTATTGGAGATTATAAAACCAAGAAAATTGAAAGGAGTAAGAAGATGGATGATAAAGGTGATGGAATCTCACCTTTTCGACAAGAAAACTTTTCGTATTACATTAGATATGCACCCCTAGAAAAAATGGAATGGGATGAAACATCATGGAGAGTCTCATAATGTCTGGATGAACCAGTTAAAGAATATTTTTTGAATAATATCACGAATTGAATGAGTTATGTATAAAACAATTTACCTTATCAATTCTGGGTGATTTGATGTATCCTGAGAACTTCCACCCTAATCTGCGACCCATATGAGCTCCAAAAAGGGTAAATCGATTCTGAGAGTGAGAATTGGGGTATTGTCTTCTAGGGGGAGGTATAATCCCTGAAAAATATTAAAAATAGAATTAGATAAAAAATAATCAAATATTATTTTAAAACAGGAAATGGGCCTATGGGTTGTCCCAATACCTAAATAAGTAACCCCAATTCCCCATGATTATAAATTTATATGGGGTAATATAAGGCTATAGAAGTTTTAATATGTCAGTATAGGACGTGTGGGAATTTTAATGGGTGAAAAAGGATAAAAAAAACAAAAGAGTTATAAAATAAACAAATTCGGTTTTTAAAACTGGAAATGGGCTCACGGTTGGCCCAAATCCTGAAGTTACCACCCTTTCTTCAAAAACTCCTAAAAACAATGGGGAACCCAAATTTGGGTGACTGAAATATATGAAACATAAAAACTCAAGATTAATCTCACCAAATACCCATTAAAAGGATCAGGATTTCTAGTGGACCAGATCAATACAAAGACAAAAAATCCAGGTGTGACATGTTACTATTAAGCTTGTTGGAGTACTTATCATTTCTTATTGGATTCATTTGTTTCATCTAAATTTAATATTCCTAAACTCCATTTCATATATCATAATTTCCTTCCTCTACATCTATAAAATCCTCCTTAATTATCAATGGTGAACTCTGGTTCATTTTAATCATATACATTAGTGAATAGGTTTAACATACTAAGAATATTTACTGATCTATAGGATGACTCCTCATATAAAGAATATTTAATTTGGTGGGGTTGTTCCCATCCTAACATTTATTGGAATATGATATCTTGGATAGTTTGAACTAGAATTTTTATATTATGAATTTCATATTATTTTACTTAATCAATCGAGTTTGATTTTATTTATATTCTAATGATATTGAAATGGATGATGTTACTATTGAAGTTGTAGGGGGAGTTGGAGTTTTAGTAGGTCAATTTAGGAGTTCCTATATAATTCAATGAAATAAGTTGAATTATATTTCATTCATGAATCTATGAAATTTCTACATATTTCTCTATAAAACATCATTCCACACTAATAATTCTTTTGTAGGATGAATAGACACACAATGCACCTAACATTGTATTTTTTCCCAAAATTACATTCCTACTATCAATCATATTATTATATATGTCCATGAAAATAATATATTCTTGAATACCTCCTTACAACATCCTATTTAAGGGATAGTAACTAGGGGTATCATTCAGAAATGATTTACTAGGTCTCTCAATCTCATGTATTGTAATAAGGTTATTCTCAACGATGGAGATGAAAAATTTTGTAACCCGCTTTATTATTAAAGAATAAAAATTCATCCTCTAGTTTTTCAAATTCATGTGAAATTAAAAATATATTTCATCAATATAGTGAAATTATTTGTACTAATTATTTTCAATATTAGAAATATCATGAAAATAATAATGTTTAAGTGATGGAGCTAGTATATATTCTATCTTGAAAGTTATTTTAGTATAACTTTTTACCAGATTCCTTCCCCAATATCAATAACACTAGCTATGGTCTACTATTTAGATGAAAAATAAAATCTTACAATGTTATTTCCACTAATGAAATATCATAAAATCCAACATGATACATTTAGGGGAATAGTTTTCTTTGTATCTCATCATGGGTATTCACACTTCATATATACAAGATCTACTCTTACAAAAGATTCATATTCATGTAGTTGGTAAAGATTGTCCACCAGATGATAATGTCAAAAATCCCCTCACATTCACAGTTTTTAGAATTTTGGAGGTCAAATAAGGTGTATTTTATAAACCACATTGAAAAGAAAATCCCATTTCATAATTTCCTAATTTGTAATCTACAATTTTAAAATGGTTTTTATACCTAAATATTTTCTATCCTTCAACAAGTTTAAAAAAAATTATATTATTTACACCTAATTTTGTTCTGGTATTCTCAACCCAGTGAAAAATAGAGGGAAAATTTGAATTTTATTCTTTTCTAGATCTACAATACCATTGAATATCATAAACACAAGATTAAAAAAGTTTAGTAGAGGTCATGTCAAATACACACAATCAGGATATCATTTCCCCCTTGGTTGAACAAGAGAATACCTCTCCTATATAACTTCAATTTAAAAAATAAGGAAGCAATTAATTATATAATATATAATTGTATTGGAACATGAACAAATTATTTAGTAAAATAGAATGTAGGAACAAAAAAAATTTATCCCATCTATGACTTTGTTGGTTACCAGATTGATTCTTCCTGGCATAGCTTTCTAGGGTTGTCGATGTTGTTTGTCCCAATGGGAAAATTTTTAATTAATATATATGTTATGGAGTTTGGTATATTGTTTTACTTAGTTTTAGGATTCATAGATGACATTATTTTTGGCTTTATAGTATATTTACATCCTGTTATTAGAAATGATTAAATATAGTATTTATAGCATCCTAAGACTTGAATTTTCAATTAGTGGGTATATTACCTTTGTTTTCCTTGGCATTGAGTTGTCTTAGTTTTCTAACAGAGTATCATACTAAAAAATAATCTCTTCATTTGAATGAGTATTGAATTCATTGGGTTATGGTTAATATTTTGAAATAGATATACAGTTTCCAATACCCATGGACAATGATGACCATGTACGTAGGAGTTAAATATTCACAAAATCCCACAAATTTTGATCACACATCTAATTATAGTTGAAACATGCCTCTTTTAACACTTTAGTGTGAACCAAATTCTAAAAATATTTCTCCTTTCCATTTTAATCCACACTAAAGTAATATTCCTTGTTATTAGTGTTGTTGACATAAGAAACATTCACCAATGATAATTATGTTTCCAGAATAAATTCCTCATATTGATTAGAGTATTAAGGGATTATATAATCCTATAATTATCCTTTAAAGGAAGGTTCACAATCATTATTGATGATTTTGTTTCTAAATTATCATTTTGATTTAGGTCCCCTATGAAGTTATCCCCTCTCATCTAAGGGATCTCCATAAAATTGTTTATGGACTGGAATATTGAGGGATTCAACTGTAACATTCTTTAAATAGACCCTTGATTAATTAGATGATTCATAAAACATAAAATAAGAAAATCACATAAGTCCCTCTTCTGAATCTTCATCTAGTATAAAAATACTAAAATATATGTATGAGGAGAAGTATAAAGAGAAAATAACACCTTACATGGGGTATAGGGGGAACCATGTTATGAAAACATCAGTCCCTAACTATTATGCATGTTTAATAGTTCCAAGGGAAACTATAGAGAAAATATTTCACCCTGTATTATTGGATAGGGTTTTTTTTCAGGACATATTGATCCATCTAATTTCTTATTTTGGCTTCAGTTGGATGAAACAAACTCTTTTGGTGAGTACTCATCAGCAATGATATCACTCCAATTGGACGTTTAATTTTCCATAAATGATAGTCATATTTTAACTTCCTATAGACTTTATTTAGAAGCATGTGAAGATATTCCTCCAAGAAAGGATCAGATTCCATGGAATTTAAATGTTTTTATTTCATTAGGAAAACCATCTAGTTGAATAATTAATAATTACATATGCCTGGGATTCAATTAATTAAATTGCATGATTTTCTAGTGATGATCCTTGATGTAATGTATGTAGAGTGAAATAAGATGATCCATATTTTAAATACCCTCTCATGTGGACATTAGTTGGGAAATAAATGACTATTTGGAGAAGAACTGTCATACAATTGAGGTAATCTTCATGGACACCCTCATGCTTCCTTTTTGGATTTGTGATTATAATCCAATGACAATTCCACTAGGATCACATGGATTCTAGTCCCAACTAGTATCATTATATGATTAGTATACTCACTCTAATATTTGTGCCTATACATGGGTAAAAATAGTGTTTCTCATATGTTTTGATAATTATTAAGTATGTACAATCCTATTTGATTACCCTAGGTTATGTGCTAAATCAAAAGAGAAGGTATATTTTTATTATAAAACTATGAATATCTATTTTATAATATCCACATTTTATGAATTAATTTACATTAATGATGAATTTTTTGTATAAATCATTCAATTAATTTAGGATTTTTCCCATATTATTTTGTGTAACCATGAATAATTTAACATAATCTCATTTTACTTAAATTAATTTTTGATGATATATTAAAATTTTCATAATTTAAATCAGTCAATCCTTTCACTTCACTCACTCAAGATACAATATGAAATATTATTTTTTTCATAATTAATTATCTAAGGTTTTAATAAGTTAATATTCTAGGATAATGGTTACAAAAGACTTGTTTTAGGAATATAAAATCTACAGAACAATAAAATTAATTATTGTATGTTTCATGGATCAATATTTTCTTATTTTACTAATTAAGTGGTTAATCATAAATCAATTCCAAAAAATCCTAGTTCTTACAAAATCACTATCATGTTAATGTAACTTATATCTTACATTGGTAATACATAAATCCACTTCTTCATTAGATATGATCATGAGAGTGTGTTTGTACATAAACCCAATATCACATTCACCCCATTAACTCTATGAAACAGATTTAATTTTAAATGAATAAATATACTATAATAGTGTTATCCTTGATATAGTGGGGGTGAGAACAAATGTGTCAATGTTGGACCAATTTTATATTCATTATACAATAAGATTGTATACTTTAACCCATTATGACTAATCAATTATATAAATACTGCAATACCAATGAAATATAATATGATTTTCAATGATATTATTTTATAGATTTTGGAAATATAAAAAATTAAGTATACATTACACTAAAAAATGTGTAAATCAACACAACATAGGAAATCATCAACAACAATGTAGTTTGGGGACATAGTGAAAGTTACATAAATCCACTAACATAGGGTGATGGTGGATACCATATTGTTACACCACCTCTATAACTCTATAAGTGTATCTAATAATGACTATATTGGACAAAATATATATTTCCAAATATAATTTTAAAAATTATATTATTTTTCTAATTAGATATGAAAACGGTTCAGTAGAGTTTGTGAATCCTAGATATGTGTGAGAATGATCATAAATTATCTATATATGGAAAGTAATATTATATCATGTAATGGAAATAATTGATCAATTATAAAGCCATATAAAATACATATTTAGTTTATAGATACTGGTTAAATCCCAACAAATTAATATATATTTGAATTGATAATTTCATTAACAAGTAGAATAAATGGAAATAGATCCACGATATAGGGAAACATGCCTATGTTGAAGATTATTACAGAGAATAATATATATTCTACATAGTTTTATCCACAAGTAATGATAAAATAAAATGTTTACATATATGAATTTATTAGAAGACGGGTATAAAATTTTGATAATAATATCTTATATATAGAGGGAATTTAAATTTATAACACTAGTGACTTGGGAGGAGTTTTACCAAAGTATCCAAAACATATCTAGTAGAGAAGTATTTTCTACTCTTTTCCAATAGTTATTTGATTTTTATATTTTATGGATACATTCATTATTTATTTTAGGTGATGAATAGTAATAGATTTTTATTAATACATCATTGAATAAAACAAATTATTTGTTTATTTTTTATAATGAATACAAACTTGACCTCCCTGTCTTTTATTTGAGAGGTTTAGGTGATAAAAAGAGGATGTTGAGCCAATTAACTTAAGAGATACCTTATAACGTGGATTAATGATAAAAACATAATCTTATGCCTCACTTTAACAAAAACTATTGATTTAATTCCCATTGAGAAACATTCAAATGAAACCACCCTTGGACATGTGTTCATACTATGAAAATGAAGAGTGCCTCATGAGAAACGTTATAAGATCATGTAATTATCCTAGTTTAGAAATTAAATTAATAAGATAAAATATTCTGATACATTTTAACTATTGATAACACCAAATTATTTATTAATTGACGTATGAAAACTCAACATAATTTCCCCAATTCTTATAATCACATATTCTTCAAAATTCATATTCTATACAATTTTACTCCACTATGTGGTTTCTGATGGAATTATTTTTATTTCATATAGAATTTATTGGGGTGTTAATACATATTTTTATGTCACTATATCATGGAATTTTAAGTTGGTACATACCTTATTTCCAAAGGAATATAGTCAATATAACTTTTCTAATGACACCTAAGTATATGAGTTGGTTGAGATGATGAGTGTTTGATCTCATATATACCTTTTTGGGGGGGACTATTTCATACTCTATGACTCTATTAAATATTTAAAACATATTCATGATCCTATCCAATATCTCACTATGAGACTGGTAAACCCTGTATTTAGGATTGTTCCCCAACATGAATAGATTTTAAAATTGGATTTTATCAAATATTTTTCATCTTTATTATTTTATTAATGGGTGAATAATTGGTTTTACACAAAATAGTTGGGAACAACAGAGTTTATCACCATCTAGGAAAACTGTTGGAATTTTTTTGTGGGTATAGTACCTCTGATATGTGTTAATTACATATCCTTATAAAATTAATTTAAACCCTCATAATTTGGTGTCACATAATTGGGCACATCACACATTTTATTTTCAGGTGACACTAATTGTTCTGTATAATATAATTTCATTTGTTTTAGAAGAGTGAGAAAATATTCCCAAAGATAGATGGTGCGGGACTTAACGAGAATCCTTTTTTGATTGATCTTAAAGTTAATACAACCTAGTTAAGAGTATTTGTTTTGGATTTAATGAATATATCCTTTTGAGGAGAGTATTATTTCATTGAGAATATTTCCCAATTAAGGAAATATGGAGATAACTAGAAGTAACATGAATTCCCATGTGATAAAATTACTTCATTGAGGATATTGATGAATAATTTGGACTATAATTGAATATATCCCAGTATAATGGGACATATAGGATCATGGGTAACAAATATTGTGAGTTTGTAAATGGATTCTCAAGGAATATGGACCAGTGATGATGAATAAGAAAGGTTGGTGATGTTGGGATTGAACCTGTAGGAGGAATCATATGTATCATATTTAATAAGAATAAAATCCCATATAATACATGTTTTTTAGATTATATTCATTTTTTATGGCCATATAATATAGTTTAATTTCACGTGAAAAGGATTTCACCATGCTATTTTATATCACACAACTAGTACATTTTCCTCACAATTTAACATTATATTTTAGAGAATTATTTTCCATGAATGGTGTAACAGTAGATTATTTGGCTGGGAATACATGTATGATTTATCACATAAATGTAACAATAAAACACCATTTAATGAAGTCATTAATTATTTCATGAATGGTTTGGGTCATATACCTTAATATGATTCATAATTCATTGGAATTATGATTATTCAAATGGAACAATTGGCTCATATTTTTTAGTATGTGTGAGTCATTCAAGGTGTAAAAATGATATATTTGATGACATGTAATTCTTCATAAGAGTGTACAATTGTATTTTATTGGGGATTAATTACCTAGTCAACCCAGTGACTCACAATAAAAAGCTGACTGATGTGATGGCTTGGAAAAATGAGGCGTAGACCTAGTAGTATGGTCAACCTCACATCTTAATACCATTTGGTTGGCAGGGAAAGATAAAGGAGGCACACTCTTAGTCAGAGGAATTGAATAGTATATGAAGGTCATGAGATATCATTGGATTACTCACTCAATGATAAAATCAAGCTACCACCATGATACCAGGATATCCAAATTTTTCTTAGGGATGTCTTGATTAGGCTATATGAGTCGTTAATATTTTCACCATTGTTCCCATGATGGGGACCAATATTGTAATAGTAATTCATGATTTAATGTACCCTGAGGTCGCTTCTTGTTATGAAGGACAAGTGGGAGGAAATTATTTCATTATAATGCAGGATGGAAGGGGTGTGTGATGATACATATTCCCAGATATTATAGATCATTTGGAATTGTGCAGGATCCATGTTAAGACATACTAGTATATTGACATTGATTAAAGGAAAAAAGAATAATCTTTTTAAATTTGCATAGTCAAAATGTGAAATCTGAGTGAAACTAATATATTATTTAATCAGATACCTTATGAGGGAGGATAATTTATAAGGTGGGAGAGAACTTTTGAAAATGGTTGTTTTTGGACTATTTATCTTATGTATGACTTCATAATATTTCTTTCATAAGTTAACCTCTCTAGATTTTACACCATGAGTTCAACTCATAAGCATTTAATTTATGGGTTTATCGAACATGGTCAGTAGATGTGTAGGACCTTCATGGAGTAATAACGTATTCTCACCTATGGGCTTGGAATCTATGTCAATAACTTATATTTTTTGAGGTCTCCATATATTATAAATAACTTTTTGGTTTATTCACATGGTTTACATATGGGATGCAACATTAGGGGGATACCTCACATGGCCTTCTTGAAGAATATTTCTCCACTGGTTTGGTCATTCTTCTCTTCCCATTTTTTCTTATAAGGGTATCGCATAATTCTTATCTAAAGGTTCATGAGAGGAATTTGTAGAAGTAGAATTAGTCATGTCCCATCCCTTTATGTCTCTCTTTTAGGGTCTCAATGTTTCTATTTTAAGAAGTAATGGAGTATTTGTAGACATCCCCATGTGGTAAACTTCTAAAATTCACTGACCTAAGTATGTTACTTGTGGTCATGGAGAATTAGGTGATGATAATGAAGATGTCATGTAGTAAGGAAAGGATATGACTGGTGTATGTGGTAGATACTCACCATAATTTCATCGTGTAGAGTATTAAAAAACACTAATTCTATGAGGGCAAACAGTGGAGTGTTTCTCAAAAAAATCCCTAACACCAAGAAGTTGGACCATGTGATGCAATAACACCATATCTCAACATCACAGTCTTAACCTCACATTCTCAACCTTTATAGGTTCTCCATAGGAGGTGAACCCCTTGGGATTATCCTCATAGGTTATACCTCAATAGATAAACCTAATGGTATAATCCTTGGGGTTTTTAATACATAGTGTTGAATTATATTTTCCTTATATTTCATGGATAATTATTCAAAAACCATTAATATATTCTAATATTTGTTTTAAATTAATTTTTTCAGAATTTATGGGCCCTAATGAATACACACCACATAATTGGTCAATTCAATAAAAAATGAGCTTATTTTAAGGAATTAGAAACAAAAATATTGATTCCCTATTTTTTACTATCTAGTTATCCCCAATATATATGTTTATTGGGTCCCCTTCATTTTAACATTCACACTATTCCATGTATGTTAACACTATAATAAACCAAACTCCTTTTGTGGTCACAAGAACTCCCTGAACTAGTTAGTAATTGATCCATGAACTCGCTTCAATGTAATCAGGATGTGGTTAACATGGTCAACCACTTGGTTCATGAGGTCAATAATAATTTTAATTTATTTTATTCTAATCTAATAATTATCATTTTAGAACATGTTTTCACCCTATCGGTTCCCTAGATCAACCTTGTGTTGGATTTCTTTGTGTAATTTTTTCACCATGTTCAATATTAGTTTATAATTTTCCACATATCCATGAATTGTATCTATTTAAAGATCTTTTATCAAATATGGGTAGAGAATGATTCTTCCAAGATATAAATTCAAGGGTTGATAATAGGTTTTATGTTATTGGTCCCTCACATTATCAACTCATTACCCCATATTATAACCTTTTATTATATTATATGGGGACTACCCTATGAGCATATAAAATATTAGAAAAACTACCCATGTTTTGGTTATGGATATTGGAATATTTACGCATTCCAATTTCCGGATCCATGATTTTTCCTTGTATCAATTTTATCCAATATCATGAGGTGGTTCCAGTGAATATCTCTATAGCTGGTTATCTAATTTTAGGGCCACAATGATCAAATGGGTTCACTCTATGTTACGATATATAGTATTGGATAGGGAATGGATCATGATCCAGGATGAAACTAACAAAAATATGTTCATACAAAGGAGTTCCAAAACAGATCACAATTTGTCTTTTCATCTTATTCGGAAATTGAATAATGTGGTTCATTCAACATTTTTTATGTCTCACCATTTTTGGGGCATGAAAACACTATATAGATTGAAAAGGAACAATTATATTTTGTGTTTCATGAGGTTTTTTGGATTTTATAGAAACATTTCCACTAATTGGAAAGTGGGTTATCCTCTATTCTGGTCACAAGAGTCACAAGTAAATCTTCTCTTTGAAGGATCTCAACTTGAGACTAAGGAAATGGATAGAGTTCCTCCTAGGTTATGACTTTGAGATTTTCTATACTCTTAGGAAGGGTAACGTAGTAGAAGATGCTATCAGCAGGAGATATTCTTCAAAGTTGATGAACAAGGTATTGGATCAGTTGGCCTCATTACAGTTATCCTTTGTTGATGGAGGTTGAGAAATATACCTCTAGTCGATGGTAGTCACCCCTCCACTCTTTTAGTGATTTAGAGAGGAAAATATTGGGGATATAGACTATGGGACCCCACATACCAAGATATCCATTAGACATGATCCTAGTGAATTTTATAAAGGTGGGGTGAATTTCATTATTTTATGAGGATGCATGATGGAACTAGTGATGTTTTAGGAGGAGGTTCTGAGATATTTTTATACATAATCCTTATCGGTATATCTATGGGTGTAAAAATATATACCAAGACCTCCAATATCATTTTTGGTGGATAGGTATGAAGAAAAATATTGAAAAGTTTTCCTCTCGATGACATAATTGTCAGTAAGTGAAGGTTGATCACCAAGTTAAATTATATTCAACTCAAGTCCTTTGAGGTAATATATTTTATTTGGGGTTAGATATCCATGGACTTCATGATGATCTTACCATGTATATCCAGTAGAAACAATACCATATGGGTGATTGTAGTCCAACTCTCCATGTTGACCCACTTCATAGCTATTCAGGAGTAGATTTTAATAGAGAGATTGAGAATCCTCAACATGTATGAGATAGTCAAACTCTATTGAGTTCTTTTAATGATAATTCAGACCATGATTCTCGCTTCACATCTCAATTATAAAAGGGATTATAGATGGATTTTGGGACTTAGTTACTCTTGAGCACAATGTTTAACCCCAAAACTAATGGTCAGGCAGAGCAGAACATTCAGGTTCTAGAGGACATGTTGTGATATTTCAAGTTGTACATTACTTCTAGTTGAGATCATCTAATAACACTTGTGGATATTTCATACAATAACAACTACAATTCCACCATTAGTTTTGAACTATTCAATTCTTTATACCTGTGACCTTATTGGTCACCACTTTGTTAGAATAACTCAGGATAGTCAACACTCATGGTCCCACAGTTGTTGTGAGAAACTAATGAGAAGGCGATGTTCATTGAGAGAATATGAGGATTTTATAGAGCCATTAGATGTATTATTATAATAGAATATAGAGGTCTTTGTATTTTGAGGAGGGAGACCATGTGTTCCTATAGGTTTCACCTCGACATGGATTACGTGGATTTTTTGGGGAGGAAATATCTCTCTAAGATTCATTGGGAATTTCTAGATAATTTGTATCATTGTGAGGTGGCATTCCATTTAGATCTACCTATACAGTTAGACGGGGTACATGAAATCTTCCCAGTTTCATAGCTGAGTAAGTATGTGCCTAACCCATCACATAATATTTACTGTGGAAAGAAAGACATCAAGGATGGAGCTTCCTTTGTTGAGTACCCAGTAGAGATTGAGGATCGAATGTAGATGATATTTAATGTGATAGAGATTCATTTTTTGTGAGTACAGTGGAAACATGGGAATCATTTGGAGAGCACATGGGAGTAGGACTCTCAAATTCAAGATTAGTACCCACATATCTTTTTGTAGCCCTTGTTTTGGATTTTTGGGATGTAAAGACCAATAGTAGGGAGAATACAATTACTCATATTTTCTATGTATTATTTTTTGATATTTTATATATTATTTTTGAGACCATGTACCAAGAATTAATTTAATTTTGAGGCCCATTGTTCCCAGAATAAATTTTTGAAGTATATTAAATATATTAAATAGAACATGCACGCAGGTTTCTTAGAAAAGTATAAAAACCTGTAGGGGGGATCAAAACTCTGAGGGAACTTTTGAGTTAAGAATGTTTGTTTTACCATAGGAATGACCTTAAATTGGTTTGAATATGACATTTCTGGAAAATTCATTGTAGGTGTCAAATGAATAAAATAATTACATAAATTATTTAATTTTTTTTGTTGATGCAATGATTGATATGTCTTTAAATAGACTATTATGATGAAATTATAGGGTTAGCTACATAACACTAGATACATTAGATATATTTTTTGAGGATCTATCTCAAAATTACATAAACTAGTCTGTATAATGGTGATCCACAGGAAACTAGATTTAGGATCTCACAAATGACGATGATGCATGCTCGATCTTCATTAGGGAACAATCCATATTGATGTAGTACATTTATTATGTCAGGATTATTTACCCATTCTTAATTCCTATTAAGAAAGAAAATAAATCAACCAATATATTGATCTATAGTTATTTCATCTTTTGAGATGGGATTATTTTTAGTGTATTTTTGGGAGTTTGTATTTATTGTTATTGATTATTCACTTTTCTTTCTAATGAAGACTGAGTGAGGTCAAAAAAAACCTTGGATGAGGTTTATTTCTCATTTTTAAGATTTTACATTGCCCCCTTTTTCTTCATTCATCTCATGCATCTCTATTTGTCATTTGGATTGAAATTGATCAGGAAATCAATCATTACAGAACTATTTCATGGAAAAATGATCAGATATTGTAGATATGGGATCATCACGGCATGATAGTGGTTTGATGACAGAAGAAGTAGGGAACAAAATTGGTTTTGATACCTGATTTCATGTTCTTTGGAATGTAATTAATAATGATGAATAATTCCATTTTATAAACAAATAAATAGTCCAAAATATGGTTATTGTTGGTGGAGAGGTTCAGTTAGGGTAGTGTCACGACCCGCCCTCGGGGCCCGTGCCGTGACTACCCCAAGCCCGCCTTCCATAGGCCAGGGGCTGGCGACTAGCACCAAGGCGTAAATCCCAACAAAAAGGGAAGGCATTGCCTTTGAAAAGTAAACAATCACCACAGAGTAAGCAAGCGGAAAAGTAAACACTAAGTAAAAACTGTACAAGCTGTGCTGAAAGTAAAAGGGGCCGGAAATACAAGCCCAACTGTAAAGTACAACTGAAAGGAAAAACAGCAACTGAAAGGAAAAACTGCAGCGTCGAGCCGTCCTCTAGAAGTCCCACCTGAAGGGTGGGTATAGATAGCCTCCACTGCTCCCCGGGTCCACCTAACCGCTCCAAGTACATCCCGCCCAGTGGTCCACCTCCAGGTACTGTCCTGCTCCGCACGCCTCCTCCACGATCAGCGCTGTCCGTCGTCTGCAACCAACACCACGAAGTGCGGGCATAGCCCGTGCAGGGGTGAGTATAAGCTACTCAGTAGGGACCCCGAGACCCCCGAAGGTCTCCCAAAATCCACAAAGGATAAATCACGAAGAAGAGGTACAATCACGAAGTAACATCTGACACGGCTTAGTTATATGCCCATACATATACCTAAGTCGTCAATTCCCCGATCGGCTCCAACGTCCGAGCCCAAGCACAACCCAGTCCACACAGGAAAGCAGAACGCATACCCACGCAGGGTAGAACAACACAATCCACAAAGGAGAGTAAAAAGTAAATCCACACAGGATAGCTCAACACAATCCACAAAGGAGAGAAACACAAGGATCATTGACTCAGCTCAAACCAGGATTTTCATTATCGAAACCGTAACTGCTGAAGAGCCCCACCTCTGAAGTGTACAGTGGTCCTGTCATGACTCAGAGGTACTGCTCACTAACCTAAGACTGCTGAGGTACTACTCCTGTCGAGTACCGCGGGTCTGCTGCCAACTACCGGGCGCTCCGTCCGCTGAGGGTCTGCTGCCAAATACCGAGCGCTCACCCAAATAGCCTACAGAGGTACTCCTCCAGTCGAGTACCGCGGGTCTGCTGCCAACTACCAGGCGCTCCGTCCGCCGTGGGTCTGCCGCCAAATACCGGGCGCTCCGTCCACTGGGCTAGTCGACTCACTCCAAGTCGAGTCGGTCAAGCAGTCTTCAGGTCTCAGCCGGCTACACGGTCTCCGTACTCCGTACGCTCGTCTCCAGTATCGCGGGTCTGCCGCTACAACCAAGCGCACCACCTCTATCGAGTAAAACAGAAGATTCAGCTCACATAGGTATACTTCTTCGGATAACGAAAAGAAGATCTCTGATCCATAAGTCGTCGGACCCACGAAGGATCGATAGGTAACTAATCTCTGCAGTGACCCACATAGGATCGGACCCACACAGGATCGGGCCTACGCAGGACCTGCAGGCACTGGCTCACACAGAACCGCTGAGCGTTGACCCATGCAGGATCGGACCCACATAGGATCGGTAGCACTGATCCACGTAGGATCGCTGAGTGCAGTAGTCGTCGCAGTCCACTGAGGATCTCTGCACAGTCGTCGCCACAGTCCACTGAGGATCTCTGCACAGTCGTCGCCGCAGTCCACTGAGGATCTCTGCACGGTCGTCGTCGGAGCCCACGGAGGATCTCTGCACAGTCGTCGCCGCAGTCCACTGAGGATCTCTGCACGGTCGTCGCCGCAGTCCACTGAGGATCTCTGCACGGTCGTCGTCGGAGTCCACGGAGGATCTCTGCACCGTCGTCGCTGCAGTCCACTGAGGATCTCTGCACGGTCGTCGTCGGAGTCCACGGAGGATCTCTGCACCGTCGTCGCTGCCAAAGTAGCAGTCACAGCCAGCACTAGGGTTCCCGCACACAGCAAGCTCGTTCGGGAGGGTCCGCTCCACGAGCCGAGAGGCTGATACATCAACTGACACAAAGTCTGAAGTTGATGTATCCAAAAGTTCCGTATCGACAACAGGAACTCAACGCCGCAGACGGCGCGTCAGTCGGACGCCCGGTCTGAGAGTTATTGGCTTTTTCGTCCCAGGGGCCCGGTTGGTTTTAAGGCAAAACCAACCCGACCGTACTCCACCTGCGTCCAAACCTCGGGCGGAGTATGCCAAAAGATCCGTCTCACTTAGAGGAAAACAACGAAATAGACGGCACATCAATCGGACACCCGGTCTGTTAGTTATTGGCCTTTCCGTCTCACACCCACCCTGAGAAACTTCCCAGGAGGTCACCCATCCTGATCACTGCTCTAGGCCAAGCACGCTTAACTACGGAGTTTTAACTACGTAGGCTCCCGAAAAGGAAGGTGCACCTTGAGTATAGTATACCGAAACGACCGTCTCGATCCAAGGATCGCGTTGCCGCTGACGGCGAGTCGTTTGGAGGCACGAAGCTCAAGATACGGGCGTTTGAACGAAAACGTCCGAAGAAGGGGGGTACGGGCCCGGGCCGACCCGGCCCGACTCCCTCCTGGGTCGGCCCGAACTGGGTCGACCCGAACCGGGTCGGCCCGACCCGGGTCCGACCCGGTTGGCCCGGCCCGGCTCGGCCAGCTCGGCTTGGCCGAGCGGCGCGGGTGGAAGCCGCGGGCGCCGACCCGCGGCCTGAGGAAGAACAGCGGCCCTCGTCCGGGCCGCGCTGGCGAACCGCGGACGCGGCTGAGCCGCGTCCCGCCTGGACGAACCGGACCCGCGCGCCGCGGGTCGCCGGCGTCGCTCCGGTGGCCCGTTTTCCTTCTCGTCTGCGCCGCTGCTCCTCCCGGGATCCGTTCTTTACTGCGGGATCGTCAAACACCCGTTGCGGCACGTTCCGTCGTCGCCCGCCAAATCCGCAAAACACGAAGAACGGCGGAGAGTCATCGGGCCGTGTTCGTTTGGCCCGCACCCTCCGCGTTAGAGATAAACAACCGGGAGAAAAAGATTCCACATAGGAAACAACAATTTTAATAGGATTAAAATTGTTCACAAACGGTTCTTTAATTTCTTTAAAGAAACATTGACGGGAATTAATTTAAAAAGGGGTAATTCCCATAATGAATTCCCTACCTCGTCGATCTTCGCGTGCGGGCGTTCTTCGCGGAAAGGATCGTCGCGGAAGAGAGGAATCGTCGCGTCGTCGTGGGGAGGCGTCGCGTCGTCGCGGAATCCGGTGTTGAGTCGGCGAACTCAACGCACCAAGAACAACAGATTTAAATTATAATTAATTAAATCTGTGTTTAAAACCAAAAGAAAAGAACCTTGAGCGGAAATCCGAAATCACTCACCTCAAATGGTCGGTGATCGGAGATCGGAGATCGGAAGAACGTCTCGGACGAAGGCGTCGTCGATTTCCGGGTTCGGCGTTCTTCGGCGTTCTTCGCGTTCTTCGCGTTCTTCGCGTTCTTCGCGAGGGAGCTGAAGAAACAGGGATCCTCTCAAATCTTTTCAAAAGATTTTGGGTTGGTCTTATTTTATTAACATGCCAACACACGAAAACAGGTTAAGAAACGATTGAATTAATTCGTTGAATTAATTCAACGAAAGAAACAGGCCATTTAATTCACGAAAGAAACAGCCCATTTAATTCACGAAAGAAACAGCTCATTTAATGGTCTGTTAAGAATTTAGAAAACGCGTCAGTTGACTTTCATTAAGACGGGTTTTCACGGGTGTGTTTCTTAGCAGAAAGAAACAGCGGGGCTCGTGCGGGCCCCACCTCACAAATATCCTACCAAGGGGGTAGGATATTTCTGGATAGCATCCTATCCAGTTCAACTCAGTTCAAGCCGCCTTTAAGTGGCTTCAAGTGGCTTCCAAGTGGCTTAAGTGAAATAAAATAAAGTTGTCGCAAAATTATTTTATTTCTTAACTTTAAGCCTGAAAATTAAAAACCACACCCGAGCAAACGCAACTCCGGAAGAGGCGTTTCTAAGCGAATACCGGCGCTGTGATTTCATCGGTGCCCCCAGAATTCGATTCCGGGCACCGGTTCAAAAGTTAGAAAAACCCGCTCGTCCGTTCACTGAACGTACCCGAGCCAAACTTCGAAAAATGATTTCGGGCACACCGGGCCTCGGAATCAGGTGCCGTCAGAAACTGCGCTCTTGTAAAATTCCAAAGAAAATTAAGAAAAAAATTTCCTTGAAATTTACGGGTCTTTACATTACTCCCACCACAAGGCTTTACGTCCCCGTAAAGCTTCAACACAAACTAGGGATACAAAGGCGGTACTGAGCACGCATCTGAGCCTTCCGCTCCCATGTGCTCACCTGGACCTTCTCTATCGTGGCCCGGACCACCTCTGGTCCCACTAGAGCTGCCATGATTTCTTCCTTGCCGATAAGAGAAATCTGGTCTCATCCCTTGGATGAACCACGTTCTTCGCCTAATGCGGTCAATCCCGACATGGATGATACTAATCCATACCAAGGATGACGTCGTAAGGCCTCGACGCTACTACCAAGAGATCCAACCGTTACTCTCGCCTCCAAGGGTTGAGTCACACTGTCGGCATCAGTGCGTGGTAACTGGGTCTCCTCCAGTAGATGTCTCACAAGTGAGGGTCAAGTCAACGGTCAAAACTGGAACCTCTTAGTAATAACACAAGAGATGACAGGGAAGTAAATGCCACAAGAAAAGGTGTCTTTTATTACTGCAGCTCAAGTACAAAGACACAAAGCATCTACAAACATACATCAACAAAATTAGAAGCAACATGAACAAAAGTCTCCAGGTCTGGATCTAGTCCCGCTCTTGTCCATCTGCTCCCGGAGCCCCATGATCGTAGGCCTCAACTGCCTGAAGATGAGCTCTCCCATGTCCTCCGGTCCCCTGCGGTCGGGGTGGACAGACTGGTGGTGGTGGTGGCAGAGCCTCAAAGCATCGCCCACCACCTGCTGCTCGGCCAGCTCCTCTGCCTCGTCCGCCTCCTCCCTGCGGACCGCCACGGTCGACCCTCTGCCTCTGCCTGGGTGGCCCCTCCACCGTCTGCTGCTCCTCAGTACGGCGGGTCGGGCAGTCACGAGCCATGTGGCCCTGCCCGCCGCACGAGTAGCACTGCCTGCCTCTCGGGAGGTTGGCTTCGCGCTGTGTGCCCCGCACTGCTGAGCCAGTGTCCCGAGGTCGTCTGCCAGAACCTTGAGTCATCTGTCGGCTACCTGCTACCGAAGACTCCGCCACCTGCCGCCCTGCGGTAGGTCTCGCCGTAGACTCAGCCAGAAAGCTCTCGATCAGAAGGGCTCGCTCTAGCACTCCTGCCTGGGTCGGGATGCTGAGGGAGATCAACGATGCCCTGATCTCGTGTCTCAATCCCTGCTCGAAGGTCCGGGCCCGGAAGAAGGGGTCTCGTACCATGTCTGTCGAGTACCGAGAAAGGTCGGTGAACCTCGCCGCGTACTGAGCGACCGTCAAGCTGCCCTGCCGCAGCTGAAGAAGCTCCTGGATGCGCACCGCTCGGAGGGTGGCCGGGACGAACTCTGAGCGGAAGAGGCTCTCGAAGTCCGTCACGATGAGGGAGGCCTCATCGTGGACCTGGAGCATCAAGCTCCACCATCTGCCTGCTTCCGCGTGCAGGAGACTCGCTGAGAGGATCACCATGAGGTCTGCTGGTGTCCTCACTAACCTGAAAACTCGGATGACCGCCTCCATCCAGTCCTCGGCTGCCTGGGGGTCCGACTCCCCACGGAACCTGGGTGGTCGCTGGCGCTGGAACTCGTGCAGAGCTCCGAGGCATCATGCATCGCCAGCTGCCAGTGCTGGAAGCATCGGGGGCTCGACGGGTAAAGGTACCGTCGGTGCCTCTGCGGTCAACGGGCCCTGTACCGAGGCCTCGTCGCTCGGCGGGCTGTCGTCGCGCCCTACTCTAGGAACCCTAGCTGGCTGCTGTCGTCATGCCATCCTGAAAAGGAAACAAGTATGCCACGGTCAGAACAGTATACCTGGTGAGCTGACACAAGTAATCACAGGGAAAACTTGAAACACACATGCAATCAATGTTTTCGTGCATTAAGTCGGGAATCAGAAGTCAGGGTCCTGGTGTATGGATACGTCGGCCGCCGCACCAACACTGGACTCCCTGGACTGATATCCACACTCAATACACTAAACACTTTTGCTTCACATAGAAGAAAGATCAGAGTCTGCGGTAGAACCGACCAGCTCTGATACCAATTTGTCACGACCCGCCCTCGGGGCCCGTGCCGTGACTACCCCAAGCCCGCCTTCCATAGGCCAGGGGCTGGCGACTAGCACCAAGGCGTAAATCCCAACAAAAAGGGAAGGCATTGCCTTTGAAAAGTAAACAAGCACCACAGAGTAAGCAAGCGGAAAAGTAAACACTAAGTAAAAACTGTACAAGCTGTGCTGAAAGTAAAAGGGGCCGGAAATACAAGCCCAACTGTAAAGTACAACTGAAAGGAAAAACAGCAACTAAAAGGAAAAACTGCAGCGTCGAGCCATCCTCTGGAAGTCCCACCTGAAGGGTGGGTATAGATATCCTCCACTGCTCCTCGGGTCCACCTAACCGCTCCGAGTACGTCCCGCCCAGTGGTCCACCTCTAGGTACTGTCCTGCTCCACACGCCTCCTCCACGACCAGCGCTGTCCGTCGTCTGCAACCAAGACCACGAAGTGCGGGCATAGCCCGTGCAGGGGTGAGTATAAGCTACTCAGTAGGGACCCCGAGACCCCCGAAGGTCTCCCAAAATCCACAAAGGATAAATCACGAAGAAGAGGTACAATCACGAAGTAACATCTGACACGGCTTAGGTATATGCCCATACATATACCTAAGTCGTCAATTCCCCGATCGGCTCCAACGTCCGAGCCCAAGCACAACCCAGTCCACACAGGAAAGCAAAACGCATACCCACGCAGGGTAGAACAACACAATCCACAAAGGAGAGTAAACAGTAAATCCACACAGGATAGCTCAACACAATCCACAAAGGAGAGAAACACAAGGATCATTGACTCAGCTCAAACCAGGATTTTCATTATCGAAACCGTAACTGCTGAAGAGCCCCACCTCTGAAGTGTACAGTGGTCCTGTCATGACTCAAAGGTACTGCTCACTAACCTAAGACTGCTGTGGTACTACTCCTGTCAAGTACCGTGGGTCTGCTGCCAACTACCGGGCGCTCCGTCCGCTGAGGGTCTGCTGCCAAATACCGGGCGCTCACCCAAATAGCCTACAGAGGTACTCCTCCAGTCGAGTACCGCGGGTCTGCTGCCAACTACCAGGCACTCCGTCCGCCGTGGTTCTGCCGCCAAATACCGGGCGCTCCGTCCACTGGGCTAGTCGACTCACTCCAAGTCGAGTCGGTCAAGAAGTCTTCGGGTCTCAGCCAGCTACACGGTCTCCGTACTCCGTACGCTCGTCTCCAGTATCGCGGGTCTGCCGCTACAACCAAGCACACCACCTCTATCGGGTAAAACAGAAGATTCAGCTCACATAGGTATACTTCTTCGGATAACGAAAAGAAGATCTCTGATCCATAAGTCGTCGGACCCACGGAGGATCGATAGGTAACTAATCTCTGCAGTGACCCATACAGGATCGGACCCACACAAGATCTGGCCTACGCAGGACCTGTAGGCACTGGCTCACACAGAACCGCTGAGCGCTGACCCACGCAGGATCGGACCCACATAGGATCGGTAGCACTGATCCACGTAGGATCGCTGAGTGCAGTAGTCGTCGCAGTCCAATGAGGATCTCTGCACAGTCGTCGCCGCAGTCCACTGAGGATCTCTGCACAGTCGTCCCCGCAGTCCACTGAGGATCTCTGCACGGTCGTCGTCGGAGCCCACGGAGGATCTCTGCACAGTCGTCGCCGCAGTCCACTGAGGATCTCTGCACGGTCGTCGCCGCAGTCCACTGAGGATCTCTGCACGGTCGTCGTCGGAGTCCACGGAGGATCTCTGCACCGTCGTCGCTGCAGTCCACTGAGGATCTCTGCACGGTCGTCGTCGGAGTCCACGGAGGATCTCTGCACCGTCGTCACTGCCGAAGTAGCAGTCTCAGCCAGCACTAGGGTTCCCGCACACAGCAAGCTCGTTCGGGAGGGTCCGCTCCACGAGCCGAGAGGCTGATACATCAACTGACACAAAGTCTGAAGTTGATGTATCCAAAAGTTCCGTATCGACAACAGGAACTCAACGTCGCAGACAGCGCGTCAGTCGGACGCCCGGTCTGAGAGTTATTTGCTTTTTCGTCCTAGGGGCCCGGTTGGTTTTAAGGCAAAATCAACCCGACCGTACTCCACCTGCATCCAAACCTCGGGCGGAGTATTCCAAAATATCCGTCTCACTTAGAGGAAAACAACGAAATAGACGGCACGTCAATCGGACGCCCGGTCTGTTAGTTATTGGCCTTTCCGTCTCACACCCACCCTGAGAAACTTCCAAGGAGGTCACCCATCCTGATCACTGCTCTAGGCCAAGCACGCTTAACTATGGAGTTTTAACTACGTAGGCTCCCGAAAAGGAAGGTGCACCTTGAGTATAGTATACTGAAACGACCGTCTCGATCCAAGGATCACGTTGCCGCTGACGGCGAGTCGTTTGGAGGCACGAAGCTCAAGATACGGGCGTTTGAACGAAAACGTCCGAAGAAGGGGGGTATGGGCCCGGGCCGACCCGGCCCGACTCCCTCCTGGGTCGGCCCGACCCGGGTCCGACCCGGTTGGCCCGGCCCGGCCCGGCCGGGGCCGGTCCGGCTTGGCCGGCTCGGCTTGGCCGAGCGGCGCGGGTGGAAGCCGCGGGCGCCGACCCGCGGCCTGAGGAAGAACCGAGGACGCGGCTGAGCCGCATCCCGCCTGGACGAACCGGACCCGCGCGCCACGGGTCCGTTGGCCGCCGCCGCCGCGGCTGAAGCCGCGGCGGTCTCGTCCGGCGGCGCGCCGGGGCGCCGCCGGTAACTTCCGCGGGCCGCCGGCGTCGCTCCGGTGGCCCGTTTTCCTTCTCGTCTGCGCCGCTGCTCCTCCCGGGATCCGTTCTTTACTGCGGGATCGTCAAACACCCGTTGCGGCACGTTCCGTCGTCGCCCGCCAAATCCGCAAAACACGAAGAACATCGGAGAGTCATCGGGCCGTGTTCGTTTGGCCCGCACCCTCCGCGTTAGAGATAAACAACTGGGAGAAAAAGATTCCACATAGGAAACAACAATTTTAATAGGATTAAAATTGTTCACAAACGGTTCTTTAATTTCTTTAAAGAAACATTGACGGGAATTAATTTAAAAAGGGGTAATTCCCATAATGAAATCCCTACCTCGTCGATCTTCGCGCGCGGGCGTTCTTCGCGGAAAGGATCGTCGCGGAAGAGAGGAATCGTCGCGTCGTCGTGGGGAGGCGTCGCGTCGTCGCGGAATCCGGTGTTGAGTCGGCGAGCTCAACGCACCAAGAACAACATATTTAAATTATAATTAATTAAATCTGTGTTTAAAACCAAAAGAAAAGAACCTTGAGCGGAAATCCGAAATCACTCACCTCAAATGGTCGGTGATCGGAGATCGGAGATCGGAGATCGGAGATCGGAAGAACGTCTCGGACGAAGGCGTCGTCGATTTCCGGGTTCGGCATTCTTCACGTTCTTCGCGTTCTTCGCGTTCTTCGCGAGGGAGCTGAAGAAACAGGGATCCTCTCAAATCTTTTCAAAAGATTTTGGGTTGGTCTTATTTTATTAACATGCCAACACACGAAAACAGGTTAAGAAACAATTGAATTAATTCGTTGAATTAATTCAACGAAAGAAACAGGCCATTTAATTTACGAAAGAAACAGCCCATTTAATTCACGAAAGAAACAGCCCATTTAATGGTCTGTTAAGAATTTAGAAAATGCGTCAGTTGACTTTCATTAAGACGGGTTTTCACGGGTGCGTTTCTTAGCAGAAAGAAACAGCGGGGCTCGTGCGGGCCCCACCTCAAAAATATCCTACCAAGGGGGTAGGATATTTCTGGATAGCATCCTATCCAGTTCAACTCAGTTCAAGCCACCTTTAAGTGGCTTCAAGTGGCTTCCAAGTGGCTTAAGTGAAATAAAATAAAGTTGTCGCAAAATTATTTTATTTCTTAACTTTAAGCCTGAAAATTAAAAAACCACACCCGAGCAAACACAACTCCAGAAGAGGCGTTTCTAAGCGAATACCGGCGCTGCGATTTCATCGGTGCCCCCAGAATTCGATTCCGGGCACCGGTTCAAAAGTTAGAAAAACCCGCTCGTCCGTTCACTGAACGTACCCGAGCCAAACTTCAAAAAATGATTCCGGGCACACCGGGCCTCGGAATCAGGTGCCGTCAGAAACTGCGCTCTTGTAAAATTCCAAATAAAATTAAGAAAAACATTTCCTTGAAATTTACGGGTCTTTACAGGTAGATCCTCGGTATTTGGAGGGATCGAAGCTGAAAAATGAGGTGACAGTTGTGCGGGTGTATCAGGGAGGAAGAGCTTTGGTTTATGGAAAACCCCAATCCAAATGGAATTTAATATGGTATTACATGGTATGTGGGCCCCCTTAATGGAGTATTAGGTTTGGGTATGTATATTTGTATCACATGGTGTGTGTCCTCATTACATAGCATGTTTCCCCATTTGGTGAGCTCGGAATGTACTTTGATTGATGTGTGTAAATGGTTTGGAGTACATAGGTTAGTGAATGTTGTGTACTCCCAAAGGGACATGGAAAAGCTATGAATACACAAGATAAGTCATGTAATGGAAATGGGTTGAGTTGCATGAGCAACATCATGCCTTGTACTCATAAAAGGATACATAAATGGGTCATTTACATGGGTATAAACTGGGGTCAAAGGGATATGGAGTGTAACCATACTATAAGAATTTCACTCCCATAATGTTTTTGTGTATCCCTTGTCCTCTGTATCTCAGAAAATTTTCAATAGGGTATGTTCCCCTTATCCTGTTCCTTGAGTGTTACTATGGAATCTCCTCCTACACATGGGATAATGAGCCCTTCTATGGGACTTCTTTGGATGAGTTGTTGGAATCCATTCATGAGGACCATAGTGAGATCCTTTATTCAACGTTCTTCTCAAGGTGGAGTTCTTTGTATCATTGTGACCAACACTATAAGGAAGATGGTCCTCTACATAGTAGGTTAATCTAGATTGACTTTTTGGTATACCCCATGGACATGGGAGTGATCCTCAACTATGTATCTTATCTCTTGGGTCTTTTAGTGTGTACTTCTAATAGAGATACATGATGATCACTACATCTTTAATGGACTTCGTCAGTCCTATCAGACTCATGGAGTGTTTCCTCCGATATGAGTTCTATATGGAACCTGTGAGCTGGAATCCTAGCATGTCATTACTTTTATGACTAACCTTTAGACTACATGTCTTATTGAGCATATATGGATATTCTTATTATATGTTCTTTAGACATATACTAGCATAGAGATAACTATATAACTTTTTTTATTATTTCTAGTTTTGGTATGTCCTAGTGGGTATTCATATACTCACCCCTACATGGGATTTTACTGCACATGTCATGCCTTGTGTAAATAATCGGCCTTTTGACATAGTCCTATACAGACCAGGACATGACATTTCTTTGTGAGATCAGAAATATTGAGGTGTGTTCCTATGATATCTTGAAAACAATCTCCAGTTTTACTTTTAGGTTGGACTTTTTTTCAGACTCGTTATGGTGGGATTATATTTTTCCATGTTTACTTACCTTTACTTTCTATCATACTCAGGTTGTGGGATTTAAATTTATGCATACATGGTTGTTTAGTTTTTTTATATTTCATCATTGTATGCTATTGGATATGTGTTTTTGTGTATAAGTACTTCGGATAAGGTATCCCATGTTAGTGATATGCCTACATGGTTCTAGTCTCCATCCCCTATCATATTAGAGGCAATCTTAGGGGTTTATGGAATGGTACCTATAGGGACGGATCATATCTGTTACCACCATCCACAAAACCAACTTGTTGTATGTAGAAACCAAACCAGAAACCTGAACCTTCAAAACAGCTTAGGTATACCATCATTGAGTTGCACATGTATGGTGTGAGAATAAATAACCCAATAGGTAAGCACCACATTTACATAGATTTCCATTCCCGTAATAGTCTATAAATTGTAGTTTGAAATACATTTGGAAAATCGGTTTGACCCTTTAAATAACCCAATACATTTTTTTGATTTTTAAACAACACACATGACTTTCCTCATTTCAAATAGTTTTCCATTATATGAAAAAAAATTACCAACCAAAAAACCAAACAAGCATCTAAAAAGGTGGTCAAAAAGGGGCTATGTTTAATATGAATGAAATATAACATGAAGGAAAAAAAATAAAAGCGCATGTAAAATAGGTGTAGAAAAAATAAAATAGAACCTATAGATAGTAATCATAATAATTTCCTAAACATGTCTACAAGAAACACCTGGACATACTTAGTTAATAATAACCTACCGAAATAAGGTGCATCTTTATATTCAATAACCAACAAGACACTCTAAACTAAGCAATCTAGTGGAATGTCCCACCTGGCCTCTGAACAAATCTAGGGTTTACCAACCCATCTAATCTGGGTCAATAAAAAACCATTTGTCGATGCTATTGATGACTCCATGGAATCCCATTATAATAGGTTGTGCTGGATGGGTAGGTCCTTACATTCATTCCTTGAAATGAAACCCACCACCACTGTGATAGACTAGCCCAAACATAGACTCTATATATATGATGACCCTCTCGTCATAGGGTCCACCATTGAGGTTCCCATGTCAAAAAAATTAATTCATAGGTGACAATCGGGCCTATATTCCACATTAGATTCACTCCATTTTTCAAATCATATAAAATTACCAACTGGTCCCTATAATTTTCATTTTGAAAACCACTTCCAAACCATATCCTAGAACCGTGGTAGAAAAATAAAATATTTTTGGAAGGTTCCAAATGGAAAAATATTTAGTAACAACATTTTAAAACCACATTTTAAATCATTTTGTGACCAAATAATCATTTTGAAACCAATGTGTTTTTTGAATAATCATTTTGGGAGAGGAGGGCTAGAGAAAAAATGAAATAAGATGGAATGCATTTTGGAAATCTAGATTTTCTTTATAAAAGATAATATTTATTTGTATTTGTATCCAAGGGTGAACTCTTTTCACCTATCATAATTCCTAAATCTAATAGAGTATCCTTATAAAACCATATATGTGACCAATATCCAATCAATAGAATCCAATACAAACTTTAACACCAAATACACATCTCGAATCCCACACTTGGTGGCTTGTCTGAAGGAGTAATATCTCTTTTTGGTTTCATAATTGGGTGGAAACACAGATCCTTTTTCTTGGTTTTCTAACACTGGGTATTCTCTTCCCATAGGCTAGCGTGTATCCAATTTTCATGCAGGAGTTTTTGGATAATGATAGGTACAACACTTTCGACCTCATTGAACTCAACCTTGAGCTAGATCATTGTGTGTTTATAGGTTCATAAACATGATATTTCTCATATAAAGATTATAGGAAGTTGATTATGGATCCATGTGATGTTCATTCTTAGGGGAATATTAAGGTACTCTAAGATTCATGCAAGATACAACATCCTCTCCTAGCGAGTTAGATACAAAGAATTCCCTATGGATGAAAGAATCAAGCATATGGGAATTCCCCTTGTGTCTTGATGCTTCTATTAAAGGAAACCTCGGTAGGAGTTTTTGTTTTATCTCTTTTTAAAGGGTTATTGGGTGTGTATAGTTTGGAGATCCCTATACACATTTTCTAAATCTCTTTCCCAGTCCTCAGGGAGCACCTGTCCCTATCACGGGTTACATATTTTGGGTGTTCAAGGGAAATAATTGAATGATTGTGTGACTCATATAATACTTAAAGGTAATACGATAATAAGTAGTACATATTAAATTATATAATAGAGAATATGATTCATTTGAATTTATCTAATAAACATAATTTGATTATTTAGGATGTTATGTCCATGAGAATAATGAATCTAGAACAATGTTATAGGTTTCATCTAAAATTATTCCCTTTGATCCACAGTTTGTAATATCAAGCTAATTTAATTTATGTGGTTTATATACTACCAATGGGATATATCATATCACAAATCAGTTTTTAAATTATGTAATTTTAGTTTGAATTATATTCCCAATCATTCATGGTGTTTTTATTAAAATGTTACTAAACCACAATGGTTAATTCTCTCAAGAATTAATTCCTTAATACATATTTATATTATGCTCCATGTTTCCATTAATTTGTGCATTCACTAACCATGGTTGCAACTTTCGTTGAAATTGTTTTATTCATGGAATAAATAATTTCCTTATCATCATATGGTATTTAACTCAATTTTTACCACCATTGTAAGGATTTCTTGTTACATAATTTTCCCTCACTAAGTTCTGATCATCCTATAGAAATAATTTCATACATGTTGGGTATATTTTGGAAATTTATTATTTTATGTGGTGTTATATAATTTTTTTATATTTATATAAATTAATATATTATAAAACCATTGATAAAGGTATCTCATATCATGGATAAGTTTCTTGTAAGGGATATCAGTAACTCAATTTTTTTATAGTTATAATGATTTATCATAGAGATTTTTCTTTAGTTATTGGTATTTTCCACATTAAAATTTATGATATTTTATTTTATAATCTTATTTTTGAATATAATGTTTTCAAACAATCAACTTTTTTACTCTTTTTAAATAATTGATTTTAAATGAAGGTATATTAGGATGTTTCAAAAGGATTTCCCTTCCAAATACATGTGTTATATCTTCCTCAAAAACATTTATTTGGGAAACCATTATTTCAATATCAAGCCACCATTACTTGAGGGATTTTATAATTAAATTATATAAAATGTTATAAATTCATGGTTTTGAAAATTAATTTATGAAATAACTACTACCATTTTCACTTTTAACAATGTTAATTTTTTTATAATTTTTTTCACCTATATTTTCCGTATAATAATGAAAATTATTTAGCATATTGTGGATCCTGATTCATTATTTTTTAACTCATATAATTATTTTGGGATATTGAAATCTTGGTATAAAACAAAATGATTTTGAATCCCTTCTAATATGTTATCGTTTAAATCAATCATTTGCATGGAATTTCTAATTACATGTAATCATAAATTTAGGTTTCTGATGCATGCCTATTGTAGAGAGTGAAAATAAAAAATTTATTTACCTAATGTAGTATAGAGGCTGACCAGGGTCATCTGACTTGAGGAGCAACACATTCGGTTCACTCACTAATTATAATTCACTTAATCTAATTTTTTTATTATTTTTCAAACTGATGGTTCTGGGGTTTTTTTAAAACATGAAATAAAATAAAATAATTAAATTAATAATTGAAATATAAATATGATTCTAACAGAATGAAATTAGGGAGAAAAGTATTGGTCCATGGCTATAACACAGGTTCATTCATTAATTTTTTTAAATTGAATTTGATAATTAGTTTGATGAAACATCATTAAAGAATTAGATTCCATTAATTTATTGATTGTGTTATATTAACATTACTCAATCACACCAAACCACACATCCCCTAATAGTCAAATATGATAACACCTCAACTGAAAATGCAATCCCTAAAATTCCCAGCTCCACCATATTCCATTTCATCATTTAGTAAACCTCAACTCCACTGTATAAATGGTTTTCCCAATATAAGGGAGGAAAAATTAATGAATCAAAAAATGGAATTAAATTGGAAATAATTCCATGTTGTATCACCCTAAACCCATGAAATACTCCCCCATCCTAGAAAAATAAATTTGAAACATGTTAAATTGAATCAAAATTACAAAGAACACTATGAATCCTCCCCCAAGGCCAAGCCTTGGGTTAGTCACATGCATTTGAAAAGTAAAAAAGAGATCATGAAGGTATAATGGAAAAGAGAGAGAATGAGAATAGGATTGGAAGATAAATTTGGATAGAAGAAGAAGAGGGAAACACTTTAATAAAAAAGATGCATGCATTACATGGGAAAATAAGGAAACAAATTAAAATCAAATAAATCTTAAACCATTAGTATGGACCTTGTCCAAATCATTACCCACAAATAAATAACTCTTAAATCCACCCCTATCATATTAATTATAATATTTATGAGGTTTCAAGACTTTATAATGTTCAATTTAAGGGTTTTGTGATATTATTGGTTGTCAATAGTTGAAATTTTGGTTCCAAGATTTTATTTCAAAATATTTTTCTATGTATCCCATAATTTTGATTGAATCAAAAATATTTTTTTCTAGAAATTTGTAATAAAATATATTTTGAGTTTGACATAAAAATTTAAACTTTATCCTCCATGTTTAGAATAATTTATCACCCAATTATTCATAAATATTATTATTCTTAGATGTTTCTTAAAAAATATTCTAATTTTGGGAATCTAATGGCCATAATAATGAGTGAATAACACTATTAAATTTAATAGTGAAACTTGAATACAAGTTCTATTTCCAATAGAACTGGAATCACCTAAATTAGAGGTTTTTATCCAAATTTATTACTCATTCACGGAGGTGTGTTCCACTCTATCCACTATAAATTTTTTCAAATTTATTGATTTTTATGGCCCCTAGATATTCAAATTATCTCTTGGTTGAGAAGATAATAATGAATCCCAAAAATAATGAAATCCAAAAAAATAATCACTCAAATTAGATCCATATTTTAAATTCTATGATTGAAATATCAATGTGAATAAAATATGTTAAAATTCTAGAATTTTGAAATTTTCACATTTTAGCACAAAACAAAACATAAATTCAAAAATAATGAAAATAATCTCAAATTGAAAAATTGTGGGGTTTTAAATAATTGAAATACATGTAAAAATGATTAAAATATTATCTCTATCAATTTAATATCATTTAAACTATTCTTTTTCTCAAGAATAAAATATCAACCTTGAAAATCAGAGGGCATCAATGTCACCAATATTCAAATTCCAAAATATTAATATAAAAAATCAATATCAGAAAAATTTTCAAAAAACCACATAAATTTTAAATTTAATTTATCATTTTTTAAATAAAAAATATAACTAATTGTTTCACTTTCTCCCGTTTGAAATTTTTTTAACTTCTCTTTTAATTCATTCAAGTTCATTAATTAATTTTTATTAAGCATGCCAAATCATTATTTACTTATCTTTTGAATCATTTCTCTCATCACTCATGATACAATTACTGTTGGGTTATTCTCATATAATGATAAAATGTTCCTTATCGATATTCTTGAAATGGAATTACTTTAAATACATTTTAAATACAAAAGTCACATAAAATCATGAGGGATTTTATTAAAGGTTAAAATGACTCTAAGGCTTAAGGTTGGTAGGAATTTCTATTTGAAAAATTAAGACTCAAAGAGGATGATTATCATTTAAGTACAATTAATGGTATAAAAAATAAATGTGTAGTTATATTATCCACTTAAACATATAAACTCTCATTTCCCCCAAACTCAATGTAAATTTTATGATTAAATAAAGAAAAATGAATGATTTGTGCACCCACTTGAATATATTTTTACTTTTAGAATTTTTCCTTGTTAAGAGAAACATTTTTTTATTTTTATGATTATAATAAACCTCATATCCACAACCTAACCAAATATCATAAAAATCATTGGTCTTGTAATGGTTATTTCTCATTTTCCAAAATCAAAAACCATTTTTATCATTTTTTAGTTCTTTTTTTCATTTTCCATTTTTTTAATTCAGGAGGGGGAAATAATGATGTATCATTAAGGAATCAAAAACAATAATTTATTCCCGCAATAAGAAACCCCATACATTTTCCTTAAAATGTAAATCATCCCTTCCACCATGATTCCCTTTACCCCAACGTTTCAACATTAAAATATCACAAAAATACCAAGAGTTTGATAGGAATGGATGATAATGGATTGAAAAATGGCCCATACCTATAAAGTTCACTCATGGTATCTATTTGATAAATAAGTATTGATGTAAATGTGTTATTGAATGGATAATTGTAATTTAAAATATTCCTAAATCATTTTAAATGTTCTTTTGTACAGTCATAACTTTAACAAGTTCAAATGAAAGTTCTAGTTGGTGGTGTGTCCCAACATCACTAGAGAAACATGGTCAAGAATAAATAGGAAGTACTTTGTCTATAATTCCACTTGGGTATGGGAAATATTATTTAATATAATCACTCAAGGCATTATTAATAATAAAAATTCAATTCTCATGAATTTTATAAATTCAATTTTTTGAAAAATGTTTGGGAAATTTTATTTACAAAAATTAATTAATTCTCTAAAATCACAAGTCCTCGTTTTAATATCAATGATTCCCTTTAATAATTCAATTATCCATTTTAATCATTAAATTTCAATAAAAATGGAATCTATAAAATGGAATCATATGATTCCTAAGAAAAAAATTTCTCTTAGATAAGCTAAGTAAATCCTAAATTCAAGCATATTCATGTAATTTCAGTTTAAAGATCAAAATATGATTTTACAAAAATTTAGAGTGTTTGAATGATAAAAAAATAAAAGTGAACTCCCATTTGAAATTAAGATTAGTCATATTTCCTCCTTATCTATTTTGGGTCTTCTTTTTCCATCATAAACCAACAAAAGTAAATTACCCAATTAAGTACAAAAATCATTTAATTTAAGATTAAAAATATAAGAGGGATTGGGATGCATACTAGACTAATTACTAAGACTGAATTTTTAATGTAAATTCCTAGAAAACATTTTATGAAAAATTTTATCATGATCCCCCAAGTGGGATTCGATATTTTAATACCTCCAGAGGGAAGTGCCATTTTTTATCCATTATTTGGTGGTGGGTGGATCTTCTTAGACTTGAACCACCACATGGGGCTTTTCCCAGCTTGTGATTATTCATTACTAGTGATAAATGATCCATGGTTAGATTAAACATGATCATACCCCTTCACAATTTGGAATATCTTTCCTGGTGGTAGAAAAATGAAGTATCGAACCACCCCCTCTTCAGCTGTGACTTGTGAAATATCTTCTTCACAATCTAGTGGTTTCTCTAGATGTGTTTTAATTTTGGAATTGTGTTTCTATTATTATTATGGAATATCCACTAGGATATAATATTTTACTCCATGTAATAAATATTCAATTCCTTTAGGAAGCTCTAGTTGTTCCTCAATATGTGAAATTTCTTTTTCTTCTTCATCCCTAAGGGTATAATAAGATTCATCTAATTATAAAAATTTAAAACATCTAAGAGTGATTCTCAAATTAGTTTCAACAAAATTAAATGAGTTTGATTTCAAGAATGTATCATCTACTTAATTCGGTTCATCTTGATCATCCTCTTCAATTGAAATTTCCTCTTCGAGTTGATATTCACTAGATGGAGTTAGTTGTCAGGCTCCTCTAGTATTTCATGGAATTCCACCAATTTAGTGGTGTCTTCCTCTTCCGAGGATAGAGAGAGGTGTAGTGGTAGTGGTTATTATTCTTCGTAAGGGGTAATGAGATCAGGTTTTATTTAAATTTCCACCCAATCTATACAAAATTAATAAAAATTTAAATGACCTCCCTTTTGTAAATCAGCATAAAATGATCTTTCATTTATCCTCTCGAGAAATGGTTGAGCAAGGTCGAATGAATCTTCAAGTACCTACACATTTACCTCTCTGGGTTATTCAATTTCAAAGATGAGTGGTGATGTTTTTTCCACCCCTTTCATAGATTCTTGCTCTAGCTTAGGGTTAGGTTCCTTCATTAATGCACAAAGATATTCAAATTCTCTTTTATCATTTCTCATCATTTGTTTTATAATTTCTCTAAGTTCTTTCAGCTGAGATCTTTTATAATCTTTTTGTTTTTTCTATTTTTATTTCTACTATTGAACCTATGAGTAATCTACCCATGCATAATAATCATGAAATGAATACATCTTGGAAAGATATTTTTTTAGTTTTTTTCAAAAAAATCAAAGAGAAATATTTTAAAATTTTTGATTTTATAAAGAGTGATCAAATCAACTATTAAGATCCTCTAAAACGGAACTAATTTTTATGAACACCTATTGTAGGGAGTGTAAAAAGAAATTTTAATTTCCTAATATAGCACATAGGCTGACCTGGGTTGTCTCACTTAAGGAGCGTTGCAGTTAGTTCAATCACTAATTCTAATTCACCTAATCTAATTATTTTTTTAATATTATTCATGAAAATGAAGGTTTTAGTGTTTTTTGAAAACATTATTTTAGATAAAATAATGCAATAGATAATTGAAATCTAAATGCAGATGCTAGTGGAGTCAAATTAGGGTGAAAATTTTCTGTCTAGGGTTTCATAAATTAGGTTCATTCATAATTTAATTTTGTTTCAATTCAATTTAGTAAATTGTTTTATGAAACATCATTAATGAATTTCATTCCTTTGATTTATTGAGTGTGTGATTTTAAAATTTTTTTAGCACACCAAAACACACCTCCTTGAATAGTCAAATAGGATAACACCTCAACCAAGAATCCAATTCCTAAAAGACCAGTCTCCACCATTTGATGTCTCATCCCTTCAGGAATCCACAAAACCACTATATAAAGTGTTTTCCCAAGTTAAAGGAGGGGAAAATAATGAATTGATGAAAATTAATTGAATTAGAAATAATTTAATGGTGGAATACTTCCACACTCATTCAATAATCTAGCATCCACCACAAATAGATTTAACACATGTTGAATTGAAGCGTAATAACAAATAACGTTGTGAACCCTCCCCTAGGTCCAAGCCTCAAGTTAGTTACATAACATTATAATGTAAAAATAGATAATGAATAAATTATGGAAGAGAGAGATTATGATACATGGGTTGGAAATAATGGGGGATAAAAGAATAATTTAGAAACACTTTAATAAAAAAGGTTCATTTGTTGTATAAGAAAAGAAAAGAAAAATATAAGAAAGTAAATCTTAAATAATCAGAATGTCCCTTTTATGAAACTTTCCTCACCAATTTATATCTCTTCAATCCACCCCTAGGCTCTTATTTTTAGAAATTAAGGATGCTTTCAGCCATAATAATCATCAAGTAATGGGTTTGGGGACATAATGGTGCGTCAATGGTAGAAATTTTGATTCCATATTTTTCCTTAAAAAATTTTCAAGTGGTTTCTTCATGTTGTGACCAAATCACAAACATTTTCCTTCTATAATGTTCTTCAAAAATATTTTTTTCAATTTAAATCAAAATTTCGGCTTTATAATATATGTTTAGAAGAATGTTTCATCTAATTACTCACCAATTTTATTATTCATGAATGTTTCCAAAATCAACATCCACTTTTCATCATCCAATAACTTCATTAATGAGTGGATAACTCTTTAAAATTTAATATGGAAACATGAAAACAATACCTATTTTGAATAAAACTCAAATAACTTTAATTAATGGGTGTTTATCTCGACATATGACTAATTTATGTAGGTTGGGTCCACTCTATCCCCCCCAGAAAATTTTTCATAATCATTGATTAATTTGGGCCTCTAGTTTTTTGAATTAGATCTCAATCTAGAAGTGAATGTTGTATCCCAAAATTTAGGGAATATTAAAAAAATAACTCAAACTGGATTAATATTTTAAAATTTATGTTATTAATACCATGTTAAATAAAACTATTAAAATTATAGAATTGAGCAATTTTGGCATTTTAGCCCAAAACACACCATAAATCCAAAACTGATGCAAATAATCTCAAATTGATAAATTGGACAGGTTTAAATAATTTAGATATATATATAAATGATGAAAATATTATCTTTATCTATTTCTGTTGGTACACTTGGGTTATTTTATTTTGGAATAATCTTATTTTATGTCTTGATATATTATTATCATTTTATTAGAAAACTGATATTGAGGTATACTCATTTCCTGATGTGGTGTGAAAGGTACATTTTACATAATTTGGATTAGAAGATGTTTACCTATATAGAATGTTTTTCTATTGATATGGGAAATGGTATTAGAATTTTGTATATTGTTATTCTAAAAAATAATATTATTAGAAAGTTGAATATGCATTATTTTACTATTAATATTATTTCTATATATAGATTATGATCATGTTATCCCTCTTATTGGAATGGGTAATTGTATTGGCATTCTGTATTTTTTTATTCCAATATGAATTATTATTAGAATTTTGGAAATTTGTGGTTTTACTATTTACCTTATTTCCCTAGATAGGTGATGATCATGTCATCCTATATATATAAATGTTGATATTAAATACCATTATATATGTTTTTATTCTAATGTATATTCTTTTTGGTATGTTTAATATATATTGTATAACGATACTCCATCTTTCTCTAAATTATTTCTATACATGTTTTCCCTTTTATTGATATTGGTAAAATTATTAGTGTCATGTATTTTCCTATGAAAATATGGATGATTATTAGAAAAATTCATTATGCATTATATACTCAATATCACAAATGATGAATGTATCAAACTAGAAAAAGTGACACGTGGGGAACAACATTATATAGCCCCCAGATGCATCAGTATGTCTCATGAAGAAAACATGTTTGGGTATTTTGTTGTATGTCTCCCAAAAATGAATATTTTCTATAACATATTATTACCTTCTTCCTAGAATTTTTCATCTCTATATTCTTTTCCCTAATTATTTTTGTGTGTTTTATGGATCTTGAGGATGATGATCACTGCTATGTAAATGACCAAATGTTTGGGGATTTATGCCTTTTAAAATTAAAAGAGTTTGTGTATAAATTTGTGAAATTAATTTCAAGGTTCTCTTCAATTTTAGAGAACATCCTAGATGGTTTGGGGTATTTCATGAATCTATATAATGTTCACTTCCTATAGTGAATTTTCACATTGTGAATGTTTAGACATCATTTATTGGTTTCTAATAAGATGTCATAAATTTTTTCGACAAATTAAAGTTTTATATTCTTTGGCTAGTGTTCATGTCATGAAATGGTCAATTTTAGAATTTTTTTCTAAGGTGAATAAATCTTTAATGTCTTTTCTTAATTGATACATTCACATCTTGAAATGGTTAACATCTATAATGTTTCAGTATTAGTACATTTTGTGAACTGTAGGGGTGATTATTTATTCATTCATTGTGAATATTTTCTCTTGAGAACTAGGATGTCTCTAAGGTGACTTTGGGGATCTCCACCCCTTATATACCATTCATTTGGTGATTGCTCATTATGGTTATTATGGTGAATCTCTCCAAGTAAGTGATCATTTTCCTACATCATTAATATTAATATTGGTATCACAATTGTGCTACATTTATGGATCTATTGATATGCGATGATAATTTTCTTGAACGTTATAGATCCATTGTGTGATATCCACGTAGAACATAACATTCATGTTGGTTGTGGTGAATCATGCACATTCTTTTATTCTTGTTGTTATCATCCCCCTCCATAGACTGATTTTCTTATTAAATTGATTATGACGTGTAATCATTTGTTTTAGGGACTCTGTTGTTCTATATGCATTCTTCACTATTGGTGGATCATGTTGTTGGTTTGTGCAACCCAAGTTTGAGGTAGGTGGTTCTGTATCTATTATATATTGGATGAAATATATTTATCATTTTTTATAAATTATTTTATAAATGTATTGACATGATTGAATGCTGTGTGTAGAGATAGGTGTTCAAAAAAATATGGTTTTCCCCTAGTCTTCATAAAAGAAGTGGTATTTTAAAAAAATGTAAAATGAGTTTATGAAATGGTTTATAAAACATGGTTTTGATGGAATGGTTTGAAAAAGGTAGCATATGGTATGCCTTGTGTACTTAGGTGGAAGGTGTAGTAATAGGATTCTTTTGTTGATATAGTTATGGGATTCACTCTTGGGGTGATCCTCTGCTCCCTAGGACCATTTCTCTAAAAACTTGTTGAAAATTTTTTATAGGTTCACATTCTGTGGTGTTTGTATTGGATCGATATTAAATGGATATTACTATAGGTTTGATGTGCATGAATGTATATGTCTAGGTATGAGTGTCCTAGATAGCCTGACCTAATGTGATCCTTGGTACGATATTACATGTTCCTTGGTATGGACTGATTTAGATTTGATATGATATGTGATTCATTTGTTGATATGACTACCATGGTGTATATGAAATACTTTGAAACTATTTTACCATGATTATTTGGAAATATAGTAAAAAGGAGAAAACTATTTACCGCAATTTTGAAATAAAAAATATTTAACTAATTATCATGAAATGTTTTCAGTATCGATGAGCATGTTAGGATTTTTTTCATAGACTAATGATATAAAACACCTACGTCGGATCCTTCAAATCCTATTTTGTTTACATCACATAAACCAATTCTTTGGTGTGTAGAACTTATTTTTTATTTTGATGTATGGAAAGACAAGGCACCATAATGAGACAATGAGATTTTTGTCAGCTGTGTATGGGTAGAAAGTGGTGAGATAATGGGAGACTGTAAATTCTATCACATGGACTATCTATTTTAGTTTTAGTGATCCATTTTCATTGTTCTTGTACCTTAGAGACTATTTAACTACTTTTTAATTGTGTCACTTCTGTTATTTCCTTTTTTGATATGACCTCTATGTCTTGTTTTACCCTTACACTATTTATTCCCATCACATATATATATAAGTTTCTCATTCTTTCTACTACAGGTTGGTATAAATAGTTCCCTCTAGTTATTTTTTATTCTCTTATGATATTCACCTACTTGTGGGGGTTTGTGATGCCCTTCGGTTATGTGGCAGTTTAGTTCAGGCACCATTTTGAGATGGTTTCTAGGTCATTTTCACCATAGTTTTATATCATAGGAATTTGTTATTTGATTTGGGGTGTCATTAGATTGGATATGGGATTGAAAAGTCTTCATTGGTAGGATGTAGTGAGTTCTTGGCTAGCTTGTTCCATGATGAAACTCAAGTTACCCTATGATATTGGGATGTGTGTCTCTTATTATTTGTTTTTTAACATAATTATAGATTTTTTATTATGTTGTACTAATTTTAAATGAGATTATCTAGTTGTCTAATAGTTTTTCCTATTTTGGTGTGTAGTTGTATACCTTTGTGAAGTCTTACATGGGTTCCCCATGAGGGTGTAGTGGATGTTCCATAAGGGAGTCCACATATAGATCAGAATCATATCGATGATAACATACAATATTTTCTTCTTGTAGACCATAACCTAATACTAGTCCATAACATATTTCTTATGGTATATCCAAGATATTGAAGGAAAAGGGATCGATCACAAGAGTTCCAACTTGAGAATATATTATCATTCAAGGGTATAAATGAAACTCAATAGGTAGAGAACTAGATAGACAATATCCATATATCTTTTAATACCTTTATACACTTAATAATATCAATGTGAAGTGTGACATATTCATACTTGAGGGAACTAGTAAGCGATGATGGGATTTTATGGTATAGGTGGATAAATATGTCAGATTGGAATGGATGGGTTTAAAGACTATTTTTTATTCTTGAAATGTTTTCCATAGTCTTTAATGATAGTGAAATCTATAGAGATCCTCTCCGTGTATCTCTAAGAGTGTTTGTTTTAGAAATATACTAATCAATTCATGGAGTTGGTTCATTTTTCTCCAGAGTTGGTAATGTATGACCAACTGAAGGCTCGAAAGTACCTTCATATTTTGTAACGGGATATCAAATAATTTGTATTTATGATGAATATTTCAACCTATTCAGAGAAAGTAGATAGAGAAATGATATCATACATGGATATGGTAGGAAAGTTAGGTTATACTTCACCTTCTATTCCACTCGGTGGTATCTTCAGTGGAATGTAGGGAAAGAAGAGGAATATTCAAGATCATCACGTGAGTGGTGATGGTGGTTCTCTATCTGGGGACTCATATATACCATCAATTTCATCCAATAGTTTGATACTGACCTACTATTAGGGTTTCAAGGTTGGGAACCCCCAATTTTCATGTTCTATAACTAAATATATTTGTAAAAGTTGTGGATTTTGTGGTAATATATATCATTTCTATCTGGCTATGTCTACATATCATGTTGGTCAAGGATCAGCAGCTCCAAAGACTATTGTAATGAATTCATATTCATCAAATAATATAGGTCTCCAGCCACACACCTTAGAATTTATGAACCATCACATAGTGGATTATTTTCTATAAGAGTTAAATGTGTCACCGATGATAGTGAGAGGTATAATCATAATTTTGTCTTTAATAGTGAGTGATTTATTTCATTTTGGCACCTCATAATATTTTATATATGCTTTTTGTGAGGATGTGATTAAGAATCAAATAGTGATCATGTTATTTTTCATATATTTTGTGTCACCTATTTAAAAGAGGAAACTAATGGGGTTTGGGGGTCCTTTTTGTTCACTATCGATAGCTGATGCAGAGCTAGCCTACGATTTCCACATTTTCAACCTAGATCTATTTGAAATCAACATCTGGATTGGTTGGATTGTTTTGCATCTTAATGAGGTAGGTTTTTATCATTTAAATGTATTTTTTCTAATGGTTGATGGGAGATCTCAGGTGATCTTGGGAGAGTGGGATCCAATGTCTATAAATTCATTACTTTCCCACCCAAAGCACCAGAGTTTGTCGTCTGATATTTCTATTGATCCCAATGTTTTTCCTTTAGTTTTTGATCCTATTTATGTTTTTCTATATGTTATTTATGTTTTATCAGATGATTTATTTGTTCTTCCCCGGTTTATAGAGGTATATTTTTTTATTGAACTAGTACTGGTTGCAAAGAATATTTTGATGTCCTCTAACCGCATGGAACAATTGGAGAATAAAGAGTTCAATATTTAGTAAGAAAATATGTTGGAGAAAGATTTAATTTACCCTACAATTTCAGATTGAGTAGCCTTTATGCTCATTTTAAATAATCCAAATGGTCCACACTGATTGTATATGTAATATCAAAATATGAAACATGTAATATTTAAGAATAAGTATCCATTTTTCTTGTGTGGATTATTTATTTAACCACTTGAAGGGAAAAAAGTGGTTTTTGTTTATTTATATTCAGTTGGGTAATTATCAGCTCAATTTTATGGAATCTATTATATAGAATACATCTATTATGGGAAGGTATATCCATTAAAAATATATTGTTATGTCTTTTATTCTAAAAAACATTCTTATAGTTATTATGTATTTGATGAATCAGGTATTCCAGGAGCATCTCAATACTTTATTGTTAGTTTTTAGTGATTATATTTTTTTTTATCAATCCTTTTTCACATGCACTATTTGAGATTGGTTTTGGAAATCCTAATGAGTCATTATTTATAAAGAATGCTTTTGAAATGAAATTTTGTAATTAAAGAAGTGATGTTCCTAGGAAACATGATTTCTGAACATCACTAATGAGTTTATATTGAGAAGGTGAATGTTATATTTTCACGGGAAGATCCACATAAATTCATTAAGAATCATAGTTTCCATAGTCTTCATGATTACTACTAATGGTTCATCATGGATTTCTCAATTTTTGTGTCCCTATAGAATTATTTTACCATGAAATGGGTGGAAAAAATATGGGACATAATGTTTTAGTCCTCCTTTGATGAGGTAAAACGACTTCTGAAATCAACTCCTATTCTAATCTTTCATGATCCCAATAAGGTGTGTGTGGTTTTCTCAGATGCTTCTGGTTCTATTTTGGGCGGGAGTTCTTATGTGGGATGATAAATTGTGGGCTTATGGCTCACTCTATCTTTAACCAAATCATAATAATTAAACCACTTGTGATTTTTGTCTCTCTATAGTATTTCATGTGCTTTAATATTGGTGGAACAATCATTTTAGGGAGAGGTTTCATGGATTTTTCTTACTATAATATTCTATTCTATATCTTTTATTAAAATTAAATGAATATAAAATATAGGTGGTGGGTGGAATATCTTCACATGATTTAATTCGACATCTCATACACCATGGGGAAGGGTAATGTCATTATAGATTATCTCAATAGAAATGTACCATTGTAGGATTTTCTGGAATTGAAGGATGAGTGGAACCTTAGAGGGATCTTCACTCAATTTCACCTAGATTTTTAGGAGGATGTTTTAGGTATGATTCTGACTAGTATTTAGATTTCATATCCCATTCTTGATTCTATTAAATTGTATCCATAGAAGGATTATTTTTTCAGGGAAATTCCGAAAACCCTATATGGTGCGAAGACATTTTTTTGTTAGTCTCACTCTTCAGATGATTTTCTCCATTTTGGGGATTAGTTTTTCATCCCATCATCTATGAGGTGATCATTTTTTTTCAATAACATAGTTCATTATGGTACATTCCTTTACTAAAAACAATGATTTATTATGACATGGGATAGAGATTTTGTTTTTCATGTATAAATCATTACATTTCAGATTTTATATCCCACTGTTACACCTAAAATCAAATAAAGGTTGAGCATATGAAACCTTATGGATTTCTCCATCCTCTTCCTATGTCAATTTGGAGATAGAAATAGGTTTCCATTGACTCTCTTTTTTATTACTATGTACTCCCCATGGGTGGAATACTATTTGGGTATTTATTGATTAGCTGAAAATGTTGGGTCAATTCATTTTGATCAAGGACACCACCAATATTGAAGAATTGGGTAAGATATATTTACAATATATTGTTATGTTACACATGTTCCCTCTACCATTGTTTTAGATAAGGAATATAGGTTTACCTCACGATTCTGAAAGAGTCTTTAGGAGTTGGTGGGGATTCAGGTTTAGTTTACTACTACCTATCATCAGTAGAAAGATAATAAAAAGGAGTGTTCTTTTCAGATCCTAGAGGATATTAGTCATTGATATGTCTTATATTTCAACAGATCATATAATATCCATAGAGAATTAGTTTTTTTTCATATAAATATAGTTTTTAGCTTTCAATAAGAATTTATCCCTTAGAGGATTTGTATAGTATCCTGTTCAAATCACCTCTTTGATGGCCATAGGTGGGTGAAGCATCATCAGTAGGACAACGTCTCATTTAGGATACATATATGAGAATTTAGGATATATTTTTTCATTTAGTTATATCATAGAGTCTGTATGAATCTTTTTTGGATCATTGGAATCATCCTTTGGTGTTTTTCATTGGTGAAAAGGTTTTCATGAACGTTTCTCCTCAGTTGGGTCACGATATTCTTTGAAAATAGGGAAAGATGGATTGGAGATATGTTAGGCCAATTGAAGTCCCTGACTAGTTTTGGAAGGTTTCTTATTGGTTTGAATTATCATTTTAAATTATAGGTATTCATGATGTTTAACATTTATCACATTTCGGTAAGATTCATACAAACCCCTCCCACATCATGAGTTGGGAAGAGACCAAGTTAGAGCCAGACATTTCTATTGAAGAGAAACTAGGGGAGATCATTTACCCTCAATTAAAATTCACTAATGGGATTTCGATTATGTTGGCCAGGGTGTTATGGAGAGATGGATCTGATTCTCATGAGATGTGGAAGCACAAATCATTGATGATGGATTAATGGCCCCATCTATTTATGAACAACATTCTTCAACATGACATCCCATGGATGGAAAGTCATATAGTTGGGAGTTTGTAACATAATTTTTCCTTATTTTAGGTATTTTTAATCATTGTAGTCATTTGCCTTTTTTACTATATTTTGGGGATCCCAATGATGGAAAGTGTTACTAGGTAAAATGACCTAATGATAAAGGATGCATGTTTGTAAGAATTAATGGATTCTAGTAATAAATATTTCAAAGGATTTGTTAGTTCTCCTAAAGTTCAAATAATAGTGAAGATTATTTGGGTTCTTTTTTTAGAATTTGTATTTTTCACTTCCTATATTTAATTTTCACATCATGAATAGTTATATGTTTTTTATTGGATTCAAGTAAGCTTTTTTAATTTGGTTCAAGGAATAAATGGTTTACACACTGTGAAAGGGGTTCACATCATGAAATGGTCGAATAAGGGTATTTATTCCATAGAGACTCATATTTTGGAATATTATGTTAATTGAGAATTTATTGTCATGAAACAGTTTGATTTCATGAATGTTTCAATATTAATTATTTTAGGGTGTTTTAGAGTGATTAATATTATATGAAATGTCCATCTTCTCTCTCAATGCCTAATAGCACTCTCGTGATATTTTCGAGATCTCTGCTTCTCCTAGACAGTTTTTTCACTGATTGATCGCCATTTTTTTGTGGTTCATATCTTTGTGTAAGATATAATTATGTATATTCATTTATATTTATTGTGGAATCATAGTTGTGATACATTTATGGATCTGTTGATCTATGAAATTAATCTTCTTGATCCGTTCTAGATCCATTATGTGATCATCTTCATATGGTTTTCCTTTATGTTGGTTTTTGTGTAGTGTGAGTGTTCTTTGAGGTATGTTGTGATATACCCCATCTATTGAATTATTTTCATGTTTAATTGATTATAATAATAAAGGATTGATTATTGGTCCCCCATTATTGAATTTTAACTTTTATGTATTTGTTTACCTTATTCCGAGCATGTGCGGCTTGAGTTTATGGTAGGTGATTCCATCTCTTGTATATAATGGAAGAACTGTATTGATCTTGTTTTATAAATTGTTTTATAAATAAATTGGTATGATTAAATTATGTTTGTGGAAATGGGTTTTTGAGAAATTGTTATTTTACCCTTATTTTGGTAAGAGAAAATGTATATTTAAAGAATTTTGAAATGGATTTTTGAAATGGTTTTCAATGAATGGTTTTCATGAATGGTTTGGAAAACATGTGGCATAAGTGAATACAAGGGTATATAAGTAGAAGGAGTAGTAATAGGCCTCATTCATTGATACAATCTGGGGTTTCACTAATGGGGTTTTCCTCTACTCCCTTGGCCCATTTTCTTGGGAATTGTTAAGAACTATTTAGAGGATCACTTTATAGAGTGTTCTTCTACTCTCAAGATTCGATTCATTTATCTAGAGGATTAATGAGAGAGATTGGATTTGTAAAGGTATGACTCACCTAGCTAGGACACCTGGTGAGATGGTATTATATTGATCCTATTTAGCTCACACCATGTACACACCTTCATTGGTTCATAGATCTTGTTATTCCATTCAATTCAAGGAAAGGTAAGGTGACACAGTGAGGTGGAGAGGTTACTGTTATCTATGTTTGGTTAGAAAATGGTGAGATATTGGGAGTTTTTCCTTGTTATCACATGGAGTATCTATTTCATTTTTTATTTTTTATTTTTCTATTGGACTTGTACCATGGAGACTATTTATCTACTTTTGAGTTGTATCATTTCTTTTTATTCCTTTTTATATGAGATGAATTTCTTATTTTATACTTTTGTAACTTCTTTCTTTTGTTTGTATACAGATATTTCATGTTTTCTAATTTATTTTGGAGAAATAATTCACTGTAGTTTTTTTGATTCTTGTGTTCTAGACAAAATGTCAGAGGATCGGTAATCCCCTTTTGGTATGTGGTGGATCAGGTCAGGTAAAAGTTTGGGAGGGTATCTAGGTTCAGTTCAGGACATTTCTTAAATTAAGGTACTTTATGGTAATATCATGATGTTCATGATCGTGTTATCTTTTTAAGGTCATGGAATGTTTTTCCAACCATTATTTATTTCATTTCTAATGAATTAGATATTATTATCAATGTGATTTATTTATTTTTATTGCTATCCATGGATATATTATGCTCTTATTTTTAGTTGATTATGGATCTATAATGATTAATAATTTAATCCATAATATTTATTCCATTTATATTCAATGATTTAATTAGTTTTATATTTTCAGTTATAGTAAATTTCATGTCACCCCTTCTTAAGTTCCCAATTCCCCAAGCCGTAAAGAAATATATTACACCTAATATGTATAAATTGATTTCTATGTAGAGAGTCTTTAATAAACAATGTAGTATTATTATTGAATAATTAATTTTATATATAGTGTATATTAAATATATATATATGTTTAGAAATACATGGTTTTTCTTAGTTTATGAGATTTCATAAATCCTTGATTCTCAAAACTTGAAATGGTTTTAAGAATGTTTGAAATATGATATTTTTTATTTCATGTAACTATAGGGTAGTTATGTCTACAACTATATAATTGGAATAAAATCTAGTACGTAAGGTTTCTATTTATGCTCTATATAAGGGAGTGTTGTTATTGAGCATCAAATTTGGTATCAATGAAGGGATTGGATAACTATGGGGATTATGACATTTTATGTGGTGAATTTATGTGTTGGGTATTTAAGGATAATCATAATTTCCCGGGAATAGATAACCCTTTATGTTAGATAATCCAATATTAAATATGTTGGTTACTAATATAATTGAACATTAGTGAGAATCCTTGGAATATGTCTATGTATAGGATTACTTATATCTTTTTTGGTAAATTTATTAGTAGGTTTAATTCTTGGAAATTAAAAACCTATCCAGATACATTATAAGGATATTTGCATTATCTCAGATGTTTCTATGGGTTATAACCCTAAAAAGGGATAACTTTATATTAACTACATCACCACCTATTTCATGAAAATAGGCCTAAATTCCCTCTATGTAATGACTCTAACCCCAATAACTGAGATCTGGTTTCTACTTTATTACACTAGAATAGGATACATGGAATCAAAACCTGAAGAACTGAATTGTTTAGTTTTTTTTAGTAAAATAGATACATCCTTCATTACCATTTTAAATTTGAATAAAATAAATACAACATATTTTTTTCAAGAATATCATTATACACTATAGAATTTATTTTCATTTCATTCATTGAAAAAATCATGAATTTATAGTAAAGGAAAAAAAATATGGGTGAGATCAAATGCCCGGTAAATTTTAAGAATAATGGAATATATCATAAATCAATAATAATAATCAACATGAAAATGTAAATAACTAAACAAAAATTACAATTAAATAAATTTTCTATCATTACTATATATGTCAATATCAATATGGAAAGGTAAATAAATTAAAACACATTCTATTTCATCAATAAAATGAGACTGAAATGCATCTAGAGATAATATCACAAGGAAAATATCCTGGATAATAATAACTAAATTACTACTAATGAAAATGATTAATTATTGGATGTCATGGTCTCAGGTATCATGATACATCTATTGTTAAGACCTTTCAAATGACAGTTTAAATGTGATGGGTATGTATGCAATAGAAACCCATTTTACTAATGTTATACACCTAATTCATCTCATGATACTACCAATGCATCAATGGGATATCTATAACTATTTATAACCTATATCATCAAGTCCAAATAATTCCTCATATATTGAATACTTTTTAAATCATGAAGAATATTCATTTTCATCAAATATCCATATTGAGTAAATGATGTATATTTATCAATATTTTCCCAGTAAATAAAATTAATTTAATTATAAAACACCATATATAGAAATGATATATAGTTTAATTATAAGTCCTATACATGAAAAAATAAAGATATTTATTAAAAATTTAATGTACAGTGATTGCATGAAATTTAATAATTAAAGGGAAAGTTACAGAGTATAAAAATGAATCAAGAAAGTGAATGTCAGTAGTTTCCTTATTCAAAATGATAATAAAAAATACTTAGAATTACAAAGTATTGTATCAATAAAACATATCCCCAATGGATAATAATTCAAATAAAGGGTTTTTATTTTTGATGAATAGAAATACCATAAAATTTATTTAAAAACATTTAAGAAGAAAATATCATGTTCATTTTGAAAATAACCTTTTAAAAATAAATGTTCACACAAAATTTTAATTTTTTTTTTAATTTTTACAATACATTATAAATATCTAAAATAATATTTATATAATATATCATTCATGATGATGTAAAATTCCATAAAATCTGTAAAATGATTATAAAAATTTAACCCCTCATATTTTTTTGTAATATCCAAACAGGTTTTATTTGGAAAATGACATAGTTATTCCCTTCAAATATTTTTTTAAAATTAATAAATGGGTATAAATATATTAATAAATCATTCTTATAATGTTAAAAAAAAATTGAAAACATATTTAGAAAAAAATATTTTGAATAAAAATGATTTTCAACCAAAGGGAGAAATGATGTCATATTATCTAAAATTCTAATTAACAAAAGGGTAATATATTACTATTATATGAAAAATTAGGAATAATTATTTCCGAATAAAATGAAAGGTGTTTTACAATGATAAAATAATTTTCATTAGTGGAAATTTAAGTATAAATAGCCTTAATTAAAATGAGATTATGAAATAAACCCTTACAGAGATCCTAAATTTGACGTGGGAATTAATAAATGGATCAATTATGTATATCCAATGTAATTGCACATAAAAAATGGAAGAACAATATAATATATTCATAATTATTTAAACACATAATATTATAATTTCAAATACAATGTAGAATTAATATAGCCTAATGAAAAGAAATTAAGTTATGAAATTATTTTCCCCTTGTTAATTTTTAATTAAAATACCTTTCGTTTAAATAATTCAAATTAATACATAAAATATCAAGTGTGAAGTGTTATTTATATTACCGAAAAAAGTAACATTATATACATCATATAAAATAAGTTAGGTTCCTACCTTAACAGTATCCCTCAATGAATAAAAATTTAGAGGAAATACATTACCTCATAGTTCTGTTTGGTTAACTATTATTTTAATTAATTTGTAATGGTTTTAGAATTTTATTAGCTTATTATAGAACCATATTCATATTTATAATATCATATATTTTCCTCTTTTAACCTTTTATCAACGGTTTGTTAATAATATTCCATTATTTCCCTTTTTGTGTGTTAATTACTTAGTTTTCTTTTGCATGTTTTATCATGAAATATCTTGTCATTGTGCACAATATATAGTTCCATAATATCCAAAATTATATTAATGATATAAATATATTTTTTTCACTAGATATTTTTTTAGAATAATTATTCAAATTTGAACATGTAGAATGGATCAAAATGCTTTGTGGAGACGGTAGGTTATACATACACACATGAGACGACATAACTTCTTTAATGGGTGAAACGGAAAAAACTGGGTGATAAAATAATTTCAAAGAATAAATATAATTTCATATAAATCATATATAATAAGTAAATTTACCTTTATCACCTTCTATGTAAAGCATATAAAATATGAATCAGATCACTTTGTGAGGCGGTAGTTCACCATACACACGAGCGATGTTATCGTAATTTAAACTGAATGGAATTTAAGAAGGTATATGTGATATAAAAATTCCAAAATAATAATAAAAAAATATGATATAAATTTTTTAAATCCATAATTATATTAAATCATTAATGGTGGTGATGGAAAAAATTTATATTGGTTTGTGAGGCGGTAGTCCACCGTACTCATGATCGACGGTTTCGCTTGCCATTTGGTGTAAGAGGAGTTGGATGGAGGTAATTACATTAACATAATAAATTCACATTATATGGATATATTGAAGTTATTATATAATATTGTTTTTGTAATATTTTAAGGAGGTGGAATAATAAACTCAATAAAAACACTTATTTTAGAATCTTACCTCTTCTTCGAACAACGTCGTTAGGTTTTCACCAAATGCTTTCCTAGGATTGATTCATGATAAAAAATGGGATATATGGTCTAGTTATGGGATTAAATATTTTATTTCAGTAGTTATTGTTTGAAAAAATATATTTTGAACTGTAAATAAGGAAGGTGAGTGGGTGTCCATTAATAATTTAGGGAGAGGCCACATGGGTAATTTTTGAATAGAATCAATTATATAATAAATTTATATTTCCAAATATCTCTAAAATTGGTTATTATTTACCATTGTAAGTTATAAGGTCAAACTATAGCCATAAAATGGGTTTGGGTAATTTTTTAGGTCATTTTAACCCTTATTATCTTAGTTTAACCCCAAGAAATTCAATTTTCACCTTAACATCAGTAATTAATTTTTATTTATTTTATAATTTATAATTGTGAAAAATTAATTTGAAATTATTATATAATATAAATTATAATGATTAAAAATATGTCATAAATGTTTTAAAATTAAATTCACAGAAGTGTAATAATCCAATTTAAAATTATACCTATAGATAAGATTAAAAGGCAGTTTTCCAAAGAGAAAAGTCTCATAAGTATAGAATGTTTTAATATAAAAATTCATTGTTAAATTGATTATAATGACCTAAATTAGAAAAATATTAATATAATAGAACAATTTTTCATTAAAAAAATTCAGAATATAATTTCTCCTTTAAAATTATTTAAATGTAAAGGCATTTTTCAATAAAAATCAATATTTTCACTATTCATCGAAAAATGAATCATTTCAGAAAAATACCAAAAATTAACCCTTAGATTATTTTTGATATTATAATTTCAAATATTAATTTCAATTTATCAACTAAATTTTTAAAAAATTTAAAAATTAATTTTATATTATATGCGTAAAATGAGACTAAACCGTCTTTTAGAGAAATAAAGTTTTTTTGAAAACATTTCATTTCCTTTAAAATGATTCTTAATTTATTTCTAAAAATTAGATAACAATAATTTAAAAATTTATGTATTAATATTAAAAAACAATTTAATATATTGGTTATAATGATATATTATATTACAGTTCGTTTAGACTTAGGGTTTCTTGTTTTAAAAGCTATCAATGAGATCAAATTGATTTAAAAAAATTATCATAAGGTATTGGGTTGTTACATTATCATTTAAATTTCATGTTTCATATAATATATTATATTTAAACCATATTAATTCTTGTAAAATCATAGTTTGTCACATTCTCCCCATCAATAAATTTCATCCTCGTAATTTTAACTTTTTCTTGGTAGTAATGGATTTCTATTTTAAAATTACTTTTTAAGAAACCAAAATATTAAGAAGTTCAATAAAAATATCCTCTTAAATTAGGAAATATAAATATGAATTCTTATTTGGAATAATAAATAACTTGGTTTATAGGTATGATAAAATAGGTGGGATGTGAAGATATAGGCATAGATAAAAATAGTAATGCCCAAATAATGATGGAGGGTGATAGAGGTCATTGAACAAAAGAATGGGAATGTTCAAGTGAAAGAAAACATCCAAAAAACTGTAAATATCAGATCAATTAAAAGGCCATTGGTTCATTTAATATGATGGTAATATGATAAAACTTTTGTTTCAATATCTTATTCCTAATGTTGAGGAATTATTTTACAGTCTAGGAATATTAGGAGATATAATTACTTTATATGTTTCTATTTCATAAGACCAATTTCATCATTTGGTTGAGATTTATTCAATTTCCATGTCATCCCTTACTTCATGATGTGAATATCCAAAATTAACCTTTATTCCTATAGCACTAAAATTAAAATTTAATAAATCATAAAATCTAGAAAAATGTGTAATGTCTTTCATCCTATATCTAAATATTTTCCAAAACCAATATGGTTAGCATGAGTTATTAATCATAAAAACTCAATAGTAACACCACTTGTTTATCATTTATTTTCATCCATAAGATCATTTAAGTAAACAATATGTCATATTGAATATAACATCACATAGTCTAGTGGTAGGAAAAATCCCATATTTTCCTTCAATTGTGGGTTCAAGCCTCATTGTCTTCACCAGATGCAACAGGTTTCCCTTTTTCTAAAATCATATTATTATATTTCCTATATTGTTCCCAAATTTTGATGAATCAAAATTATTACATCATCAATGATAATATAATACCTAAAGGTTTCCAATACCCTAATCATATGTTCAAAAATGTAATAGAATTATTCCTCAAATTAATTTTTCATATACTAAACCAATGAGTTTTATTCTTATAAATGATTTCCAAAAATATCATAGATCATGTTATATTCCAACCACAATAATTTTCAAAAGTTATGTTTATTACATTAAACATATTCTCAAAATTAAAAACCTAAACCCACAATGATATCAACAAATATTATGTTAATCATACCGGAATACATATATGCTACCAAAATGAACACAATCCTTATATGTTTCTTGATTCATATAGTCAAAATACCATTGATTAGAAAAATTTATAAAATATAGTTCTCTAATCCCAATACATAAATAAATAAACCCTTTTAGTTCATCATAATCCCTTCATTGGTCTAGTTTTATCCTTTAGAAGAATCAATTTTCTTGGATAATACCTTGGTTCCCCAAATTTAAGACAGTGAACTCTAAATTGATCCATATGATGAAATTTATTTTATTCCATCATAATATTCTTTTTTGGGAATTCATTTCATTATTACCTTATTTTCTATACATAAAACATTTTCTATTTACTTTGAGGAAAATTCATAGCTATATCTTTCCATAATTCTTACATGAAAGATATAGAACCATCTTCCCTCCATGGTCTCCACCACTCGAGATCTTAGAGAACTCTATCCCAATTTTCTTTGTTCAGTCCAAGAGTTTGTTAAGGTATAGGTTTTTTATCGTATTTAGAGATAATTTATTGAGAATAATCATAATATCTTTCACTATAGACATCATACCATTTGGTTTCTTATAGTAATGACATTTTAATTCATATTCCATGTTAATATGATTCTGTTAGGTTCCATCAATTGACTAAAACCAAAAAACATAGTGTGATAATCAATAATCATATTGAGAAACCATATAATAATTTATAATATGTATAAATCATGAAAAATTCCTCTAAATCTGGAGACTAGAGTATTATCCTGGTTTATTAATTTTCTTCATTTATTCATATCCATCATAATGGTTTGTAACAAAAATTTGAATTATCTAATGAATATATTAGAGAAGTGTAAAATAATGAGTGATGTAAGGCATATTGTATTTTACCAAGTAATTATCTTGTGAATACTGATGTTCCTTTTTTTAAGTTATTATCCCTAAGTATATCTATGTTAGAACCACATGCACATATAGTATCTAGATAGGGAGGTATTGGGAAGAAAAACAATATAGTATATACCTTAACAAAACATTACGATGTTCTTTTATATATGTCCTACAATTATATAATATGGTTATATTACCTAATATATATTTTCCTAAATCTAGTTATCAAGGTTCATATTAAACTTCATATTATACCAACTATAATGACCTCGACCCGAGTAACCTGGAGTCGATTTCTAATTTATTAAACTAAATTAAGATAAAAGGAATCATATACCAAAAGGCGGAATAGTTGAATAGTTTTATAAACTAGATATATACCTAATTCTCATATTTCATTTGAATACACAAATTAAAACATAATTTTTTGTGAATATAATTATTCCCTACAGAATATCCCTTTATATAATTCACTGTACTCATCGTGGATTCCTTAGAATAGAAAAAATAATGGTGAGATCAAATGATTGGTAAGGGTTATCTATAAAGGAATATATCATGATTCAATATTCACAATTGACATGGAAGGATGAATATGAAAAACAAACCTTCCATTTAAATAATTTTAATATCATGATTAGATATGGGATAATCAATATAGAAAGGAAAATAACTAAAACACCTTCAATTTAATCAATAAATAGAAAAATAAATACATCTAGATTTAATATTATTTTGAAAATTTCAAGGATATTAATATCTAGATTCTTGTTGAATGAAATTACTAACTATTGGATTTCATGATATCATGAACCATGATACTTATACTATCAAGGCCTATCATAAGGTAGTTTTAAATTTATGGGTAGGTATACACTAGAAATCCATTTGACTAAGACTGTCTATATTATTTGTCTTGTGAGACTATCAATACATTGAGGGACTATCTATAAAGAGGAATCACCCAGATCTGCATGTCCAAATTTTTCTTTATATATAGAATAATAAAATTATTTCATTATCAACATTCCTAATCATTAAATATATATATTAACTAAATGATACTCAATATAACTGGAACCTTTCTTAGAAATATCATACATAATATGCTTCCTTATAAGCTAGGGAATATAAATATATGAAAGGTTCATCTTATATGCACATTAATGGTAAACAAGTGATATATCAATATATTATGGGCATAGGGTAAGATAAAATGAGAATAACATTTGAAAATGATACCCTACATACCATAGATCATAAACACAAGTCATGGAATATATCTTGGATATTTATTATAAATGAATCAAAATTGAATTAAATAACATAAACCATGGGATCATAACATTGGTATAATTCATATATTATGGGTACACACATGTAAATTAAAAATAATTTCCATAGTAAGCAGGACTCATTGAGAAGAAAATTTTATTGTAAAGGTTCCACTTCTCAAGCTATCTAAGTAGTCATAGTTCACTCCCAAGACCATCATAGTGCTTAAAGTCCCATAATAAACTTTGTTAAATCCAAATTCCATCCATTTTTATCAAATGATGTGTCCCTATTTACTCAATGTATTTTGGGGTTATATAATACCCCATCCACCCATCACATCATTAAAATCATATTTGTGGGTGTGTGTTTGTTTGTTTGTTTGTTTGTTTGTGTGTGTCCCACATGATCCCAAGACACTCATCAAATCATAAACCTTACAAATGGAATGATTTTCATAAATATTTCATCATTGAATAACCCAAGGATGAGAAACAGGTTTAATAATCATTATAAAATTAAGACTAACATCAGTAAAAATGATATGGGTTTCATAAAAAACTTATCATTATAATCATCATCACTCCAAGGAAATACTTAAGGTTGTATCATTGGATTATATTCATAGTAAAAGTTTTAAATCATCAAAAAAATTATATTATAAGGAAAATTATTTTAAGAGATCACATGGAACATTTCATGAAGAAAATACCATTTGCACTTTCAAATCATATATTTAAAATATTAAATTTTCCCAATATTAAAGAATAAATATTATTTGAAAATAACCCTTTAAAATTTTAAAACAATGCTCAAATAATTGAGTGGTTTTGATGATGAAAATTTTCATTCAATCCATTTTCATTAAAATAAGGATTCCATTCACATTTTTAGTATAAAGTTAGAAGTGTCCTATTCAGAAAATGATAAGAATATTCCTTTTGAAAAGTTTTTTAAAAATCTAAACATGGGGAAAAAATAATTTAAAAATCATAGAGGAATATATTACATTCTTGAAAATATTTTTAGAAAACATTGATATTGGAGAAAAAAAATTATTCTGAATCGGGAAATATAATTATTTTTTCAAAAAATTATTTTAGACTCATGGGTATAAAAATAGAGGATAATGAAATGAAAAAAAATAACATAAAAAAATAAAAAAAAATTATAAAAAAATCATATGATTCATTAGAGGTATATCATAAAATTTCATCTTTGTATAAATAATCACAAACAATCCCGATAAACAATGAGATTATAATATAAAACCATTAATACATGTTTTTTATTGAATTTTAATCCCTATTGAGGAAAAACATAAAATGGATACATAAATCAAAATAATATTCATATAAATATTCCTAAAATATATTAATGGTCTGAATATACACCACATAAAAGAGAAAGCTGTTGAATATAGCAACAGTCTCACATAAACAACAATGAGACAAAAAACCATTACCTTGAGTTCCATTTGCATTAAAAGCACAAAAACCCAAAGTATAATAAATTTAATTCATTATATTTCTATTATATAATCATGTAAATGCATATTATATCATAAACTTCCCACTAATAGAATTATAAAACCATTTATTAATAATTACATATTAAAATTTCCTTTTCTGGGTTTTAATCATTTCATTTTTCATTTATAGTTTGGTTTGGTAGTTTTGGTCCTTGTATATTTAATAAGGTTCTATATTATCCATAAATTTAATCATGATAAAAATATAATATTTATTCATCATACACAAATTTCAAGTCATCTATAATATATATAGGTTGAAAAATAAATTATATTGTTCATTGAAAATATAGGTCATACATATAGATGAATGTCGTTTTCATTTTTATAGAAGGAAAAGAAGAAATAATAATAATAATACACCATTATAATATCATTATAATATCATATATATCATATAAATTCAAAAAATGCATTCTTATTACCATATATTTAAACTATAAATGAAAAAATAATCACATCACTTCATGGAGGTTGTAGTCCACATGTACACATGAGCGACATTAGAAATTTCCAAAAGATGGAAGATAAGAAGTTTGATGTGATATTATAATTCGAAATGTATAATTATATAATATATATACCATATATAAACTAAATCCATCACTGTATTTATCTGTGATAGGAGGTGGTGTAGAACTAATTACATTGTTTTGTGATGTGGTAGTTCATCGTATGAACAATCTATGGTTCTGTTTCCCATTTGATAGATTAGGATATGGATATTTTTTATTCCATTAACATGATAAAATTTTATCATACAGAAGATTCTAGTGTTGCATATATCATCATAGGTGAAGCTGATTTTATGGATTTGGATGAATAAATATATTAAAAATGCTCAATTAAGAATGAAAGCTCTTTGTTAAGAATGCCTCTTAAGGTTTTCACTAGATTCCTTTATCGAAGGGTTTTATAATAAAACTAGTTACTAAAGAGAATTTTAAGGGATTAAATAATGGTATTTGGGTAGTTATTTTCATAACCAATAGTCTTTGGATAATTGATGAATATAGGAGAGGAGGGCCCTTTAATAAGTGTGATAGAGTGGAATTTTTATAAATACCCAAAACTATTCAATAATGGGATGTAAATATCAAGAAATGTGCCTCAAAATTTTATAAATAATGTAGATAAAGGATTATAATAACTATCTACACCTCCACCAATAAAAATGAAACATGTTTTAAACTTTTTATTCCCTTATCCTATAAGGTCACTAACTTTTATCGTTTTAGATTTAACCATAATAACATGTTTTTATCTAGGTAAATTATAAGTTAATGAAAATAATAAAATGGTCCTTATTGGATAATTTGGAAACAATATTTATATATATTAAGACCAATTGATCAAATAAAACTACTATTTTCTTGATAAAATTAATTTTATCACAAGAGCATGTAATGTGAAAATCCTCGTTTTAACCAAAATCCTGATAATTAATTTTTACTCTTTTTACTAATCATTATGATAAAAATTAAGTTAAAATTATTAAAAAATATTAAATATTCTTATTCTCAATTTAGAATCTATTTTATCAAATTCAATTCACAAAAATGGTAAAATTTAATTTATTATTAATCCCATAATTGTGACGGAAATTGTTTTTATAATTAAAATGTTTTCTTATATATAAAAAGATTTGTTATCTAAATTTATCATTAAAATAAATAAAATGACAAAAATTGGATTAATAATAATACAATTCAACTAATTATTATTTTAAAATCATTTTAATACAAAATTAAATCTCAAAAATTCTCTAAATGAAAAAAAATTATTTAAAATCAATATTTTTCAATATTCGTCAAAAAATTAAATTCTTCAAAAATTTCTCAAAGAAATCACACTAAGATAATCCTGATTCATTGATTGAAAAAATTAGGCTCAATTTTTCAAATACATTTTCTATAGGTGGAATTTTTTAATTTTAAAAAATGTTCGCCAAACACGTTGAAAGAACTTTTTAGAAAAATATATTTTTTATGCATAAAACTCGATTTATTTTCATCCCATTCCTAGAAAAAATATTAGACTAAGGATAATATATCTGAATTGATATATAATACATAAATTTTATTAAAATAAATCACCTATATTGATGAATATAATTTAGTAATATAAAAACACTTTTCATGGATAAAAATTGTATCTCCGAAAATATTTCATTTACTCTCAAATGATTTTTATTTTCATATCTAATCAATCAGTAACCAATAAAATTATTTTATACATGTATACTATAGTTACCATATCCTTTTACACAAATAAATACATGATTTTAAGCACACATAAACATCACATTGCAATTCAAGGATCGTAAAGTCTAGTTTCTTGGAGATTAGGTACATAATTAAACATCATGATTCCAAAATAAGGACATATTTTATTTAATCTTCATAAATATATCCTAACTTCCTTTGAGTCCATACATAATTATAGGATAAACAGGAAGAATACATGAACACTGAGATGAGCTAAAAATCCCAGTAAAGAAATAAATATTAAAATAACGCTTAGAAAATGGGTTAGAAGGCATAATAAAAAATATAAAAAGGCATGAAACATGATTTAACATATGGAATCATAACATATAGAACATAGAATCACATAATAATTGAATCATATTAATACTGATGCAACATAAAACATAACTTTATCATTATTTAAGGCTCATGCTCATGGAGGAGCACGATTCAAGGATAACGACCAAGATCATTGTACATGGAGGATAAGTTATGGTTAACCACTAAGACCTTTTCAAATGATTTCGCATGAGTCAAAATACTACCAAAATAATTATAGATCTATCTGGACATACCCATTATAAAATTTTCATGAATATTTTTTTCCACATAAAGAATCATACCTAATAAATCATATATAAATATATGTTTTACTTGTGGATAGAATTGGGTATCATAATGATGTCAAAATGAATATAAAAAGGGAATATCATAATGGTGTACATGAAATGGTGGATTTAAATCATACATAGAAAATCATAATATGATATAATAATATATCATAACTGATTTTAAACTCATGTGAAAATGTGTAAAAAGAGTGTTTAAGAAACAATAGAAATAAACCATTTTGGTATATTTTATGGGAAACTGACAGGATTATTTGAAATTGAAAATGCATAATTGTGTGTATAAAACCATAATTGAACCAATATAGTTTTTTATGATAAAATTATTGATTTTATAAAAATAATGGTGTATTAAAAAATATTATGAAGTGTACTTGAAAATGAGTAAGAAACCAGGAAGTTCCCATGAATCAGACTAGCTTACCAGGAAGAATTGAGAAGGGAGCCTTTTTAAACCATGTATTTCCCCAAAAAATAAGGATGATACGATATAGATACATGATTATGGAACAAATAAACATAATTTATAAGAATTAAATACAATTTAAGAAGAGTTACATTGGGTAAATAGATAAAAAACATAACATGATGGAAATATGGAGGTTCAGAAAGGGTCCCTTACTTTATGTCTGAAACGGTCCTTTACTTGATCTTAATGTATTGAATAAACATTTTATATTTCTTAATTAAAAAATCCATAACCCATTAAACATGTACATGATTTATTATAATTTTATTAATTTCATTCATGACATTTTTGATTAGTTATATTGTTCAATTTCATCATTTAGGAGAGTTCGTTTAGTTTTCCTGATCAGTTCACTTGTATATGAGTATGAAAGTTCATGTAGAATCGGTATAACTATCCAGAATTAAAATTTTATTTTATTAATGAATAAAAAATAGTTTAATTTTTATTATATATTATCTTTTTTCATATGTGAATATAAATAATTAGATAGAATGTTAATGATAATCATTTTGATTAATTTTAGCGGTTTATCAATAACAATGAACTTGTTTTGTTCTATTATTTAATATCATGTAAATATAATGGTTTCAGAACATTAAATAAGATATAATAAATATATTATAATCTTATTCAACCAAAAAAATGGTTTCATGACCAGCCGTGAATACGGTTATAGAAATTGAAAACACATCATCCTTGAATTTGGTAAATTAACACATCACAGACGATGTTTTCTTTTTTTTAAACAAAAGGAGAGGGAAAATAGTTAATGATGGATTATTCCATAAACATAAAACAATTATAGTATATTTAAGTTACTGGAGTTATCATGACATTTGGATGAGGGTATGTTAGAAGATAATAATAAAATAAAGAACATAAAATGAAAATAAAATAAAATAAAAGAGAAATTTACCTCTTGAATTTCTCCTCCTTGAGAGCCTCCTTAGCGAAAAGGTTTTTGTCTTTTGAGGTGACCAAGAGAACTTGTACAAGGGGGAGAATTTTGGGAGGAATTTTGGGAATAATTTTGAAAAGTTTCATATCTTGGAAGGTATGTTGACAAGAGGTGGTGAAGGTAGTATTTATAGTGGAGGAGGGGGGTGTTTTCCCATTATTTTATTCATTAGTTTAAAATTTTTCTCAAGAAGGTAAAATGGTGAAGATTATTCTGACTAAATATAGTAATTATATCATTTTATTTCTAAAAAATGGATATTACATCATCCATGACTCAAGTAATTGTGTATTTAACTTATAATGTATAAATACCGTAAATTACTATATTTTACTATTCACCCAGAATTCATGTATTTCCAAAAAATCTGAAAAATTCACCCCAACTATTTTTCAACATTTAGATTTAAAAATAATACTCATTTTATGAAAATTATTTAATAAATATAAAAAAAATATTTTTTTATTAAAATCATTATTTACTCGAAAAATACAGATTTTAAAATTATAACTAATTTTATGACACATTGAAAAATTAAATAAGGCCTCATAAAATTATCTTATAATCATAGAATAAAAAAAATATTAACTCATGAATTCATTTTATGTGAATACATGATCTTTTAAATTATAAAAATAATCATAAAATTGTAATTAAATATTTTTTACTTATAAAATACCAACACTTAATTAATAATTTTTAAAAAATTTATTTAAATAAACTATGATAAAATTATATCAAATTCTCAATAGAATATACTCAAATTTTATTTATACTTTCATAGATAATTATACAATTCTATTGGCTACTTTACTATTCATAAGGGGCATATTACTATTCCATTGGTCAAGTAACTGTTTCATCGGTATAGGTTCCTTAACTTCTAGATATTATTCTTATTTAATTAATTATTCATTTAAAGTGTTTATATTTTATTCATTATGTGATTTAATGTGATTTATACTATATTACAAAATAATAAGAAAGTGATTTCCATTGATAAAATTTTGGGTTATTATATTCTTCCCCCTTATGAAATTTCTCCCTCAAAATTTCGTTTTACATACTATGGGAAAAACATGTGAGGGTAATTCTCCTTTATCTCTTCCTATCATTTGCATTTTTCCTCTTCATACTTATGGTTCCTCCATAATACTTTGACCAGGTGAGTGGTCTTGTTGCATAAAGATTTATCTCTATGATCAAAGATCTTTATTGGATTCTCCTTGTATGAGAGATCACTTTCCAACTATATGATATCTGAATTAAGTACATTTGAAAGATACAATATGTACTTCTTCAAGAGGGACATGTGGAATACATCATTTACTTGAGACATGGAAGGTGGAAGTGCTAGTTGATATGCCACAGCTCCGACGCGATCAAGGATCTTAAAGGGGTCGATGTACCTTGGATATAGCTTTCCATTCATCCCAAATCTCATGATCCTCTTCCATGGAGATATGCATAGGAATACCATGTCTCTAACTTTAAGCTCAAGGTCTTGTCCACGATTCTCTGCATAGCACTTTTCTCAAATTTGGGATACCTTGATGTATTGATGAATGGTTTTCACCATTTCAACCATTTCATTGACCATTTTAGGTCATATCATCATATGTTCACTAACCTCATCCCAACATGTTGGTGTTCTATATCTCTTCCCATAAATGTATTCATATGGATCCATTTGGATGAATTAGTGGAAACATTTTTTGTAGGAAAATTTAACTAGTGGAAGATGTTGGTCCCATCCTCCTTTGAATTACATAGAACATGCTCTCAAACATTCTTACAATGTCTTCATAGTCCACTCAGATTGGTCATCTGTTTGAGGATGATAAGTCATACTGAAGTTCAACTCAGTGCTTGGAGAATGATGGATACTATTCCAAAACTCAGAGGTAAATTTCAGATCTTGATCTGATATAATCAATAATGTTACTCCATGAATCCTTACCACTTCTTTAATGTATATATGTTCAAGTTGATTCAGTGAGAATTCCTCTCGAATTGTGAAAATGTGACCTATCTTTGTAACATGATCCATGACAACCCATATAGCATTGTTTCCCATAGATTACTTTGGAAGTCAAGTGATGAAGTCCATGGTAATGTTCTCCCACTTCCATGATGGTATGGGTATTGTTTGTATCATCCCCATAAAAATTTTTCCTTCAGCCTTCACTTGCTGACATACTAGAATCTTTGATATATACTCAGTGAGAACCTTCTTCATATTGTCCCAAAAATATTTATCTCAATGATCTTAATACATATTTGTGCTTCATTGGTGAATAGGGAAGGTTGAGCTATGTGTTTCATTCAAGAGATTATTCTTATCTCTAAATCAGATGGTATATGTAAAGACCCATACTTGACGTACATAGAAATTACATTACTTTTTCGAAATACTTAATACATGACAAAGACATACACCCAAATACCGTATTAGTTTAGTGTCTTTGGAAACTTGTAACATAATCTTCTAATCATGGTGAAAGATCATCAACATCTCCCATAAAGATCTTCCACTTTGGTTTTCCTACCTATAACCTTTTGTTACCTCCAGGGGAAAATAAAAAATAAAAAGGGTGATCTCAAATGCTCATTAAGGGTAAACATGGAGAAAATAAATCAAACCATATACATTTGACATTAAATACATGAACATAATGTTTAAACATCAAAATCTTGAGCAATGACATAAAACATGGTAGTACGTAAGGCATAGATAATAATGGAACATCAATCATGATAAAATAACAAGCGAATAAAACATATAATTTGGGAGACCATTAATCACATGTTATGATTTCCATAGTAGCCAAGGCATTTCTACCAAGACCATCATAGTGGACAAAGTCCCTTACTAAATCGAGTTCACTCCTCGTTCCAGTCCTGTATCACTGAACTGGATTAACTTGTCATTCCAGCCTTGTCTATCTCATGAGATATAAATCTTTACCTAATGAATTGGAGGGATATATAGGTCACACCCATCTCATAATGAAATCATTCTTTCGTGTGCCACAAAATAAACATACATCATTCATAATAACCCAATGAGTAAAATGGGTTTCATAAACATCATCACATCATAACATAATCCATATAAATAAAATGGATATCATTTCATCATACGAATAATCAAAACATGTAAATAATAGAGACATTATACATGAAACATAAAAATACTAAATAAATTCATCTTAGATGGAAAATAGTTTTGATAAAACACTTGAAATGAATTCTTGAGGAAAATATCCTTTCTTCTTTACAATCATTTTCTTATTAAAAAATGACATGAAATTTTAAAAGAAAAGGATTTTGGTTGAAAATAATCATGAAATATTGTAGAGGAAGCTTCATAAAAATAAGGCGTTATGAAACTGTAAAAATATGTTCATGCCGTATAAGTTAAAAAAACATTCTCCTCGTACTTTTGTCGGAAAAGTCAAAAAGTACCACGTATGGTAAACAAAAGAAAGATTCCTTCCATAACACAAAGTAAAAGTCATATAGGGGTAAACATGATATTAAATATACATGGAATAATATAAAACACTTTATGGAAAACATTTTATAGACATGGATGAAAAATATAACTCCAGTATATATTTACGTATAAGCAACCTCAGATAAAAGTGAGATTTGAAAAATTATCCCTTACCTTAGTTCTATTTTCATCCATATGTGTCTGAGACTCCTGTATAGTGGGTTTAAAAATATTATTAACTTGTAAAATAACCATAATAATATTTATGATATCATATATGATTCACTTATGACTTTATATTACCGTTCTTTTGTCAATTCCATGTTAAAGCAGCCTTTTGGGTAAAATCGTTTCATTTATCGTATGTGTTTGGACTTTTTGTTCTTGATATTATTATTACTTATATAATGATTTACTTACTTCCTGAATGTAAAACATGATATATATATCATGTATATTCATTATATATATATAATAGATAGATAAATGAAATGAAACACACTCTTCATGGAGACGGTAGGCCGTACGTACGCATGAATGTTGTTTTCCTTTCCTTATTGACCTGAATAGAAGTAATTATATGACATATATATATATATAAACCAAGTAGAATTATTATTCCATATATATTATTATTCTTAATTTTATACACTTTATAATCATTCTTGAATTGTTAACATGGAAAATGAATCTCATCGCGTCGTGGAGACGGTAATCTGTACGTATGCACGAGCGATGATATGGTTCCCATTATTATTTAATGGAATTCTAGTGGATGATATAATATTTAAGAATAAGTATAATGTTATAATAATAATATATAGTTATTTTTTTACACCATTATACCCATCCAAGTAAGGTTGTGGTGGAAAACAGACTACACCACAGCGTGGAGACGGTATTCTGTACGTACACACATGCAGTGATTTTGTTTTCCATAGGATGGATAAAAGGTGTAATAGGGTTGTTTCATATTTATAAAAACATATCAGTATATTAGTGATACTGATGTTATTAATTTATAATGAAACAAAAAAAAAGAAGAGGAAGTAGAGGCAGAAAGAAACTTGAAAGAATAGGTGGAAGAGATTACCTCTTCCTTGACGTGTCTCTTTTAAACTTCCTCTTAGTGCACTAGAGTTGGTATTTTGCAAAGGCCAGAACCTCTATGATATAACAAGAGATGTTTATAAGAGAAATTTTCAGGATTTTTATGAGCTTGAAGGTTCAAAATTGTTTGAATAAGAGAGGGAGGACGTTCCCTTTTATAAGGGAGGAGAGGGGTACCTTAGAAAAAACTTAAAATATTATTATATAATAAAGTCATATTCGGTTTATAATGGTTAAAAAGTGACTTATTTAGAATATAGGGTGGTTATGGGTCTAGATAATATCAACCAATAGGGTTTATACATGTTTAGGTTACCATTTTAACCTTAACATTTAGATTTAACTGTAAGTTAAATAATTTAACGTTTACCGTGTCTTCCTATATTCTTACACTATATGGTTAATAAAATTACTATAAGTTTCCAATAGAACCCCAATTGGTTAGTTAATGTCATATATATTATTATATAAGTATTTTGGCAGAACATTATATTTTTAGGAAGAGAATAACAACTAATTATATAATATTTGTTTTAAAAACTCTTTTGTGTCAATTTTGACACTATTTGGTATTTTGTTTTTGTGAAATTCATAATACATTATTAAATCAAAACACAATTCATTTAACCAACCCTAATATGTTATATTAACCTAGATAAGTATTTTAATACATAAAAAGTCTCAAATTTTATTTATTTGGGTATTTATAATATCAATTATGTTAATATTTCATTAGTAAGGTAATTACTGCATCATCATTGTGTCATAAATAAATTAAATTATTTAATGTATAAAAAATAAAAATAAAATAAAATTATGTAGGATATCTTTTGAGGTTTCTAAGTAATATTTATAGTAGAATTTATCATATTTATAACCCAATATTAAAAATGTCTTAATTATTAAACATTGATTTTATCTATTTTAACTCTTCTTTAAATAAATCAATAATAAATGTCCTAATATAATCCAAGTGGATCCAAAATGGTCATATTTTATTCCTAAGGTTTTTTTTGGTCTAATTACACTTATAAAATAGAATTATGACATGTCTTAGGGTAATAATAATATCATTTTTACCCTTAATTACCATATCTACTTTTAACTGTGGTAAATAAAAGTAAAAAGTTATTATTCACCAAAAATTATTTTTATCTTATTGAACCACATTCTACACCTTGATATTAACCATGTCTCTCATATTGTCGAACTTCCACTCACAAAAGTGGTAAAATTATGTTTTATATATATTTGCAAATTCTCCTAGGAGGTGGGTAAAAGACGGTAAAAAGTTCAATAAAATTTTTATATATATAAAATTGTTATAAAATGTTGCCAATGAATTACATTGAACTTATATAGGTATTATGTATCTATTTTGACCTAAAATAAATTTAAATAAAATAAGTGATTATTTAAATTAAAATTCAGTTTTAACCAATATCTCAGTGTTTTCACTATTCCTCAAAAATTGAAAGTTTTCAGAAAAATACAAAAAATTCACCCTATGGTAATTTTGATATTCCGAATCCAAAAATGAAGTCCATTTTGAAAGATAAAATTTATAAAATTTCAAAAAGTGGGTATTACTATTCATAACAGCAAGTTTATATAATATTTTAAAAACATATTGTTGTTTAGTGAATCTCGGGGTTATATGAGACCCGGTTAGCACATTTGAAAAGGTTTCATTAGAAAAAACTCCCTAGAATGAGTAACTTTACTTGTTTATTTGGAATAATAGGGATTATACTCATCATGGTAGTTACCTTTTTCATTTATGGTTTGAATATAATGGATCATTCCGTGGTGTGTCCTGGTGGTGCCGGTTTGTGTGACTCTTGTGATGGCATGTATGCATGGTTCATTTCTTGGATTTGTTTGGCTCACCCCATTGTGAACATGACATCGAAACCTGGGATAGCTATTGGAACATTTTAAGAACACCTAATTTACTAGTTTAGGATTCCTATATGGATAGTGGCACTCAGTAGGACATTTATCTTTTCGTAGGTTTATGCCCCTTAGTTTGGCAAGAGTGGGTTTGACTGAGCATTTTGGCTGGTTGATGGCATCGGGTTAGGTGTGCCTACAAGATGAATATAGTTTGTGTGTTCTGGATTTTCCTCTAAGTTCCTAGGTATTCCCATTTTCTATTCTGAAAACTGATTATCTATGGGGGATATTCTAGGATTTTTTCTGGGTATGGTCACCCTAGCATCGTTATCCCACTACACTTATCGTGTAGTCATGGTCTGAACTTCCGTGTGTGGTTCACCACTTGATAAATAAAAATAATGTTTGTTTTTTCTAAAAAATGATTCATGGAAAAGGTTTTTAATTAATTTTTTACACCCCTTTCTCTTTTTTATGAAAATTTTACATCTCTCAACTTCGTTTCTTTCCCCTTTTCCGTAAAATCATGAGCCTACTCTTATAAAAAAATGATTTTTTTTAATTACGAGGGAAATGTATTGATATTTTTTATCACTAAAGTGGAATGTGTGGAATACATATGTTTATATATATTTAATTTCAAAAATGAAATGGATTTATCATTTATTTAAATGTAAGGAATTATTAATAGAATTACCAGGCATGCCTACTATGTTTTAATACTCATAGAAATATTTTTTTTCTTATTTCTAGATTCTTATATAGTTTCAAGATTGGTTCCAATCTGCATAGGAAATGCTGCGTTCTTTGATTGGAGAGTGACCCTCAGGGTTACGTAGAGACTTAGTGGTTTCTATGTTTAGTTGTTTTTTCTATCTTTTGGTATATTCAATTATTGCAAGGATGTTTAGTTTGGAAATTTTATTTATTTTGGGTTACTTTGATAATTTTTCCTTCTTCAACTTTTTTGGTGGAATCATTACCATTGGTTCTCACTAATTTTCTTGGAACATTTCACCAGCCTAAGAGAATTGAGAATGCATCTCGGGGCTTGTCTTGGGCTAACTCAGGTGACCAGTTTGGGGTCGACACAAGTTGGTTCATGACATGAATGATATATGGTCATTGCAAATATGGTCATTGAAAATTTGGTATTGAAAATTTGGTATTGAAAAATATGTTCATTTATAATAGGGTCGTTGAAAATATGGTTATTACAACTATTCTTGTTGACCATTTTTTATTAGGTACACTAATCATATTTATTATTAAGGAGTAAATTAAAAATTCACAATATAATAAAAATTTGATAATAAAATATTATAAATATATACATAAATGACATACATAAAAAAATAATTATATTTTTATAAAATTATGATATGATGTATATATATATATATTATATATTTAAGTATTTTATTAATAAAATAGTGGTAATGTTAAATTATAAAACACAAATAATAAATTTTAATATTATTTTTTAAATTGTATTTAGTATAAACGTAATATTTCTTAAATAATAACTTTTTAAATTAGTATAATTTTTTCCCTAGAATATAAAATTGAAATATTTTAATATATAATTATATATTAACTCATATATTAACATTTTTTTAATTATAAATTTATATTTAATAATTATAAGAACACTAATTATTTAAAATATTGAATTTTTCTAATAAAATAAGTTTTGATTTATTTTATGTATTTTAATTTAAAAGATTATTATTTTTCTAATATGAATTATAAAAAACTAAATTTAGTTTCTAATTTATAATATAAAAAATTCTTAGTATGATTTTTTCAATTTTTTCAAAAAATGATGCTTTTTGTTGAAATATAATGTTTTTACAAAAAAATATATGTTTTTATGATTTTGTAAATGTATTCATGAAGTTAAAAAATGTAATAAAATTTGTATTAAATGCATATAATTATAAATTTTATTATATTATTTGTGCTTTGAAACCACATGTGCATCGTTTTTATAAATAAATTTATATATCTGTTTTATAAAAACTATTTTCTATCATTTATTTAAATCATAAATTTTCATGGTGATATTCAATAGTGGTTGGAAGAGAACAAATATTACCTTATATTTGTTTTATAATAAAATTTTAGTGCATTTTTATTTGATAATTATAATTACAATGTCTTACACATACATATTTTGCTTAATAATTCACTTTTTATAAAAATTGTTTTTATGTAATTAAGCGTACTTATTTTAAAATTAAATACCTGAATATTTAGAAATTTAATGTGATAAAATGATTTAAAAATTTTATTTAAGATAGTTCAAATTAGTTAAATGGTGAAATATTATTTTTATCTATATAATATAATAATAAGGTTAAAAATTAATTACCGAGGTAAAATTAAATGTGAGAAAAAGTAAAAATAAATAACCATAGAACACTAAAGGTTGTCTCAGTAATGAGTGGTTGATGAGAGTTCCGACCCAAAACCACTTTTCCCCCCGATTTTGTCCCTTTTTCCATAAAAAATATAATATTAACATTATATTATTTATAAATGTAATGGTTACATCCCAAAATACCCTTATCTTTACTTATATAAGGGTAACACTTCCACAACTTCATAACTCAACCCTCCATAAAATATATATTTTATAATCTTACAATATAACCCTCCTAGAACCCTCTTCCACTTCCACAATATTTTATTAACCCATAATTTTCTTAAGGACTTCAACTTTAAGGAGTTATCTAAGATAAAACATAATATTCTCACATGTGAATTACCTTATCTTTGTTTTTTCTTTTACTATAATCCTTACTAAATAATCATTAACATTAAAAATTTAATTAAATTAGGGTATTTATTATACTTAAATTTATTTATTTTAATTTAAACAATTTTTTCACTCAGTTCCATTTAAAAATAAAATCAAAATAATCTTAAATGTGTGTTGTGCGTACTACCACCTCGATGAGGTAACATTTTTTGTTTTTTAACATGATTTTATTTCACTATAAAAACCTATAATAATGTTATTCAACAATATAAAAACTTCTAAATATTATTATTTTATTATCTTATAAGGATATAATAAAATTACTTAACCCTAGAAACCCATTGAGAAATATTGATTTCCTGTTTGGGTTGGTTTAACTACTTGTATGAATAAATTCTAACAAACACTATTATAAAATACTATGGGAAGTTAAATAATAATAATATAATTTAGTTAGTATTTAATATTTTTTTATTTTTAATTTATATATTATTTATTAAACTTATTATAAAAATATCATCATTGATCAATAAAATTACTTGAATATGCGAACACATGATCAATTTTAATTCCAACATAAGTAAAAACAATATAAAAATAAATAATAAATTATAATAAATAGAAAATTATAAATTGAATATAGAATAATAAGTTCAATATTATTTTATATAATAAATATAATTTTATTATTAATGATATTAAGTTTATGAGATGAAGGAATCTTGAAGACGGTAAGAGTTTCATCTGAAAATTTCATTCAATGAGACACATATTTTTTATACACCTAATTTTATTTTTCTGGTGTATATAAAAAAAATTGAGTTATTATATAAAAATTTACCTTGGATTAATTTTAATTTATTTTTAATTTGAATTTCCATCTTTTGAAAGGATTTTATTTAAATTCCCAACATATTGTAAAGTATTTTCAGGACTTAAATTTTTTCATTGGTTCACAAACACTCATATAGGACTATTAACAATAAATATTGATATATTCTAAACTATGATCATGTTATGATTTATTTTAAACTTATTTTCTGGGAAAATAATGTTTCACACCAATTTATTCATCCTGCAATTAAATATTATTTCATGAAAATGAATTTTTTATTGAGAATAATTAAAATTATTTTAATGTATTTTTCTTCTATGTTAATGGTTTTACTTTTAGTATAATTTCTAATTTACTGAGTGGAAAATAAAATATTTTTTATATTTAGTTACCAATATAATCACATTTATTTATTTTAAATGAAAGTTATAATTTTCATTTTAATGATGTGGGTTTTCAAAAATGGTGTTTTTAAAATAATTAAAAAGTTTCCTTATCCCTAATTTATCATATTTACTTAAACAACCAATTCTTACATATGTTTTATTTATAATCATTTAATATTTAGTGCAATTTATTTTAAAGTAATTTTTTTAGAAGTTTTCTCTATATCTTCAATATTTCTTCTAAATTTTAACTTGAAAATCATTGCTTTTTAAAATGACATTATAAAGTGATTTTAAGACAAAAAAATTTCTATGATTTCTCTTTAATTTTAAGAGGATTCTTGTCAAATGAAGTAAAGGTTCATTGAATAAACTATATGGGAAAAATTTATATAATCCTTCTTGTTGATCATCAATTATTTATCAAATATTCATGTTTTCTTATAACACAATTTGTCATAGTTATGAAACCTATTATATTACTATGAGATTATTTGTGATAAGATGATTCATTTGATTTTTGTAGTTGTCATATGTATTTATATTGTGAGGAGGGGTCCTATGTCACCCTAAATTTTTTTTAAGGTATAATATATCCTAATATTAATATAGAAATCATGTAAGTATATCTCTCTAAAGTATAGTAAATATGACTTGATTTATACTTCATAAGGGGAATCAGTAAGTGATTCCTAATTAATATGAGAAATTAGGTGGGTATGGTTTCTCTTATATGATATTTATACTTATTTTTTTCCACTTTATTTTCCTAAGATATCATTTCTTTCCTTTTTATGCTAATTCACATTGACAATTAGTGTTTTATGGATTTTATTAGTTATTATGTTATGATTTCATGCCTTGTTTGATTTTCAACACTTGCTTCAAGGACATATGTTTTATGGCCATTATTTCATCATATTCACTTATTCTATGATCCTTAATGAATAATAATATTTTAATATTTTCACTTGTTATTTGATGAAAATTTCATTTTATATTTCTCCCTTTCTCATGTTTTCTTTCTTATTTAAGATCTAATTGTTTTTCATGTTGATAAGTCTCCATTACTGAGCATCCAAGACCAGAAGTTTATTATATTTTCACTCCTAATATTATGTAGAATATTATATAATATGATTTTATTGATATATTTACAAAATTACCGTGTTTATGGAGAAATTATCCGATGTTTTGTAAAATAAGATGTTTATTTAGATAGTCTCCAAGATACTAAATCATTATGTCCTTTAGTTTTGTGACTATTCGTGAGATGTATTATCTAAAAAACAAATAATTTTTTTTAATGTACGTATATCAAGGATCATCATAGTTTCAATCATAGTAGGTTTTAGTTATTTTTATATATTATATTATTTATATTTAGTATAATTGGGATAGAATATTATTAAAACCCATGAAGGTGAGTATTAATATAGGATGATATCTGTAAATGTTTTTAATGTATTTAGTAAGTTATTTTATTGGAAAATAAATCCTTGTATTGACATTGAAAGTTGATATAGTCTCTGACATAGTTATACCTTGGGGTAATAAACCTGAATAGGTCCTATTGGATATTAACTCAACTGTGACATAGTGGAAGAAAAATAGGGATTACTACACATCAAGATAAAAACACCTGAGGGTTATTATTTTGTTGATATCATACTCATTACAAACAATTTGGATGGATTTTTTTCATGGGTACATTTAGGGATTAGGTTATGAACTATGGGAAAACCCAACATAAGTTTTAATCAAGAATGACATATTTTTAACTAAATAAATTATTCAATGACATGAAAATAATGTTTTAAGGATTAATTACCTTCATGTTAATAGTTTTTCACTAAAAATAACTTCTTTTTTGTTTTATTAAGGGATAAAACCAAAATATAAATGTTTAAAATTGGTGTGAGGGACATTGTAAAGATTAGTTCAATAAACAACCCACAAGAATGGTTGATGGAGTGATAATAATTATGATTATGAAACACTAACTATCATGGAATATTTTTTAGAATGTGATCATAACTGAGGCCCTTAAAAACCCAAAAAAATAAAAATATAGAGTCTAATGAATGATAAAGTGATGAAGTTGAATATGGAAAAAATGTTCAATTTATTAAATGTCTAAAAATTAATAAGCAGCACCAAGGGGATTAGCTCAAGGGAACAAGGATATAATTTTCTAATTAAAGATATGGAAATATACCATCATAATTTCATTTAAAATGAAGAGTTCAATTAACATTTTTGAATAAAATATAAATCATCATATGTTGTAATGTCTCGCTACCCCATGTCACTGAATGGTTCTCAAATAAGCAGTCTCTAAATTTTCATAGAAGCAACTCCACATATGATAAAGGGTGTTAACTAGTGGAGATGTCCTAAGAGGTTATCATGGGGAGATTATTACCTGATGATAGAGTCTAATAATTGTGTATATAATGTGAAATGGATAATATGAATATAGAATCATCATAACCAATAATAGTGCCCACAAATTAACCAAAACACTCACATAAAATAAAATAAATGATTTATACATACCATATTTCATGTGGGTAAACCATACATAATATGTATAATGAATAAAATAAAACTAGATCTAAAGAATAACCCCTAATTGGTCATGATTTTCACCCAGTACCATAAATCCTACTATCATTGGATGCCAAAAAAATATCATGTAGTGAACCTTTTCCTATAACCTAAAACCTGCAATAAAAAAGCATCTAATATGGTACACAAGTTCCATAGTTTTCCAATCATGGTGTTAGTGAAACTCGATAGGAAAACACTAATGGATTCATTAAAATGTATAGTCTTATAATACTTATATGAAAGAAAGGGTTACCATTCAACATATTAAGGTCCATTTGATCCCCAGTTAAGGTATCCCATTAAATTGTTTTTTTAAATTTCTATTTCAATTAATACATAACCATATCTTTTCCAATTATGTAAATAATTCAAAAGGAAAAAATAATATCATAGGCACTCTAATTAATCTTAAAATTTAAAAACCATATACAACTATCAATGGTTTTTAAATTTTATTTCACAAACATCAATTCAATCTAATATTTCCACTAAAATGATTTAAAACATAATTTAATAATTTAATACCAAAAAATATTTCAAGGTCATATTCCCCCCAATAATTCCCAATGTATTCATCAGTACAAAGGAATAAGGCTTATTAAATTAGATTTCATCTAGGGAAACTCAAACTAAAAAAATTAATTCAAAATATAATAATTCCGGGTAAAGTCATCTTGATAACAGAAAACACTCACTAGGAAAATAAGCTTGAATGTGGATTAATTTAATGGAGCCACCTACCATTGCCTAGTTAGAGACTATTCATATAATATCATCCCCTAGTTCACGATAAATTAGTAAATATGGTGAAAATAGGAAAATTATAGGAAATTAGGTCATAACCCACATAAATGGTGTGAGTAACTTGATAGTGAAAGAAACTGCAAAAGAGATTTAGAGGACTCGTAGAACTAACTATGTCCTTTGAATTCCTAAAACAGAAGAATAATTACACTATATAAGAAGAAAAAAATATTTAGGATAAGGAGAAGGATATTAGGGCCTATGATGGGGGGGTACTAGAAAAAATAGTAGAAAAGAGGGGCTATAATATTTTAAAATCATAAGGTAAAATTTCTCTTTTTCAACATTTTAATCAAATCATGATTTTATGACATGGTTTTCTAAACAATGTGGAAACGATGTAATCCCCTATATCAAGAACAATACCTATCTTATGGTTATGTGAAAAGTTTTATGGAATATACACCAACCATGTGACAATCCTATACAATACTAAAGATGTTCAAATAGTTTCCAAGGAACTCTTATATAGTTCTACAAATTGTTTATATATTCTATTTAGGATTCATGGTTGAGGGGTAGGGTTAGCCCAAATATTGTGTTAACCATGCACCAATGATGTGTCTCTAAAACCTAAACACTAAGCCCTAAACCTCTATGAAACTACATAAACCTGTAAATTCCCTAGAGAACTTCATTCCAACCCTAGTCATCTGAGGGGTTACAAACCCCAAAGGTTCATTTTGATTCCGAGTTCAAAACCAGAGCATCAAATCATTTTAAAATTAAAGAATTATTGATTCTATAACTCCCATATAGAATATAAATTCTTATAATAACTACACCATAAAACATATCATCGTTGATAATTTCTAGTGTTTAACCACTTGAATCATTAGAACCTTACTAGTTAACATTTCAATTCGAAATGGCATAATTTTATTCTGAACCCCTTGAACTTGTTTTAGAAATTACCATAAATCCAAGGAGTTAAAACCACAAAACCTATGAAAATTCCCATCATTAAAACTGAATCATCAATAAGTATCTTTCTCGTGTCCATCTATGTCAAAACATTGATGGTGTTGGAATCTAAACATCTGTAATGCCTAGGGTTTTTCCCATTATAATATTCAATATACAATAATCAAATTATGATTATGTATACCTTATCCATTAAAATTACTTAATGAAACCCCAAACCAACACTCCAAATATGTGATTTGGGTCATTTCTGACTCTCCATTCCCAAATTCACATGAGAAATTGATTAAACATTTCTTCCCATTTTTGGTACCAAGAACCAAGTGATGATGGATGAATAACATTTTTCCATAACCCAATTCATAGAACATATTATATTCCTAAAAATCCTAATTTAATTAAAAAAACTAATTCCCCATATCAAAAATGATATGTAAAGTTTTCTTATACCTATTTCCAAAAAATAATGCAAGTCAACCCAACATCATTCAACTTTTTTAATGAAGTGTACATCTCTAAATTTCATTGTCTCACAAACTTACCAGACCAAAATGTGGTTACACCTTAAGGAATCCTATGACCACTTGAAAAAAAATTCTAGTACCCATAATAGACCCCTGGGGAGTTTCCATTGTTAAATGTTCAATTTCTAAAAATAATATTCATTCCCTTTTTCACATGAACATACTTATGATCCACACATCTTTGTGTCACTTTAAAACATCTTGATCTCAAAGCTAATGGTGAGATCGATCAACCACTTCATTTTCTTTCCATTTCCTAATTGTTTTTTGAATAATTATATGCATCACAAAGTCTTGTAATAGATTAGGTTTAATCCATAATAAAATACATTATTTTTCATGAGACTAAAACATTACCTAATGAATTAGAGTTCTATCATGGTTCACCTATCATAATATGTAAATGATAATGTGTTCAACAAAGACCAATTAACAAAAATACTTATTTCATCACGTTTAATCCATCAATTAAGAATTATGGGTTACATACATGGAATTCAAAAATTAATATAAGTATAGGTACATATTGGTGAATACTTATCAGTAGAAATGTTTATGGGTGTTCATAGTATAAAAGTTAGGCATAGAAGAGTGCAAGATAATTTTGGATACATAAAAAGGTTAAATAATTATTAATGATAAGGTTTTATGATATAAAAGGTGATCATTAAAAACTTTTAAATCATATCTGAAATAAGTGGGATGATTCAGAACATATACCATCGTGAAAAAATGGAAAGAAAAAGGCATAACATAAAAGAGTGGATTGAGTACATAAGAGAATTATACGATCCCTTACTGGGATTGAGTGCTTCTAAACGTATGGGAGGAGCTTCTTGAGATATTTGGGGTACCTTGGGAGGGATATTTAGAGGTAAGGATATTGTAATTTCATTATAAAATAGTTTTTTGTGAAGAGAAATGGGTGGTTGGGTGGGTTTATATATCAAAAAAAGAGTATAGCTCTTTATTTTTTTTCTAAATATTGGTTTTGGACTCTATATGATAATGTAATCACAATCACAATCCATTTCATGGTTATTGGACATGGTTTCCATCATGGTGGAGTGGTTTTCATTATTCTGAATTTTAGAGAACTCATATCAGATAAATAATACCCTTGTTTATGTGGAAGTGAGTCATGTTTATGAATATTTGATTTTAAAACTATAAAATATAATAATGATTTTGAAGAATTCATTAAGGCAATATTAAATTAATTAAATAACCTCAAAAACAAATAATTTTAAAGGGAAAATTAATTTTGTTCATTTATACCCCTTATAGAATTTATTATATCACATATTGGATTTTAAAATGTCATAATACATACCATATAATTATACTATATTTAATTTGTACCTGAAAATTTGACAGCCTCAGAAAATTAATAAGAAATATACCTTGGATAACTTTAATGTGATGATTTCCAAGATAATATTTATTTTATCAAAATAATTCTCTAAAATTTTAATTTTAAAATATTAAATAAAAATATCAATTTAATGAAAAATACTTGTCTTGGGGAAAAAATTTTGACCCTTATAAAATTTATATCTCACTTTATAAAATTATATTATCAATTTTATTTAATAAATATTATTTAATAATTGTATTTTATTAATGTGTAATTAATTTAAAAATTATTAAATTCATAAAATGTGTGTCTTGATTAAAAATATATATCTTTCAAATATATAATTTTTTTATCGTATCAAAATTTTTTATTTTATCAAACTCATTATCTAATAATTTAAAAAGTAATGACAAAAAACATAAAATATAATATTTTTTAAAAAAATAAAATATAAAAATTCATATTATTAGGGTTTATATATAAAACCCTTTGTTCTCCAGTGAATACCCTAAGGGTATGGTGTGAAATTGTGAGATTTTCTTAGGCTAGTTGAACATACATGGTTTGAGCTACGATCACAATAAACTTGAAATTATCCCTTAAATGGTTTTTGCATGATATTGTTGTTGAATCTCATCTTGGGATTGGTCATGGGTGATGCCCAAATATAATATATCCCTTGGATTCTTTGATAAATGGGATTCGAAGTGTATAGTCCTACTAGTTGAGTCTATCACTTCTTCTATCTAATGCAATTACACATTAGTATAATCCATAATATATATTAACCTTAATGTCACTTTGAAACAACTACATTATCAAGGAATATTATTCTTAATGGTATTTTAAATATTTATAGATTATAATAGTTCAATGTGGTGCATGTGTTCTCTATAACTACATTACATGATAATACAGTTATTCAAATCAGGTAAATTCATTTATAGAAGTTCAGTTTGATACAATCCTTGATGCTTTCATCCACCAAGAAAGACAATACACATCGGTCACATCTAAACACATGGTTTTTAATCATCTTGGGAATATTCGTATGATCAAATGAATTTACCCACACTCTATCCTCCCTTAACCCATCCACCTAGAGACAACATTTATTTTCACATCAAAACATCAAAAGAGTTATTGGACCATGAATCCAAACGACCCCTCTAGATTTAAAACTGAACAAAAGTTCTCAAAGTTCATTTTATAATAAAATAAATAAATACATACCATTCCTTTAAAAAAATGTGATATGACCCAACATTCATCTATTACACACATATAATAATATACACATGTGGTATGACCAAGTGTGCTCGCTATGTGATAGGGTTTTGAGTTCCACTACTCCTTGAATGGTCATTACACCAGTCTGTCCCCCCATAGTAGGGGAGGGACCATTGATGCTCCAATAAGATCCATCATTTTCTTTTTTCCCTTATCCAATATTGAACTCCTTACATTATTTCCCTAGATTCAGCTCAATACAAAAGTTATGTACCTTTTTTAAGGATTATTTATTATTACAATATCATCCACCAAATTTAATGAAGCCTCATCTCTCCTTAATCTGGCTCTGATTGTGTAGTTAAAATAGTGAACTCCTTAGTGGATGATTTCAATCTTCTTGTTTTTGGTTTTTGGGATTTATAAATCATGTGATGGTGGGTTTAATTGTTAACAAGAATATAAACATTTATTTTTCCATGGAGGTTGACTTGAGAAAGGTGTATTCCAGTGCTCCCTACATCTGCAATGGATCTTGGTTATTTCTTTTCAGGTGGTCCTTCGACTTTCACAAGATGTGTGATGTCCCAAAAATGGGAATTTGGGTTATTCTCTATAAATTTAAACTATCATTTCAAAATCCTTCAATATTTCACATGTTACAGAATTTGGATGGAATATATATGTGTTCTGATAGTAGAACTAGGTTGGTTTTTCATCATGTCTCTCCTCGAATCTGTGAGGTAATTGTTGAGAGAACATTGAATTACAATCCGTGCAATTATACCCTGGATGTGTTAGTAGGAAGTGGTAACAACTCCAAAGGGCTGACACAACCAACTGGTGAGGAAAGAATTAATTATGGTTAGGACTAGATGAAATAAGGTATGGCTCTGATATTCAATTGAATGCTAAAAATGGGTCCATTTTGAGAAGCATCATGTCATGTCTCAACTTAAACAGCTGTTTTGATAGCTGGGGTGATGATGATCGAGAAGTGATAATCACCAAATGTCTCTCCAGAACCAATTCAGAGTGGGAGAGACTAAACGTAAATCTACGTAATGGGAGAATATTTTAAGGGTTTTCATAGCCTAAGGAGGAATAGAGGAATAAAGAAAATAGGGACCTCAGGAATTGCATTGTCAACAAGAAGAAGAAATCAAAGGTGAATAAAGACTACTAATTCCTTATTATACCAATAAAGATGTGGAAAGATAAAAAATTAGGTAAATCAAATCCACATGAGATCTATGAAGTGGGAGGCATCATGGAGGATCAATACAAAGGATATCCTAGGTCAATAGGATAAGACAAGGAGGTTACAAAGGGGAAGTTGGTTTTGGAAATATTGGTTGTGTCACAAGGGTATGTATAGGAGGAGGATGGGGAATAACATGGGGAGTTCTCAATGCACTATGAGGATGTGCAGCTAGAGGAAGAGGTTTCGCACACTACATCCATTCCATCTAGATAATAGTGGGAGTTTGTTTCAGATCCTAAGAATATTCAGAAATTGCTTATGCACTTGGGATAAATATTAATATAAAAAGTTTTTATAATTAATTCCACACAATAGGAAGCAGAGACGATGATGGAAATACTGATGCATGTGAGCACTAGTAGTGAGTAGAGTTCAGGGGTTGATAATAACAATCCTATTATTATTAGAGGCTTCAACTAAGTGAAGATAAATAACAATGAGTACCTGAAAAGGTAGGATAATCAGGTAGAACACATTGAATACCTAATGAAATATTATCCGGACATACATGTATCAAACATTCTTTGGAAATTATTTCAGAAAAAATATTCCATTATTCTTAGTATATATTTCAACAACTATGTGGTTTCTATTAGTGTCATAACTGGGTGAAATTTTGGTTTCTCACTTATTCCCTTAAAAGTGTTTTAATAAAAAAATTAAATTTTACTAAATAATCTACACATGGTTCACATTCAAAAACTATAAAAAATTTAGATAACCCTTCCCACAGTTATCCTTGATCACCAAACATATTAACTTGATACCATATTCCATTTCATATTCCCATGAAAGTCTCAGATACAATATAATCCACTACTAATGGGTGTCACCCCTACCCCCTTTCTAAAAAAATAGCATCTATCATACCAAGACACCAACTCTAGTGTCAACCACAACCTCAGGGGTCACCAACCCAATAGATTCACATAATTCAACGATACAAGGTGATTCCCCATAACCTAAATGTCAAAAAATGAACCAAATGAACAATAGGTAACACCCCTCTATCAGGTAAAACCATACCCATCATGGTCTAACACATCCATATCTATGGGTGTCATCCCCGGGGATCTATCTCTCTAGACCAACAAACACATTTATAGAAAAAAGAAAATACCTAAATGGTACGTATCACTATAATTCATAGTGGTATCATCAGTACTTTATTTTAAATCATGCAAACCACAAATTTTTAAAACCCAACGATTCAAAATTCAAAATATATTATCATTAAACATCATTTTAAAAATATTATACATTGTCAAACATATAATTTCTTAGATTATATAAATATAATTCCATTCACAAGTTATATTGAAAAACACTTTATTTATTTCTTACTAACACAATACTTAACCAAGACCATCTCTTATGACTAATTGATATCTTTCTCTTTAGGAATATTATTATTTTTTGTATTTATACAAATAAAACAATTTTATCATGGTTGAGGGGGGGAAATTAGACCCAAATATTACATGTGATGGTGGAAACCCTAACAAGAATAACTCTCTCATTTTTAAAAGGGATGTGGGAAAACCCATTATAGTGGAGGATCCTGGTGGCAGCGATACTACATGAAGTGTTGTTCAAGTAGAAGTTTACCATACAATATAAAAACTAGATAAATGTTTTTAGAAAAACAATATGACAAATTATATCTATTATATAACCATAAGAAGATATAAAAAACTAGAATACATATTCCCTAAATAGTACATAAAACAACAAGTGCATGTTAATCCCATGAAGCTATCAACCACTAGAAAAAGACATATAACATATGAATCTTATGTTCCTAGAATGAAATAGGAAGGAAAACAATTTTTATTTACATAGTATGACATGATATGAAATCCCTGAAAACATTAACATCACGTGATATTTCACTACTCATGGTGTAAATTATTCATATATAAAATAAAAAAGAAAAACTTACAATTCCCACCCTTGGAAATCATATTTTCCCTCATATGTGGGTCTAAAAACACCTATGTACAAGTTGGTTTTTATGTTCTAAAAACATCCTAGTCTCCTATATACCATTCTAAAATAGTATGGAAAAATGAAAAATGGAGGCTCTAATTCCACATTGTAATATCCTTCTTCCATGAGCCACTAAATAGTTCCAGACCTATAATCATAACTTGTCCTCAGGCATGGCTCCTAGTACACCTGAGGTTCATGACTATATGTGAGGGCCTAAAAGTTTTTTAGGGGGAGACAATTCACATTTTAAATAGTATAAAAACATCATAAAAAACATAAAACATTTTTTGAAAAACATCAAAACTTATTGAATTTCCAAAAAAATAATCCAAACACATCATGAAATATCAAATAAAATTATCATATATATAAGATCCCCCATGGGTGGATCAAAAAAGATTGTTAAATTGTCAAAATAAAATTGTTGATAATAACCCATATCAAAATGATCCCAATTCAATCTTGGTCCAATCATCTATATAATCCTAATATAAAAATAAACCATTATTAATTGCACATTGCACCAAAACATGTATCCCGCAATCAAGTGGATTTTGCTCAGATAGTGAATTTTCATGGCAGTATGAGCAGTTTGTCAATAAAACTCAGTAGGCCACCACTAATTGTGTCCCAATTATAACAGACCAATATTTTATAGTATGTTACTTTTTAAATAAATTTAATCTCCTTGATAACTTATGTTTTATGCAACACATAGCTTAAATGAACAATAAAATATTATAATGTAATCATTATAACCTAGATATTAAATTGGTGCAAATTAATAGTAATAACCATATTATAAAATATAAAATTATCTAATTCATTTTTAATATATTAATTAATTATTAGTGAATAATAAATTTATTCTTATTAATGTCAATTTAATCTTTAAAATATATGTTTTCATCAAAAATGGTTTTCTTTATTTTTATGAGTGTAATATCCCAGCCTTTTCTGGATTCATATCGAGTGCGTTTTATAGGTACTTTTGATGTTTTTATGTACATTTTTATTTTTTTGTGGATTATGGTGTGTTTGGGTGAGTTTTTAGGAAAAATTAATGGACATAAGGTCATTCACAGTTTGTGCATGGTTTGACAAACCGTGCACCTAAACCTAGGTGACCATGTGAACCATGTAAACCTAGAAAGAGAGGTCTGCACAGTTGGTGCATAGTTTACACTAACTACGCACCCCTATTAAAGAAATTTTGTGTGAGGTTTTTAATTATTCGAATATTATTTTTTAAATCCCTTGAACCCATAAAACCCCTCTATTTCAACCTAAGATCGAGATTGAAGAATTATATGTGATCTAAAATCCTTTCATAAATATTACCAGGTGATTAGAACACCGTTCTTCATTATCTAAATCCTATATTGAAGATTCTCTCTCTTCCCAGTAAGTCGATTTCATCCCGATGCTTCTCCCTTTATTTTATATATGATTCCATGATCTTTTCAAGGATTATATCTATTTTTTCCATGTATCTTAACCTATAATTTGAGATCTAGAGCTAGGATTGTATCTCTAAATCTAGATTGGAAAGATTTTGATTCTTTTGATCTTAATTTTGTGTTTATAGATTTATATCCATAGCTAGATCAACATTTTTGTGCCGCTCATATTTTAAGAATTTATGTTTGGATAACATCCGTCAAGAAACCGAGGTAGGTGGTCAAAATCAAACTCCTACTGTTGTGGTTTTAATATGTGTATGTGAAATTGATTAATTTATAGAATCTCTTAGAAATTGATTTCATAAATTGGGCTAATTAGGAATGTGATTTGACTTGTTTATTCTTTGAAGATATAGAGGATTAATTGAAGATTTAATCATGGAACTGAGGGGCTTCTCAAATAGAAATTTGATATGGGGAATTTTGTTTATTATTTGTGATATTGTAATTGAGATATTGAATTGGTTTAGTATGAGATAATTACTCATAGGGGAATTAATTATAAGATGATGTTTGTCTACGTGAGGTAATTAATGGTGAATTAATTATATGCCATGATATTGAAAAAAGATAATTTATTGTATGATTAATTAGGAAAATTTTATTTTTGGGCAGGATAATTAATTATGTATAAATAATTATGGAATAATATGTGTGTTGATTTATTAATTAATTGATGAATTGATTATTGGGTTATGTACATAATTTATTTTTGGGTAAACAAATGGAGTTTGGTATGGTTTACTAATCATTGGATTAGTAAGGGAATGATGTGGTTAATTCTTGTGAATTAATAAATTATTTAAATGATTGAGAATGTGAGTGCTAGAAATGGTTTTCTAGACTAATTTAGAATTTGGGACATGTACATGGAATTCCTCCCAAATAGGTAACCAGTCAATTCTGTTGTGGGGTGTTAGACTTGTTGATCTGAAAAGAATGTGGTGAGAGGTGTTAGACATGTAGATCTACACTAAATGAGATTTTTTGTGCTTGACATGGCATTAAACCCCAAATTAATGAAATTAATATGTTATTATTTAAATGGGATATATGAATTGAAATTGGGTCTAATGTGATGATTAAAGAATAAATTATAGTGTGATAACTATTTAATTAGGCACTCTATTTATTGCTTCATATAATTTCATACATTGCCTTTAGACTATAATTGTTTTAGACACTGTTGGTGGTGGACTATTGAGTCATACTCACACCCTATTTGGTCCTCCTAACCAGCACCCAAGCAGACTTTTTTGTTGCAGGACATGATAAGGGTCAGTCCCTAGGATGACTGTTGTTTGGGAATGAAGCATGGGTGAGGGAACATGACATGGTTCAGGTCCCACTTGGGATTCATTGTGTTTTTATTTTCAGTTACATTATAGTCACTTGACTCTTGAATTTCCCTAGCATTCTTTTCCTTTTTTATCATTGTATTTAATGTATTGACTATCATATTTCTTCGTATTGTTGTGGTTATTTATATTCTTCCACACTCGTTTATTGTTGTTTTCTTCCCTTGGTGTTTTATTATGATTAAATAGGGTATAGTATCCACATGACATACTTACCTACCCTTGATGCTAGTCTACATCCTATAATATACAAGTGGGTGCATTTTAGGAAATGTGACCAACTGTCTTAGAGAACCATTTAGTGCCACCTGGGTCGGGGCATTACAAAATGATATCAGATAAGTTTTCTTTTATTTCTTCTTTTTTTCTATTATAATTTTGGGAATCGTATACATGATACTAGAATGATTTGGGGATTGGTAATGATATCATGAATGGTACTTTCAAACCCATGTACGGGGGGAAATCTGGGTACTTAGGGTGGGATTGTTATAAATTTTTTTTTGTTTTTACAACGTAATATTATTTCACCTTGGGTGGTGCACTTTTGGTGTGATGTGATATTTGTTTTTGAAAATTTTTGAACATTGATTTGTGTCCTAAAAGGGATGAGATTTGAGTCTACATTCATTATTCTCAGAACTCAGGTATATTGTGACATGCATCATTTTAGGCACTCATAGGAAACGGGTTATCGGCATGTTGTTGAACTTGAAATATTTTTCATTATTGTGAGATTGAAATAATGAAACAAAATGAGAAACAATTTATGTATAATGGGAAACATGAATAATGAGATGGGTTTGAATAATTAATTAATAATTTAATTAGTTTTAAATTATGTAATTTATTAATTGTTGGAATTAATTAATGATAATGTGAATACCCTTGTCCTCCAAATCATAATTTTATTAAAAATGGGGGGGAGGAAAACACCAAGAAAAACCAAAGTCTGGGGGCCTAAAATAATGCAGGCCGAGGGAATCTCCTCTTATCAAATTAACTCCCTCAAGCCTTAGAGTAATGGGGTAAAGGATACAAGTGTGGATGGAGCTCTAATCTTCCAAAGAAGCAAGGTAATCAGCAATCCGATTCCCTTCACGCCACGTATGGGAAACCTGGATGTTAAGGAGGAGATCTCTACATTTCCATACAATATAGGAAATGGACCACGGGGTGAAGCCTTTACCTTGGTGTAGGATAGTTAAGGGTAGTGATAAGGTATCAGTGTTGATAGTGTGGTGAGAAATGGAAAAAGGAAATGAGAAAACTTGTTGTGTATCTTTCTCCTCTTATGAAAAAGTTATAAGGTTTATTTAGGAGACTTAAGACGTCTCTTTATATTTTTAGAGAGATTCTTCCATGATGATTATTGAGAGGGATTCCAAGGGTTATGGCTCAGAAAGAACATCTATAAAGGGGACTTGAGGCATCGTTAGTGAAAGTAGAGGAGGTAGGGGACCAGTTCCAAGAGAAATTTTCTCATTTCATGCAATTCATGGAGAGAGACTCAGGGAGGGTTTTGAAAAGAATGCCTCAGTTGACAAGGGAGTTTCAGCTACAACACCCTCCTACTTTTAATGGATAGGGTGGATCTGAGGTAGATGTGTTCTAGATTGAATCCATAGAGATGATACTTAACCATTTGGAGACTCTGGTTGAGAGGAGGGCAATGTTGACTACTTATATGCTATGGGGGTCACCGAAGCACTGGTGGGACATTTAGGTATGATCTGGATAGTTTGATGATATGTTATGAAATGACTTTCTGGATAAGTACTTAGAGAACTTCTATCCAGAGACGCAGAGATAAGATATGTCTTCAGAGTTTATGTATCTAACCTAGGGAATCGTGTCCATAATGGACTATGTTGATCATTTCATAGATTTACAATATTTTTCTCCAGCATTGGTAGTAGATTAATCTTCTTTGGTAAAAAAATTTAAGGATGTACTTAAGTGTGATATTAAGTCCCACGTGAATATCTTTATGCTAAAAATGTTCTCAGAAGTGGTGACTCAAGATCTCATTTAAGAGGGGAACCTGAAGGAGTCTTCCAGTACTAGACTGGTAGTTGACAGTGGATGACCATGGAGTGTTCCTTTTGAGAGAAGGAAGCGTCGTTATGAGAACCTATGTCAGGATAGCGGAAGGAAAGGTTAAAAATAAAGAGGAATAGTTTCACATGATCTTACTCATTTTCAATTCCCCCAAAAGTAGTATGTAGGGACAATAATACCCACATATTTCTCGACCACTAATGGATTTCCAGTTTTTTATAAAGTTGGGGCACCTAAAAAGGTTCTACAGGAAGCTATGACAGGATGGTGCTGAGGGAGAAGCAGCATAGTGTTAGAGTGTGGGAAGGGGGACTTATACACTGTATAGGTCTGGAAAATGGAGTTCTACTAGAAGAGTCGGTAGAGGTATTGGAGAAGGTGCATCAGGGTATGAGCGCTCGTATCAGTAGAGTGGTGTTACTTGGGGGAGTCAGATGATACCAAAGAGAAGAGGGCTCGGATAATCACATATAGTGCAACCTACACTTATGGAAAGCAAGATTGGTCCATCAATAGTGAGATGTGTTGTAACACCCCAAAAATTTACAAATATATTTAATATATAATTCCTTAAATATTGAGTCTCTACAAAACACAACTTTTTTATAACTTATCCATTAACCCTTATTTTTCTACCTCTGTGATTTTAATTTTGAAAATATGACATACACGGTTGTGTGTAGTAAGATATTTAAAGTCTGATAAAACAAACTTATTTTTCTGTGAATATTAACTTACTCTTATGAATAGTAACATACCCTTATTAATATTATTATGACCAATGGAGTAGTAACTTCACCTAATGAAGTATAAATAAATTTTTTTTCATCATTTCGGTTTTGATTTTAGTTTTTTCTAAATAAATGTGACAAATTTGATAAATGTATTTTTCAGTAAAAATTGTACATTTTAAAGAGATTTAAATTATTTTATCAAAATAAAGTTTTATTATTGTTTATAATAATGAAATATTTTTATCAAAACACTATTCTTTAATTAAAAATGGTAAAATACTTTTTTTAAAAGTTTTGAAAATTTAACTATACATTTTACTATGCATTTTATGTCAACTATTATTTTTAATAAATAAAAATTTTCATAAAAAAAAGATAAAATTTCATATTTAGAAAATTATTATGATTAAATAAATCTCATTTTTGAATTCATAATGTTGATATTAGCTTATTCTGAATTTATGAAAATTTACAAAATACTTCTGTTTTTCATGAATACTAAAAATAAATTTTTGAGTTCTAGATATATTTAATAATATCATTAATTATGTAATCATGATTTAATAATTCTATTCAGATATAGAGTAATAAAATTTTATATTATGTGTCCTATGTGTCCAAAACTGGGGGCAAATACAATGGGAAATCTCATGGTTTTGCAAATACCACTAATGAGGTTTCATTTGAAATTAATAAAAACATTCTCCATATTTTACTATAAATACCCCATCATTCCTTCCTTTTCATTAATTAAAAATTTATCATCATATAATATATGTTAATTTTACCTCCCTAGGATTCCTCCCATGGTGTCCTCAATCCCCTAAGGTCCCAACCATCATGTTTTATGAGTTACTCTACAAGGTAAGGGAATTCTCAACTTCTCTTTTCCATTCAAGCTCTCTTTTATATGGTATGTATTTCAATATTCAATACCATGTTCTTATTTACACTATATTATATCCCTATACTATTTTTTTAGTCCTTTATTAATGGGTTATACCTTTCCCCTCTCTTTTTAATTTTTTCTAAAACCTTGTTCCATAGTCGTTATATTGCTAAATTTTCGTCTCAAAATCTCTCTCAATTTCAAGGACACTTATTATGTTATTCTCCTTTAATTTCAATTGGATTATATTGTAATATGTCATTACATATCCCTATTAATTTATATATTATTTAATAATGATTATATACCATTTTTTCTCTCATCAATGTTTTTTTAATTTTAAAGTGATGCTCTTAGACTACCAAATTTTTGTAAAGGATTTCTCAACTTTTCTTTTATTTTAATTTATTTTCCTTTATTTTTCTTTCCTCACAACCATTAATCCAAATGTAATTATAAATCTATTACCTTAAATGTACTTTAATTTTGTTATTATAATAGAATAATTCCCCATCTCCCCTCTTTTCCCCTTATTTTATACTTGAAATGAAAACACCATCCAAGATGTGTTAATTTATCACATTCATGGATGACAGGTTTTCAATTTCTATTATATTCTTCAATTATGGTCATTAAACCATTTTTAAGGTTGAAAAAAGTTATAACATATGTATTTTAACTTAAGAAGTGTTCTAGAATCTTTTTTCACACATTATATTATTTTATAATTTAAAATGAGTTTGTTGTGATAAAAATCTTCCAATTAACCCAAAAAATTATCTTTAAAGTTTTATATAATGACTCATCTTCACTACCAATAACCAAATTAATTTTATAACCATATAGTCTTATGTATATTAAAAAATTAAATAAAACTTTTATTCTTGAAAACCATTCTCACATTACATGTTTGTCCTTACATATATATAAGTAAATCGGCATGAATACCAAGGAAGAAAACATTCTAAAAAATAGAATTGAACCTCTTAAACAAATTAAGAAGGCCATGAATATACTTAATAAGGATATAAGAAATAAATTACGTAAATAAGAGGTTATGTAAATATTATTCAATTAATTAAATTTGTTATCTTTGATTCTATGATCAAGTGAAGGACATCATCAGACTTAAGGTAAGGGTTTCTTCATCTCACTTCCATTTTTTTGAGATATTCTGTATTCACTAGTACTACATGTGTATGGTTTATGTATACAACCAAATAATTTTTCATATCATGAATATAATTATTTTCATGATATTCAGGGTATAATTTTATTATTATTTATTTTTATTCATACGATTCAATTGATTACAATGTTTTAAGTATTTTGTAGCTCACTCATAGTTTTCAATCGAGATGCTCTTATTCTCTACTCACCTCAAGGAAATTATTATTCATTCTAGTGTACTCCTAATAAATTCTATGTGAATATTCTATATATTTATACCAGTCATAATTCTTATTTATTTTATGGGGAGTTACATGTTTTAAAATAATCTTTCAAAAATTGTTCTAAAATGCATGCCCGATTCAAAGAACTTCTCAAATTCATACATATGTTGATGTTTACTATATAATCTATTTTAAGACATATTTATCTTTATATAATCATAAATTTTAACATGAAAAATATATTTTGGTTTATTTCTAGTTTTATGAAATAAAAAATTCCTTTTTCTTTAAAATCCTTTAATAACTTCCTTAAACCATACTAAAATCTTTAATTTATAAAGCTTCTTTAAAAAATATTTTTAAATTATTTAAACTCAATAAGAGTATATTTAAGAATATAATATATTTTCAATGACATTGAAATTTATTTTTTGGGATATACATGTTTATAATCTGATTTCATGACAAATAGAAATGATTTTTCAAAAGAACTCTACTTTCCAAAGTAAAAAAAGATTTTTCTCATCTCACTTTCTCTTTTATAAGAAATATGCCTTGTACACCACTTATTTATTTCTTATGGTGTATGTAATACCCATTATTATATTATATATAGAGTCTCTTTATTCTCATGATATTCTAAGGGGTTATTATTTGAATGTTTCAAGGTGGTATGGGATGGTTTGGAATTTTTAAGGATTATTTCCCCAAGGATTTTTCAATGGTATCATTTAAAAGTATCTTCATCTATATCAACATCATTTTTTGAATCTTTTACTTCATTGAGTTTTATCTTCTATGATATCATCACTATGTTTTATTAAATGGTTTATGATTAGATTGATTGTGTATGTCCTATCTTGAAACCATTCACTATATTAATCCAAATTGTTAGTGTTTATGATTAAGGATTGGGGAAAGTTATTTTCATTTCATTTGTTTGTTTCAATTAGAATGTATATTTTGTATATGTTTAACCCCATTCATATAAGGAATGAATTGTACTTAGTAACAATTGGGTGGGGACCACTATATCCCCTCAATGCATCAGTAGGTCTCCGGAGACAAACTATGGTCTTTGCATGAGGCCTTCAAAAAATGGATATTTATGGTTGTGACCTGAGGCCTTGATGGTATGGTTATGATGTCCCTTATTATGCATTCCCTCTTTATGAAACAAGTAATTGAAAGTCCATGTGGTTATTCAACTAGTAGAATACCCCTGATTATGTTTTATTATGGAATTATTTATTCTGCTATTATTCCTACCATAATGTGTTTATGTTTATTATTAAAGACATTCATTTTTAGTTACTCAGCATGCCTAATGTTTATGATTAAGATATATTCCGATGTATTCTTACCCTTACTAAGAGTTTTAGCTCACCCCTTTAATATGTTTCATTTTCTCAGAACATGAAGAAGTTTTTTATGAATGACCTATGGGGATAAACTTAGAGTTTTGTATGGCCACACTAAAACATAAATTTTGTATTTATTTTCAAGTTGTATTGTTGAAGTAATGTATGTATCTAGTTTTCCAAAACTACTAAACTACTTGGTCCTTTATGATTTTATTCCTTATAATCAAGCCAATGTATTAAAATAATGCACCAGTTATGAGCTTCTAGGGTTAGATCATTACAGTTGGTATCAAAGGATTATTAGTAGAAAACATGGAAACTAGATTTAAAAAAATGTAGATTAGCGAACAAAACCATAAGATAGACCTTGAGGATAAACATACAAGAATGTCCTTTAATTTTTGTATGGAATATATTATGTGAATCTTTCTAGTAAATACATCCATATCTAGATAATACTGGTGGACGTGGCTTTAGAACAGATGTACCTAAAAGTAACAACTATGAAAAGGAGTTTTGAGCTTGAACCAGGGTATCATAGTACATGACAACAGGCCTTACTTTGCACCTGTTTTGATACACATAGGGGATATTCTTAGGATAATTCAAATTTTTTTATTGCATACTATTATGTAGGATTTATTCTTCCAATGTAACCAAATTATATGCTTCTAGTATTTATGATGCATAAATTTCTGATATGTTCCATACCATGTTTAGAGTTATAGAAAAATCATAATTTTATGAGCTAATATAGCTTATGGAAATGATTATAAATTATTACTGGTATAAGGATTGAAAACATCACCAATAAACATGTTGCAAATAGAAATAAGGATCATATCTCTCAAGGAATTAAGCTATCATTTCAAAGGATGATCATATCCCATGAATCCTCATCATATGAGGAAATAGGTTTATGTTTTAACAAAGTATATAAATAATTCTTTGATTCCTACGGCATTGATGGTAAAAAAAAGAATAAGAGGACGGTAGAGAAAAATATGGATAAATGGAAGAATGGAAAGAAGGGTTTCCCTACGTGTGATAACTGCGCAAAGAATCACTCTGGTAAATGCATGAAGATTATTGGTTTTTGTTATAACTGTGGATAAAAAGGAAACCAAGTTTGTGATTTTATGTTTAAGAAAAAGGTTTCCAATATATAATGGTTCGACTGCAAGGATATGTGACACTATGTGAATCAATGTGCTAATCATCAAAGGAATATACCTCAAATGATGATTATAGATAATGAACAAGTTATGATACTACTACAGATGATGTAGAATGATTAATATACCTAGTCAAGAATCATGTCATTTGAATATTTTTTCAACAATGTACTGGTTATAATAATTTTGGAATATATGGGTATTATACTACAATACTTTTTCATTAAGGATTTGAAACCATATGTTGAACGGTACGAAGAAAATATATTCAGTGTAAAGCTAAACTTTTTTGGAAAATGTTTGATTAAAGGAAGTAAATCCCATAATATATTTCTAATGATGAATATAGTGATAAATAAATGATTCATTTGGATAAGTATTTACTACCTTAAAATAGATTTTTGACTTGTCAAAAATTGGTCTATACATTGATGGAGTTTACAACATTTTTAGATATATGGAATATATATAATAGCATGTGTAATGGTTAATTCATGTTTCCAATAAGGTGTTATGGTAATTTGAGTTATTACCATATTTTAAGAGGACACGTGACTAAGATATTCACCTATTTGGAATGTGAAAATTTTGGGCTTCTTCATGTTGATTAAAGGAAAATAAGGTAGCAGATGCATTAAGTAGGATAGATCATGGAGTTCTAAAAAATTGAGTATTTCCAAGTACCCTTTGTACATGGATCTAGAAAGGATGGATATGATAATGATTCTAATATATTATATCATGATCTTTCATAAAGATATACCATTTTTTAAATGGTTTAAGTTGATCATTGTAGGATGTTTTATATTTTAATTTCACCACATGATGGTTTGATTATTCTTCCATGACCATGTTGTCTAATTAGAATGCATTGTTTTTTAGTAACCAATGCATTTACCTTTCCTCTTATTAAGAAGATATTTTAATCGTATACTTAATTTGGGTTTCCCATAAAGGAATTTTCAAGTATCAACCATTAACTTTCGATGATCAATTTCAAATTTCGAGGATGAAATTTTTGTGAGGGGAGAATGTAACACCCCAAGAATTTAAAAATTGATTTAATATAGAATTAATAAAACAATGATTCTATACAAACACCACTTTTTTATAAACTAACTATTAAATCTAATTCTTCCACCTCTATGAATTGAATTTTGAAAAACTAACATATGTGGTTGCATTCAGAAAGATATTTAGGGTCTGATAAGACAAACTTAATTTTTGGAGAATAGTAACATACCCTTATGAATTGTAACATACCCTTATGAATAGTAATATGATCAATGGATTATTATCCTCACCTAATAATGTATAAATAAACTTTTTATTCCATCATTTTGGTTTTGATTTTAGTTTTTTCCTAAAAATGTGATGAATTTGATAGATTGATTTTTCAAGTAAAAATTGTACATTTTAGAGAGATTTAAATACTTATATCGAAATATTGTTTTATTAAAGTTTATAATAGTAAAATGTTCTTAAAAAAACACCATTATTTAATTACAAATGTTAAAATAATTTTATTTATTTACAGTGTTGAAAATTTTACTATAAATTTTACTATGCATTTTATGTCCACTATTATTTTTAATAAATAAGTATTTTCATAGATAAAAGATAAAATTTTCATATTTAGATAATTATTATTATAGAATAACTTTTTTTTAATTCATAATTTTAATATTAGGTTACTCAGAATTTATGAGAATTTTATAAAATACTTTAGTTTTTCATGAATACTAAAAATACAGTTTTAAGTTTTCGGTATGTTTAATAATATAATTAGTGATTTAACAATTATGGTCAACACTTGAGTAATAAAATTTTATATTATGTGTCCCATGTGGCAAAAAACATGGGAAAATACAATGTTCAAACCCATGGTTTTGAAAATACCACTAATGAGGTGTCATTGGAAATTAATAACAAACGCTCTCTCTTTTACTATAAAGACCCACTCATTCCTTCATTTTCATTCATTCCAAATTCATCCTACTTGACTCTCTTGTATTTTTACCTCCCTTTTAGTCTTCCCAAGGTGTACTCAAGCCCCCAAAGTCCCAACCTTCGTTTTTTAGGAGTTACTCAACAAGGTAAGGGAATTCTCAGCTTCTCTTTTCCATTTATGCTCTCTTTTATGTGGTATGTATTTAATGTTTCCATAAAATGTTCTTATTTACATTCTATTATGTAACTATACTATATTATGAGTCTTTTATTAATGTTTGATCCATATCCCCTCTCTTTTTAATGTTTTCTAAAACCATGTTTCATAGTCATTTTGTTGTAGAAGTTTCATCTCAAAATCTCTCTATTCTTGAAACGCTCTTATTATGTTATTATATTTTAATTTCAATTGTCTTATTTCAGGATATGTCATTACATATCCATATTATATTATATATTCTTTAATAATTATTAAAAAATCATTTTCTCTCATCAAAATATTTTTTTAATTTTTAAGTGATGTTGCTAGGTTGTCAAATTTTAATAAAGGATTTCTCAACTTTTCTTTTATTTCGAGTTCCTTTATTTTCATTTTCTATAATCACCTAATTTCATAAAAATGTTATGAATAATCAAATACCTTACATGTACTGTAATTTTTTTGTGATAATGGAATAATTCACCATCATCTATCATTTCCCCTTCTTTTATACATGAAATGAAAACACCATTCGAGATAGGTTAATTTATAAAATTCAAGGAGGAAGGGTTTTCAATTTTTATTACCATCTTCAATTATAGTAATGAAAACATTTTGAAGGTTGAAAAAGATAATAATATATTTATTATAACTTATTAAAAGTTTTGGAATCATTTTTCACATGTGATATTAATTTATAAATTAAAATGATTCTGTTGTGATAAAAAATCACCAATTAACCCAAACAATTATCATTAATGTTTTATATAATGATTCATCTGCATTACCAATAACCAAATTAATTTTATAACCTTGTAATATTCTATATGTTGAAAAATAAAATAAAACTTTTATTCTGGACAACTATTCTCATATTACATGTTTATTTATACATATATATATATATATAAATTGGTCATTAATACTAAAGAAGAAAACGCTCCCAAACAATATAATTGAACCTTTTAAACCCATAAATAAGGATATGAATGAACATAATAAGGATATAATAAATAAATAACATAAATAATTGGTTCTATAAATATTAATTAATGAATATGTTTTTGTTATCAAGGAAACTAAGATCAAGTGAAAACACCAACAGACTTAAGGTAAGGGTTTCTTCATCTCGCTTCCATTTTTGTGAGATATTTTGTATTCACTACTACTAATTATGTATGTTTTATGTATACATCCCATTTATGTTTCATATAATTAATATCATTATTTTAATTATATTAAATTTAAAATTTTATGATTATTTATTTTGGGTCTTACGATTCAATTGATTATATTATTTTATATATTTTCTACCAGAACCTCCAATTTCATTCGGGTTTCTCTTATTCTCTACACACCTCAAGTAAATTATTATTAATTACTATTTACTCCTAATAAATTCTTTTTTAGTGTTTTATATATGTGTATCAATCATAATATTTCTTTATTTTATGGGTAATTACATGTTTTATAAGAATCATTCAAAAATTGTTTCGAAATGCAGGCATGATTCAAGGAACTTCTCGAATTCATAACTATTTAATGTTCACTGTATAATCTTTTTTTATCCATTTTTATCATTATAAAATCACAAATTTTAACATTAAAAAGTAATTTTGTTTAATTTATGGTTTTATGAAAGTAAACATGCCTTTGAGCTTTAAAATCCTTTAAAATCTTCCTTAAATCACACTATATTGTTTTATTTCAAAATATTATTTGAAAAATATTTTTAAATGATTTCACCTCAATAAGACTTTATTTTAGACTAAAATATAATTTTAATGACATTAAATTTTATTTTCTGCGATATACATGTTTAAATCTTATTTCATGCCAAATAAAAATGATTTTCCACAAGAACTCTTCTTTCCAAAGTAGAATGGATTTTTCTCATCTCGCTTTATCTTTTATGATATATATGATTGTTCACTAATAATTTCATTCTTGTGGTGTTTGTACTACCCTTTTTATATCATATAAAGATTCTCCTTATTCTCATGATATTCAATGTGATAATAAATTTAATTTTTCAAGGTGGTATGGGACACTTTGGAATGTTTATGGATTATTTACTCAAGGATTTTTCAATGGTCTCATTTAAAATTATCTTCATCTATGTCAACTTCTTTTGTTGAATATTGTACTTCATTGATTTTTATCTCCTATGATATCATCTTCCATGTTTTATTGAATGGTTTATGATTAGTTTGACTATGGATGTGTTACCTTGAAACCGTTCACCAAATTACTCTGAATTGTTAGTGTTTATGATTAAGTATTAGGGAAAGTTATTTAAATTTCATATGTTAGTTTCAATATTAATGTATATGTTATTGATGTTTATCCTTGTTCATTTTAGGATTGCATTATACATAGTAAGTGTTGGGTGGGGTGTACTATATCTCCTCAATGCATTGGTAGGTCTTATGAGACAAAATATGGTCTTGGCATGAGGCCTTGACAAAATGTATATTTATGGTCTTGGAACGAGGCCTTGAAGGTATGGTTATTATGTCTCTCATTATGCATTTTATTCATTATGAAACTAGTAATTTAAATCTCAGGTGGTTATTCGACTAATATAATTCCCATGATTATGTTTTATTATGTTATTATTTATTCAGTTATTATTCCTTCCAAAATGTGTTTATGTTTATTAGTACAGACATGTGATTTTAGTTATTCACCAAGCCTAATGTTTATATTTCTGATATTTTTTGTTATATTTCATACCCTTACTGAGCTTTGAGCTCACCCCTTTGTTATGTTTCATTTTCTTAGGACATGAATAAATTTATTATGAATGATCTGTAGGGATAAACATATAGTCATGGATAGTTCTAATAAAACTTATATTTTTTATTTCTTTTCAAGATGTAATGTTGAACCTATATATGTATCTAGTTTTTAAAAACTACTAAACTAATCAGAACTTTGGGATTTTATTCCTTTTAATCGTTCCAATGTATTAAAAAAATGCACCATCTCCAGGATTCTGGGGTTGGGGAGTTACAGGTTCTATTCTAGTAGATTCTACTTTAGCTAATGCCTTATTTGATACTGGTGGCTCTGATTCCTTTATATCTAAAAACCTTTTTAATGGTTTGATCCTGGAGGTGGAGTCCATAAGCAGAGTGATGAATTTAGATACACCATTGTGAATGTATTCTAGAGATATTTGTTTATATATGGTATGGTCAATAGAGATTAGAGAGTATTGATTTCATTGGGATCTCTAAGTCCTTGATATGATGGGCTTCGACTTGATTTTGGGGATGGACTATTTAGTCACATACCAATCCCATATTGATTGTTATTGACGGAGAGTGACCATTTTATCTCCTCAGGGTGACTAGTATGTTCATCATGGAGAGTGGGATATCCATGCAAGTAGATCTGGGCCAATTACCCAGCAACTGGTAGAGATCATAGCCCATGTTTCTAGTCTTATGCTAAATGATGGAGGCGGTAGGCAAGATGTCCTTCCACTAATTTTTGAATAGTTCCATGATGTCTTTACTAAAGATTTTTTAGGTTTTCCACCTGAGAGAGATGTGAAATTCACTATTGAACTCATGTTAGGGGCTTAACCGATATCTATTCCACCATACAGAATGGAAATGACTGAACTTCAAGATCTCAAGACTCAGTTGGAGGAATTGTAAGATAAGGAGTTTATCTATCCAAATACGCTACCTTGGGGATCACCTGTCTTGTTTTCAGGGAAGGACGATGGGGGTTTACGCTTGTGTGTCGATTACCGGAAGTTGAATAAAATGACTATGAATAACTAATATCCTATTCCATGTATCGATGATCTGTTTGACCAGCTGAAGGTGGTTAGTGTGTTCTTAAAGATCGATTTGAGATCAGGTTATCATCATGTGAGAGTTTAGACTTATAATATATCGAGAACTAATTTTAGAAGCATGGATGAACATTATGAGTTTTTCATAATGCTATTTGGGTTGACAAACACTCCAGCCGTGTTTATAGCCTTAGTTAAGAGTATCATTCATCCATACTCAAATCAGTTTGGGGAAGTGTTAGTGGATAAACTCTTGGTGTTCTTCATGTTTCTTGATAATTGTGATCAACATATTATCATAGTAACCCGTACACAGAGGGAGAACTGGTTATATTCCAAGAAATCTAAGTTTCAGTTTTGTATTCATAGGGTTAACTTTTTGGGGTGCATAATCTTGGAAGAAGGTGTGGAAGTGGACCCAAACAAGGTTCAGGTATTGGTTTCATGGGAGTAGCCTGAGAATGATTTTTATATCCAAATATTTTGGGGATTATTTGGATATTACAAGAGTTTCATCCATGACTTTTCCCGATTAGCAGCACCGCTTTCAAGTTTGACAAAGAAAGGGGTAAATTTTGAATAGATGGAAGAATGAAAGAATGTCTTCTAGGATTTAAAGTAGCAAATTAAATTAGAACCAATTTTGATCTTACCTAATTCAGGTGAGGATTAAATGGTGTATTTTGAGGCTTCATGGATCGAATAGAGAGCAGTGTGGATGCAATGGAATCGAGTCATAGTGTATGGGTCTTAGTAGTTGAGGTAACATGAATGAAATTACCATACGCATGACCTTGAGTTAGCAGTGCTGGTTAAATCTCTTAATTATTGGAAACACTATCTTTTGGGTTAAAATATTATAGTTTTTATAGATAAAAAATATTGAAGTACATATTTTCTCAGTGTGACTTGAATCTTCGGCAGTGATGATGGGTAGAGTATATCTAGTCCTACAATTTTGAACTAGAATATACACCTAGAAAGGGAAATAGTGTGGTGGATGAACATGGTAGGAAAACATAGACACATTTGGTACATGTTTCAAGTGAAAAGTTGAAGATGATAAATTTTCTGGATGAAATGCATGTGGTGTTTTTGGAGAGTCCAGATAAAATGACACTTGATTTAGTTATAGTGTAGTCTAAACTTTTGAGATGGATCGGGTATATGTAGTACAATGATCTGGAGTGTGTAGCCTTAAGTGAAATCCTTGAATGTGTAGAGACGCCTTTATACTGTTTCATAGATGAGGATGAGTTCATCTATGTGAAGAACTAGGTTGTGGTTCCAACAGGTATGCAAGAGGAACTCATGCAATAATTTCAAGCCTTGAAGTGGGAGGTACATCTTGGGGTGAAAAAAATGTACCATGACCTGTTATGGTAGTTTTTTTTCCAATAATGAAAAAGGAGATAGTAGGTTTGGTAACAAGGTGTTTCAAATATCAGTAGGTGAAAGCAGAGCATTAGTGACCTAGGGGCCTATTACAGTCGTTACCAATTCCAGAATAGAAGTGGGATGACGTAACTATTTATTTCATGGTATGTATTCCAAATACACATAGTAATAATGATTCTATTTGTGTCATTGTGGATCAACTAAAGAAGGTGGAATATTTCTTTCCTATTAGGGAAACCTTTATAGTAGAACAGTTTGGAGAGTTGTATGTATGGGAGATAGTTCATTTTCATTGGGTTCTGTGGAAAATAGTTTCATATTTTTATTCACGGTTTACTTCATGCTTATAGTAGGGCTTGTATAAGGTCCTTGGAACAATTTTTTTGTTAAGTATGGATTTCCACCCACAAACAAATGGGTAGTCAGAGCATACTATATAGGTGTTAGAGGATATATTACGGGCATCTGTGCTTGAATTTGGTGGTTCTTGGGATAAGCTCTTTGCTTTAGTGGAGTTAGCCTATAAAAATATTTATCATAAAAAATATACACACGGAACCATATAAGGAAATTTATGGTAGACCTAGTAAATCACTGCTATACTGGATAGAGGCGGTTGAGTTAGATCTATTGGGACCGAGTCTCATGGAGGAGACGTCAGAGTTGGTACAGTTGATTCCAAAAGGTATGGATACAGCTCAGAGTAGGCAGATGTTGTATGCTAATATATGGATATGACCCCATATAATTTTTAGAGGGTAATAGTGTATTCCTTCAGGTGTCTTTTAGGTTGGGTCATCGTAGGATATGGAGGCAGGTCAAGTTAGTGCCTAGGTTTGTAGGACTGTTTGATGTAGTGGAGTGAATCGGGCTGGTGGAACACCGATTGGCTCTTCTATAAAAATTCAGCACCATGCATGATGTTTTCCATGTGTCACAACTACAACGGTATCTCCACAAACATTATCCTGTAATCAGTGAAGATGAGGTTAAACTTGAGGTAGATTTATCCTTTGGGGAGCATCTAATACGTGTACTGGATTTCTGTGAGAATGTGTTGGTGGGAAAGACCTTTGTAATGATCCAGACACGAACAGCCACCTGAATAGTGTGAAACGGGATAGGAGTTACTACCTTAGGTGAACCTCCCCAAACACCAAAGGATTTCGACTAGAATTGAGGGTCTTATAGGTATATTGGGGAGGATATACCCTCTCGGAGGATAATAATGGTACTGGTCTGAGCATGATATAAAATTATAAGGCTCTTCCAAGTTAAATCAGTCCCACATAGCGGAATCACAATCAATAGAAATAAATAGTGGAAGCAATATATACAGACAATGGTAATTGAAAGTAAACAAAACAACCTGTTGATCCACTTGTAACAACTACTAGAGCAGATAAATCATGTGTCCATAGCAAGTCAATATATAAAAAGGGGTTCCAATGGATAACTAACAGTAGCTATAATAAAAAAGGTAAGCCTGATGGTATAGGAAATGAAGAAAAAAAAGGTAAACTCCATCTAAGAAAGACCTCAAAGCCCATACCATCTCCAAGAAATATATAATAAAATCCAACTCCTGAACTTGATCTCTTTCCCGCACATAAATCCATAAAGTCTACACGTGACCAGAAGGACTCGTGCAGGGTGTGAGACGAATCTCATTAGGATACCACCCAATGGTGAATACCTAATAAAAGTGTTCAAAAAGGATTTTAGTTATAATTAAAACAGTAAATAGTATGATGCACAAATAAAAACAAACTCCACTGGTGATCAACAGCCACCATGAAGTGTCACCTGCTTCAGGCAATGCCAGAATATCTATCATGTAACCAGAATCATGTGTTCCCCTGACACTGTGTGTCTCAAGTACCGACGTCTTGAAGGCATTCCCAAGAAGTAGTAACTCGGAGGAACAACGATGTATATCCTCAAATAAGAAACCATAGGGGCAGTGATGTATTCTCTCAAGCCGGGGTAAGCCTCTTCCCCCAAACTAGTGGTATCAATACTATCCCCCGAAGGCTCCTCACCTTCCACATGGCTTCCTACAGCAAGCACCCCCAAACCAATAGTACCTAAACTTCAACTAATAGGGTCCTCCACCCACATGAGTGGTCAAAAACACCTCATCATAGAGTCTCTCTTTCTGCACACTGCAAAAAGTTTTGGGTGAGAAGTAATCACAAAAATAAGTTCCCAATCCACAACATCTCTGACACCTCATGCCCCTACGATCATGTCGCTCAAGTCTGATGGTCTCTCCATCCATGTAACTCGGGTCATACCCAACCTGACAATCACACTACCTCAAGACAATTTCCATGATGCCCAATCCCATGGTCAGAACAACCCAATGTAACCCAAGTCAATCCCAACCTGTGATCAGCATCACTAAACAATACTTGGGACATTCCCAGCACAACCTAAAGGTTCTATTATATGCAATATAATAATCACATATATACATATAATTAAAATAAATACTTTAAATAGGAAAAACAAACTAAACAGTTAAATTTCACTATCTTGGAGTTTTCCCATAACAGCACTAAAGTCTTGGAAGCCTCTAAAAATTCATATCATAACTTAACAAATTAAACTTAGTAGTCTAATAAAACAAAAATCAACTTATAACATTTTGGAAACCCCTTCCAAAATGCCCCAAATAAGAAACGACCCCTTGCCTGGCCCTGCTCAAGAAAAACAAGTAAAAGTTCATATCCAATGGTATCCCACAGGTCTAATAAACAATTTAATATGAAATAGTAGATAAAATAGGGTCTCGATCAAAATACCCAAATACGAGCTTTAATCCACACCACCCAAATCTCTAAAAAACATGAAATAAGTTATACACCACCTACCTAAGACTCATGGATATAGGAACATCCAATAAAGAGCTCCAATACGATAACGATATTCATATATCTATGTTTTCTTAAAATCATGGAAATTCCTCTCTACTGGGATCTGAAGTGTGTGAGGCAAAGAAACTGGAATGAAAAAGGGTGTGTAGGCTTAGCCTTACTGATGCGATCCCACAACCACAGACACATTGAAGAACAGATCCCGGATAAAGAATCTAGGGCAAGGTATGTTCTTCTTAATTTCAGAATGACACTGTTCCGATGTTGGGGAAGAAGAAGTTGTTTTTAGAAAAAGATCTGATTCTCTTTCATTTAACCAAATAAAAATAAAAATACGTGATTTTTATAAAGGACTACATGCTATGTAGTGGCCTTTCCCATGTTCCAACTTAACAAGAGGTAGTCACATGGCTTGGACGTGCCACACAGGTCGACACACGGCTTGAACTCAGCCAGTATGTGGAATGGACAATACATGGAGTTTCAAGTAACACTACACACCATGTGTTAGGAAATAATTTTATAGACATTATACTTCATGTACTCAATGAGAACGTGGCCTATATAGGCCTAACCCATACAAGGCGTGTACTTTGGAGTACATGGTGTGTGATCTGTAAATTTCTAGAACTTCCCATATTTTCAAAATTTTCTCAAAAAACACGTCAAAAATTCAAACCGGGTTGGGATTTGGATCCATTCCAAAAACTCGTGTTCTTACAATCTCCCCAAATTAACATAGCTCATCCCCAAGCTATCAAATGAAACCTCAAGATGGAACTGAACATACCACTCTGATCAAAGTGACCTAGACTCCCTCAGTCTCAAAGGTTCTGGATAAATTTATCAATGGGATCCCCACATTAGGAATTGCCTAAATCGGTCTCAACCCTACAAAACTCAACAAAGTAAGGGTTAAATAACATGTTTCTGGACTCATGGTCCTTTTATGACACATCGTTACCCCTACACCTCATTGATGCCCTCGTGTCATTTCTAGAACCCCCAATCATATCCCACACTACATCGGTGTCCACCTCTCTGAGGTCCGGCATCCCATGGACGCTCAAAATAAAACTTGATGTCATGTGCATCAAGTTACCCACATCCTTGATGCCCTGATTCCAAAGGCACCTCAAGTAACTCATATCCTCAATGCCCTGATGCCCAAGTAACCTTATGTTGCATGCATCCTTGATGCCTAGATTCCCATGGAACCTCAAATAACTCGCATCCTCAATTCCATGATTCCCAAGGCACCCCATAAATATATATAAATATATCACATGCATGATATGGTGCCAATCCCACTGACTAGCATCTAGTCAGTCCACATATATCATGTGCACCTCGTGCACTCAAATCAGACATGCCTTAATAGGTCATTACAAAAAGAAAAGAAGGAATTCACATCGACACTTGCAATGTACCTCTAACCATTATTATCTCACTAGTGTGCTCATCCCTTGGTAGCTCCACAGTGTGAACTTGTCATGAAGTATAGTTTCCTACTGACTGACCTCCCTACAGTGTTTCTCCAGTAGCCAGCCACTGACCCATAAGCTGGGTCCCACTATCCCTATTGTGTCCTCCACATACAGTTGAACCTCAGCTACCCTCTCTTAAAACCAAACATGAACCAACTCTAGATACCACCATCTATCTTGGTCCCTACCTGTCAGTTGTATGAGAAGGCTGGCTGCAGAAACTCTCAAGATGACCGACCTTTCCACATGCCTACCACTCTTTTGGAGGCCAGTCATACTGAGTCTGAACATGTCCGGGTTGTCCACACTAAAATAAAATGACTGATGAACTGTAAGAAGGTGGTCTAGTTGAGTCCTTTGGATGACTTTCCTGCTAAAACTAATCGATTCCTCACTTTATTTTGTTTGAACCATTAACTAAAGCTTTTTCCTAGAAAACCTGGGGCCTATACCTCAGGTTTTTTACCACTATGAGCGTCTGATTAACTGCCTCTAAAAATGCACCCTACCTGAAGATATTTACCTAGATCTGAATTTTGTTTCGTAATCCATCCTCGAAGCACCTCACCCTTGTCGAGTCATCACTTTCCATACCAGGTACAAAGAGAGAAAAATCAAAGAAAGTATCTGAATAAACCATGATGGACATGTCTCCCTACTGAAGGCTCAAGAACTCTTGAGCTATCTCTTACCTCAGTTTCTCTAGATGAAAGTGCTCAAAGAACCTATCCTTGAAGTACTTATATTAAAATCTTTCATGCCTGCGAGCCTAAACCTAAACATCCCACCAACGCTTCGCTGGTTCTCTCAGCTTGTACATGGCTAGCTTGAACCTCCACCCAGGGGGCGTCTCGAGCTGCTCGAAGATCATCCTCATGATCTCCATCTAGTTATTTGTTTCTTATAGACCACCCTCCCCATAAATAAGTGGTGGGTGCTACGACAGGAACTCCCACGTCAGATATGCCATAGATGACTCTGTACCCTGTGCTCCTCTATCGATCCCCTGCAAGACACATATCAGGCTAGTCTGGAGCTAATATTCGAGCCATGGACAGAACACTACCAATCCCAGTTGTTGTCATGTCTACACTAGATCCTGGACATGATCTTGTCCCTGATCATGTACCTACAGGTCATGCTCTTCCAGTACCAGATCCAGAACTTGATCATGATCCTACACCACTATACAATCACCTACCTAATGCTCCATCTAATTCGACTAAAAGGAACTCGCTGAATACCCTAAATTGTAAGACATCCCATATATATATAATAGTATATGTTAAAATCAGATAAAAAAAGAAGTAAAGAGTTATAAAAAACAACTACCCTTACTCTCCCCTATCACAACCCATGCCCAAGACATCCAAGCCTCATGGCCTCCTAACCCGCCCTCAACAGAGCCTGGTATCAAAAGTACCTCGGGCGATGCCTATCCCGACAACCAACATTTCCTCAAACCAACGACCAAGTCCCCTAATCCTGGGGATCAAAACCTCCTCGACCAAGTACTTTGATGCTCGTACAAGATCCAGACCCAAATACCCTTCCATATACAATTCTACAAATATTTTAAGAATGGAATAACACATTGTAATAAACAATAAATTTATCATGGATTCCAACTATTAAGATTTCAAAATAATATAAAGCATGTTAATTAATATTATTCACATGGCATTATCACATCACAAATCCTACATGTAGTTTTGAATTTGAAATACCCCGAAATGTTCCTATCAAAAATCAAATAACTAATCCTTGCTATACCAGGATAAAGTCCAACGCTCCCTTACCTCACCGGGTCAAGGGTCACACATCCCAATCCACTACATCACAAACCAAGTGATCCAATAAAATGGAAATCATATAAACAATAATCTGAGAAAAAGAAAAATAGGAATTCCCACCCAAGGTAACTTCATACATCCCCTGTAGCTGGGGCTACAGGAACCCAAGAACAATCTAGAAACCCAGTTCCTGTAACAACCAATATCTAGTCTACTATACCCCAAATAATAAACCACCAAAAATAAAAATATATGTCCCAATCTCATTAGTATCCAGAAAAACAATGCTACTAAATCCCTATCAAGAACTCCTTTGATACCACTTTGTAATGACCTGGACCGGAACAACCACCGGAACTGTACGAAACGGGTCAGGTGTTACTACCTCAGGCACAACTCTCCGAAATCCAAAGGCTTCTGACTAGTAGTGAGGGTCTTATAGGTATAGTGGAGAGGCTATACCCTCTCAGAGGATAAAAATGGTACTAGTCCGAGTATGATATAAAATTAGAAGACTCTGCCGACTCGAACCAGACCCGCATAGTCAAATCACAATAAATAGAAATAAAAAGCGGATGCAATATATATAAACAACATCAACAAAAAGTACACAAAACATCATGTTGAACCACTTGTAACAACTACTAGAGCAGACAAATCATGCATCCATAGCATTTCAATATATAAAAAGGGTGTTAATAGCTAAGAAAAAGTAGGTACAATAAACAAGGTAAGCATTCTGGTACAGGAAAGGAAGAAAAATATATAAAACTCCATCAAGGAAAGACCTCAAGGTCCATACCATCTCAAAGAAATAGGTAATACATTCCATCTCCTAATGTTGATCTATTTCCTACATGTAAATCCATAAATTCTACACGTATCTTGAATGGCTCGTGATGGGTGTGATACGAATATCAGTAGGATACCACCCAATGGTACGTACCTAATACAAGTGTTTAAACACGATTATAGTTATAAGGAAAATAGTAAACAATATGATGAAAAAATAAACACAAACTCTATTAGAGCTTAATTGCCACCATGGAGTGTCACATGCTTCGGCCAATGCTGGAATCCCTATCATGTAACTCGGCACCATGTGCCCCCCTAACACCATGTGTCTTAAGTACCGATATCCCAAAGTCACACCTAAGAATTAGTAACTTCGAGGAACATCATTTTCTGTCCTAAAATAAGTAACGGGAGGGATAGCGATGTCTGCCCTCAAAACGCGGCAATCCTCTCCCTCTAACCCAATGGTATCAACGTTATCCCCTAAATGATCCTCACCTTCCATGTGGATTCTTATGGGAAGAACCCCCAAACCAATAATACCTAAACAGAAACTAACGGTGGCCTCTACCCACATGATTGGTCAAAAATACCACATCACAATGTCTCTCTATGTGAACACTACTCAATATTCCGGTTGAGCAGTAATCAACAAAATAAGTTCCCAAGACACAACATATCTAACACCTCGTGACCCTACAACCATGTCGCTCAAGTCTGATGGTCTCACCATCCAACTAACCTGGGTTATACCCTACCAAAAAGTCACACTACCTCAATCTGGCATCCATGATGCCAAATCCCATGGTCAGAACCACCCAATGTAACCCAAGTTAAGCCCAATTTGTGATCTGTATCACTAAACAATACTCGGGAAATGCCTAGAACAACCCAAAGGTTATATCATATGAAATATCACAATCATATATATATATATATAATCAATATAAATACTTTAAATTGGAAAAAAAACTAAATAGGTAAATTTCACTAGCTAGGTGTTGTCCCAGACCAGCACCAAGGTCTTGGAAGCCTCTAAAAATTCATATCATAACATAAAAAATTAAAATCAGTAGTTTAATCAAACAAAAATCAACTTGTTCAACTTTGGAAACCCCTTCCAAAATGACCCAAATGAGTAATGGCCCCTCTTCCGTCCCCACTCATGAAAAATAGGTAAAATGGAATACCCAAGGGAATCCCACAGGTCTAATAAAAAATTTAATATGAAATAGAAGATAAAATACGATCTCGCTCAAAATACCCAAATACGCTCTTTATGCCATGACACTAAAAGATCTGTGAAAACACAAAAGAAGTTATGAACCACCTATCAGAGACACGTATATGTAGGCACGTATGATATCAATCTCTAATTTGAATCTAATATTCATTGATTTATGTTTCCATAAAATCTCGGCAATTAAAATCAGATGGAATCCACTGTGTGTGAGGAAAAGAAACTATAATGAAAAAGGGTGATCGGGTTTATCCTTGATGATGCAATCCCACAACCACTAACTGATTAAAGAACGGACTATAGATGAAGAATCATGGGAAAGGTATGTTCTTCAAAATTTTGGAATGGGATTGTTCCAAAGCTGGGGAAGAAGAAGGTGATTTCCGGAATAGGACGTGGTGCTATTTCAATTAAGAAAATAAAAATAAAAATACACGGTGTGTATAATGTAATACATGTAGTGTACTGGACTTATTCATACTCCAACTTAAGTGGAGGTATCCACATGGCTTGGATGGTCCACATGGGTTGACACACAGCAAGAACTCAGTCAGTATCTGGAAAGGATAATACATTGTGTGTCAAGAAACACCACACACCATGTATTAGGAAATTTTTACACGGTTATCACATGGCATGTACTCAGAGAGCACATGGTCAGTACAAGCCTAACCAATACAGGACTTGTAATTTTGAGTACATGGAATGTAATATGTAAATTTCTAGAACTTCCCATATTTTCCCAGTTTTCTCAAAAACAATTCAAAAATTCAAACGGGGTTAGGATTTTTACCCGTTCCAAAAACGTGGGTTCTTACAACCTTTCCACTAGTTTTTATGTTATATAAACATGGAAGTTTTTAAGGGGAAAGATAGGAATAAGAAGCAGACATTAGGACTCAATGGCCCAATATTTTTGGATCAAAATTTTAGTGATGTTCTAGAGTACATATTCAGAATGATCTATTATAAGGTGGGAATATTGTAAGATCTCGGCCTTTTCTGGAGTCATGTCGGGTGAATTATTTAGGTACTTTTTAGTTTTTTGAGTACCATTACTTTGTATTTGTGGATTGGGGTGAGTTTGGGTGAGTTTTTAAGAAAAAATAAGGGATAGAAGGATATGCACAGTTTGTGTATGGATTAAAAAACTGTGTGTGTAAACTCATGTAACTGTGCAAAATATTTAAACCTTGACAGAGAGTTCTGCACATTTGGTGCATGGTTTACCCTAACTATACGCCCCTGCCTAGGATATCATGAACACACATTTTAATTATCTAAAAAAAAAATTCAAATCATATGAACCCCTAAAACCCCTCTATTTAGACCTAGGATTATTCTTGATGAATTCTAGGTGATCCTAGAGCCTTCTCGAGGGATTCCAAGGTGATTAAAACACTTTTCTTAGTGATTTAAAGCTCAGATTTAAGATCCTCTCTCTTCCCAGTAATTATATTTCATCCAGATTCTCCTCACGTTCTTTCCTATATCTTTCCTTTATCTTTTCACGGAATATCTCCACACTTTCTGGGGATCTAAACCTATGTGTTGATATTGAGATCTAGGATTGTGGATTTAGATATATATTTGTATGATCTTGATGCTTTTGATCTTAATTTTTGGGTTTAGGAATTTAGATTTTAATCATGATCGACGTCATTGTGATGCTTGGATTATGAGGATTTCCTTTGGGCATACATCCAACAAAAAACCAAGGTAGTTGGTCTAAATCAAACTCTGATAGTCATGGATTTTATATCTGTATGTGAAATTGAATAATATCAGGCATCCCTTAGAAATTGAATTCTTAAAATTGGGATAATTAGGAGTGATATTTGACTTGGTGATGCTTTGGAGATATAGTTGTTTAATTGATGATTAATCATGGAATTAAAGGACTACCCAAATAGATAATTGATTTGAGGAATTTTGTTTATGATTTGGGATATTTTAACTGAGATATTGAATTATTTGTGTTTGAGATAATTAATCTTGGATAATTAATTATGAGATGATGTTTGTCTATGTGAGGTAATTAATGGTGAATTAATTATATGCCACGATTTTGATCAAAGATAATTAATTGTGAGATTAGTTATGAAATATTGAGATTTGGGATGGATAATTAATTCTGAAGAATTAATTATGGAAAAAATGTTCTAGTTATTGATTAATTAATTGATGAATTAATAAATGGGTTATGTAATTAGTTAATTTTTGGGTCTAATAATGGAATTTTGTATGCTTAACTGATTGTTGGATTACAAAGGGAATGATATGTTTAATTATTTTGAATTATTGAATGATTTAAATGATTAATAATTTGGGTTCTATACATGGAATTCTATTCCAATTTAGAATATGGGACTTGGACATGGAGTTCCTCACTAATAGTTAACTAATTACTTCTGTTGTGGGGTGTTACACATTCGATCTACACTGAATATGATGAGGGGTGTTTGACATTGTGATCTACACCAAATGATATTTGGGGTGTTTGACATGGTTTTTAACATCAATTGAATGATAATAATGAATTCTAATTTAAATGGGATACATGAATTGATACCAGGTCTAATTTGATGATTAAAGAATAAATGAAAAATGTGACATTTGTTTAATTATGCACTGTATTTATTACTTTATAGAATTGAATACACTATCTTCTGACTAGACTTGTTTTAGAAATTGTTGGAGGTAGCATACTGAGTCATTATCACACCATATTAGGTCTGCCTAATCGGCACCCGAGCATAAATTATTGTTTCCTGATAGGATAAGGGAAAGACTCTGGGAGAGATTTCTATTTGGGAATGGAGCATGGGTGAGGGAACCAGATGTGGTTTGGGAACCACTTGGATGTAATTATGTCTATTTTCAGTTACATGTTAGACACTTTACAGTTACATTGTGAGATAATTATTTCCCTTTTTTTAGTATTGTATTTCCTATTTTGATTGTCATGTGACTTGGTATTATTCTAGTTTTTTGTACACTTCTGTACTTGTTTATTGTTGTTTGATTCCATCAATGTTTTATTATGATAAATGAGGGTATGTTAACCCCATGTATGACTTACCAGACCCTCGCTTCTAGTCTACACCATCTAGTGTATGGGGTGGTGTGCTTGAGGGCATGTGACCAACCAGCTCGGGGCACCGTTTAGTGGCACCCTGGTCGAGACGTTACAATTAGTAAATATTATAATAAATTTCTAAAAATTATGTAAATTTTAATTTTTCAAACTAATATAATATTTCAAATAATAATATTCAAATTATCTTAGAGTAATTTTTTTATACTTTTTCCAAGAAGATTGATTCTCCAGGTAATGCGGTGAAATATTTATTTTTATAAAATTTCCTATTTATATATATTAAAAGACACTATGATTTTAATTTGATATAAATATAAGTTAATTATTTTTTATTTAGTTATAATATAATTATTTACTTTTTAAATATCTATATACCTTATTTTGGAATAAGTACATTTTTTTAGCTTAAATATGTATTTTTTAGTAAAACTATTTTTCGTTGAATTTTTATTGATTACATTCAAATTAAATTCTAAAACTAATTTATCTTGAATTTTTAAAATTTGATTATATATTTTGATTTATAAGGTTCAAATTTATTAAATATGACCTTATTACTCTGTTTAAATTATGAAAACAACCTTTGTAATTTTTGTTATCATAATAAAGGGTAAATTGGGTCATATAGGTTAAAATAAAATGACAAGGACTATAAAATGACCCTAAAAATTGGAAAAAAATATTCCATGATTAATTTTCATAAATAATCATATATGGTTCGAATATATGATAATTTTATGGAATTAGGAAGTGATTAGGAGCCTTAAAATATTTTATTTAATGAAATGTCTAAGATATCAGATTCATGATTTTAATAACTATAAAATTTTTAATATGGGGTAATATAGTGAATATATTATAATATAAATATTAATTTGAAATATAAAATATTTATCATCCTAATCTTAATTTATTTTTAATTTTTATTGAAACAATAATTACCTTAAATGCTTACATGACACTAATGCAGTTATTATTTTACTGATTGAAAAATCAAATAAATTATATAAAAATATTAAAATAAATATTACTAGAGATAATTAATGTAATAAAAGAAATATATATATCCTTTTCATATTAGTAATTTATTTTTGTTTTTTATTTTTTATTTTTCTATTGATTTTATTAATGTCAAAGTAATGAATATTTCTTAAAATTTACATTATGAATATTTTATAGAAAATTATAATTTTTTTAAATGAAAAAAAATTTATAAAAATGTTATTTTCTTTTATATTATGGGTATAAGGTTGAAAATTTAATTAATTATCTATTTTTGGGTATTTTTTAATTTTATAGAAACTATATTAAACCTTGAAGTGTAAAAAAATCCATGTTGTCATGGTACGAGTAAAAGGGGTTAAATAAGGGATAAAACTAGATGATAAGGGTATAACCATAACATAACATTTTCCAATAATTATGGGATGAATATTATTATACCATTATACCTTTAATGTGTAATTGTTTTGTTTAATGGACCCTATTATAATAAAATAAACTATATATTATTTAAATCAAATATAGTTAAAAAATGTCACTATATTTTTTTTAATAAATTTTATGTGTCCATATGGGGGAAAATAAAGATATTACTGAAACTAAATATCTATTGTGATATTGATAAAATTATTTTCATTTTATAAATTTATTAACAATTTTTATAAATTATATAATAACCATCAATTCTAGTGAAATGCTAATACAATATTAATTTAATTAATAGAAAAATAAAATATATGATTTTAAAATTTTTAATTTTGATATAGTTTGTATGATTTAATGTTTAAAATAACTTATAAATATCTATGTTAAATATTAAAGAGGATTTAAATCAATATATTCAATGTTTCATATAGTAATGATGTAATTGAAGTCAATGTAAATGAATAGTGTTAAACATTGTCATTAGTGATAATTTATCTAAATAATAATTTAGTAAATTGTTTTAAATTCAAAAAATATATTATCTTAGTCCATGTGAATGGAATATAGTAGAAGATTTCATATTTTTTCCATTTATTAGTCATTTTATCATTTATAGTAACATTATTAACCCTTTCTGAATAAAATAATGGTCACCAAGGTTAAGTTCAAAAATAAATAACCAAGGGGTTAATCTAAATGATAAGGATTAAAATGAAACAAAAAATTGTCTAAATTATATTTATTTTTTAGATTAAAACCCTATACTATATTATCATCTAATATATTTCTATTTGAATTAATTTCTCATAATAAATTAATTTATTATAATTTAATATTTTGAAAAAATTCAAAAGTGTCCCTCACCTCAATTATAAAAGGGAACCTCATACTTCCCTTTTCACACCACATTAATTCATTTATCACAACAAATTCCAAACCATTTCCCCTAAAAACATCTATATTAAAGTTATATAGGATCTAATTTTCCAAATATAACATCATTAGATCCCTTAAGAAGAGATTTAAATGATGTCCTCTGAAGAGGATGTAGACATCCTTAACAACTCGTTCAATTTTATTTCCACTTCTACTTCATCTTTGTGTGTTTTTACCAAACTCTATTAATAAATAAAGTATAATAAATAAACATATATGTTATTATGGTTTTCTAACAACCATATTCCATCTTTTATCCATCCTAAAAAATTAAAGCATCACACGTTCATACATATGGATTTCCGTCTCCAAAGGGTAGTGTAATTTTTTTTTCATCACCATATTACTTGGATGATTATAACAATGGAAGTAGTGTATATATATTAAAATTATTAAACTATATCATTTATTCAAATTTGAAATATCATTAACCCCCTTAACCTTTCACTCTTTATGAAAATGATATCATCGCCCGTGTGTGCGCACGACCATCGTCTCTATAACACGATGCCATTCATTTTCCATGTTTAACATTCATGTATAGTTAAAAAAATTCATGATTAAATAATATATTTATAACATTAATATAATTATGTATATTTTGTAACTATATAATATGAAAATAATTTCGAAATTCTTGATAGAACATCCATGATAAAACAAGCCAATTAACATCTGAAATGAGGGAAATAATGAAATATTATTTCTAAATGGGTGGTAAGATATTATAATAGGATCATATAAGACATTTTAAATTTGAATAAGGTTTTGTAATAACTTAATAACTTTTCAAAAACAATTTTAAAAAAAAATGGACATGTTTTAAGGATGTTTAATGAAAGGTAAAAAATTCAAAAAAAACATTCTTGGGGTTAAACTTATACTCAATTGATTATGCCATGATATGATTATGTTTTTATTTACTTTTATTGTATTATTTTTTATTTAAACGTTTTTATGTGTATTTATATATGATAAAAAAATCAATTAATTTGATTAATGATAACATCAATGATATGATATTTCTAAGGGACTTCCATTTAAAAAATCATTTTTAAATGTTTCTTTTATAAAATTTAAAAGGATTTTTTTTATAAAACATATATAGAATTAGAGTATTATCATAATTTAAAGTTGGAATAATTTTTTTAAGTTTAAATATTACATGTTTCATTTCAACATAATTTTTTCTTTTATTATTTTTCATATTTTTTAAAATATGTTATTTCAAAGAAAAAATGGCATTTTCCTCAAAAAAATCTGTGATATTATTAAAGTATCTATGTCAACATCCTTTATTGAATCCTATTATTAATTTGTTGTGCTCTATTTTGAAACCATGTATCATATTTAATTGAATGTTTATGACCAGTTTGATTGGGGATGAACTATTTTGATACCATTCTCCATATTACTATAGAGTGTTTATGATTATGTTTCTCATTTGGGAAATTATTTAAATTTTATATACTAGTTTCAATATGAATGTATATGTTGATTATGTTTCACCCATTTCATATAAGTAATGTATTTTAATTATTATGTGATGGGAAGGGCCCTCTATAGCCTCTCAATGCATCAGTAGGACACATGACAAAAACTAGATCAGGTTTTAGCTGAGACCTTACCCATTTATGTAGACTAATAGGTTGAGTAATTGATGTTATATTTCAGGCTTCCTTATTCTTTCATTATACCATTATTAATTCAATTGGTTACATTCCATGAAATTATTATATTAATATAATATCCATGGTTAATTTTCATTCCCATGTGATTATTTATATGAAAATATTTGATCATCATTTATTCTTTCTGTATTATGTTAAGGTTATTAATTAAATAGAATGAATTTTAGTTAATTTACCTTTCTATATTGTTTATCTATATTTACACATAGATTCCAATTTATTTTTTCCCTTAATTATAATCTAATCTCACAAATTTATTATGACTTTTCCCCAAGATACAAGGAAGTTTTTTGTGATTGATATGCAATATATACCAAGGGGGAATAATGTATTTATCAAAATAATTATCATGTTGTATTTTTTGTAGTCAATTATAATTTAATATTAAATTATTTATCTAGTTAAGCAATACTAATAAACTATTAAATCTTTTGTGATGTGATTCATTGTATCTAGTAACAATGTAATAAAGTAACCACTGATTGTGGGCTTCTAGGGTGGGGTCTTTATAGCTGGTATCAGAGGAAGTTTAATAAAAAAATTGGGAACTAGGTTTACAGAAATATATATTAAAGTATGAAACCCTGTGATATAATTTGGTAATATTCCCAAATAACCAAGATTGTGATTTATATATTAGTTAAACATAGATTTTTAATTTGTGTTAAGTGCTTCACTACTTTTGAGATTATACAATATGTTTCATATTGTTTTAATCTAATCTAGTGTATGACATCATTTAGAATTGTTACCTATATTCCAAAATTGGAAACACATAAATATGTGTAATCAAAAAAGTACTAATGAACATTTCTTTGATGAATTTAATCTAATGATTAAATGGGAACTATTCTCCTAAACATTATTGTAAAATATGGAAATGGGAACATGTTCTAACAAGAAAAATAAACAATTCTATAAGTATTATATATTCAAAGGGAATCAATAGAAGAAGAAAAATTTTGGAAAAAAATATGGATAATGGGAGCAAGGGAATGATGTATTTTCTTATATGTGAAAATTTTGGAAGGAAAAACCCTCTCACTTTATTAAAAGGAATGGCAGTTTTCTATAAGTGTGGAGATAAATACCATCATTATTATGATTTAAATGGTAAGAAAAATGTTCCTGATATACCATGATTTAACTGTAAAGATATGGGGAACTACACAAATCAATTTCTCAAGCATCAAGGTATTATACCTAAAATGAAGATAATGTATCATGGTCAAACTTATTATATTACTGTAGAAGAATTGGAATGATTAATGTTCCTATGTATTTGGAATAAAAAATTATGTTTTAAATGTATCAATGAAATTTGTTTTATAATAATGAATAAATATGTTATTATTTTAATTTAGTAATTATTATTTAAGGATTTTTAAGTATTTGATGAATATTACTTGTAACCAATAGAAGTAAATCTATAGAATGTTAACCTTTTTTAGAAAAATTTATTATGAGAAGAAATCCCTTAATATATTATTGAAGTTGAGATAATAAAGAAAAATAATTTTTATGGGATATTATTAGTGAATAAGAATGTGGAAAGTGATTTTATTATTTATGATATCTTTAATGGGTTTACTACATGTTTGGATTTAATGAAAATATTCAAGAACCTAAGTTTTTTTTTCAAAGATTGATTTATTTCATGATGTTTTTAAAGGGATCAGTGTATTCATATATTTTGTATCTAGCTATAATAACTACATTATGTATGGAGAATATAATGTTAAGATTGATTTTGGAACTTATTGACCTTTTTGGATTTTGAATTTGGATAGATGTATTTTGGATGAGTCTTAAAGATAACTACATATGGAATGAATTAAGTTGAACTTTGGATATTATTATTTGAGTTTAAGGTATGATTTATTATATTGTAGACCATGTGCTAATAATTTTTCTTTTGGTAAATATTTAAATGATTTATGAATGACTTATAATCTTTTTTTCATATAAGTTATTCAGTTTTAAAATTTTTTCTTGAATATCAATCTTTAGGTGTATAAAATGAAGTGAAAATAGATCGATGGATAACCAAAGGATGTAAATATTTCATGGAATTAAATCAATTATGTTTATTTTTTCAACTGATTTTTCTAGAAAGAAAAATAATCCCTAAACATTATAAAAATGTTTTTTTAATAGAAACATTATTCATTTACTTTTGTTTCTGAGAAATCAATTTTATTTTAACGAATTACAAGATTTATAGTTTTATGATGTTTAAATTTATAATGACCATATTATATATCAATCCCCATTGAAAATTTATTGTTATATTTCTCTTCCATGCCAAAATTTTCATATCCCTTTAATTTTATCATATTTTAATGTTTAGTTTTGTGGTGACCTTCAGATTTTCTTTTCCAAAATTTTAGGAGGATGTTTAATTAACCAGATTTTTGTATGGGTTTCACAAAAAAAATCAATTATCAACCATTCATTTTTCATGTGAAATTTAAAATTTCAAGAAAACAATGTATTTAAGGAAGGTTGATTGTAACACCCCATGATTTTACAGTATGTCTCTTTTTAAATAAATTTCATCTCTTGGATAGATTATGTTGAATGCAACATATAACTTGAATGAATAATGAAATATTGTTATGATATCATTATAATGTAGCTATTAAGTTTCTGGGAATGAATTTTCATAAACACATTATAAAATATATAATTATCTAATTCATTTTTAATAAACATATAAATTTTTTCTGAAAAATAAATTGATTTTTGTTAAAGTTAATTTAATCATCAAAAAATATATTTTCATCAAAAGATGGATTCTTTCTTTTTATGATTAAATATTATAATATATTTTTTGAAGTTTTATATATTTTATTTTACTAAAATAATTTAATTTTTATATTAGAATATTAAAATTATTATATGGTGAATTTTTGATAATTTTCTCAAAATATTGATTTACCAGTGAATAGTAATATTTACAAATTTTTATATAAATATAAATGTATTTATATTAAAATTACATTTATGATATTAATTGGATCTAAATGTAAATTATTTAATATTTAGTTTTTAATAATATAATTAGTTACATTTTAAATCTTTTATACGCCTTATTTTGGTATAAGTATATTTTTGTGCTTCAAAATGTATTTTTCAAGAAAACTATTTTTTATTGTATTTTAGTGGATTAATTTTTAATTAAATTCCAAACGTTTTTTTAAATGTATTCAATTTCTTTATTTTTAATTTTTAAATTTATTAAATATTTTTCTTTTATTTCTTTTTTAAATATAAATAGAAAACTATGTAATTTTGTTTACCATGGTAATGGATAAGTTGGGAAATATAGGTTAAAAATAAAATGATAAGGACTATAAAATAACCATAAAGTTGGTTAGAGTTTAATTTTATGATTAATTTTCGTCCATAATCATTCATGTTTCAGATATATGACCATATGAGGGTATTAAGAAGTAATTATTACCCTTATAATAATTTATTTAAAGAAATGAAAAAAATGGCACATTAGTGATTTTAAAAACTATAACATTTTTAATATGGTATTATACAGAGGATATATTCGATTATAAGTGTTAATTTTAAATATTTTATATTTATCTTCACATTGGTAATTTATTTTTAATTTTTAGTATAGAAATATTTATATTAAATTCTTACAGGACATTGATGATGAAAATTTTTAATAATCATAATAATAAAATAAATGATATTAAAAATATTAGAATAAATATAATCTGTGATAATTATCATTATATGCTAATTTTATATACTAAAAATTCATATTAGTGATGTATTAAAATATTTTCCATGATGTTATGTTGTGCTGTTGATTTTATTAAAGTCAAAGTATGTATATTTCTTAAAATTGACATTAAGAATATTCTATAGTAAATAATATTTTATTAAATGATATAAATTTAAAAAAAAAAATAATTTTAGTAAATTTATAGGAATAAAGTTTAACATTTTACACACAATCCATTTATGGGCTATTTTTTCAATTTATAGTGACTATATTAACTCTGAAAGAGTAAAAATCCATGTTGTCATAGTAAGTGTTAAAGGGGGTGATTAAGATTTAAAACCAAAAGATAAGGGTTTAAACAGAACCTAAACCTGCCAAAAAAATATTTATTGAATATTATTAGAACCTCATAACCCTAATATTTAATATATGCAGTTTAATGTACACTCTTAGAGGAAAATATCTTATATATTATTTAAATCAATGATATTTACATAATGTATCTATCTTAATCTTTAATGTGTTATATGTGTCCACATAAGGAAATAATCAAGATATGAATGAAATTAAATTTAAATTTTGATATAAATGAAATTATTTTCATTTTAATTTTTTTATTTTTTGAAATTTCATAATTACCTTAAATTCGTGTGACTTGCTAAAATAGTATTTATTTAATTAGTAGAAAATAAAATAGTTGATTTTAAAATATTAATTATTATATAATTTTCTTGATTTAATGTATTAAATTAAATTTTTATATCTATATAACATATTAGAGGGTTTTTAAATCATTATACTTAACTTTTCCATTTTTTGTGATGTAGTTTTTGTAAAATTAAATGAAGAGTGTTAAAATTGACATTAATGATAATTTTTTAAAATAATATTTTATTAAATTATTTAAAATTAATAAAAAATTATATTCATAATTTTTAATTTAATATAGTTTAACAATTCCTATAGTTTCCATTTATGATCCATTTTTTTGTTTATAGTAACATTATTAACCCTTTGTGAAAAAAAATAATGGTTACAACAGTTAATGTCAAAAATAAACAGCTAAGGGTTCAATCTAAATGATAAGGTTTAAAATTAAACTAAAACATGTATAAATTATATTTTATATTGGTATTAAAATCATGCATTATCATAAATTTGAATTAAATTTAATTTTTATTTATTTTTCTTGATATATTATTTTATTATAATTTAATATTTTGAAAAATTACAAAAGTATCCCTCGCCTCAATTATAAAAGGGAACCTCCTCTCTCACTTCTTCCACCCATATTGATCCACTTATATAAACAAAGTCTAGAAACATTCTCCTTACACCATCTTTATACAAGTTATTGAATTCTTATTATTTCAAAAATACTAAATCTAGATCTATTAAGATGTGATCTTAAAGAAGTACAACAAAGAGGTGGTAAATGTCCTTACCATCTCTTTCAAATTTATTTTTCTTCTAATTTCTCTTCATGTGTTGTTTACATAAAAAATTAATAAATAATGTATAATAAATATACTAATATTACATTATTATAATGGGAAAACCATAATACACCTTTTATATATCCTATAATAAATTAAATCATCCCACGTGTGTATGTAAAATTTCTGTCTCCATATAGTGGTGTAATTATTTTCATCCTTGCATTAATTAAATGTTTATAAAGATGTATGAAATTGATATATATTTTAATTATGTAATTATATAATTTTTTAAATTTAATATATCACGAACTCCCTTACACTTTTACGCTTTAAGGGAATGATATCATCTCTCTTGCATGCATACGACCTACCGTCTTTACAACGTAATGTGATTCATTTTCCATATTCAACATTCATAGATGGTTCAGAAAATATATTTAATAAATAAATAAGATATTTATAAAATTGATATAATTATGGATTTATGGTCTGATATCCTATGTAAAACAAATTGGTACATTCTTGAAAAAATTTCTAGAGAAAACAAGGAAATAAACATCTGAAATAAGGAAAATAATGAAATATTATTAATAAATAGTTGGTATGATATTATAAAAGGATCATATAAGATTCTATAAAAATGAATAAGGTTATGGTATAAATTAATTACATTTTTAAAACCATTATATGGGATGTTTAAACTTGTTTTAAGGAATTATAACCATAATTAAGGGAATTGTTAACCCAATTTTCATTCTTTCATATAAACTTATACTCTATTTATTATGTCCTGATATGATTATGCGTGAAATTAATTTTGATCATATTATGTTTTATTTTCACTTTTTTATGTGGATTTATATATGATATGAATAATTAATTCAGTTGATCAATTCTAACATCAATGATATGATATTTTCAAGGATATTTCTATTGAAAATACTCTTTTAAATGTTTCTTTTTCAAAATATAAAGGTAATGTTTTTAAAATTATTTGGAATAAGTGATTTATTGTTCTTTAATAACACCTTAATTTTTTTAATCTTCATTAAACTTTTTAAAATTTTATTTTCAATGAAAATTTTTCCTTTTATAATTGTACATCCTTTTAAGAATATGTGATTTTAAAGTGAGAAAGGGTATTCTTTTCCAAATTTTCTGTGATCATACTAAAGTATCAATGTCAAAATCCTCTATTTAATAATATTACTCAATTAGATTGATCTCTTATGAAACCATGTAACTAATTTTATTGAATTTTTATGACCAGTTTGACTGGGGGTGTACTATTTTGATACCATTCACCATATTAGTGTGGATGGTTTATGATTATTTTGTCGATTAGAGAAATTATTTATATTTTGTTTACTAAGTTCAATAAAAATGTATATGTTGATTATGTTTCATTATTTTTATATGTAAAATGAATTAGACTTAATAATTGATGAGAGAGGCCTGTTATAGCTCATCGACGCATTAGTAGGTCTCATGAGACAAACTAGACCAGGTTTTGGGTGAGGCCTTACCCATTTATATATACTTCTTGGTTTAGGAAATGATGTTATATTTTAGACATGCATAATTATTCATTATATCATTATGAACTTTTTTATTTATATTCCATGTGATTACTCAATTAGTAGAATATCTATTATTAGGATTTAATTTCATGTGGTTTTTTTATATCAGTATTTTATAAACATTTATTCATTACATATTATTCTCAAGTTACTGATTAAATGGATTTTTTTATTTTATATTTACATATTTTTTATACCTTCTTTACTCATATATTATGTTGTATGCCTACCTTTACAATTAATCGCATCCCTCCCCTTTCTTATGTTTTATTTTCCCCAAGATACTATGAAGTGTTTTAAGATTGTTATGTAGGGATATACTAACGTTGAATAAAGGGTTTATTAGAGAAATTACATTATTTTATGTTATGTTTTCAATTTTAATTTAAGATTCAATTATGTATCTAGTTTTCCGAGAGTGGTAAACTATTCATCCCTTTGGGATGCAATTTCCTATATCTAGTACGAATTTAATTATGTAACCAATGACTCTGGGATACTGGGTATGGAGTATTTAAACCTATAATAACCTTTATAAGAATATTCATGTGCATTAAAGGATACAATTTAATTATTAAATAGAATCTATAAATATACACAAATCCCGGAGATCTATGGTGACACCTATGATCGGTCCATATTTGCTTCAGCCAGTGTTTAGGTTTATCTAATCATGTCACTTAGACCATTTCAACCATAATATCATGAAACACCCATTTAGTGTGTTCTATAATGAAATCATAGACATCTATATATAGATTATTCAATGTTATCGTACACCTACCCTTATGGAGTATTAAATAATTATCATGAACCATTCTATATGGGTGACTTTTCATGAAATAATAATCTATCGCATGTCATGAACATCCCCAAGGGATTTTCTATATTTATAATATAACTTCACTCTGGGGGTATTTGATATTCATCACATACCACCCTGATGTGAATTTTCATAGTTATCAATGAACTCCCACATCGTAGGGTGATTTCTATATTTTAATCACTTATTAACTCTTAGGAAATTTTCTAATATAGTTTATAAAATACCCTACACTAGATCTAATTAACATGTCAAAAATAATATAGTGATCCACTAACATTTAAAATATTATCCATTTAATATAAAATTATGAAAATGAATAATAATTAATTGATTAAATTTATAATCATATTGTAATTAATAACCATTTTTTAATAATTAATTAATAAAATTACAATTTTTGTTTATAAAATTTTAAATCACCCACCAAGGGGTTCCACTCGATGAGTTGTGTTCCATATGATCCCCTATCAAGGAAACGCATTAAAAGGTCTATTTCCATCGCCCTTTCAATAAATCAATGTTTATCTATGTTCGTAATCTCAAAACATAATTAATTATCCACAAGCCTAGCCATGTAATTTCAATTAGTCCCTAATGGTTAAACCCATTTACAATTGTCAATGGTTGTGAAACTTCCTTTCACACCCATTGATTCAAGAAAATATTTCATGTAAAACCATGTAAAAGATACTTATTTAGTTTAAGACATAAAAACATTTCAGGGTTATATCCCCCCCCCAATGAATTCCTCTTGAAATCAACATTTATATGACCTAATAAATTTAAAATGGGAATACATCCCATGAAAAATTAAAATAAATTAATTAATTTAAAATATAATAAATTTTAGAAAATACAACTTCACAACATAGTACAAGAACATGTAGAATAAGATACACTACGGGTTAAATTAAAGGTAACACATAACATTGCATAATTAGAGCATACTCATCCTATATTATCCCCTAATTCATCTAAAAATGGTAGATATGTAGAATCCTAAATAACACCCTGATAATATAGTAAAACCCACATAAACATTATGGTGAAGAATTATAGTAAAGGAAACCAATAAATAGAGGAGTGGATTCTTAAACAAGACAATATCCTTTTATTTCCCCAAAAAATGGAGAATAATCCAAAAACAAAGTATAACTATAAAGGATAAGGATATAGAGAGGTGTTAATTCATGGAGGGCGTACTAGAAAAACCTAGAGAAAAATATGGAAAAAGAACTTTTAAAATCTAAAGGGTATGACTAACCATGTAATCCCCTAGATTTATAACACTCCCCCCATATAATTTATAGAATATGTGTCAACCATGTGACTTTCCTGGCCTTTTATCAATCTTTGGATATAGTGCCTGGACTCTCTATACGAAATAGACTACATTGACATGCATACCTTCTGAGAGGCTAATGTTGTTGCTGATGCCCATGCCAAAAATGGTGTTCATCAAACCATGACCTGGATGGACACCCTCCCCCGGATTTACTTCAGCTATTAGATAAATATTGTAAAAAATTCCTTCTTTCCGTCTCCTGTAATCCCTTCGACTTTTTTATTCAATAAATTGTTCTTTGATCTTTGACCGAGGCACCAATTTTTCTAAAAAAAGATTTTGATCATCACCAACCTCCATTACCAAGAGAATAATGGAGTTTCTATATATGTAATACTCATAAAGTGGATCCTGATATTTAAGGTACATGTATTCTTCAATCAGGAGTAGTAGATTTACAATTTTTGTTTGGTTATACAAAAAAATATATCTAATATGTTTTCTAATATCATTAAATTACCACAAAATGATTTAATTATCAAGGAACTGTTATAGTGGAATGATTATTCTATTCCATTTTTATGTTCATATGAATTTTTTTTTGTTGAAATTTTATTATCCTTCCATTAGATAAATTTAACATCATTTTATTAATGGATTAGTTACCTCCTCATAGAGGAATATTAATCTAGATTAATGAATTAAAATTTCTTGTTAAATAATGAAATTATCTCAACTAATATATAATTATAAATACCTTGGAGAAATAAATTATACAATGTTGGTATTGATACCATATAAGAGTAAACACTTAGCATAAATAGTTAGAGAAAAACTCAATATTAGTGATAATCCCATTCTAAGGAAGTGGGTTTTCTTACCATGCTTGAAATTTTTATACATTTCACGTAATTATATCATAATTATTCTTAATAACTTATATTCCATAATTTATATCTATTTTTATATAATGACTAAAATTTTTAGGACACAATTCATTTAAGGGGGATGATTGTAACAACCCAAATTTTTAGGAATCATACTATTTATATAAAACATATACTTATAATTCTAAGCCATTTTTCTCTGTTTTTTACAGGAATTATAATTTAATTTTTAATATTTCATAAAATATATTAATTAAAAATAAAAAAACATTATTCATAACTCATAATTGAAAAAATACATCCATAAAATACGAATAAATCAATCAGGGAATATAGAAATAAAATAATAAAATAATCATAACTAGGAGTTCCATAGGATTAGCTTTATCATTTAGGACAATCTAAAACCAAACTAAACCAATAATCTTGAAGATAACCCTGATTTTAGAATTTATTATTCATAATCTATAAAATGAAATATAAACTTTTCCTGGAGAAGTTAGAATGGAATAAATGGATGATTTAGTAACTATATAAATATATGAGTCTAATATTAATATTTAAAATATTGTTATTAATTTATGATATGATTTAGATTTATAAAATTAAAAAAAAATATATATTAATGGAGGTGTAAAATTAAATTTTCAAATATTGATAATTATTTTTAATGGTATTTTTTAATGCTTATTTAGTATAAAAGTTGAATTTTATTTTTTAAGAACAATTTTGTAAATTAGTGTATATTTTTACCTAAGAGATAAAAATTAAAAAATTTAAAAATATTATTATATATCATCTAATATTTTAGAATCTTTTAAATTAGTAATTGATATGTAATAATATTAAGAACACATAATGTTTAAAATATGAGTTTTTAAAAATATTTAATTTTTAGAATCTGAATTTGAAAAAAGTAGTAACACCCTACAATTTTAAAACAAGATCATCATGTTCGATACTATATATGTCCTGAAACAAAAAATTTATAAGAAAATGTAACCCCGAGACTATATGATATATTAATTTTAAAATAAATTTAATCATTATGATAACATAAAATATACAAAACAACAAGTTTAAAAGAATCACAATAGAATGTAAAAATATTATTATTTAAAATCATACCATTATAACCTATTCATTATGTTTGTAAGAATTAATTATAATATCTAAATTATTAAAATTATTATTATCTATTTATTAGAAATAGAATAATAATCATTTCAAATTAAGAAATGTTTTGGATATACTATATTTATCTCAACAAGGGTCTACTTGTTCTTTATGCATATAATTTAAATTTATTTTTTTCAAATTTGGAAAGTTTATTTTACAAAATTAAATTCATTTTTTTGAATCATAATATCAAAATTTTATTAGGATGAATTTAAAAAAAATCATAAATATTTTATTTTTCAATGAATATTGAAAAATACTGATATTTATTGAAAACTTCCTTTTCATTTAAATTATTTATAAGGATAAATTATATTTTAAAATTTTTTAAAGTAACATTAGATAAAATATATTAATATTTAACTAATGTATTTCATTATAATCAATTTAATATATAATTGTTATCTTAAAATCATTTATACTTATGAGAATTTTGTATTTGGAAACCCACTTTTTCATCATGTCTAAGTTTATAATTTTAAATTATATTATAAAACTTCTATTAATTTAATTTTTAAAAATTTAGTCCATATTTTGAATCAAAAAAAATTATATTATCTAATAAGTTCAACTTAATTTTTTAATATTATGAATAATAAAAGAAGTAAAAAACTTAATACCACCATTTAGGTAAAAACTTATTTATCTGGGGGTTAAACTAAACTGATGATTGGTAAATTACATAAAAACTTGGAAAAAATAATTTTGTGGGAATATTTTCACATTATAATCACTATGTGTTGATAATGACCATTTTTATAGTCTTGGGGAAAGATTAAAATGTGGGTGTAATTGATTATTTTGAAAAATTCAATGTGTTTCATCTCCCCCACTTAAAAAAGGAGACTCTCACTCCTCCCTGCTTCACTCTACCAAATCCATTTTGGTAATCCAATACCTTAAAAAATAATTATTTACACTCTTACCAATGGTCTATATAAATTTTTTCATTATAAATATTCTTTAGGAAGTATTTTGGTGCAAAACAATAGAGGTCATGAGAAGAAGAGGTAACATTCTTAAACTAGAGTTTTAATTTAGTTTCATCTTATAGATCATTAAAATATTATTAAAAATTAGTTATATAATAATATAAGTACCATTAATATGGTAATATTTTATTATTTTTAGGGAATAAAATTTATCCTTCTCCTCTATCATAAAATGGGGAACCGAATCATCAATCGTGTGTGTGGATGACTACTGCCTCATGAACTGATGTAACTCATTTTCTATCAAAACATCTCATGAATGTATATAAAAATGAATATAATTTATATATTTAATAATTATAATATTATCAAACTTATATAATTATAATATAATATATAACCTCTTAATTTTTATACTGTTTAAAATATGATAATGTCGCTCGTGTGTATGGTGGACTACCGCCTCACAAAGTGTTGTGATTCATTTTTTCCATACACTTTACATGGAAAGTGATAAGAATAAATTTAATTAATATATGAGATATATTTTATATATATTAAATAATATTTATCTTATAAATTAATTTTTCACTCACTTAATTTCTCTTCCATTCATTATTGGAATTATATCATCGCTCATGGGTACGTACAGTTTATCGTCCTGAAAAAGTGATTCAATTCATCTTCCATGTCTGACTATCAATAATGATTGTAAAATTATATATAATGATTAAATATCATATTTAAAACATTAATATAATTATGGATATCCTTTATCTATATCTTATACCTTTAAACTAGAACATTCTTGAGAAGAAACGAATGAGAACACAAGGAAATTAACACTCAAAACAATTAAAATAATGATCTATTATTAACAAAAGTGTGGTTAAATGTTATAATAGGATAATATCTGATATTATAAATATGAATATGTTTCTTACAAACATTAATAACATTCATAAAACCATTATATGGAAGAATAAATCACACTCAACAAAATAGAAGTGTGTTGTAAGGGAATTTGTCTCCATTTATCTTTATTGAGGAATATTGTAATGTTATACACCAAATTTATTTTATGTGGTGTATATAATACCCATTTTCATGTAATATCATGAATAATTCATAATTAATTTTATATAATTTTTTAATTTTAATTATTTCACCTAAGGGTGGTTTTCATGAAAATTATTAAGTGGTAATGAATTTCATTTTGTAATTTTTTCCATTAGTTTATATTACTTCCTCAATGTCTTCGATATTAAAAGATTATGTGTGTAAATAATTTTTTATATATTATGTTTTATTTCCACCTTTTATATTTTGAGATATATTTGATACACATAATTGATTCATTAATTAATTATCCCTTCAATGTTATGATCTTTAAAAGTGTTTACTTCACAGACCTATTTTAATTGAGATTTTTTATACTTAAATTTATAGTGAAGGAAATTATTTGGTAATTATCTAATAAGACCCTTTAATTTTATTCTAATACGGTTTTTCAAGATGTTTTCAAATATTATTACCATTTTTCTACTCTTTGGTACTTAAAATTATTGAGAAAAATATTTTAATAAAATCCTACCTCATTTATCTCTTAAGTTGAAAATCCATTTTCTTCAAAAAGTATATTTTATAAAAATGGTTTCAACATTATCAAAATGATTTTTTTAAAAACATGTTTAAATTTTTTTTATCTTTTAAAAAAATAGAAAAGTGTCTTCATGACATTTTATAAACAATTCCCTTATGGATTTTACCAAATATGGGAAAAGAATCTTTAGTGTAATATGTATGAAACGTATGAAATTTCCCAAAATATTTATGAATTAATTATATAATTTTTAACTTATATTTTGAAAGGATTTTTTCAAATAAAATTATTTTCAAAATATTTTTTTAAATTTTAGTTATGAAAAAAATTTCAAAGTGAGAATATTATTTTCCTCAAGAATGTTTTAATGACTTTTTAATATTATTTATATTCATCAATGACATCAACCCATTATTGTACTTATGACCCACTAGTGATATATTGTATTTCAAGAATCCATATTATTTCACTAGATGGATTATTATAATTTTGACTTGGTAAAGTATTTAAATTATTTTCCTTGATTATTTTATGTAATCAATAACTTTTCTTTAAAATATTCACTTTCCTATTATCATTATAAATTAAATTTACCTTCAAAATACATATTATTTATCATGTATATACTTATTATTTTGAACATATAATATATATATATATATATATATAATTTTACATTGAAAATTATATGATTGATTATGGAAATTATTGTTAATATGTACTCCTTACATGATATAGAAATTTTTTCATAAGGAATATTGTTTATAAATTAAAATTATTATTAGATATATGTGGAATGCTTTAGACATGAAGATATTAATGGGTCCTGGTTATAGATATCCCCTATATTCATCAGTAGTTTCATGAGATGAATTATTTTTCAGGAATTAGTTATATGGATTTCTAGTGTTTACCAACCTATCAAGTTTTAAACTCTCTTGGGAAAGGTATCAATATTATAAGTATCATGATACATGAGATCATTATATAAAATAATTTAGAATTTATTTTGGTAATAATTCTATAGAATTTGTCCAATATATTTTTGTAATGATATTATATTTAGATGCATTTATTTCTCATTTTTTGATTAAATTAAATATGTGTTTATTAATTTACTATTCCATATTTATTATTCTATATATAATCATGATTGATAAATTATTTAAATGGCATGTGTCTTTAGTTACTTACCTTTATATGTTGATTATTATTTTTGATTCATGATATAATTCTCTATATTTAACCCATAATGATCATTTGAGACTACCCTTATTTCTTTTCCTTTCCTTGGAATCTAAGAAGTGTACTATGAATGATATAAAAATATATTCTAGAGGTAATAATGATATTTTCAAGAAAAAATTATGTTTATATATGATAATTACAATGTAATATTGTAATCATATATGTATATGTATTACCAATAATACTAAACAATTTGGACATTTATTATGTGATCCTTGTATCTTATCCGAATGTAATAAAATAGCCATTGGGTCCATGTTACTGGGGTTGGGGTCATTATAGTTTCTTTAAAAATATTTTTAGAAGAAACCTTGGGAACTAAATTAAGGAAAACATATATTAGGTAATATAACCCTATGATATAATTTGATTATAAATATAAAATAACATATTAATGTTTTGTTAAGGCAAAGATAATGTTGTTTTTTAAAAGTAAATCCATGTCTTGATACTGTAGGTGGATGTGGTTCTGGAATAGATATACCTAGGGGTAATGACTCTAAAAAAGGTGCATCAAAATTTACTTAAGAATTATGTAATATATGACAATGGGCCTTACCATGCACCTATTTTGACACTACCAATGAATATTCATTGGATAATTCACAAATTATTTACCAAAAATTATGAAGGATTTGAATAGATAATGATAATGAATAACCTATCTTAAACCTAAAGTTTATTAGATTATTATTAAGGTTTTATCCAATAAATGATTATACATTTTCCCACTATTAATATTGATTCTTATACCATGATTTTCCATTTTTTATAATTTCTAGAACCCAAAGGAATCACATTAACATCACATATAAAGGAGAATGTGGTGACTATATGTAACCTAGTGGGATAATGATAGAAGTTTAGGATATCATGATTATACCTAATAAATTTTCCCAAAATATGATAAACAAACTTTACCTTAGCTAAATCTTGAACTCAACATTGAAGAGAAGGATGGAGTCCACTAATATCTTGAGTGATGGAGAATATGGAGGAAAGAAGGATTGATTTCCTCCATACCCTAAATGTGGAAATAGACAAAAGGAAAATTTTCTCCAAGTACTTGGAAAGTGTTTTATGTGTGGAAAATAATGGAATAAATAAATGAATTACTAAAGAAAAATGAAGAGTATTAGGGAAGGAAATAAATTTTATTCTTAGGATTAATTTACAGTTAATTTTCTTATATTTCGGGAAGATAGAATTTATTTATTTTGATGACGTATTCTAAATTCTAAACCATATACTAGGGCAGAACATATTTTGACACAAAATGGATGAATTATTTATTTATTGTAATTGAATAATTAAATTATGGATTTTTTTATCAATTTTTTTTGTTATAATATTCATGAAACATATAAAGATTTTGTTAAATTTTAGAATAATATATATCTTCATTAAAATAATGGTTTTGGTTACGAGAATGGTTTTATGAGTTTCACATTGATCATAAGTTAAAATTCGTAAACACAACATTATAGGTTTTATGTGATTGGAGTTTACCAAGATTAAGGAGAATTTTTTAAAACCAATTTGGATTACAACCCAATGAGATAGTATAAGAAAGACAAATTTGAGGAAGAACTCATTTAAATATTTTTAACATAATACTAATGGTATTGATTAGAATTAAATATTATCTTGTCTTTGATGTTGCAGTAATAATTGTTCATCAAAATTCTAGAACACTATAAGAATTATAGTAATATGTTTTTTAAAAAAGAACCACTTGCATTCAATGTGACAACTAGTCACATCTGGAAAGGCTATAAGGCTTAAACCCACAACTGAAGAATGATATTTTTTTATCTTATAACACTGGTCTTCATGGTTTTCTAGTTAATATATTTTTATTTTTACTTAAAACATTTTATAAATACATATTTATGATGAACCATTGGTGTTACTTTTAATGTTTATATTTTAATGTATTATATTATATATATTGTGTTAACCATACTAGTTTTGAAAAGTTTTTTGAGACATGTCGAATGACTTTTCACTAATTTAGGGTTCTTAGTAATCATTAATGTTTAATTTTCATACATTTGGATTAAAAAATCATTTGAATATTCATTGCATGAAATGTGAGATGAAGTCTAAATTGATTGATAAAAAACTAAATGATGAAATTATGATTAGGAAAAAGAAACATATTGAGTAATTATATTTATTTATATAATTAGACAGTAAAATAATTCCTCAAATTTAGAAAAATGACCTTGAAAAAAAAGGTTATTCTATTAAATTCATATCATATTATTAAAATAACATTTAAATTATCGTATATTTATGGTAATTTGGTAATTAACATTCTCTTGACTATTCACATTCTCATGATTAGTTAACTCTATCGCCTTCCTTCATTATTTGAGAATTATTTTTTTCTTCTATGTCTATATCTTCACATCCCATGTATGGTCTCCACTTTGGAAACATAGTTATATGTTACACAATTTATCTTTAATATTAATATTTCCCCATTTTATGAAGATGTTTTATAAACCCTTTTAAGGTGTGTATTTTTAGAAAAATAATTATAATTTTTTAAACCCTTGATTTAAAATTACAAGTTGAAATTGAGAGGAGATAATTAATTGAAGGAATAGAAAATACAACACCATGATATTTTAAAATAGTAACATCTTGTTTGATAGTGTATATAGAAATAAAAACCAATATTATAATATAATTTAACACCTAGGTATATTACGTTATATTTATTTATAAATAAATTCAATCTTTTTTATAACTTCTAATGCACACAACATTGGGGTTAAACGAAACAAAATATGCGTTTAAAATAATATTATTTAAAAAAATGGACACTATAACATTGTCATTAAGTATTCAGGTATGAATATTAATAAATATATTATGAAAATTATGATTATATATTGATTATAATGAAAATAATAATATATTAAAGGAAAAAATAAATGTATTCTAGAAAAGTGCATTTTTCTAAATGACGGTTTAGTCATGATTTATGCAAAACATTTAAATTTTAATTTTAAAAATTAAAAAAAAAATTGGTAAAATAAACATCGTATTTTAAATAATCATATCAAAATTACCTTATGGTGAATTGTTTTGGTTTTTTTTTGAAATGTTTCAATTTTTGATGAACGGTGAAGAATACATATTTTTATTGAACACTACCATTTGATTTTAATAATTTACAAAGATAAATTAAATTTTAATGAAATTCAAGTGATATTTATTCAATTATATTTTAATTTAACTAATTTTTATAGTTGATATCAATTTAACATTTAATTTTTATATTAAGACCTTCTATACTTATGATAACTTTCTCTTTAGAAACCAACTTTTTCATCGCATATACAAGTGTAATTTTAAATTTGATTTTTTGAGTTCTATTTTTTAAATTTGGAAAAATGGTTTCCATATTTATAATAATATTAATTTATATTATATAATTATTTTAAATTAATTTTTTACCATTATTAATAATAAAAGTAGTAAAAATTAATTGTCATCATTAAAGTAAAAAACAAATTTACAGGGGGTTAAACAAAAAAGATTATGGTAAAAATGACATATAATTGTCAAAAAATGGATCGAATTATTAAGAAATTATTATATATTAGATTTTAGAAAAAACCATTTTATTGTCTTTTTCATGAGAAAAACATGGGTCTAATTGATTTTTATCATAAATTCCATGTGTGTCATCTCCACCACTTATTATTGGTCACCCACTATCCCCTCTAATTTAAACATCCTGAGACATTTTATAGCTAATACCTACTAAAATAACTTCTTTAGTCTAATTAAAACTTATTAGGTCCCCTGTTTTGATCATGAATCCAACCTAGGAATTATTTTTGTTAGAACCATAAGACGCCGTCCCATGAAGAGGTAAATTTCTTAAACGAGTGTTTTTATTTTCTTTTTCCATCCATCTCCTTCAAATATGATCAATAAATGATTATTTAATAACCATATTATAATCCTTAAACTGATATTTTATTATTTATATTCTATAATATTTATCCATATCCTTCTCCATCAAATGGTAAATAAAAATTTTGTTCGTGTGTTCAGAGGACTTCCACCACAAAAAGCGATGTAAGTCTTTTTCCATAAAAACACCTCATGATTGTTTATAATTTTGTATTTAATTTATATTTATAATTTTTATGATATTATTATACTTTTTAATTATAATATCACCTATATAATATTTGTTTTCATGCTTTTTAACATATTATCATGTCACTCATGTGTACAGTAGACTGCCGCTTCACGACGCAGTGTGATTCATTTATCACTTACACTTAATATGGAAGGTAATAAGGATAAACTTATTGAATATATGTGTTATATATGAAATTATATATATTATTTAAACTAATATATCAACCAATTATTTACTCTTTTACTCGATATTATAATGATATCATCACTCATGCATATGTACGGTATACGGTCTCTATGGAGTGATGGAATTAATTTTGCAAGTTCGAACATCAAGAATGATTCTATAAATTTATCTAATGAGTAAATATTATAATTATAAAATTATTAAAAAATTTAGGTGATGTGTCTATATCGTATACTAATGAAGTAGAACATTCATGACAAAACATACATGAGAATAGAAGGTAATTAACACCTGAAACAACATAAATATTGAAAAATTATTAAAAAATGGGTGATAAAATGTTATAAGTGGGTCATATAAGTCATTTTAAAACTGAATAAGATTTTTTTATAAATTAATAACATTATTTAAACCACTGTATATTAAAATAAATAGTGATCAAGAAAAATTAAGTGTAAGGCAAGGGACTTATTATCAATTTCACTTCATTGAGGAATATTATAATTTTATGCACTTCTTTTATTTTATATTGTGTATATACATCCCATATTTCATGTAATATCATGAATATATAATAATTCATGGTATTTTATGTACTAATATTAATTATTTCATCTATGGGGATTCGACAAGAAATTTTCCAAGTGGTAAATAATTTCATAACTTAGTTTCTTTTCATTGGGTTATATTACTTCTTCATTATCTTTAGGGTTAAATGATTATGAGTGTAAATAAATTTTAATATATTTTGTTTTATTTAAAATTGTTTTATATTTATTTACCTTTGATACACATAATTGATTCACTAACTAATTCCCACTTCAACGTTATGTTCTATGTAAGGTTTTATTTAACAATATCATTTTAATCATAATTATTTATACATGAACATCCCTTAAAGGAAATTATTTCACCATTATCTAATAAAATTTTTTGATTTTATTATCATCTAGTTATTCATTATGTTTTCAAGTAATAAAACCATTCTCCTACTCTTTCATGCTTCCAATGATTGAGATTTTGTTTAAGAAAATATGTTTTCTTTTATATCATTTGTCGGAAAAAAAAATCATTTGGAATCATTTTTTCTAAAAAACATTAAAAATTGGTTTTAACATTATCTAAATTATGTATTAAATAACTTTTTACAAAAAAAGTAGTTTTTTATTTTTTTAAATAATCATTATTTAATTTTCCAAAAAAATATGATTGTATTTTACCAATAATGTGAAAAGAAACATTCTTTTAATGTGTATGATACTTATAGAATTTTCTATTATGATGAACTCTAAATGTTTTAAATATTTTTTTACATTTTAAAATTATTATATTCAAATAACTTTATTTCCAAAATATTTTTAGAACATTTAGTTTTAAAAAAAATCAATGTGATATTGTTGTCTTCCTCAAAAATGTTTTTGATGACTTTTTTATTCTATATATAATAATAAACTACATAAACCCTTTATTATACCTATGATCCACTGGTGATATTTTGTATTGATAACATACTTATTGTTTCTCTATATAGCTTATAATCTCATTTACCAGTGAATGTATCAATACACTTTTTCTTGATTTGTTTTTTTGGTCATTAACATTACATTTAAATATTCACATTCTTATTATAATTGGACATTAAATGTCCCATAAATATAAATATTCTTATCAAACATAATACATAAACCAAATATCATTTCTATATATGATATTTTACTTTTAAAGTTGTATATATTACTGGGGAAATTATTCTTAATCTTTATTCCATAATCGATATGTAAATTTGATGATAAGTCATGTTGTTCATGAATTAAATATATTATTATATATGTAAGGAATGATTTGAACATAAATATATAGATGGGGCACGGTTATTGATTTCCCCTCAATGCATTAGTAGTCTCATGAGATGAATCAGTTTCCTAGAATTAGTTAATGGGGTTTCAGGTGCATACCTACCCATTAGTTTTAAAATATCTTGTTAAATAAATTAATAGTAGAGGTGTCAGGATTCTTTAGGTCATACAGACCAATAATTAATCATGTCCTTCATTGAGAATTCAGTAATTATTATCCATGAGATTTTCACAATGATATTATCTCTATATCAATTTTATTTCACTTATTTATTTAATTGAATTTGGGTTTTGGGTTTTGTTATTTAACTTTAAATATTGAATCATCCTTATCTAATCATGATAGTAAAATTATTCAAATGGAATTTTTGTTCAGTTATTTACCTTTTGATGTAGATTATAGATATTGATGCATGATATCTTCCATTTTACATAACACCTAATGATTATTTGAGGTCCCCCAGATTTTTTTTCCTTTATTAGGAATCAAGGAAATGTAATATGACTAATATAAAAGTATATGCTAGAGGAAATAATTTTTTTCTTGAAAAAAATTATGTTGTAATTTTTGTATTCAAATTTAATATGGGAACCATGTATGTATCTAGTTTACCAGGTTCACTAGACTATTCGATCCCTTAGGATGTGATACTCCAATCTTATTCCAAAATTATAAAGAAGACACTATCTCTGGTTTACTAAGACTAGGGAAATTAAAAAATTAATTTTATTTTCGTATTTAGAATATTTGAAATTTACATAGTTTTATTTTTCTTATTTTTTTAAAAAAGGTTGATTTTGAGTAGAAAATTGGTTTTTAAAATATTTTTTTTATTTTATAATTACATAAGTGTATAAAAACCTTTTAAGTACTAATATGTGTATTTATGTAATATCCTAATTCATTTTTATATATACATTGAGCTTAAAAATCATAGCTCAAGTATTTTTGAACAAAATGAAAATCATAGTTTAGCAAAAACTATTTTCATTGTTTTATTTGAATCAAGTATCTAAAATGTGAGATTTAGTTTTATATTTATATAAAAGAATCATACCTTTTATTTTTTTATAATATACCAATTTATTTCATTTTAATTGATAATATTAATATTTATGTCCTACAAAAAAATTATAATACTAAAATCACATTATTCATAAAAACTATTTTATCTGATTAATTGTGTTTATTATAAAATTAACGTTCTAACCTATAGAAATTTAATTTGGTAAAATTATTTAAAAAAATAAAATGGAAGTTTTAAAATAGTTAAAATATTAAATAGTTATTTTTTTCATTGAAATTAATTAAAAATGAAAATAATTATTTATCAAGGTAAAATTAAATTAGTTTACAATTTAACATGATAAAAGAAAACACCATAGAACACTCCATTTTTTCAAATAAATTAATTTTTTAGATGATTTTTCAAAAAACTCTTTCATAACCCATTTTTTAAATTTTCTCCATTAATATTTAAATATTGATAGTATATTATTAAAAATGTATTAAATATTTCTTGAACTACCATTCTTTTCATTGATAAAAAGATAAAAAAATTCATCACTTCAAGTCTCACCTATAATTAAAATTTATTATTGAAACTCTGAATCCTTTCTCCACCTATAACACTCTCCAATTTCCATTATCTTGTGTTCACCTATATTTTTCTTATGTCCCCCATTTCTAGGGAAATTTCAAAGAGAAAACTCAATATTCTATCTTGAGTATTACATTAACATAGTATTTTCATTTAAAATATTCCTTTTTAAATCATCACTAACAATATTAATATATTTAATTAAGTATCATTAGTATACTGAAATTTCATTATATTAATTTTTCCTTTACTACATTCCATTTACATAGAAAAATAAGTGAATTTTAATCGTGTATTTTGAAGATAATGACCACTATGAAGTAAAGTTTTTCATTTTTCATATTTATTTTTGATATTTATTAAAATAACATAAAATATGATTCAATAACATGAAATGTCTTAAATAACATCATTATTAATTTTTATTAAGGAATTATACACTTTCGTTACCATACTCATCCATTTTTATATACCGTGTTCATGTTTGGGTTGGTTTAACTGACTTCTTACCTAAATGATATAAAAATCTATCATGGTTGGATATGCGAACATAAAAATTATTATTTTCATAAGGTGATATAAATTTAAAGGCTTTTTTTTGTTCTGGATTAGTTATTTTAATTATTTGACTTATTATTAAAATGTCAATGTCGACTTTCAAAATTACCAAAATTAGCTGACATTGATTTCAATTTTCTGGAAAAATATATCAAACAAATATAATTAGTAAATATCATATGAAAATAGAGAGTTCTTATTAAATTAAATATATAAGGATAAGTTGAATAGTAATAGACTTCAAAAATGTAATTTGATAATTCAGTAAGTTAAGCACATCCATAAAATAATCCTGTATTATAGTAAGGGTGTCATCTCAAAATTTCATTATTTAAGACACATTTTCTTATATAAACCTCTTTCATTTTATATTTTCTATATAATGCCAATTTGAGATATTTTTTCACGATTTAACATTTATTCATCATGTTTTATTCTCAATTTTAATCAATATATATCATGAGGATTTGATTTAAATTCTCCTCAAGTTATGATGGGTTTTTATGACTCAAATGATCTTTATGGGTCATAATCACTCCAATTTGACTATTGTATATTGAGACTAGTATCTACAAAAATATGGTTTTATAATTTTTTATTTCCACCTTATTTTATTAGTAAATCATGTTTCCCGCTAAATTCGTCATCTTTTTTTATTTTATTATTTTTTGAAAATATATTTTTTCTTATAATAAATTCTCATCTATTTTATTGAATTTTTATTCCTTTTTCAAGTTTTTACATCCCACAAATATTCTCCAGTCCCTTAAGGGGAAAATTTATTTTTATCTCCAATGATCTTTATATTCCCCCTTGTTATTTTTTAAAATTTGTTTCATTATCAATTTAATGATATTGGTTATAAATAATGGTCTTTTTTTAATATTAAAATTGATTTTTTATACCATGATCATATATTCTACCCTTATATAAAACATTTTGATATATACATTATTTATTATCATGGTCTATTTGTTGATTTTTTTTATAAATCCATCTTTTAAAATTTTTTCTCCTCACATAAAAAAATGGTTTTTAGAAATTCACAAGAGAATCACATATTTTTTAGACTATATTAAGATATGATTTTTATGAAAAATTCTCTTCGTTATTTCCCTTACATATTCAGAGGAATTTTATCCAAAAAAGGAGTAGTTCATAAACCAAAAAAAATTTCATATTAAAGAAGATTTTGGGATGATCATGAATTTTGATATTAAATGAACATGATTTATTTTATTTGGATTCATTTAGAAATGTAATGAAGATCATTTTATTTTCATGGGATTATTTATAATTATATCATTGAATTTATGCTATATAGATATCATATATACATATATATGGATGATGATGTGTGAGGTCCTCTATTTTCCACCAATTAATTTTGTATAGTTTTATATCTCATGAGATAACTATGTAAATCAAATACTGAATTATCACTCTACTATGTGAATCATGTAGTGGTGCTTTCTCTAATACGTGAATTGGGTAGTGATGCCTACTCTATTATAGGAAGAATCTGGTGATACCTACTTTACTATGATATGAATACAAATGTTTTTGGGAATTTTATTTTAAATTATATTCCTTACTTAAAATATTTACAAATGTTTATTAATATTCTATATGCAAATGATATTACACTTTTTTTATGATTTCATGTTTTATTTAATTTTTTTATTATGATTCTAAGACATTTTTATAACATTTAACTCGTTTTATTTCCCTATTCCATGATCCATAATTTCTAATCATGTTTGATGATTTTCACATTTTAATCCTCAAAATTGTCTACTGATATTTCACCCATTCTCATGTTTTTCATTATTTTTATTATCTATCCATTATGAATAGTTAATATATTTCCCTTACTAAGAAGCAAAGATCACTCCATTATTTGGATTACATTCCATATGTTATGAATAATATTATATGATATGACATGTATAGAATAGGGCCTAGTGGAGAATGATTTTGGATAAATGATCACATGTGTTATAATATAAGATGTTTTTGTGGCTAGTCTTTGTGAAACTAATCCTTTATTCCACTAGGTTGTATAATTATTTGGGAGATATATTATCTAAAATATACAACCAATGTATTATTTATTTATTTTTATCTACAGTCGTACATTATTGGATATATATGATTATTATATAATTAAGAGGTATATGATCAATTAGAAAGAGTTAAATATTCACCATAGGGGATAGTTGGAGATAATAAAGTATTGTGATTATTCTATACATTACCACTATTGAAAGTTTAATAGGTGGATTATTATATAATTAATAAAGACAAGTATAGTTATTATATGAAAAATATTGAATGAGTTCCAATATTTATGAATTTGAAGAAGATGGACCTTGGAATCATGAAGAAAGGGGATTGATCATATCATTAGGAGTTGAATGATTCACTATCAATTCGTCTAAGTATAAATGAAGAATAGATGGATGATTTGAGATAGTAGAAGAAGGATAATAATGTTCTTTGGTTAATAAATGATTATAATGAAATGATAAGGTTTAATAATCAATTATGTGTCCTGAAAATAATAGTCTTAAAGAAGAATCTAAGGGATAAATCTCAAATTTCATCATTATCTATTCACCCCGAATGTAAAATGAATAATAGAGATGTGAAAGATTATTTTTGGAAGGATAAAATGAAACTTCATATTACATATTATATATATATATATGTCATTATTTTAAGGCTATGGGATTGAATTGTAAGGTAATGATATAATTATTATCATTAAAATAATGAAAATTAGAAACCATTACCATGAATTTCATCATTAGACTCACCAAAAATTCCATTGGGAATAAGGCTATTATGTTGTAGTGGATTTCCTTTTGAATTAATATCATATAATTTCCATTAAATAATAATAATCACTTGAGTATATTTTTGGGATATAAATTGAAAATGTGTTATGGTTTCTTCATGTACCATTGTTTATTAGATCTATTTATTATTTTAGGTTTACCTTAATGTTTATGGAGAAGTTTTAAACTCTCTTTGAATTAAGGGATGATCTTTATAACTGAATATCATCATTAGATAGATAGATAGTGTAAAGGGCATATTCAATCCCTAGAATATTTTTTGGGTTAATGTTCTATATATTTTATAGGTGGATAAGATCAACCCCATTCATTGGTACATTTTTCTTACAAAAATATATTCACTCAATCATTTAGATGGTACTTGATGAAGCCTTTTATAGTAGGATTTGGTCACGACCCATCCCTCGAGGCTCGTGCCGTGAGTACCCCAAGCCCGCCTTCCATAGGCTAGGGGTTGGCGACATGCACTGAAAGGCGTATTCCCTAAAACTGGTAAGGAATTGCCTTTATATCCTATAAACACATGCAACCATGAACACAACAAGATATGAACACATGTAAACTATATAGAAAAAAGCGTGTTGAATGTAAGAGGGGTTGAAATACAAGCACAATAGTTAAGGTACAAGTACAACTGAAATAAAATATGACTGAAGAAAGAGAAAGAAATCTAATGGGTCGTCCTGCAAGGTTCCTACCTAAAGGGTAGGTACATATTGCCTCCTCAGCACTCCACATCCTCCAATCTCCTCTATGTACTAACATTCCATATGGTCCACCTCCGGGCACCGTCTGGTCTAGGTACCCTCAGCCTCGATCAGCATTGTCTGTCGTCTGCACCAAAGAAAACTAGGTGCGAGCATAACCCGTGCAGGGGAGAGTGTAACGATACTCAGTAGGGACCCCGAGACCCTCAATATCTCACAAAATCCACAAAGGATAAACCACAAAGCATGAAATCAACTAAAAACCATACTTAGGTATATTCCCATACATATACCTAAGTTATCAAGTATACCTATCTCAATCATGAGGAAACACAGGGTCGAACCCAATGCCCCAAATCTCAACTATTCCACAAAGGAAGGAATGCAACAAAGGTAAGTACCAAATAGGTACGAAAAATAGAACAATGTCACCAAGGTATTACCATGAAGGAAAGTACCACAAAGGTACGAACTCAACTCACATGAGGTATAACATAGGTACAGTAGTAGAGATGATTAGATGTAACTACTAGTTCATCTTAATCTGTTAAGAGGCAGACCCCCGATGGATCATAAATCATCATCAGATCCACATAGGATCATAGTACATCATTAGACCCACACAGGATCCTAGTACCTCGTCAGACCCACACAGGATCCTAGTACAACGTTTGACCCTCAAAGGATCCAAGTACATCGTTAGTACATTGTCAGACCCACACAGGATCTTAGTACATTGACAGTACATTTTCATACCCACACAGGATCCTAGTACATCTTCAGTATGTCGTCAGACCCAAACATGATCTTAGTACATCATCAGTACGTCCTCAGACCCACACAGGATACTAGTACATCACCAATATGTCGTCAGACCCACACAGGATCCTAGTACCTCATCAGTACATCGTCAGACCCACAAAGGATCCTATTACATATTTAGTACATCTTCAGAACCACAAAGTATCCCAGTACATCCTCATTACATTGTCAGACCCACATAGGATCCTAGTACATCGTCACAGCAAGCTACAAGGTACCTACACTAAGCTTTCTCATATCTTGGAGAGTCCGCTCCTAAAGCTACTGGTTGATACTCAAACATCCAAAAAAATCCATTAAAGAAGTATCCCAATGGACCTCCATGTAATATTTGTCTCAACGCAATAGACAGTGCATCAATTGGATACGCAGTCGGTATGTTATTAGAATTTTAGTTCGGAGGGCCCAGTGGGAATCGTGCTCAATCCAACCCGATTGTACCCCCAACATTATCCCAAACTGATGTGGGGTATACCAAAAGGTTTGTTTCTCTCCAAGTTTCCTGGTACCATAGACGGTTCATCAAACGGGCACTTGATGCCAAAGTTATGGCCAAAAGTACATATAGGGTCGGAACTGGTCTAGGTTTGGTCTGACCCAGTTCGACCGACCCGGCCCGACCCAGCCTGGTCCGACCCAGTCTGATTCGGGTCACCCCGGCCCATGGGGTCCGGCCCAGCCCACTGGGTGGCATGGCCTGACAGCTCGAGTTGGCCACATATGGGGGGGGGGGGGATCTGCGCACCCCCCACTCTCAAACATTGAACGGATCTGTCATTCAGTTTCCAGCCAGCACGCGGGACCCGAGCATGTCCTGCTCGATCCAGCTTGGCTGGCCAAAATGGCCATCCCTTGGGTTTTCCCAGCGGAACGTCGTGCGCCTCTGCTCCGCAGTTGGCCGAATGCCGGTCGCGCCTTTTCCATCCACCACGGTCAGGAGGGTCATGACCCCTTACCCCGACAGTGGAGCATCATGCACCACCTCTCCGCAGCCGGCCAAATGCTAGCCTCCTTCCCCTTCATTAATGTAGAACAAACTGCAGCCCTTTCTCATCCGGTGGTGTGAACACACGTCGTCGTACCATCATGCGGCTAGCCTCCTCTATCCTCCACCTTTATCCACAGTGTAGGATACAAAAACCATGAATAACAGTGGTGGGATCAGGCCAGGTTTTTTTGGCCCTCACCCTCCACATTAGTTCGGTAGCAGGCAGATCAAGAGGATTAATTCAACTCAAACCACTAAAAAGAAACAAAGAAACCCCTACCTCAATGGTTCAGTTTGAATATTTTCCATGGTTGAAATGGATTGGTGTTTGTCATTCTCGAAACAAGTATCCTCTAATGACTTCAGTGAGGAGAGGAAAAAGGTGAAGTCAGTGACGACAGCATTTCCTCGATCATTGGTTAATTTTTAATTGGAGATCCTTCGACAAAGTTCTTCATTGAAGAAATATTCGTTGAAGGAGAAGAGTTCTTCATTGGAGAATGTTTCTAGAAAATTCTCCCCACTCTCCCCTTTGCCAACAATTTTTTCCACCAATGATTAAATGAGGAGCTAATATAAATTTAATTAGTTTTATACATTTAATTTATGTTGGAACAAAAATAAATGGCTCAAATAATTAATTGGAGAGTTGGAAATATATGTTTTGAGGAAGTCTATGGTTTTACTCTTCATTAATGAGGGCTTTCAAGGGGTTGCTCCCATTGAGAGGGTTTGGGTGGTTCCCACCATTAGGAATTCAAAATGGGGGTTTTAGTTCATGTTTTCCTCACCTCTTTAACATTCACATGGGAGTTTTCAACAAAAAATAAAATAGAAGTTTATCTTATTTTATTTTTTTGTATCCATAAAAAATTGAAAAACAATCTTTCACCCTCGAACTACGGTTGAGGTAAAGGTATCCTTATGAAAATATCGGCACTTCGAGTTCAACAGTGTCCTCGGATTTCAATTCTGAGCACTTGTTTAAAAGTTACAAAAACATGCTCGCACGTTTACTGAACGTACCGGAAAAAAATTTCAAAAATTAATTCCAGGCACATCGGGCCTCATAATCTTGCACCGTCAATTTTCAAGGACTCATAAAATTCCCATATAATTAAAAAGATTACATGGAATTTTTGGTTCTTTACATTCTTCCCACATCAGGGATTTACATCCCCGTAAGCCACAACTCAATATAAGGAAACAAGTGGAGGTAGTAAGCACACATCTGATCCTCCCACTACCATGTTCTCTCCTAGAGGTTCTTGTGCAGCCAGTGAATGTGCACCAGATGTATCGACAGCCCATGAAGGACCCGCTCTTTTCAATCCTCAATCTCTACTGGAACCTCTGTAAACGTCACCCCATCATCGATGTCTAGCTTGCTATGGTCGATGATGTGAGAAGAGTCGTGCATGTATATCCTCAGCTAGGATACGTAGAAGACTTCATGCATCCAATGCAACTGAGGGGGAAGTGCTATGAGGTAAGACACCTTTCCAACATTTCTAAGGACTTGAAAAGGCCTGATTAACATCGGAGATAACATTCCACCCCGGCCAAATCTCAGAAAACCTCATCGAGATGAGACCCATAGAAAGTCATTATCACCATCCTAAAACTCCAGAGGTCTCTGTTTCCTATCGGCGTAAGACTTATGCCTACTTTGTGCAGTCTTAATCCGCTCTTAGATGATCGTATCTTCACTATGGTTTCTCGTACCATATCTGGTCCCATGAGTGTTAACTCCCCTTGGTCAGTCCAGCACAGAGATGATCTGCAAAGTCACCCGTACAATGCCTCAAAAAGTGTCATCTCAATGGTGGAGTGATAGTTGTTATTGTATTCAAACTCCGCCAAGGGAAATTGATCCTCCCAGTAGTGATCGAAGTCAAGGATGAAATCACGTATCATTTCCATGAGGGTCTAAATGGTCTACTCAATCTGGTCATTCGTCTGAGGATGGAAGGTGGTGCTCAAATGAAGCTACATCCCGAAATCCTCCTAAAACCCATTCCATAGTCATGAAGTGAAACATGTATCACGATCGAAGTCAATTTTCAAGGATACTCAATGTAGCTGCACAATCTCTTGCACATAGAGGCATCCCAAGCTCTCTACGGAACTCTGCTCTCTGATCGGTAGGAAGTGGGCCGACTTGGTTACTCAGTTGATGATCACCTAGATATAATCATGAACTCTTGATGTATGTAGAAGTATAATCACCAAGTATATGGATATCCCATCCCACATCCACTCTGAAACCTCTAAAGTCTAAACTAATCATGCTGGTACCTAATACTCTTCCTTCACTTGCTGACAAGTGAGGCACCTAGAGACAAACTCTGCTACTACTTTCTTCACTCCCAGCCACCAGTACTATCGTCAGAGGTCCGGGTAAATCTTCACCACTCCTGAATGTACCACTAGAGGGGATGTGTGGAACTCCCTCAATAATTCCTCCCGAAGTGATAATGGTACCATGGTACGTCCTCTGAAAATGATGACGTTCTCCCCACCTTCAAAAACTCAATCAGGTGCCTGTCATGTGGATATATAAGCACATCAAGCCTTGCAGTCAATGTCCCCACGTTGCGCCTCCCCGACTCACTGAAGAAGTGGGGGAGTGACTGTAGGATACTGAAGAAAAGATGCTCCATCTCGATCCACAAAGGATATCTAAAAAGCGGTAAGATGCACTCTCACCTCACCTAGAAGTTGTATACCAGATCTCCTACTGAGTGCATCTGCTACAAAGTTCCATTTCCCAGGATTATAGACTATCACTAAGTCATAGTAGTGGAGAAACTAAATCCAATGTTGTTTTCTCAGGTTCAGGTCCTTCTGAGAGAAAATATACCAGAGACACTTTTGATCTGAGTAGACTATAAAACGCCCGCCCATCAAGTAATGTTGCCACATATTCAAGGAGAATACCACTACTACTAACTCTAGGTCATGGGTAGCGTAGTTTTGTTCATGATGTCTCAGCTTTCGAGAACCATATGTGATCACTGCTCGCTCCTACATTAGGACACATCCAAGCCCAGTCCCTAATATGTCACAATAGACTACGTACCCTATACCATCCTCTAGAAGCCTAAAGACGGGGGCACTAGTCAGCCTCTGCCTCAGCTTCTGAAAACTCCGCTAACATTTCTCCGACCACATGAAGGGTTTCCCCTTCTTCTTCAACACTGATAAAGGTGCTGCAACTCTAGAGAAATCTCGCACAAACCTCCAATAGTATCCATCCAATCCCAGGAATCTTCGTACCTCTGTCACACTCCGGGGTGGCTCCCAAGAAAGTACCACCTCAATCTTCACTGGATCCACTAAAACTCTAGCCACTAAGATGACGTGTCCTAGAAAATGCACCTCTCGGATCCAGAATTGACACTTTGAGAGCTTACCATAATGTTGTGCTCTCGGAGTGTGTCCATAACTATCGGCAACTGATAGGCATGCTCCTCCTCAGTAGCCAAGTATATCAGAATGTCATCGATGAAGACTACTACAGAGTGATCAAGGTGTGTCGAAAAGATATTGTCCATGAGTCCCATGAACACTATTGGGGAATTGGTCATGTAGAAATCCATAACCAGAAACTCATAATGTCCATACTGACATCTGAAAGCCATCTTCTACACATCCATGTCTCGCACTCTGAGATGGTGATAGCCTGACATGAGGCCTATCTTTGAGAATCATCGTGCTCCCTTCATCTGATCAAAGAGATCATCAATACTCGGGAGTGGGTACTTGTTCGTCATAGTCAACTGGTTCAGGCACCGATAGTCGACACAAAGTCTCAAGCTCCCATCCACTTTCTTGGTGAAAAAAATCGATCCTACCCAAGGAGAAACACTAGGAAAAATGAATCCATTCCCCTGTAAGTCCTCCAACTATACTCGCAACTCATGATGCTCTGCGGGAGCCATCTGATATGCTAGTGTAAATATCAGTGTCGTCCCAAGGTACAAGTTAATGTAAAAGTACACCTCTCTATGAGTAGGTAGACCCGAAACATCATCAAGGAAAACATCCGCGTTCTAGTCCACCACTATAGGATAGGTCGAACTCCCCCACAGAAACCACTCTGAGGGTAAGGCTAGCCAACTGATGCGTAATCAACTGCACTCTCTTCTGGGTAAGTCCATCATGTGCTACAAAGGCTCCCTTCTCACCGGTGAGGGTAAACCTAGTCCCATTCATGAGAACACTCAGCACTTTGCACCTAATATATTGAATCTAAGCATGTACTGTAGATAACCATTCCATAACCAAGATGATGTCATAAGGCCTCTACGCCACTACTAGGAGATCCCAGCCGAAGTTATCACCTCTTAGAGTAAGCTCAAACTGTCAGCACCAGTGTGTAATCATAGAATCCACTCTTGTAGGTGTCTCTAGCTGTAAGGATCGATCCAGTGGCTCCATCAGAACCTCCGATCTCCTAACGATGGCATTGGTAATAAAAGAATAACTGGAACTTGTGTCTATATGTACTGCAGCTAAGGTGGAGTAGACACAGATCATACCTCGTATCATCTCTGGCGCACCTGATCGTTGGCCTCAACTGCCTAGAGCTGAGCTCGCCTCTTTCCTCCTACTCCCTGTGTTCGGGGTGGACCTCCTGGTGGTGTTGGAGGTAACATCTCGAATCATCTCTCACTACCAGCTGCATGGCTAGCTCCTCTGTCACATCCACCTGCTCCCTACGGTACTCCTCTTTTGAACCTCTATCTCTGCCTGGGTGGTCCCTCGACCATCCTATGATCATCCGTACAATGGGTCAGACAGTCACGAGCCATGTGACCCTACCCGCCACATGTGAAACACTACATGTTCCATACATGACTGGCTCTGTCTCTAGTACCCTGCACAACCAATCCTAAGTCTTGTAGTCGTCCACCTGTAGGCCTAGTCCTCTAGGACCTCTGTGACATCTGTCTCCTACCAACTATAGAATACATCGCTACGTGACTTATGGTGGTGGGTCTCGCTACTGGTGACTACTCAGTAAGAAAACTCTCCACTAAGAGGGATCGTTATAATAACCCTACTTGTTTCGGGATGCTGAGTGAGATCATCGAAGACCTGATCTCTGGACTGAGTCCCTACTCAAAGGTCTAGGCCCTGAGGAATGGGTCATGCACCATATCAGGGGACTAATATTAGATGGCAGTGATCCTCCCGGAGTACTGAGCAACATTCATGCTTCCTTTCTACAAATGAAGAATATCCTATATGTGCATTGTGCGCAGAGTCGTTGGGACAAACCCTGCTTGAAACAGGTTCTCGAAGTCTACCAAGAGAAGTGTCACCTCTTTGTGAACCTGGAGTATCAAGGTCCACCATTTTCCTATTGTTTCCTGTAGTATACTGGCAGCAAGGATCACCATGAGATTATCGAGTGTCCCTACCAGTCGTAAAACTCTCTCCATGGCCTTCAACCAATCCACAGCCTCTTATGGGTCTGTCACTCCCCTGAACCTGGGTGGCCTCTAGCGCTGGAACTCATGCAATGTCCTCAAGTGGCGTGTACCCTCTACTACTAGTGCTACTGGAATCGGTGGTGCAACGGGTAATGGTATGGCTGGTGCCTCCACTGGTGCCTCTACGGGAAGAGGTCCCTAAAACAAGGCCTCGTCGCTCGGTGTGCAATCAGTGCATACTATACTCGGGACCCTAGATGGTTGTCTATGTGGAGGCATCCTGAAAGGAATCAGGTGCTCCACAGTCAATAAGTTATACCTGGTGAGCTAACTCAAAGGGATCACAAATAATACTCTTGAAAACACACATGTAATCAATGTTTTCGTGCACTGAGTTGGAAATTAGAAGTCCGGGTCCTAGTGTATGGATATGTCAGTCTCCACACCAACATTGGGTTCCCCAAACTAGTAACCACACTCACAAAACTTAACACTATTTTCTTTAAAAATATGATCAGATTCCAATGTTCTACAATCGAACCGACTCCTCTGATACCAATTTGTCACGACCCATCCGCCAGGGCCTGTGCCGTGACTACCCCAAGCCTACCTTCCATAGGCCAGGGCCTAGAGACTAGCACCGAAAGGCGTATTCTCTAAACCCGAGAAGGCATTGACTCTATATCCTATAAACACATGCATCCAGGCCCACATCAAGAAACGAATACATGTAAACTGTATATAAAAAAGAGTGATGAATGTAAGAGGGGTCGGAATACAAGCCTAACAGTAAAGGTATATGTACAACTGAAATACAATATGACTGAAGAAAGAGAAAGACAGCTATTGGGTCATCCTCTGAGGTTCTTACCTGAAGGGTAGGTATAGATCGCCTCCTTAGCACACCATGTCTGTCCATCTCTTCTGCATACCGACACTCTGTATAGTCCACCTCTGGGCACCGTCTAGTCCTGGTACCCTCATCCTTGATCTGTGTTGTCCGTCATCTGCACCAAACACAACCAGGTTTGGGCATAGCCCGTGCAGGGGTGAGTATAATGATACTCAGTAGGGACCTGGAGACACTCAGGGTCTCACAAAATCCACAAAGGACAAACCACAAAGAATGAAATCAACTGACAACCCTTCATAGGTATATTTCCATATATATACCTAAGTTATCAAGTATACCCATCTCAATCATGAGGAAACACAGGGTCCAACCCAAAATCCCAAAGCTCAACTATTCCATAAAGTAAGGAATACCACAAAGTTAAGTACCACATAGTTATTCCACACATAATAATACCACCATGGTATTACCACAAAGGAAAGTACCACATAGGTAAAAACTTAGCTCACACCAAGTTTAACTTGGGTACAGTAGTAGAGATGATTATATGTAACTACTAATTCATATTAATCTGTTAAGAGTAAGACCCCTAGAGGATCCAAAATCATAATCATACCCATAGAGGATCGAATTACATCGCCATACCCACACAAGATCCTAGTACCTCGTCAGACCCACATAGGATCCTAGTACATTGTCAGACCCACACAGGATCCTAGTACATCGTCAGTATAACGTCAGACCTGCACAAGATCCTAGTACATTTTTAGTAGTTTGTCAAACCTACAAAGGATCCTAGTACATCATTAGTAAATCTTCATACCCACATAAGATCTTATTTCATCGTCAGTACGTCATCAAACCCACATAGGATCCTAGTACAACGTCAGTGCTTTGTCAGACATACACAAGATCCTATTACATCATCAGTACGTCGTCAGAACCACACAGGATCCATGTACATTGTTAGTATGTTGTTAGACCCACACAGGATCCTATTACATCGTTAGTATGTCATCAAACCCACACAAGATCCAAGTACATCATCACATCCAGCTACAGGGTACCCACATGAAGCTTGCTTTTCTCCAGGAGAGTCTTCTCCTCAAGCCACTAGTTAATACTCCAACCGAAAAGAATTCCCACTAAGAATTATCCTAATGGACCGCCATGTAATAGGGGTCTCAACGCAATATTTAGTGCATCAATCGGACGCTCGGTCTGTAAGTTATTATCCTTTTAGTCCCAAGGGCCTGGTTGGATTCGTGCTCGCTCCAACCTGACCATACCCCAACTTTATCCAAAACTCAATAGGGGTATACCAAAAGGTCCATTTCACACCAAGGTTTCCAATGCCACATAATTTTCATCAAATGGATTCTCACTGCTAATGTTATGGCCAAAAGTACGTATAGGGTTGAAACTGGTCTGGGTCCGGTCCGACCCGGTCGGACTGACTCGTACCGCAGGGTCCGGCCCGGCCTAGCCACATGCAGGGGGAGCTGCGCACCCCCCATTCTCAAACACCAAATGAATCGGCCATTCAGTTTCCAGCCAGCATGCAGGACCCAAGCAGGTCACACTCGGTCTAGCTCAGCTGGCCGAAACGGCCGGCCCATAGGTCCTCCTGGCAATGCATCATGCACCGCCGCTCCGCAGTCGGCCGAACACTGGTCGTACCTCTGCCATCCTCTATTTCCAGAAGGGTCGTGGACCCTTGATTAGATGATGGTGCATCATGTGCCACCTCTCTACAGCCGGCCTAACATCGGCTGCCTTCCCCTTCGTCATCGCGGTACAAGCCGCCACTATTTCCCATTGGGTGGCGTGGTCGCGTGCTGTCGCCCCGTCGTGCGGCCAGGCTCCGCTGGCCATCATCTTTTTCCACCACATAGGACATGACATCCATGAATAACAGTGGAGGTATCGGTCTGTGTTCGTTTGGCCCTCACCCTTCGCATCAGTTCGGTATCAGGAAGATCAAGAAGATTAATTCAACTCAAACCACAAAAAAAAGAATTAAAAAAACCCCTACCTCTAGGGTTCGGTTGGATATTGTCCACATTTGAGATGGATTGGTGTTTTTCTATCCTGAAACAAGTCTCCTCCAATGACATCAGTGAGGATAGGAAAAAGGTGAAGTTGGTGATGACGGCGTTTCCTCAATCGTCAGTTCGTTCGTCGTTGGAGATCCTTCGACGGAGTTCTTCATTGTAGAAATATTCATCGAAGGAGAAGAGTTCTTCATTGAAGAATATTTCTCCAATGTTCTCGCCACTCTCCCATTTATCAATGATTTTTCCCCCAATGACTAAATGAGGATCCAATATAAATTAAAGTTGGTTTATACATTTAATTTATGTTGGAAAAAAATTAAATGGCTCAAATAATTAATTGAAGGGTTGGCAGAATAAATTTGGAGGAAGTCCATAGGTTAACTCTTCATTAATAAGGGAGTTCAGGGGGTTTCTCCCATTAAGATAGTTCAGGTGGTCCCCACCTTTAGGAATTAAAAATTGGGGTTTTAGTTTAGGTTTTCCCCTCTTATTTAACGTTCACATGGGAGGTTTCCACAAAAAAAATAAAAGAGGAATTTATCTTATTTTATTTTTTATTTCCACAAAAAAGTGAAAAACTATCTTTCACCCTCAACCCACTACGGTCGAGGTAAAGGTCTCCTTAAAAGAATATCGGATCTGAGAGTTCCACAGTGTCCTCATATTTTCATTTTGATCACCAGTTTAAAAGTTAATAAAACTCACTCGCATGTTTACCGAACGTACCTAAAAAAAATCATAGATTCATTCCGGGCACACCGGGCTCGGAATCATGCACCGTCAATTTTCACGGACTCGTAAATTTCTCAAATAATTAAAAAAATTACATGGAATTTCTGAGTCTTTAAAAATGTTTAGAACTCCAATGTGCATAATTAATTTGGGTAAAAAAAACTATTATGACCTAAATAGATAAATAAATGGGTGATAAGGAAAGATCAATTCATTAGTACATCAAGGATGCTTTTATTCAATAGAAATTTAATTATAGAAATGGTCGAAGAAATAAATAGTTCTAAGTGGGTGATAAAGTATTCCTATTAATATATCAATAGAATAATGTTATTTGTTTTATTATAAAGTGAATATTGATAAGTGAATATATTTTTGGCTTAAAAATTTTCAGTTGTATAGAAATGGTTTTTTATCACTTGTTTATTTCACTGAATCTATCTCCATATCAGGATGTGATCCATCTATCTCTCTAGAAGAAGTACATACTAGATCATTTACATGTAACCCAATAATATTTTATACCAATATATCATGATTTCTATTATGTGGAACAAACAAGGGATACTCTATATCAATGTTCAAATGTTTTTTCAAATAAGACAACTCACCTATTTAAATTGTTTTGGTGAAACCATAATTTTGAGGATGCTACGTGAGACCCTAAGGATGTGATGAGGTAGAAGTATCCTTAGATGTTTGAATCAATGTGATGGAATTTTGAGTATGGAATTATTATATGGGTGTATAATGTATCATCATGAGATTTTATGAAATAAATATCATTGTATTATTTTTATTTTATTCATATATTTCTTTACATGCAACATCGAGTTTAAAAAACACCATATACTATTGAATTATTATTTAGTGATAGTTATCACTTAGCTATGTAATTTTTGGGTATGATTATGAAAATATAAATAATTAAAAATTATTATTATTTAATGTAACAAAAAAATTATATTTTTACCAATTTCAAATAAATTAAAATAAAATCATTTGAAATGTCAATGAGTTATTCTTCAAAAAACAATTTTTTATGTGTGGGAAATGTGTTTTTATCATAATAATTTAAATAAATTACTATTTATTAATGAGGATAATGATACATATAAACTATATGCAAAATAATATATTTTATCATTTATGTAATTTTATTTATTTAGACTGTATGGTAGTTAAAAAAAATTGAATAAAAAAAGATTTCTCTAAAAAATGTTATTCGTTATATATTACACACTTATTTTTAGAAAATTTTGAGAAATATATACATTTGAATCTTATATAGTTGTTTAAATATTTTTAATCATAATATTTATTATAATAATTTTATTGGTATAATACTTAGTCATAATTAATATTTAAAAAATCCCACTATTTGGGTTAAAAAGGGAATACTTGGGGTGAGTTAAACTAATAAATAGTGGTATAAATTACAAATATATAAGTCTCAATTTAATTGTATGAAGTTATTTTGAAACATATATTATCGAATAATCATTGTATTTTATATTTGGATCTACATTCCCAAGAAATTGACTTAATAGTTTTTTTATCTTTTGGTAATTCCATGTGTGTCTCGCCCTTCACCTAAAAAAGGAACCTCTTCTTCTTCATTATTAAGAAACATTAAGAACAATATCTCAAAAAAATTCATAATAAAACACCTTCCAAGGTTCATTCAAATTATTATTGAGATCATTTTCTTACCCTAAAATCATCTTATTAAGGATTAAGGTGTTTGTTAAAGGAGTCATCTCAAAGAAGTGGAAATCTTATTACTTGACACTTTCACTCTTTATGTATTCTTGTACATCCAATAAAATTATTTTATCAAACCAAAAAAACTTCTAATATCATATAAATAATAATATTTTGTAATTATTAAGAGTAAATCATTTTCCACCTCCTTCATGTCTTAAGTTACAAGAAATTATTGCTCGTATGTATGTGTGGACTACCACCTACACATATCGACATGATTCATTTTTCATCAATTTATTTCATTGCTGGGTATTATACTTTATTTAAAATTTATCTATTATATTATTTAAATAATTTATCTTCTATAATTATAATATATCTACCTTCTTACCATTACATCTTCTATAAAATGATAAAATCACTCGAGCGTACCTGTGGACTAAAACATCCATAAACAATGTGATTTGCTTTTCATTTATACATTACAAAGATAGTAATGATGAACTATTTAATTATTATATGTTTATTTAGGATATTATAATTATTCCTTAAAGTTTATTTATTATTTTTTACTATTTCATTCCTTCCACAAAAAAGTTGAAACCACCACTCGTGCATATATACAGACTACCATCTTCGTGAAGTGATGTAACACATTTTTCATCCATAATTTTTATGAATGGTTATAAAATTTTAAATAATAAATAAATATTATACATAATTTATTATTAAAATAATGGATATGATTAAACCATATCCAAGGTCAAATTATCCTAACCATCGAACCAAATAATGGATTGAAAACATGCCTATTTTTACCTGAATCATCATTTTAATGAAATTGTTAATATATAGAAAATAATATATTAAAAAATAATGATAATTAGTATATAATCTATTAATATGGTTGTGTAATATACTTATAATAGATATATATTTATTAAACATTATATTTGAATGTATACATTTCAATATGAGACTTGAGGTAAGGGTTTATGTTAGAATATCATTTCTTTAAGTGATTATATATGATAAATTCCCATTGAGGTAAATTATATTTATACTATCCCATAAATAAAATATATTTATGTATATTCAAATTATTCCAATAATTTTTATGTATTAGTACTATTTATTATATTTATTAATTAAAATTATTGAGAATGTTCTATTTAATGAAATTCCAACATTATTTCCACTTTGGTAGATAAATGTTTTCATCCATGTCTGTGCTCTATCAAATTAAGTTATCAATATTCCTAAAAATAATTGAGGTATTTTAGAAAGTTCATTTTCAATAAATTTTACTTTTTTTAGAAGGTATTAAAATTAATTTATTTAATGAATATTTTATTTCAAAATTTCATTGTTGAATTTTAAAAACTCCAAAATAGAATCTTAACTTTTAATATATTATATATAAACATATTTTGTAAACATCATGTACATTATTTATATTGAATCATTAATTATAATATTCGTTGGGTAATTTTAATGAAAATAATTCTAAAAATATCCTATTATTTTTTAGTTATAATTTTATGAGGAAGAAAAAGAATATTTTTATCAAGTTTTCAAAGAATGGTTAGAATGTTATTTTAATGGAATTTTCAATCTATGTTAATATACTTTTTGGATTTTTATGTTTAATTAATGATATTATCTTATGATTACATCCACATTTATGGATAAATAATATTTTTTGTTCATAAGATGATTACTACAAACCATTTCATTCCCATGTGTTAATTATGTTATTGTGAGAGAATGACTTTTCTTATGATACCATCCATTTTATTTGAATAGATGTCTTATGATTATTTTAGGATTATATGTTTATCAAAAAAATTCCCATGGGTTATGATATGATTATATAATGAATTCTTTATTACTTTTATGCACACATATGTATGTTTTTTATTAATTGATGTGTGGTACCTAAATTATATATACATCCAGTGCATTGGGTGTAAATTATATCTCATGAGATGATAATATTTGGAATGATAAGTGACCAAATTTAATATGGTAACCTATCCACTACTATAGTTTTAGGGTTTCCCCATGAGTTAGGAATCAATGAAATAATAAGTGAACTTAATCCACTATAATAACTTTTGATGTGATCATTAACTAAAGAAATTATTTTCTATGCTTCTGTGTCTGGAAAAAATCATGTTTTATGATGAGGATATTTCATCATGGATGATAATTGACTCTTGATGATTCTAAACATTTATATCTTTTTTATTTTGATCTAAATAACATTATCACATAATTCATGATCAATGATATTTGACTAACTAAAAATGGCATTCTAATGTTATGATCATCTTCTTACAACATTATGTTCATTATATTTTATGACCATTAACTGATATCTCTTTTGTTTACCCTTACTGAGTATATTAGTTCTCCATTTCTAATTTTTTATTCTTCCTTGTTTTATGAAGAATGTTATTAATTATAAAATTTCAATGAAGGATACGGTGAGATAAGATCCTTTTAGTATAAAATGGATATCTTTCAAAAACAATTTGATTATCTATCAAGTATCTAAAGACACTAAAATTTTATAGTACTTAAGAAGGTATTATAGTGAAATGTATTGAATATCCATTTAAAATGATGTAATATTTATTTAAATAATTCTCTAACATACCCACATCTTGTATTAAATAGAATTATTACCCTCATTCCTTTTAGTTCATATTATTATTGTAAAATATCCCCAATACTTTATTTATAGGCTTATGAATGGTTTCTAACCCTCATTCCATCCCATATAAAATTAAAAATTACTGTATTAGAAAACCATTCCTATTTCTCAATAAAAATATAAAAATTACCATCCAATCCCATTTATAATTATACTATGGAACGACTATTTTTAATTACTTTGTTATTTAAGCTATGAAATAACCATTCTCTATTTCCATATAGATTTTAACTATATAATAATTCATAATAATATTCTTGTTGATTTAAATTGTATTATGTCATTTTAAATTCCCATATGTTGTTAAACATAAATGTTAATTACAATAATAAATTAAACAATTGGGTAACAATACTTTATTGTTAAATATGCATGATATGTTATAAACCATATACATAAACTGATATAAATGTATCATGTATCAGCTAAATATATATGTACCTGTAAAACCCATTTATTAAATTATTTTTTCCCAAATATGGTGGTAAATGGTGTAATTAATTTTTTATTTTTACTAGAATTTATTTTTAAACATATAATAAATTTATAATAGAACTTTAAAAATCAATTAATCTATATATGAGATGATTTGACCACCCATACACTTTTCCAATTAAATTATAGAAAAAACACACCATGATCCAAGTATCAAAATGTAGGGAAGCGAAGGGAGGGAGTGGAATAACCAAAAATAAAAAAATAGACCTAATATGAGATCTCGCTAATTTTATAGAAATTTATCTATCATGAATATTTTTTTCATGATACATACATTTTAATTAACCACAGAATCAAAATAAATCCTTTTATATTAACATAATTTATAATTGGGCACCAATTTATAATACGGGTAACTAAATATAACGCAATGTTGTTTTCTCTCCTATCAATAGTGAAATTTTTAAAAACAACTATATTATCACTGGTGATGTCACTACCATTCTTCCAGATAAACTAAATAAAATGTTAGGGATTCAATTGATATATCACTATATAGTAAACTTATTAGTATGTAATTTGGTATGGTATTTCACTTTCATATCATATTATATTGTAATTTATAACTTTTAGGACTGATGTTATGGAAATTAAGACTATATTAAATGACCTATGGGGATGGTCACATATATAATTAAATTTAAAAATGATGAATGTATTTATATAGATTAAGACAACACATTCCATATTTTTTAAGGGAATATATTAAAGATGTTATAAATATATAAATATTTTACCATATTTTTGTTTCCAAATCGACATATCACCCATTATGGTCAATGTTATAAGTGTATATTAAGAACATCAACATATATATTAAATGATTATCAAAAAAAATATTCTGGATTTGACACCAAGAATAGGGTATCCTCATTAGAATTTCAATTTCACCATAAAGAGGAATTATGATCCCCACGATACCCCAAAGACCCTTTATTTCTATTGATTTATATATTTGGATAAATGTGATGTGTTTATAATAATGTTTAGTAAATTGAACAGAAATTATTCTTGGTATACTTATTTAGACCCAATAATATCCCCTCATATAGAAATTTGGTTAATATTCTATTAATCCCTCACTGTAATGAATTCATTAGTGGAAATGGGTTTCCTCCATATTCTAATGACAAGAACAACCATTTATTCCTTCCCATGGAAGTTTAATATCAAAATAATATAGAGGTTCTCCCTAATAAAATTACATAGATACCCAACTATAATAAATCTCCCAACAACAATGTTCAAAATATGTTCTAAAATAGTAAAAATATACCTTCATTAAAAAATATCTAAATAAGATAATACATATTATTTTAAATGTAAAAGGGATATCTTATTTATTTTTATTTCATTAGTTCGTGGTAATGATTAAAAAATTTGAAGATAATCATAACTTCTCTAAACCATATAAAAAAATAATGTTTTAAGGTTACTATGTTTCAAATTGAATATGAATCTTTAAAAATTGTTACTTATGAACTTCATATTTTCACTTAATTTTACATAACAATAATTATATAGATTACATCTCAGATAATTTTATTATGTGATATGTATATTTAATATGTTACATATCTCTTTTTTCAATGGTTCCCCATGTTTTTCATATATATGATCTCTATACTCGTTCTCTGAATTACATCACACATAATATAAAATATAATATATGATGTGTTTTGTTTAATCATCATATGACTGTTGGAAATTCAATTTAACCCAAAAATGGAAGTATTTGCCTCTAGATAATTAAACATGAAAATATAATAAAAACCATAAAATTATGTAGCCTAAAATTCAAAATAATATTTTATTATTTCTTATTCTTGGATGGAGTATGGTTGATACACATAATAATGAGGGGAATATGTATGACTCCTGAATCTTGTGGGAGCATAAACCATTGGATCCATCAACATCTCTTGAGGAATCTCAAATAAAAAATGGGTGTTAGAACCAACATATTATAGAAAATTGAATTCCAAGAAAAATGGATTATCAGTTATAGTACAATAGTAACTTACCCATAATAGGAGAGGATCACATCCTCTTATATAGACTTCTAAGTAACTCATCACTAAATGAAGAGAATTAGAAATAATATAACATATTTGGTGACATACCATGGATCCTGAACATCACAAGTTATTTTGTTTATCATTGAAAACATCAATGGATGAGGTGATCCTACCAAAAATGATATCTCTTTTGGATCATAACTACTGAAAAACCTTGTGGGATGTAACATGGCTATAACCTGAATCATATGCATACAAATAGTGATACAAGTTATAGACCATGATCTCACAAACATTATATTGGAATTATAATTACTATTTTAATACACATCAAATAATATCTCACTTTCAATAAATTTCTAAATTGATTAACAAAAACACCGCAATATTTTAAAATTAATAAAAAACCACATTTTTATATAGTTTATCTTAAATCATTTCAATTGGGAAGAAACCAATTATTCCAAAACATTATCATTATAAAATGGAATTACATTGGTAAATAATGTTTCATATTAGAATTGATATAAAATTGAAATCATAATTTCCTCAATATAATAAAAGAGTATCCTCTAGAAAATAATCAGTTCTTCCAAAGCTAAGAGTGGGGCCTGATGTAATCGCAATGAAATATAATCATATTTGTTAGGTCCTAATGGAATATTGAATTAATGGTTAGTATTTGGTGAATTAAAAATATTAAATTATTATAAAATACTTATCAATGTTATTTTAATTTATATATCATAAATAAAAATAAAAGGAAGAAAAGTATTTTTATTATTTTTTTAACTAAATTGTCTTATATCCACTCTTCACATCAATAAAACCTTGATATAAATGAAACCCTATATAATAGTATTATTTAACATTATAGATAGTTAAAACCCTATAAAACTACCTTTTTAAACCCTATATTAATAACATAGCTAACAATCATTTTCAACATGGAGGCACAACCTGAACAGTCCTACCATTTTCAACCTTGTAACACAATGCAATACCTATCTTTTTTATAAGAGTCGCATCCCAAAAATACTACCATTTAAGGAAAGTAAAACCCAACAAGATTATGAAAAAAATAATATAAAGTATTAATAATAAAAGGAAGAATATAAAAAATTAAAATATGATTATAGAGGAGGAAATTTTTTCTTCTATTAGCAAATAATCAAAAGGATGATATCCAGTATGGATATTTATTTTTATTTGATCTCAATGATGTACCTTACAGTATAAGAAAATTATTCTCTACCTGTATCAAATGGTCAAGAGTCATTCAAATGTAATATATATATATATATATATATATCCTTCATGTATTGTATATTCAAATTATTAAAATTACAACATTCGGCCATTCCTAAAGCAACACAAGATATTTCCATTAAATATGCATGGAAATAATTTCCTCTTGGGTTTACATCAACAACCGTAAAAAAATATTGATGTATTGTAAAACACATATGAATATTTAATATAATACTAAGAATATTTAATTATCTGAATTAATGTTCCTTATAATATTATTATAATTTTTATGTGATAAACCATTCTTATTCCAAAAAAATTATATTCTGATATTATGATTTTCAAAATAACGTGTGTCTATTAAACACACATGATGAGAATTTAATCTAAAATGAAATTATTCTAATAAAATATTCATTATTATTTAAATATTTATTAAGTAATTAGGATATAATTTAATTAGTGAATAATATTAACGAAATCACGATGTGAGTAAAAATATTAGAAGTATAAAGAAATATAAAAATTGGGCATTGTAGAAACATTAAAAAAATACATATGGTCTATTAAATAGGGTAAATAAATATGTTTATTATATATAAACACATGGTATTTCCTTTCCAAATATAGGCTTAGAGTAATAATTGGTATAAAAATTGTTAAAATTTAATGTGGTAGGTTTATTTCTTTAAGTACCTATTTGATTTGAATGTGCTTCCAATTATTTCTCTTATGGTCAATTGGCTTGGGCATACGATATATCTATGATTGTCATAATTTCTCTCATTTTCATGTTAAACCATTTATAATTATAGTAAATATTTCAACTTTTTTGTTGATCTATATGGTCTTATAGTTAAGGAATTTGGTCATGTAGTCAATTTAAGAATTTTAAAATATTTACTCATGGTCAATAATATAAAACCAGTTTTCATTATATTACACATGTGTTTGATCTAACATAAACCCCACATGAAATATATTTAATTCCTTTATGTAACTTTCATTTCCTCAATTCATCTAATTTTAATATGGATTATCTATAGGTTTTCTTATATTTCCTAGAAAATTTTATTTCAACCAAATGGAAAATATATGTACTATGTAATGGAATAATTGTCTTTTTATACTATATGTAACTATAAAATTATATATCCATAACCTATATAGTGTTATGAATAGAATAAATATAGCTTCAGAATTGGAAAAAAATTACATATGAATAAATAAAAACAATTAATCTTAATAAGTAATTCAATGTGATTATTTATAATATTAATGTTAGAGGTAATGAAAAAATAAATGATTAATTGTCAAAGAATAATAAACAAAGTGATTCAAGGGATAACATCCATAATATATATATATTATGATTTCCACCACAAGACATAACATAAACCTCATATAAATTCTAATATAATACCCTTATTTATGGTAATGAGTGAAAAATAGTCTTAGATCATGTCAAAATAGTACAGGACATCTCATCTTTTATACATTCTCTAAAGTAGACTGACTATATCGATGGATACAAAAAATTATATTCATCTAATAGATGATTTCATCACATTACCATCATCCATGTAATTGAATACATCCCATCAGACTAAACTATACGTGACAATTCATTTCCATTATTCAATTCAATTAATTTCATGATTAATTTACTCTTAATACATTTGTATGGATCTTTTATTGGTTCCATTACAACTAATGACATAATTAGAAACATATGAAACCATCCTTGAAACAACTATTTTCATATATTATAATTTTTAAATTGAGTATCTAAGTATTAATGTTGTCATAATATGTATCCCACCAACCATAGGAATTAATTACTAATTATATGTATGAACCCATTTTAATATCATTGAATATATGATATTATGTTAGTTATACAATTATAGATTAATCCATGTAATAAGTCTATATTTATTGCCTCATGAATCCATATTTCCTATCTCAAATAAAGAAACTTTTAATGAGTATAATATTTAATTCAAGAAAACCTTTTCATATAATGAAAACCTATAATAATCTATATTGATAATTAGTTTGTTTCAACTCAATGCCATATATTGAATGGTTATAATCATTCAACCATTAATGGAAAAAATTATTCACACATGAATGAATAATAAATAAATATGACCCTTAAAATATTAACATGATACATTTCCAAATATTACAAACAATACACTATGTTTCTAACACTCATATATTATATATGAAATCATGTTTTTTAGTCATAATGGAATTATCAATATATTTGTAACATCCTCCTGTATAGTCTCCCATCTGATATTTAAATCACCCCTATCAATGATTTCTTATATGAGATGGTATTTTAATAGTATTTTTTCTCCAATGGTGATACTAGGCTTCCCTATTTTGAGAAATAGCTCCATTTGTTTTCAAATTATATTCTAATTTTTATGTCATTTTTAGGAACCACTTCATGTTTGCTGTTGAACATTATTTTCCAATCATTTTCCTTTAATTCTTCTAATATTTTGATTTATTTTTCCTCTATTACTGACACTACCATAAAACACTATTTGGAAGACTTCCAACTAAGATATCCATTCTTTATTCCAAATAAGAATCTTGATTGAGACAACATATCATCCTTTCCAAATTGAAAACACACAGATGTGTATAATTTTATATAGATCCCATCATCTTCCCAAAAGGGAAAAAACATCCTTATTCCTTCACAATAACATGTGAATGGCCTTCACAACACTCTAGTGAACCTCTATAGTATTTTATTTGAATATAATAATTACTCTCAAAGCATAAGAGATAGTGAGTCAAGTATATGACATGGAGTACAATATAGATAATTTGGATTATGAATAAGAAATTATATCCGTAAATTAAATCACTTTAGATGTATCCTTAATATTACAATGATTAATTTCATACAAAAATGGTAAAGAATCCTCCTTAGATTTCTCCATGATTAAATACTTTATACAATTAAAAATATTTTTTTCTAACATAGTCTATGAATCTCGTTGGATCTAACCCTCTGTATCCTCATACCCAGTTGTTTGGCCTCCTTACCCAAGTATTAAAATGGAAAACATATACTGAGACACATATTCATAACATTTTTTGTCAAGATATAATATCTTATATTTAATATTTAACCTCCATAAAATATTAGATACAATAATACACTACTACCACCCATTTCATAGGGAAAACAACCAACCATGTTTTTTATGAAACTAAACTCATTGATTCCTTTATCAAATCAAATATTCAAACCCAGATTACATTTGTTCATTCTATTAGTCGAATTTTCTATATTATAATCCTTAGTAGACTCATTAATAATTTTAATATCATTGGGACGCATCATATCCACTTCATCAATTAAATTCTCATTAAGTAAATAATTTTTGACATCTATTTTATGTTGACCATTAACATAATGAGCTTCTATATCTTGTAAGATCCAAATTTTATTTATCTACTATATAGGTGAACAAGAATCTTCAATGTAAATATCATGATTTTTTTGTTACCTCTATCTATAAAAAATACATTATTGGTAAAAACTATACTATTTATTATAGTTTTCTTATTTTAGATTCATATACACACTACAGGTCTCACCCATTTAGGTAAATCCACTAGGAATAAAATCTATTGGTGAATATGGATTCCATTTTCAATTACATTGATTTTATCTATTTTTATAAATTAGAACACCTAATGGATTCCTCATATATGGTTGGTTCATCACATGTGATCATTACCTCCTCATCATTACCAATATAAAATAAATGTCTTAATACTTATTCATGAATACTATTAAACCATTGAGGATATTTTCTTTATTAAATTAGTTCTTCTTCCCAAATTCAATATCAATCCAATCAAACTTCTACATTTCAAAAAAAATATTTTTTATTCTTTTACTTCTCCATGTTCAACATTCCTTTCATTGACACCTATATATTAGTGTTTCATCTCATAGAAAAATCTATATTGGTTTAAAAAACTTTTATTTTAGTTATATTATAAAAGTAATATCCTAATTTATATTTTAGATAAATCATAAATAAGAACCTATCAGATTTAGTGTCAATATTTTCTGATACTTATCCTCAAAAAAATTTAAAAATAAATAAAATTATTAATAAAAAAGTATTTGGAAATATCTAAGGAAATATCTCATATAGGTATTAATTAATGTTATAATTAGAAGTATATTTTCTATAAATGAATTAATTTCAAGAGAATAAACAATGGATTATATATTAAGGCCAGATAGTTTCATCCTTTACTAAACCATTTAAAATAATGTGAAATTCCTCCTTTTAGACACACCATTACATTATGGAATATTATAGGGAATGACTATTGAATAAATTCTCAAATATCTCTGATGAGATATCAATTCCAAGATTATGTATTTCCCGCCATGTTCTAATTATAGGATATAAATAATCATTCCCATATAATTATATACATTTTTCAAAAAAAACTATGCAGTTTTTTAAATATTAATACTTATATATCATTAGAAAAAAAATTATCCACACTAGCTATTTTCATTGGTAAAATTAATGATATATCTTAATAAACCAAACAATTGTGTGCCCATTGGAACTTATACGCCACTTTTTATGAGATCTAACAGTCCACTATACCTTTATCATTTTCTCTTAAATGGGGATTTGGTAATATTTCCCAATATACTAGATTTTCAATTAATAAACGATTTATAAATAAATGAGATGAAAAGTTCATATCATAGATTTATTTAAATGTGTTTCTCATTAATAGAATAAAGGTAAAATTTTTAATGGGAGGTGAAATTAGAATCATCCAAATCCTTCTTATTCTAAACTTTATAATAAAATTTTCCAAATTGAGAATATTTAGAAAAAAATTTATTTTTTATACCGTAATGAATTTATATCACATGTATAAAATAACTCTTATTATTTATAAGAAATGAAAAATTAAACTTTTATAGATATCATAAAATAGATATATTTTGGATTATTTATAGAATATAATAACTATTATCTAATTCTTGGATTACATCTCTTGGTAAAACCAAATCATAAGTACATACTTTCAATGGATAAAATATTTCACTAATTATTACATTAAGATATATTTTATAAAGCCCCAGCCTTAAACCTTACTTAAAATTGAATTAAATGAATAATTCACATTGAGGATCTTTTCAGGTTTAGAGTTTTAGAAAATTAGGACATAACTATTACATCTCAACAGATTACAAAGTATTCTATTCTACTAAATTTCCATAAAATAAAAATTCTTAAAAAGAAACATGTCTAGTTTCATGTTTTAGGTAGCATGACTTTCCCTTGATCCCATCCTTGACCCTATTCCATGCTAAGTCCTGTGAAAAACATTTCAAAAACTTGGGATGAGCATAAAAACTCAGTAAGGGATACACAAAGAATAAAAACCGTTAGTTTATCAAAACAAATAGTAAACCATGTATACTTTATCAAGTTAATACTTTTCACCTTTATGAAGTAGTAAAAACTCTTCACTGAATAAAATATCATTACTTACCTTTTTGTAACCAAAGTATTACCATAAAACCCATATAAAGAACACATAACATATATAAAGGTAACTTGGGACATAAACATACTTAAGTGGAATAACCATACGGTCGAATTCCACACATATCACTTAATGGAATAGCCATACGGCCAATTTCCATACATAATTAATGGAATATCCATACGGCCGACTTCCATACCTAATGCATTGGAGGTTATAACGTAACCACTCGTCCTCGTATTCACGGCACCACCCGTCATAATGTCCAAGTACCATTATTACACATAAAATATTGAAAATATAAACATTTCAATAACAACATTTCATTTTCAATCACAATAAGTAATTCCAAGATATTGATTTAATCAATCCATTTTCAAAAACCATTTAAAAGATATTTTTGAATCAAAGTATCCCATACCACTTTGAAGATTTTAATGGAATTATAATTTTACAACATTAATGTCCATATAAATTAATTCTGAAAACCATTTTGAATGCATGGACATTAAAGATAAATATTTAGAATAATGAATCTTTAAAACATTTAAAACTATATTTTTGTTAAAGAGTTTTTAACAAAATGAGAGACTCTTGAATACAAATAATTACGGAATAACAGTTAATCCGAACTTTATAATATCATGAGAATAAAGGGATTCATGATATAATATGTCAAAGGATAGTATACACACCATATAAGAGTTAATTGGTTCATAACAACAATGAAGTCTCAAAAGAAATGTAAAATGAGATGAAATCCATTATAAAGAAGGTATCCTTAAATTAAGGATAAATCAATCTCATAATTATGTGTGACAAATAAAAATACACCCAATATAAGTGGATATTAAGTGTAAAACAATCAGAGGACATTCACACATATTCAAAGGACGACATATTCAATAACTACATGTTGAACCCAAAGAAATCGAAATTGGGTTAAGAAGTTCCCTTGGTAAAATTCGACAGCCTAACGGCATCACATAAAATTTTACAAAAAGGGTTGATGAGAGAGATAAAGGGGATCTCATCACTTGGACATAAAAGTTACATCAATAAGTATATATGAGAACATATCCCAACAAAACAATATGTAAATTAAAAGACCCAACAAAAGAAGTCTTTTAAAAAGAGGAGTGTGAAAGGTTCCCTTACCGACATGGGTATCTTTCGAAACATACACCTCGTGAAAGAAGGACAATAAAACATTTATGTAAATACTCATAAAGGAAATTATATTACACAATGAGTAAAATAATGGGCAGTACATACACCACTCAAAGGAAATTTTGGCAAATGTAGCATAAATCTCACGGGAATAAAAGAGAGATGAAAAATCCCTTAAGAAAACTCGGCAGCCTAACGGCGCCCCTCAAAACTTCCAAAAAATGGATTGATGAGAGGAAATAGGGTCTCTCATCATATGAACATAATAATTACAGTAGGATTAATATAAAATAACATCCCAGTCATAAGAAAGATGAGCCTAAAAGGAATGACATAAAAGAGTGTACTTAAAAGAAAGAGAGGTGTAGGATCCCTTACCTCGGGTCCGACTTGACTCGATCGTTCTTTAACGTCCTGAATAATAAACTTGAGTTAATTTCTACTTGATTAAGAACCTTTTTAAAGTTCATTATTCCTTTTATATAACTTATTGCCATGTTATAAACATTATGTAACCATTTAAGTTAATAATGTTTGTTTTCTCAATATTTGGTTCTTAAGTCGAAAGTGGACTTCTTACAATTACATGTTGTTCGTGTGGTCAAAGGTTAATTATATCTAGAATGACATTCCTGATTTTGATATCATATATATCATATATATCCAGCATATGTATTTATAATATTACATAATCATTTAGAGGTAAGAAATGAAATGCACCGTTCATGGAGACGGTAAGCCGTACGTACACATGAACGCTACTTTCATTTCTTTCTCATATTAATGGAATTAAAATTAAATGAGAGGTATGTATATTTTAATTCCAGAATTATATTCATCATTTAGATGTATCATTCATTATATATATCCATTATATACATATACTTTTAATAGTACATTACATTTGGGGATAAGAAATGAAATGCACCGTTCATGGAGACGGTAAGCCGTACGTACGCATGAACGCTACTTTCATTTCTATCTCATACTTTGATGGAAATAAATAATAATTATATAGAGTTGTATTATAATTCCATTATAACATCATATATAATAACTTTAAATCCATCCTTTACACGTCCCACATATGGCATTAACGAATCACATCATTTTGAGGAGGCGGTAGTCCGCACTTCCTTAAATGAAGATATCGTGTTTACCCACAATGGAAACCATAAAGGTATGCCCAAAATGAAAAATACAGAAGCTTAAAGAAAAAATAAACATATTATATATCATATATAAAAATAGTGACATCATAATGTCCACCTTTGAAGGTGTTAAATGAGTATTGAACAATCATCGTTTCGGGAGGCAGAATTTCACCATCCACGGAAACCGTATGTTCCTTAACCATTTGATGTAGTTTTGTGAGAGTGTTTCTTGAATAAATCTTATAACAACATCCTATTATATTTAATATACTGGTGTTGTTACAAAATAAGTAAATAAAAAGAGTTTAGAGGGTTGGAGAAGCAAAATAAAACAAATGAACAAGAGAGAATGAATTACCTTTAAAAGTGTAACTCCTTTTGATTTGAGCCTAAAGGCTTCCTTTGAAAGGATTCTGCCCAAAGGGAATCCTCTAGGATGAGGAGAGGGATGTGGAGAGAGTAAATGGGTAGGGGTTGGCCGAGCCAAAGGCTTGAGGAGTGTGTGAAATGAGGTAGAGGTGGGGGCCTTTTATAAGAGGAGGGGAGGGGCACTTTTGGAAAGTAAAGAAATATTACTTTATTTGAAAATGTGTTTCTGTTTTAAAAGGTCCCACATTTATAGAATTAGTGGATAAGATGATAAGGGTTCGAAATACACTCATCCAATTGGTTTTGGACATGTGTAGTTCATAGATTTTACATTATCCTTCCATTTTATTTAAATCGTCAAATAATGATGTCATCGCTGCATCATTATTATGTCATAAATAATTTAATTTATTTAATGTCTAAAAATTATAAAAAAACTACTATGATGTAGGAAATATTTTTAGCTTTCCAATTAATATTTATAATCAAAAATCTGATCTTTATAACCCCATGTAAAAATTGTTTTCGTAAAACATATTATGTTTGTGTCATTTTTACTTTTACATTAAATAAAAAGTTATTTATGTCATTTCCCAACCAAAGTGTCTCCATGGGGTCCCCAAGTTGACGCATGGCTTGTCTTGGTCGGCCATGACACAACCAATAAGGTTGGGACATGTGTCTAGGTCATTTAATATTATTAAAGAATTATTTATACCTTAAACTACCCTAATTACCACTAATCGCGATTAAGAACTTAATAAGTTACTATTCACCAAAAAATTATTTTTATCCCATTGAACCACATTTTACTTCTTAATGACAACCATGTATGTCGGATTTTTGAAATTCAAAACACAATGATGGAAAAAGTTCATTTAAACGGAAAATCAGTCTTTATAAGTACCACTTAGTGGTTTCACTATTCATCAAAAATTGAAGTTTTTCAGAAAATTACCAAAAATTCACCCTAAGCTATATTTGATATTCTGAATTCAAAAATGAAGTCCATTTTACAAAATTCAAAACATATTAGTCACATTAATTAATTTAATAATTAATTCCCGCTGTTAGAGCAAATAGCGTGTTTTTATGAAACAATAAGTATCAAAATATTGACACTAGTTTAAGTCTGATTTCAAAGTGAAATTAATTCCAACGACCACCATTGGATTTAATGGTAAAAATATTTTCTAATTTCACTTTAAAACCAATTCAAAAGATAATCTAATCATATAAATAAATTATATTAAAAAGTGGTTTTGAATTAAAATACAACATTTTACACTATTCATTAAAAAATGAACTTTATCCAAAAAAAACCAAAAATTTACACAAAGTAAAATTTAATGTCCCGATTCTAAAGAAGAGTTTTATTTGGTCCAAAAGAATATATAAGAGTGATCAAAACTATATTTAATGACAGTTCGCCATCAAAAGGCGATAAGTGAACCTTTAGTGAAAACTAGGGCATATACGCCTAAAATTGAATTCTTTCTGTATTTTAGGCCATTATCTTTTATTGGATAAATGTAAAAACATTTAAAAACATATATAATCATATTTTAGTTATTTATGTCCATTCCCGCCAATAAAACGGCTACCCGTTAACTACCATTTAAAATAATATTATTTTATTATTAGAGTGCAACGTAAGATTCCCAAGAAACTCATTGTTGCGTGTTGGGTACGCCATCGAGCAGAGCATCCCCTTTAAAGTAATATTAATATTTGATTCACAAATAAGGATAAATATAAAGATGTCATATTCTTTATTTACCTGGGGTGTCACATCCTTCCCCCCTTTTGGGAATTGCGTCCTCGCAATTTTAAAATTGGGTTTGGAAACATCCTTGAAAGTCCCACATCGGAACAAGGATCGGTAAAACAATCACTTTAAAATAAAGAAAGATAAGTACAAAGGTCACCCGAGTTAACCCATACTAGGATTCCAAGTATGAAAACATGGACATGGAGGAGAAAACATAGGGTCATGTTCTGATGGAGAGTGATAGAAAACATGTTTAGGAGAAAGTTAACCAAGAGAGAATCACAAACTTGTGATGGGTTAAACGGTATTCGATTCCCTAGTAGGAAAAGTTAATAGACAACATTTTTGTTTTAAGTTACTTTTTATTGAGGAATTTATTCATAAGGAAACATAATAACTTATCATGTTGACTCGCAAATTTTATTAGATTCCTTACACAAACTCATATTTTCTCCAAAAGGCGAGTATTTAGGAAGACTTGTTCAAATTAAGAGTACTATAATCAACTTCTAGAGAATCACCTAATCCACAAAAGAGAACTATATACTTCCCATATCTTTAGACCTTAACCATAACCAAAACCAAAAAGGTTAGTACAAGGTCAGATAATCCAGAAAAGGATAACCCTTTATAAAAAGAAAATCTATTCTTAATCTCCAAAATTTGTCCAACAAAATCCAAAGTTCAATGAGGACCATCCGATAAACAAATTTGTCCATAAAAATTCCTCAAAGTAAACCAATATATGATTGAAACCCAAACATTTTAAGGATTTAGTCACATAGTCTTCCAAGTTAATTCATAACATTTATCTCCAAACAACATCAGTTTCTCCTAAAGTCCCGTATTGAAAAGTAATTAACCTAATCACATATCCTCCATGATAGGTTAATCATTTTCATAAATAACCCAAAATCATCTTACTCTTAATTCATAAAATCATATAACCAGAAAGAATCAGTCAAACTAACCAGCGACTTCACGTGGTCCAGTCGTAGGCGATAAATACCAGTCGCACTTTGGTTGAGGGTTCGATTCCCGCAGCTTTGTCCGACGCGACGGGTTGTCACACGGTCTGTGTGTTGTCCTTTTTTCAAAACTATATAATTCTTAAATCATTCCCCAAAAAGGGATAAAATCATCAAAATAACCATAACATAATTTATCCTCAATTTTATCTCATGCATTTCACTTCAATCATAACATATACTAACCCATAATTACCTCAAAAGTTAGGATCATATAAACCCAAATGGTTCTTTATAACTATGTCCACAAAATAAGAGATAACTATTCCTTGAATAGAATTTCATATATTAAAGATTAGGGTTACACATAATATAAAAAGTCCTCTAATGTAACCCCATCATCAAAAGAGACTTAATACTCTTAAGAATTTCACCATAACTCTTGAAGCCCTTATATGTTGAGATCTTACTTATTCAACATTCTTCATGATCCATTAACCATTCTTTTCCAACTTATTCCGAAATACCTCTTTCCTACAAACAAAATCATGAATCATATCCTAAGATTCCAAAATAGGAAAACAATAGTCATGAAATAATACATACCTTTGATTGGTCATTGTCAGTTTCTTCATCCTCAATCAGAATGGCATTAGGTAGTGGTAAACAAACATTTGTACGCTCTTGGTGACCCCATTCACGAAAATTCTTCATAGGACATTTTTTTGCATAATGACCATGCACACCACATTTAAAACATTCAATTGATCCCTTAGAAAGAACTTATTTCCCTTTCCTCGAGTCAACTGGATGCTTCCTTTTTCCATGGCAGGTTCTTGATTTATGACCTTCATTTCCACATCTATAGAATATTTCTGTCCCTTTGAAACATTTTCCTAGGTGTTTCTTTCAACATCTTTGACACTTAGGTTTTTGAACACACTTACCTTTATGATTATTACCTGTAGTTACATAGGGATTTGATTCTCGCATACATGATGCCTTATAGAAATCACCAAGGTTTAGGTGGTCAATCATAACTCCAGATAGTTGGTTGAGGATAAACACAAGAGTTCTCATTATAGCTCCCATATCATTTAGTTGCACGCTTAGAAAACTGTCACAGTTTCCTTCACATCCACTGTTACCTTGGTTCCTGCTAGATCCAGCCATTTACTAAAACCAAAAAGGGTCAGTGTGAGTATAACAACAAAACCATCATGTACTAATGAGGAAGATAAACACTAAGATATTCTTACTCATTCACTTTATCTAAAACTAGTACTCTGTTTGAAATCCTAACCATTATGGTAATGTCACTTATGCTTAAAGAATACCCTAACCTCTAAAGTTATCTAAACCGACCTTTGATACCAACTATAAGGCCCCTGCCTTAAACCTTACTTAAAATTGAATTAAATGAATAATTCACATTGAGGATCTTTTCAGGTTTATAGTTTTAGAGAATTAGGACATAACTATTACATCTCAACAGATTACAAAGTAGTCTCTTCTACTAAATTTCCATAAAATAAAAATTCTTAAAAAGAAACATGTCTAGTTTCATGTTTTAGGTAGCATGACTTTCCCTTGATCCCATCCTTGACCCTATTCCATGCTAAGTCCTGTGAAAAACATTTCAAAAACATGGGATGAGCATAAAAACTCATTAAGGGATACACAAAGAATAAAAACCGTTAGTTTATCAAAACAAATAGTAAACCATGTATACTTTATCAAGGTAATACCTTTCACCTTTATGAAGTAGTAAAAACTCTTCACTGAATAAAATATCATTACTTACCTTTTGGTAACCAAAGTATTACCATAAAACCCATATAAAGAACACATAACATATATAAAGGTAACTTGGGACATAAACATACTTAAGTGGAATAACCATACGGTCAACTTCCACACATATCACTTAATGGAATAGCCATACGGCCAATTTCCATACATACTTAATGGAATAGCCATACGGCCGACTTCCATACCCAATGCATTGGAGGTTATAACGTAACCACCCGTCCTGGTATTCACGGCACCACCCGTCATAATGTCCAAGTACCATTATTACACATAAAATATTGAAAATATAAACATTTCAATAACAACATTTCATTTCCAATCACAATATGTAATTCCAAGATATTGATTTAATCAATCCATTTTCAAAAACCATTTAAAAGATATTTTTGAATCAAAGTGTCCCATACCACTTTGAAGATTTTAATGGAATTATAATTTTAAAACATTAATGTCCATATAAATTAATTCTGAAAACCATTTTGAATGCATGGACATTAAAGATAAATATTTAGAATAATGAGTCTTTAAAACATTTAAAACTATATTTTTGTTAAAGAGTTTTTAACAAAATGAGAGACTCTTGAATACAAATAATTACGGAATAACAGTTAATCCGAACTTTATAATATCATGAGAATAAAGGGATTCATGATATAATATGTCAAAGGATAGTATACACACCATATAAGAGTGAATTGGTGCATAACAACAATGAAGTCTCAAAAGAAATGTAAAATGAGATGAAATCCATTATAAATAAGGTATCCTTAAATTAAGGATAAATCAATCTCAAAATTATGTGTGACAAATAAAAATACACCCAATATAAGTGGATATTAAGTGTAAAACAATCAAAGGACATTCACACATATTCAAAGGATGACATATTCAATAGCTACATGTTGAACCCAAAGAAATCGAAATTGGGTTAAGAAGTTCCCTTGTTAAAATTCGACAGCCTAACGGCGTCACATAAAATTTTACAAAAAGGTTTGATGAGAGAGATAAATGGGATCTCATCACTTGGACATAAAAGTTACATCAGTAAGGATATATTATAACATATCCCAACAAAACAATATGTAAATTAAAGGACCCAACAAAAGAAGTCTTTTAAAAAGAGGAGTGTGAAAGGTTCCCTTACCGACATGGGTATCTTTCGAAACATACACCTCGTGAAAGAAGGACAATAAAACATTTATGTAAATAATCATAAAGGAAAGTGTATTACACAATGAGTAAAATAATGGGCAGTACATACACCACTCAAAGGAAATTGTGGCAAATGTAGCATAAATATCACGGGAATAAAAGTTAGATGAAAAATCCCTTACGAAAACTCGGCAGCCTAACGGCACCCCTCAAAACTTCCAAAAAATGGATTGATGAGAGGAAATATGGTCTCTCATCATATGAAAATAATAATTACAGTAGGAGTAATATAAAAGAACATCCCAGTCATAAGAAAGATGAGCCTAAAAGGAATGACATAAAAGAGTGTACTTAAAAGAAAGAGAGGTGTAGGATCCCTTACCTCGGGTCCGACTTGACTCGATCGTTCTTTAACGTCCTGAATAATAAACTTGAGTTAATTTATACTTGATTAAGAACCTTTTTAATGTTCATTATTCCTTTTATATCACTTATTGCCATGTTATAAACATTATGTAACCATTTAAGTTAATAATGTTTGTTTTCTCAATATTTGGTTCTTCAGTCGAAAGTGGACTTCTTACAATTACATGTTGTTCGTGTGGTCAAAGGTTCTTTATATCCCGAATGACATTCCTGATTTGGATATCATATATATCATATATATCCAGAATATGTATTTATAATATTACATAATCATTTAGAGGTAAGAAATGAAATGCACCGTTCATGGAGACGGTAAGCCGTACGTACGCATTAACGCTACTTTCATTTCTTTCTCATATTAATGGAATTAAAATTAAATGAGAGGTATGTATATTTTAATTCCAGAATTATATTCATCATTTAGATGTATCATTAATTATATATATCCATTATATACATATACTTTTAATATTACATTACATTTGGGGATAAGAAATGAAATGCACCGTTCATGGAGGCGGTAAGCCGTACGTACGCATGAACGCTACTTTCATTTCTATCTCATACTTTGATGGAAAGAAATAATAATGATATAGAGGTATATTATAATTCCAGTATAAAATCATATATAATAACTTTAAATCCACCCTTTACACGTCCCACATATGGAATTAACGAATCACATCACTTTGAGGGGGCGGTAGTCCGCACTTCCTTAAATGAAGATATCGTGTTTACCCACAATGGAAACCATAAAGGTATGCCCAAAATGAAAAATACAGAAGATTAAAGAAAAAATAAACATATTATATATCATATATAAAAATAGTGACATCATAATGGCCACCTTTGAAGGTGTTAAATGAGTATTGAACAATCATCGTTTCGGGAGGCAGAATTTCGCCATCCACGGAAACTGTATGTTCTTTAACCATTTGATGTAGTTGTGTGAGAGTGTAGCTCGAATAAATCTTATAACAACATCCTAGTATATTTAATATACTGGTGTTGTTACAAAAGAAGTAAATAAAAAGAGTTTAGAGGGTTGGAGAAGCAAAATAAAACAAATGAACAAGAGAGAATGAATTACCTTTAAAAGTGTAACTCCTTTTGATTTGAGCCTAAAGGCTTCCTTTGAAATGATTCTTCCCAAAGGGAATCCTCTAGGATGAGGATAGGGATGTGGAGAGAGTAAATGGGCAGGGTTTGGCCGAGCCAAAGGCTTTAGGAGTGTGTGAAATGAGGTAGAGGTGGGGGCCTTTTATAAGAGGAGGGGAGGGGCACTTTTGGAAAGTAAAAAAATATTACATTATTTGAAAATGTGTTTCGGTTTTAAAAGGTCCCACATTGATATAATTCTTGGATAAGGTGATAATGGTTCTAAATCCACTCATCCAATTGGTTTTGGACATGTGTAGTTCATAGATTTTACATTATCTTTCCATTTTTTTTAAATTGTCAAATAATGATGTCATCGCTGTATCATTATTATGTCATAAATAATTTAATTTATTTAATGTCTAAAAATTATAAAAAAAATACTATGATGTAGGAAATCTTTTGATCTTTCCAATTAATATTTATAATCAAAAATCTGATCTTTATAACCCGATGTAAAAATTGTTTTCGTAAAACATATTATGTTTGTTTCATTTTTACTTTTACAGTAAATAAAAAGTTATTTATGTCATTTCCCAACCAAAGTGTCTCCATGGGGTCCCCAAGTTGACCCATGGCTTTTCTTGGTCGGCCATGACACAACCAATAAGTTTGGGACATGTTTCTATGTCATTTCATATTATTAAAGCATTATTTATACCTTAAACTACCATAATTACCACTAATCGCGATTAAGAACTTAATAAGTTACTATTCACCAAAAAATTATTTTTATCCCATTGAACCACATTTTACTTCTTAATGACAATCATGTATGTCTGATTTTTGAAATTCAAAACACAATGATGGAAAAATTTCATTTAAACGGAAAATCAGTCTTTATAAGTACCACTTAGTGGTTTCACTATTCATCAAAAATTGAAGTTTTTCAGAAAATTACCAAAAATTCACCCTAAGCTATATTTGATATTCCGAATTCAAAAATGAAGTCCGTTTTACAAAATTCAAAACATATTAGTCACATTAATTAATATAATAATTAATTCCCGCTGTCAGAGCAAATAGCGTGTTTTTATGAAACAATAAGTATCAAAAGATTAACACTAGTTTAAGTCTGATTTCAAAGTGAAATTAATTCCAACGACCTTGGATTTAACGGTAAAAATATTTTCTAATTTCACTTTAAAACCAATTCAAAAGATAATCTAATCATATAAATAAATTATATTAAAAATAGGTTTTGAATTAAAATACAACATTTTACACTATTCATTAAAAAATGAACTTTATCCAAAAAAACCAAAAATTTACACAAAGTAAAATTCAATGTCCCGATTCTAAAGAAGAATTTTATTTGGTCCAAAAGAATATATAAGAGTGATCAAAACTATATTTAATGACAGTTCGCCATCAAAAGGCGATAAGTGAACCTTTAGTGAAAACTAGGGCATATACGCCTAAAATTGAATTCTTTCTGTATTTTAAGCCTTTATCTTTTATTGGATAAATGTAAAAACATTTAAAAACATATATAATCATATTTTAGTTATTTATGTCCATTCCCGCCAATAAAACGGCTACAAGTTAACTACCATTTAAAATAATATTATTTTATTATTAGAGTGCAACGTAAGATTCCCAAGAAACTCATTGTTGTGTGTTGGGTACGCCATCGAGCATAGCATCCCCTTTAAAGTAATATTAATATTTGATTCACAAATATGGATAAATATAAAGATTTCATATTCTTTATTTACCTGGGGTGTTACATATTTCATCCTTTGTTAATTTTATTTTATCATGATTTCTATGTTTTTAGTAAAAAATTGATGCACAAAGAATTTATAATACCCATGATTCGAAGATATGGAAATTTACATTTAGATGCTCAGAATGTTTCCCTATGATTACTCTTATAAACCCTAGATTATTATATATAACCTTATTATAGTCCATAACTATTGATAATATCACCGTGGTTTCCATAAAAATTCCATAATATAAAATAAGTACATGTCAGTTGATTACTATAATGTTCTATATTTTTCATTAAATGTGTTTAATGGTTATTGTCCCACTAATATTGGCATCCACATAAATATTATCCATTTAGTGAGATGTGATCTATATTTCATCATTAATTATATTGGTTTATTCACATAAATAATCCATTATTGTATCATCCCAACATATTTAGGAACTCGAATAGTGCTACGGGATGAGTGATACTTTGCCCCGTATTGCAACGGGTGTTTGTTATGTAAATTATGCTTAGTAAATTTGATAGGAACATAGGATGTTATATATATGTGTGTGACTGTGTTGATTTTTTTTCTTATGACGGGTGATATATATATGGATGGGTATGGCTATTATATGAGTAATTAGGGATGATTATGTGGGGTAATGTTGATCACTAGGTTGAGTGATGTGGTCATTGGATTGAGTTAACATGGTTTGTCAAAATGGGTGTGATCTGAGCCATATGTGATACTTGGCTCTGATGTCGTCAGGTAAGGTCTATGAGGATGGATGTTGTGAGACATGGTTTTGATGGGGGTGGGTTAGGGTAATGAGGTTGGGATTCTTGCTAATTATTTCCCTATCTGCATCATATATAGATATGTTATCTAGGATTTCTGACGATGGTATTGTTATTCAGTGGGATTCCACCTAGATGGACGCTAATGCAGCATCAATCAGGTGGTAATGTGGTGATATAAGATCACACATAGGAAGAGACCCTTGAGGGTATGGATGAGTCCTCTGGATGGTTAGATAGATTATGAGTTGTAGATACATGAAAAGGTACAGGTTACAGTATAGTTGAGGAAACCACCAATTTTGACACCATAAGGGTTATGACTTAATGATTAGCTCAGAGAAATTATGCTACATTTCATCTAGGGGATTGATTGGAGAGCTGGGGGAGAACATAATTCAATGGAATGCCTAAATTGTTAGTTCTAGTTACATCACCCACTAGTATTTCAAGATAAGGGAGAACTATAGGTGGTTGATAACTAGATCGAGTCGATGTAGATGAGCTTCGAGCAGCTAGAGACACCTCCAGGGAGGAAGGTGAATTTGGCTACCTATATTCTCAAGATACTAGAAAAGTGCTATGGGATGTTAAAGTCTAGGAAATAATACATTATGGACTATATTGGGAGGCTTTTTAGGCTTGGTTCTTCAAGAACATCTTACCAAAAATGTTGAGTGTAACACCCAAAAAATCTAAATTACAACTTTGTGTTTGATAGTTTTCATGCCATGCATCACCAAGAACGTAACAAAATAAAATATTTCGAGACACTAATATGTATTTACTATTTAAAATATATAAAATACATGATATCACTTGTAATTCATGAAACACCGAGTTTTCTTGTGTTGCATGAAACAATAACCTTCCTCGATAGCTTATGTTACACACAAGACCAACCTTCCATGATATATTTTACTACACGCAAGACTGAGTTTCACAAATAATAATTTATTATTAAAATGGTATTATTTAATATAATAAGATATAACTTAGACATTATGTTAATGGTTTTGAATATTATTAACTAACTTATAAAATTTTGTGGTTTATATAAATATAAAATGAATTCATGGGTTACCAATTAATGATAAACGAATACTAGAACCAATTGGATATACAAATAAATGTTATTATTTTTATGATTCCAAAGGAGTTTTAAACTAAGAAACATATTTAATTAAAATTAGGTGATGGTTTTAATTAAATATATATTTTATATATTCAATCAATTATTTTTTATATTCATCCACTATATTTGATATGCATAATATAATAACAAATTCTATGTCACACATAAAAAATTATATTTTTATAAAGGAAATTTTACCTACTTTTAATAGTGTAACCATTTTACATATAAATTTTTAAATTTTAATTGATTTAATATATCAAAATAATCATCATTTTTGAAATAATAACATAATAATTAGGTTAGGGTGAATTTCTGATATTTTTCTAAAGTGTTTCATTTTTTTAACGAATACTTAAAAATATTGAAATTTAGTTCACAAATTCTTTTTAATATTATTTATTTATAATGATAAATTATACATTTAATTATATTTAAAGTTTAATTGGATAATATTTTTATTAATTAATACAATTTATATCATTGGAACTAATTTCACTATGAAATTGATTGTAAAAACATTTCAAACTTTGGATCATTTTTACTTAAAAACTCTTATTGTCATCCTACCCATAGGATGAATTTTAAATAATTTTATTTCATTTATATTATTGGAATTTGAAAAAATTTATTCCATATTTTGAATCAGAGGAATTTATAATTTTGAATAATACCATCTTTTTTGACAAAAACTATTTTTGAAAGTAATTAAAATTAATTACGATTATTAAAGTACAATTATGCTTAATAAAAGACCAATCCATTAACTTAAGGGCCCAAATGACCTAACAACATTTTGAAAACTAATTGGATGGACATAATTAGTCTATTAACCTTCCATTGTTGTTTTTTGTTTTTTTATGACTTTTTTAGGTAAAAATGTGGGTACACCTAATGTCTTTTCAAAAATACCAAGTAAGTCATTTTCCTCCCTTATAAAGGCCACCACCTCTCATGATTCCTCACACCTCTCAAAAAACATTGTTTTAGCCCATATCTTCACATATTGAAACCCAAAATCACTCCCACTCACCTTTAATCCTCCCATTGGAAAAGAATCTTTCTAGGTAATCCCTTTGGTATACACCAAAAGGAGTTACCTGATTTTAGGGTAATACTTTCCGATGATCACTTTTCTTTCATTAACTTATACACCACATAAAATATTTTTATTACATTATTATATAACAAAAAAGGTATCCAATATATAGTATTATGTTTTTTTTAATTTTTATACCTATACTAACACACACTTTCATCTAATGAGTAACGAACATATTGTTTCTTTGTACAGCGAACTACAACCTCATGAAATGATAATTTTTCATTTTTCCTTTACAAAATTTCATGGTTGTACATTATGATGGGAAATATATTTATATATGTTATATATGATATTTATTTTCTATTTATATTTATTTAATTATATGTAACACGTACATTTAATACTTTCCATTTTATGCTAATACGATAACATCATTTGAGGAACTATGGACTATATCCCCCTCAAAGTGATGTGATTATTTCATAATATAATTGGAATGTATAAATTATGATTTAAATTAAAAATATGTGACATAAAAGAATCTATTTGATATTCATTTCATAATTAAATTTCTATAAATATAATATTTATACTTTTCTTTATTACCCTTACACACACTTAAAATGTGATAATGTCATTCGTGGAAATGTGGACTACTACCACCTTAACATGATGTGATTTATTTTTCATAAAAAGAATTATATATAGTTTATATGGTTAAATAATATGGTATTTATGGTAAAATTATCATTCTGTAAATATATGGTGTTACTTACCTTCTTTCCATAACGATCATAGAAAAATGGGAACATTATTCATGCATATGTATGACTTACCGTGTCTAGGATTAAAAAATTAGGTCATTTTTCATTACCATATTTAATAATTGATTTTAAAAGTATAATTGATTTATAAATATTATAATTATATCATGGTTATTATTCTATATGTGTTATGTAATGATCACATTGACAACACATGACCTACCAAAGTATTTTTTGACAAATAAACAAAATTTGGTCAAAACACCTCACATAAACACAATTGTTTAAGTAGTTGTATACAATATAGAAAAAAGTGAAATAAAAGTAATGATAAACATGAAAAATATTCTAATAAATTATAAAATTGTCATATGTTTATTATATTGGAGGTTAAAGGACGTTCACCTGAAAGGAAACTCAATGTAATGGATTTCATCTAAATTTACATTCCATTAAAACTTATTTATTGGTATGAACATAGTTTCTTTTATGTGTTGTATATATTTCCCTTTTAAATGATATATCATGAATATCCTTACAATCAAGATATAAAAACATTCATTTATTTTTATTCCTTTAGGAGTTTTTTTATTTAAAATGTTTCAAAGTGTTATGGGACATTTTGGAATGTTTAAATATTATTTTACTCAACAAAAACTTTAACGATCATTCAATGGTATTTCCTTTTGAGGAAATTATATGAACATTGTTCAATGAAATATTTTATTATCTCTATTATGGTTATTTTGGGACACTTTTAATTATTTGTACCATTTTTCCACTCTTTGGTACTCAAAATGACTTAGAAAACGTTTTTATAGATAAACTGAAATTGTTTCTCTATTTAGTCAGAAAACCAGTTTTATTATAAAAACCATGTTTTTTTAAAATGTTTTCAAAAATGATTTTAAAAAGAATTTATAAATAAATTTTTATGTATTCTGTCTTTTAAAAATGTTTTTAAAGGAATCTTCTTATCTCGTTCCAAATAATTCATCTTTCTAACCATTAATCATGGAAAAGGAATGTTCTTTTTATATCATACGTATTGTACGTATTTAACTGATATCATTTCATTAAAGATTTATTTTTATATTGAAAAGGATAATTTTTAAAGAAAATATTTTCAAAAGTTATTTTCAAATAAATTGTTTTTTCAATGGGTTTTTCAAACCAAAATCTTATTTTCCTCAAGAATTTTTTTTAAATGATATTTTTTTTAGTATTCATATTCATCAATAACAAAAAACCTTTATTTTACTCAAAATGAGATATATTTTATTAATACCATAAAATTTCCTCCAATAGATGGTTTATGGTTTATTTGGACAAGAATAGTATTCACATTCACTTCCTTGATTTATTTTAATCACCTTAAAAAATTCAATATCTAATGATCTTTTAACATTAAATTTCCCCAAAATATCCATATCATTTTTCATGGATATGATTATTTCTTGAATTATATACCATTTTTTATAATGTGTTTCATTTTAAAGTTGTTGGATTTTTGGGTTAAATATTGATAAACTCACATCCTTTATTAAAAAATATATTTTCTAAGGATCTTTGTTTATTTAAATTCTATGGACATGCACTATATGGGTTACGTACTAGTTAATGCAAGACCTTTGAGTTAGAGGCCTTTTAATAAAAGATATATTGGTTGGGGACCAATTAATGAAATCCCCTCGAAGAATTGGTACTCATATAACTTGAAATAAATTGGAGACAATCGCTTATATTTTGTTTCTAAGCAGTATACATGGGTTTCTACACATAGATAAAACTATCTTGTGAAACGTCTTGATGGTATATGTTTTCATGTGTGTCAGACATGACATCCATTAAGAAATAATTTTCCTCATTTAGTTTCATTTATTATTCATCCATGAGATGTTTCATCGACATATCCATGGATACATTTAATTTTTAGTTACATAGATGAAATGTGTTTCCAGTTTTTACCTTTCCACATTTTTTACACACTTCCATTCAGTTTATTGATTACAAGGTGTGTGTGTTCAGTTATTACCTATCCATATTTTTTACGCACTTTCATTTAGTTTATTGATTATATGGAATGTGTGTTCATTTATTTACCTTTCCATATTGACTATTCTCAATTATTCATTATTGCTTCCATTATACTTTACCCTTAATGAACATTTGAGCTCAAACTAATTAGATTTTTTCCCATGAATCCAAGAAGCATACTTTGATTGATATGTAGGGATTTACTAGATGGAATAAAGTTATCCATGATGTTATTTATTTATTTAGAATAAAAAACCATTTTTAAATTAGTCTATTCATCTTTAATACATGTCTCATGTTTGATTTGGTTTACCATGACTACTAAACTCTTCTATCCTTTGTGATTTCATTCCTTGTAATCATTCCAATATATTTAATATCAAAAAGTGTCTCTAGGCTATATGTGGTCGGGTCTATACAGTTGGTATTAGTGGAAGTTTAATATCTACCTCAAGAACTAGATTTTATAAAATATAGGTTATAGAATATAAACCTAAGGTATAAATTGAAAATAATTATAGAAGAACATTATAGAATTTTTTTTAAGGTAGAGATTATGTGGTTATTCTTAATAATATTTCCCTATCAGAATACTAAAAGTGGAAGTTGTTCTAGAATAGATGTACTTAGGAGTAATAACTCTTAAAAGGTGTTTAGATCTGTACTTAGTGTAACCTAATATAAAATAGTGAGCCTTACTATGAACCCGGTATGACACTCTTGGGAGATATTCTTAGGATAATTCAAATTTACTTTGAAAAACATTACCAAGTATTTCAATAGATAAAGAAAATTATTGACCTAGGTTAAACCTAAGGTTTTTAGATTGAAGTTAAGGTGTCATAGTTTAGAAATACTACCAATGATATTATAGATGAACCGAAGACCAAAGAAGGATCAATGTGGAAATAAATGGATAATGTATTTATGTATTGGGATTGTATTAAAAACCTTATCTAAAAGAAAATTTATTGATTAACCTTATTTCAAGGAATTCTATCATATTTTTTTGGAAATTATATTAATAAGGTTTTAGAAAATGAGAACCAGTATTTCGAGTGACAACCAATCAAATCCAGTAAGTTCACGGGTCATAAAACCATGATCTAAGGAAGATAAGGGTATCACCCCAACCACTAACCAATTTAATTTCGTGGTTAATTTTTTATTATTTTTATTTATATAATTTTAATAATAAATGTTAATGATGAACTAATAATATAACTATTTAGTATTAGATATTAATCAATTAACCATATTGGTTTTGAATGATAGTTAGAGACAAATAATTATACTTGTACCTCTTTTATAGGCCTTATGATCCTTTAAAAGTTTCTTTTAGTACTTCAAGCAGAAAAAAAACATTATTTGTAATTAATTTTGTTTAGTAAAGGAATGAATTATAATTTGATCTAAGAACAACCAAATGTAAGGATTTTTCATATGAAATTTAATCCTATCAAGTAATAATATTTCCTTTTATTCTTGGTTAGTAAAATAATTAACCAAAAATAGGAAAATAACATAGAAATAAAAAAAATACCTTAATTTCTACTGAAATTTTTTCCTTCTAAATCATCCTGGATTTATGTCTTTGAGGCCCTCAACATTCCATTTATCATTTAATAGTTTTTGATTGATGACCTCATTCAATCCCTATAAAAATTATGTTTTTCCTCCAAGTATATATTTTTTCTTTCCACTAATGATCTCATAATTGGAGACCTAGTTACATGGTATTCTATGTGACCCTTTTACTTCTCATTATCTATTTTCAAGAGGATGTTTTAGGAACCCTTCTCATGATACTGGATTTTAATTTATGAAATATCAAAAAATATTTCACCAAGATCAAGTTTAAATATATAGGTTTAAATTTTATTAAGGTGGGTAGATTGTAATACCCAAAAATTGAAAATTACATCATTTTATTTGATAGCACGCATGACATGCATCACCAAGCGTGTAAGGGAATATAATATCCCAAGACACTACAATATATTTACTATTTAAAAAATATTCAATACATGATATATTTTTTAATGAATGCAACTCTAAGTTATCTTAAATTACATGCAAGATCAAACTTCCTCAATATATTTCATTACACGCAAGAGATACTTTCCATGATAGTGTGTGTTACACGCAAGACTGAGTTTCACCAAATAAAAATGTTTTATTAAAATATTATTATTTAATTTAATATAATATAACCTAGCCATTATGTGAGCAGTTATGATTATTATTAACTAACTTATGAAAATTTCTGGTTTATATAAATATAAAATGAATTAATGTATTACTAATTATTGAGAAATGAAAATAAGAACCAATTGGATATAAAAAGAAATATTATTATTTTTACACTTCCAAAGGAGATTTGTATTAATAAAAATAATTAATTATAATTAGTGAATGATTTTAATGAAATATATATATTATATATTCCATGAAATATTTTTTATATTAATCCACTGTATTTGATATGCAAAAGATAAGAACAAACCCTATTTCACACATAAAAAACCTATATTTTTATAAATGTAATTTTACAAACTTTTAATAGAGAACCCATTTTAAATATGCATTTTGACACTTTAATTGATTTAATATGTCTAAATAAACATAATATTTTCAAGATAAACATAGTAATTAGGTTAGGGTGAATTTTTTATATTTTTCTAAAACATTTCATTTTCTAACGAATAGTTAAAAATACTGAATTTTAGGTCCAAAATACTTTTTAATCTAATATATTTATAATGGTAAATTATAATTTTAATTGGTTTCAAATTTTAATTGGATAATATTTTTATCAATTATTAAAATTTATTTCATTTGAATCAATTTCACATTGAAATTAAATGTAAAACTTATCAATATTTTAATCATTTTTACATTAAAACACTGCATTATCATCCAGCCTACGGAAAAAATTTAAAATTAATTTTTGACATATATATGTATGGAATTAGGAAAAATAAATTCTATATTTGTAATCAGAATAATTTATAATTTCTAATAAGGACAACCTTTTTTGACCAAAATGATTAGTGAAAGTAATTAAAATTAATTAAAATTATTAATGTAAAATTAATCATAATAAAGGACAAAACCTTTAAGTTGATGACCCAAAATAGCTATCCGCTGGTCAAATTTGATGGACATAATTCATCCATGAATCTCCTCTTCTTGAGTTTTATTTTTTTTGGATTAATTTTTTAGTTAAAAACGTTGGTATACCTAATTTCCTTTCAAAAATACCATGTGATTCGTTTCCCTCCCTTATAAAAGGCCACCACCTCTCCCCATTCTCCACACTACTCAAACCACTTAGGTTAGGCCAAGATCCTACCATATAGCTTCTAAAAATCACTCCCATTGACCATGATCCTTTCATTGGGAATAAATCCTTCCATGGATTCCTTTTGGTATACACCCAAAGGAGTTACCTGGTTTTAAGGTAATGCTTTCCAACAATCTCTTTTCTTTCATTTACTTATCCACCATGAAAAATATACATATTTCATGCATATATAAAACCAAAAATATCCTCAATATAATTTTATGTTTTTTTGTTATATTTTTGACAGAAACTAACACACACTTCCATCTAATGGGTAACAAACATATTTTCTTTGTTTATGGTGAGCCACTACCTCACGAAATGATGATTATTACTTTTTTCCTTTACCAACATTCATGGTTGGCCATTATGATGGAAAATATATTTATATTTTTTATATTTGATATTTATTATTTTAATACAATTCTATAACCCTTTAATAACACATACATTTAATACATTCATGTTTACGTTAATACGATAACATCGTTTGAGGAAGTGTGTACTACTTCCCCCTCAAAGCAATCTGATTCATTCACACTATACACGGAATGTATAAAAAGATGTTTTAATTAAAATTTTGTGATATTAAAAAAATATATTAAATTCATGACAAAATTAATTTATAGTAATATAAAATATTTCATTTTCTTTATAACCCTCTCACACACTTAAAAATTGATAACATCATTCGTGGATTTGTATACTACAGCCTCTTATATTTGATGTGGTTCATTTTTCATCTCTATAAATATATATATAGGTATATATGATTAAAAAATATTGTATTTATGATTTAATAATCATTCTATAATTATATGGTGTTACATACATTCTTTCCATAATGATCATTGAAAAATTAGAATGTTACTCATGCGTACGTAGAACCTACCTTCTCCATGATTGTAACGTGGTTTCATTTTTCATAACCATATTTAATGATTGATTTTTAGAGTATAAGTGATGTATAAATATGATAATTATATCATTATTATAATTTTTTATTTGTTATTTAATGAACCCTTTGACCATAGTTGACCTACCAATGTTATTTTTGACACATAAACCACATTTGGACAAAACACCTGATGTAAACATAGTTTTTTAAGTAATTATATAAAAAATAGTAAAAAGAGAAATAAAATTAATGAAAACATGAAAAAGATTCTCAATAATGATTAAAATTAACATAAAGTTTTTATACAAGAGGTTAAATGACGTTCACCTAAAATGAAACTTAAGGTAAGGGATTTCGTCTCAATTTACATTCAAATGAAACTTATGTGTTGATATGCACATAGTTTTTGTTTTGTGGTGTATATGCTTCCATTTTATAGGATATATATTGAATATCTTTAATATCATGACATTATAACTATCATTCAATTTTATTCCTTCATGATTTTTAATATTTAAAATGTTTCAAATTGGAATTCTATACTTTGTAAGTTTTAAGGATTATTTTCCTGAACAATAACATTAATGATCTTTTAATGGTATTTATACTAGAGGCAATTATGTTACCATTTATTAGTAAAACCTTTAATTAACTGTCCCCTCATTTTTTGTGACCAATTTCAAATATTATTAACATTTTATCACTCTTTGGTACACAAAATGATTTTGAAAACGTTTTTTAAAAACTCGACATTGTTTATCTCTTTAGTCAGAGAACCTATTTTATTTTAAAAACCAGGTTTTATTAAAATGGTTTCAAAAAATCCTAAAATGATTTGGAAAATAAATTTTTACCCTTTTTTTCTTTTTACCATTGTTTTCAAATGAATCTTTTTGTCTCTTTCCAAACAAGACATCTTTCTAACCTTTAATCGCACACAAGGAATTTTCTTTGTATCTCGTGCAACTAGTACAGATTTACCCACCATAATTTCATTAAAGCTTCCATTGAATATTCAAAAGGATAATTTTTAAATAAAATATTTTCAAATATTATTTTCTAATAAATTTACTTTTAAATGTTTTTTCAAAAAATAATATTTTTCATCAAAATGTCTTTAAAAGTTATTTTTATAATATTTCTATTCATCATCAACAACCATTTATTTTACTCTACTTGGGATTTTTTGTGTTGATGCTATTCTATTTCATCCCCAAGATGTTTTTATATTGATTTGTAAAAAGATAGTATTCACATTCACTTACTTTGTTTATTTTAATCCCCTTAAAATATTCAATTTCCTATGATCCTTTGACATTGAATTCCCCCTAAATATCCATTTCATTTTTCATGGATATGGTTATTCCCTAAAATATATATCATTTTTCATACAGAGATTACTTTATAATTTATTTTATTATTTATAGAAATATTGATAATCCCATGTCATTTATTCAATACATATATTTTATAAGGCACTTTTTTTATTTAAATTATTTGGACATGCATTGTACGGGTTTGGGACCGGTTAATGTAAGCCAAATGGGTTAGATATCGGTTAATGAAAGATCTATGGGCTGGGGATAGTTTAATAAAATCCACTAAATTAATTTCTAGTCTCATGAGACAATATTAGTAGGAGAAAACCCTTTGACATTGTTTCCACTTTTTATACACAAGTTTCAACCCATAGTTTAAACCGTCTTGTGAACGGACTTGATGGTTTAGGTTTTCATATTTCTTATACATGAAACCAATTAAGAACTAACTTCCCTCATTTATTTTCAATTATTATTCAACCATTATATTTTATGTCAACAAATCTATGTATACATTTCATTTTTAGTTATTTATATGGCATCTATTTCTAGTCATTAACTTGCCAAATTAATTACACACTTCTATTCAGTTTATTGATTACAAAGAATGTGTGTTCAATTATTACCATTTATTATTTTTTACACACTTCTATTTATTTTATTGATTACATGGAATGTTTTTTCAATTATTTACCTTTCCATATTGACTATTCTAATTGATTCATTATTGCTTCTTTCATTCCTTACTCGTACTGATCATTGGAGCTCACACTTATTATGCTTATTTCTCCCAGAAACCAGGAAGTGTACTATGAAAGATATGTAGGTATTTTGTTGATGGAATAAATGTATCCTTGAAATTATTTATTTATTTAGAATTAAAAAAAATTATTTACTATATTAATTGTAATACAAGACTCTTTTACGTATTTGGTTTACCTAGACAACTAATCACTTCAGTCCTTCGGGATTTTATTCCTTATAATCATGCCAACATATTTAGTAGAAAACACCTACTCTGGGATATATAGATTCAGGTTACGACACTAAGGGAAAATTTTGATTTAGAGTTCTTAAGCCTATAGTAGGTTGACATGTACAACATGGACTATGGGGTAACATTCTTCGAGTTGTGTTGTTTGGAAAATTATATAATGGTTGAAGTCTTCAAGAGGGTGAGCCATCTTGAGGATGGTTTATAGTATTCCATTCGGGTGTAAGTAAACATATTCAGGTAGGCGTCATTCTCATAGGTGATTAATCTGGTGCTCAGATATGAGGGAAACTTTATAGACTAATCCTTATCAAATTGGGTGAAATATTTTGGTGATTTCAGCGGTGATGCTCTAGATATTAAAAAATGAATCCGAGAAGAGTTTCATCAGGTCAGTCATGCTAAGAACTAAAATAGACATCATTATAGTGGTTCATTAATGATGTATGTTCAGTGAAGGTAGTTGAGTCATGTGTGGATGTTGTTAGATTGAGCAACGAAGGATTTTAGGTCAGTTAAATAGGTTGAGCATCTCAAGAGGTTCTGCAAGAATCCTTCTTGGACAGCTGAAATTCATAGACCGAGGACAACCCAGGGTTTTGTTGTTGGACTGGGAGAGTTACCCAGAGTGGTATTATAGAGTCTTATGCACATTGAGGAGGTGGTAGAGACAAAAAGAACCAGTAGTGAGGTTAGTGACCAGTGACTGGTGCATCACCATAGGGAGGTCAATCTTTAATAAGTCGAGTGTCATAATAGGTTCATATAGTTGAGTTTCTTTCTTTTGAGTATAATTGGGATCTGGTTACGTTTAAATGTGTGTCATGTGTGTGACTGAGTGTTTCTTTATTATGTCATGGCCTTTTTTGAAGCATGTATTCTTGTTGTGAATGAGGTTCACAGGATGTATCTATAAACAAACCAGATTCTAGTTAGTAGGTTGGAATATGCTCAGATGAGTTGTATATAAAAGTATGAGGTGTGTTGGCATTTTGGAAATGGTGCAATGCAGGATTACCTAAGGTGAGTTGGTACCTAGGAATTAATGATATGGGGGAATTTTTTGAGGTGTGAGGTACTAGGACTGATTGTGTGAAACTGATTAGATGCAGGACCTCATAGGTTTCATATGTTACATGGGCACAAGGAGAGAATCAATGTGTTGTGGGATTATAATGGATGTTGGGTATGTAAAAGAAGAAAATAATGTGGTTCAAGACTGGAGATGCATAATAGGATGACTTTTGAGTCCAGGTATAGTCGACGAACCATCATTTTTCTTTTAATTTTGAGTCGGGTTGCGACTAGGGTAGGTAACTCCTAAGGTGGAGAAGTTTGAAGATGTTGACATGTTCCCTTTTAGGCCAAATATTTTCAGGTTAATTTTAATGAAATGGGTTTTTTCAATAACATATTTGGGTTTTTTTATATCTTGGGGAAAATCTATATTAAGGTAGGGATTTTTTTAACCTCTTGGGTTTTTGGAGTGGGTCTAAATCCTTTCGAGTTTTGAATTTTTAGATTTTGATGGGAAAAAAAATCATTTCTTGATCAACAAAACATAATATTGAGTTTTCCTTTGACCCATGACCATGGTTTCGTTGAGTCTTAATGATTATAATGTTTCTCAGGGACTTTTATGGGTTTTGGGTGTGTCCAAAGTTGAAAACCCTATTTTCTAGGGTGTGCAGACTAAGACTCGCATTTGGAAAAAGCATACGGCCTCCAAGGAGAACTTGTGTGCCCGCTAAATACATTGATCATGATTTGGAAAAAAATGTTGATGGGGTGCATATTTTTGTGTGAACCTATGAAATTTTTATTAGAGGGTTCTTTATGTCTAGCACATGGTTTTGGAAAACTATTCTCAAGAAACATTCTTAGTTCCACTTAACCAGTGGCTACACATGCGCTCAACACTGGTTGGCCAAACCGTGTGAGCTAACATTATAGGGCTTGGATCTTATTCATCATGATATGTATAGTTTATTAATAGTTTTCCAAACTGTATGACCCATTGAAATTGTGAAATGAACTTTTTTTCTCTATCCCTTTTATTATTTCTTCCTCATTTATTCTTCTCCACTTACACGTACATGTTGTTATCCTATCACATTTTTTCTCCACTAAGTGTTGAGCCTACCTATCCTTAAAAGATCCATTTCTTATTCTATCTGTAGTATTAGATATATACTAGTAATTACATGAATCATATTTCCTTTATTTATATTTTCTATTTCCTCACAGAGTGAAAAATCCATGCTATTCATTTTACCCTATTTGTAGGGAGTTCATATTAAATGTTGATTTATTCCAAATCATTCAGATTCAGAGGATAAGATTGGATGTGGGGATGTATATCAACATGAGGTAAGTGGTACTCATCTTACATTTTGATTTAGAAAGTGTATTTGGGGGTGATTATTTGAGTGAACAATTTTGTTGACCAAGTAAGACTCTATTAAATTAATGGATTCCTTGTAATTAGTTAAATTGAACATTGGATAAGAATATGGGAATCATCCTCAATTCTATAAATAGTTTGACACATGGGAGTGTCTAGGGACCTAGAGAAGTTTGGGCCAAGGAATATTGCTTATTTAATTTGAATTGATATATATATATATATATGAATTTCTTGTGAGTTCCATGGGAATGTGATGGGAAGAGCCTGAGGATTGAGGTAGAATTGGCCCACTGATTTTAGGAGATATGATCATCGTGACATGTTCAGTCTGAGGCATTTGGGTTATGTTGATCATCATCTGGGAGACTTTCTTATTGGATAAGGTGATGATTTCATTATTCTATGGGTGAGGATCGAGTGATATTGGATGGTTTTTACCATCAGATTAGCAGCACGGTCTTAGGGGAACGAGGTGATAGAATAGTGTGTCGTAGGTTATTATTTGATGTTTTCCACTCACCTATGGTGTCCAATGCATCATTTGGAGTCGTTTGAACATATTAATACTCTTAGGATGATGTGTTATTGACTAGTAATTTGGGTATAGGCTTTTTTTAGTTACAAATTAGGATGATGTTTGGAGGTTAATTCCATATAAATCCACAACGACTGTGAGGAGACATTAGTTGAAAATTTTTAGACTGTTGGTTAGGGGATGAGGCACGCAAAACTATGGTCCATTGGGATAGGACTTATTTGGATGACAGACATCAATGTTCCTCATTATTTTAGTTGATGAACTGATGGTGGTATGACATGGAGGTAAAACGTCATTGCATCTTGGATGTTGGGCTTAGAGCCAATAGAGTTACTTTTGATCTGAGGTCTGAGGGACTGGGTACTTTTTTGGGCATCCCTTTGGGATGTTAGATATCAATGGACATGATGTTTGGATTGGCCTGAGGTAAGGGGTGATTTTATTAGAGGGGGAACCAGAGGGTTCACCTGGACTGATTTATATCAGGGGATTCCTTGGGCTTAGGCTAAGGATCCTCTCCACTTTGGTAAACTGAAATTGACCAAAGCAGATGATCACTCACTTTTGGATATTGAGAACAAGGGGAGTGGTTTAATATTATACATGTGTGTCGTGCAATATTATTTACTTTTTTGTACACACTGACTTAATCACATATATAAGATAAAAAGATGTTTGTGGTGGGCTACTAAGATTATTTCTCACACACTACATAGGCCCTTCGGGGTGTAGGTAGACTTTATAGCCACACATTCAGGTGAAGGTTTGGGTTTAGGAGATGAATATTATTATATGAGTTTTAATGTTATAGAAGGCAAGGGACTATGGGTTTTTTCCTCAACTGTAGTTTCCTTTTTTTATTTTCCTTCTCTTTCAGTATGTTATTATATGTATGTACGAGGTCATCCATTGGTGACCCTTTTTATTATTGATATATATGGCCACTCTTTTATGCATGCTCTATTTTTATTTATAAAAATGGCATGTAATGATGTTTAATTATGGAAATTGTATTGATTTTTCTATAATTATTGCTTCTATTTTCTATTATGCTTCCAACATGGGTGAGTTAGTAGTCTAGTGTATTCTGGTCTTTCATTTCCCATGTATACTATATATATACCTAGACCATTATTATATCATTACTAGAGGTTATAGTCTCCCTAACATCAACCTTTTTCACCCTCACTACTAGTCGGTACCATTAGAATATAGGGAGGCTTTCTAAAGTCCCATTGGAACTCAACCTGAAGAGCTGGTCAAGTGGCTAAAAGGGTTGGGGTTCTCTAATGAATATCTAGGTTTAGAATCGTCACTATCATAAAAATTATGAATTGTTTATTTTTTTAGGATAAAACCATATTTAAACCATCATATAGTTAAAATCAACATCATTACTCTTCTATTCTATGTATTAGGTTTTCCCAGATAGTTTATACAAAATAAAAAACCAAGAATAATCTAACAAAACAAAATTATTAGATTCTTGGGATAAGCTTGACCGACCCAAAATGACAATCAAGATTGACTTAGACAACACATTCCTTATATGAGATAATCCTTGGGTACTCGAGTTGATCTAAAAATAACTGGTTGAATGATCAAAGACATGAAAATGATTACCATTGAAGGAATCTCAAACATACTGTTTAATGGGTTTTCAATTTTATGGCTCACTAATTTATTTTACATTATATGAACTTTAAATTCACAATTATTAAATCTTATGTAATAATTTTCTTATAATATTTTATTATAATTTTCTTATGCATGCTTCTAATGATTTTGTTGTTGAATCCCTTTTCCAACCACCAAATTAATTTATTGAATCCAAATAAATGTTAAGTATTCACCCAACCAATATTTTTTTATTAACTATATAATAAAATAATCCATTTATATTCATTTATATAAAAATGAATCATATGCATAGGTTTCATTAAAAATTCATATAAAAGTGTATAGTTATATAAAATTTAAAATCTACACATGAGTTATCCTGATGTAGAAGATATCCAACCACATTCACCATTACAGAAAAGGAACAAACTTCTAAGAATATATTTGGTCCGACCCCATTACCCAATCCATGGGGAGACATTACTCAATAGATGATTCAATTCATGATGTTTATGACACCAAATATTCACAAACAGTATTCAAAATCTATTCTTAAGCTTAAAACTCCAAAAAAGTGAGGTAAAGGTAAATGAAAACAAATTGTTACATATATGTACCTAGAAAAAAATTAAATTTTCAATCTATTATGAAAAAATTATCATATAATTTTATGCATTTACAATATTGGAATTTCATGAACGATGTGTTAAATAAGAATAAATAAATAATAATGATTAGAAAAATAATCATTTCAAAAATTAAAAAAAAATATTAAAATATAAACACTTCATATTTTTATATAATATGATATTTCATGAATTTTTAACATTTACATAATTAAAATTAACTAAATTTTTTATATAAGAAAAATATCTTTTAAATTATATTATTTAATCCATTGAACATATCAAGCATAAAATCATTTCCTCTAATGGTGTAAATAATATCTTGTATAAGGCACATATTATTTTGATCAAATTCAAATTAATTTAATTTTAAACATTTCATAATTACAAATATAGTCTTATTTTTACTTTTTCTATATTTACGAAATTTATAATCATTTAAAAAAATTAATCCTTATGATTTCAAAAAAATCACCTTTTATTTAAAGATCACACGGTAATCCATATAATATGGTCATAATTAATTTAAAAATTAACATTTAATATTTTTTAATATAAATGAGTCATAATTTTTTAATTAAACATGAATTATTTGTAATTAATTAATTAATTAATCTTTTATAAATAATAATATTCTCAATATACTATTCAATATGGTTTTGTGACATTTTATAAACCATATAAATTATTATAATTCATAAATTTTTAACATTTTTCTCATTAACTTGATAAAGTATACATATTCTTCATAAAGTTTTACTCTCGTTACCCTCATACATACAATTTACATAACTGTTATCTCCCCATGATCCATACTTAAAAACTCCATGTATGTGTAGGATACGAGGACATTTACACAATGTATTTCATAATAAGGTTACAAAATATTTACCATTATGAATGATACAACACATAATAGAAAGTCACTTATTATAATTATGTGACCCCTTTATTTAATGTTGTGTCTCAGAATTTATTTACATGAAATATTCATTTTACAATAAAAAATGACCACCAATACTTTCTCAAACATGTATTTCTAAATCTATACCCATTTTAAAGGACAATTTGACTTCTATACCATGGAGATGAATGTGATTCCTAGATAATTCTAAAAAGGATAAAAATATGGGTAGTTCTACATCATGGGGATATTGATTTTTTTAAAGACTTAGATTAATGATGTTTAATTCTTGAGTAATATTTTAGTGATTCCACTGATCATTTTTTATCTTAAAATTATAATTTTTCTAGGATTAAAAAACACTGAAGTATTTATCTCTTTGGAATCTAATATTGAAATATATTTGAGACATAGAGAATTAAATGGGATATATTAAACTACTAAATACCATAAACTTTCATATTTGATTTGATAGAGTATACATGATAAAAATCATGAGGAGTATGTCGAATATTCCTCCTTTCACTAATGGAGAAAAAATGAATACTAGATCGGTGGAATATTTATGAGGACTCCCATATTCCAAAGGGTTTCTTGCACCTTAAAAATATGACAAATGATATTTTAGGAAGATAATATTCTTGGATATGTATCAATGGTATATCACTCATATTAAGAGAAGACTGCATCCTCTCATATAAACATCCTCAATGGTCTTCTTTGAAAAATGAGTGATGAAAATAACTAAAACAATTGGGTTATATCAAATGGAAACTAAAAAATCAATTGTATTCATTCATTGAAAACCTTAATGAATGATTTGAGCTATCCAAAAATGATCCATCTCTTAGATCATAATGGAAGTAAAATCTTTTGGGAATTACTATTGAAAACATTTGTATCAGATACATACTAATGGTGGTGTCAACTGAAGATCACGGAATCATATACTCCACTATGTTTTGGTTCTTCCCACTTTAGTTCACATGATATGGATTGTGGGTTTGATAATTCATATCTCATTAATTAAATTGGTAATGAATATATTCAATGATACACTATATTTAATGAATTGGCGGAGCCTATCCAAACTTTGTAATGTTATACTTCTAATAGGTCTTGGTCTATAATTTTTATTCTTCACTAATATGTTTGTATAACATTTCATAACATATTTTAATGATTTATAAAATATTATTATACTTAATCTATGATAATAATGTGATAATTTCCAAATAATTAATAATGCACTCATGATGAATCATGTTGAATTATTTTAACTATTACTCTTATTACTGTTCATTTATATGACATTTTATTTGATGTATTAAAATTTATTATTGTTTTTTAATGGTATTAATTGTTTATAAGATGTATATTATGATGATATAAATATATTTCATGGACTTATGTTTCAAATTTATAAAAATTTACATGATATTAAACCAATCAATTTTTGGATGCATAATATGTTATATATTAATCTAAAAAATATTTAATAAATATGTGTGTGATGTATTAGTAGTTTTAGTATTTATCATAGAACAATAATGTTTGTTATATAATTTTTCTTCATAGTATATGGAATTTTAGGTTAGATTAAGTTATTTTATATGTCAATTCCATTATAATTAATCGTTCATTTACTTATACATTTTTCATCTATATTATATTTACTTTAGTTTCATTCATTTTATAATATAAAATATTGTAAAATAGTGGGAACTCAGTTGGATTAAATGAATAGATAATGATTTAAATTACTATTAAAAAATTAATAAAATAAATATTATTTTTATTCTTTTTTAGATTATTCATCATGTTATTACAATATTTCTATATATATTGAATACTCTACATGATATCATGTAATCAGGATATCTATAAAAATACCATGTAGTGAAATTTTTATATCCCACATGAATAAATCTCTACCCATTTACATTTTCTGTGATGATACTTTTATAAAATATTATAATTTTTCATTTGGAAAAATTTTATACCATAATGGATATAGATTTTCACTTCTTATATAGATCACCCATAAACTATTTGAAAAGTGAAATATATTTCAATGTAAAAAACAAATCCAAGATCCCATATATAAATATTTAGAATTATCATTGCTTTTTAGAAACTCCATCATAGGTATGGGTATTTTTCATTGAAAATAATCATATTATTCAAAATTATTGAGATAAAAAAATTGAAACCATTATAAATTCTTATTGTGAGAGAATATACTGATGGATACCCTAAATATAATTATATTTCTTAATAAAATAATAAATTACACCTCCAGAGCAATATTATCCAAAGTGTGACACTTATATCAATGACCCCCTATAGCTTGACCCAGATATAATGATATATATTATAAATTCATATAAAAGAAAATTTTGTAAATGTTTTTATGTGATATAGTGTATAACAATAGAGTTAAAATGTATATATTATAATGAATAAGAATAGTTAAACATAGTTTTTCATTAATTATTGACTGCACAATAAAATCAATATAAATCATTGTTATCCAAAACCATGGATTAATGACATGTTCGATCAAATTTTTGGAGTATAATACTTTTTAAAAGTGAATCATGATCATGGATATGATTATCTCATGGTAATTAAATAATAAGTTCAAAATACAATAAAACCCTCATAAAATAAAAATACTTTGAGTTCATTGTAGTTCTATTTAGACTATCCAATTTGTAACAACCAATTATTTTGTGAAATATTTTTATTCTGAATTAATTTATTTTTAAAAAAAATTCATTTCACACAACATTGAAAATAGTTATTTTATATCTATTAAAGCACTAAGTTATATTATGTTATACACAATGCCATGTTAATAATAAAATACATTCAATATGATGTCTATATTCTTCTATAGGTAACACTAAGGTACGATTATGTTTCACGCGAGACTGACTTTCCCCGATGGCTTGCGTAATACGCAAGATCAAGTGTTACAGAATAAATAATATATTATTTAAAAAAATATAATAATATATATCCTAGACATTAAATTTAATTTTATGAATATCATTAAATAAATTATGTAAATAAATTTTTTTGACAAAATATGAAATTCATAACTTAGTTACAAATTATATATAAATTAATATAATAACCAATTGAATATAATGAGAATATTTTTATAGAAAACAATTATTATGATCACAAAATTGTTTTAATCCAAATAAATTATGTTAATTAAAATTATAAAGTAAATATAATATATATTTTATATGTCTATGTAAATATTTTTGATATTCATGCAATATATTTTATAAGAAAATGATATGAATGAAACTAATTTAACTCATTAAACCCTATATTTTTTTACGGCCATTTTACCGACTTTTAATAAAAAACATATTTAAAACATTAATTTTTTAAATTTTATAAATATTAAATATCCAAATTAACTTTATATTTGAAAAATAATAAGAATTAGTTTATGTTGAAGTTTTGATATTTTTCTCCGAATTTTTATTATTTAATGAATTGTGAAAAAATACTGTATTTTAGTTCAAAATTTCTTTTTCATCGAATTTATTTTTAAAGTTAAATTATATTTTAAATATATTTACAATATTAATTATATTATATTTTTATCAATTAATCCAATTTAGGTCATTAGATACAATTTCACTTTGAAATTGAATATAAAAATACATCAAACTTTTGAACATTTTTACTTTAGAAACATGTTTTGTCGACCAGACTATGGGATTAAATTTAAATTAATTGATGCCACTTCTATGTTTTGAAAATGAAAAAATGGATTCAATGTTTTTAATAATAATAAATAATAATTTAAAATAATTTAAACTTAGTTTTTTAGAAAAAATATTGGTGAAGTTGTTAAAATTAATTACAACGGTTAAGGTTAACTAAAGCCTAATATTGGACTAAACTTTATCCTTAAGAATGAAAATGACCTATAAAATAGTCCAAAATATATTTTATGGCCATATTTAGAACCTATATTTTATTATATAAATGTTTTACAATTATTTATCCACTTTTACTAAAATAAATTATGGTATGGGTTCCTTTCTTTTAAAATATTACAAGAGTGTCACTCCTCCTTCATTATAAAGGCATCCTCTCCTCCCACTTCCCCACACCTCTCAAGCCACTCAATTTCGAAAAAAAAACATCCTAAATATATCCCCAACATCTCTAAATTCCTCAATGAATCCTCCTTTTTGTCAAAATCCTTCCAGGGATTTTATTTAGTGTAAACCAAATGGAGTTACCCGATTAAGAGGTAACACACTCCCTCAAACTCCTTTCTTTTATTTTCATTATTTAATCCCTAAAATATTCTCATATCATTATTTTATAAAAAAACCAGAATGATAATTATAATATGATTTTTATATGATATTTATCATACCTACAATTATAAAAACCTCCATCTAATGGGTAGCGAACATACTGTTTATGTGAATGACGGACTACTGCCTCACTAAACAATGATTTTTAATTTTTCCTTTACCACCTCCCATGGTGTAAATTATTATGGAAAATATATTATAGATTGGTTATATATAATATTTATTATTTCTTTATTCTTATTTAATTATTTTACGACATATATATTTGTACTTTCAATTTTTGTTAACAAGATAATTTTTTTTGAGGAAGTGTGGACTACCTCCCCCTCAAAGCAATGTGATTCATACATAGAATACATGGAATGTATTAAGGATGATTTTAGTGAATATATATGATATATATGATATAATAAATCTAAATTAATAGTTATATATATATATTTCTTCTTTTACTTTATTTTCTATTACGCGACAATTATACGGAAATAGAGTTCATTTATGCGTACGGCCTACTATCTCCATGAATAGTGTATTCCATTTAATGCTTATTTGTTATATGGATTATTATAATACAAATATAATAAATATAAATTATATTTAAATAATAGTTTAAATTATTCAAATCATGATATAAATATAAGTACCAAACATATAGAAAATTAAGTCACATGAGAAAAACAAAGCGGACTTCACCCAAAGTGAATCCTTAACATATAATTGTTAACAAGAAGTTAATATAATGAAATAATAAAACCATTTATGGTATTAAAAGTAATAATATGGTTATTTTATATATGATAAATAAATTTATATTTATTATACATGATTTTTTAATGATTACGATGATAGTCAAGACACAAGGTAAGGGAATTTCATCTCACTCCTTATTTTCATGAGATACATATTGTATTGACCGCTCACTTCTTTTTTGTGGTGTATATTGTTAAAATTAATTTATTATATATCTATTATACTTAAATATATGGTTATATAAATAATTCTTTTATGATATTTCAATCTGGGGGTTTATGTTTCAAAAGATATTAAATTAGTAATGTAATTTTTGTCTTGATTTTCCTTCTTGAGACACATGCCATGTTATAAACCTATATTTTTATAAGAGGTGTATATATAAAATTTTAAATGTTATATCATGAATCAAATTAAATTCATTATATTTTATACTTCATGTAATTTCATCTTCATACATAGTGAGTACGTTTCGGATTTACCATGTTATAAGAGTTTATTGAAATAATCTCATCACTTTTTGAGATTGTTTATGATTATGATTCATTTGATGAATTATTGTTATCAATATATTAATAACACTCAAGAATTTTATTCTAATATGGTTATTTCATATATATTCATGTATTATAACCATTTTTTAGACTCTTTGTTATGTAAAATTGGTAAGAATATTTTTTTAATAATGTCTGACATTACCTCTCTTCGGTCATAAATCTATATTCATTCAAAATAATTTCTTCTACATGGTTTTAAAAATATTATATTACTCTCCTATTAACATTATAAGACATTTCTACCAATACTTTACCTTTTTGAAAAAATTGTTTTAAATAGGAACCTTCTTTTCATTTTCAATCGAGAAACCTTTATAAACATTTTATGGGGTAAAAGGAATGTTCAGTGTCTTCGGATTTAACTACCAACATGAATTGAATTCCCTTGAAGATTCCTTTAAAATATTAAAATGCTTTTTTATTAAAAAATGAATTTGTTTATAATATTATGTAAATTATTTTATTTAAATTATTTTCAACAAAAATATTTCAAAACAATTTTCAAGATATTTTATATATTTTCGAGAAGAATGGTTTTCAAAAAAATTCAAGCTTCTTGTATAAGTTTTCATGTGAAATGGATTTTTAAAAATTTTCAATCTTTCATTATATGTGTAATTCCTGAAAAAAAAAATTTCTTTATAAAATTAATTTTTATTGATGAAAGTTTATTCTCATCAAGAACATTATTCAAAAGAAATTTCAAAATTATTTTCCATGTAAGATGACATCTGTTGATGTTACTCATGCCTTTACTGTAAACGATCAAAATTTCCCATTCATTTTCTTAAACCAAACGGTTTGTGATTCATGTCATGATATTTTGGAAACCTATTCATCTTTCATGGGTAATATTTTTATGAAATTCATTCTTCTTCCATGAGTTATTCTTTTGATTAAATGATTTTGAAACCAATATTTTTTTCCAAAAGTTATGATATGATTACATGTTTATGATACCCACCTCATTGCATGGGTTATGATATGATTTTTATGTTATTGTCAAACAAGTATGTATGATTTCATTATGAGATGTGTGGGACCTATATCTCCCACCAATGCATCGGGTAAAGATTTATATATCATGAGATATACATGGATCGGATAAGGAGTGAAATCGGTTTAGTATTACAGGGGTAAAACAAGGAGTGAACTTAATTCAGTAATATAGTGCTGGAATGGGGAGTGAACCCAGTTCAGTAAAGGATTTTTTCCACTAATATTGTTTTTTCATCAATTCCTTGGCTACTATGGAAATTATATTATATGATTATGTGTTTTCCATAATTCAATGTTTTATTCCTATGTTATGAATTCGTGGATTGTGTTCTATATTTCCTTATGATTCATGCCTCATGAACTGTCAGCTTTATTCCATGATACTTCTTTATAATCTTTGATATGCATGGTATGATCTTCAAATGTTTTGATCACATTCTCATATCCTTATGTTCATGTTTATGCTAACATGTATCCCTTATTTACCCTTACATATCATCTAATATCACCCATTTTTATGTTTCCTTCCCTAAGTTACAATGATTTTTATTAAGTATGATTTTTCTAAAAAGGTTTCTAGTCATTAATAAACTAGTGGGAGATAATATATCTCACTTATGTTCTAGTGTTTATGTTTCCATGTTTCCAAAGGCACAATACTAGTACGGTCTTGGGGTGTTTTTTTGTATAATGTTTTAAGTACTTCACAAATGTTATGAAATGTCTATGTATGTCAATATAGGTTCATTGTAATTGGTATTAAAGTGAATTTTAATTATCCTTTGGAAACAAGGATGAAAAGAATTTATTGATATACCTATGTATATTTGTAATTATATATCTAGGATTGTATCAAAGGATATGTATAAGGAAGGGTTAACATTTAGGTAAATGTCCTATAATTTTGGTAAAGCATAGAGTGATTGGTTTCCAAGAAATAAATCTCGGTCTGGACACCACAAGTGGATGTTGATCTAGAAAAAATGTACCTAGGAGTAACAACTCCAACAAGATGTTTTGGGCATAACTCATGGTAATCTGTTACATGACAACAGTCCTTGTTGCACACCTGGTTTCACATACCCAAGGGATATTATTTGGAAATTCACAAACTCTTCACAAACCATTACGAAGTATTTAACTAGAATATGACTATTAATAACCTATGATAAACCTGTGTTGTCATTGATTGAAAGGTAGGTTTCATGATTTAGACATCATATAAGTATTTTTTTCATGATTATTTTGTGTTCTTATATGATATGTGTTTCTAACCCCATTATTTCTAGTTTTAGTTAATGGAGGGAATGATAAGGAACGGGATTAACATTTAATGTGATGGACAATATTTTTATGAGAAGTCAAATGGGATGGCCACTGGAGTGAAGGATATTTAGATCATGCCTAATCAGTTTTCAAGGAACATAATCAACAACCTTTACTTTAACTAACTCTCAGACTCACCAAATATGATAAGGAATGAGATCACCGACAGTTCAAGTAATAGATACCATGGGGGAAAGAATATGTGGTTTCCTTTATGTCATGAATGTGGAAAGAATCACCTGATTGAATGTCTTAGAGGAACAAGAAGGTGTTTAGACTACGGAAAAGAAGGACACAAAGAAAGTAATTGTAAAGGAAAATGAAAGGCTCGGTTAACCAAATGGATGGTAATATTTTCCTTTGTAATACATAATCAATGATTAAATTCATTAAGTGTGTAATTAATGGTAATTATGAAAATAGATGTATTATTGGAATTATTCTAAAGAGAATCTTCATGGTGGTATGAGTAATGGTTATAATGCTAGTGATGATGTGACTATGGAGGAAATGTAAAAGGAAAGAGGTACTAAGTGATAGGATGAGGTATCATTCTTATGACATATTTATGAATTCATATAATCAAATATTATATATATTTTAATTAAATAATTATGTAGTATGAATGGTGAAAAAATGAATGGATTGTTTAGTTTATGTTTTTCACTATGGATTTATAAGATTATATTAAATGATTCTGATAGACTAGAAAATATTTTGACTAATGGAAGATAACCCTTAATATGTTCCTTACATTAAGATAATGTTTTTTAGATAAAGATATTTTGTAAAGGAATAATTAAATTGGATGGTATTTTTTACCTTGGAACTAATTAAGGGATTGTAAACGAGTGGTTTATCCTATCAACTTTCTAATTTTTTTTATAATTTAATGAATATACCATGTAACCATTGGTATAATGAAGCATGCAGGTTTTCCAAAAAAAATTATAGTAATTTAGGTGATTACCATGTTTCAATAGAATATATGATAAGGGTATTCACATGTTGTAATATTACAACAAATATCTACTTTTTAATATATAAAGGATTAATATTAAGCTAATTTTGTGACTTTATTTCTAACATTTTGGATTTTCATAATTCAGAATGGTTATGCAGTAAGCCTTTTATGGGATGTTTAAGATAAATATTAGATTAAATTTTTTATATTAAATTATTAACTCACTAAATGAGGATTAATTCATATTATGTAACCTTATCTAACAATTTTGAGTTGATGGTAACTGAAGATAGATGGGATGCATTATCATGGATCTCTTGATCTGTTAGTGCTTCAGTAATGAAAAATTCAACTTTATTTTTAGAGAAAGAGGTTAAGTGGATCTTGTAACAACAAAGGGTAATACTTTATATAAATAAAGAATTTATATTTTTTTGAAAATTCTTTATCTTTAAAAAAATCTATAAATAAAATGTAATCCTAGTACATTTTTTCAGATGCATTAGATTGTCCTTTAGGTCATCGTATATTTATGGCTTTGTGACTATTAACTTTCTCTTGGCTTTATTCTCTCTCACTCTCCATTATCACAATATGGTTATATTCACTTCCATTTCCATGTTTTCACTTCCCACCTATTTTCTCCTATGTGTGAGGCTAGTTTGAGTTACTTTAGAAAACCTGTACGTTTCCAATATTCTATTTTTAAAGAAATTTTCAGTATTCATTTTAATTATGTGGGTTTCTATGAAAGAAACTGTAAAGTATTAAACATTTGATAACCCATAAGAATATTGAGGGAAAATTAATTATAATTTTCTTAGAATGTAACACCATTAAATTTTGTGAAATATATTTTTTGAATAAATTTAGTTTTTTTTTCATTTTACATTTCAGATGACATTAAAAATAGTTGTTTTATATATATTAAAGAACTAAGTTGTCTTATGTTATAATAAATTCCAATTTAATAATAAAACACATACAATATAATGGTTATATTCCTCTATAAGAAACATTGAGGTAATCTTACAATTCACACAAGACTCACTTTCCCTGATGGCTTGCATAACACACAAGACGAAGTATTGTAGAAAAAATAATATATTATTTTAAAAAATATAAAAATATATAACTTATTAAATAAATTAGATTTTACTAATATAATTAACTAAATTATATAAATATAAGTATTTTAACAAATATAAAATGAATTAATTAGTGACAAATCATTTACAAATGAGTATAAGAACCAATTGAATATAATGACAATTGGTTTTTAGAAACCCATTATTATTCTCACAAATTTTTTTATTCCAAATTAATTAAATTAATTACAATTAGTAAGTAAATATAATATATATATTATATATCCAATTAAAAATAACTACTATTCATCTAGTATATTTGATAAGAAATTGATAATAATAAAACCAATTTAACTCATAAAACCAAATATTTTTGTTAAGTACTTTTAACCGCCTTTTATTGAAGAACCAATTTTATGTATAAAATTTTAAAATTAATAAATATTATATGTAAAAATAAACATCATATTTGAAAGCTATAAATTAAAAATAGGTTAGGGTGAATTTTTTTTACTTTTCTATGAAGTTTTACTTTTTAATGAATGGTGAGAAATACTGTATTTTAGTTCAAAACTCAATTTTCATATAATTTATTTATAAGATTAAATTATATCTTAAATTGGTTTAAATTTCTAATTAGATAATATTTTTGTCAATTAATCCAATTTAGGTCATTATAATCCATTTCACATTGAAATTTAATATAAAAATATAGCAAACTTTGGAATGTTTTTACTTTAAGAACTTGCACTGTTGACCTAACTACATGATTAAATTTTTGTTAATTTCTATAATTTATTTTTTGTGGTATAAGTTTGTATGATATCATTATTATATGGGTGGGACCTCTATCTACCTCTAATAAATTGACTTAATATTTATATCTCATGAGATACAGAAGGATGGAATGGGGAGTGAACTCGGTTCAGTATTACAAGGCCGAAGAGGTCACACCCTCCCTCAAACTCCTTTATTTTTTTCTTTTTCCACTCCCTAAAATCTCATAATTACATGATTTTATAAAAAAGACAATATAATAATTATACTAGTATGTTTTTATGATAATTTTTATACCTACACTTACACACACCTCCATCTAATGGGTAACAAAAATACTATTTATATGTACGAAGGACTACCACCTCACTAAACGATGATTATTCATTTTTCCTTTCTTTCATATAATAGTGAAAATTATTTTGTAAAAATAGTTATATATATGTTATATATAATATTTATTATTTATTTAAGCTTATTTATTTCTTTTACAACACATTTCTTTATACTTTCCATTTTGTGTTAATACGATAATTTCGTTTGAGGATGTGTGGACTACCAACCCCTCAAAGTAATGTGATTCATACATAAACTACATGGAATATATTAAGTTTGGGTTTAGTGAAGATATATTATATATATGATATAATAAATCTTCTATAATAATGATATAAATATATTTATTTTAATTTCTTTCTTTCAACAGAAAAATTAAATGGAAATTACATTAATCCATATGTATGGCCTATCGTCTCCATGAACAGTGAATTCTATTTCATAATTCTATATTATATAGGTTATTATAATATACATATAATAAATATAAATTATATTTAAATCATATTTTACATTATAGAAATAATTACATAAATATAAGGACAAACAATATAACAAATTAAGATACATGTGAAAATCAATACAGATATTACCCGAAGTGATTCTTTAACATAGAATTGTTAACAAGAGGGTAATATAAATCCATAAATAATACATGATTGGAATTAGAAGTTAAAATATTGTTATTTGATATATTTATAATAAATTTATATATATTATAAATTATTTTTGAATTATTACGATGGGAGTCTAGACAGAAGGTAAGAGAATTTCATATTACTCCTTATTTTAATGAGTTATATGCCTTTTTCACTGCTTACTTCTTTTTTGTGGGGTATATACTTCCCATAAATGTATTATATATATCTAATACTTAAATATATAGGAATTTACATAACCATTTTATGATATTTTTTCATGGGGTTTGGGTTTCAAAAGTTACCAAATGGGTAATGTAATTTTTATCTTTATTTTTCTTATTTGAGACATGTGTCTTGTTATGCACCTATATTTTAATATGAGTTGTATATACTGCCTTTTAAATGTTATATAATTAATATATTTACTCTAATTTTATTTTAATATTCATTTAATTTCATTTTCATACATGGGGGTATGTTTTAAATTTACTAAGTTATAAGGGTTTATTAAAATAATCTCCCCACTTCCCAAGATTTCTTATGATTACTCTTTATTTGATGAAATATTAGGATCCATATAACAATAACACTCATTAATTTTATTCTCCTCTATTTATTTAATAAATATTCAGGTATTGTTACTATTTTTACACTCTTTAATACATAATGCAGTTATGAAAGTGATTTTAATAAATCTCTAATTTTCCTCTCTGATCGGTCAGAAATCTAGGTTCATTCAAAATCATGTCTTTTAAAACAAAAAGGGTTTCAATAAGAAATATTATTGTCATTTTCTTGTTGAGGAACCTTTCTAAAAAAATTTCAATTTAAAAAGAATATTTTGTGTGTTCAGATTTATCCACCCTCATGACCAAAATTCCCTTGATGCTTCCATTACAAGATTAAAAAGTTTTTTTCTTTAAAATATATATATTATTTTCCTAATATTATAGAAATTAATTTATTCAAATTATTTTCAAAAAAATATTTTGAAAAAAATTTCAAGTTATTTTATAGGATTTTAAGTTTAATGATTTTTAAAATATTTTCAATCTTTTTTTATAATTTTTCAATTGAAATGGTGTTAAAATGTTTTCATTCATTCATTGTAAGTTTAATTCTCAATAAAATGGTTTTAAAAAAGATTTTTTGTTTATACATAACAAATTTAAATGAAAAAATGAAACTTTACTCAATAACTATTTTTGAAATACATTTCAAAATTATTTTCCATTTAAGATGAAATTCATTAATGTTAATCATGAATTTATTAGAAATGATCTAAAGATTCCATTTATATTTTTTATCTAAATGGATTGTGATTGATTATATGGTATTTATTAAACCCATTTCTATTTCACAGGTTATATGTTTTTGTAATTTTTTCTTCTCCTATGGGTTATGATTTTTATTAAATTATTATGAAACCTTTATTTCTTTTCCACGGGTTATGACATGATTACATGTGTATGATTCTCATTTAATTTCATGGGTTATGGTATGATTATTTATAATATTGTGGTATAAGTATGTAAGATATCATTATTATATGGGTGGGACCTGTATCCACCTCTAATACATTGAGTTAAGATTTATATCTCATGAGATACACATGGATGGAATGAGGAGTGAACTCGGTTCAGTATTACGAGGCCGAAATGAGGATTGAACTTAGTTCCGAAATACAGGGTAGGAATGAGGAGTGAACCTGGTTAAGTAAAGGAATTTATCCTCTGTGATGGTTCTGGTATCAATGTAGTGGCTACTATGGAAATCTCATTATATTCTTATGTTTTTTCCACAATTCCATGTTTTATTCCTATGTTATGAATTCATATATTATGTTCTTTATTTCCTTATGTTTCATGCTTTTTGAACTGTCAACCTTTATTCAATGATACATTTTTATAATATTTTATATGAAGGGTATGGTATTAATATGTTTTTATCACATTAAAACACCTTTATGATCATGTTTATGCATAAATGTCTCCCTGGTTTACCCTTACTGGGAATCTTAGATCACCCCTTGTTATGTTTCCTTCCCTAGGTTTTGAATATTTGTTTTAAGTATGATTTTTCTAAGAATGGTTCTAGTAATGAAGAACTCGGTGGGAGATAATATAGCTAACTTTTGTTCCAGTGTTTGTGTTTCCATGTTTCCAATGGCACTAGACAAGTATGGTCTTTGGGTTTCTATAGGTATAATGATTTAAGTATTCTGAAAATGTTATGAAATGTCTATGTATGTCAAGACTAGGTTCTTATAAAATTCCCCAAAACTATTCATTGGTATAAAAAATTGGGTAAATAGATACTTTAATTAAAAAAATGTTAATATCTATTAATTATATTATTTTATAATCAAGTATAAAAGGGAAAAAATTAATACTTCTAAGGATTGTAATAAAGTCCTTATGGAAGTATAATATGTTTTCAAAATTCAACAACCATTACTTTTGGATGCAAGAAGTTACTTATATTATGCGTGTTGTCAATTGAAAAATAATTCCTACATAACATTGGCACAAAAATACAATTAAATAATGGAAAATAACAACTTTTTTCCAAGATTTAAATATTTTTAAAAAATTTGTAAAACTACCAATGCATTGTAAAAAATTCATCCTAACCTGTTTATTCCAAAAAGTCATTTTTCAAAATGATTTTTAAAATTTGGGAAATTATATTTCTTAAGTATTTCACTAAAAATTTTACATCTAAAATTTATTTTTTAATGTTTCTTTATGAAATTATTCTCATGCACTTTCATTTTGTTAATAATGATGAATTTTCAGTTTATAACAATCAAATAGTTTTATTAATATATTATATTCATGGAAAATATAATCTACTAGTAATTTTATTATTATAATGTTCATGTTACTTTCCATACTATCATTTTACTATTACCACTATGAGGTAACTATTTAATTGGTCATATTGCCATTATACTTCAGCTAAATAAATCTTATTTCATGAATTCACTATTCTTTTCATTTTCTACCATGATTATCTATATTTAATTTTATAAATTATATTTTCACTTATAATTTTTTCTCTTATTAAACTATTTTCTATAGATATAATGTTTCTTGGTAACATATAGATTTTTAAATACTATTATGTAAATTTAATGATTTTATGCGATCCATTATACTTGTTTAGTTTAAAGAAACAAATATCCTTATAATATAATGTTCTATGTTAAAAAAGATTTTTTAATTTTTAATTTTTTAAATGTATTTATTTACAATATATTTATACAATTCCTTATAATGATAATATTTCAATATATGACACATATATATGTTAAGAATTAAAAAACAATCTTGAAATGCCTATATTAATACATTCATACCATGAAAAAACATTGAATACATGGATTTCATTATTACTAATAACATCCCTTTCCACATTGAACCTACTATATGACATTATCATTATTAAAAAAAATGATTTTTTTCATAGGAACCAAATCCCGTCCTTTTTTCTTATCAATATAATCTATTTTATTGAAATTATAATCTAAAAACTCTTGAAATGTTGCTACTTTGTTTTCATATTTATTCCTCTCAGCCTAGGATAAAAAAAATTATTCATTATTCATCGGTTAAAATGGGTTTATCATAATCATAATTATACCCATCACTACTATCTTTAATATTTATCTGAAGGGAATAATTTTTTAAATGTTTTATAATAAATTTTGTATTTTTTCATTTAAATTCATTAGTAATCCATTTTTTCTACACACTTAATATATGTTATTTATCTCAGAAAAATAATCAAAAAAATATATGATTTAAATTCTATAATAAATTTAATTTAGTGGATATCATTGAATTATTCCATATAATCCTCTTTTTTCAACCACGCATATATTTGAACCATTCACCATGTAAACGTATAGGATTATAAACAATCACAAGTAAATATAAATTTATGCCTTCATGTTATGAATCTAAAATAGAGACATTCCAAAATTTAGAATATTTAATAATGTTTTTAATATTATTATTTACTAAAATAAATTTCCCTTAAATGAAATATAATGTTCCATGCTCAAACAATATCACTTTATCCAATTCCACCAATAATCTATATTTTTCTCAATGACATATTTTATTCGGGTATATGGTACACCATACACATTTATATTTCCAATCGTCATTAGATAAGATTTAAATCATTCACTAGTGTAAACAACCCCATTATCCCATATAATTTTCTTCATGTAGTATCAATATTCCATAATTTATTTTTCTTAATAAATTTTAAATTCCCTAAAATGATCATATAAATTTTTAAGAAAACCAATTCATTATATTTAATTAAAAACTTATTAAATTTAAGAACATAATATTTTATTTTGAGAAAAATATTATTTATTTTTCTATAATAATTTTATTGAATAATATTAAAAGGACAAAAATATTGAATCTCAGCCTATTAAGGTGAATATTTTATATTCTTTTACTTTTTTCATGTGGTAAATTACCAAATACATTCTCTAATTATTATAAAAATATCATTATCATTAACTCATTGCTTAGTAATATTCAAGATATTTCAACAATGATAGCTAAGACTTCAGTATCCTAACTCATTCTCTTCATTCAAACACAAATAACCAATGTTTTTTACTACACCTACTTGAAACATGTAACTACATAATCATTTTTATGTATTCATAAAATAACCATCTGTTAGTTTTTTAAATAGGTATTATAAATTTAAAAAAAATATGATATCATTTCCTTCATCACAATCTTGAGGCCTGCTATGAAATTACTGTTCAATACATCAAAAAAGTGTTTTAATTGATTTCAATTTATCCTAAAAAATAATTATCGAACCAAATAAATTTCCTTTTAGTGACCCATCATTCACAAATTTATATGGTCCATCCTTTTATTTTTCATTTTCATGGAGATTAATCATGTAATTCCATCAGTTTTAGGTGCATTACATTCATAAAATTTATTTTGATGTTGTATAATAATTGGGTTGAGATTTCGGAGTTTCACATTGTTTTTCAATGGATTTAAATTGTTAATAGGGTTCAAGGATTGAGAAAAGTTATAGGAAACCATGAAACTTCTTTTAGAAATCATGAAATAAATTATGTGAGTAACAAGGTAGGTAGATAGTTTGTGCATGGTTAGTAAAAACCATTTAGGTTATATGAGAAACCATTCTAGTTAATACATAAGTTAATATAATTTTTGGATAATGGTTTGTCAAATATTGTATTCCAACCATGCGAGGGGGTTGTTTTGATGTTGTAGCATGTGCACTGTTAGGGAATGGTCTCCAAAAACTGTGAATCTTAGCTGTAAAATGTTTATTATTTCTAAAAATTAGATTTAACTCGGTTTTTTTCCCTAAAACCCTAACTTTAACTATCCTCTATCAAGAATCATAACTCTTATATTTATCTTTTATTTTTGGGTGGTTCCTATTGATATGGAATCCAGTTTTAACAGATATATGTTCATTCAATCTCCAAAATCATTGGAAAGCTTTCATTTTCCCTCATTTTATTTAGATCATATCATCTTATATATCAAAAAACATTAGACCTAATACATTATTGATATATATATATGATATTTTATGTGTTGTTCTATGATCATGATTTGATCTAGTGAAGGATAGAGTTTTTGATCCTGAATCATGACATTTCTTTTTGTTATTCAACATTTTTATCGACCACTAAGATTTAGGTGGGTTATCTACCACACCATTATGTAAGTAATTGTATGGATAGTAATTATAAATAATCTTAATATTATTTTCAATTAAAAAAACTATATTTATTATCTTAATATATTATGTTCCATGAAATTAATAACAACATCATGCTTCTTTGTTAAACTATTTATGTCCAAAAATTATTTTGTTTCCTTAGAAGAATTTTTATAATGATTTTATAATGTAACTTATATTTAAATATATTTTTGAAAAGTAAATTTATTTTTTTATATTAGTATTATGGAATATGGTTTTGGAATATATGGGGGTTTGTTTTTACGTTTCATTGTACAAGGACATGTCGAAACATTTTTTGATCTTATTATTGAACTAGAATTCCACATGAAATTTATCACCATGTGATGAATAGGAGATGATCAAACTAAAAATCATGATTTTTTAGATTATTATTCAGTATGGATGTGGTGAGTGTGAGAATCATAATATGATTATTACTTGCGGAAAATAGTGAATGGAAAAAATGATTTCATTCAATTATTTTTATTATAATATTTGATTATGGTAAACTATTTGGATATTCCCACCCATAGATTTATATAGAATATGAGATAAAAGTTTCATATTATTATGGAGTGTGTGAGAAGTCTGTTTTTTAGAGACTGTAGGGTATGATTACTGACCCCCTGAAAAGGCACATTGGTGACTATACAGATTTTTTTATTCATGAAATTGGTAAAGGAATAGTCTCATACTTTTCTAGTGGATCATCTTGATGAATGTTCCTATGGATGCAGTTGGAATTAGTGTTTCTATTTTTGATTCATTGAAAAGATTCCACATTAGTTTTTTGGATACAAGACATCCTTTGGATTTATGAACCTTGTGATATACATTGTTGCTGCTACTTTAAAAATATTATTTTTATTGTTTTCATTTCATATTTTTTAAAACCCATGCATCATATACTTGGATTGGTTTCATTTATTTTATCTTATCATGTTATGTTTCTTCATTATGGAAAATAATCTTCTATTGTTTTAATAATCCTATGTATTTTTATTATTATTTGTTGGTATTTTATGGATGTCACCTAAGGTTATTATCACCTTTGGACAGGACCCAACAAATGGGTTGGGTGAAGAATTTAAAAATTCTATCATTATAGGTTGATACATCATATTAATAAAGTAGTGAAGATATATAAAATTTAATAACATGAATTTATAGTATAAAAATTCATATATAAAAAATTTATGTTGATCTTCATCTTTCTATGGTGTTTAGGATATAAAATTTTTTCTTAGATTCTTCTAGGTGTTTATTTATCACATCATCGTGGTTTTAGTCAAAAAGTGTAAAATATAATTCATTATAAATGAAACGCAACACAATCAATACATTAGTCAGGTAATATTTCATGATTTTTGTAAACACTTATAAAATAATTTTTCTTTTGATGATTTCAAATATTTCAATCATTAAGTTATTAATGAGTGATAACAAAATAGTTTTTTTCTAGTTATAGAGAATTAGAGCCAGTTAGATTATATAGAAAACAAAAATAAGTTTCCAAGAATAACATCATAACACTTTAACCAAAATTAAACCAATATATTTTTGATATCATCATTCAATAATTTTATACTATTGATAAGGGAAATTTAAATTGTGAAAATTGATAATAAGTTCATTCTATAAAATTAAAAAAATCAACCACACATTTGAATGGATTCAGAACCTGAATAATCAATTTTTCGGCATAATATATTGAATTTAATCTTTGATTTCATTATAAATCTAACTTATATAAATGTATATTTATTATTTTACGTATTAGGTGATCTAACATTCCAATGGTGGGATTTAGCTATCAAAAATAATATCGACCAAGGCCATACATGGGAGAGATTTAGATAATTGTTAAATTTATAATTTTACCCCCACAAATTCAAGTTATATATACAAAATATATTTCATACACTTAAAGGATTAAAATCAATCCTTGATAAATTATAATATTACATTTATGAACATAGTCAGTTTTTCTATAGAAGTTTCTTCTAGATAATCCATGAAAGCATAGATCATTATGTTAGGAATCTAAATAGAAACTAATTATAAGATATTTTTAATCTGTAATAATGATTATATAGATATTAGTAATATAGATATAGTAGCGAAAAGGGATATATCTTTAAATATTAAAGAAGTAAGTATGTTAGTATCAATTGGAAAAGGTCGGAACTCTAATACTTGGAATAAATAGAAGAGGGACCCATATTTTTAAATTAGTGGAGCATCTCAGAATTAAACCACTGAATCAATTAACATTACTCTTTAACATAGTTATATGACTGGATGTTTCAAATTTAATTTATTAAACCATATGAAGTCATATTTTATAGAACCACTAAGAACATTTCCAAACTATAATAAAATGGTACAACATTAATGTTATTATTATAGTTCTACTAAGTTAACTATTGGTAATATATCTCTTTTCAATTAAACATCATATGGTTCAAGGGAATAATCATATCAGAGCAGTTATCACTAATATAATAGAATAAACCATAGTGATTCTCAGAACACTACACTCTTAAAAAATGAATCTATATCATGGAATAAACTAACAATATGGATGATGTAATCAGTTTTATGGTTCTAAGTATATGATCATGAAATACCAATAAAATACTTCAACTATAAGGGGAAAATTATACTTAACATAAATTTCTTCTTATTTTGGATGATACTATTGAATCCAACTCATTTAATGATTGTTGTTTCATTAGTAAAATGGGGTTCCATATCAATATGTATCCACAACTCATGAGTATTAAAACTCCTCTATAGATGAGAGACAAATAGTTTGGAATATAATGTGTATCTTCTTCTATAACAATCAATATAGTCCATTTTGACTAATAAATGTTTATTTAGTACATGACTAAATTTAATGTGACAATATAAATAGATTTGACAGTCTCTTCCAAGGCCCATATCGACTGTTATGCATGATGGATAAAGTTTACCTCTCTAAATGGGTTAGTGAATCTATTTTAAGGATTTTGTTATGTGAATGATGGAAAAGAAGGAACATTATCACTAATAATATGAACTATATGATATCAATTAGATGAAATATCATTGGGATCTTGTGAAATAATTTACACTAAAAATTTTCCAACCATTTTGGATCTCTTTCTCATTGTTTTTCCTAAATATTTCACAGATTTATTACAGAAAGGAAAGTGTAAAATTCTATTGATATTCTTATAAGGATGAATCATATTTCACTTCCTTTTTTTATAATGGCACCTTAAAAATTAAAGTATTTTTAAGATCTAATTGGAGGAATTAGTAAGTAAAGGATTAATAAGACAAATTACACCAACATGGATTACCTCAGTCCATTTTTCAAGAAGGAAGTTGTTTTTCCATGACTCTGTATTGATTAATATAAGCTAAATAAAGTTACAATAAAAAAACATCCAATACCTCTAATTGATGGTATTTTTTATCATTTTATGGGAGCGTAATGGTTCTTAAAAATTGGTATATGATTTAGATATCACCTATTTTGGGTTAGAAAGGAGGATATTATAGTGGCCCATACATTTCACATAATGACCCATACTTTACATACATTTTTATTACTTTATAATTGAAGCATACTTATTACAACATATAACAAAACCATGATAGGACTGTATAGGTATAGTGTCTATAGAAACTGGGAAACATAAACAACTAGTTCATTAAGCATCTACATTGTCTCCCATTTATTTCATCATATCTAGAGTCAATTTTTTCCATATCCTACTTAATACCCTTCTTCCTAACCTAGGGAAAAGAAAATATACAAAAGGGTGATCTCAAATGCCCAGTAAGGGTAAACAAAGGAAATATAAATCATATCATATTCATAAGAACATAACATTTTGAAAATATTAACCTGAAAAAGAGATCATAGGATCATAACATGGGATAAATCATAGTAGTGAAATGTAATCCCAATAATCATAACATAAAACATGAAGTTTTGTGGCATACACAAATAATCATAGAAAATCATTTCATATTAGTCAAGACTCATTTCCAAGACTATCTTAGCAAACAAAGTTCATTTCTGAACTGAGTTCACTCCTCATTCCAGTTCTGTATCACTGAACCGGATTAACTTTCCATTCTAGCCATGTCTATCTAATGAGATATAAATCTTTACCCAATTACTTGGAGGTAGATATAGGTCCCACCCATCTCTTAATGATACTATTCTTATGTGTGCCACAAAATCATAAATCAAACATCATAGCATATCCCATGTAATAAAAATGGGATTCTTATACATCCTGTCATCATAACATAATCCTTTTAAGATAAAAGGACTTCATAAAATTAATTCCATCATAAAAAAATAAATTCAATGTAGAAATATGTATAGAAATAGAACCCTATATTATCTTATATGTAAAATAATTTTTATAAAACACTTGAACTCCATTCTTGAGGAAAATATCATTTCTACTTCAAAAAATAATTTTTCATTTATTAACATGTCATTCAATTTTAAACTAAAATAAGTTAATTAAAAATAAACTTGAAAACTTATAAAGGAAGCTTCATAGAAATAATGTTCTTTGAAATCATAAAAAACCATTCATGCCGTATAAGTTAAAAAACATTCTTCGCATACTTTGGTCGGAAAAGTCAAAAAGTAACTCATACTAAAAATGAAAAAATATTCCTTTCATATCTTTTACAAAAAATTCACCAATAGTTAAAATTGGATTTAAATGATTATAGTAGGATATAAATAATATTACATATTGAGGAAACATGGATGTGGATGATAAATATTCCCTAGTAAATTATGAAGTATAAATAATCTCGGATAAAAATGAGATTGTGAGATTTTCCCTTACCATAGGTATGATATTCTTTGTATGTGTCCTAACCTCCTGTATAATGATTTAAATAACGTCATTGACTTATTCCAGAATCATACTTATTTTTATGATATCATATATGGTCATATTCTTAGCTTCTTATTAGTAATATTCCATTGCTACTTGTTATTCGGGTGTTCATTTCTTTATGATATTATGCATTTTTTGTAAAATAAATTCTTATTCCTCTTTTTATGTTATAATATATATCAGATTTATTCATTCAATTCGTTTATATAATCATGGTTTAATGAAGATCATGTAGAACGAATCACAGCGCATCGTGGAGACGGTAAGTCGTACGTACGCACGAGCGACGATATCGTTACCATAATTATTGAATGGTCTTGGAGTGGATGATAGAATATCTCAGAATTAGTATCATGTTATAATAATAATATATAGTGATTATTTACACCAGTATACTCATCCATGTAAGGTGGTGATGGAAAACAGATTACACCATGGCGTGGAGACAGTATTCCGTACGTACGCACGCGTGGTGATTTCATTTTCCATAGGATGGATAGAAGGTGAAATAGGTTTGTTTCATATTTATAATAACATATTAGTATATGATTGATACTTATTTTATTACTTTATAATGAAACAGATAAAGAAGATGAAGTAGAAGAAGAAAGAAACTTGAAAGAATCGGTAGAAGAGATTACCTCTTCCTTGATGTGTCTCTTTTAAACATCCTCTTATGGCACTAGAGTTGGTCTTTTGAGAAGACCAGAACCTCAATGATATCACTAGAGATTTTGAGGAGAGAAATGGGTAGGGTTTTTCTGAGCTTTAAGGCTCAAAATTATGTGAAGTGGAGAGGGATGAAGTGCCCTTTTATAAGGGAGGGGAGGGGCACCTTTGGAAACTTCAAAAATATTAATTTATAATAAATCAAAACCCACATAAAAACCTTCATAAATGACTCGTATTCAAATATTATACGAGATAGGTTTGTAATCTCATCAACCAATAAAATTTAGACATGTTGTAAATTTATTTTAAACCTTATCAACATGATTTATCATCATTTAATCTATTTAATTTTATTTGCGATAATAAGATTATAAATTTTAAATTGTTATAAATAATTACTTATGTGTTGTTAATTTTCTATAATTGTATTATTTATGACATTTTGGACTATATAAATTTTAATTTATAATTTTTAAATATTTTTTTATTTTTAAATAATTTTATATTATGTTATTTTTATAAAATAACAATAGTTTCAATTTTGATACTATTTATTTATTTGAATTTAAATAAAATCTACAAAAAGGATATATTTGAAAAAAAATTAATAGATTAATAACTTGTTATATTCATCTATAAAATTCGTTTATCACATTAAGTAGTTCAAATAATATTTATTTTAATATTTTTAAAGTCATTTTTTTGATATTTCAATCAATAAAATAATTTCAACATCACTATTGTGTCATCATTAATGATAATTATTTAATTCCTAAAAATTATAAATAAATTCACATGATGTAGATAATTTTATCATCATTCTGGATATTATTCATGTTCGAAGTTTCATAAAGTTTATCATTAAATTAAAATTATTATACTTATAAGATTTAGGAGAGTGGCATGATGTCACTTTCTTTGGTTTTAATAATAATTAAATTATTTTCATGGTCAAAAGTCCATAAAATGAATCTATTCCGACCCTAAGGTGATATGGGTCTACTTTTATTCATCCAATAGAATTTTTTCAGGTGTTAGCATAATTTTATAATATTATTTTTACCCTTAATTGCCGGATTTACCTTTAACTGCAATAAATAAAAATTATCATAGTTACTATTCATAATATCAAAAAAAATAAAATTAAACTATTAAAATAATTTGGAAACACTGAATTAAAATATGGAATCCATTTTTCCAAATTAAACACACAGAAGTTTTAGTAATTAATTTAAAATTAATCCCGTTGTTAAGAAAATAGGTTTTAAAAGTTAAAACATTGCCAAAGATTGAAATGTTTTTACCTATGAATTCAATGTAAAATTAATGGTAATGATATAAATTATATTAAATGGTAAAAATATATTATATATATACTTTAAAACCATTCAATATTCAAATTTAACCATATAAATTATTTCGATGAAAAAAAGTTGTTTTTAATTAAAATATAGCGTGTTTTTACTATTCATTAAAATATGAAAGTTATCAGAATAATATGAAAATTTTATCCAAAGTAAATTTTTATATCCTGATTCCAAAGAAGAATTTTATTTTTTCAAATTGAACTTACAAACATGTCCAAAACTAGATTTAAAGTGGGTGCACCATCAAAAGGCGGCAAAACTGCATTTTTTGAAAAATACTTATTTTACCCGAAAAAATTATCTTGTCGCCATACCATGTTATAGAAAATGTGTAAGATGAATAATAATGTTATAAAATTCAAAATTTAGTTAATAATATTTATAACGTCTAGTTCATAGTATTATAAGAATATATCATTGTTTAGTGAAACTCGGCATTTCGTACAGTGCAAGATATCGAGGAAGGTTGTTATTGCATATAACGCAAGCCAAGATAGTGTTGTGTGTAGTGAAAGATTCTCTTGGTGTTGTGTATAAAATAAGATATTAAAAAAATTATTTCTCATAAAATATTAGGGTGTTACATTCTATCCCCCTTAAAAAGAATTTTGACCTCTAAATTCGTCACTTTGTAACAAACAGATAAGGATACCTCTCCCTCATCATAACCTCAAGTTACCATGTAGCTTATTCTAATTGGTGGTTCCTCTAAAAAACTTTTACCAAGCGAGTGGTCTTGTTTTGTAGATCTTTTTCGCTACGATCCAAAATCTATATCATTTGTTCTTCATAAGAAAGATCTTGCTCTAGTGGTACAAATTCTGAGCTTAGTACATGTGAAGGATCAGGTATGTACTTTTTAAGGAGAGATACATGGAACACATCATGAACTTGAGGGAGATTATGTGCGAGCACCAATCGGTAAGCTAACTTCCCAACACAATATAATATTTCAAGAGAACTGATATACCTAGGGCTCATCTTTCCCTTCTTCCCAAATCTCATTACTCTCTTCTAGGGAGATATTCATAATAACACTTTATCACCCACTTCAAACTCTAGGTCTTTTCTTCGGTTGTCGGCATAACTTTTTTGTCGACTCTGAGCTTCTCTAATGTGTTGTTGAATAGATCTGACATTTTCTACCATCTCATCAACAAGATCAGGTCCTAATAAATTTCTTTCCCCAACTTTATCCCAGCAAGTTGGAGTTCTGCATTTCTTTCCATAGAGTGCTTCATAAGGATCCATCTGAATACTGGAGTGAAAGCTATTATTATAAGAAAATCCCACCAAAGGTAGGTGTTGATCCCAAAAAACATTGAAATCCATAGATAAACCTCTCAACATGTCTTCTATAGTTTGAATTGTCCTCTCAGACTAACCGTCTGTCTGATGATGATAAGCAGTGCTGAAACTCAACTCTGTATCTAGAGTATGTTGAAGACTTCACTAAAACTTCGAGGTAAACCTCGAATCCTGATCAGATATAATGGAGAGTGTTACTCCATCTAATCTTACCACTTCCTTTATATATATCATGGCACGCTGATCAAGATAGAAATCCTCTATAATAGCAATGACGTGTACTGACTTCGTAAGAGGATCAACTATAACCTAGATAGCATTATTGCCTTTGGATGTTTTAGGAAGTACAGTGACAAAGTCCATAGTGATGTTTTCCCATTTCCATTCTGGTATGGGTAATGGTTGTAACATCCCCTTAGACTTCTGTCTCTCAAGTTTAACTTGCTGACAAACCAAGCATCAGAGACATATTCAGTGACATCTCTTTTCATTCCAACCCATCAGAATTACTCCTTCAGGTCCCTATACATCTTTGTGCTTCCAGGGTTAATAGAGAATGAAGAACTATGAGCTTCATCCAATATTTCTTTCTTTAATTCTAGTATGGGAGGAACACAAACCCAATTTCTAAACCTTATTATTTCATCACAATCAATGTGGAATTCAGGAATGTTTCTCGCCTTCTTTTGTAACTCTACATCTTTTGTATGTGCCTCTTTAATCATCACATGTACAGATGGTTGAACATTTATTTGAAAAAGATAATATTTTTCCCCTTCCAATATAATTACAAGATCCATCCTTTGTAAATCCATAAATATTGGATCTTTTGTGATCCTCATCATGGATAATCAGGCATGTTCTTATCGACTAAATGTGTCTGCTGCCTTGTTTGCTTTCCCTAGGTGGTAATGAATTGAGTAGTTGTAATCCTTAATCAGCTCCAACCATCTTATTTGGCAATTATTCAGCTCCTTTTATGTAAAAATATACTTTAAAATTTTATAATCATTATAAATATCACACCTTTCACCATAAAGATAATGCCTCCAAATATTTAATGCAAAGATTACCGCAGCTAACTCCAAATCATGAGTTGGCTAATTTTACTCATGGATTTTCAACTGTTGTGAGGCATAAGCTATCACCATATCATTTTGCATGAGAACACACCCCATTCCCTTCTTGGATGAATAACTTTAGATCACAAACCTTTCTCCACTACAAGGTAGTGGGAGCATAGGTACACTGGATAACCTTCCTTTTTACTCCTTGAAATTATCTTCACACTCCTCCGTCCAAACGAACTTAACTCCTTTTTGAGTAAACCTGGTGAGTGGATTAGATAATCATGAAAAATATTTCACAAAACTTCGATAATATCCAGGAAACCAAGAAAATATCGGATCTCAGTTATTGTTGTTGGTCTCAACCATCTTTCGATAACCTCTTTTTTTGATGGATCCATAGATATCCCCTCTTTTCAGATTATGTGACCCAAAAATGAAACTTTTTTAAGCCAAAATTCACACTTGGTAAATTTGGCATAAATCTTCTCCTTTTTTAGGGTCTTTAATAAAATTCTCAAGTGATCTTCATGTTCTTCCTTTCTCTTTGAATAGAAAATAATATCATCTATAAAGACTACCACAAACTGACCAAGATGGTCTCTAAAGACTCTATTCATTAGATTAATGAAGATAGTAGGGGAATTAGTAAGGCCAAATGGAATCACTATAAGTTCATAGTTTCCATACCTTGTACGGAAAGCTGTCTTTGGTATATCCTCCTTTTGACCCTTAATTGATGAAACCCTGAATGAAGATTAATCTTGGAAAAGTATTGAGTTATGCGTAGTTGGTCAAATAAGTCATCAATGCATGGGAGAGGATATTTGTTCTTGATAGTGATCTTGTTAAGTTCTCAATAATCAATGCAGAGTCTCATTGATCCATATTTATTCTTAACAAAAAGAACAAGTTCTCCCCAAGGTGATGCACTAGGGAATATGATTACCTTATCAAGATTCTCTTGGAGTGGCTTCTTCAATTCCTGGAACTCAATTGGGGCCATTCTATAAGGTGTCTTTGAAATGGGCATATCACCCGGTATGAGTTCTATTGAAAACTCAACATCATGATATGGTTGAAGACCTGGAAATTCCTTGGGAATGACATCATCAAACTCCCATACAATGGGAATATTATTAATCATGAGTTTCTCTCTGACCATTTGAGATAAATAACCTTCATTTAGTGGAATCAAGACCCATAAGATGGAAGAATTTTCCACTGGAAGGTTTTGTTCATCCTTGCATCAATAGATGATCATAGATTGATCTTGAATATGAAATGTGACTTCCCTTATTTGGAAATTGATATGATATCCATATAAAGAAAGTCAATCCATGCCAAGAATCACATAAAATTCCACTATATGAAGGATCATAAGATTTGCAGGGTGAACTTTCCTACAAACTTCAATCGAAGAAGAATTGTAAACTTTTGATGCGACTGTTGTGCCATTAAGAGTTGTCACAACTAACTCAACATATAATTTTTGAGGTAATATGGAGATACCCTTAGAAAATTCTTCAGAAATAAAAGAGTGGGTGGATCCATAATCAAATAAAACATTTTCTACTATAGAGTGGATGGTAAGGGTACCTTTCACCACTTCGTTATCATACTCCACATCGCCGATAGAAATTGCATGTGACTTTCTTTTGTCTTCGGCCTTAAAAGTTTTTTGATGTCAGTAATCATCAAAAAACCTTGGATTAGGACAGTGATTGGCATAATGACCCATTTCCTTGCACTTGTAACATTGAAGTGTAGGAGGTGGATTCTGTGTAGCCTTTTCTTTGTTCGCATCACTAGACATATTTTTCCCATCACTGCGGCATTAAAATGAATGATGACCTTATTTTCCACATTTGAAACATTTAATTATCCCTTTAATACAATTCCCTCCATGTTTCTTTCCACACTTTGAGCATAAGGTAAAACTCATCTTCTTTTCATTGTGGTCTTTAGATTTCCCTTTGAATTCCATTTTCCTCTTCTTATCAAACCCATATGACTGATGGGTTACTCCAATCTCCATCTCAACCTTGAGAGCACATCAAAAAATTTCCTCATAGCTGTTGAAGTCCCTTATGGATAATGCACTTTAGAGACTTGGTTTTAAGCCACTAAATAATCGATCGATCTTACTCTCAGGTTGGATAATAATCCCATAAGCGTACCCTACAAGCCTTGTAAAATTTGCTCCATAGGTACCAACAGATTCATCATCGTTTTTCTTTAGTTCAAGAAAGTCCTTCTCCATCTTTGTTCAAAGAATATGAGGGAATTACATATTGAAAAATAAGTTCTTTAACTCATCCCATTCCATGGACTCAAGTTCGTCTCTTTGCCTCATATTCTTTATAATATTCCACCATTGATCAGCTTCACCTTCCAAATGATATACTCATAAGATGACTTTATCATGTTCATAACATTGTAGAACTGGAAATATCTTTTCAGTGGTATTAATTCGTTATTAATCAACTAATGGATCAAAATACCCGCTGAATGATGGTGGATGCTACCTCATGAAGGATTCAACAGAATGTTGCTCCTTCCATTGCTCGTTTAGAAGTCCTGCATGATTCATAGCTTGAGAAAGTTGTGTGAGAATGGTTATAATATTTTGCGTTCTATCTCCCATAATGTTTGGTTTCTTAGGGGGACAATCATTACATTTCTCGTCGCATTCAGCATTAACATGGTTCTTTCAGGTTCCAACCATTGACTAAAACCAATAAGCATAGTGTGAGAAACACTAATCATAATAGGAAAACCACATAATCAAGAATAAAATTTCACAATTTAGGTCTTATCATAGGTTATTAATGACCATTTATAAAACACTAATATTGTGTTCTATGCTTAGACATATCCTTTTGGTTCTTACTAAGGATTTCACATCCTAGTTTCCAAAGGTTGACTATACCTTTCCACTGATACAAACTATAATGACCCATACTTTAAACACATTGTTATTACTTCAGAATTGAAGCATATTTATTACTACATATAACAAAACCATGATAGGACTATATAGGTATATTGTCTTTAGAAACTAGGAAACTTAAACAACTGGTTCATAAAGCATCTACATTGTCTCCCATTTATTTCATCATATCTAGAGTCCCTTTTTTCTATATCCAACTTAATACCCTTCTTCCTGACCTGGGGAAAATAAAACAAACAAATGGGTGAGCTCAAAAGCTTATTAAGGGTAAACAAAGGAAATATCAATCATATCATATTCATAAGAACATAAAATTTTGAAAATCTTAACCTGAAAAAGTGATCATAATATCATAACATGGGATAAATCATAGTAGTGAAATGTAATCCCAATAATAATAACATAAAACAAGAAACTTTGTGGCATAACCACATAATCATAGAAAATAATTTCATATTAGTCAAGACTCATTGCCAAGACTATCTTAGCAGACAAATTCCATTTCTGAACTATGTTCACTCATCATTCCAGTCTTGTATCATTGAACCGGATTAGCTTGTTGTTCCCGCAATGTCTATCTCATGAGATATAAATCTTTACCCAATGCATTGGAGGGAGATATAGGTCTCACCCATCTCTTATTGATACCATTCTTATGTGTTCTACAAAATCATAAATCAAACATCATAGCATATCCCATGTAATAAAAATGGGATTCTTATACATCATGCCATCATAACATAATTCATATAAGATAAAAGGACTTCATAAAAGAAATTCCATCATAATGTAATCAAATAAATGTAAAAATAGTGATAGAAACAGAACCCTAAATTATCTTATATGAAAAATAATTTTGATAAAACACTTGAACTCTATTCTTGAGGAAAATATCTTTTCTACTTTAAAAAAAAATTCCTTTCTTAACATGTCATTCAATTTTAAACTAAAACAAGTTAATTAAAAATAAACTTGTAAAGGAAGCTTCATGGAAATAATGTTCTATGAAATCATAAAAATCCATTCATGCCGTATAAGTTAATAAAACATTCTTCTCATAAATTGGCCGGAAAAGTCAAAAAGTAACTCATACTTAAAACGACAAAAGATTCCTTTCATATCTTTTACTAAAAATTCACCAATAGGTAAAATTGGATTTAAAAAATTGTAGGAGGATATAAATAATATTATATATTGAGTAAACATTGATGTGGATGATAAATATGCCCCAGTAAATTGTGAAGTATAAACAATCTCGGATAAAAATGAGATTGTGAGATTTTCCCTTAACTTAGGTCTGATAAGCATTGTATGTGTCTTAACCTCCTGTATAATGATTTAAATAATGTCATTGACTTGTTCCTGAATCATACTTATTGTTATAATATCATATATGGTCATATTCTTAGCTTCTTATTAGTAATATTTCATTGCTACTTGTTATTTAGGTGTTCATTGCTTTATGTTCTTAAGCTTATTTTGTCAAATAAATTCTTATTACTATTTTTTTTATAATATATATTAGATTTATTCATTCAATTCAATTATATAATCATGGTTTAATGAATATCATGTAGAACAAATCACATCGCATCGTGGAGACAGTAAGTCGTACGTACGTACGAGCGATGATATCATTCCCATAATTATTGAATGGTCTTGGAGTGGATGATATGATATCATAGAATTAGTATCATTTTATAATAATCATATATAGTTATTCTTTACACCATTATACCCATCCAATTAATGTGGTGGTGGAAAACAAATTACACCACGGCATGGAGACGGTATTCCGTACGTACGCACGCGTGGTGATTTCATTTTTCATAGGATGGATAGAAGGTGAAATATGTTTGTTTCATATTTATAATAACATATCAGTATATGATTGATATTGATGTTATTAATTTATAATGAATCCAACAAAGAAGAGGAAGTTGAAGAAGAAAAAACTTGAATGAATCGGTAGAAGAGATTACCTCTTCCTTGACGTTTCTCTTTTAAACTTACTCTTATGGTACAATATTTTGCCTTTTGAGAAGACCAGAACCTCTATGATATAAATCGAGATGTTTATAAGAGAAATGGGCATGTTTTGGCTAAGTTTGTAGGCTCAAAATTGTGTGAAGAGGAGAGGGAGGAGGTGCCATTTTATAAGGGATGAGAGAGGCACCTTTGGAAACCTCAAAAATATTATTTTATAATAAATCAAACCCCACTTAAAAACCTACAAAAATTACTCATATTCAAATATTAGATGAGATAGGGTTTTAATATCATCAACCAATAAAATTTATACATGTTGGAAATTTATTTTAAACCATATCAACATGATTTATCCTTATTTAATCTATTTAATTTTATTTCTGGTAATAAGATTATAAATTTTAAATTGTCATAAATAATTACTTATGTGTTGTGAATTGTCCATAATTGGATTCTTTATGACATTTTAGACCATATAAATTTTAATTTATAATTTTTAAATATTTTTGTTATTTTTAAACAATTTTATATTATGTTATTTTTATAAAATAACAATAGTGTCAATTTTGATACTATTCATTTATTTGAATTTAAATAAAATCTACACAAAGGATATATTCAAAAAAAATATTTAATAGATTCCTAACATGTCATATTCATCTAGAAAATCCATGGATCACATTAAATAGTTCATATAATATTTATTTTAATATTTTTAATGTCATTTATTTGATATTTCAATCAATAAAATAATTTCAACATCACTATTGTGTCATCATTAATGATAATTATTTAATCCATAAAAATTATAAATAAATTCAAATGATGTAGATAATTTTATTAGATTCTTTGATACTATTAATTTTATATGTTTCATGAAGTTTATCACTAAATTAAAATTATTATACTTATAAGATTTAAGAGAGTGACATGTTGTCACTTTCTTTGGTTTTAATAATAATTAAATTATTTTCATGGTCAAAAGTCCATAAAATTAATCTATTACGACCCTTAGGTTATATTAGTCTTCTTTTATTCATCTAATATAATTTTGGTAGGTGTTAGAGTAATTTTATAATCTTATTTTTACCCTTAATTACCTGATTTACCTTTAACTACAGTAAATAAAAATTACCATAGTTACTATTCATAATATCAAAAAAATAACCTATTAACATAATTTGGACCCACTGAATTCAAATATCGAATCTATTTTTCAAAATTAAAAACACAATAGTTGCATTAATTAATTTAAAATTAATCCTGTTGTTATGAAAATGTGTTTTAAAAGTTAAAACATTGCCAAAGATTGAAATGTTTTTACCTATGAATTCAATTTAAAATTAATGGTATTGAAATAAATTATATTAAATGGTAAGAATATATTCTATTTATACTGTAAAACCATTCAATATTATAATTTATCCACATAAATTATTTTGAATAAAAAAAGTTGTTTTTATTTAAAATATACCGTGTTTTTACTATTCATTAAAATATGAAAGTTATCATAATAATATGAAAAATTTATCCAAAGTAATTTTTTATATCCTGATTCTAAAAAATAATTTTATTTCGCAAAATTGAACTTATAAACATGTCAAAAACTAGATTTAAAGTGGGTGCACCATCAAACGGCGGAAAAACTGCATTTTTTGAAAAATACTTATTTTACCCGAAAAATTTATTTTGTGTCATACCATGTTCTAGAAAATGTGTAAGGTGAATAATAATGTTATAAAATTAAAAATATAGTTAATACTATTCATAATGGATAGTTCATAGTATTGTAAGCATATATCATTGTTTAGTGATGCTCGGAATTGCGTACAACGCAAGCTATCGAGGAAGGTTGCTCTTGCGTGTAACGCAAGACAAGACAGTGTTGTGTGTAGTGATAGATTCTCTTGGTTTTTCATATAACATAAGACATTAAAAACAAAATTATTTCTCATAAACTATCAGGTTGTTACATTTTATATAAAGATAATACATTCTAATAGCTGAATATTTATTGTATAACATTTCAATCACTACCAGAACTGTTTAGTTCTTGGGTATTTGGAAACATGGAAATGTAAAAAACTGGTTGATAAAATATCTACATTATCATCCTTGTATTTATTCATATCTAGAAGTGATTTTAAGCATGTCATGTTAAATACCTATCCTCATAACTTAGGTAAAGGAAACATAAGAAAGGGGTGAGCTCAAATGCTCAACAAGGTCAAAAAATGGAGATATCAATAACCAAATAAGCATAATATGAGAATAATGGTATAATAATGTGATATCAACATTCAAAAATCATACCTTTCCAGTAAAACGTCAAAAAATTAAGTCATGGAATAAATCATGGTAGTTTATAAGAAATGAATAATAAGGAAATAAAATAATATGAACCAAAACAGTTTAAAATAGGTATAAGGAATTGAATTTTGGAAAACATTTATGAATATAAAATCATTTCTTTTGTAGAAAATTCATATTTCCATGTCCATCATAGTGGAATGTGTTGACTCCAAAAACCATCATAGTAGTAATTTTTCACTCTCAGGGCTATCATTGTAGAAAAATTCCCATACTGAACTGGGTTCACACCCCATTCCAATCCTATTTGTGTTATGAGATATAACTTTTTACCCAAGGCATTAGAGTGATATATAGGTACCAACTATCAAATTATGAAATCAAACATATATGTTCCAAAATATCATTAAACATTCCTCATTTAAGAACCCATAAAAATAAGTGCATTTCATAAACATTTCATCCTAGAAAACTGTGGAAAAGAAATGGGTTTACAAAACATTTCATCAATTCATCATAGAATAACCCATTGAAAAGTAATTTGTTTCATAAAAAAATGTAAACATAAACCATCCAGGGAAATAATAAGGATGGTATCATTGGATCATAAATCCATTAAATAATATGTTAAATCATGGGTTGTTGTATTTGATGAATATAATTAACATTAAAATATTATTAAAATGTTCTTTAAGAAAACAACTTCTCCATTTTTTAAATCACTAAGTAAAGAAACATTAAAATTATAAATGAAACTTTTTTCTATGGAAAGAACATTGTAACATTCTAAAGGAATATTCTTCTAAAATATTTGTCACAATGCTAGAAAAATCCATCCATTTTGTATAATTTAAAAAACATTCCTTCCATTCTTATTTCATAAAAGTCACAAAGTACCACATTTCAAAAACTATAAAATGATATATTTAAATACACTTTGTACATAGTAAAACATGAGTAAATATTAATTTAATAAATCATATAAAATAGTTAAAATCATTAAAATATTTTTGGAAATCATAGAAATGGATAGAAATTGATTTTTTTTATAGAAGATAGAAATGATGTTGATTTTCCATTAAAAAAATATCTTTCGTTACTTGAGTAAAAAATGTGAGTAAAATGAAAATGAAATTGAGTTTTAAAAAACAACCATCTGAGAATAATAATCATGAGTTTATTGAAATATATATTATATTATTTAAACATTTGAAGCTTAATCATAAACAATCCCGATAAATAATGAGATTATAACATAAAACCATTACCACTGGAAACTATTAAATCATAACGCCCATGAAACAAATAAGATTAGATGGATATTTTTATCACAAAATTTCCATGAAAACATTAATGAGAAACATTCATGGGAATTATATACACCACAAAATATAATTAATTTGAATATAAGTCATGTGTCCCATAGAAATAAAAGTGATATGAAAATCCCTTAACATGGGTGACACATACTTCAAATAAAATCTAACCATATATATAATAAATTTAAATTTATTATAATTATATATAAGAATCAATTAAATAATTATAATATAATATATATCCATTATATATGTATATTTATAATCCTGAAAAATTTTAAATATAGAAAATAGAATTACACCATTCGTAGAAACAGTAGATCGTACGTACACACGAGAAATACTTTCACATATCATTTGATGGATGAAGCGTCAATAAATAGGGTTTCATAATTAAGATAACATTTTAGTATATATAGGGTACAATATTTTTTAGTTTATGAATAACATGATATATTTATTGGAGTTAAAAGAAGAATTCAAAATAAAGTGATCACTTAAGGTGATTACCTCTTCTTTCAAATGACTCATTTAGATATCCTCTTAAAGGATATAAGGATAGTTTTTGGGGAATAATAGGACCTATATATTTTTTATAAGTATTTTTTTAAGATAAATTGGTAGATTTTGGTCAATCTACAAGGTAATGTGGTGTGAAGATGAGAAAGGAGGGGTTCCCTTCTATAATTGAGGGTAGGGGCACTATTGAAATTTCTTGAAATAATAAATAAATATAAATAAATATTGACGTCCAAAAGATCCAAATTGACTTTATTAAAAGATATTATCAGTAATTTTCAAAATACTCTCATACAAAAATCTTTGGAAATCTCTCGACCACATTTTTACCCTTATCAATTTATTTTAACTGTTTGTTAACCCTTTTGAAATTTACCACATTATTATAGTTTTGTACATTTTATGGGTTAATAATCTTACTAAAAATTAAAAACTACTCATAAATGGACCATTGATGATGTTTAAAACCATATATCATTCATTTTTTATGAATATAAGATTATTTTTTGATTTTATATCATTCAATTAAATATTATTTACTCTAAAATATAATTAATGCCATTTTTAACACACTTCATTTAATTAGACTTTAAATGAATAGAGAAAAAGGGGTAAGTATAATATAATGATTTAAAACCCCTATAATATTTCATATAGATCAATAAAATTTAGGTTAGAAACAAACTTAGTAAAATTATATCGCATTTAATACATTTAAAATAAATTTAATTTTTTTATTAAATGGAGAAACACTACAATGGTGATGCGTAAGAATTTTAAATCATTATATAATTACTAAAACTAAAAAATAAATTAAAATCTGGAATATAATTTTATTAATCTCAAAATATAAACTTATATTCATTCATAACTTTATTATTTCTCTATACGAACACATCATGTATTTTTAAAACTGAGATCGTGGAAATTTGTAACATTCATTGAACTAAATAATATAAAAACTATTTTCAATGAAAACAGTGCAATAAATTAACAAATTTGGATAATAAATTTATAAGGTTATAATTACCTCTATCCAATAAGAGTTAGGAAGAAAAATTATGGCCTTATCACTTATTTTTAATCAAGATAAACTTAATTTACACATTACCATGGTGATAAAGTTTACAACAATTATTATTCATATTGACCAAAAATAAAATTGTACTATTTAAAAAAATTGAATCTTCTTATTCTAAAAATGTAATTAAATTTATCTAGTTCAATACATATAAATGGTGGATGTTAAATTTAAAATATGATCTCAAAAGGAAATAAAAATAGTATTTTATAAAAAATTATATTTTTACGAATAAAATTGGATTTATTATTATCCAATTTATTCAAAAATATTTTTTGATTATATAAAACAATTGATAAATTAAATAATATATAAATCTAATTAAAATCTTTCTTCAATATTTATTATTTGATTTATTAATACAAAATTCATTTCATTCATAAAAATTGTTTTTCAAAAAAAAGATAAATTTTATTTCTAGATAATATTTTAAAATTCAAATAATTTTAAAAATACATAATTAATTTTATAAATGTGTAGAACATATATTTTTAATATTTTAGTTATTATAATTAATACCCACCAATCCATGTCTAGGAGATAATTGTCACATAATATCTAGAAAATGCTGCACAATTTTTCTAAGATTTTTACTGCGTGCAAGAAAATCCATCAAAGAAATAAAATTATTTAAAAAGAAATATTTATTAAAAATATAGGTTTGTTAATTATATTTACATTAAAATGAGTTTTTTACTCAATATTAATCACCCTAATACTAAAAATATGAGTAAACTCCAGCATCATTATATCCTTGTTTTTGCACGTAGCTTCCTAAAATTGGTGGTTTCACCAAAAAACTTTGTCTAGGTGAGTGGTCTTGTTACGTAACTGTTTATCTCTATAATATAGAATCATGTATAGTTGTTATTTATAATAATTATGTTTCTCTATTAGTACAACCTATTATTTTAGTAAATGTGAATAATAATGAATTTACTTCTTATAACATATATGTGAAAAAACATCATGATCTTCAGAGATAATCAGTTGAATCTCTAGTCAATATGCTACTATCTCGATATGATCAAAAAAATTATAAGGATTAATAAACCTATGGTTTAGCTTTACCTTTTTTTCAAAATATCATCACCCTATTCTGGGGAGATATTTATTGAAATACCTTGTCACCATATTTAAACTCTATATCATTTTGAAGATTGTTAACAAAAAAAATATGTCAACTCTGAGATGTTCTTATGTGATGTTTAATGGGTTTATCCTTATCTTCCATTTCCTCAGAAAATTATGTTATTAATAGATTTACTTCTCCAATTTCAATATTTCATGTTATATTTCTTCACTTCCAATCATATATTTATCTATATGGGGATATCTTAATACTATAGTGATACTATTTTTGTATGAAACTTCCACTGACAGATGGTGTTGATCCCAACAAAATTTTAAATATACTGAGAAAGCTCTCAACATCTCTTCTATAGTTTTAATGGTCCTCCTCAAATGAACATTTCATTAAAGATAATAAGAATTGTTGAAACTTAACTATGTATCTAGATCTTTCAGAATACATCTACAATACATTGAGGTGGCCTACGGATCCTAATCAGATATTGTTGATTGGGGAATAACTTGAAATATCACCGGTTACTTATTATATAACTGATTAATTTGATAAATTGATAAATATTCTCTAATTGAAATAATGTGACACAACATTTTAAGTTGATCAACTACAATAAAAATATAATTAATCCTTTTATATATTTTGGGGTGTAAAATGAAATAATCCATAGTGATGTTATCCCATTTTCATTTTACTATGGGTAATGGTTTTTCTAACAACCTTTCCCTTTATTAATTATTTAAACATGATTTATTACCTAAAAATGCTCTTAATACAACCCAAAATATCAATATGTCTAGTATCATCGGGGCTTATAAAAATTACATAACAACATAAAGAATGAAATAAAACATCTTTATTTCAAACTTCTTTTACATGACCAACTCATTCCTTCGTACTTAACACTGATTGGGATAACCTAAGGACATACATAAGAAAGGAGTGATCTATAAAGACTAGTAAGGGAGTAAACAAGGCATGACATGAAGAATAAAATACATGGTAGTAAATAGGAATATCAATGGATCATATGATAAACATTAACATAAATGCATGATATATCATGATTATCATAACATGGAAATGTTGTAACAACATACAATTTGATATTTGCATGATCCAAGGATTATTTCACATAAATTATCATGATTAAACCCTAATTTCACATGAATTATCATGATTGAATCCCCATTACACATGGAATATCATGATACTAAACATTATTCAATGCATTGGAGCACTAATAGGGCTCACCCTTCTTAAACATTTCAAGCTAATGCTTAAGTGTGCCACATAGATCATAAAACATGGATTCATTTGACAACATAATTTATTTTTTGATAAAGGAATGTGGAATAATTAAATTAATGCCTATACTAAATAAGTATATGTTCATAAAGGTGAATAACATTGATATTGAAATGGGAATTTTATTCATTACATGATGATTTTGGCATGGAAAACCATGGTTCAATTTCCGTAGCCTAACGGCGTGACATAAAAATTCATAAAAATGGTTAATGATAGAGAAAGAGTTATCTCATAATATATAAATGAAATGGAAAGTAATTTGGGAAATATATATACCTATCCCAACACCAATAATTTGGAAATAGAGGGCATAACATAATGGAGAAACTTTAAGAAATAGGAAAAATGGAATAACTTTTACAAAATTTTGGCATGGTAATGGGTGTACATGGGAGGTATTAATGAAAGAGAAATAGGTATCCCATCATAAAAATTTATAATGGAATTATTGGGAGGGTATAAAACATACCCCTTCATTTTTAATTGAAAATATAAGGGTTTGACAATATAAAGAAACATGGATAAAATTGGGAAAGGAAAGTGAGGATCCCTTGCGAAAATTCGGCATGGAAAGAAGTATACATAAGGGTTTTATAAGAGGAATAAATGATATTGAAATGGTATATAATCATTTATAAATAAAATGGTCAGTAATTAGGATATTTAATTTCATATTCCAACATAGTAATAAAAGGAATTAAAAGACATAACCTGAAAAGAATAATTGATAAAAGAAGAGGGTGGAATATCCCTTACTTGGATGTGTGATCCCAATGGCTTGTGAGAGGTTTCATGTGAGATTGGGGGTTCATTTTTAAGGCTCTATGGAGTATGGGGAATATTTTTTTGAGATAAAAATGGTTTTAGTGAAGAGTAATGGGTGATTGGGTGGGTTTATATAGGAAAGGAGAGAGAATTCTTTATTATTTAGGTTTTTGACACTACACACTAAAATATTCAAAACCAAAAACCATATCATGGTTTTAGTCCAAGTTTTCTGAGAAAGAGTAGTGTTATACAATATTTTATATGGAAAATTGATGAACATATTAAAATATTAGCCTTTCTTATGTGGATGTGTGTCACACTCTCAAGGTAATCATTTTAAAATGATAAAATATTTTTTAAGTCTTGGAGGGTCTACTAAGGCTTTATAAAATTAATAAAATAAATGTAAAATAACATTATATTAATTTTAAAACATATATTGGACTAATATACTTTTTATAGTATTTTATTAAATAACTATTGGGTTATTATAATGTCATAAAACACATTATATATTTTATACAGTATTTAATTTTTACCCAAATATTCGATTATCTCTGAAAATTATGAAAAATTAACTGTTGAATAATTTTGAAGTTTTGATTCATAAAATAATATTCATTTTATCTAAATAATTTTATAAATATGTGAATTTTTACTTTTAAGATAAAACCCACTATTTACTGAAAATTGACAGGTTTTGACAGAAATAGTTTTCAAACCTTAATAAAAATTTCAATTGACTTCATAAAAATTATATTATCATTTGTATTTAATAAAAGTAATTTAACAATAATATTTTATTAAAATATGATTTAACTCAAAAATCAATTAATTCATCAAAATAGATTTCTTAATTGAATTTGAATATCAACTAAAAATACTATTTGTGATTTAAAAATCATTTACAATGTAACAATAATAAAATTAATGTTTATTCATTATTATATACAAAAATGATTCACATAATCATAATGATATGGTATTGTGACATATCACTTTATTATGCCAGAATATGCCTTAAGTGTATGGGGTGTGATGGTGGGGCTTTCTTGGGGTTGTTCAATGAACATGGTTTGGGTCGTGATCTCAATGAGCTTGAACTTCTCCCATAAACGGTTTTGCTTATTCTTAAGTTATTGGATCTCAGCTTGGGATTGGTCTAGGGAAAATTCAAGAAATGATATCTCCCTAAAAATATTCGATAAATGGGATTAAAAGGGAATGATATTACTATTCGAGGCCATCACTTCCTTTGTCTAAGTTAAAAGGATTTGTTAAAACCGTATATTTATACTAGTAATGTGATCATTGTTCAACAGATATATTATCAATAGTAATGATACTTAATGGTCCTTTAAACCCAATAATAATAAAAAATAGTTCATTTGTTTTCTATATTCATAAGACATTAAAATAATGGTAATTTTTTTCATAAATGTTTGGGTTGTCACAACATTACCCCCTTAATAAATTTCTCCCTTGAATTTTCCTTTTCCCGTACTAAAACAGATGACGATAACTTTGCTTAGTCACTTCCTATGGTTCCCATGTTGCTTCTTAAAACATTTGGTTTCTCCAAAACACCTTTATAAGAGGTGTCATGTTATTTTATAGAACTCTTTCTCTAGGATCAAATATATTCACTATCTTCTCCTCACAAGAAAAGTCATTCTCTAATGGTACCACCTCAGGAATGAGTACATGCGATGGTTTAGGTATGTACATCCTCAAGAGTGATACATGGAATACATCATGTACTTAAGACATGTTTTGTAGGAGTTCTAGTTGATAGGCCACTACTGAAATGAAATAAAGGATATCAAAAGGGTCGATGTACCTTGGACTAAAATTTCCCTTTTTCCAAAATACCATAACAATCTTCCTTGGTGATAAACAGACGAAAACTATATCTCTAATATCAAACTCTAGGTCTCATCAACGGTTGTTAGCATAGATCGTCTGTCAAATATGAGTAGCTTTGATGTGCTTCTAGATGGTTTTAACCTTCTCCACCAATTCTTGGACCATATGTGGACCAAGAAGTTTTCATTCCCCAACTTCATCCCAACATGCCAGTGTTTTTCACCTCTTTCAACAAAGGGCTTCATAATGATCCATTTATATTCTTGAGTGGAAACTGTTGTTGTAAGAAAACTGAACCAGAGGAAGATGTCGATCAAATCCTCCTTTTAAGTCCATTAAGCATTCTCTCAACATGTCCTAAAGGGTTTGGATAGTCCACTCAGATTGGACATCATTTTGTGGATAATAAGCCATTCTTAAATTCATCTCAATATTCACAGCATGTTGGATACTCTTCTTAAACATATAGTAAAATCTTGGATCTTTATTGAATACAATCAATAGTGGTACACCATGTAGCCTTACCACTTCTATGATGTATATTTTTTCTAGTTTATCCATTGATAAATCCTCTCTAATTTTAATTAAGTGTGCATTCTATGTATGAAGATCCAAAAAAACCCTGATAGCAGTGTTTCATTTGGATATCTTTGTAAGTATGAGGACAAAGTCCATGGTGATGTTCTCTCATTTCCATGTTGGTATGGGTAATGTTTTCATCATCCCATTAGAATTATGCCTCTATGCCTTCACTTTCTGACATACTAGGTACAGTGATGTATATTCGGAGATCTACTTCATCATGTTATCCCACTAATAATTCTTTGAGATATCCCAATACATCATTATGTTTCCTGGGTGAATGGAGAAATTTGAACTATGTGTATCATCAAAATATTCTTTCTTTAACTCTAGATTTCAGGTAACACATAGTCATGACCCAAATCTCACAATTCCTTCTTCATTAACATTGATCTCCAAGGATTTCCCTTTCCTGATAGTTTCCACTTTCTTCAAAATTCCTACATCATCCTTTTGATCATCCATTTACCTTTCCAAAAGAGGCAGTTGAACAATAATTTGTGAAAGGATTGACGTTGTTCCCTTATTTATGATTTCCATTTACTAATTCATCAAATCTAAGCAGATTGGATCATTTTCAATTCTCATCAATGAAAGAGTTGTTCGATCCTTTCTACTTATAGTGTCTTCCAATTTATTCACTTTTCTGGGATGGTAGTAAATTGAGCAGTCATAGTCTTTCATGATCTCTTACCAAATTCATTAGGGAATAGTCAACTCTTTCTGTCTGAATATATACTTAAGGCTTTTTTGATCCGTATATATTTCAAACTTTTCCCCAAAGAGGTAATGTCACCAAGTTTTCAAAGTGAAGATCACAACAACCAACTCTAGATCATGTTTGGGGTAGTTTTTCTCATAACTTTGTTAGTTTTTATCAAATTCCATCAAATGGATACTTATAATATTTTCAATAACGACATTCCCACAAACTATATCATGTCATACAACACTTAAAAATGTTTTTCCATAATGATTAAATATTAATTATGATGGGGACTTAATGTTCTTATAAAGAATTAAAGATATACTATTATAATATGAATTGAAATACATTACAACATACACTACATTGAAGTTGTGGTTACATGTAATTAATTCGTGATTATCCATCCCAGAGTAGGACATTTCATACTCCCTTGATCATAGACATTATTGATGCTCATTATGTTTCTCAATCCTTATAATAGGGCATTGTCTTGGACAATGGCCAACTTCCCAACATTTATGACATAAAACTGAGTAAGATTCCTTAGATGGATATTTTCTTCCATCCATCACATTATCTATTATTTTATGGAAATTGGATACTTTATGCCCTTAATTTCCACACTTGGAATATCTCATATCCCCTTTGTGACATTTCCCTTGGTTCCTCATTCCACATTTATTGCACAAAGGAAATTTTTTATTCTTTCCCTTATCACCTTTATCATATGGAATTTCATGATATTTCATCACCCTCTTCCCTAATGTCCTTAGTAATTCAAAAAATTACCAATTTTTAATCATTATTTTTGATAACTAGTTTGGAATAATCATGATATGTTCTACTTGAGCTCCCATTTGATTGGGAATCTCATTGGGACATTCATCACATTTCCCTTCACATTGGTTGTTAGCCTGATTCCTCATATTACAAGACATTGGCTATAATAAATGGAAAATTAGTGGTAAATATTATAAAATATTAAACACAGAAGGGTAATCTAGTGATAAAAATTAATATCTTACAAATTACATTTATTTTCCTAACATTTGAATTTCTAGGCTACAATCTATGTTGTCCAAGATCTATTTCGTAGAATATATTCTTAGGGGAATTTTTTTCTCACTTAATAATGGTTCACACAATGCTTATGAATTTACTATATCATATACCATGGGAGTTTCAAAACAAGAGTGCAACAATGCCCGTTGTCGTGAACCAGTTCTCATTCGAGTTTATCTCAAAGCTGTGTTTTTGTGTTTTACCTCTAGATACATCTATGTTAGAGCCACATCTACTTGTTAGTATCTATAAAGTGATGTATTTTATTAATAAAACACTTAATCTATACTCACCAAAAATTTATGGATTATTTTCTTATACTCAGTCTAATTCCTAAGGGTTTTACTAGATATTTATAACCCTAATCCCAAAAATAACTAAACATATCCTCTGATACCAACTCTAACAAACCTTCCCTTTATTGCATATTTAAACATGATTTATTACATAAAATTGAACATAATACAACCCAAAATATTGATAGGTATAGTGTATTTGGGGCTTATGAACATTACATAACAACTTAAAATGTAAAATACAATATCTTTATTTCAAAATTATTTGACATGACAAACTCATTTCATTGTTCTTAACACTGCGTGGAATAACATGAGGACATACATAAGAAAGGGGTGAGATATAAAGCCTAGTAAGAGATTAAATGATAAATAATATAAATAATACAATACATGATAGTTAATAGGAATATCAATAGAGCATAAGAAAAACATGAACATTAAGGCATGATATAACATGATTATCATAACATGGAAATGTGGCAACAACATACTACATGATATTCGCATGAGATAAGGATTATTGCACATGGTTTAGCATGAGTAAACCCCCATTGAACTTGAATTATCATGAGTAAGCCCTCATTTCAAAGGGAGTATAATGATACTAAACATTACCCAGTGCATTAGAGAGCTATCAGGGCACAGCTTTCATAAACATTTCAATATCATGCTTAAGTGTGACACATAGATCATATAACATGGATTCATTCAAAATTATCATTTTTTAAGATAAATGAATGTGGAATACATAGATTAAAATTTATAATCAATAATTATATTTAAATAAACCTGAATACCCTTGATAGATAAATGGGCATGGTATTTACTACCCGATGATTTTGGCAGTGAAAACCAGGGTGTAATTTTGGCAGCCTAATGGTGTGACATAAAAATTCATAAAAATGGTTTATGATAGATACAGGGTTCTATAATCATATATAAATGAAAATAAAAGTATGTTGGGACATATATATACCTATCCCAACACCAGGAATTTAGAAATAGAAGGCATAACAAAATGGAGAAACTGGAAGAAAGGGGTAAATGGAATAACACTAACAAAATATCAGCTTGGTAACGAGTGTACATGGGAGAGATTAATTAAAGATTAAGAGGTATCAAATCATAAAATCATAATAATTCTAGTATGGGGTTGGTGGTAAAACATAATCCATCATTTTTAATTGAAAATAAAAGGTTTTAACAACATAAATAAACATGGATAAAAATTAGAAAAGAAAGTAAGGATCCCTTACGACAATTAAGCATGGCAACAGGTGAACATAAGGGTTTTATAGTAGGAATAAATGAGAGTTAAAAGGGATTACATAATTTATAAATCAAATGGGTAGTAATTAGGAAATTTAATAACACATCCTGAAATAGGTATAAAAGAAATTAAAATACATTACATGAAAATAATTATTGATAAAATAGGAGGGTAGAAGATTCCTTCCTTGGATGTGTGATCCCAAAGGATTTGTAGAGGATTATTGGGAGCTTGGGGTGACTTAGGAGGGATATAGGTAGTATGGTGTAGAGGATAGCAGAGTTCTAAAAGGTTTTAGTGAAGATTAATTGGAGATTGGGTGAGTTTTTATAGGAAAGTAAAGAGAGTTCTTTATTATTTAGTTTTTGGACACTACACACTCAAATATTCAAAACCACAAACCATACCAATGTTTTTTAACAAGTTTTATTCTCAATTGGAGTGGTATAAAATATTTTATAAGTACAAGGTCCGAACATATTAAAATATTAGGCTTTCTTTTGTAGAGATGAGTCACACTCTCAAAAAAATCATTTAAAAATATAAAAAAAATTTATAAGTCTTGGAGGGTCGACTAAGGAATTATAAAATTAATAAAACAAATATAAAATCACGTTATGTTAAATTTAAAACATTAATTTTATGAATAAAACTTTTATAGTATTTTATTACATCACTATTGGGTCATTATGATGTCATAAAACACATTATATATTTTATACGGTATTTAATTTTTACCCAAAAATTCGACTATCTCAGAAAATTATGAAAAATTCACCTTTGCATAATTTTAACAACCTTATTCAAAAAATAATATTCATTTTATCTAAGTAATTTTCTAAATATTTTAATTTTCACTTTTAAAATAAAAAAATTCATTTATTGAAAATTGACAGGTTTTAACAGAAAAAAATTTCAAACATTAATAAAAATTAAAATTCACTTCATAAAAATTATATAATAATTTATATTTAATAAAAGTAATTTAGTAATAATATTTTATTAAAATATTATTTAATTAAAAATACATTAATTCATAAAAATATATTTCCTAATTGAATTTGAATATTAATTAAATATATTGTTTGTGCTTTAAAAATCATTTAGAAAGTAACAGTAAAAAACAAATGTTTATTAATTATTCTATACAGAAATAATAAACATAATAATAATGATATAGTCTTGTTACATATCTCTGTATTACACCAGAATATTCCCTTAGAGTATGGGTTGTGATGTTGGGGCTTTCTTGGGTCCGTTCCGTGAGCATGGTTTGCATTGTGATCTTGATGAGTTTGAACTTCTGCCGCAAACAATTTCACTCATGCTTAAGTTGTTGAATCTTGGATTGGGAATGGTCTTGGGAAAAGACCATAAATTTTATCTTCCTTGAATGACCTAATAAATGGGATTTAAATGGAATGATCCTACTGGTCCAGTCTATCACTTCCTTTGTCTGAGTCAAAAGGATTGGTTAAAACGCTATATTTATACTAGTAATGTGATCATTGTTCAACGGTTATATTATCAACGATAATGATACATAATGGTAATTTAAACCCAATAATAAAAAAAATAGTGCATGTTTTTATATATCCATATGATATAAAAAGAAATAGAATTTTATTCATAAATGTTTGGGCCATTATAGTGTTAACATACCCTTACACTTTTATCTATTATCCTTAACTTACTGACATACCAAGTGTTATGAAAAATACTCTTGAATATCTATCTTCATTCAAACCAAAAATAAATACTCATTCAAATATATATACATCATCATATTTCTAGGATGTATATATAATGAATAAATATGAGTTCATCCATCATCTACTAAATCGAAGTTGATACTGAAGGGACACACACACTGTTATTGAATGTTTATATTCCATCACAATCAAGGTTCAAATTAGAAACATTTCTCACATTCCTTTCCCAATACACATCTCCCTTATATTACTATTTAATATTCACTTATATATATAGTTAAAAAATTATTTGATAAATATTAAATTTATATCCTTCCCTCATGATTTCAAGATATGTATTATGTAAATCAATAAATACCATATCTTTTGTGATACTCTTATTAGAAAATATATCATGATCCTTTAGACTTATATCATTTTCTACCTTGTTCATTGTCATAAGGTGGTTGTGTATTGTCAAATCAAAATAATTAATCATATTCAACCATATAATTTGGTTCATTCTCATATCTTATTGAGTAAAAATATACTTTAAAATTTTGTGATCAAAATATAAATCAAACCATTCTCTATTGATATAATGCCTCTATAGTGTTAATGAAAAAATTACAATATATAAATCATAATCATGTGTTGGATAATTTTTCTCATGGACCTTCAATTATCATTAGGAATATTCTTTAATCATATTGTTCTATATGAGTACACTATTCATTTAGGTGTTAATATAGATTACAAACTGTTATCCATCATAAGGTAGTGTCGGTGTAGGTGTGTTGAATGGAATTCTCTTATGTCAAATAAAACATTTATCACATTCATCTTTCCAAAGGCAGTTGTATCACTTATAAGTTAACATGGTAATTGGATTCAATAGATGGCAAAAATTCTCCATAAAGATCTAATAATATCGATCCAAAACAAGAAATATATAGATCTTAGACAAAATGGTTGGTTTGGGCCAATTTTCAATATAATTAGTCATTGAACGGTCCACTGATATACCCTCAATTGGGATTATATGAACCATTATTGAATCATTCTGAAGTTGAAAATCACACATGGTAAATTTTTCATTAATCATATCTTAACTTATGGTCATCAACACAATCCTCATGTTACTTTCATGTTATTACATTCCCCTTCAATACATAATAATATTGTCCATAAATACATCCCCCAAACTTATCATGGTAATATATAATTACTATATTCATTAAATCCATGAATATAGTGGGGGAATTTATAATACAAAATAGAATCACTATAAATTCATAGTATCCATACCTTGTATAAAATGTAGTCATTATTATATCCACCTTTTTCACACTCAATAGATGATAACTGAAATGAAGATCAATCTTATAAAAGTATTGAGCTTCGTGAAGTTGATAAAATAGTCCTCAATATTGGGTAGAGGATACATGGTCAATGTAGAGTCATATTGATTCATATTTATTTTTAATAAATAGAATAGGTTAACCAAAAGGTAATTCACATAGAAAAATAAATCCCTTGTCAATATTCTTTAGGAGTTTCTTTATTAAATATTTCAACTCAACCAGGTGTATTATATATGGACCCTTCAAAATAGTTTTAACATTGGGTATGAGTTCTACTGAAAACTCAAAATCACAATTCAGTGGAAGACTAGGATACTCATCTATAAATACATCAATAAACTCATACAAAATACGAATATATTCAATGTTGAGTTTTTCTGAACTATATGAGATAAATAAAAATCTTTAATATGAATCATGACCCATATTATAGATGTTATTTCCCTTGTATATTCATATTTTTTCATCACACTATTAGGAGATGATTGGTTTGTTCTGAATATCCTGGTTCACTTCCCTTTCTTCGCAATTGATGTTGGATAAATTAAATGAAATACAATGCATGCCCCAAATAACATGGAATTCAACTAGAGGAAGATTGAGATGATTTGAAGGAAACATGTTCCCACAATCATCAATTAGAAAAGAAATCATATACTTGAGATGTGATCATTATACCATTAGGGGTTTTTACATATAACTCAACATAAAAATTTTTAGTATGTATTTTGATACCCTTAAAAATATAATTATATATAAACGATTGTGTAGATCTAGAATCAAATGAGACCTTAATAGTTCTATCATGGATGGCAAGTATACTATTCATCATATTTTTGTCATGACCCTCAATAGATAAAATGATCACATGAGATTTCCCTTTTCCTTTGTTCTTAAGAAGTAGTTGAAATCAATCATCATCATTAACCTTTGAATTTGGGAACTTGTTAAAATAATGACCATACTACTTGCATTAAAAACCCTGGATTGTGGGTGGTGAATTCTATGGAGCCTAATCTCTATTTTCTTCACTATTTAACTTCTTCACATCACTTTGGAATTTTATTTTATAATAACCTTCCTTCCAACACTTAAAACATTTTCCATTTCCCTTAAGATAGTTTCCTCCATATTTCCATCAACATATTGATCATAAGGGTAATATCATCTAAATATCTACAATGTTTTTATAATTCTATTTCAATTCCATTTTTATTTTCTTATCAATCATGACATTAATTGAAAATTACAATGTCTATCTCCACCATGATAGCATATAAAATGATTTCATTGTATCTAATAATGTCACTTATGGATAAATCCCTTTAGATAAATGGATTTAAGTTACTGATTAATTGATCAACTTTAATTTTAGTATGGATGATAATACTAGAAGTGTACCACAAAATTCTAGTAAAATTTTCCTTATAGGTAGTAATAGATTCATCATCCTTCTGTTTGAACTCCAATAGTACATTCTATATTATTGTACGAACAATAAGAGGAAGTTACATGTTAAAAGAAGTTTTTAAATTCCTACAACTCCATAGATATAATTTATTATTATTACCTCATGTTAATTGTATGATTCAACCACTAATATGCTTCACCATCCAAATGAAAAATATTTGGAATAACATTCTAATGTTCTAAAAACTGAAGAACAAAAAATATATATTCAATGGTACTAATTCATTTATCAGTGAATAGTGGATCATCAAGCCCACTAAAATAATGTGTGTTTTTCCATATGAAGGACTCAACAAAATGTTGTTCCCTATTTTTATCATTTGGAAGATCAGTATGATTCATAGATGGATAAATTATTTCGAACAAAGAAACATGATTTTTCAATCCAACTTCCATAACATTCAGTTTCATGGGAGGAAATTCATTGCATTTCCCATTAAATTCATCATTAACACATTTAATTCAAGTTCTATCTGTTAAATAAAACCAAAAATCTTATTATAATAAATATTATTGAGAATGGAAAATCCCATAATCAGGAAAGATAATTTATATGATGTCTGAAATAAGATAGCTTCTTTTCAATATATGAAATGTTATGTATAACCTAGATCATTAATGATCATTATATAAGGTTTATGATTTTATCCTATACATATAATTATCCTAATACATATACCTAGGGATATCACTCATGTTTTCTCATCCTAGTTTTCAAATTTTATCTAAAATTTGATCTAATAACAAATATAATGACCCATAATTTACCAATATAGATATTATATCTTAATTGATAAAAACTCATCATATAACATTTCAATCCATGTCAGAATCTTTTAGATCTAATATCTTTTGAATCTTGGAATAATTACCAAATGGTTCCTTAAATGTCTATATCATCTCCCTCTTATTTCTCCATAAGTATGTCTCCTCATAGATATATCATACTTAATACCTTTCTTCATAAAAATTTTATTGTAAATATAATAAATGGGAGATCAAATATGCTCAGTAAGGGTAAATAAGTGAGATATCAATGAACACATAATCATACTATGAGAATATGGGTATAAGATCTTGATATTAATGTTTTAAAACCATACCATATATATTGAATATTATAATATTTAGTCATGGAATATATAATTGTAGTTAATAATCCATGAATCATAAGAAAATTAAATAATATGAACCATGAAATCTTAAAAAATGTATAATGCATTATTTTTTAGAATACACATAAGTATAGTTAATCATTTACTTAGTAGTAAAGTATCATTTAAAAGGCTACTATAATGGAATGGGTTCACTCTTCAAACCATCATAGTAGTCCCAATTCACTCTAAAGAAAATAATAGTAAATAAAGTCCCCTGATAAACTGGGTTCACACCCCATTCAAGTTATATTTATCTCATGAGATATCAGTCATTACATAATTAATTGTAGGTAGATATAGGTCCTACCAATCACATAATGAAAATAATACATTTTTGTTCCACAAGATCATAAACCATTCATAATCTTAGAACACATAATATAAATGGATTTCATAATTATTTAATCATTGAAAACAAATTTAAAGGAAACAGGATTCATGAACATTTCAACAATTCAACATATCATAACCCATTAAAAAAGTAATGGTCTTCCTAAAATTATTGTAATAATAAATATGAACGATTATAAAAAAGAATTAGTACGGTATCATTGGATTATATCCCCATAAAAACATAATCCAAATCATGGTTTGTTGTCTTTTATTAATATAAATACCATTAAATGATATTAAAACATTCTTGAAGAAAAAACAATCCCATTTTTGAAATAAATTAATTACAAATTACTATGAAATTATAAAGGAAAAAATTTCTTTTGAAAATAACCTTGTAAAATAATTAAGTAAGATTCAAATAAAAGATTAGTTATAGTGGTGGGGAAATCCAATCAAAATATATAAGTTAAAAAACATTCCTTCCAATATTTTTTGAAAAATTCAAATGGTACCTCATTTGGAAAATGAAAAAAAATAATCATTTTAAACCATTTTTAGAATAGTAAAGAAAGGGTAAAAATTTCTTCAAAATAATTGGAAATTATTAAAAATTATATTTTAACCATTTTTATAAAATATTGATATGGAATAAAAGTTTTATTTTTACTAAAGATAGAAATGAAGTTCATCTTCCTTAAAAATATATTATCGGATTTAAACATGTATTATCATGAAATAACTAGTGAAAATAATAAACATCGGTTTATTGAGAGAAATATTATAGGTTTTTACCATTGTAAACGTAATCATAAACAATCTATATAAATAGTGATATTGTTACATAAAACCCTTACCACTTTGGTAATTTTGGAATCATAGTCCCCATGAAAGAAAGAACCTTATATAGATATAAATATACAATAATTTTAATAATAATAATCATAATAGAAATTCATGAGTAGTATATAAACTACCCAAAAGAAACAAGTTGTGTATAAGTCATGTGTCCCATATAAATAAAAGTGATACAAAAATCCCTTACCTTGAGTTCCACTTGAGTCGAAGGCACTCTATCCTCATGTATAATAAATTTAAATTTCTTATAATTATATATAAAAATCATTTATAAACTTTTAATATCATATATATTTATTATACATATATTTATAATCACTCAAAAAATCTAATGATATGAAAATGATATTCACATTTCATAGAGATGGTAGGTCATACATATGCATGAGATATAATTTCACTACCCATTAGAAAAAAAAGGGTAAATAAATTTGGTTTCATAATATTAATAACATTTAACTATGTTGACTATAATGAAGTTATTATTTTATAAATAATATAATCTATTTAGAGGATTAAAAATAAGAATTAAAAATAAAGTGATTTTTTATGGTTATTACCTCTTCTTTGAAATAACTCATTTAGATATCCTCATAGGGGCTCTAGGGTCTTCCTTTCAGGAAGAAGTGAACCAATATAATGAGGATATTTTAGTGGAGAATATAAATTAGAATATTTTAGATGATATAGAAGGATATATATGGTGTGATGAATAGAAATTTTCCAATCCATTTTATTATTAAGGGGAGGGGCACTCTTGGAATTTCATAAAATATTGAATTAATATATATGTTTTGTCCAAAGGGTTCAAAATTGAAATGATAAAAGATGAAAAATTTATGAATAAAATTACCATATTAAAATAATGCGTGAACAAGTTTGGATCTCATTTTTACAATTATATTTTTGTTTTAACCCTTGGTTAACCCTCTTTCCAATTTGAATAATATTATAGTTTTATACACCTTAAGGGTTAATAATGTTACTCTGAAATTGAAAAAAATGAATAAATTGACCATGGACAATGTTTAAAACTATATTTCATTTATTTTTAAGAATGTAATATTTTTATTAATTTTATATCATTTAATAAAATATTATTTACTATAAAATTTCATTAATATCATTTTTAGCAATATTCATTTTATTTGAAATTAGATGCACCAAGAAAAAGGGGGAATATAAATATAAATCAGTAAAACCTAAAAAATATTTCATATATATCTAGTAAATATATATCACACATTAACCCACTCAATGTATGTTACTTTCAATATTTTTAAAAAAAATTATTTTTTATTAATTGGAGAAATAATGCATCAGTGTTTCATAAGCAATTTAGTTCATTATATAATTACTAAAAATTAAAAAACAATTCATGATAATTATTTTATTCACATAAATATATACCCTTATATTCATCCAAAATATCCATTTTTCTATATGTGAACATATAAAGGTACTTTAAAACAAAGAGAGTGGCATTTTTTAACTTTATTTGATTTAAAAAATATGCAAGTAATTTTCCAGGAAATTTATGCATTAAACTAGTATATTTTAATCCTAAGGTGATAAGGATAGAATTTAATTCAACCAATAATAATTATAATGAAAATTTATATCCTTATCACATATTTGTAATCAAGAATAACCTGATTTAACCTTTACCAATGTGATAAATTTTACCACAATTGCTATTTATATTGGCCAAATATAAAAGAGGCCTATTTTACATATTTAAACCTACTAATTATAATTATATAATTAATTTTATATACTAATATTCCTATAAATGGTAAAATTTAATTTTAATTTCAATGTGAAAAATGGGCCAAAAACTACTTTTTAGATGAAAATATATATTTTTTACGCAAAAAACTAGATTTATTCTTAGCCTATGCCTAGAATAATATTTGTTGATTTTTTAAAAAATTGAATATTAAAAATAATATATAAATTTTATGAGGATCATTCATCAATACTGACAAATTTATTTTATTAATAAAATATACATTGTGTGCATAAAAATAATTTTTCATAAATATAGCGCTATTATTTCCAAATAATTTTCGTTTATAAATATAACCATTAAATGAGTAGTGGAATCATTTTATAAATGTATAAAATGTTTATTTTTCATTATATAGTTATTAATATTTATACCCACCAATCCAATGGCTTTTATATTTTGAAATAAATATATTTTAATAATGTTATGTGTTTTGTCTAAACTTGTCATTATGTGTAATGGAAACTATCATAAAAATATAATTATTTAAATAGAATTATTTCAAAAAAATCATGGGGTGTTAAAAATATACAAAATAAAACTTTATTGAGTAAATTTATTCATTATGAATATTATTTCAGTCTATGGTGTCTTATAAATACAGTAACGACTTTCATGAAATTGATGTATACTATCTTTTAGTGGTATATAGACACTTTTTTGTGGTATTGTTGGACTAAATTCTAGTGTATTGTCAAACATTGAAGGAAAATGAAGGACATTTATATATTATGTTTATTATGTTTTAAGAGTACTCAATATATGAGATAATCTATAAATTTTATTTATTTTTATAAAATGATTGTTTCTTTCCCCATGATTTTTCCATGAAATTTGTATTAGTATAGCGTGAAAAGACGAATGATATTGTATCTTGGTGGTCTTAGAAAAATTTATCTGAGATAGAAACCATTATATGCTTATCACATTATTATCATCAATTTTTCATAATTATCATAACTCATATCTTTGATGATATAAATCATAGGAAATGGTTTTTTATTCCATTAGAGTAAGTATTTTCAAAATTTATTTTTGGAGATTCATGAAAGGCTCACTTAAAAACTAATTTTTTTTAGTAGAACTAGGGGAAAGATATGTGGTTCATTGTGACTAATCTATATCTGGATTCGTTTTTTTCATGAAATTAAATCATGTTTTAACTTATGGATTGTGATTTTTGTGAATTTTTAAAAATAATTATCTATCCCAAGATTTGTAATTATCTATGGTATTTCATTCTATGAAAATGTGTCTTCATCAATTATTTAGTGTGAAATTAACTATCCTTAATACCATAAAATAATGGAAGATATTTTTTTAACAATTGGACATAAACCTAAGATAATTATTATGGATGGAATACAATTATATGATAAATTTTATCTTTTTTTATACACAAATAAAAGGGAATTTTGTGGATTTTTTTTTTGTTGGATGTCATATAATCTTTTAGCTGAAAATAATTCTGATCAGTGGTTACTGATAATAGTGATATAGTATATACACTTAGATTACACTGATCATATTGATGTTTCAACTTTTTAACAAGTGATTATTATTCTTGACATGGTTAAACAAGTTTTTATTCTCAAGGAATGGAATCTTGATTCGTTACCATTATGTAAAAATGAATTGTGGGGAGACCACGGTTGGATGAAAACAATATGGGAACTTTATTTTTATTTTTCATTATTGAATGATTGTTTTATTATATTATCAATTGAATCTTATTTTGACCTACAAAAATTTGAAATGAGATATTATTCTTAGTATTTTTAAGATTTATAAGTTATTTAAAACAAATTTTCGGTGGGATAGTATGAAATGAAATGTGGTAGAGTATGTCTCAAGATGCCTCGCTTTTCAAAAGGTCAAAGTTGAGCACCAATGAACAGATGGTATGTTTAAATATTTTCCTATACTCATATAGAAATGGTAAGTCATAGCTCATGTTTTTTTCATATGTATACCAATAATGGTTGGGAACCATAGTTCTGTATTATTGATTGTTGGTCATCTCATAAATTTGGCTCGCAACATTCTAATTCATGAATCTAGTACACTAGAAGACATGGAAAAACTCGATATTAAAAATATATTAATGTTCTATTGGATAAAATTATAAATATTATCTAATATAGATAATCATTTTACCTCTCTGTTTTATCAATCACTTCATATTGCAATTTGGACATGGGTAGCCATTAAAAAAACTTATTATCCTCAAATGGATGGTCAATTGAAACATACAATCCAAACATTAGACAAAATTATCTATGATCATGTTATGGATTTTAGAGGCTTAGGGAATGATAATATAACATTAGTAGTGTTTTAAAATGACATCTATTATTCCTTGATACATATGTTTCCTTTTGATAATTGTATGGTTTCCCTTCTCCATCTCCACATTATTGATTAGAGACAGGAGAAATATAATTATTGGGACATATTCTTCTTTAAGAGATGACTAAAAAATTAAGATGATTGGGAAATGGATAATAATGAACATGAGTATTCAAAAAACATATGAGGATTTTATTCATAGGCATATGTCTATTGATATTGGATATCATGTGTTCTTGAAAGTCACTCTTAGGTTATATCCTCGAGTTTTGGGTAAGAAAAGTAAATTTTATCCTTAGTATACCACCCCATTTTAATTATTAGAATGGATTAGTGATATTTAATATCGGCTAGATTTACCAATATAATTCAACTATGTAAACAATGTATTTCATGTATCCAAATTAAATAATTAAAAGACTGATCCAAACAAGGTGATTCTATTGGACCGCATTGATCTTTCACCTAAATCTATATTACTACATAATCCAATACAATGTTTTTGTAGACTATAGAATATGTTAAAGAAAATCATATCTATTTGCTATGATTTTTATGGAATTCTGATAATTATAAAGTGGAAATTTTTTTATGTGAGAAAGAAATACATGAGAAATTTCTAGAGAGTTTTCACGGCACTAAAAATATCCCGCATTATGGGGATGTAAATCCTAACGGTGGGGATAATGTAACAACAATGATTTTAAATAATCTACTTTTTTATTATATAACACTAATTTACATATTATATTGGACAATTTTTTAGAGTTTATGTATGGTTTTAGAGTGTTTTAGATGCATTTCTAGGGGAACATAATTTGGAAAAAATAGTGGAAACTATGCATCATCTCTAAAAAAATGTGCAATGGATTCTGGGAGTCATTAGGAAATTGAATAGTTTCCTTATATTTTTTCCAAACCATGATGTTTCTAAGAGAAACCACAAAATTAGATAAATATGGAACAATCTCAGTTGTTTAATAGTTTTTAAATCCATGTTATCCACTGTTTTGAGGGTTTGGTTTCAACATAGGAGCATATGCATGGTTTGCACACAAGTTTCCCAGACTCTAAAACCTAACTGAGGTCATGCATTTAATGTTCCCAAAAATTAAAGTTAAACTAAATATTTTGACCTAGAACCTACATTAATATTCTCCTCTATTATTATATAAAACTATTAAAATTCACTATGTGCTAATTATTATTCATTTTTATCATTGGTTTTAATGGATCTAAGTGCGCTAGATCTCCAAAATCATCAGTAGGTCTCCAGTTTCTCTCTTTATTTTTAGATTATCCCATTTCCTCTATCCTAGGATTTTAAATCTAATACATTATAGATTTATCTATGATCTAAGATATATTTTAATGATTTCATGAGTTGATCTAGTAAAGGATGTAGTTTTTTATCATGGATAACTATGTTTCTTATATTCAGTCAATTTTTTCTTGAACTTTTGTGAGATAGGTGGAATCTCTATCACACCATTATTTATGGAATTATAAGGATCATAATTTTAAAATCTCTTAATATATTTTACAACAGGAAACCCCTTATATTTTTTGGTATGAAAATCATAATTTCCATATATTTAAGAGAGAAAAAATTTTGTTAAGTGGTTTGTGTCTGATTTTTTTTCTTAGAATCCATATTTTTTATGATTTGAAAATGTATCATCTATTTCAAATATTTTTTTAAAAAAAATTCTAATAAAAAGAATAATATAATATTGTATTGGAATATACATTTTGGTGTGTCATAATATTTTATTAGATGATGCCTAGTTGAAGCAGACATAGTGTTAGGTACCAAACTGTAATGGAGCATGGGATTTATCACCTTATGGTGTCTTAGTTAAGGATGAATCATTGCTTAAGAATATAGGGATTTTAATTCATCATGTTTTTGTGTGTGAAATATAAGTTGGGTATGCCATGTAGAAGATAAATAATGAACAAATTGATTTAGATCAGTTGATTTTCTTAAACTATTTTATGAAGCTAAAAATTTTTATATTATCACACTCTGTTTTTATATACTATAGACTAACATTATTATTTTTCTATTGGAATTTCTGTTATGTCCATTGTATAAATCCTACTAGATATGATTATTCACCCCAAGCCTATAGAATTTATTTTATATATGTACATTTTTTCATCAAGAAATCGGTAAATAAAATGACACATACTTCTATAGTGGGGAATCCTGATTCTAGTTCATTGAGATAGAGATGGATCTTGGAGTTTCTCATCTCCAATCATTGGAGTGAATCCACTTTGGTTCTTCTGTGTCGAGAGATCCTTTTCTTTTCTTAAGTTTTGTGTTATATTTTTTCATTAAATCTATAATATATTTATTTTATATGTTTTCATTTGAGTGGTATTGTTTATAAACATGCATCATATAATTGGTTAGGTTTCTTTTATATTATCACATTAGGATATATTTTTATTTTAGTAAAAATAATCCCCCAATATTTAACTAAACTCATGGAACATATATCCATATTTTGATGTCTTGGGAACTTAACATAATGTTCATATAACCTTATATCCACCCCAATCCAATGGGATGGTTTAGGATGTTACAATTCATACATCCTATCATGTGAGATGACTATCTACTTTCTATAATCCATAAATATTCATTTTGATAATCTTTTAATGTTTCTCCCCTAAAATTATTTTTCACATTTAGCTAATTTTATTCATTAATAATTTAATTTTTTAAAAAACATACTCAAAAATTACATCATTGTTAGAATAAAATTATAAATACTATTACTATATTGGGCATATCTTTTGAAATAATCATCAGAAAATCAAAATTTATTCCTAGTTTTCAAATTTAAATGTTCAGTTTTCTTCTAAACAACACTTCACTGATGGGGACAAGTCTCATTTAATTAATAACTTCAAAATATCTCAGAATTATAAAAATACCATTAACTAAACTAAAAAATCAATCTATAATATTCCACCTCAATAAAAAAAAATTTTAATACACTAAAATAATGATATCAAGAATATGATAATTATTGTTTTTAAAAAAATTCACACTATTTTTTTAAATATTTTCTTATAAATTTTCTAACATAGATTTAGAAAAAAATTAATTTTGATATTTCCATTTCTATAAATTTAATGTATGTGGAATTCCTCATTATATTATACAAAAATGACAACCACATTATTTTATTCTTTTTATCCTTTCCATAGATAGATTTAATACATTATGTACATATTCAGTGAAATTATTATATAATTAGAGGAAATAAATAATGATTTTATATGCTTCAAAATTCAATATAATTCCCCATGAACCCAATTAAATTAATTACTTTAATATTTCATGATTAACATGGATTGTTTTCAATAAATTTCATCAAATAACAATATTTGAAACATGATTTTGATGTTTGTTTTAAATTTACATTAAGTTATCATCCATATAACTAATCAATTAAAATTTGTTCAAAATAAAATTAATCAAATTATTTTTTTCCTCAACTAACATAAAAACCATTTCTTCATAGAAATGATCATTTTTATGAAATTTTTTAGGTTTTTTATTAAGATTATTAATCTCTTTATTTAATGTATATATAATAAGGACACCCCTTAAACACCATCATTTGAAAAAAATTATGTTACATTATCAATAAATTGAATAAATACAGATTATTCATGTTTATTCACTTTATAAATCAATAACTTATCAAATATTTTTCCAAATATTTAGTCTTCAGTATCATCTCCACCACCTTGGTCATTATTTTATTTATATAAGTAAGTTATCTTATTTAATATTTAAAAATTTATACCCCTATCATTTCAGGGAATTATTTTTCCTATAATAATTTATTATTTTACCATTTATTAACTTCTCTCTGACCTGTCTTCATCTTTGCATTCCTATTCTTTCATTTTTATCCTAGTTAGTAAAAAAATCAATTTATTCCCACATAAAACACTTCATTGAAAGCTTATCTTAGTATATTATTTTCACATCCAAATATTCTTTTAGATAAATTACATTAATTTATGAAATTGATCCTCTATATCTACATGATAAATACAATTTTCATCATATTTCTTGACCTATTCATAAATAATCTCAGTATTTGATGCTTTGATAGAAATTTTTTTTAGCCTTACACTTCATAGATATTGTGTATATCTTCTTCATTTTATAACCATGAAAATATCATTAAATAAATACAATGGAAATGTTATAAAATAACTATCATAAAATGATTATACCATGTAATCAAGTCTTTTGGTATGAAAAAGTTTCTTCCACACCACCATGGAATCTTTATCAGTCTCTCCAAATCACTTAATGGAAAAAAAATAGACCATTTAATCTTATAAATAAGTCTTCTACTAATTTATTTTCATATATATTTATATTTATAAAAATTACATACCAAATATATAACTTATTGTCTGTAACATTAAAATTTCCATCATTGATATTATCCAACATAGCATAAAAATATTTTATTTAGATAATCCCCATGAAATTAATAATTCATTGTTGAAAATTAGATATGAGGATTATACCCATTAGTATTAACTTTATATAAATCCATGATAATCTATGAAACATATGATAGTATAATATCCTTTTATATATGATAGTCTCATACATAAAAAATCAAAATAACATTGATATTCACTATATTAATATGATCTATTATGGTGATCAAAATTTAAAAATCCACTAAATAGAAAAATATAGCTTCAATGTCTGTAAAGGTATATTTTACCAACGTGAATCACGTGAACATCTCTGGAGTGGGGATCCATATAATTCCATAGGTTCATTTCCCCATAAAATTAGATATTTCTACTAGTGTAATAGTTCTAACATAATCATAAGTTGACTATACACTTTAATATAATGCTCAAGGGATAAACATGAATCTACTGAAAATTTTGAATGACCCATCTATATGAGGGACCTATAAAAAACCATGGAAAATTTCACATGTAGGATAATGGTCCATATATTATATAATAGGGAAAAATGTAGTTTAAAATAAGGATAAAAAAAATAAATCAGTAATAGGGGATAACAATGAAAAAAATCATCAAATAGAAATAAATGGTCATTATACATTACACGATGTATGGTAATATAAATTAATACACATCCCTATAGATAGACTCATATAGTCATCATACTATATCCATTAAAATAATAATCTAAAAGAAATATACCAAGTTTCCAGCTCTATAAGATTATTTTTCTTGAGAGAAAACTCAATGATATATGCATGCACATCAAAATGAAATCCACGTACATGGGTAGAGGAGAGTCCAATAACCTAATAAGAATCCCAAATGCTGATATATTTTAGAGTTTTTTTAATTAAGTGGATAGTCATGAATTACATATATTAGGTGTATTCATTCCTAAAAAACACACCCACCTAGAAACATAACACACAATGCATAGGAAATCACACATATCAGGTTTTCGTGTGCTAACTAGAACACAAAGGTACCTGAACATATCTACTTAAACAACATGAAAAAATGAATATGTCTCATAATATAACAACACCACTAAAACCTAAAGAATAATTTAAAGTTTTATAACTGATTCTAAAACACTTACATGATGGAACAAGGTCGGGTAGAATTCCCCATTTGATCTCATACAAAGTGTTAGATAATACCATCCCACTTTACGAAGGAAATATATCCAACCGACTACTACCTCCACATTAAAATTAAGTAAATACATCCATAACTTGTATAATATCATCATTTAGGACCAATTTTATCATAAGGGTCCCACCATCTAACCTCACATCTTGGTATTGTAATCTCACTCATGACATACCCATCATCCATCAATCAACCAATTTCATGTCACTAAATGCATAGAAGACTAGGACATATCACTAAAGGAAAGTCCCCTTCCACAACCAATACCATATCACTCAACATATAACAAAATATCAAACACTCTATGACTCCATCATTCCCATGGTGAAAATTTAAATTTCATCTCACTCCTGGAAAGGTCATACCTCAGAATCCTCTTAGAAATAATTATCTATCTATTATCATAATTATATAGTAATCAAACAATAGAAACAATAAATAGTTCAAAAAACCCTTCTCATGCCTCTCTATCTCATGAATATATTGCAAGTTAATTAGGACAAGGTCCAATATCACAACAAATACATTATGTTCCTATAGACTCATGCCAACTCAATAAGGGTAAATTGTATCACATCAACCAAACATGGGATTTGATACCATGTTTCACATAAATTAATGAACAATAAAGTTAGACAAACATCATCATTAATAAAACACAAAATTATGTCACAACCAAGGTATCATAAAATGTTATCATAATTTTGAAAACAGGGAACCACCACAAAACGTGAATCATACTATAATAAAACATAACTAGAACCTAAAATTATTACATTGAAAAAAACTAAAAAACCTTTTTCCCAACTATTTATAAATTGAAACATGTGATATCTTACTCAAACTATTCCAATGATCAAAATACAACCACACCATTATTTAAAAAACCTCATTCCAATTAAGAAGAAAAATTGTAAAAAAAATCTAAAATCATCACATTTAATTCAAAATTACTACTAAAATCCAACCTATTTTAAAATATCTATTTAAAAGGGAGACCATGTTTCTTTCGAACATCCAATAAATGCCTAAAAATATTTCATAAGAGGTAATCTTTCCCTTTATTGACTAAAGAAACACAATTGAACCTTTTTACATGTTATGTGGTCTATGTTGAGTATTTGGATGACCTATGGATATCCTTTACTAATAGAGAATATGTCACAAACTTCCCAAAATATACATGAAGACAATTGAAATTCTCAAAAACAATCATAAAACAATAAATTCACCAGTAGACACAGTAATATAAAGGCAACCTCCAAGAAATGATGTCCATCAATTCTTCCCAAGTTCGTACTATCCTACACAAAGTCCCCAAGCTCATATATAACCTATATTAACAATCATATTAATTAATTAACTATATAAACCCAATTATAAAATTTGAAAACAAGATGGGTAGTCTTTTGATGTTAGAACCTTGAGATCTAGGCTTTGGCATACTCCTGAAACACCATTGTACCTAATCTATGTAGATGACCCAAATCATTAACTTGTATCAATGAAATATTTATTCAAAATTTAAAAAATAAACTAATAAAACATTTATATCTTTATAACTTTTTTAAAAATGATTAAAATTACATGAATACATCCTCTTGAGACATCATGAATGATCCATTCATGAAAATCCTATAATATGTGATTATTTCTCCATGTTTTAGTGAAATAAACCTCCAAAATCATTAAAAATGAATCAAAATAAAAAAAAATATAGAAGAATAAATTGGATAAGGGAATATTTATTAACTAAAATGAACACATTTGAACAAATCACAATCACACAGGTAAATAGAGTGTAAAATAGGGACTAAATGGAGAGCCAAGGTGGATCTCCCCTTTAATTTGAGTGGCCAAATCCAAAGAAACCGAAAGGGTTTTCCTAAATGGTACCCAATAATATAATAAAAAATACCTAAAATATCATCATACATGGTTCATTGCGTGAAACCATGTGTAAAAATTCAGGAAAATATGGGTTTTTTGATATTGAGATTTTCATTGGTGGATGATTCATTATAAGGATTTCGTCTTAGACTAGGGGTCAATGATTTTGAATATGCATTGGTGGAACTTTTGACCAAGACTCAATGACTGGGAGGATTCCCAAGGATTCAGTAGATTCAGTAAATGAAATACATGCTAGTCTAATTTCTATATTAGCCACTAACTAACAATTGGGATGTGTAGTAGCTGAGCAGGCTCCTTTTCCTCATCATCCATCTAATGGACCTCCTCTAACCAAAAAGTGATCCACCATAGATATATTTTATATCCCACGTCTCTTAAGTGGGGCTTCTGGTTGAATTTAATTAAGGGGGCTTGTTTTATCCCCTATCCCCCATTATTTTTCCTCCTCAATTATCCCCCAACTCCACATGATCCAGGTGATAAAGGGGGCTCCACCAATAATGATTTTTCTTTCAAATTCCTCATTTTTTGGGAATTTCAATTATCATTCATTTTTATTGGTTCCTATAGGTATTTCTAACACAAAATCACCCATTAATCATTGTTTCTCCTTTATTAGTATTGACAAATCCATAATATATAAAATTTAGGGTTGTCATCCTCGAACTAATGCATCATCCTCGATTCACGAGGCAAAATATTTTGGTTTATCTCTTTCGGGGTTGAGGTCAGAAGTCTATATAATATTAATCAATTTTAATAAAATTGGAAACCTTGAATTGTATGTGGGTGTCTATGTATCCTCATGAGACCTATACTTTTGATTTTATCAGGAGTGTTTGAGGGATATATTGATGTAAGAGGTTCCTTGATGGGGGAATACGGGTCGTATTACTTGAAAATATGTAAATAATACTTATACCAAGAATGAACATAGGTTTTATTCATAATATTTATGGTATGAAGTGATATTTTTATAATCATTTTAGGATTTGGTGGTCATGATAGATTAAAAAATTCTTTAGGGGGTGAATCCCCTTGAGAATTCACTTTGGAAATGGGGTATTAGGTCTTTGTTTTGGAAATAATAGTAGTTATGTCCACTTTTTTAATAGATATAGAGGGTTTCATTTTGGTTCTAAAATGGATCAAATGATTTAGATAATTCAGATAGATATTGGGGTAGTGAATTTCCTTGGTTTTTTCAGTTGAAATTGTGATCAAGAGGTTTATACTAGGGTATTCATATAGGTATATATAATATGGTGAAAGGGCCTGTAAAATGTCATTCAGGATTAGGATGAGCTAGAGTGACATGAGTGAATGAAAATAGGGATTCGTTTATTTTTATCATGATTGATTTGTGATAAGATGATGGAAATGATAGAGGTAGTTCAGTTCGGATTGCAAGAATGAGAGGGTATAGAACCTGCCATCGGGGCAAGCTTGTGCATGCATGGGATAGCCTAACCGAATAGCCACGAAAAGATGGAGAGAAGATTTAATGATGAAGATGCTAGGGATGAGTAGTTCTAAGTAATTATTCTAGGTTATATGTAATGTTTAAAGCCTACAGGAAATGAATTCCTCTAAGGCCTATATGCCATGTAATACTTAATCCTACGAGCATTGTAAGGGTTCCACCTCACCCCTTGAAAAGTGGATTATAAAAATCAATAAAAAAATGAAGGCATTTGGGCTATTGGATGGATGTATGAGTGAGGCATTAGGGTGAGGGTTATGATTGTGTGATTTTTTGTGTTTCTCAAAGCTTGTGTGATCTTGAAAGTTTATGATTGATTGTGTAAATGTGGTTGGGTGACCTTAATCCTTCTTGGATGGGTATATGTGGAATTGTTACCTTAAAATAATCCTCATCATGGATTATCATGTATTTTGGGCTTCCATTGACCAATAAAGGATAGCCTAATGTGATGATTGGGTCCCCTTATCACACTCATAATGGTGTGATGTAATTGATTGGACTCCTCAAAACTAGTGGGGATGGGCTGGTGTGCATGATTGACCTCCCAAGGGTATTTAAGGAATGGATATTATACTTCATTAGGTTTTAACCTATGATTTATCAGGTCATGTAGTCCATATTTTCTTATAGGGTTTTTCAGAATTACATTCCAATTATGAGTTGAAGATGGTGGAGTTGAGGTTCATAGTGGTGTAGTTAGTGTAAAAAACTCAAGGGGTTGTCTAATTATTTATTTTTCTATTTTATATCATCACATACACATTTATATGATGTACTAAATTTATTCTAATGAAAAATTGGTGGTTCTCTACTAAGTCTATACTCACACCCATCTCAGGAATCTTGGTGCATGTTTATGATCTTTTGGTTATGTATTTTCGATGATAGTATGGGTCTTCTTTAGAGATGTTGTATAGGAGGATCTAACTAGATTAGGTGATACTGTGATAGACTATATTTATTTGAGATACCTATTTATTTAATTTTGTTATAATATTTTTTTTAGATATTCAAACTACGTTGTTCTAAATTGACTTATGTATTAGGTATTGTATAGAATCTGTTACAACATTAGTTGAAAATATTATTTATTGTGAATTTATTTAAATACATTAATATGATTACAAATTTTTTTCTTGTTCAATCTGATTTGGATCTGTATTATTGAGGTAATAGTTTCCATGCATTCCCTCTTAGGTCTTCATTTCTAGTTGGAAGCATCTTGCTTATAGGAAGGTGGACATGAGGTCATGGGATGCTCCCACAGTTTAGGTTGGGTGATACAAGTTGAGGAATTAAAAAATGGTATCAAATATCTTCTCCTTTAACATATAATTTTGTCATGGAATATTGGATATAATATTTTTTTGTATTTATTGTGGAACTTGTTCCATTATGTATATAACACACATATGATGTAAGGTGTAATTTTTTAGTGTTGGGATTGATATTCTTGGTGTTCTTAGTTACTATTGAAAGATTTCCAAATGAGTGATACATAAGATTTTGGTTCATGATGGATTTAATGTATATGATTTAAAATATTTTCTCATAGATTGATAGGAAATCGTTGGTGTGTTCATGAATTATGTTTTGGAATATAGGTTCTCATATAGTCCATCTATTTTATTGAGATTTTTAGAATATTGAATTAATTAAATTTAAAAAAAATAATCATTTTACCAAATATATTAGGTATGATATTTAATTAATATATCCTAAGCATGTTATATGTTATCATGAAATTTTGTGAATAGTATATAGGTGACGATGGTGTGAACCTGATCCTTGAGTGGGAATTTTGGTGTTTTTTTGTGTTTTATTTCCCATGGTAGGGCATGTCTCACTTAAGTTTGCAAAATGTTTTTTAGAAAGATAAATTCACTAGGAATATGATGTTTTTAATTGACATCAAGGGATTTGATTATCAAGGTTTTTTTAATTCCAAGTGGTTATGGAAAAATGTTTTATTATTTTTAGTGGAATTGGGAGATTATTGGTTGTTTCCCATTTGGGTTGTGACTTGGGATAAATTATAGTTTTTATAAAATGATTTTATGTGGGAAAATGGTTGGTTTCTCTAGAGTGAAATCAAATATAAATGGGGTTTGTATTTCAATTTATTATAATGTTTTAAAAATGGTTTCCAATATTTTTGGTTTAAAAACTTATTTGATATAGGATTTCAAGATGTATAAATGGATTGGGTTATTGATCTGGGATTTATGTCATGTTCATTTGGAACTTTTGAATACGGTTTTTATAGTATGAGTGTGAGACCATTGGGGGTGAATTTATTAATGTTCCTAAGTTGGATCATGACCTAAGGGGTATATTTTTTGTTTGTTCTTGGTCTAAGTGGTGGTGTTCAATATATGTGTTTTGGTAAGTAGCCTCCCTCAGGGGATAGGCTAAGAGGTGGTTTTTTAGATTGGGTTTGATGTTAATGGTTATCGATGGAATATAAAAAGGGATAGGTCTACTTGTAATATAATCTTATGATGGTTATCATACTTTATAAACTACATTGACTAGTAATATGGAAAAAATTTGTTTTTTAAGCCCCGAGTTAGATTTCAACCCTCTTGTGGTTGGGTGAGTAGGGTGTTGATTTTGATAGAGAACCATGTGTTAGAAGGGATATTATGTGATGTCACCAAGGGTGGATTAGATATGGCTTGAAGTGTGATATCCAGAATAGTATCAATGTATGATAATAGTTTTTTTGTAATCAATATTTTCTACACTAATCAGTGGGACAGTCGGTTGGGTGAGTAGGGTGTATACTCATGTGAGAAGGGTGTTGATCAGGAAGAGAACCATGATTTTTAAGGGTTATTATGTGCTATCACCCTCAGTGGATCAAATGTGTATATAGGTGTAATATTCATGCTAGTAGAAATATATTATAATGGTTTTTAGATTCTATTTTTTCTATACTAATAAGTGGGACAATCGGTTTCATATGCCTCAATATGGGTAAGAGTGGGTTGTTGTAACACCCAGATGTTTTTTATGAAAAATTTCCTTTAAATGATTTTTATTCTTCTGTAGATTTCTTTACACACAATCGTAAGTTTAAAAAAACTTCTAGATTACCTTATTATAAAATTACTATTATAAACTAGCTGTTAGGTTAGATAGAATAATTATAACTAACTTATGAGAATGCATTGTGAATTCATTGGCTATCAATTATTTATGAAAAATATAAATTAATTAAGTATTTGTATTTTGGAGTGAATTATGGTTGGTAATGAAATTAATAAGATATATATGTGTTATATACATAATAAAATAATTTTTATATTCATTCAAATAATATTTTAGTCATAGGGTAGAAATAAAACCCTATTTGATGTATAGAAACCAATTTTTTAAAATGTTTTTTTACACCTTTGAATGGAGAACCCATATTAAATTAAGATTTTGATATATTAATAATTTTTATATTAAAAACTAAACATTTTATTTTTATTCAAGGTATAAAATTTTACTTTGGATGAATTTCTAACATTTTTCTGATAACTTTCTTGTTTTTATGAATAGTAAAAAATAAGCCAAATTTTAATTGAAAATAAATTTTTCCATTGAAATAATTTATATAGTTAAATTATATTATTTAATGACTTAAAGGTATAAATAGAATGTATTTTTACCATTTAATATAACTTAGGTCATTTAAATTAATTTTTCATTAAATTCATATGTGAAAACATTTCAATCTTTTTCAATATTTAAACTTTTAAAACTCATTTTCTCATTTCAATAATGGGATTAATTTTAAATTAATTACTAAAAATTATATGTTTTGAATTTTTAAATATAGATTCCATATTTGGAATCATTATGTCCAAATTATGTAAATAGCTTAATTTTATTTTGGGAGATATGTATAGTAATTTTGGTAATTATTTTTATTACCATGGCTAAAGGTAAATCGGGTAATTAATGGTAAAAATAAAATTATAAATTATTTTAAAACCAATAAAAAACATATTTTATGACTAAATTAGACTATTATCATCTATTATTATAAATTTAATCAATTAATGGCCACTTAACTATGAATATGACATGAATATAACAAAAACTAATGAATGTGAAAAAATGTCACAATCTCCTTTTATATAAATATATTAATTTTAATATATAGATAACTAAAAGATAATATCTATTATAGATAGTATCTAGAAATATAAAATAATTAAATATATTACAGGGATTTATTTATAATATTTAGAGATTAAATAATTATCATTAAGGATGACACAATATCGATGTATAAATTATTTTACTAATAGAAATATCAAAAAAATGGTTTTAAAATATTAAAAGAAATATCATATCAACTAATTAATGTTCTCTATTAATTTTATAGTTGACTATGACATGTGAGGATTGCATTAAATATTTTGGATCTAATTTATCTTCTTTTTGGATTTTATTTAAATTCAAATAAATGAATAGTGTCAAAATTGACACTATTGATATTTTATAAAAATAACATTCTATTAAATTATTTAAAATCATACTAATATTTAAAAAAATTAAATTGATGATTATAAGGTCTAAAATTTCATGAAATATCCATTTATGTTCAATTAACAACATATAATTAAATATTTGTAACCCTTAAATATTTAGAATGTTATTAACACAATTAAAATTAAATAGAATAACTAAGTGTCAATTAAAATTACACTATTTAAATTGAAAAAATAACTTGTCCAAAATTTATTGGTTTATCAGATTACATCCCTAAATCAGCTCATCTTCTAAATTGGGACATTTGGGAGGTTTTTTGGTATGGTTTTATTTTATAATAAATCATTATTTATGGATTTTCCAAAAGTTCCCCTCACCTTAATTATTAAAGGGCACCACCTCTCTAACCTATTCACTTAATTTTGAACCTTCAAACTCGGCCACCCCTACCCTTTTTCCTTATCAACTTCACTATTTTCATTCTAGAGGTTTTTTTCATCTTCAAAAACCAACTCTAGTGCTCTAACAAGATAGTTATATGAAGCACATCGAGGATGAGGAGGTTTAGGTATATATGAAGCACATTAGACCTAAGGTAAGGGATAACTTTTCATGTCTCATTTTAATCTGATATTGTTTATTCGTAAGTATTTACTAGGTTATATTTAATATCCACATCCATGTTTTCTAAATATGTATTTCAAAATATTCTTTATATCCATCTATAATTTTTTAAAGTCAATTTTTCCGATTAGTGAATTTTTACTAAACCAAATAAAAGGAATCTTTTGTCGTTTTTGGTATAAGGTACTTTTTGAATTCTTTGGGAAACGTATGAGAATAATTTTTTTAACTTTTATGGCATGAATGGAGATTTTTTTACACTCTAATTATTCCTTATTTCCTTGAATCGTCCCCTTTAAGATTACATGGTTATTTTCACATAAAACAATTTCTTCTAAAATTGTGTGGCATTTTGAGGAAGGGAAATGTTTTTCAAAAATAAAAGAAATTTTCCTAAGGAATTAATTTAAAGTGTTTTCTAAAAATTATTATCAATCTAAGATGAAACTTTTTAAATAGGGATATATTTCTAACCCTGTTATTACTATGATTTGATTTCATTTAGGATGGAATGTTATTTAGTAAATCCATTTGTTTTATATAAATTATGATGGAATTATGTTTAAGAAAACGATATTATTTCATGGGTTATGCTATGGTGAATGTTTTAATGTTTTCGTAGAACATGTAAGAATGGTTTAATTATGCTATTTTTGGGACCTACATCTCCCTCTAATGTGTTGGGTAATGATTTCTATCTCATGAGAGAGACATGACTGGAATGAAAAGTCAACCCAGTTTAGTAATATAGGGCTAGAACGAGGAGTGAACTCGGTTTAGTAATGGAATTTTTCAACTATGATGGTCTTGGAAATTAACCTTGAGTAATATGAAATTATTTTCTGTGATTATGTGTGTATGCCAAAAAATTACATGTCTTATGTTATGACTGTTGGGATTACATTTCACTTTTATGATTTATCACATTACATGATATTACGATCATTTATATGAAGGATAATATTTTCAAATGTTATATTATTATGATTATGATATGAATGATATTTTCCTTGTATAAAATTTCTAAGCATTTGATCTCACCCTTTCATATGTTTCTTTTCCCCATGTCATGAAGAAAGGTGTTAAGTAATATATTTCAAAAAGGAGTCTAGTTTTGAAGAAATAAGCGGAAGATAGTGTAGATGTTTTATAAACCAGTCGTTTATGTTTCCTAGTTTCTAAAGAAACTAAATCTATATGGTCTTGGAATGGATTTTTCATTATGTTATTTAGTAAATATTATTCAATGTTGAAGTAATATATACATGTAATGTATGGGACGTTATAGTTGGTATCAGAGAAAAGGAATAGTTAACCTTTGGAAACTAGGATGATGGAACACTAGTAAGAACCAAAAGGATATGTCTAAGTATATGTTACAATAATAACCTAGAGTTTTATAGATGTTCATGAATAACCTAGGACATAACATAAAATTTCCTAAATTGAAATTTTATTCCTGAATTTTTTTTCATTATGATTAGTGTTTCTCACTCCATTCTTCTCTATTTTAGCCAATGGCTAGAACCTAAAGGAACTGCGTTAATGATGAATGCGACGGGAAATGAAATGATTGTCACCTTGAGAAACTAGAGGTTATGGGAGCTAGAATAAAAAATATTGTATCCATGCTTACACGACTTTCTAAATTGATGAATCACGTAGGACATCCAAACAAGAAAAGCAGGGAGAAACATTATATTGAATCCTTCATGAGGCAGCGTTTACCTTTATTCAGTGGGCCTTCTAATCCATTAGTGGTAGAACAATGGATCAGTACCACTGAAAATATATTTTCAATTCTATAATCTTATGAACATGATAAAGTTATCTTAACAGTATATCATTTTGAAGGTGAAACTGATCAATGGTGGAATATTATCAAGGATATGAGAAAAATATATGAAATTGATTCTATATAATTGGACAATATTAAGAACTTATATTTCAATAAGTACTTTACTTTTATTCTTCAAGAAAATATGGATAATGAGTTCCTTGAACTTGAGAAAAAGGATGAAGAATCTGTTGGTACCTATAAAGAAAATTTTACAGGACTTGAAAGGAATGCTTCAGGAATTATTATCCAACTTGAGAATAAAATTGATTGATTCTTTAGTGCCCTAAAACCAAGCCTTGGAAGGTAATTATCCATAAGGGACTCCAATATTCATGAGGAAATTTTTTAATGTGATATCAAGATTGAGATGGAGATTGCAGTAACCCATCAGTCATATGGGATTGGTAAGAATAAAATATATAATTCAAAGTAAAATATAAAGACCACACTAAAAAGAATATGAGTTTTCCCTTATGCTCAATGTATGGAAAGAAACATGTATATAATTGTCTTGTAAATGTTTTAAGTGTTTAAAATAAGGTCATCAGGATGTTTAATGCGGAATTGATGGGAAAAATATGTATAATGATGAAAACAAATAAAAGGTAACACATAATTCCTCTAATACACTTTAATGATTCATGTGAAATAAAATGGGTCATTATTCCAATCAATTCCCAAATAGAAGGGTTATTGATGATGATTGAAGTCAAAAAAATCTTTAGTCCAAAGACAAAGGAATGTCAAAGACAATCACTCTCGATGATGTGGATTATGATAATGAAGTGGTGAAAGGTACACATACCATCAACTCTAAAGTAGAAAATGTTTTATTTTATTCTGGATCAACCCACTCTTTTATTTATGAATAATTTTCTAATGGTATAATTATATTACCTCAATAATTATATGTTTATTTAGTTGTGGCAACTCTTAATGGCACAATTGTCGAATCAAAATTTCATAATTCTTCTCTAGTTGATGTTTGTGGGAAATTACTTCCTACAAATCTTATGATCCTTCCAATAGTGGAATTTGATGTGATTCTTGGCATGTATTTTCTTTCTCTATATGAGACTCATATAAAGTTCTAAGGATGGGAAGTCAGATTTCATATTCTAGATCAATCTATGATCATCTATTGATACAAGGATGAATATAACCTTCCAATAGAAATTTATTCCATCTTAAGGTTACTGATTCCTATAAATGATTGTTATTTATCTCAAATGGTTGGAAAGAAACTCTCGATTAAGAATACAACCATAGTATGGGAGTTTGATGATTTATTTTTGGAGGAATTTCAAGGTCTTCCACCAAATAGTGATGTTTATTTTTCAATAGAACTCATATCAGGTTCTATGATTATTTCAAAGAAACCTTATAAAATTTCCCCGATTGATTTGTAGGAATTGAATAAGTAACTCTAAGAGAATATTGATAAGGGATTCATACACCCTATCGCGTCACCTTAGGGAGAACATGTTCTATTTGTTAAGAAGAAATATGGATCAGTGAGACTCTAAATTGATTATCGAGAATATAACAAGATCACTATCAAGAACAAATATCATCTTCCCTGTATTGAGGACTTCTTAGACCAATTACGAGGAGCTCAATAATTTTCCAAGATTGATCTTCATTCAAGATATCCTCAATTAAGGGTCAAAAAGGAGGATATACCAAAGAAAACCTTTTGTAGAAGGTATGGACACAATGAATTTATAGTGATGCCTTTTGGTTGTACTAATCCCCTTGCTATCTTCATAGATCTAATGAATGGAGTCTTTAGATACTATCTTGATCAGACTGTGGTAGTCTTTATAGACTATATTCTTATCTATTTAAAGATTAAGTAATAACATGAAGATCACATGATAATTATACTGAAGACCCTAATAAAGGAAAATTTTTATTCCAAATTTACCAAGTTTGAATTTTGGCTTCATAAAGTTTCATTTTTGGGTCACACAATCTCAAGAGAGAGGATATCTATGGATCCAATAAAAAAGAGGTTATTAAAAGATAGTGGAGACCAACAATGGTAACTAAGATCTGACGTTTTCTTGGTTTGGATGGATATTATTGACATTTTGTGAAATAAATTTCATAATTTTATAATCCACTCACCAAGTTGACTCAGAAGGAAGTTAAGTTCATTTGGACAGAGCAATGTGAAGAGAATTTCAAACAGCAAAAAAGAAGGATAGCCAGTGCACTTGTGCTCACACTACCTTGTAGTAGGGAAAGGTTTGTGATCTACAATGATACTTCCAAGAAGGGTTTGGGATGTTTTCTCATGAAAAATTACATGTTGATAGATTATGCCACATGGAAATTGAAAATTCATGAGTAAAATTACCCAACACATGATTCGGAGTTAGCTACAGTAATCATTGCATTAATGATATGGAGGCATTATCTTTAAGGTGAAAGGTGTTATATTTATACTAATTATAAAAGTTTAAAGTATATTTTCACATAAAAGGAGCTGAATATGCACCAAATATTATGGTAAGAGATTATAAAATATTATGACTGCTCAATAAATTACCACCCTCGGAAAGTGAACAAGGTGGAATATTCTTTGATTCAAAAATACCATGCTCGCTTAACCATGATGAGGATCATGAAAGATCCAATATTTATGGATTTTCAGAGGATGGATCTAGAAATTTTAATAGAACAGGATAAATCTTATCTTTCTCAAATGAATGTTCAATTATCTATAAAAGTTAATATTAAGAAGATACAGAATAAATATATAGAGTTACAAAAGAAGGTGGAAAATGTTCTTGAATTCAACCTTGATTATGGAGAAATAATAAGGTCTCATAATAGGGATTTTATTCCTCCCATGCCAGAATTAAAGAAGGATCTATTGGATGAGGATCATAGTTATTTATTCTCTAATCACACGGGAAGTAAAAAAGATATACAAATACCTGAAATAGTACTTCTAGTGGGAAGTCATGAATAGAGATGTCTCCAAATATGTCTCTGGATTCATGGTTTATTATCAAGTTAAGGCTGAGAGATATAATTATAAGGGGATGTTACAACCATTACCCATACCAGAATAAAAATGGGAATGCATCATTATGGACTTTGTCATAGGACCTCCCAAAACATCCAAAGGCAATAATTCTATCTGGTTTATAGTTGACCGCCTTACAAAATCAGCACACTTAGTTTCTATTATAGGGGATTTCTCTCTTGATCAGCTTTCCCAGATATATGTAAAAGAAGTAGTAGGATTTCATGGATTTACACTATAAATTATATCTGATCATGATCTAAGTTTTACTTCTATGTTCATTAAAAGTCTTCAGCATGATCTGGATACAGAGTTAGGTTCCATCACTGCATATCATCCTCAAAAAGACGTTCAGTCTGAGAGGATAATTCAAACTCTAGAAGACATGTTGAGATCTTTATCTTTGGATTTATAAGGTGGTTGAGATCAAAAACTCCCATTAATGGAATTTTCTTACAATAATAGATTTCACTCCAATATTCATATGGCTCCTTCTGAATCCCTCTATAGAAATAAGTGAAGAACTCAAACTTGCTAGGATGAAGATGGGGAAAAAAAGCTAATGTGATATAATATTGTTGATGAAATGGTATAAAAGTTTAGATCTATTCAAAAACACATAAGATCGTGTCCAAGTCGACAAAAACATTAGGCTGAAAATCGAAGAAAAGACATAGAGTTTGAAGTGGTTGATAAGGTGTTTCTACAAATATCTCCCAAGAAGAGAGTAATGAGATTTGGAAAAAAGGACAAGTTGAACCCTAAGTATATCGGTCCGTTGGAAATTATGGATCATGTTGGGAAGGAAGCTTACCGATTAGCACTTCCACTGAATCTATCTCAAGTTTAGGATGTGTTCCAAGTATCTCTCATGAGAAAGTACATATTGAATCCTTAACATGTACAAAGCTCAGAATTCATACCACTAGAGCAAGATCTTTCTTATGAATAACAACTGATAGAGATTGTGGATTATAGTGAAAAAGTTCTCTGAAAAAAGACCACTTTCATGGTTAATGTTTTATGGAGGAACCACCAATTTCAAGAAGCTACATTGTAACTTGATGATATGATGAGGGAGATCTATCCTCATTTATTTTTTTCCAATTAATGAATTTTTAGGGCTAAATTCAGTTTAAGGGGGGTATAATGTAACAACAGATGTTTTTTCTGAAAAAATTTCTTTAAATAAGTTTTATTATTTAGTAGATTGATTTGTACGCAATTGTGAGTTTAAATGAACCATGAGATTCCCTTATTATAAAATTATCATTATAGCATATCCATTATGTTATTAGGAATAATTATAACTAACTTGTGAAAATTCATTGTGAATTCATTGGTGATCAATTATTTATGAAAAATATAAATTCACTAGATTTTTTGAATTTTTGAGTGAATTAACTTTTTTAATGAAATTAATAAGATATATATGTGTTATATACTTAATAAAATATTTATTATATTCATCCAATGGATATTTTATTCATAGGGTTTGAATAAAATCTTTTTTGATGTATAAAAACCTATTTTTTAAAAAAGTTTAATTTTACACCTTTGAATATAGAACCCCTTTTAAATTAATATTTTGAAACATTAATAATTTTTTATATGAAAGCATAAACATTTTATTTTTATTCAAGATATAAAAATTTACTTTTTTGAATTTCTAATATTTTTCTGATAACTTTCATGTTTTGATTAATAGTAAAAATATGCTAAATTTTAATTGAAATTAACTTTTTTCATTGAAATAATTTTATGGTAAAATTATATTATTGGATGGTTTCAATTTATAAATATAATATATTTTCACCATTTAATATAATGCAGGTAATTGGAATTAATGTTACATTAAATTCATAGGTAAAAAAATTCAATCTTTTGCAATATCGGAACTTTTAAAACTAGTTTTCTCATTTCAACAATGGGATTAATTATAAATTAATTACTAAAACTTATGTGTTTTGAATTTTTAAAAATATATTCAATATTTGGAATCAATAGGTCTGAATTATATAAATAGATTGATTTTATTTTTGGTAAATATGAATAGTAACTTTGGTAATTATTTTTATTACCATTTTTGAAGGTAAATCGGGTAATTAAAGGTAAAACTAATATTATAAAATTACCCTAACACCTATAAAAATCATGATAGATAACTAAATTCTACCCTTATCATATATTATTCGAAATGGAATCACTTAATGGACAATTACGTATGAATATGACTTGAATATAATAAAAACTAATTAATGTGACAAAATATCACAATCTCATTTTATATAAGTATATTAATTTCAATATAGGGATAACTAGGAGATAACATTGACTATAGATAATATTTGGAAATCTAAACTAATTACCTACATCATAGAAGCCTATTTATAATTTTTTAATATTAAATAATTACCATTAATGATTACACAATAGTGATGCATAAATTATTTTAATAATAGAAATATCAAAAAAATGGTTTTAAAATATTAAAAGAAATATCATATGAACTTATTAATGTGATCCATGAATTTTACAGGTTCATATGACATATTAGGAGGGTATTAATTTTTTTTCTAATTTATCTTCTTTTTTTATTTTATTTAAAGTAAAATAAATAAATAGTGTCAAAATTTATAGTATTGATATTTTATAAAAATAAGATTTTATTAAATTTTTTAAAAATCATAAAAAAAATTAAAAATTTCAAAGAGATTATTATAAGGTCTAAAATGTCATAAAATATCCATTTATGGTCAATTACCTCCATAAAAGTAAATATTTAAAACCATTAAATATTTAGAATGTTATTACCACAATTAAAATTAAATATAATAACTAAGTGTCAATTAAAAATATATGGTTTAAATTGAAAAAATAACATGTCCAAAATTTATTTTTTGATGATATTACAACACAATCTCATCTCATCATTGAAATTGGAAGATTTTGGAGGTTTTTTTAAGAGGTTTTATTTTATTATAAGTTATTATTTATGGAGTTTCCAAAAGTACCCCTCACCTCAATTATAAAAGAGAACCTCCTCCCTCACCTCTTCACTTCATTTTGAGCCTTCATTCTTGGTAATCCTTGAACCTTTTTCCTTCTTAACTTAACTATTTTCATTCTAGAGGTTTTAGTCATATTCAAAAACAAACTCTAGTGCTCTAATAAGAGATTTAGAGGAAGCACGTCAAGGAAGAGGAGGTTCAGATACATATGAAGTATATCAGACCTAAGGTACGGGATAACTTTACAAGTCTCATTTTTAATAGAGATTGTTTATTTGTAACTATTTACCGAGGTACATTTATCATCCATGTACATGTTTCCTAAATATGATTTTCAAAATATTCTTTTGATCCATAAATAGTTTTTTATAGTCAATTTTACCCATTGGTGAATTTTTAATAAATGGTATGAATAAATCATTTTTCATTTTCAGTATGAGGTATATTTTGTCTTTTCTAGAAAAAGTATGAAAATAATGTTTTTTTATTTGTATGATATGACCATATTTTTTAAAATCTCATAATTCCTTATTTCCTTGATGCTTCCCCTATAATCTTAAAAGGTTATTTTCAAATAAAAGGATTTATTCTAAAATTGTGTGGCATTTTGAAGAACAAAATGTTTTTAAAGGTGAAAGGATATTTTCCTCAGGAATTAATTTCAAGTGTTTTCTCAAAATTATTTTCCATCTAAGATGACACTCTTAAAGTAGTGTTATATTTAAACCCTATTATTACTATGATTTGATTGTGTTTGTGATGGAATATTATTTAGTAAATCCATTTATTTTATATCAATTATGATGGAATGATGTTTAAGAAGCTGGTTTTATTTCATGGGTTATGTTATGGTGAATGTTTTTATGTTTTTATGGAATACATATTGATGGTTACATTTTGAGATGGGTGGGACCTATATCTCCCTCCAATGGATTGGGTAAATATTTATATCTCATGTGATTGACATGACTGGAACAACGAATAAATTTGGATTAGTAATACAGGGTTGGAATGAGTAGTGAACTCGTTTCGATAATGGACTTTTCTGATATGATGGTCTTGGAAATGAGCCTTGAATAATATGATATGATTTTATATTCTTATATGTGTATTTTTTCATAACCTAACTCTACCAGTCTCGAGCCGCAACTTCCCAAAGCCCGCCTCCATAAGCCAGGGGCTGGTGCCAAGCGTTGAAGGCGTAACAATCTCAGGGAGGCCTTTTCCTAAGTACCTCTACACATAGACCCATATCCCACTCACTACAGAAGTGCAAAGTAAAAAGTATATCAAAGTACAAACAACTATAACCCAACCACAGTCATGCATCAACTTCTAAATAGAACAAGTAAACTGAATAGTAATGGGAAAAACATGCGCCCAACCAGAAAGGTGTCACAACCCGACAACAGGTAAATGAAAGTAAACATCTGGAGAGTCTCACACCTGAAAGTCCTACTTTGACCACTGAATGCAGCCCAAGATCATGTGTCCTCTACACTCCTACGTAGTCTCGATCGACCGGCGCATTGTCTGCAAGGGCACACAAAGTGTGCGCAAAGCCCAAGCAGGGGTGAGTATAAAGATACTCAGTAGGATTCCCTGAAATCTCGAGGTAGAAACAAATGAAGTACTAAAACGGTGAGCAGAGGATAGAACAAGAACAGTGTAAGAGTACAATAGAGATATTTCAGCTCAACCCAACAAAAGAAAGGAATTATACTTGTCCAAACCTAGAGCTGTTAGACATGGAAAGAATGTGGCATACCCCATGCCTCTTCGCCCCTCCTAGAATGATAGTAACTGAACCCAAGGAGTGGGAACAAAAGTAGGGTGTGTGTATATATATATATATATGATCAACAAGAAACCCTAATAAGTGTATAAGTGGATATCTATCTCCAAGCTCATCCTAGGAAACGTCGCTAAAAGTTATAAGGATATCCACCACTGATGCCCAAATGTCTTGCATGTTAAAGTTGTCTCATCGTTGAACCATAAAACCAAGGGTCCCACTCCGGAAATCATGGATAAAAGTCACTGACTAGCCTCATTAAAAGGGCTGAGTTAGAAAGAAGTCGTCAGGTAACCCACTGCCCAGCACAGCTGGAGGGTAAACCCTAATAGTTCGTTGGGTAACCCACTACCTAGCCCAGCCGGAGGGTAAACCCTAAGGTCAACGGGTACCCACTGCCTAGCCCAGCTGGTGGGTAAACCCTAATTCGCTGGTGGGTAACCCACTTCCTAGCCCCGTTGGAGGGTAAACCCGGAACTGGTCTAATACCTCTGCAATGCATGTGCCATCACTGGGGGTCACTAACATCGCTATCGTGTGTTGGTTCGGAGTGAGTCAAAGGAACCTACAACCAACTCCCTTTCATGTTTCCTCATTTAATGAGATCTTGAATGAGGCTCCACATGCCCAAATAGATTACATCGTTGTAATCCTCACAGAAAAACAGGAGAGATAGACTATTTACTCGCTTGAAACGGACTCCCGACGAAAAAGTTATTTAATACCTCTTTATTCCCATACGGAATCTCATCGATCCCACACCTCGATCCCAGAAAAGGTCGGCCAATTTCTCCATCATGATGATCTAGGAAAAACATGCCAAATCGACTATTAGTTCGCCCCAAACGGACGTCTGACGAAAAAGTCGCAAAACGCTGCACACAGCTTGAGTGATGGCCCGTGGGTCCCACGCCTCAACTCCAGCTTCAATGCCTAAAACAACCTTGGACTACTTATTCATGGTGATAGGGTCACAACACCGCTGACAGTGCCTAAAACAAACTTGGGATGTGCTCGTGCCATCTGAAAGAAGAATCCCGGCGAGGCGCTAAGTAACATTGAACAGACGTGTTGCGCCACCGAGCCCCTGTCTCGAGATTTAAAAATTCCTGAGACCATCTCAAAACCCTCTGTCTTGATCCGAGGATCATTTCTCTGTATACAGAATGTGAATCTGACACTTGGTTTTCAAGTTAGGGCGCTTTAACGCCAACAGACGGAGATGGGGTGGGCCGAACCAGTTCAGTCGGTCCACCCATTTTAGACCGGCACTCCGCGGCTCAGCCGCCCGGACCACCCGGTCCACCACAGCCCATGGTTCACCACGTGGGCCGCATTACCTCACCAAGACCAACTTAAGCCGATCCGGCTCTTTTCCACGAGACCCATGCTTCACGGGTCTCGGTCTTCTCCCGGGGTCGCGACGACCCCAGTCTAGCGTCGCACGTCGACCGGCAAAGTCGGCCCGCACGCACCCCTGGCCTCCTGCGTGCGCCGCCGACGCCTACAGCTGGCCAGGACGCCACCTGAGACCCACCATTTCGGACCTCCTAAGGATCCTCCTCTGCCGGAAATCGCCGGACCGCTGTGCGGAGCCGCCGGACCACCCTAGAACCGCCGGAAAATGAGGGTTTGGCCAGAAAACTTCCCGGGGCCACCCCGGATGCTCTGGGACTCAGATATTCGATCTGAAAAGAGATTTGGAAAGATTGGATCAAACCTTATGCATATATGGCCTTATCTAGACATGTAAAGATCATTTATATGCTATAATTTGAGTTCAATGAGGATTCGGGAATTTAAAACGAAAATGCACGACCCTACCTCGCAGGGTGTAGCCCGTTGCTTCACAAACGATCCACCGGAGCCGAAACCACCTTGAGAGTTGGGGAGAGGATCTTGAAGATGGTGGATCATTTTTTGGGATAGATTCAACTAGGGAGAGTTCAAGTGGGAATAAGGAGGGGGTGGATGTGTTTATGTAGGGGAAAAATTAATAAAAATTTAATTAATTTTAAACACCCACCAGTAGGCCCATACCCGAACTCTCAATGGGGTTGAGGTTAAGATGCTCCTAGTGTAAAATCCACATTCTGAGCACAACGGTGGTCTCTAAATTTTAATCTGAGCATCTGTTCAGAGGTTATAAAGTTTACTCATGAGGCCTCTAAATTAAAAAAAAATCCCCAAATGGCGTTTTCCACAAAAGGGTCATGCCCACGAAAGTTACACCCCTCCTAGGGTAAACAGCATGCTCCGGACTCAATGGTGCCCTCGGTTTCCCATCCGAGAAACCATTTAGAATTTATTCAGTTTATTTGGTGTTTCTAGTGTAAACGAACATAAAATTTAATTCCAGGAACACTGAGGCTCAGAATCACACGCCGTATGAACGCCTTGCTCTAGAATAACGTCAAGAAAATTTCAAAGTCTTACAGGCTCAAAACCCAGGTTCTTACATCATTACCTCCTTCAAGTTTTTCATCCACAAAAAAAAACTACAAGAAACAGCTCGGGATAATGAGCCTACATCTGGATCTCCCATTCCCAGGTGCTCTCATGCACCCTCCCGTGCTGCCACAACACTCGAACCAAAGGAATGGTCCATCCATGCAGATTCTGCTTCTTCCGGTCCTCAATCACTACTAGGAGCTCCGCAAAGGTGGCTCCATCCTCAATGTCCAGCTCTCCCCAGTCGATGATGTGTGTGGGTTCGTTCACGTATTTCATCAGCTTCGACACGTGGAAGACGTTAAACACCCTCTCCAGTTTTGGGGGTAGATCAAGACAGTAGGTAACCTCACCAACCCTGCACGCAATCTCAAAATTCCCAATGAACCTTGAGAATATCTTGCCTCCCCAGCTGAACCTACGTGTTCCACACCGTGGGGAGACTCTCAAAAAGACATGGTCCCCCTGCTCGAACTCCAAAGGCCTATGATGAAGGTCTGTGTAGGACTTATGTCTGCTTAGAGCCTTCCTCATCCGCTCACTAATGACCTTCACCTTCTCCGTCATCTCCTGCACCAACTCTGGGCCCACGAGGGAGGTCTCCCCAACCTCCGTCTCGCACAACGGTGACCTGCAGGGTCTCCTGTAGAGGTCCTCAAAATGTTTCATGCTAATATTAGAGTACTAAATGTTGTAGTACGTGAACTTCACTAAGGGTAGGTGATCCTCACAGCTTAGGCCAAAGTCTAACACGTACGCCCTGAGCATATCCTCCAACACCTGGATAGTGTGCTCCATCTGCCCATCCGTCTGGGGGTGAAAAGTTATACTCATCTGTAGCTGAGTCTTGAATTCCTCCTGCATCCCTCACCACAATCGTGACGTAAACCTCGCGTCCTGGTCAGAGATGATCATCGAGGGTACTCCATGAAGGTGTATGATCTCCCAAACGTACAGATGCCCTAGACTCTCCACTGAGCTCTGCTCCCTAAAGGAAAGGAAGTGCACTGAATTCATGAGTCGGTCCACTATCACACAAATGGAATTGTGGCCCTTCGTTGTGTGTGAAATCCCTGTGACGAAGTCCATAGATACGCCATCCCACCTCCACTACAGGATATCAAGGGGCTGCAACAACCCTGCAGGAACCTGATGCACTACCTTCACCTGCTGACAGGTAAGACACCGAGAAACAAACTCAGTTATGCCCCTCTTCATGCCAGACCACCAAAACTACCGTTGAAGGTCTATGTACATCCTCCCCACACCGGGATGTATAGCCGAGGGAGAAGTGTGGAATTCCTACATCACCTCCTCTTGCATCTCCACTGGTACTACATCTTTCCCCTGGAACAGGATCTCGTGATTCCCTCCTTCAGATTACCCATTGGGTGCATCACCTGTGGATATTTGATCACGCAGTACCTCGCTATCGATATACCCTAGTTGGGACTCTCCCACACGCTCAAGGAGCGAAGGAGTCAGCATCATCGACTACAGAAAAGTTGTACCCTCCTGCTCCACCACGTTCAGATATAAGGAAGCCAACTGCTCTGAAGATTCCCACACTAGACGAGCCTGGGACTTCCTGCTAAGGGCAAATGCTACTACATTTCCCTTCCCTGAAGTGTAGACTACCTCAAAATCATAGTCCTGTAGAAACTCTAACCAGTGCCTCTACCTCAGATTCAGATCCCTCTGAGTGAATATGTACTTGAGGCTCTTGTGGTCTGAGTAGACCACAAAATGCTTACCCAGAAGTTAGTGTCTCCATAACCTGAAGGCGAAGACCATCGCTGCCAACTCCAAATCATGAGTTGCATAATTCTTCTCATGGGGTCTCAATTGTCTCAACCCTTATGCAATCATTTCCCACTACTGCATCAGCACGCACCTGATCCCAGCTCCTGAAGCGTCGCAGTATACCACGAACTCAACGCCCTCCTCTGGAAGCCTCAACACTGGAGCACTAGTCATCCTTTGCCTCTACTCTTCAAAGGCATTTTAGTACAGATCAGTCTAGGTGAACGGTCGTCCCTTCGGTATCAATGTGGTCAAAAGGGAAGTAATCCTGGATAATTCTTCCAATAACCTCATGTAGTACCCAGCTAAGCTAAGGAAGCCTCGCACCTCAGACACATTATTGGGTGGATCCCAAGAAATCACTACCTCTATCTTTGCGGGATCTATGGCTAAACCCTGTTTTGAAATGACATTCCCCAGAAAGTGAACCACATGAATCCATAACTGACACTTTGAGTTATTCCCATACAGCTGGTGCTCCCGGAGTAAGTCTAGGACCGTCCCCAAATTCTATGCATGCTCCTCCTCCATTGTAGAGTAGATGAGTATGTCATTAATAAAGGAAACCACAAACCGTTCCAAGTATGGCTAGGAGATCTGGTTCATCAAAGCCATGAAAATGGTGGGGGCATTCATCACGCCAAAGGGCATCACCAGAAACTCGTAATGCCCATAACGACAACAGAACGCCAACTTTGGGATATTAGCCTCACGAACCCGCAACTGGTGGTAGCCAGATCGAAGATCAATCTTGGAGAACCACTTCACATGTCTCAACTAGTCGAAGAGGTCCTCAATCCTCGAAAAAGGGTACTTATTCATTATCGTGACCTGATTTAGGTTATGATAATCTACAAAAAGCCATAGGCTCCCATATACCTTATTCACAAACAAAACTGGAGCTGCCCAGGGGGGTATACTAGGCCTAATGAATCCTTTCTCACGAAGGTCTTCCAACTGATGTTGTAGCTCTCGAAGCTCTGTGGGTGCCATCCGATAAGTCGCGCATGATATCAGGGAAGTACCCGGCTGCAAGTCAATGAAAAACTCCATCTCTTTCCTCAGAGGTAGTCTTAGGACATCCTTGAGAAAGACATCCATGTAGTCCTGTACAATGGTAGGGATCCAGGTTCATGTATCATCTTCTGCTTAGAGATCCATGCTCGCCAACTGATGGAAAAAATGTCATGATCTCCTACTTAGACTACCCATCTGCTCTTCCACAAGGTCTCATTCACCTAGAATGGTGAACCTCATCCCATCAGAGTGCACGCCTCTAACTCATCTGCGACGATATTAGATTTGGGCGTGAACTATAGAAAGACAATCCATGCCCAGGATGACATCGTAAGGTTCCATCGTGATGACCAATAGGTCCCATGTGAAATTCACTCCTCTGAACGACATTTCTCACTATATAAAAACAAGGGTCACTAAAGATGCACTTCCCTTAGGAACCTCAAGGCTAAGCGTAGGTGTCAGAACCTCTACTGGGAGCTCCAACTCCCGTACCAAAATCAGTGATATAAAAGAGTGGTTGGCGCTTGTGTATACTAGTACCGAAGCCAACGTAGAGTAAACACAACATGTACCTCCGAACATATCATATGTTGGGGGGTCACGAACACCCATAGCCTAAAGCTTCCTGTGGCCCCTACCCCCAGCTCCCTAAGCCTGGTATGGGCTGCCCAGTGGTGGTGGTGGAAGGACTTCGAAACGCCATCCCCCACCTCCATGTTCTGATACTATGCCTTAGCCACCTCCCTAAGGACTATCCTACCCTCTCCTCGGAGATCTAAGGTCACGGTGCTGCCTCTTCTATTATGGAGCATCCACTGCCTGCCACAGCTGCTCGGTACGCCTGGTCGGGCAGTCCCATGCTAGGTGACCCCATATGTCATAATCATAGAACTGGCTCCCTCCTGACTTACCCGGTGATCTATGGTGCTATTGTGGTGTACGACCCAATCCCTGAGTCTTCTCACGGAAGGGCCTCCTCGACTGATGTTCTGCTCTCTATCGCATGCCTGCTACCGAAGACTCTGCTCTGAAGCGGCCACTTCTAGGCCCTATCAGCTGGCGTCTGTCATCCAAGAAGCTCTCTATCATGAGATCCCACTCTAGTAAACCGTCATAAGTAGGTATTCACAGGGTTACTACACTAGAACGGATTTCCCTGAGAATACTCTGCTCAAACTTCCATGCCCATAAGTAACTATCACGGATCATATCCTGCGAGTAGCATGTCAGATCAGTAAACCTGGCTGAGTACCATGCCACGGTCATCCCCCCTACTTCATCTCAAAAATATCCAAAATCAAAATGGAGCATAAACAAGAAGGGGAGTACTCCTCTAGGAAGAGCTGATGGAAGCTATCCCGCATGAGAGACGACTCATCGTGGGTCTCCTTAACCAACCCCCACCAACGCTCGGTCGTCCCGAAGAAAAGGCTGGTAGCTAGGTCTACCATCTGGTCTTCCGGTGTCTGTAACAACCAGAAAAGTTGTTCCACGGACTCTATCTACTCTTCTGTTTCCTATGATTTGGGTCCCCGCGGAACTTCAGCGGCCGCTGACATAAGAATTCTCGGAGCATACTCAGCCTGCGCTCAACCTCGGCATGTACTGCTGGTACTAACTACCGCTCTCCATATAGAGGGGCTATTACTGTACCACTAGGTGTAAGGGTATCACGTGAGGGTCCCTGAACTGACACCTCATCGCTCTCTAGGTCGTTTTCATGAACTGGAGAGGGTAACCTGGCTGGCTGCTATCATGGGGGCATCTTGAAAATTATCAAGGATTTCTGTGATCAGATGATAATACATATAAATAACATTAATCACAAAGGGTATATAACTCAATAAGGGTATTCAAAGACTCAATCCTACCAGATTCATGTTCCAAAGTTCCCTGCAATAGGTGTCTCAGTGTGCTGAGTTGACAAGTAGGTTATCAGGGTCCTGGTGAATGGATAAATCATCTGCCCGTACCATCACTGGACTCCCTAGCCTGAGATCCACTCTCGGGAAACATCAACACTATTGCCCAAAATCCCAACCAATTCCTTTTTTAGGGACATCCGAACAGCACCCCAGGGAACGACCCACCTTTGATACCACTTTTTCATGACCCGACTCTACCGGTCTCAAGCCGCAACTACCCCAAGACCACCTCCATAGGCCAGGGGCTGGAGAAAAATGTCGAAGGCATAACAATCTCGAGGAGGCCTTTACCTAAGTACTTGTACACACACACCCACATCCCACTCACTGCAGAAGTGAAAATTAAAAAATGAAACCAAAGTACAAATAACTATAACCCAACCACAGTCATGCATCAACTTCTAAATAAAACAAGTAAACTGAAAAGTGAAGGGAAAAACACGCACCCAACCAGAAAGGTCCCACAACCTAGAAACAGTTAAACAAAATTAAATAGCTGGAGAGTCTCACAAATGAAAGTCCTACTAAAACCACTGAACACAACCCAAGCTCTTGTGTCCTCTATGCTCTTGTGTAGTCTTGATTGACATGTCTGTCGTCTGCAAGGGCACAAAAAGTGCGGGAAAATCCCAAGCAGATGTCAGTATAAATATACTTAGTAGAATGCTTCAAAAGCTCAAGGGAGAAACAAATGAGTTACTAAAATGGTGAGTAGTAGATAGAACAATAATAGTGTAAGATTACAATAGAGAGAGTGCAGCACAACCCAATAAAAGAAAGGAATTAGACTTGTCCAAACCTAGAGGATCTAGACATGGAAAGCACGTGGCATACCCTGCATGTCTTTTCCCCTCATAGAAGGAGAGTAACTAAAACCAAAGAGTGGGAAAAAAGTAGGGTTTATATATATATATATATTCTCAACAAGAAACTCGAATGAGTGTGTAAGGGGATCTCTATCTCCAAGCTCAGCCTAGGAAAAGTTGCCAACAGTTCTAAGGATATCCATCACTTATGCCCAAATGTCCCACACGTCAAGTCTATCTCATCGCTAAACTATACAACCAAGTGACCCGCTTCGGTAATAATGGATAAAAGTCACTGACTAGTCTCATAGAGAGGGATGAGTCTGAAAGAATTTGTCAGGTAACCCACTGGCTAGCCCTGCTGGAGGGTAAACCCTATGAGGTTGTCGGGTAACCCACTGCCCAGCCCAGCTGGAGGGTAAACCCTAAGGTCAACGGGTAACCCACTACCTAGCCCCACTAGAGGGTAAACCCTGATACACTGGTGGCTAACCCTCTTCCCATCCCCATTGGAGGGTAAACCCAAAACTGGTCCAATAACTCTGCATTGCCCCTGCCATCACTGCGGGTAACTAATATCCATATTGTGCATTGGTTCAGAGTGATTCAAAGGAACCTTTGACCAATGCCCTTTCATGTTTCCAAATTTAATGAGATCTCTAATGAGGCTTTTCATTCCCAAAAAGATTACATTTCTGAAATCCTCGTGGAAAAACATGCGAGATAGACTATTTACTCGCTTAAAACAGACTCCTGACGAAAAAGTTATTTAACGCCGCTTTATGCCCATACAGAGTCTCGTGGGGCCCACACCACAGTTCTGGAAAAGGTTGGGTGAACTGTTCCATTGCGATGCTCTCAGAAAAACAGGCCAAATCGACTATTCGTTCACCCCAAACGGATGTCTGATGAAAAGGTCACAAAACGCTGCACGCAGCTTGAGTGACGGCATGTGGAGCCCATGCCTCAACTCCGGCTTCAATTCCAGAAACCACCCTGGACTAATTCATCATGATTATAGGGTCGCAACTCCACTGATAGTGCCTAAAATTGACTCTTTATATGCTCGCGCCATCCGAAAGAAGAATCCCGGTGAGGTGCTAGGTAACACTGAATGGACATGTCACTCCACCGAGCCCCCATCTCAGGAATTAAAAATTCACGTGACCATATCAAAGCCTCTTTCTCGATCCAAGGATCACATCGCCGTAGATGGTATGTGAATATGACTCTTGGTTTGCAAGTTAGGGGTGTTTTAACACCAACGGTCGGAGACGGCGTGGACTGGACCGGTTCGACCGGTCCACCACTTTTAGAGCGGTCCGTGGCTCGGGCACCCGGACCGCCCGGTCTACTGCGGCCCACAGTTCACCGGTCGGGCCGCATCTCCTCATCTGGACTGGTTTAAGCTGGTCTAGCTCTTTTCCATAAGACCCGCGCTTCACGGGTCTCATTCTTCTCCTAGGGTCGCGGTGATCCCTGTCTCGCATCGCACGCCGACCGGCGAAGCCAGCCAACACGCGCCCCTTGCCTCATGCGTGTGTCGCCGATGCCCGCAGTCGTTCACCCACAGCTAGCCATGCCACCACCTAAGACCTATCGTGTTATCACCATCCTAGACCTCCTGAGGATCCTCCACCACAGGAACTCATCGTACCACCGTGCGGAGCTGTCGGACCGCTCTAGAACCGCTAGAAAACGAGGGTTTGGCCGGAAAGCTTCCCAGGGCCACCCTGGATGCCCCAGGACATGGATTTTCGATCTGAAAATATAGTTGGAAAGCTTGGATCGAACCCTACACGTATATAGCATTTTATAGATAGTTAAACAATATTTAGATTCTATAAGTTGAGTTAAAAAAGGATGTTCTAATTTAAAATGAAAACGCGCGACCCTACCTCGTAGGGTGTAGCATGTCGCTTCACAAACGATCTGCCGGAGCCGCAACCACCTTGAAGAGGTGGGGAGAGGAGCTTGAAGATGGTGGATTCTTTTTTGGGAGATCTTCTTCCAAGTATAGTGAAAGGGGGAATATGGAGGGGGTAGATGTGTTTAAGTAGGAAAAAAATTAATTAAAAATTAATTGATTTTAAACACCCACTAGTAGGCCCGTACTCAAACTCTCGAGGGGTCAAGGTTAAGTCCCTCCTAGGGTAAAATCCCCATTCTGAGCGCAATGGTGGTCTTTTAATTTTAAACTGATCCTCTATTCAGAAGTTATAAAGTTTATGCCTGAGGCCGCTAAATTACGAAAATGCCCCAGGTGGTGTTTTCCACAGAAGGTTCATGCCCGTGAAAGTAACACCCCTCCTAGGGTAAAAGGCATGCTCCAGACTCAATGTTTCCCACATTCTTCCCATCCAAGAAACTGTTTAGGATATATTCTGTTTATTTAGTGTGTCTAGTGTGAACGCACTTAAAATTTAATTCCAGTCACAATGGGGCTTGGAATCACATGCCATCTGAACGCCCTGTTCTGGAATAACATCAAGAAAATTTCAAAGTATTGTAGGCTCAAAACCTGGGTTCATACATATTCTATGAAACATCATGTCTTATGTTATGACTATTTGGGTCTCATTGTACTTTTATGATTTATCCCATGATATTATATTATGATCTTTTATATACAAGATAAGATTTTCAAATATTATGTTCTTATGATTATGATATGAATGATATTTCCCTTGTTTACCCTTACTGAACATTTGATCTCGCCCTTTAATATGTTTCATTTCCATAGGTCACAAATAAGGGTATTAAGTAATATATTTCAAAAAGGAGTCTAGTTTTGAAGAAATAAGGAGGAGATAATATAGATGTTTTATGAAACAGTTGTTTATATATCCCTATTTCTAAAGACACTAAACAGATATGGTCATGGTCTGGTATTTTTGTTATGTTATCTAATAAATATTCTTCAATGTTGAGTTAATATCTACATGTAAAGTATGGGTCATTATATTTTTTCTTCTTAATTATTTTATTTTTATTATTTCTGACTATAGTGAGAATTTTATTTATCTGAATTACTGTTATCGATAGAGGTTCATGCTGTGAACCATGTGTTAAATAATTGAAATGTCTCATAGGAATTTTCTTGTGGTTTTATTTGGGATGTAGATAGGTCCCTAGATAGAGGTGAAGCTTTGTTTTCTTTATTGTAGAAGATACCATGCAGGGTGTGGTGGTTTAAGACTACGATAATAGGTGCCATTATTAGATTATCATATTAGAAGGTCTTTGGTTAATGAGTTGTATGGCTCAAGGAACAATATATTTTTAAAAGTATCATTAGAAAATAACACGTGGGTGAGTAGTTAGAATTATCATGCAATTTCAGTGGGTAATTTATTTGAGATAATTTGGTGTGGTTGTAAATATCATGATGGGTAATGCCATGTAAACCATCCAGGGTAGAGGAAAATCATAAATTTTCATACATTTTTGTGGGGTGTTAAAATAGAATATATTGGTGAAATTGTCCAAGGGTGTTCAAGATTAGAGAATCATTAATTATCGTGAGTGAATAATTGATGCTAAATGGGTCAGTCAATGATATTTCCATGGAGTTGCACAAATAGTCGGGTTTGGAATTAGGTGTAAGTATCAAAGAATTTCACATTTCATGAGTGTTATAGAAACATGGTTGGGAGGTCATAATGCATTATTGGATGAGTTTTAGAACCTTTTAGTAAATTTTTCTAGAGAGGGATTGACTATTTCTACTTTATATAAATTGTTGTGTTATGATGTGGACTCAATGAAGAATTTAATATTTGACATAGTTCATATTATTCTAGGATCAAAATGATATATTACTATGATAGTTAGTGCATCCCATATTGGAGTTTCTATTTTCAAAATGGAAGCATGGAGGGCATTTGTAGAGAAAGCACAAGGTTTAGTAGAGCATGGGTGATAGAATCCAGTGATGGGAGTCAGATAGGTGGATTGTTTTCCTTATGTAATTATAGATTGAATAGGAATTTGGTCATGAGATATTCGGTTTGGATTGTAATATTATTCATGTTGGTTATGGAATGGATTTTTTTGTCGATGGTTAGCGATGCAGATGGATGAAGGCAATGATTCTAGCACCAGCTAGATTTTATGGAAGTTGTTGTGGGGTTGTTAGATTGGTGTGATAGTTATAAAGTTTGTGGCTCTTGAATTGAATCTATTGGGTCTTATGAATGTTAAACTGTTTTTGATATTTATCATTCTCATTAGTATAGAAATTCAATTTACATTGGGTCAGGTATGTGCTTGTAGACTAGTAATAATGGAATTTGGGGTATGCATTAGAGATGTGTATAGGTGAACCTTCCCCATGGGTATGAGATGGTTATAGCGATTTTCGGTAGTAAATGGATTACTTTTACCAAAACATGGTAGAATTCAATGTGTAGACATCAACAGTGGAGGATGTTTATGAACAGGTTGTAATAGCCAATGGAGCAAGACTCAAACCATTAGGTGACTCAATGTTGAGATCCAAAAATGTGTTTGTGGCTAATGGATGTGAGTGGGACCTAAGAGTTGGTAATTAAGAAGATTTTGGATTTGAGCTGGGTATGTCTTCCAGAGAGTGTCCAACATGTTTTGATGACTAGAAATGAGAACAATATATAAGAAATAGTAGTTCCTCTTGTCTGAATTTTTGGTCGTGTGGATGTCTTTGGGATCTGAAAAGTGAACCAAGTTAAACATAACTTAAATACTATAAGAATACCATGATTTAAATGTTAAATCTAACCATAGTAACACATTCCATGGACCAAAATTTATATTTTCTTGTAAATCAGTTATATAAATATACTATTTTACTACACTGGTAAAGATTTCACCATAATATTTCTCCTCTAGATCTTTTCAAGATATCTCACATGATATAATCATATTCATAAACTAGGGATTTGGAAAATAAGTATTGTGTAATCCCAGACTCTAAGTTTGGGAAAAACATATCATAACGTAATGGAATCCTGAGGAAGACATAAATATCATAATAATAGATCAACAGGCCATAGATTATAATCATAGAACATGATTGAGTAAAAATGATATTAGAAATATCATTAGTGAAGAATAAAATATATTACAGTTCATGATTGTGCATTCATGTATTTTTTGTTTTGTTTTATTTTATTTTATTTTATATTTTTTAATATTCAAAACCCTCTAATAATTTTATGAGAAAAACTATTTTTATAACCTCTCTGTATTTTTAATATAACATGAGTTTTATTTATTATAATTTTAAAATTATTATTTATTATTAATGATAACAAGTTTATCTAACTTTTATTAAACTAAAGTGAAGTCAAATTTTATCTCTACGATGTTTTTATTTTTCCACGAACACGATACATTCTTTTGGTTTTAAAAAATATTTTCAGTATAAACTAATTTATAGTTTTATTTTGTAACTTGATTATAACATTCACTATACTAATCAGATTCTTTCAAAAAATAATTAATTAGAAATAAAAAATATATATAAAAATTTAATTATAATAAATAGAAGTCATATTTTATTGTTTAATGGGTTATCTAAATGATAGAACAACTTGAAATATTTTTGGAATTCTAAATTTTCCAGAATTAAAAATATTTTTTGTCTCTTTGATATCTTATTCAATTCACATCAGAATATCTCATAGTTTTTTATTTTAGAAACATAAGATGTTTTTATTTAATTAATTTGACTATGTGAGAATATAAAAAATAATTTAGTTCCCTAAAAAATTCAATTATAGATATTATTTTTACATTGTTGAAACCATGTTTTCATTGTATTATGATAATATATCATTATATAATTACTAAGTTGAAGCAATTCTTCATTTTTTGGAAATATCTAGAAATTATATTAAATTAATTATTCAAAAAAAACTTCTAATTCCATTATTTACGTAGCTTAAAAAATCACCAATTTTTTTCAAGTTTACATAGGATGATACATTATTCATATTCTTTAGTTTTCTTCATGCACACACAAGTAGCCTCTTTACTCTATGGATGAGTTCATCAAGATTATTCATGAATAGAAGCACCTTGATTATATTTACTATCTCTTCCATGATTTGGAAAGCTTATATGTAATATTTATTCTATAATGATGGATGAAATTGAACTAACTATGGATGAAAATGAATTAATGGTATATGAGAATTTCTCCACCAACAGTAGCACCAATTATCTACTTTAATGATAGCACATTTTATCCTCTTCTAATGGAAGATCATTTCTCACCTTCCAATGGTGGATAATTTATCTTCTTCCAATGATAGATCACCTCCATACTTCAATAGCAGCTCATCTCTATTCATTAACTACAACAATTTAACTTTTTTAAACTACCAATAGTAGCTCATTTTTTTATATTCTAATGGTGGATTGTTTCCCTTAACTAATAGTGGCATTTTTTCCTCAACCAATAGTGGATAGTTTTCTTCTCATTCCAATGGTGGGTCATTTTACAACTATGGATCATTTTTAAATAATGGATCATTTTATAATGGTGGTTCTTTTTTTCAATGGTGGATCATTTTCCAATGGTGGATCATTTTTCTTAACGGTGGATTAATATTTAACTAATGGTGGATTAATTTTTAACTAATGGTGGATTAATTTTTTATAACTAATAGTGGGTAAATTGTTTTTATAAAAAAAATGTGGATCAATTATTTTTAACAATTGGTGAAAAAAATTTTAAAATCCAATGGTAGAATATTCTATTCTACCAATAGATATTAATTTATGCTACTATCAGTTAAATTTTTCTACCACTAGGTTTTTATGCTACCAACAGTTTTTGTTCTAAAAATTATTCTTCATGATTTATTTTACATATTTTTTATATATTGATAAAATACCTATATATTATAATTCTTTTAAGTGTTTGGTTAACTTATGAATCTCATATATACTATATTTAATCCAGGTGAATTGTTTTAAATATTTTTTATATTGTTTTAAAAAAATTATTAGTTTCCTTCTTATTCATCCATACACATACACCTATTTACATAGTATTTAAATTTTAATATTTTGAGTTAATTTCTTTGAATAAATAATTTCTAAATTATTATTTAATGACATTGAATTTATACAAACACAATTTATGGTATTTAAATAACTATAATTATTTTTTAAATTACACGCTCCATTAAATTACAATGTATTTAATATTTATTTTTAAAAATTCTTATGATTTTTATGGGATTTATTTTAATTATTAATAGCATTCAATGGGTTATTTTAAAGGGATTAATTTTTTTCTTATATTTTGTATTTAAATAATATTTGTTACTACTATTTTGGAGGATAATTTTCTCTCTCTTGAATAATTATATTATTTTTTAATTCAAATTGATTTACCCAAAGATTAGTTTTCTAGTTCTTTTATATATCCTATTTAAAGGTATTAAGACAATTCAATGGATTAATCGATTAATATATTAGACTCTCTATTTTTCCATGGTTATGAACTTCTCAAGTTTTATACAACTCATGTCTTGTGTGATACTCTATTTTACCTACAGGATATTTTCTCAAGAAGAAAGAAATATTCTATAACTACTACTTCCTTAATGAGACATCCATATTACTTGAAAAATTGAACCTATATTTTCATTTTATATCTTCCTATTTATCTATATTCTGATTCTCTAATGCTATTTGTAGTCTATCACATGCACTCTTTGTTATTTGTTTTTGCTTTTTCATACAAAATAATTATTTTTCTTCTCTTTCTTTAGTTTGAGACTCCAAGATTTTAAAATCAGGATGTTTAGGTTATGAAACACAGTATCTAAATTCATTTTCTTAATTGTTTTATTAATCCCCCTATAAAATTTAGTATGTCATTTTTATCCCTCCACTAGAAAAGGGTCTTGTAATTGGGTTATGATTCCCCCTCAAAAATCATTATAGTTCACAAGAATCTCTTGCCAAATATAGAGGTATAAGACTTGAATAAATCCACTTTGTATTGAACCAGTAAAAAATATTTGTGTTCATTAAATTATTTCGTATTACAATTAAATATAATAATTAACCTTTTTAATTAATTTAAATAATCAATTAATTTGATTATAAATTTAAATATATTCTATTTTCACCTATCAGACAGTATGTCATTACCCTATCTGAACTAACAATTGGTATCAATGACTAAACTTCTTAATAATAGTTTAGATCTATCATTCCCTTTCCCAATACCAAACAATAGGCATTGGATGTTTCTTATTTTGGAATAATCAAACCCTTCTATAAAAGTATATTTTTTATATTTAATTGTGCTAAATTGTTCCTAGAACATACAATCTAAGTATTAAGATCATATAATAAGGAAGGACTAAACCCAAATGATGAAAGGATTCCTAAAAATTCACAAGAATTTTACGGAAACAATTATGGATACTAGAGATCTATAATGGAGGCATACCTAAAACTATTGGGAGTTGAGCACTGGACGATCATGTAAAAATCAAACACTCTACCATAATATAACCCATATACTGTTACAATAAATGATTCTACTAGATATGATTTAAATTAAAAAGTTGTTAATATTTTATATTGTGTAATTAATATAATTTTTTTAGTCATGTGCTAGTTATAAGAAAAATCATGATATTTGGAAGATTTTATAAGTCCCTCACCTTGGATCTGGAAAATTAATCCAAACCAATCTTGGAATTCTATGATCCAAGTACCAAGACTTCATTATGGATGAAGAATAAACTGTAAATAAAATGTTCCGCTAATTCACAAGCACTATTAATGTAATTAACTTACTTAGAGAAGTTCTAGAAAACCCAGTACATATTGAATGAGTCCTTTGATAATTACCAAATAAATGGAACTAAAATATGGTTTCAATTGAAAAAATAAAAAACTTCAAATAGTACACATTCAATGATTTGATTGAATCACTACTTCAGTATAAACTCAAACTGAAGAACATAGAGTAAGTTGAGAAAACTAAAATAAAAGGCATTCCTTTTAAATCTATGAATGTTGTTTCTACTGACTCTTCTAATTCTAATCTACTTGATAGTGAAAAAGATGATATGGCTCATACTATTACTAACTTTTACAAAATAATAAAAAAGAAAAGATTCAAGAATCGCTTTAAAAGAAACCCTCAAAAAGAAAAACATATTAGAGATAATAAAGGTGGTATGAATTATAATTATTCAGATGTAACTTTTTATGAGTGCAGGAAGAAAGTATATATTAAGTCTGAATGTCCTAAACTAATGAATAAAAACAAATTTAAAAAAAAGGATAAAAATTCATTGACCATCAGTTGGAGTTATATAGAAGAAATTCATTCCAATGATCGTATGGTAATGAGAATGAATCTTCTAAATTATGCTTCAGGGCATAACAAGGTAAGTTTAGTGAATTAAGTTTTTATTTTGGATGTTCTTATTATCACTATGATTTTGAAAACCCTAATATTTCTGAATTAAAATAACAAATTGAGTTATTAAGAATAGATATTTTCAAATATATTAATTTATCTAATAATCTTAAGAAAAATAATCAGAAACTTTATTATGAAAATAAAATAAATTTACCAAAGAATGAAAAATTATTGAATACTTCTTCGAATTATATTTCTAGAGTTTATGATAATTTAAAATATGCTCAAGACATGAATGAAAAATAAAAAAAGTAAGAGTATTAAACAATGTTTATCTACTTTTATTCAAGGTCATGAAAAATATCATAAGATGATGTCTTTGAATAAACTAAATAAAAAAAATTGGTTATGGCTATGATATAATAGTACCTAAAATGATTAAAACTCATTTTTTTTAAAGTAAAAAAGGTTATACTTCTATTGTTACTTGCTCTAAATGTGGCTTGAAAGGTAACATTTAAAATTATTTTCTTTGATTAAAATAGTATTTGGGATTTACCAAAATTAATATTTCTAAATATTTTTTAACTATAGTATCATACAATACATGTTTAAATTTTGTGTAGGTACATAAATATTGAACTACTAATCCGTTTGGACCCAAAGTAGATTGGGTACCATGATTTTCAAGTAATTGATTTTTCTTGGAAAAAGGCCTTGGATGTATCAAAAGTTACATATGGTACATGGACATCGGATTCTCTAGGAATATAGTAAGTGACCCATAAAATTTTACAAAAAATAATACATGTGATAGAGGCACTGTTACATTTGGAGATAATTCCAAAGGTAATGTAAAAAAATTGAAAATTTTTTAATTAAAATTATACTTTTATGACAAAGGTTTTATTTTTTTGGTTTAAAAACATAATTTAATTAGTATATATCAATCATGTTATAATTAAAAGGAAATTAAATTTCAAAATGATAAATGTTTAGTTTTTAAAGATGAATCTATATTATTTTATCATAATGTAAATGAAAATATTTAAACTATTGATTTTTTTGAACTAACTATTCAACATATTATGTATTTTAATACTATGTAGAGTGATATCATTCTTTGGTGTCAAATTTTATGTCATTTTAATTTCATAATATAAAATAATCTATAAAAATATAAGATTGGGTAATATTTTTCTTCTTTTTAGAAATAACATCTTCATGTTTTTTATGCTTTCATTAAAGGGAAACAGTGTAAATTTTATTTTAGACCTATCAATCATATAGGTACTAATATTTATTTTTAGTTATTACAACTTGATTTATTTTTCCCTAATCAAATTTCTAGCCTTGGTGGAAAGACATATACTTTACTTATTATTGACGATTATAGTACATTTACATAGGTATACATTCTTTCTCATAAAAATGATACTTTATCAATATTTACTACCTTTTATAATTTAGTTAAAAATTAAAAAGGTTGTATGATTGTTTCTATTTGTAGTGATAGTGGAGGTGAATTTCATAATTCGGAATTTGCAAAATTTCATGAAAATAATGTTTATCTTCATAATTTCTCTACTCCAAGAACACCACACCAAAATGGTTTTGTAGAATGTTAAAATATAACTCTTATTGAAATATCAAAAATGATGTTAAGTGAATATAATTTTCCTAGATATTTTTTTTTCTAAGACTATTTTTGTTGCTTTTTATATTTCAAATATAATTCTTATTAGATATTTATTAAATTAAACTCCTTATGAATTAATTAATAATTAAAATCCTATTGTTGGTTATTATAGTTTTCTTGGTTGTAAAGTTTTTATTTTGAATTAAAATGATAATTTAGATAAATACGATGCTAAAAGTAATGAAGGTATTTTTTTTGTTATTTTAATAACAGTAATGTTGTATACTGAAAATTCACTTTTTATTTAATAAGAATAAGAATTCATAAAAACATCAAAGGTCTCAAAGGATCAATGGGGATGATTTAATAAATACCAAGGGTGTAATTTCTAACAATAATCTTACAATAATTAGGCAGGGACCCCATGTTGGTGTAAATAATAAATCTCTCTCCAATTATTCTTTTTATATATGGGATATTGGTTGTATTGTTCCCTCCATTCCATGTGTGTCTAAACAAAATATTTTGGTGGAAAGAAATCCTACAATACCTAACCATGTAAACCATCTCCCATGGAATGTCACCCTTATCTTGAAGAAACTTGACCATCATAGAAAAATCAGTCTCAAATTATACACTTTGTATGTTTAAATGCCTACACATAGAGGCCTAAGACCAAGGAATTATCCTAATCACCAATACAATTACCAGCACCAAAAAAAGAAGAAAATCCAAGGATCATGGAACCCTGACTATCTTAAACCATCCCACATCCTCTCATCTCCCCACTCAAGAAAGACCCATCCACATTCAATTTCATCTTCATATAGGGGGTTATCCATCTAGCCTATCATCCCTGGTTGGGTTGATTGGTAACAAAATTTGAGCAGTATCCAAGAAGAAATTGTCTCATAGTAATATATATAATCTTGCATTCTTGATCAGATCCCCCAAATCCATCACTAAGAGTTTCACCCACACCTATAAATGAAGTCTAAAAATCCTAATGTCATGCCTTGATTTATTTTGAGCTTCATAGAGTATACAAAAATCAACCTAAAAACCCATTTAGTGAACCTTAACATGTATCCCAAGGTGTCCTATAACCTAAAACCATTCCACAATCATACCCTTCATGGAACCACTAAATATATAGATATCTATCCCCTACTATAGGTAGTTCTATATATTCTTGTATCAATCACCATCCAAGAATGTATGCTTCCTCATTTTCTATTGTGGCCTACTACAACACTGACATCGGGAGGCCATAGTTTCTCCTCTTCTTTAAATGATCTCATTATTGGGAATTGAATGGTTTCTAATATGACACAATAATAAAATTAATCTTCCTAGGGAACTCCTTGAATGATATCCTTGAAGCACACATATCTATACTACTACCAGAATGAATAATTTTCCTGGGGTCGTGACTAAAGAACCTCACAGAAGATGAGCCCAAGAATGTAGACTGGTATGGTTCTTCCACCAGGAAAATGCATTCTAAAAAATTATTTTGATCCCTATTTAGAATATCAATGAGGAAGGCTATATACAAACTAGCCTCTTTAAATGATATGATTAGAGCTGGGAAATCTGGGAGGAGAGTAAGATCACCTGGCCAATTTGTATTCAATATACTATTGTTTCCATGACCAATAGTCTATCAAAAACCACATCCATCTCCTCTCGATGATTGAGAATGCATTGTGCTAGGCTTGATAATTTCTTGGGGTTCATATCCCAGCTCCTATAGTCCTCCGAATATCTATGAGTAATGAACATAGATTATAGGGTGTTACCATCACAAAAGTCCAAATCCATACTTACATATATGGCGTGTATGGTATCCTTTACATCACGTAGGCTGATGCACGCTTCAGCAGCTGGTTTTTTCAATACTTTTAATGAGGCCTAGTGATAATGTCTAACTTGATTAGAATCCCATTAAAATGTGGTAAAAACATTTTCTAGGTTCCTAATAGTCCCCTTTAGTGGCTTAATGATGGATAACACATGCATTAGAATAGATTTGAGTACACTATTAATTAGAGTGACCCCACCTCTGAAGGGGAGGAAACTATTTTTTTAGTCGTAAATTATCTATTTTATCTAATTGATAAGGTCATCAGAAAAACATTCTTGACCCTTCCATTAGATATTATTTCACAAATACAAAACATAGGTAGTTGATGCCACTATATACCCAACATGGATTGAACAGAAATGATAGGTCTTCATGACCACTAATTGGATATGAAAACACAAATCTTTTTTCATTAATGCTTTGACTGCTCAACATTCCATATGAGGATATGAAGTTTAAAAACATAGAAATTGATATTTTTTAACAAAAATTAATAAATAATAACATATCATTAGCAAACATAATGTGTGACATTATTCCATTCCTCAACTTGTTATGATACAGAAGGATCTTTCCATCCTCAATTCATTGATGAATGTTTCTTGGGAGGGACTCTTGGGACATGATGAATATATTTAGTGATAATGGATTACCTTTCCTTACACCATGTTTCAATTTAAAGAACCCAAATTCCTTACCCATAAGAGAAATTTTGATCCATGAAGAAGCATACCATATAAAACATGAGTCACAAAATCATTCATGAAAACCAAATTTCCACATCACCCAGAGAATAAATCTCTATTAAAATTTACCATATGCCTTGTCCATATCCATGTTAATCATTATATTGGTTCCAACTATCTTTTTATTAAAGTCATTAACCATTTGTTGGGTGATACCAATGGCCCATGAATTCTTCTACCTTACACAAACCCTTATTTCTCAGTAAAAATAATTCTTGGAATAACACTACCTAATATCCTATTAAGAATGGTGGATATGACTTTATAAACAAAATTACATAATAAAATGGATTTAAAAAGATTCAATGTATAAGTATCTTTAACTTTTGGAATGATAACCACTTTAAAAGAGTAGGCAGCTCGGTTCAGAGAACATCCTTTGAAAACATCCTTCACTACCTCCCCCACTTGACTCTTAACAATATCCCATACTTCAAAAAAATACCAAAAAAAATAATCAGAACTGGGAAAACATTACTTTATCATATTGAACATAATGTTCTTGATATCATCCTATTCAAGAATGTCCATTAGAAAATCATGGTCCATATTCTCCACCAGCCATGGAATTTAGTTTATAAAAAACCCATCGCCAACCAATATACATGACCTATCTCCATTAAATAAATTTATTCCTTCAAAGAGTTCTTCAAAGTAATCCGGTTCCATTTTCCCAAACACTTCCACATATAAACTGAATGATATATATTCAATCTTAATATTAATCCTCATTATCACCCTTTTTTCGTTAATACATATAGGAAAATAAGCGGTATTTTTGTCCCCCTCTCTGATCCAAAAGGTGTGAAATTTTGTTCCGCATACCCTTTTTAAAAAGATATTAATTTATTAGAAATTATATTATATTTCTCAACCCGAAAAGAAAAATGATTATCATCCCATGCATACAGAATATCATCCTCAACTTTCTCATTATCAATTTTTTTCTTTACAAGTAGGTGTCATCAATACTTTTATAGGGAATACATTAATGTAAATTATTTCTTAATCATTGAAGGCAGTTCATAAGACAATTCCAGGTTGTAACCCACTCTGGTATTTCCCAAGATTCCCTAGACATATCTTGATATCCATCAATATTATTCCAGTTATAATAATATAATAAATGTCTAATCCCCACACCCCCTACTTCAGTGTCACCAGAAGAGGATCCTGATCAAACACTGATCTAGTAAAGTATATGACAGATTCCAATACAGAGGATTCCAAGCCTTGAATATTGGAGAGGAAGCGATTGAGTCTACTAAAAATACTCTTGTAACTTAGATAGTTTTACACCATGTATATTTGTTATAATTAAACCCCATATCAATCAGACTCATTGATGCCAGAAAATTCCTTAAGTAATAAGTTTCATTAGCAGATATCTCAACATATCTACATTTTTTAAAACCCTCAGTAATAGTGTTAAAATCACATCCAATGAACCATAAAAGGTTTCCCAGCTGAAACAAGTGGAGTTTTTGCCATAAAATACTTCGCTCAGGGGCCTTAAAACTAGTATAAACAAAGAAAATATAAATTCATGTTCATAGGCACTTATCTTGATTGTAATAAATTTAAAAAAATCCATCATGTCCTATATTATTCTATATTTGAAAAAAAATCCATATATGCATGTTGTGATAACCTAAGAGCATGTAGTTTTCATAACCCATATATTTAGAAAATAGAGAAATGTGGTCCAAATCTCATTTTAGGTCCGGAATAGAAATGAGAGATACATGATGCCTACGATATTATAAAGCCATGAAGGTATAATTAAGATGATCTCCCAGACCCTAATCATTCCATATGATAACAAAAATCTTAAAAAATTGAAAACTTCATTTAGGCTAATTGGACCTCTTTTCAATACCGCACTAGAAGACAATGATACCCCTTCCATAGATCTGGTGATAGGCCCACTAATAAGAATGGAAGAAATTCCTTAAAGATTAACACTTTCATAGAAATTGGAGTGACTCTCCCCTTCTATATAGCTTATGTGTCCTCAAGAACTAATAATCTTTTTAAGGGGAGAGATTATGGAAATTTAGATCTCTATGTCACCCCCTTTAAGAAAAGTGATACAATCATAATTCTCTCCAGTTACCTATTAAAATAGAAAATATTCTCCAACGTGTCTGACTAACTAGAAGGGATTTTAGAGAGTGATATTAGAATTATGAGTTGATGTTTCAAATTGTTACACTAATGAAAATGCTGCATGGACATGAAGTCATGCTATTGAGCACCATAAATTAGAATATTTGAACAAGAAGCTTCTTAAGGGGGGACATGAACTGCATACTGCAAGACAAACACCTCAATAAAGGAGAAAATAACCACTTACTTAAAGAAGGAAATCATATATGAAAGTGTTGAGTGTGTGAATAACCGCATTAAAATTTTAAAAATTCCTTCATAAAAGGACATTCACCACCCATTGGAGAAAAACCAAAGGGAAACACCACTAATTATATGACATCCAATCCTTCCACCATCGTAGGCTTCACCAGGAAACAAGTAGAATTACTCGTATAAAAAAGGAATAGGAGAAAATATCCACCACTTTGACCTACATGGATTCTTTCGCGGGATTTATAAACAGATCTACAGATTCTTTTGAAATCCATACTCTACATAGAACTAGGGAATAGTTTAAAACCATAAACATTTACACCATGAGAAACTATCACTTACCCTGATCAGAACCATTGAAGGAAGAGTCATCTCAATATTTAGTTCCACACATACGCTAGGGCCAGAAGTATCCTAGAGACACCGAGATTCCTCATCCAAAAACAAAAAACCCTCTAAGGCATTACCAATAGTTTACAAAATACCAGGATTATGAAGAGGCTGAGGAATCCTAGGGAGTATAATCCAAAATGCCACATTTATCGATTCCTTACTAGAATGAGCTTCCCAAGACCATTGATTAAGGGAGAAACACCAATATCCACAACGTCTCTCCCTTCTGTAATAAGCCTTCATGAAGAAAGTAAAGACATTGATGATTCAATTTCAATTGTTTCCAGTTTAGATTCTATTATATTATTGTTAGATTTTTCTTGATTTCATTGATTTATATTATATCCAATGTTTGTAAATAGTGCTTTCTTAAATTGTTTTATAACTTAAGCTTTTTATGTTTCTCAACCCCATGGATTTGAAAATTAAAAATTTCATAACTCTGGTATAAAATTATCTAAAGATTTGTATGGTCTAAAACAACCATTTTATACTAGTGTGAAATGGTATCCTTTTTCTATTAAATAATAGTTTTAGAAATGGATATTTTATTCCTGAAAATTTTATTGAAATAATTTCTAATGATATTTTAATTGTACAATTTTATATTGATGATATATTTTCTATTTATTATAGTGAAAAGTTTTGTAATTATTTTTATAATTTTATGTCTTTTGAGTTTAACATGACTTTAATGGGAGAGTAAAGTTTGTCTCTTGAATATCAAATTTATCAAAGGAAATATGGGTTTTTTCTTAATCAATCTAAGAATGATAAAGATTTGGTTACAAGATTTGGTCTCGATTCCTCAAAATCCATTAAATATCCTATGGGTACTAATAATAAATTACATATTGATGCATATTGTAAATAATTTAAAATTAATGAGGGAATATAAGTATATTTCATTATTTAATTTCATCTAGTCCCAATGTCATATTTAGTTCTTTTTTATGTGTTAGATTTCAAGAAGATCCTAAATAAAGTCATATTAAATCTAAAAATAATAATTAGATATTCTAAAGGAACTTTGGACGATGGTTTCTTATATCCATAATATAACTATTTGCATTTAATATCTTATTATAACTTTTCTTTTGTATAATGTAGAATTTTATCACATCAAGTGTGCATCATTTTCTTAGAAAATTTTTAATTTATTAGTCTTCTAAAAATGACTATTTTTCTCTATCTACTATAGAAGATGATTATATCTCTTCTTCCAGTAGTTTATATATTTTTTAATGGATTAAGAAAAAATTACTTAATTTTTTTATTTATATTGAAAATCTTTTATTAATTATAAAAATAATTCTGTAATTTAAATTTCTAAAATTCCCTTACAGTATTCTAGAACTAAGAATATTGATTACATATTTCATTTTATTAGATATAATGTGGATAATAATGATATTGTTTTATAATTTAACTCTACTAAAAATAAACTACATAACATATTTACTAGGCCTTTATAATTTACTTAGTTTGAAAAAATTAAATTTTAACTTGTGATTTTGGATGAACAATTACTTTATATTTGAATTTTTAGGGGGGTTGTTTTATATTTTTTTATTTACAAATCAGTGGAGAAATTTTGTTTTAAATGATAAGGTTTTGTAATAAGAAAAGGGGGATATTTTTTGTGCATGTGTATCGAAGTATTTTTTTTATTACATGTTATTTTTTGTTTATAAATATTCAAAACCCTCTTATCATTTTATATGAAAAACATTTTATACAAAATCTGTATTGTTATTATAACTTTAGTATTGTGGATAAGAATTTTATAATTCTTTTCTAATTTTAAAGATAAAGAGTTTGCATAAATTTTATAAGAATATGAAAATGTAAAATTCTAACTCTAGCATGTTTGCGTTTAGGCATAAACATTATATATACTTTTGGTTTCAAAAAATATTTTCAGTATAAATAGGTTTGTAGTCTTATTTTTTATTCACTTATGATAAGAACTATACTAGTTAGATTATTTTGAACTTGTTCCATTGGAAGTAAAATACACTTATCTAAATTTCATTAGAATAAATTGAAGTCTTATTTATTTAATGGGTACACCAAATGTTGGAAGATCTTGAAATTGGTTTGGAATTATGGAATTCTGGAATTTCCATAATTGGAAAATTTTTTGTTTATTTGATATCTCATTCGATTAAGATCAGAATATCTCAATATTTTTTGGTAAGAAATAGAATATTTTTTTCTAAATTTAATTAAAATATAATAAAATATAAAAATTTCATTAAGGTTTATAAAAAATTTCCTAATTAATTCAATACTTTCTATAGTGTTCAAATCATGATTCCACTGTATTTTGATAATATATTTTTCAATACTTATCATAATTAAGTGATTCTTGATTCATTAGAAATATCTAAATATTATATGAAATTAAGAATTATAGAAACACTATTATTTCATTTCATTATAAAGATTAAATATTCATAGACTTTTTTGTGTCAAGTGTGAAAAGGATGATACACTCTTCTTCTTCTTCAGTTTTCTTCTTGCAAAAACCATCAGCCTCTTTCCTCTATGGATGAACTCATCATGCTTCTGATTCATTCATGGAAGCACCTTGATTCCATTCAGAATCAATTCTAAGATTAAGTAATATTTCACATCATCTTCAAACTACAATAGTGGATGAAAATGAATTATTGTTGTGGTAGATGAGATTTTCTCCTCCAACAGTAGCATATTTTTTCTACTCTAACGATAGAACATTTTATATTCTTCCTATGGGGTATAGTTTATCTTTATCTAGTAGTTGATCATTTCTATTATTCCAATGGTATCTTATCTATATCCTTCAATAGCTTCTCATCTTTATCTTTTTTAAACATCCAATGGTAGCTCATTTTTTTCATTTTCAAATAGTGGATTGTTTTCCTCAACCAATAGTGGCTTATTTTCCTCAACTAATGAGGGAAAAAGTTTTTCACATTCCAATGGTGTATAATTTTCCAATAGTGTTTAATTTTTCAATGGTACATCATTTTCCATTGGTGTATCCTATTTTTAAATGGTGTATCATTTTCCAATGGTGGATCTTTTTTTTCAATGGTGGACTAATTTTGAACTAACAGTGGATTAATTTTTTAATAACTAATGATGGATTAATTATTTTTATAAAAAATGGTGGGTTTATTATTTTTAACAATTGATGGAACAACTTTTTAAAATCTGACGATAATCTATACTATTCTACTCTTAGGTATTAATTGATTCTTTTATTAGTTAAAATTTACTATCACCCAGTATTTATGCTACCTCTAGTTATTGTTTTCGAAATTTTCTATTCATGGTCTACTTTTATCATTTTTATATTTTGATGAACTGCTTATATAGTATGATTATTTTAAGTGATTTATAAATTTCTAAGTCATATATATTATATTTAATCAATGAAAAGTGTTTTAAATATTTTTTAATATATTATAAAAAATATATTAATTTACTATTTACTCATGCGTACACATAAATCATATTAAGTTAATATTTATGTTTTAATATTTTTAGTTAATTTATGTGATTAACTATTTTTTAAATTATTATTTAATGAAATTGAATTTTTACAAAAACATTTTATAGTATTTAAATATGTATAATTATTTTTTAAATTACACAATCCATTCAATTAAAATGTATTTAATATTTATCTTTAATCTATCTTATGATTTTTATGGGATTTATTTGAATTATTGTTATCATCTAAAGGGTTATTAAAATTGTCTTGAATTTATCCTTTTATTTTTAATTCAAATAATATCCATTATAATTATTTTAGAGGATAATTTTATCTCTCCTAAATAATTTTATTATTTTTTAAGTTGAATAGACTTACCCAAAGATTGGTTTTGTTAGTTCTATTTTATAGATCCTATTTAATGGAGATAGAAAACATTAAGGAATACACTGATTTTCATTTTTGACACTATGTTTTTAAATGAATATGAACTTATCAAGTGTTGTACCAACTAAAACCTATGAAATGATCTATTTTACCTACTAGGTAGTTTCTCAAGTACAATGAAATCATATATTACTACTACTTACTTAATGAGATATCTGCATTGCTCGAGAACCAATACATGTGCAATAATTTTTTATCTTATACTTTATATGTGTTATTTTTCAGTAACACTATCTTTGGTCCCTCACACACACTCTATGTTTTATGTTTATTCTTTTTCATACAAAATCATTATTCTTATTCTCTTTATTCAGGGTGTGACACCTAAATTCTAAAGTCAATACCATTTTGGTTGTGACTCCCAACATCTAAATTCAATGATGTAATTTGGTTTTTACTACCCATATAGAATTGAATGTGTTGTGGTTATCCCTCCAACAGAAAAGGATCTTTTAATAGGGTTGTAATTTCCCCTCAAAATTTAGAATAGTGCACATGCATCTCTCATTGAGTAGAGAGGTGTAAGACTAGACTTGGTACGCTGTGGACCAAACCAATCTTACAATATATGTGTTCATTATTTTATTTCCACTCCAAATTAACTCTAAAAATTAACCTTATTACATAATATAAATAATCAATTTATTTGATTTAAATTTTTAATCACATCTATTCACCCCACTAGACCATATTCAATTTCCCTATATGACTTAACAATGACCTAAGTCAAAACATATCTTGTTAGTAATATAACATGTGTCCATGACTTAAACTTATAGAATACTTTTACAATAATTCATAATCTTGGAAACATGGATATTGAATATAGTATTAACATTTGGAATAACTTTATAAACACCATGTAAATGTGGAAAAGCCATAAAAATAGGAAAAAAAGAATGATAAAACTCATTATTCCCACATCTATGGGAACAAATTCATTAGGACCATACCTGAAATATGATAAAACCCATCATGTCCATGACTATGTGAACAAACTCATTATGTCCTTGCATGTCTACATCGTTAGATATAAACATAGACTAATGCATTGGATAGTAATATAGGACCGCACCAATCATAATCCATATATATATGTTCCACATAATATCAATCATAAATATATATTAATTAATCTATACAAAAAGAATTTGATTTCACATAACATTAACTTATATAACCATGGATATAAACATATCATATAAAAAATATTGAAAGCATAATAACACATAAATGAGGACCAAAATATCATTTCTTGAGTTAAACCCCATTGAAGAAAAATATATGTGAAAATACAAAATTTTCCACAAAACCATTTAAACATTATTATAAAATATTAATTTCATACTATATAAAAAAATTATTATTGATAAAGAAAAGATAATACTTATAGGAAATCATCATATAAATAATCCCAATTAAAATATCCTTAAAAATTCCTAAATTATATCAAAAAAATGTGTATTAAGATAAAAAATAGTTTTTTAAAATGATGTAGAACCCTTTTTATTTAATATTTTGAAATGTATTTGTACTAAAACCCACATCATTAAAAAGGTATTGCATTTTCTTCCTTGAAATGGGTATGAAAAAAATATTTGAATCATAGAAATTAATCCATATTTTCTTTTTCAAATATATATTTGATAACCAGTGTGAAGTAAAAAACATATATATGGAAGAAAAATACATTAAAATTAAGGAGAAATCATCTTAACAAAAAACATTTTTAACGAAAAAATTGATTAAGTAAAGAAGAATAATATGGTTTGAAAGTTTATTTTCTAGTTAAATAATATGGAAATATATGATCACATCATCATATTTTAGAATAGATAAATTTTGAATTATAATTGACATAAAAGTTTGATTATAGCCCAAGGAAAGGATTTGAGTCATGAAAACACCATACAACCTTTGTAACTTTTGAATAAAAACACCATAAGAGGGGTATCATCAAATAGAACATTGAATATCGTAGAATATTTTTTTATAATGACAAAAAATTTCAATTGAGGTATTATTTACACCATTGAAAAGGTATAATGGTGTATCACATAAATAATTCTTAAGGGATTCAAATTTGATACAAGGAAACCCCTTTCTTGTTTCCCTAGTTTGTCAAACACACTATAATATCTTGTAATAAAAACATAAATATCTTAATAAATAATTTTATAAGAATACTCATACCTAAAAATATTTATTATTTCAATTTATAATCAATATCTACATGATTATTAGTTAATTTATTCTTATTTTTCCATATTGGGATTTTATAGTTTTGACTATTTGTAAGAGTTTCATTAGATAAGTGTTGGTATTTATTTATTTTCCAAAGTTCATGAATAAAAGTTAATTAAAGTTATCATAATCTATGATTTATAATTATTTATGATTTTTTAATTTCCTTCCATGATTAATTTTGTCTTTATCTTAGAAGATGAAATTCCCAACAAATTTTTTAGGATTATTTTCAACAAATGAATGGAGTTTTATTAACTAATGAGTTAAATATAGAAGTATGTATTTGAAATAATATTTATTGACAAATTTATATCACATTATAGATCTTATTTTGTTTTAATATTCATCCATTATATAATTTCATACCATTGTTCAAGCTGGTGGTTGAACCGAACCAATCATGAACATACCAAGATTATTGATGGTTAGGAGGCAATTTAGTCATAATATCATTACACCAGTATCATAATGATATAATTTAAGGTTTATTACTATTATATATCATAATTAGAATGACTGTAGAAGATATTATGGAAAATAAAATGTTTCATAATCTAGATTTATGTTTTTTCTCCCTATATGATCATTTTAAGTGACTAAATTTAATATGATTTTTTTATCATATTGTGATTCCCCAGAACTACACTCCCATATCAGGTTCTCAAAAACTATAAAATCCTTGATATAACTCTCCAAAATTACAAAAATCAATAATGGTTATTCAATATATTTCATTAGAGTAATATTTTATGGATTTGAGATTTATAAAAATGGATTCACAAAATAAACTAATAATTCTCCTATTATATCTATCAAATTGACATATTCCCTTTATATATAAAACTACTTAATCCATAATAAGTCTTTAACATAAATCACAATTTTATTTATAGGTGTAATCCTTTAAAACATGTCATGTGTTATACTTTTCTTCATAAACTATTGAAATAGAAACATATGATGGGGTGATATCAAACAATAAGTATAGGAAACATATAACTGGAGAATGTGGTTAATTATAATTTAGTAAATATTATTTATGGAATAGATAAAAAATGAATCCATAATCAACTTGAAACTCAAAGGATTCTAAATCCATTTAAATAAATGAAAAACTATATATCAATAATATCGATCCCATACTAATGTAATGCATAATGTCATACATAAATAACCTATCTTTAATTCCTTATTATAATACACACTACTTTTCATCAATACTAGGGACAAAAATTATTGTTAAATTGTATAATAATATAATAAATACCAAATCCCTTTTTGCCTCATGAGACATATTGATGCATCAATAGGATATATAATTTCAAGACCCACCTGTCACTTCATTACATAAAATGCATTTGCTATATGAGTGAACATGTAATTTCATACCATTAAATAAGGAACATATTACTAAATAAAAATTTAGTGACCTGTATAATGAAAAATATAAAATATCAAAAAATGAACAACTTCTGTTAACAGTCAATAATCATCCACAATGTGAATACTTTACCTATGTCAATAGAATAATATCCTATATAGGGTAATACCATTACATAAAAATTATTTAAAATTTTATTTCCATATCATATATAGTAATTAGTGTATGACTAAGTCAATATTAGAATAACATCATCATAATCCATCCATATAATGAAGATGGGTGGCTTCAAAGGAACATATCCCATAAAGTAAAAAATATTTGTAAAATTGTTTATCTGGTAAGAATTTATATCCAATGATAACAATTACTAAATACCCCATAATATAATTAAAGGTATAAATGTTTCCAACATATATAAATTAAGTACAAGAGAAACATAATATCCCAATGAACAAAAGTTAAGTTACCCAAAGTCCTTACTCCTTTAAAAATAAATAAATATCCACATGGATAAGTGAAAATGATTTGTATAGTAAACCCCGCTAATTTCAATTAATTTTATATTAATATATCTATGGGAAGTGAATGCACAATTTATAGAAAACATGGTGCAAAAAATGTATTATGTATCAATGAATTAGAATTGAGACCAAGAAAACCCTTGTAGCTTGAGTAACACTTTAACCAAAACCCCTTGAAAGTGAGCGCTTGTAATAAAACATCATATAAAATGATTAAAATATAATTCATGGTATGATATCTCATTTTGTTAGGGAATATTATGTGGTATTGGGATCCTTACAATGTAATTCTTAGTGACAAGTAGGTTTTAACCCTTTCCATGGTGATTACACACAATTATGTGCATGTACTTCTATCGAGGAGTCCTTATTAGGATGTGGGTCATTATAGGGGTTCTTCAATTAGGACTTTAAGTCCCCATATGGATTGAAAAAAGGTTCCCTGCTAATCACCAACAAATCAAGGGATTATTGGCTAAAATTTTTTTTCCCGTTTTATTAATGTAGAAATGGATCGATTCTAGAGGAAGGATAACACTGCATATGTGGTATAAAATTTGGAATCCATATATAAACAACTTGATTTAGTTAAATTCTCTCTCATTAGTTTCCTAATTCTTCTGGGGGTTCTAAACCATGGGGAATATAGGATTTGGAAAATCAACATTCAAAAAATTATGGTTTCAATAATTGGAGTTATGTTTCGAACAGTTGAGGTATTCTCATTTTTCTATTTCTTTTTGAGAATAGTAAGGTGAATGAATGGGGTATTATCTCCTTTTAACTCAATCCAGAATTTTTCTATATTTATAAATATGAATAAAATTTAAATAATATTAGGAGGCAATAAAATTTGAAGGTATGGGATGGAATTTATGGCCTTCACTTGATTTTATAGCTTCTAAAAATATTATTTTACATTTCTATATCCATTGGAGTTATAATTTAGTTAGACATGGAAATATTGAATGTTCTATTTTTGAATTTTTCTCACATTCTGGTGGAATTGAATATTGATTCCACTTTATTATATAGGGTATTCTTATCAACTGATAAGGAGGAATTATCCTTGAGAATTTTTTATGAACAAATTGATAATTTTTTCTAAGGTTGTAACTCTATAAGACATAATCTTTACGAATATAGAAGGATATTATCCTACTCCTAATGTGCTCAGTATGGACATGAGGAGATGGATTATAAGAATAAAGGGAGGTAAAAAAAACTTATAGTTCCCATTGTGATTCAAACACTTCTAGGAATGTTCATTATTTGTTCCTAACTTTTTAGTAAAGTATGATGTTGGTGTTTAGGGTGCGTCTGAGATACATCATTCAAGATCTTTGTTTGATATTGTAGAGGAATAGGAGGTTGATAGATATTTGATCTATGCTAAGAACTCATTTAGGGAAGCTCATTTTATAGGAATTAATATGGAGAGAACATCTGTGAAATTTATTAATGGTCAATTTGATAGTTTGTATGATTCCCTAGCCATGGTTTATATGAAATTGTGGAGGGAAAAAGTTCTTTCCACAGCCAAAGGAAAAGGGAAGACCAAAGTGGTAGTTGATTCTTTAAGGAAGTTCAAGAAAACTTTGGATTAGACTAGGGGAAATATATACAATTATAGTTCCTCTCTTAAATTTGTCTCAATAATATATCATGGTATTAGTAAGATATGTGAAGCTATTGGGAATAGGGTCAAGCCTCTTAGTAAATAGTTTTACATGAAATAGAATGAGGGTAGCTTTATAGTTATCAGATATTAAAATGATGTAGAGGGAACTCAAGGTATTCTTTATCTAAACATGACTTATGAAAGCTCTGGTATTTTAGATTAAAATTTGAAAGAATTTAAAAATCAGTGGCAGTGGTAATATCACAAGGGGTTGAGGGGTCTGGTGTTGATCCCAAAGTGAGACTTTGTCCTTGGTTTTCTAAAGTAATGGACTAGGGGACTTCTTCACATGATATAAGGATCTATCCTAGGGTATTGAAATATGAAAAAACAATTATCAAATAAACCACCCACTCTCATTCATGTGGTAAGGTCCGGACTCTTAGTTCATTTAAATTACATTCCCCCAAAATTATTGACAAAGAGGAGAAAGGAAGTGATACTTCATGTAAAAATATAGATGATTATCATGATTTCAATGTTGATACCATTTATGATAGTGGAATACCTTGTAAGTGAGTCAATACATGGAGAATAGGGAGTTATCCTCATGTTTAGGGTGCAAGATCTCCTAATCATAGTATGATTACCTTCTCAAGAGTTGGTTAATTATTCTCCTTGCCTTTTTCAAAGAGGGAATAAATGGTATATACGACCCTATTATCTTCTCTTAGCATTTTTTATTTTCTTAATAAAGAGTCTTCACTCCCACATATTGACAAAAGGGATATGATATTTCATAAATATATTATATACACCACAAAAATGATATTTGGTTCACAATACAAAACATGTATCAAAGAGAGGAATTTTAGATGTAAACTCTTACCTCTTGTTCCTAACTTCCATTAACATACATAAACCTTTTTTATGAATAGAATATATATATATATATAGTATATAATTATTATCCTTAAACATATCCATTTTAATTTATTCTCTTAATTATTGGTTACTCTCTACATTAATTCTACCAATTTTCCACATCAGGTATTTATAGTTTTGATCGTTTGTACTAGTTTCATAATTTTAGTGTCTGTGTTAATTCTTTATTAAATTTTCATCCATAGTAAACCATTAAATTTATATTTCATAATGATTTAAAAATATTTATAATGTTTCAATCTTATTTCATGTGTGTCTTAGTCTTTATCCTTGATCATGAAAATGATAACAAAAATGTCTCGGTGGTTTTTGACGATCAATGTGTGGTTTCATAATTAATTAATATAACACTAATACAATATTATTAGAACTAAAAAGGTAATTTTTTCTTTTATATATATATACCATATTAAACATTTAATTATGTTCTCGTAGTAATTATTTATATAAATTCATAGTATTGTTAAATTACGTTTATAAACCTTCCCAAATACGATCATAACCTTATTTAATGAATGATTATGAGGTGGTTTTGTTGTAATATCATTATAATATAAGCATAAGGATCATATTTAGTGTTTTCTAGTGTTATAAATCATAAATTAATGGAATAATTATAATAAGTAATAGATGTGAAAGCATTACATAATTTTAATTATAGATTATCCACTTAATATGATTATTTTAAATGATTAAATTAATGATGATTGTTTACCAATAATATCATTAATAGGTTCCAAAATTTTAAATAATAGAAAAAAATGATATAATTTAAATCATATTTATCATTTAATCACATTTTTATATATATACTTGTAAGGATGTGAAGGAAAAAAATGTCATGTCATGAAAGCAGTAGTTCACACAACACACGAACGATGATTTTGTTTTTATTAATGGATAGGATATATGAATTAATAAAGATAATAAAAAAATATAGTAACATTATAGTATATGAATTATATTAATATCATTAAATTAGTGTGTATAGATTAAATTTTAATGAATATAATTAAGTAGAAGATCTATATAGTTGATAATACTCATATATGGGTGTTAAATTTTCCATGGAATTATCAATGTAAATAATGTCCTTATGCTTGATAATGGTTACCAAAAGACTTAGAATGATGGAGTGGGTTATGGGAGGACATAATTTGTAGATTATAAAGATGAACTATTAAGGATAGATGAGTCTTTATGTGGTGGGGATGTTACAATTTTATAAGTGATGAGAATGTTAGTATTTGGAGTAACCTTTACATTTCTAATAATGTAAGGTTACTTTTCAATTGACAATTACCTCAAAATGGAAAATATTAGAGATGAAAGTGATGGTTGGTAAAAAATAACCATATTCACTCCTTTTCCAGAAAACAATGATTCTTTTATGGATGTTTTTTTAACTTTTTAATTTTTACCCTAATTTTCTTTTACCTCATTAATTAATTTCAATCCTTAATAATTAGTTTTAATGAAAAGGTTTTTTATTTATTATTTTCATAAATTGGTAATTATAATTTAAAATTTGAATATAATTTTATCAAATAAAATTTCTAAATATAAGGAAAAATAATTTTAAAATAATCAAACAAAATCTTGTAAAAATGGTTTTTAGAAAAATTACATTTGTATATATTAAATAAATATGAATATATATATATATATATGTGATAAAATTATCATGGTTACTAATATTAATAAAATAAAAGGATTTAATATATCAAAATTAAATTATATTAGTCTTCCAAGTAAGTTCAATACCAAATCTACCATGAAAATGATTGATCCAAATAAATCCCAAAATGTAGCTTATTTATTTAAGTAACATTTTAATTAGTTCAAATAATGTTGGAAAAAGGATTTATAATTTCCATTAATAATTTAAAATCCATATTATTATACCTTATAATAATTTTTACTACTTAAAAGGTTTTTCAAACTTCTACTTCATTCTCATATAACGATAAATTCATATAAATTACATGTTTCTTGAAAACTATTTTTCTTACTAAAAATTGACCACTTCTAGAAGAAAAAAAATAATACTATTCCAACATTGATATGATTAACTCAAAAAATAATTTCATTTCATTTTTTATAAATTAAAAAATTTATAGATTCAAATTTTTAATAAAATCCTAAAATATAATGAAATTAGTTTGTTATTAGAAAATAACATTTATAAATATTAATTTTTATTATCCTTATTTCATATAATTTACCAACTACATTTACAATAAAATTTTATTAATTTGAAAAATAAATTTTTCATTAATAATATTTTTTCGATGTAGAATGCATATCCCATAAAAATATTTTTTTTAGAAAAATACATTCCTCAATGATAAATGATCTTATTAGTCATTTTTTAAACTAATTTAATTTCATTAATTTTAAAATTATCAAATATTTTAATTAGAAATAAGTTTAATAAAGTGGTTAGAAATATTAATTCTCACTAATTAAATTGATTAGTTTTAGTGTCCATACATAAATATATGTGTTTTATCTAAATATATCATCATTTTATATTAGTTAAGTGTTGTGTGTGTAGAAATATATCAAAAACAATGACTTATCTTGTAGTATTCATATATTAAGATATTTGAGTGTTACATTATTCCCCTAAATCAATTGATTCCTCATAATTGGATTCATATTAATTTTTAGAGAAATCAAAATTAAACATATACCACTAGGTTACCAAGGTTTTATATAGGATGGGGAATAAGACTTATCTATATGAAAAAATAATTATAAGATCTATATAAATATGTCTAAAACATTCCAAATTTCTTAAACAATTATATGATGGGATTTAGATATAAATATGTAAGTAATATCATCCCACCAAATGTGAAAATTATTCTTAAGATAATCATACAATTATTTTTTTTTGTAACTCGATATCCATTGGTTAGTGAAAACATACAAGACATTGGACACTAAAAATCTAGAGAGAAAACTCACTATTTAATACATTAGTTGCAGTTTCATAGTGGTTTCCATCTTCTAAGGTATGTTGGTGACTATCTCCCAAGTTGGAAAATATTTTGGGGCATTGATCTACAACATTATAAACTCTCTTTCAGTTGATGAAATAAATATTATAGCTTCTCTCTTTCTCCTTCCCCTATTAGTTTGATGACCTTAATCAAGATATTTATAACATTTTCTACCATGTTTCACCAAATTTTTTGAAATGTATGAAATTAAATCTTCATTATGTTATTCTATTGGTCACATGAATTTTTATTAGATTTCATTATTCTATTATTTGGTTTTTTTGGGATTTAAACCTTGTTTAAATTGTTAATATGAATTCTTAATAGTTGGTTTTTTATAAATAAAATATTTCTCACTCCATCCCTTATCCTATAAGATTTTCCATTAAGATAATTTCTAAATTTTCCATGGAAGAAATTTTTAACTTGGTTTTTCTTGGATTAACCCATTATTAAATAAATTGAGTTCACATGAGTGATGATCATTATAAGATAATTATAATAAATTACCACCACAAATTTTAAATTCATTATGTCTCAATTTATAACCCTATCATATTATCCTATAGTTCAATTAAATAATATTTTATCATACTCGGTTCAACCTAGGTTATTTTGAGTTGAGTTCACTAATAATTCTTTATATAATCCTTAAAATGGAGATCCTAGATTACTAAGAACTATGTTAAAATATTAAAAAACCAATAATCATTGAAATCTATGCTCTCAAAATATATCTTTTCTTTTCTAAAAAATATTAATCATTTATACAATCATATACCCAAGTATGTTTATATTTCAATCATATACTATCAATAATATAATTTTCCTATACCTATTTGAATCTATAATACATTAAACCACAGGATGTTTATATATTCCTCCAAAAATTAACTCTATCCTTAAATTTAAAATTATATTACCTTATAATTCAGGACATAAAACTTTATTAATTGTAAATAAAAATCATAAAAATTATATGAACATCTATAATAATATCATGAATCAATTTTAAATCCCAAAGATATAAATTACTATATGAATTTATTCATCAAAATCAGACAACCATTTATTACTTTGACATCATTCATGTATTAAACCTAAGAGTGGTTCATACAACCATCATGTGTTCTCAATAGTTATCCCCAAAATATTACCATGTTGTAAAGTATATTTTTAATTTTATTGATACCATTAAATATATGCTTCCATATAATTAATGAAAACTAATGAAGAACCATCCTTAAATGTTTCACATAATTCCCAAAACATTTACAATATTCTAGAATATCATCAATAAATATTACTCACTAGAATATCTTAAAACTTCAATATTTAATTTATTTAAAAATATTAACCTCACTACTATATGAAATACTAGGACGCTTCCCTTTTCCATCATAATAATCATAAACTGAATTTTTTGACCATTTATGTATGCTCCCTTTTTAGATTTGAAAAATAATGGTTTATAGATAATAACTTTCATATTATCATCTTCATGATCCTATTTCTAAAAAAACAAAAAAATTATGTTAATATCCTAAAAATTATTATAGAAACATCATTTTGAATATTTCTTCCCTTATGAAATTTTTTTTTTTGACATATGATAATTCTAGATAATCCTATGACTCTCATTTTAAAATATGTAGTTATCCAAGGGAATTTTTATTTTTTTTTCAAACCTAATTAGTTATATTCATTCATAAATTATTCATAATAGTTCATAAAGATAATATGATTGACCAAAGAATGTCCCTAGGTAGTGTCTCATACATTTTTTACTTTTAATCCCAATCATCATTAATCAGAGTGATGATTGAGTCAATGCTCAACCCACCATTTTCATGATGATTACGGCTAGGTCTATATATTTCATAATCATATCCACATTCTAGTATCTTGAAACATATGTATTATGAAGAAAAAAACTTACTAAATACATTAAAAATATTTATAGATATACAATTATACATAGAATCATATCTAAATTTTTCACTACCTTTATATTACCATAATCCCTACGTAAAAAATTGATTTATTACCTTATCATCAAATCATATACTAATCTAACTATTGTAAAAATTATCTTATAAATATTTAATTTATCCTCAACCATTATCATAATATAAAATGTTAAATAAAACGTTCATTTGATACCTACCGTGACACCCCAAACACAGATTTCCAAATCTATTTCTCATGAACGCATACTTTACATATTGTCATTGATACTAGTTGTAAATGTGTGGATATAAACATTAACAAATATAAAATAAATAAAAATATTTAATCTATAACATACATGATATAATTTCAGTTTAAGAGCATTATATAATTAGTAAATTTAATAAAATAATAAATTCCATTTTATATATATCAAATGGACATTTTTTCCATTATAATGAGAACTACAAAATCCAGACTGAGTCTTTAACATTTATCATAATTTCTATCACATTTTTTGTCCTTATAAACATGTCCGATGTACTTATTTTATTCAAAAAATGGGGAAATATAAAAATAATAAGGGGTGATCTCGAATGCCTAGTTCGGGAAATATATAACTAGATTAATCATGCTATAAATGTGGCATAAATTTAACGGCAATAATAAATAAGCTACATAAATTTATAATCATCTTAAAACTAAGATCGTGATATATCTATGATTATAAATTAAACCATGTATATTAGTAATAATCATCCAATTATAATTGAATTAATAATGAAAGACAAAAGAATAATTTTTTCAATGCCTTTTATGAAGGTCTTGGTCTTTATCCTAGAATATGATATATAGAACAAGCATTTTATAGAGATTCTTGTCAATCAAAGTTTTATTTCTTAATTAATGAATTAAACATTGATATAACATATCTAAAACCAAAAAATATATTAAATTTAAATTTATATTATATTATACCAATAATTATGTTCCCATATAAATTCAAGATATAAATTCATAGTATTGTTCAATTGGGTGGATAAACCTACCCAATCGTGAGCATACCCTAATTTAATGAATCATTATGAGGTAGTTTTCTGTAATATAAAATTAAAAAAATAATAATGATCCTATTTAGTTTTTATTATTGTGATATATAATAATTTTAAATATATATAAATATAATTAATGAATGTGAAAACATTACACAATTTGAAAACTATATTAACCTATTAAACACTAATTTGAAATGATTAAATTAACAATGATCAATTTCTCATCATATCATTAATAGGATCTTCAATTTTTTCATATAAAAATTTTTATTATATTATATTTATCATATTTATCATCTAATATCATCCATATATATATCCTTTTATAGAGGTGAAGGAAAACAAAACATGTTACGTCATCGAGGTGGTAGTCTACATAACTCATTAACTCCAGTTTTTTTTTTCTAAATGGATGGGGTATATGAAAAAAAATGAAAATACATATAATATAATAACATTATAGTACATAAATGATACAAATATCATTAAAAACTTTCATACAAAATTAAATTTAATGAAGATATCTTTTAGGGAATGTTATATAGATCATAATAATGACATTAGGGGACATGAATTTTCCTTGGAAATGTCATTGTAAATGAAGGTAATATGCTGAATCATGATGACCAGAAGCTATATAATATGGGATAGGGTTATTATACGATAATATGGTAAGATTTATTAGATGAGATTAAATTGATATATGTAACATCCCAGATTAATGAAGAATATGACATTTTCATATTTATTAATATTTGTGAATTAAATATTAATTTTACTTTAAATAGGTTTCTATGTTTGATAGCATACCTGATACGCAACAATGAGTTTCTTTGAAATCTTACGTTGCACACTAAAAATATAATATTATTATTTTAAATGGTAGTTAACTCCTAGTTGTTGTATTGGAGGGAATGAAAAAAAATAACTACAAAATGATTATACATGATTTGTTAAATGTATTTACATTTATCCAATAAAATGTTAGAGGCTTAAAATATTAATGAATCTAATTTTAATCATAATTTACATTTAAAGGCCGATTTACCGCCTTTTAATGGTGAACCCTTTTTAAATCTAGATTTTGTAACTTTAATACATTATATATGACCAAATAAAATACTTTTTTATAATGGGGACATCAAAATATACTTTGTGTAAATTTTTTGAATTAAACCGATAAATTTCATTTTTTAATGAATGTTGAAAAATATTGTATTTTAATTCAAAAGTGCCTTTTAATCTAATTTATTTATATGGTTAGATTATCTTTTTAATTTGTTTTAAAGTGAAATTAAAATATCTTTTTACCATTTAATCCAATGTTGGTCATTGGAAATAATTTCACTATGAAATTGGACATAAACAAGTATCAATCTTTTGATAGTTATTGTTTCTTAAAAACATGATATTTGTTTTGATAACGGGAATTAATTTTAAAATTAATTAATGCCAAATATATGTTTTTAATTTGGAAAAATATATATCATTTTTTAATTTGTAATATCAAATATATCTTAGACTGAATTTTTGGTATTTTTCTGAAAAACTTCAATTTTTGATGAATAGTGAAACCACTTAGTGGTAGTTAAAAAACTGATTTTTCATTTAAATGAAAATTTACCACTTCTTTGAATTGAATTTTGAAAATCCGACATACATGGTAGTTATTAAGAAGTAAAATTTGGTTCAATAAGATGAAAATAATTTGTGGTGAATAGTAACTTTTGACTTTTATTTACCGCGGTTAAAGGTAAATAGGGTAATTCAAGGTAAAAAGAATATCATAATAATTCCAAATTAACTTAACACTTGTCCAAACCTTATTTTTTGAGTTATTAAAGACCATGGGTATCTTTGGGTATATTTGGGGACCCCATTGAGCCATTTGGGAGTGAAAATGATAATTTAGATTAATTAATTTAGTGTGAAGAAAAAATTGACATTAACAAAAATCTTCTAGTAATTAATTATATGTGGGGTTATATAAGTCCTATTTTTGACTAAAAATATTCTTTGGAAAGCTAAAAATATTTTCTACATCATGGAATTTGTTTTAGAATTTTTTGACCTCAAATAAATTAAATTATTTATGACACAATAATGATGCGGTATTTACCTCATTAATAAATGATTTAAATAAATAAGGTTATAATGATTAAATTATTATCCAAAACATGTCCAATTATTATTGGATGATTTTATTTAGAATATTAATCATCTTATCTTCGACCTTAATTAATTTAGGACCATTTGAAACTGAATATCATTATATTATAAAATAATATTTTCACACTTTCCTAAAGAGCCCCTCCTCTCACTTTTAAAAGGAGACCACTTCTAACTAATTACTCACACCTCTCAAGCCATTTGTCTCATCCAAACTCTGCCCAATTACACTCCCTACATCCCTTTCCTACTATTAGAATCCTTACCTTAGGTAGAAGGCACTTCAGTAAGTCCTTTTGGTTCAATCCAAAGGGAGTTACCCAAATTAAAGGTAATGATGTCTCTTAAATTGTTTTCTTTTATTTTACTTCTCCAACCCCTAAACTCTTTTAATTTATTTAATTTTGTAACAAAACCATTATCCTAAATATACTAGTATTTTTTTATTATAATTATTCGAGCTACAATTACACACACCTCCATCTAATGGATGAAGAACATAATGTTTCTGTGGATGGAAAACTAACGCCTCATGAAACGATGATTGTTCGATTATCTCCTACCACATCTCATTATGGACATTATGATGGAACTGTATTTATATATTATATATATTATATTTATGATTTCCTTATGCTTCTGTACTTCCCAATTATATCAATCCTTTATAGTTTCCGTAGTGGGTAATTACGATAATCCCGTTAGAGGAAGTGCGGACTACCGCCCACTCAATGTGATGTGACTCATTAATGACTTATGTGGGATGTATAAAGGATATAGTTAATGATATTATATATGATATTATACTGGAACTATAATATACCTATGTATCATTATGTTTTAATTCCATTAAAATAATAAATAGAAATGAAAGTAGCGTTCATGCGTACGTACGGCTTACCGTCACCATGAACGGTGCATTTCATTTCTTACCTCCAAATGTTATGTACTATTATAAATACATGTATATAAAGAATATATATGATATATATATATATATATATGATATTTAAATAATTAATATCATTATAGATATAATGGACTATTGACCACATGAACAACTTGTAAATATAAGGTGTTCATTTTTTACTCAAGTACCAAATATGAACAAAATGAATGTTATTAACTCAAATGATTACATAATGTTTATAACATGGTAATAAGTTATATAAAAGGAATAATAAACTTAAAAGGGTTCTTAAACAATTATAAATTAACTTTAGTTTATTATTCATGATATTAAAGAACGATCGAGTCAAGTCGGACACGAGGTAAGGGATATGACCTCTCTCTTTCTTTTCAAGTACTCTCTATTATGTCATTTATTTTATGCTCCATGTTATTATGTTGTAGGATGTTCTTTTATATTCACCATAATGTAATTTTTATTTTCATATGATGATATACCCCCTCTCACTCTCATCTATTCATTTTAAGAATATTTAAGTGGCGTCGTTAGGCTGCCGAATTTTTGTAAGGGATTTCTTATCTCACTTTTAATTATGTGAGATTTCCATTGTTCACCACTTATTTATTTCATGTGGTGTATTGTGTACTGAATTTTGATGTATATTATCATGATTATCATTATATTCATGGTATTCTTTTATTCATTTGGTGGTTATTAACTTTGGGTCATACGACTCGATTGATTACAACGTGGTAAGGGGTTTTCATCTCACTTTTTATCCCCATTAGATTCATGTTATATTTGCCACTACTTTATTTTGTGTGGTGTATGTACTGCCCATGATTGTACTCTTTGTGTAATATAATTTCATTTATGAGTACATACATCTTCATTGTATGATCCTTCTTTCATGTGACATAGGTTTTGTAAGTTACCAAATCGGTAAGGGAACCTTTAAAACACCTCTTTTTAAAAGACTTCTTTTTGTTATGTCTTTTAATTAATATATTATTATTTTGGGATATGTTATTATATATCGTTATTGGTGTAAATTTTATATCCAAGTTATGGGATACCCTTTTCTCTCTCATCAACTCATTTTCTGAAATTTAAAGTGACATTGTTAGGTTGTCGATTTTTTGTAAGGGAACTTCTTAACCCAATTTTGATTCCTTGGGTTAAACATGTACTTCTTGAATATGCCATCCTATAAATATGTGTGAATGAACTCTAATTGTTTTACACTAAATAACCAATAATATTTAGTGTACTTATATTTTTCACACATAATTATGCAATTTATTTATCCTTAATCTAAGGATACTGTCTTTATAAGTGATTTTGTCTCAATTTACTTTCCATTGAGACTTAATTGTTGTTATGAACTAATTCACTCTTATATGGTGTATATACTATCCTTTGGAATATTATATAATTAATACCTTTATTCTCATGATATTAAAAAGTTTTTATTACCTCAATTATTTGTATTCAAGAGTCTCTCATTTTGTTCAAAACACTTTAACAAAAATATCATTTTTAAATGTTTTTAAGATTTATTATTATAAATCATTATCTTTAATGTCCATATTTTAAAAATGGTTTTGAGTATTTATTTATATGGACATTAATGTTTTAAAATTATAATTCCATTAAAATCCTCAAAGTGTTATGGGACACTTTGATTCAAAAATATTTTTTTGAAATGGTTTTTGAAAATGGATTGATTATTTCAATATCTTGAAATTACTTCTTGTGATTGAAAATGAAATGTTATTAGTGAAATGTTTATGTTTGAAACATTTTATGTGTTATGATGGTACTTGGACATTTGACGGGTGGTTACGTGATAAACCATATGACGGGTGGTGCTGTGAATACTAGGACGGGTGGTTACATTATAACCTCCAATGCATTGGGTATGGAAGTCGGCCATACGGCTATTCCATTTAGTGATATGTATGGAAGTCGGACGTATGGCTATTCCATTTAGTGATATGTGTGGAAGTCGACCGTATGGTTATTCCATTTAAGTATGGTTATGTCCCAAGTTACCTTTATATGTTATGTGTTCTTTATATGGGTTTTATGGTAATCTTTTGGTTACAAAAGGGTAAGTAATGATCTTTTATTCAGTAAATAGTATTTACTACTTCATAAATGTGAAAATTATTACTTATGTTAAAGTATTCATGGTTTACTTGTTGTTTTGAAAAATTAACAGTTTCCCTTCTTTGTGTATCCCTTACTGAGCTTTTTATGCTCACCCCAAGTTTTTGAAATGTTTTTCATAGGACATAATGTGAAATAGGGTCAAGGATGGGATCAAGGAAAAGTCATGTTGTCTTAAATGTGGAACTAGACATGAAACTTTTTTTAAGAGTTCATGTTTTGTAAAAAAATGGATACTGGGTAGAAGTGTCTACTTTGTAATCTTTTGATATGTAATAGTTATGTCCTAATTCTAAAAAACACTAAACCTGAAAAGATCCTCAATGTTAATTATTCATTTAATTCAATATTATGTAATGTATATGGTCGGGTCCTTATAATATATGTCTTTTAAAGTAGTGGAGATGGTAAAATTTTATAATTGAAGAGAAGTGTAGTTTAGAGAGTTTCCCTTACATTTTCATATTCTTATGGTTACTATTAAACTAACGAAGTAAAAAAATAGAACAAGAGTATAAAAATATGATTTTTGGTCAAAAATAACCTCAAAAACAACTTTTTTAGACTAATTTTAGGGATTGAGTAATTTTTTTATCTTTTTAACATTTATGTTAATTTACTTTTACCATTATAACTAATTTCCATACATAATTTTACTGAAAAATATTTATATGGATTATTTTACCTAAATTGATACATATAATATCATAGAGAGAAATTAATTTTCTAAATAAAATTAATAAAGGCGTGAAATGCTAATTTTTAAATAATCGGATGTAATAGTTTAAAAAAAGTCATCACTAAAATAATGTTTTTAGGAATTGAATTTATATATGAGATAAAATTATCACATATAATGATTTTAGTAACATAAATTAATTTATTATATAAAATAAAGTATATGAGTCGTTCATATAAACCCGGAACTAAATAACCCTTGAAAATACTTAACATAATAAAAACACCAAAAAATTATTAAATTAAAATATTAAAATGTTTTGAAGATTATGGACATAAGATTGATAATATCATAAATTAATTCAAATTTAAAATCCAAATTTTAATGTAGTAAATTATTTTTTTTAATATTCTAGGTTATTAATATATAATGATAAATTTAGACAAATTACAAGTTTTGTGATAACAACATTTTTCAACTAAAAACTAATATTTTCCAAATTAGGTCAACAATTTATATTAAGTCAATTCAGATATTAGGAGTTCAAAAATGAAATTATTTTCATAAATTTAAAATTCATAAATTTATAAATTAATATTTTTAATATAATCATAAAATATAAAGAAAAATATTTTTTACTAGTAAATGGATTTATCAAATATTTATTGTTGTTTTTAATATTTCATATCATTTACAGACTAAATTGGAGTTAACCTATTATTAATATAAAAAATAATTAATCATTAATCATATATTTATTAAAATATAATGCTTATTTCATAATATAAATTTTTAATAAAAATACTTTTATAATTTATAATAGGCCTTAATAGTCATTTTAGGTAAACTAATTAAATTTCCATAATATTAAATGTATCATTTAATTCAATTATAAATATATTTCATAAATCAGTTACACATATACATTCCTTATAATTCCATAGGTAGGTTTTTTAGTCATAATTAAAACCTATACTTTATCTAAAAATATTTCGTTTTCATTTAAATTTGGTGTTGCCTATGGAGTAATATATCAAATAGAGTGACTTATTCAAAAGTAATCAGATATTAAAATCTATGGATCGTAAACATTTAATTAATAGGTTCTTAAATATTTCCTACTAGAAACTTAATCATATCAAAATAATCATATTTATCCTTTAAATAACTTCTCATGGCTAGACATGTAGAGAAATTAAGAAATAAAAAATGGAAATCTATTATTCTGTGGAGGCATTTTTCAACACATAAACATGGTTGGTAATTTAATTTTTCAAAAAATGGGGGAAATGAGTAATATTTTTTATCATTTCATGAAATTAAATATCTCATAAATATATTAATTATATATTAAATTCTCTATTTTTACCATCCTTGTGTTGGTGGTGTTGCAAAAGTTAAACATGTTGCATCATGGAGGTGGTAGTTAACACAATGCACGATCTGCACATTCATTTTTCTTGATGGAAAAAATTGATGGTGGTTAATAATTTTCAAATTATTATAAAAACATACCAGTATAACAATGATACTAATTTTATCATCTTAATGTGGTGAAATTAAATTTTTTGAAGGCGAAAAACACTTAAAAAATAGAGAATTGAAAGAGAGGTTAGGAACATATACCTCGCTAATTGGATTATCTCCTTTTCAAAAGAGATTAATCCTTTGATGGATGGTATTTTGAGAAGATTGTAATTACCATAATATTTCTAGGATTGTTTAAGATGGGTTTTCATATATTTTGGGTATATCATATATGGTTTTTGTGTGGGTTTATGTGTGAAGAGTATAACACCTTTTATAAGTGAAAAGGAGTTCCATTTTTTAAATACCCAAGCCATTTCAATAATGAGTAGTCGCACTCAAGGAATTTGGATCTAGAATTGATATATAATGAATTTGAAAAGTGATATGGTCAATACAGACCTCCATAATTCTAATATTAACAAGTTTTAAACATGTTATGTCCTTTACTTATATGGTTACTCAATTTTACCATTTTTTTCCTCACAAAGGTAACTAGTTTTTACCTAGGTAATTAATCATTTAAGATAAAAAATAAAATGAAACTTATTATATGATTTAGACCCTCTGATTCAAAACATAAAATCCATTTTTTATACAATATTTAGAAGTTATAAAAATTAATTTCAAAATATTATAATTTTCTTGTATTAAAAAATATTTTTTTAAATATATAACTTAAAATATATAATTTTAAATTTTGGTTTTTAAAGTAAATAAAAAATTATAAATTATAAATTAAATTATAAAATTTTTATTTGGTCTTATAAAAATGTTTCATTAATTTCGAGTTAATAATTATATAATAATAATGAGGTAAATATATGTTATTTTTAAAAACTGTATTTTAAAAAATTCTCATAAAAATATAAATTTTCAGAAAATTATATAGAATTAATATTAAGGCTATATGTATAGGATAATTCAAAAAAATGTGGTTTGTTTTTTCAAATCTACAACTTTAATATATATTAGACACTTAAGGTGCAATCACATTCGAACAAACACACACGCACGAGAACTCAGGGTGTAACCCAGTCCATAACCTCCCACCCCCCAAGGATAGACCAGATAACTCCCCTATTTATTATTCCATATATATATTATATATTTCATCTCAATCTACTAGATGTATAATCCCTTTCAGGTCATAGGAAGTGTCCCCCACACGACACATCTTGTGCTTCACCTTTCCATGATATCACCATACTGATCAATGTCCCTAGCCTCACACATCGCCACTACAAAGTCCCACATTGGTTTTCCCATGTTTCAACCCGTCACAATTCCTTACCATCATCGCAAGTCTCCTTCTACACCATCAACTAGGATTCCACAAATGAAATCACTCCCACTTGCATCATCCTCTACCTATTGGTCCACCACTGCAATCCTTTCCTTGATCGCATTGCCCGACATACCACTATAGACATCACCACTACACACACTAAGCACTCTTTCACTGCTATCATTCGAACAGACCCACCATTACCACCTATACTTCACCACCTCATCAAATTATGCAGATGAAAACATCATCCCCAAAATTGGGGAAAAACCTACAGCAGGTGGGAATCGATCTAGACTCCACACCCGTTTTGGATATCACGGATTGTGAATGTCACCAACTAACCAGCACCCTATTAGAAAGAAATGTGTTATTAGGTAATGAGGTATAGGTTGGTGTCACACCATGCCTATCTTGGGCCCAACCCACCACCTAAAAATGATACACCCCTAGCTAAATTCGAGTGTGGCGGGACTGGAACCTGTTTCAATTCTGTTGTCAGAGAGTGGCCACCTTACACAGTAACACTTGACCAGCCCCGAACAGCTACATAATTTTATAAAAAAATTAATTAAAAACCTAAAATGTAGTAAAATATATATATTTATAGAATAATGAATTTTGGTATATTAACTATATTTTTAAAATAAATTAATACTAAATATTGTTTTAATATATCCTCTTACAATTATATCAAAATATACTTAATTCCTTAAAATAAAATTCCGATTTCTAGAAAATACATTTTTAAGAATCAAGTGAATTTAGAAAAAAAATATGTTACTAAAATTTATATAAATTAATGATATATATATATATATAATTTTTTTACATTTTGATATAATCTTAATTTATACATAAATAACAACTTATGATCTAAAAATAAGACCTAATAATTAGATAATCTTGGGTTACTGTTTCAGGTGGTTGCTCAATAGGAATAGATCATAGGGAAATCTCCATGAGATTCAACTTCTATAGTATACCATTTTTTACAAAAAATAATTTCATAAATTCATTTTGGGAATGATCAAGGTAACACCAAAGAAAATACACCTCCCTTCAATGTTTGAAAAAATGGGCTTCATAGGGAATACATCAAAATCTTGATAACATTTACTCTTAATTTATTTATTTATTAATATGGTTACAACAATTTATACCACCTAATTTAATGGATAAGTTTTAATAGTCATTTTTAATATTCCAAATATATTTAGGACTTTCATTTTGTCTTGGTTTTTTATGTGAAACATGCTAATAATTTTTTTTATTAAAGTATAATATATATGAAAATATAAATTCATCAAATTCTCCACCCTTAAATAAATTATGACCTTCCAAATTTAATTATTATTTACACAAGGAAGAATTTAATGGATCCCTGAGAAACTCTTGATGTATCATTTAATAATATATTCAATGTATTTTCCTTTGTTGGAATAGGAATCTATTTAACTCATATATGATTCTTAAGAGTTAAAATTGACATACCATCCACAACATCATTTTCATCTGCTCAATTCCAACACAGTACTACAACAAAAATGGTTATGATAATGTCTAATAGAACTAGATTAAATGGTCATTCAAGTATTAAAGATCAATCATAATATATTATCTCAAATTATAACTTTATCTCATCCTATGATACTTTCTTTTCAATTATTTTATATTTTGTTCATCCTATATTCCTCTTTATTCAACCTAGGATACTTTATGATGGGTTATCATATTATTCTTAACCTAATCCCATAAATTTACTATAAAATATATCCTTATTTTTATTTCATTAAAGTAATATGATCATGTAATGGATATCCCTTAGTAGTGTAAAACGGGGTATGAAGTAAGACCTATTTATCATGTACCAGGTCATGGTTGACTTAATTGCAACCTTGACCTCTTGGAGGTTATTACCCATAGGTACCAATTTTATAGAGCATGCATCCACTTGTAGTATCCATATATGGATTTATTTCTATGGGAAAACATATACTCATGAAATTACCTATATTCTAGTACATCGCCTTAACAACCCTATAGTTTTCACCAAGGTTATCTAAAATATCCCACAAAATGTATGAACTAATCTCCAAAAAAAACCTATTGTGACACCAATTTATGCCACAAAACCAATACATAACATTATTAGTAATATAATATCATGATTTAAATAACGAATCACATATAAATTTCATAATAAAAAGAATGAAAGGGTTAGTTTCTTAGAAATTAGATAAAAAAAATTAGTTTTTTACACATGAAATGATTTCTCAACAATCACACCCCTCTAGAAAATTTTTTATATATCATATATCATATAATTATCATCATAAGATATGGATTGGAAACATAAGTAAGGGAATATCTTAGATGTTTTGTGAGGGAAAAAATTCCATAACATGAAAAAAACATGAGAAAGAAATAAATATAATAATAAAAGAACAAAATAACATTGATGGTAATCATACAACTTATTAATAATAAAATTATATATTAAAATATCATTAAGGAAGCATAAAAATATTAACTTGATCAAAACACATATCTATAGTCATATAACATGTGATCATGACATAAATGTGTGTAATACATAAAAATGAGGCATAATATTGAAATTATGGCACTTCATAGAAATAAAATGCAATTTCAATATTTTTCATTACATGATAAACAATATGAAATTATGTAACAACCATAATAATAGGAAAACCTGTGTGATAAAACTTTTTATGCTAATTACTTTGTGAATAAACTCATTATTTCCATGCCTAAAATTTGAGAAAACACATCATGGCCATTCTTGTGTTAACAAACACATTATTTCCACCCCTAAAAATCATATGAGATATATACATAAGACATTTCATTAGAGGAAAAATATAATAACCCAACATTCATCATCAATACATATTTGTGCCACACAAAATAAGGCATAAACATATATTAATGAACCTTTGGAGAAATAATGGGTTTTCACATAAAAAACTAAAGTAATCATGGATATCAAAATAAAATTTTATAAAATAAATCATAAAATAATAACACCTACTAGATGATAAAAAAATATTTCATAAGAGATAAACCCTAGAGGAAAAATAAAATATAAATTAAAAGGTTTTCATAAATGATTTTAAACATTTTTATAAAATATAAATTGAAAATTACATTAAAAATAAATTTTTAAAAGGTAAAAAGAATACAATTTGAAAATATTTTTATAAAGATATTCAAATAAAATTTCCATGGAAATATATAATGTTTATCCATAAAAATCATGCAGTTTAAAATAAAATATTTTATTTTTTTGAAAGGATCTAAAACACATTTTCATTAATATATTGAAATACAATAGTTTAAAAACCCATATCATTAGAAATAGTTGTAAACATTATATTTTAAAAGAAGAAAATGTAAATTCTAGAATACTATAAAATTATCTAAACTGGATTTCTCAAAAAGAGAGAATAATATAGTAAGGAAGTAAAAAAACAAGGATATGGAAGAAAAATTCATTAAAAGTAACAATAATTGTTCATAGAAAAATTATTTTTAAAAAACATAATAGAATCTTCACACAAGATGAAATTGGTGTGAAACATTATTTACCTAATAAAATAAGGAATAAATACAATATAACATCATTATTATTTATATTATATCAATTTATAATGATAATATAAAAAAGAGTGATTATAACCCAAGGAAAATATTTGAGTTGTGAAAACCACTTAAAAATATTTTATCTTTAAGAAAAATACTTAATGAGATGTATATGTTAAAATAGGAAACTAGGTATCATAAAATATAATAGAAACATGATACTAAATTACAATAATTAAGTATTTAAAACGTTGAAAATAAATCACAGTGTATATCTTAAACATGTCTTAGGGGATTCAAATTTGAGACAAAGAAACCCTACCCTTAGTTCCCTACTAAGTCAAATTCACTCTATGATCCTGTATACAAAACATAAATATCATAATAACTAATTTTATAAAAATATTAATACCTAAATCTATTTATAATTTCCATTTATAATCACTATATAAATGTATATTAGTTATTTTCTTATAATTTTCCTATATTGAGTGTTTTCTATTTGTAGTAGTTTTTTAGGAGTGGTGTCGATATGTGTTCCTCTTCCAAAGTTCATTATTACTAGTTTATGAGGAACTATTCATTTTAGAAATAAATTTCCTCTATTTTTAAATGAATATTCAATACATAACATTAAGATTCATGTCAAAATAAAATTGGTTTAGTGTATTTGGAAACCTTGATACATAAATAAATTTTTCATAATAAATATACATTATCACTAGTTAATTTATTCATAAATATAACCCATATTATAAATATATTACTTATAACCTTTCTTAATAAACTTGTGAAATGAAACAAAAGAAAGGGAGACATGTGATTCTCAATAAGGTCAAATAAGGGATATAACAATTATCACATAAACATTACATGAGCATGAGGGTATGAGAACATGATAATAACATTTCAAAACTATACCATGTATACCATATATCATAATATAGATTCATCAAAAAATTAGTTAATTTCATAGGACATGAATCATAAATAAATCAAAGAACATGATCCATGTAATCATAACTTAAGCATAAGACAAATGTTTGTGTTTTACTTATAATCGTGGAAAATAAATTACTTAGTTAAAGATAACTTACAAGACTATCATAGTGGGTTGGGTTCACTCACCATTACATTATATCTTTAGTTAAGGTTCAATATGAAGACTATATTAGTGTAAATAGTCCCTTAATGATCTATGTTCTATCACAACCCGAACCAATAATCTATGAACCGCGACTACCCTAATCATGGAACCAATAGGCATGGGGCTGCAACCAATGATGAGTAGGCATATAACAACATGGGAGGCATTATCCTGATGCACCTGTACACAAGAACACATCTCCAAGCCTATATAATGATGAAATGTAAAATAAATGATACCAATTCTTGTGTACAACTATGACCCCACAATCATATTATGAAAATAAAGTAATTAAATAGATAAAGAGAGAAAAATATGTGTCCAACCAAAAATTCCATAGAGTCCAAACTACTTGAAGGATAAGGACTAAGATAAAATGAAACCACATAGAAAATAACTCAGTCTATCAAGATCAATATTTTCTCCACTAGCTCCACGTATTCCTAGGACACCATAAAATTGGTCTTCACCTACATAATATAGGACATGTGCAGGCGGAGTCCATGTAGGGGTGAGTATAAAAATACCTTGTAGGATAGCCTAAAAACACTAAACGTGAAGCATTAATAATATTCATATCATAACAATGATATATAAATCAATCAATAGAAAGAAAAACCCAGATATAATTAGGAATAACACTATGCCTCCAGGCAGTCAAAATGAAACTGCCAACCATACGATTCTACCGAAAGCAATGCTCATTCTGGGATAATCCAATCCATGATCCATGCCATCAACAGAGACACTCATCCAATAGGTTTCAATCATTGGGACCTCCCAACAAAGATCAATGGTCTTAGAAGACTTGATACTCAGACTGTAGATCATAGCCAAAACCTCTAGGGGGCACCACAAACCTAAAATAGATCTAACTTCTATCTAGGGTATTTCACCACAATGGTAACACAAACCCTACTAAAATTACCTTCTATATATAGGTTTAGCTGCCCTCTTATGGAGGTCATACCAATTATAAAAATCCCAATTAGGGTATAAAATGATAGAGGATCACACTCCTATCTCATAGAGGGGCACCACGAACTCTATCTAAGACTCTTCCTCCAGAGGGGATCACAATCCAAATATGAGGAAGTAAATTATAATTGTACCCAATAGGGGATTTATCGAGTTAAAATACACAAAAAATACTGGTCTAGACTGAAGAAACTAAGGGCTCCATCCACTCACATAGGGGGTACAAGGTATGTACTAGGAAAGAACGATGTGTCCAAAAACCCCTTGATCTTCCCATGTGGTGATTCCTCATATGGAAAGTAAACCTAAATATAAAAGTATTGTAGTAATAGTACACAATATTTAAAGATCACCCAACACAATGCATGTGCCTTTTAGCCATGCCCATGTTCACTGAACAATGTCTGTGTACTATGGCCCTATCCATGTCCATGTAACCTTTGAATTACATACTTATTAATCAAGAACGCATGTCATAGTGTGTGATAGTTTCATATGATGTGTGATATTTAACTCTTTAAGGAAACCCTATCATAGAAACCATGGGGTTCTGTGTGGTTTGTAACGCTGAATTATAAATTGTACAACCAAGTATTTTCTAGATCTACCAATTTCTTCCTCCACATCACCTGTGCAGAATTATACCATCACCACACTCATTGGATATCATAAATATGGGTTCATATAACACTATTGTAGTTGTGTATTAGGATTTCAGGCATTTGATCTTCTTGGGAAACACCCACATGTGTCATTCATAGCTGTACAATTGAATTTGGGATGAATGGATACCAAAAATACATTATGATCATCCTTTGATCAACCTCTTTCATCTTCACACCTTAATCACACCCTTTTTCATGAACCACACCCACTATATTAATCTATTCCATTGAATAATGGTTTCAAAATGATCAAATACTGGGTAATTCTCTAAACCATGAGCCAAAGAAAATGATCATGATAAATGTGTGAAGTAATGAGGGGAGAAATCCATAAACCAAAAGATGCTAGGAAAAACCCTCAACCTCTATTCCCTCAGCCTCGAACCATTATTATAATTTTATATTAGTGAATATGGATAGATGTTAAAAAACAAAAATAAATCCATTAGTTAAATCTACCATCAATAAATGAATCAATTCTTGTTAAAAGAACTTTTCCAAGTTTGACTGGGATAAATGAATGGTATGGAATTTCACAAATCAAATATCCAACCCAAAGTGTGTATTGATCACTAAAAATGAATAGTCATGTGTTTCTATCATTTTCAAGATCTAAAAAATCCATTGGTTCATGATACTCGATCCGATTTAATTTGATGTTTTTCTCTAAGATATCCTCCATATCCTCCTCTCCAACGGTTCCTCTTAACCCCTAGGTTATGCATCCAACCCTGTTTTTTGAATCATAATTGTGTTTAAATTGAGGATTAGTTTCCTAATTCAAATAAAATGAAATGAAATAATTGATTAATCTATTTTACTAATTCTACATCCATTACAACTTTTTCAAAAACGTTTGACACTAACAAGGGTTATGATGTACCTAGGGTAAAACCCATTTAATGAACTCAATTGTACCCTCAAATTTCTAATTCTGGTCCACATTTGAGATTTATTCAACTTTTTTAGAAAACCTGTATGTGTGTGATATTAATATATTTAATATATTTCAAAAATTAGTTTCATTCACACTAGCCCTTAGAATATCACTTCATCCCAAATCATGGCTCCAAAAATAATCCATATAATATCCAAAAGTAATACATGTAATAATCAGAGTCATTATATTCTCCCCACCATAGGTATTTTAATTATAAAAGATAAAACCCAATAGAAACATATGAGGGTAATGGGATCACATATGGGTCTTATAATCCCATGTCTTCTCTTAAATATTATAGTACTTACAATAGACTCGCAATAGGGGAATTGATCACCCATGAAAGATTCTCTCATTACAATCCTCATTGTACACTAGTTACTCAGCTAATGTATCCCAATCCTTTAAATCCATCTCACCCTAGTAAATAACATGTGGTAGGTCATGCATGTACCTCTGCAGATATGACAAATAAATGATATCATGTTCTTAGTCCAAATATAGTTGTAGATCCATGTGTTACGCAACCTCTCAAATTCAACATGGTATCTAGAAAGGGCTAATTAATCTTGTAGATAGCATATCGCCATGTCCAAATATCCATAATCCAAGACATAGTGAGACCCTTATAAATACATTTCCTCCCTCCTAAAACTCCATAGTCCCCCGTTATTGGTCCACATAATAATTATGGTGGATATTTTTAGGTATCATCTTCTATTGGATGATCTTCACCTTCTCTATGATATCTTTCACTGACACTAGGACCATGAGTACTGACTCACCTAGATCAATCCTAAAAAGTGGTAACCTATAGGTTCTCCTATATAAGGCCTAGAACAGTTCCATCCCAATGGTGGAATACTATATGCTTTTGTAAAAAAATCTAAAAAGGGTATCTGATCATCCCAACTATAGACAAAATTCAATATGAAAGCCCACAACATGTCCTCCAAGACCCTAATGGTTCACACGATCTGACCATCAGTTGTGGGGTGGAATGTCGTGCTCAAATGAAACTAAATCCCAAAGGCCTTCATTAATCCTCTCCATAATCATGACATGGATAGAGAATCATGGTCTGAAATTATCATTGAGGGAACTCTATGGATATATATTATCTCCTACATGTACATGCATCACATGGTCTCCACAAAAGTCTACTCTCAAATGGCTAGGAAGTGGGATAACATGGTGAGTCGATCTACAATATCTTATATGGAATCATCCCCACTATATTTACATTTTCATCCATTCATAAATTACATGGATATCCCATAAAACTTCCACTCTTCCACCTTAATGGGTTGAGCTAAACCCATCAGAACCTAGTGTTAAACCTTCATTTCTAGAAATTGATGCATCGAGAGACAAAAACTACAAGAAAATGCTTCATTTATAGCCAAAAAACTGATATTGTTGGTCTGTGTACATCTTTTTCACCTCGGGATGTACCTCTAAAGGGTGTTTTTGAAACTCTTGCATCACCTCATCTCGTAATTCCAATGTTACCATCTTCTTTCCTCTAAAAAGGATATCATTCACCCCACATTCATAATATACATCCAGAGTACATCTAGTGGATATTTAAGTATGTAAGGTCTCATATTCAATATCTCCATGATAATAATCCTTGATGTTCTATTAAAGAGGTGGGGAAACCAATTTAATGAAGATATTAGGAATCATCCTTTTCAACTAAGGATAATTAAAATGAGAAAAATTACTCTAATACCTCAACCAACAACTGATAACAGGGTCTCTTGTTGAGGTCGTCTTCCACATCATTCTTCTTCCCTATAGTATAGAAAATATCAAATTCATAGTCCTTGAGAAACTCTATCCATCACCTCTATCGCAAGTTAATATCCTTATAATAGAATATATACTTTATAATCTTATGGTCAGAGTAGATGATAAACAACTCACCCATTAGGTAGTGTCAGCGCATCTTATGTGATAAGACTACCACTACTAACTCAGTATCATGGGTTGTGTAGTTCTACTCATGTGGTATCAATTTATCTAAACCATAGATAATCAATGACTTTATTTTCTTGAGAAAACAACTAAAACAAGCCCCTGAGGTATTGAAGAACAATACATACTCGACACCCTCCTCTAAAAATATCAATATGGGAGTGCTCATCAACCTCTACATTAACTCTTGAAATCACATATGTAACCTTTCCATCTACATGAAAGGTTTCCCCTTTGGTCAATATTGTTAATGGTTCTTCGACTATAGAAACAATCAAGTAAAACCATCAATAGTACCCTTCCATCTCAAGGAAACTCCATACCTTGGTAACACTCTTTGGTGGATCCCAGTCTCACATAGCCTCACCCTTCACCAGGTCCACTCACCCTCCCACATTGAAGATGAACTATCCTAAGAAGTGGACCTCCAAAATCCAAAAATGACACTTTGAGAGTATCCCATAATTCTAGTGCTCTCGTAGTATGTACATCAATATCCTCAAGTGTTTCGTGTGCCCCTCCTCAGACATCATGTATTCTAGGATATTTTTGATGAAGACCACCACAAAGTGGTCCAAGAAAGGCTAAAATATCTGGTTCATGAGTACCATGAACACTGTTGGGGTGTTCATTATTCCAAAGGGCATTACCAAGATATTATATTCACTATATAGACATATTAATTAAGTCTTTGGTATATATTAATCTTGTACTTAGAGCTGTAGATAGCCTAATATGATGTCAAACTTCAAGAACCATAATTCCATACCCAATTGATTAAATAAGTCATTGATCCTCATGAGTGGATACTAATTTTTCATTTTCTCCAAGTTCAAGAACTGGTAATCCACACATAACCTCAAGCTCTAGTCCTCCTTCTTAGTGAACAACATTGGGGATTCTCAATGGGAAACAATGGGTCTCACAATACCATTAGCCTATAATTCATCCAAATACACCATCATCTTCTGAAGCTCTGTGGGATCCATATGATATGTTGGTGTAGATAGAATGGTCATCCTAGGGTGTAAGTCAATGTATAAGTCTATCTCATAGTGGGGAGGTAAGCCTAAAAAATTCTCATTAAAGACATCATCATACTCTTCCACCATCATAGGGAAATAGCCATCCATAAATTCCACTACTACAATAGAAATTCTAGCCAACTGATGAGTAGTTGGCTATAATATATTATACTTAAGCTTTTTCAACTCCCCCAAGTTTTCCTTTTCTCCCAAGAAGGAAAAACTCATCCCATCACTATGGACTCACCTCATCCTCCACCTAAAACAATCAATATGTGCATAAACTATGGATATCTAGATCATACCAAAATGACATAATAAGCCTCAACACTTATATAAAGAGATGTCATACCAAAATATCACCTCCAAGAGTCAAATTTCATTATTGACAGAAGTTTAAAATCGAGAAGTTGACTCATGTCAGAGTCTTCAAGCATAAGGGTCAAGCTAAAGGCTCGACTGGAATCTCTATGTCTCAAAACATAGAAGTGGTAAGAATGTAATGACTCACACATATTTCTATCAATAATGGATCTAAGGTAGAAAATACATAGAACATACCTCATGTCATCCCTAGAGCCTTGGGGTCATAGGCCTCAATAGTATACAGTTGTCCTCATCCCTGACTGCCTTCTCCCTAAGCCTAGCATGGACCACCTAGAGGTGGTGGTTGTAAAACTTCAAACCCCTAACCACCCCCTGAATTCTCTACTATCAGCGTTTACATGTCCACTACCATGAGGAATACCCGTATCCTACCTTGGTCTCTACCTCCATGGTCCCTCAAATATATATTGATCAGCTTTATGATAGGTGAGACAATCCCATTCTTGATGTCCTCGACCATCACAGGAGAAACACCATCTATCCATTGGATAATTTGAGCCATCTGGAAAGAACTACACTAATGATCCTATTGTTGGATCGTAATATAGATGTATATGTATATGAGATGGCACAATACAAGAAGGGGTGAATTTTAGGTTTAAAAACATTGTATTTAAACACTTAAGAACGAAATTAGTTTAAAAGGGCTTAAACTAATATAATTAAAAACCAATAAAAATGACCATACAGGTCTTGGATATGATGGATATAATGTGATGTAATACCACAAGTAATGAAAAACAATTTTATTGGAAATGAATACAATGATTAGGGTAATAAAAATGTAAATTATTCTACCATATAGATAATAGAATCACTTAATACAATATGTAATGAATGAATCATAATTGAAACAATTACAATTGAAAAGAATAAGAATAGAAATAAGAAACAAAATGATTCTCTTTATATTACAAAATTTAGTGGAAATGTAATTGTATTACAAATATCTTATCCCAAATAGAAGGTTATCCTTTCACTTAGGATAAAATGTTTATCTTACCATCACCTTGGTAATTCCTCGATATGATGATCGGAATGACTGTCTTCCTATCCCTTGAAGCCCTTGATAAAGAAGGTAATTGACACCTCTATCTTTCAAACAATTGAAATCCATCAATACGATGATCGGCAGCACATCTTCCTATCCTCGGAAGTCCTCGATCGTTATCACAATGATCTAACACACAAATAAAAACAAAGCACTTATAGAAATACATAAACATGGAACAAGTCATTCAATTATTACATCCTCAAGGATTTCACATGAAGAAAGAGAGAAGTCACATCATCTCTCTCTAGAACTTGATAGAAGAAAAAGTTGTTTATTCTGGGTCAAATGACCTCCTATTATAGGCCTCAGGTTCCGATAGTCATATTTCCTCCAATGGTTATATTTATATGAAAAAATATTTAAGGGACTTGGAAATTTGGCATTATAATGATCCAAACAAATAGAATACATGACATCATTATTATTGGTAAATAACCAACTCAACTACATTGTTTTAGTTATAAAATTTTAAGTACAAAAATATGAAATAATGAGTATGAGAAAAATCTAATCGATATTGAAGTAAGATAAGAGTAAAATGCATTACATGAGTATGATTAATAATATGGTCATAATGTTTTTCATGATTATAATGCATATAGTGGTTACAATACAAAACATAGTTACGATGCTTAACATGGATAAGATGCATATTGTTTACGATTTATATTGGTTCAATGTGTGATATATAATCTGGTTATAATGAATGATTATGATACACTACTTATCCTGGTTATGATACGTTATTACGATGCATGGTTATGATTCGATACTTAACCTGGTTACGATTCTTTACAATACATAACTTGGTTATGATTTTTGATTACGATGCAATACATAACCTGGTTACGATTCCTAATTATGATACAATACATAACCTAGTTATGATTCCTAATTATAATGGATATGGTTATGATGTATATGAATATGATTTGGAGCAACAACATGTGTTGTTACGATTGAAGACAAAAAAAATGATTACTATTGTGAAACAATATATGTAATTATGATTGAAAAAAATCAGTCTATGATTATGATGTATAATCAATAGCAAGTGTGGTTACGATGGAAAAAAATTCGGTGATTATGATTATAAAAGAACATATCTGGTAACATTGTAAAACAAAATACATGATAAAAAAGAAGTAATTTGTGATTTCCAAAACAAAAAGATCAATGGGAAAGTCGAAAAACATTTTGACTCAACAATATCCCCCTTTTTGGAAAGCACAAAACAAAACAAACAAAAAGAACTTTTCTCCCCCTTAGTTTAATAACTCTTTTGAAGGTAATAGTGAATAAGGCTAATTTTCCCCTAGGTTTAAACAAATCACTAGGGATCATATTCTCTTTACTTTTATTTGTGGGTTCTACCCCTTAATAAGGTATTCATAAAATTCTTGTTTTCAAAACCATTCTCCCCCTTTTTGATTTTCAGAAAGAATAAGGGAAAGTATTTATTTCCTAAAAAAGTGTAGAGAAATAGAGTACAAAATAATAGACATTTCATTGAATGAAATAAGTTTATATTACAACAAGAGTTCAAAAATCATTATTTCCACTTTTTTTTCTAAAATATTGAACATCATAAGATTCATCTTTTAAAACTCATTTCTGTCCTCCATGATTTTTTCAATAGATTCTTGCAGAGATTTCAACTTCATATCTTGTTTATAAATAACCACTTCTTGCTTCCGGAGCCTTTGTTCTAAAATTTGATTGATTTCTTCCTGATCTTTAGGCTTTACTTCATGATAATTGGTATCATCCAATCTGAGTCTGTAGTCCTTCTCTAGGATTACAACTCTATTTGAGATTAAAATAACCTCATTACTCTCATTCTCCAATTTTTCTTTTATATCAACAAGGTATTTAGAGGTTATTCCTTATGATTTATTGAAAGACTTTAAGTTTTCCATTTAATTCAACAACTATCTTTTGATATATAGAATTGAGAACATTTACCCAATGCACCAATTCATCTAGCTTGTCCATATGATTCTTGAGACTATCAGCAACATTGTATGACCACTTCATAACCTTATTACAAGACTTAATATTTTCATAAACACATTATTAAAAAATCTTGAAATTGGCTTCAAGACTTATAAATTTGTCCAGCAGAACCTTGATAGAGTATGTTCTATCATTATGAGCATTTAAAAGGATTTATAACATGGCTTCAATCGTTGGAATGAATAGTGTCAACTTTTACAATATATTCAAAGCTTGTTCGATATACTAAATTCCATTCAAATCAATTTTTCTTTCAAAATATGTATCCTCAGTGTATTTAGAGAGATCACCGAAATGAGTTTCAGTACTGATCAAATGAGCTGGCTGATTCAGATTCTTATTGGATTCTTCCTCTTATTCTTCTTTATCTGAAATATGAATGACTTTATTTGAAGAAACCATTTGAGAAACTTTCATGGAAGGCTAAGGATCAGGGGATTGAAAATTAAATTATGGAAATTATAAGGATTATTTTGTATGACTTCTCTTGTTTTCATATTCTTTCTCTTACACTTTTATTTATTCTTATAATTGTTCTTATTCCCCTTCTTCTTATTGGTATTTTTCTTCTTTACCTTTTTCTTCTTGTTCTTATTATTCTTCTTACTCTTGAACAATATATTGTGTAGCCGATTGTTCAGAATCTTGTTTTTCCTTTCCTTTTTTTTGGAACCAATTGAGTCTGAATTGGTGGATCCCATATTACAACACCAATTTTTCTTTCTCATCTAACTTGATAAGATTGTCAATGTCAATTTCTTGGGCCTTTATCTGCTTTATTATTTTCTTTCTCTCTTCTTCTTTCAAAGTATCTTCTGATCTTTTTTTCAAATCCAATGCTTTATATGGATCCGGACCAAATTGAGGATCCCCTTATTTCCTTTCTTCTTTCTTATTTCTCCACTCAACAGTAACCTCATCAGATATAGTCTATTGTTTCTTTGATGGATTGGGATTTTTAGTCTTAACTACCTTTATTTTTCTATAAGTTTTCTTGGATGGATTAGAAGTTTTATCACTACATTCAACTACTTCCTTTTCTTTCTAAATATTCGGATCTTTCTCAAACATTTTTTATTCATGATTGAATAGTAACTTGAGTCTTCTTGTCATATCCTTATTGATTAAGGACTCTTTGAATTATATTGGATATAACTTAATAAAAACGTTATACAATCTCAAGAATTATTTCAAAAACATACTATTAATAGTGGGAAACATGACTAGATGTGATTTTATAGCATTGGATTTCAGCTTATTAATTATCAGGAAGATGAATCCCATAAGTTTGAATATTCTCATTTTCACCAAATAGTCAAGCACATACACATTTGAAACTTTCAAAGTTTCCTCGTTACCCTTTTTTGGCACTAAAAACTCTCGTATCCATAGGGCTATGATTCAATTATCTTTTGATAAATGAATCACCTTTCTCTTGTCCTCATGAATCTCAGAAAGAGATTCTTCATATTTACTCCTATCAAAAGTTCAACCAGATTCCTATAATTTATGATAAGGACAAAGGTCATCACCCTCTGATAGTACTCTTATAAATGTAGTTGTTTGTTTTATTGAAGTTTTATACTTATTATCATACATCATGAAAGAAATATTAAGTCCCTTATCTGTCTTTATTGATTTATAAAATTGTAACACCTCATCATGATACATATAATCATGATTAGAATCTGACCTTTCAACACAAATAGATTCCCACTCTTGCAAGCTTATTATCCTTTTCAAAGAAGAATCAAAAGTCTTGTAAAAGTCTTGGGAGTCTAACCTTTCACCTCAAAAGTTCATGGAAAAGAAATATTTAGAATACATATCCATTGGAGATGAATTAGTAGACTCATACATGAAATACTAACTCGACTATAAAGATTTTCCTAGTTACAAGAGCAGAGTAGATATCTAATTACAAAAACTAAGGAAACTCTGATTATTAACCTTGCTGAATATTTATAGAGCATTAGGACATGAGAGAAAATAGATGAGTTCGTTGTGGGATTAGTAGAGAGAGGTTGTTTAAGAAATAAATATACTTCCAGGATTAGTTCTTGAAAGATATAAGGGTTCAGAATGATTTCGAACTCTTGATATTTTCCTTAAAAAGTCATATTAAGACTAAAATTGATTAGGAGTTAAAAGAAATAATTAAGAAACAACTATTTAAACAAATAAAATAAGGATTTAGAAATGGTACCTATTAGAGTATCAGGATATATGTATTGGTTTCATTATATTTTTCTTATGACAATAATATAAAAAAATGTAAAACTAATAATAATTCTGAAACTAATAAAATCAAATAATATGGTCATGATAATCTAGTACCGATAGAATCCCATATCGATAATCCAGTACGGATGACATAAAATATGAAACCAATAAAGGTAAATCTGATAGACATGTAAAACCAATAAAAATAAAAACAATATTGAGAGATCGATAAACATGTAAAACTGATAAAAACAAAATCAATGAATGAAAAACTGATACATAAAAATAACTGATATATGAAAAACTAATACATTCAAAATCGATACATGAAAAACCAATACATGAAAAACTGGTACATGCAAAACCAATTCATGAAAAACCGATACATGCCAAACCAATACATGATAATATGTAAAACCAAAAAAGGTAATGTCGATAAATATAAAAACTAATAAGTGAAACCAATAAACATTAAAACTAATAAGTGAAAAACTAAAGAGTGAAGTGTATACTCCCCCTTTGAAAAGGTGTAAATTAATGTAAGGATATCGTTTAAACAAGAAATAGGTGTGATTGATTACTTTACAGTGACCATTCCTAGTTTCTATTCACTGTATTAAAATCTATCAGAAGATAATGGTTTTGTGAAAATATCAGTAAGTTGTTCTTGTGTTCTGATGAATTGTAAAATAATATCTTATTTATATGTGTGATCCCTAAGAAAGTGATGCCTAATATTTATGTGTTTTATACATGAGTGATGTGCATGGTTTTTACTAAGAGAAATGGAACTACTATTGTTACATGGTATTTGAGTTTTGGAAAAACTCATGCCATAGTCAGTGAGTGTGTGTTGCATCCATAACACCTAAGCACAAAAACTTCTAGCTGTTGTATATCCAGCTTCAATAGTGGATAGTGCTATTGAGTGTTGTTTTTTTCCTGACCAAGAATCTAATGAATCTCCTAAGAAATGACATGTTCCGGATAAAATTTTTCTATCCATTCTACAACAGCCAAAGTCAGCATCTAAAAATATTTTCAAAACAAAATCATTTCCAGAAGAATAGAATAGTCCTAAATCCATAGTTCTCGTTAAGTAGAGAAAAAAATAACTACTTTTAAATGAGATTCTTTTAGATTCTATTGGTATTTTTCACATCAGCATACTAAAAATATTATGTCTAGAAAACTATCTCTCAAGTATAAAAAAATTCCTATCATACCTCTAAAAGTTATTTGATCCACTGGTTTCCCAACTTCATTAAGATCAAGTGTATTTGAGATACTTATTATAGTTGTTGTACTTTTAGTGTTGTCATATCCATAATTTTTAAGTATATATTTGAAATACTTATATTGGGATATTAGGTTCCTTCCGAATTTTGTGAGATTTGAAAACCTAAAAAAGAATGTTAACTCACCCATCATACACATTTCAAACTCAAATTTCATAATATTCGCAAAAGAATCAGTTAATGATTTATAATTTGGTATAAATATAATGTCGTCAACATAGATTTTAACAATAAAAACATTTTTGTTTTCCATTTTTATGAAAATAGTTAGATCTGCAGTACCTTTAGCAGAATTTTTTTTTAAAAGAAATCATGTGAGTCTATCATACCAAGGTCTAGGGGTTTAAGTCCATATAAAGATTTGGTAAGTTTAAAAACATGATCAGGATGTTTTGTATCTACAAAACCATGAGGTTGTTCTAAAAAACATATTCTTATACAAAATCATTAAGAAAATAACATTTTACATCCATTTGAAAAAGTTTTAAATTGAAGTATGTTGCAAAGGTTAATATAATACGAATAGATTCAAGTCTATCTACCATGGGCATAGATATATTCAGAGTCTATTCCCTCTTGTTGATTAATGTCCTTGGAAATAATTATTTCTTTATTTCTTATAATGATTCCATTTTCATCGCATTTGTTTCTGAAAACCCATTTTACACCAATTATACTTGTTTATTTTGGTCTTTAAACCAAGGTTCAGACTTGATTTCTTTAAAATTCATTTATTTCATCTTCCATTACATTAATCCAATATTCATCACCAAAGGCCTCATTAGAAGTTTTAGGTTCGAATTGAGATAGAAAATCAAGATGTTATATTTTATTTCTCAAGTAATTTCTAGTTCTTATGGGTTTATTTACATCACTAATGATATTATCACTATGATGATTCCTAAGAAACAATTGATTTGGGTTTTGTAAAACATGTTCATCAACATTAGGTAGAAAGTCTTCTGGGGTAAATATTTCAGAAACATTTTCTTGATTATTTACCTTTTCAAAAGAGTTTTCAATCAAAGGTTGATAATCAGTTTGTAAAAACACATCTCTTGATTTATGTGGGGGTTGTTTAAAACCAAAAGGACCAGTTTCATCAAATTTAACATGCACTATTTTCTCAAAAATACAATATTTTTTGTTAAAAACTCTATAGGCCTTAGAAGTAGTGGAATAACCTAGGAAGATTCCTTCATTGAATTTGGGTGACCATTTATGTAAGTTATCTTTAGTATTCAATATGAATACATGGAATCAAAATACTCTAAAGTAATAAACTTTATGTTTTTGGACATTCTATAATTCATAAGGTATTTTATTAAGAAAAGTTATAGTTAAAACTTAATTTATAATATAATATTCATTACTTATAATCATTCCCATCAAAAATAGGTGGTCTAGTTGGATTTATATTTTCAATTGATCCAATATTAATACCTTCCATCTTATAAAAAAAAATAATTTTCCACTCCACACGTTAGTGTAGTAAATAGTTATAAACAAAAGATTTGTAAAGAAAAAACAATTGTACTACAGAAAGAAATAAAGAAAGTATTAAATATTAGTGTAAACCTCCTATGATACCAATTTCTGGATCGTAATATAGATGTATATGTATATGAGATGGCACAATATAGTAGGGGTGAATTGTAGGGTTAAAAACATTATATTTAAACACTTAAAAATTAACTTAGTTTAAAAGGTCTTAAACTAATACAATTCACAACCAATAAAAATGACCATACGGGTCTTGGATCAGATGGATATGATCTGATGTAATAACACAAGTAATGAAAAAAAATTATATTTGAATTGAATACAATGATCACAGTAATACAAATGTAAATGATTCTACCATACATTATATAGAATCAATTAATACAATATGTAATGAATGAATCATAATTGAAACAATTACAATTGAAAAGAATAAGAATAGAAAGAAGAAACAAAATGATTCTATTTCTGTTATAACGTGCAGCGGAAATGTAAAGGTATTACAAAAATTTTATCCCAATGAGAAGGGTATCCTTTCACCTAGGATAAAATTTATGTCCTTCCACCACCTTGGTAATCCCTCGATACGATGATCGGAACTACTATCTTAATATCCTTGGAATCCCTCGATTAAGAAGGTAATCAACACCTATGTCTTTCAAACAATTGACAAACCTCGATATGATGATCTTCAGCATGTCTTCATATCCCTGGAAGTCCTCAATATTTATCACAATGATTGGATGCATAAATCAAAACAAATCACTTATAGAAATACAATAACTTAGAACAAGTCGTTCACTTATTGTATATTCAAGGATTTCACACAAAGAAAGAGAGAAGTCGTAGAATCTCTCTCTAGAACTTGATAGAAGCAAAAAAAATAATCTGGTTCAAATGAACTCTTATTTATAGGCCTCAGGTTCCAATAGTCATATTTCCTCAAACGGTTATATTTCTCTAAAAAATTTGGAGTTACTCTGACACCTGGAATTATAACTTTCAAAACAAATAGAATACGTGACGTTGTTTTGATTGGTAAATAACCAACTTAACGATGTTTGCAGTTATGGTGTATATGGTTACAATTCAGAGCAACAATATGTGTAGTTATGATTGAAGACAAAAAATACTTGATTACGATTGTGAAAAAATATATGTAATTACGATTGAAAACAATCAATATATGATTATGATGTAGAATCAATAGCAATTGTGGTTATGATGGAAAACAAAGTGTGTGATTATGATTATAAAATAACATATCTGGTTACATTTTAAAAAACATACATGATAAACAGGAATTAATTTGTGATTTCCAAATCAAAAAGATCAATGGGAAAGTGGAAAGACATTTTGACTCAACACATTTATCCTAGGATCATCGATAGAAGAGTCTAACACTCCCAAAACCCTATGAATATAGTTGGATACCCGCCATTGAGGTCTCTTCTCTTGGGTACCCATTAAGAGAACCCATTATTGGTGCCTTCTCTACCATGAGGCTCTCCACCACCAAACCCTACTCAAGAAACCCGACATAGGTGAGTATGCCGACAGATATTACAAAATCCCTAATACCCGAGCATAATCCCTACTCAAAGTTATGTGCTCTGAAGAAGAGATCATGCACCATATCCATGGAGTATCTATAGATATTAGTAAACCTCGCCAAATATTACACCATAGTTAATCTACCCTACTTTTGATGTATAATCTCATAGATGCACCCTAATTGCAACATGTCTAGATAACACTCCTCTCTGAAGAGATGCTTGATGTCTTACCATGAGACAGTTGACTTGTTGTGTGATAGATTCCATAAACTCTACCATTACCCAGAATATCCCTAAAGAATAATCTTTGTGAGGGCCTCCATCTAATCTTCAGAAATCCTCACAAGGGTGAAAACTTGAGTCACTACCTTTATCAAGTCCTCAACCATCTAAGGGTATATCTCTCCCCAATACATTGGAGGTAATTTTCCTTGGAACTCATAAATTTAACTCGTCTAATGTCCATCATAAAATAGAACTTCTAGCACTACCTTCTTCTCAATGGGTGGTGGTATAGCTAGTAAACTACCCATAGGTGATATCTCTAATACAAGCCCATGTACTGAAGCCTTGTCACTCAGTGGATCATCCTCTTGTTCATACTATGGAATCCAAGCTACATGTCTTCATATAGTAATCCTAAAATAAAAAATATGTACCGCATTAAAATAGTATATCTAGGGATATGACTAATGAAGGACATAGAAATCAAAAACCATTCATATATGATAAATGTGTAAATTGTTTCCCTACAACCAATTTCTATATGTACCGAGTTGAAAAGTAGGTGATAAGAGTCCAGGTGTATGGATATATTGGCCACCTCACAAACACTAGATTCCATGACGTAAAATATAAACTTGAAACACTTTACATAGTTTCACAAAACCAATCTCATGGGCTTCGGTCCTAAGGTATAGCTGACTAATTTGATACCACTCCATCACAACCCATCCCCACAGGGCCTTGACTACGACTACCCTATGACTGCCTCCAATAGTCTTGGGGATGGTGATCGGCACTGAGTATGCATATCACACACATGGGAGGAATTAGCCTTATTTACCTATAAAAAAATCACACATCTACAATCCCATACAATTCTGATATGAAAAAAAATGATACCAACACATGCATACATTTATGATCTCACAATTAGAGTATGTCATTAAAGTGTTGAAAGTGATAAAGAGACCCAAATAAAATCCCTACCAAAACTACATAGATTCAAACCTTCTCAAAGGTAGAGGACTATGATCAAATTAAACCACCCATAAAACACCTTAGTCTATCAAGCTCAATCTATTCTCTACCAGATCCTTATCCTCCTAGGACACCGTCAAATGGGTTGTTGTCTGATAAGAAATGACATGTGCGAGTAGAGACCATGTAGAGGTGAGTATAAAAATACCCCACATGAAACCCTAAAAAACTAAATACAAAACATCAAGAATATTTATATCATAATAAAGATATATCAATCAATTCATAAAAAAAATAACCTAGATATAATCAGGATGGATATCGTTCCTCTAGGTGGTCACAACCAAACTACTAGTTATAGGATTATACATGATGAAATGCTAATTTCAAGAAAATAAACTCCATGATACATTCCATCATCGAAGATATTAATTCAAGATTTCATGATCATTGGGACCCAGCCATGAAATATTAGTAGTCTTAAAAGACTTGATAGTCAAATAGAGGATCACACCCAGGACCATTGGGGGACAGCACAAACCCAATCAGGATAAACCCATTATTTAGGGCATCGTAGTCCAATGATACCACATACCATATTGAAAATGGACTAATATATTGAGGATTAATTACCTTCTTAATGAGGTCATGATGATTTCAAAAAAACCAAACAGGGTATAAAATAATACAGGATCACACTTTGGTCTCATGAAGGGACACGAAAAACTCTATCTGAGACTCATCCTCCATTAGGGATCAAAAAACAAATATGTGCATATAATGCCACATTGTACCCTTGAAAGAATAAACTAGGGGAAAAAATCAACCAATAGTGGTATGTGGTGCATGCTAGGGGTATACGGTGTGTCAATCCAACCCTTGCTTTGTTCGTGTGGTTCTACCTCATAAGATGTGTAAATCTCAATATTCATGGTGTTTAGGAATAATACATGGAATTTAGAGATCACCCGACACTCTACCTATGTCATCTATCCAATCCCATGAATAGTAGACCATGTCTATTTACTTGGTCATGTATGTGTACTCTGACCATGTTTGTACCCATGTAACCTCTGAGTTACACACTGATCCACCAAGCACGAGTCACAGGGCATGTGACAGGGTCACATGGAATATGACATTTAACTATTTGAAGAAACCATAATGATGATGCTAGGGGGGCTACATGGCATGTAATAATGGATTACATGCCATTTAACTCAGGATTTTCCAGATCTGTTGGATTCTTTCTCAGTTTCACATATGCACACCATTGTCGCCACCGCTCTTACATGATATCATAGATACAGGGTTGACCAACACTTCTATCATCAAAGATTCAGATTCTAGTTTTTTAATCTTCTCCCACTCATTCCATTTGTAGCTACATGGTTTAATATGGGATGACTTAATATCAAAAATCCATTCTGATTTTCCTCTGATCATCCTCTTTTTTATTCTCACCTCGATCACACCCTTGATCATGAACCACACCTATTTTATTGTTCATTTGTTCTAAATAACAGTCACACAAAGATAAAATATTAGTTAATTCAACAAACCATATTCCAAATAAAATGACCATAATGAATGTGCATATAAATGGGGGTAGAAATCCACAAACCATATAATTTTAGGAACAAACCTCACACTTTTTTCGTTCAGACTTGATCCATTTTCATATATTTAGAAGAATGAAGAGGGTTATACTCCAAAAAAATTAAATCCATCAATTAAATCTACCATCGATGTATGAATCAATTTTTGTTCGAGGAATTGATTAATGTTTTGGCAGGGATAAAAGAAAGGGATGGAATTAAACAAGTCAAATATACTATATAGAGTTTGGATCAATCACTAACAAAGAATGGTCCTATGTTATCAACTTTAGTGAGATCCACAAAATGTTTTGGGGCATGATCCTAAATCTGGTATCATTCTCTAAGATATCCTCCACAATATCATATCTAATAGTTCCTCTCAAACTATAGTTTATGTGGCCAACCCTAGGGTTGGAAGAATATTCATTCTTAAATATTGGAGTGGGTTTCAACATCAAATAAAATAAAATAAATTTATTTATTTATTTATTTTATTAAATCGGTGTCCATGAAAACGTTTTCACAAATTCCTAATACTGAAAAATGTAATTTCATGCTTAGGGTAAAAACCATGTTCATAAGTCAAAGGTGCCCCCATATTTCTGATTTAGGGCCCCATTCAGGATTTTTTCCACTTTTTTAGGAAAACATCAAACACATGATATTAATATATTTAATATATTTCAAAAATTAATTCTAGATAAATCAGGCCTTATAATATCACGCAGTCTCCATGCCTAGATCCAAAAGTAATACATGGAAAAATCATAGTTGTTACATGTTCATCACACATTCTAGTACTTATTATCTCATGAGATGTCTATATTTACCCAATTCATTGTAGGACAATATAATTATGGTCCCACCCATCATATAATCATAACCCATTCAATTATTTTCAATAATATCATAAATAAATCATCATATATCATAACCCAAGGAAATGAAATCATTTTCATAAATATTCCAACAATTATTAATATCACAACCTATGGAAAATAAATAATCTTCATAAATATCTCACCATCAAAATTATAAACCATAAAAAGGAGGATTAAGGATTCTATCCTAGGTTCATTTTCATATTAATGTTTAAGTAACATCAAGGGATGATAACATAGACATAAATTAATTTAATAGATCACTTTGTAAATTTCTTGGGAGAAATGATACTTTCATTTTGAAATCACTTACTTAAGATCTATAAATTTATAAATATTATAGAAAAAATCATTTAAATTAACCTTGGAAAAATATAAAGGAATATTAAGAGTATTTATTGGTTATGATTCTTGAAAAATCATTTCATTTTGTGTATGTAAAAAAATCATTTAAAATTTTTAGTAAAAAGCTAAAAGTACCACATTTGAATAATAGAAAGGATATTCCTTTTAAAATATTGTCTAAAAATCCAATCATGGATAAAAATAGAATTATAAAATCATAGGATAATATTTATAAATTTCTTTATGATAATTTTAGAAAAAATAGATATTTATATAAAATGATTTTCAACCAAAGAGATTAATGAATTCAATTTTTATTAAAATATAATTTTTGATCTAATAAGTACATAAAGACTGCTAAATGAAATAGAAATATATAATCTTTAGAAATAAAAATAGGATAAAATAATATAATAGATTATTGAGATATTTATTATGATATTTCATATCTAGAAAAGTAATCATAATCAATCCCAATAATAAGTGAGATTGTAACAAAAATTCCTTTCCTCGAGTTTGAAATTAATAAAAAGTGATTTAAAATAATTTATAATAAATATAAATTTATTTTATTATATAAAATAATAATTTAAATACTTATAATACCATAAATTGTTATATTATAACATTTGAATGCCCATTTTTTAATAATTCTAGGTTAAAATCATCAATTCAGGGTGTTAACTATTTCATTTTTTATTAGAATTTCATTTTGATAGTTCCTATAATGTTACATTTATCATTGTTACAAATTTTCCACAATATATATGATTATATAAATATAATATATTTAAATTATATGTATACTTATATTCATCTATAAATTCTAGATATGGAAAATTTAATCACAGCATCATAGAGATGGTAGGTAGTACATACGCATAAATGTTGTTTTCACTTTTCAAAAAATGGAACAAAAGAATTGAAAACTATAATTAACCATTAAAAATAATTATAATAACATATATATAATATATATTCATTAAATATATCCTTATTATCATCCATGAAAATAGTAATATAAATTTAACCACATCGCTTCATAGAGGTCATAGTCCACACGCATGCATGAGGGACAATAACATTTTCCAATGGATTTCATTGTAAAAAGAAAGATATAATATTATAATTCCAGAAGAAGAATTATATAATAGATATAATATATAAAAATTATAACCATCATAATAAATATCAATGAATGATGGTGATGGAAAATAAATTGTATCCCTGTATGGAGGTGGTAGTCCAAACGTAAGCATGAGAAATAATTTCACTTCCCATTTGATGGGAAGGAGAGTGGATATTAGTGGTTAAATAATAATGATAACTTTTAAGAATATTGATTATACATAATTTATTATTTTATGAATAATAATATATATTTAGTGGATGTATAAGAGGAAATAAATTGAAAGATGTCAGGTAAGATGATTACCTCTCCTTCAGAAATCCTCCTTTGTTTCAATTATTAAGGACTCTTGGAATGGAATTATAAGTGAAAAATAACCTCCAATTAAGGTATAGGGAAGTTTCATAAGAGATTATGTTAGTGTTTTGAATATGTATCAGGCCAATAGTGGTGTAAATAATATAACTGATGGGTGTCCTTTTATATTTGGGGGTGAGGAAACCCTTGAAATTTATTAAATGATTAAAATATAATATTTTATTTCACTAGAAAAAATGCTTCCAAATTGATGGATAATAAAATATGGGACAATATGAGTTTGAAATGTGTCTATAAAATTAGATTAACACATGTTTAATTGGAAAATTTACACTTATCTATTTGTTTAAACCCATGTAAACTCGTTTTAACCTTAACCACAGTGAATGTTTTTTAAGGTTATTAGAATTCATTATGAAAAAAATGAATGAGGAATCACTAATTTTTTTTAAAATTACGATTAAAAATATGGAATCCATTTAAAAAATATGAATATTTAAAATTATGAGAATTTACTTTTAAAATAATCTTACAAAATGGGATGAAAAATAGTTTTAAAAAAATATTTTCTTAAGAATACTATGTTTTTATATGAAAATACATATTATAATAATTAAAATGACTATAATTATATTATTAATAATATAAATGAAATTTAATTACACTAAAAACAATTAAAATCCAAATAAAAAATTTTCAATTCTCAAAAAATAGACAATTTTCAATATAAATTTGTATTTTTCACTATTCATTAAAAAATAATTTTTTTAGATAATTGTAAAAAAATAACCCAAATATAATTTGAAAATGTTAATTAAAAATTATTTTTATTTTTTAAAATAAGTCCTCTTAATGTGGAAAGAATTAATTATGTTATTTTATCACCAAAATATGTAAAACCCATTTTTAAGGAAAAAGTACTTTTTGAAGCATATAAATACTTTACTAAAAATTATATTATTATTTAAAAATATATTTGATTTATATAAAACATATATATATATATATATAATTTTTATATACCTATTCTTACCACTAATTTAACTGCTTTGTTGTAATATTATATTATATTATGTTTTACTTATAATCGGGATTACAAGTATTGAAAGATATTGAAGAAATTAAATTTATTTAGAAAAATATATCATAAATTCTAAAGTAGTTACATTATACCACCACTAAAATTATTTTTACCTTTAATTTCCATCAATCTCGTACAAAAAATAGGATATATTTCTTTTTTTATATCCTCAGGTTCCCACATAGCTTTATTGAATGTATGATTCCTCCATAGAACTTTAACTTGGTGAGTAGTCTTATTTTGTAACACTTTATCTCTTTAATGTAATATTTGTACTAGTTATTCAGCATAGGAAAGATCATGTTCCAAAAATATGACATATGAATTTAGTACATGTGAAGGATCATGTACGCACATCCTTAGGAGAGATACACAGTATACATCATGAACTTGAGAGAGGTTCAGTAGAACAACCAATAGATAAGTTACTATCCCTATACTATCAATAATATCAAATGGGACAATATACCTAGAGAATATAATTTCATTAATTATGATTATCATGAACTTCTTTTAAGGTGAAATTACCAGGAATACCTTCTCACCAACATTGAATCCAATATTTCTCCAATAAATGTCAATGTGTCTTTTTTGACAACACAAATATTCCATAATGTGTTGATGAATGGAGTTGACTTTATATGCCATTTCCTCACCTATATTAGGTTCAGCTAGTTTTCATTCTATGAAATCATTTCATAAAATTAGATCTCTATATTTCTTTCAATATAAGGCTTTATAAGGATCCATCTGAATTATTGAATGAAAGCAATTTTTTTATGAAAAATTGATTAGAGGAAGGTATTGATTGCAACCACCTTTGAAATTGATCGAACAATACCTAAACATATTATCTAGGGTATGAATGGTTATATCAGCCTAACCATATATTATAGGATGATAATAAATATTTAAATACAATTCTAATTCTATATCTTTCTAAAGACTTAACTAGAATATCGAGACAATCCTCATATCCTGATTAGATACAACAGAATGTGGTACTACATGTAACCTTACAACATCCTTAAGGTATATTCTAGAAATATAAAAAGATATAAATATACTATAATAGATATAAATTGTTCTGAATTATTATTTTTTTTAACTAAAAAGAAATATTACTATGGCCTTTATATATTTTTGGGAGTCTATTGATAGAATCCATGGTTGTGTTTTCTCATTTTCATCCTAGTATGGGTAATGGTCATAAAAAACCCCTAGACATTTATCACTCTGAATTAACTTTCTATGAATAAATACAATAAGATTTATAATCTAAAATATCCCTCATCATTTTTTCCCACCATAAATACTCATTCATGTATCTATACATATTTTTACTTCAATTATGAATAGAGAATGATGAACTATGAGATTCATCCAATATCTCTTTCATATTTTATGGTATTTATGGGATACACACACATGTCCTAAACATTATCATTCCACCATAATCAAGGTTCAACCTAGGAACATTTCTCACCTTATTTGGAAGTTATAAATATTACTTTTTTTCCTCTTTAATCATTACCTTGATAGATGGTTGGACACTTATTTGAAAAATATAACATTTCCCCCTTCCATCAATATTTATAGGTCCATAAAATGAAACTCTAGAAATATTGGATCTTTTTTATCTTCATCATATACATCTTAGCATAATCCTTTTGATTCAAAGAATCTACCTCTTTTTTTACTTTACTAGGGTGGTAAAGTATAGAGAAATCTCATATTTTTATCAATTTTAACCATCTTCTTTGGAACTTATTCTGCTCCTTTTGTGTTGTGATAGAGTTCACACTTTTATGAGTCATATATATATATATATATAATTATTTTATCTAGTAATATAATTCATCTATATTGTTATTTTAAAATTTAATATAGATAACTCTAAATCTTGATTCGGGTAATTTTTATCATGAACATTCAATTTTTTTTAGGTTTAAGCTATCATCATATCATTCTACATGAGGACACATCATAATATCTTCATAGATGAATCAATAAATATCACTAACCCATCTACAATTTAGGGTACTATAAGAATTGTTTTGATGATTAACCATATCATAATTCCTTAAAATTTCCCTCACGTTCATCTATCTAAATGAATTTGACTCCCTTATAAGTTAAATTGGTGAGTATATTTTACAAATATGATAAATTTTCAACAAATCATTGATAATATCCATGTAAAACAATAAAAATATGGATCACAAGCACTATGGTTTTTTTTTCTACCGATGTTAAATAAATTCCATATTTGATGGGTCAACCGATATACCCTATCTTAAAATTATATAACACTATAATAAAAAAAATTGAAGCCAAAATACAAACTTTGAAAAAAAATTCATACATATTATACTTCCTTAAGGACTTCTGTGAAATCCTTAAGTATTCTACATACTCATCTTTCATATTGTAATATTTAATAAAATAAACTATAAATATTACTACAAACTGATCATGGTAATATTGGAACACTATATCTATGAAATCCATAAAGATTGATGGGGCACTAGAAACACAAAATAATATCACTATAAATACATTGTGTTCATACCACATAAAGAAGGTTGTTTTGGTTATGTATTCTCTTTTTTATTCTCAAATGATAGTATCCAAATTGAGTACCAATATTTGAAAATTATTTAGATCTTCCTAGTTGTTCAAATAATTCATCAATACAGGGATGATGATATTTATTATTTATTGTGATATTTTTATGCTAGCGATAATCAATAAATATTCATATTGATCTGCATTTATTCTTAATAAAAATAATAAGTGCACACCATGGTGATGCACTTAGTAGAATTAATCCCTTTTAAATCATCTCTAAGAGATGGTTTTTCAATTATTTTAAATCAATATATGTTATTATATATAGATTCTTTGAAATAGGTATATCACACGGTATGACTTATGTTGAAAACTCGACTTCATTATTCCATGGATGACTAGTAATATCATCTATAAATACTTATCTAAACTCCCACACATTATGAATATCTTTATTTTAGATTTTCTCCCCAACCATCTTAGATAATAACCCTGTTTGAATAGGAATCAAGACTCATATAATAGATGTGATTCCATTGGAAGTTCAAATTTATCATCACATTATTAGATGATCATAGTATTTGTTGTAATATCAAATATGGAATACCCTACAATGTAATTTATGTAATATTTATGTATATAAATCCAATCAATGCCTAAGATAAGGTCAATTTAATTTGAGGGAAAATAATAATATTTTTAGGAAGAACATTCCCACAAACTTCAATTAGGGAAGAATCGTACACTTGAAATGTTATCATAGTACCATTAGGGGGTTTCAATAATAATTAAATAACTAATTATTTAGGTAGTATTTTTATAACCTTATAAAATTATTTAGATATAAAATATTGGGTATATCCATAATTGAATATGACATTAGTAGTTATAGAGTGACTTGTAAGTGTACCTTTCACCACTTCGTTATCGTACCACACATCAAAAATTGTGATCATGTTATATTTCCCATTGTATATAGGCATAATAGGTTTATAACTTCATTAATAATCATTAACCTTAGTATTTTAGTACTAGTCAGCATAATTCACATACTCAATGCATTTGAAACACTGTAGTGTGGGTGGTGAAATCTATGGAGATTTCTCTTTTTGGGTATCATTAGATAACTTATTCCCATTATAATGGAATTATATGTCAGTTTCATTCCATTCAAAGAATAAAATATTTACCATTTTCATTTAGATAATTTCCTCCATGTTTACTTCTACTCTTTGACCATAAAAGAAATCTCATATTTTTCTCTTAAGGGATTTTTGAATTTCCTTTCAATTAAAACTTTCTTTTCATATAAAAACCATGATATTGATAGGTAACACCAGTCTCAATTTCCACATTTATATCACATCAAATAAATTATTCATAGATAATAAAATTCCCTATTCCTAATTACCTTTAAAGAATTTGTTTTATGACACTTCATAATCAATCATCCTTAAATTCAATTGTATGATACTACCATTAGTGTGTTGTAAAATTATTGTAAACTTTTATTTATATATACTTTTAGATACATCATACTTATATTTTATCTCAAATAATTTCTTTTTTTCTTTAATAATAATAATGAGAGTAAAATAAATACTGAAAAATAATCTCCTAAATTGATCCCACTCCATGAATTCAGTTCTATCACATAGCCTCATGTTCATGATATAACTCCATCATTGATCTACTTATAATATTGAAAAATAAACATATAAAAAAAATTTCTTCATTATGAACAATTTGAAAGGGAAAATATATATTTATTTTTACTAATCCATTACTCAGCAACTAGTGGGTCAACATAACCCCTAAAATATGGTTGATGTTTCCTTAGGAAGGAATCAACAGAATGTGATTCCCTTATTTCATATTTGGAATCATAGAATGATTCATAGCTTTTGAAATTTGTGTAATAATAAAAATAATATGTTCTCTTTATTTTACCATTAAATTTAATTTCTTATGAGGATAATAATTACATTATCCATAAAATTTCTAATTAAAATAATTCTTTTCAGTTTTAACCATTAACTAAAACAAACAATAACAGTGTGTAAAATAATAATCATAGTGGGAACCAGTATAATCGTGGATAATTATTTATAGGATATATAAATCATGACACATTAATATAAATTTATGAAAAATAATTCTTATCCTAGGTCATTAATAGTATTCACCTATTTAAATCATTCATAATGGTTTATAAAGATAATGAGATTTATCAAATCCTATCCTCGAGAGTTTCAAAAAAATTATAGAAAGGGAATAATCACTAAGTACCACAATTATGGTTGAGATATACAAAACAAACTATTTTCATGTTTATTACCCTATGATGTATTTTATAAAATACTACATCCATTTGTAGTATCTAGGGAGGGTTGTTTATCTATGAAAAAAACACTAATTTTGTTATCATAACATAGGACATTCTCCTTTATGAAGGATTATCTTATAGGTTATCACTAATGTTTTCTCAACCTAGTTTCTAAAGATAAATAAACCATTATATGATTTAAACTATAAATACCCACACATTTCATATATAAATACCACTTCTTATTATATTAATATTCAATAAAAACATTCTGGTCTATTTCGGAATCATATATGCCATTTATATTTGGAAACATGGTTACAAAAACAACTAATTCATATGTGATACATATAATCTCCAAATATTTTCTTCATAACATGCACACATGTGAAATATAGAACACTTAAATAAATTATTCATAACATAGGGAAGGAAAATAAAAGAAAGGGTGAGCTCTTATGCTCAATAAGGGTAAACAAGATAGATAAATATGATCACTTAAACATATGATGAGAATAATGGTATGAGAACGTGAGAATAACATTTGAGAACAATAAAATGAATATCATTTATCATAATCATGAATTAGTGTGTAAATCTTATTATTTCATAAGAAATGAATTGTAAATGAATCAAAAAATAATAATCCATGAAATCATAACATTGGCATGAGGAAAAAAATTTTGGAATATATATAAGCATGTAAAATAAATCCCTTAGTCAAGGATCATAGATTGGACTATCATAGTGGATTGGGATCATTCCTCATTCAATCATATCATTATTCAAGGTTCACACTCAAGACTATCATAGTGGATAGAGTCCCTTATTGAGATGGGTTCACTCCCCATTCCATTCCTTATTATCTAATGAGATTTTTATCTTTTTCCAATGCATTTGGGAGTTACATAATTCTATTCCCACCTATAACATAATCATAATAAATTCATATGTGTTTCAAAAGATCATAAATCACTCATCATATATCATTAACCATTTAAAGTAAACTTATTTAATAATTATTATAAAAATTCATCATATTATAACCCCTGTAAAATTGAATGGTTTCATAATCATCTCATCATTTTAATCACAAACCACATAGAGAAAGAATAAGGATGGTATATTTCGATCATATCCATAGTAAATAAAAAGTTATATCAAATTATGTTCTTATAAACATAAATTCCATTTAAAATAACATGTAAAATTTATTGGTGAAAATACCCTTTTCATTTTGAAATCAATTACCTTAAATATAAAAATTTCCCAAATATTAATGAAAATAGTTTCTTTTAAAATATCCTTTTAAACTTGTAATTTTAGGGTCAAATGGTTGATTGTTGGTGATGGAAATAAATTCTATTCATGATTTTTATATGAAAATAAATATTTCCTTCCCATTTTTAGTAAAAATTCTAAATAACCACATTTAGAAAATGAAACATACAAATTTCAATCATATTTTTTAAAAAATCAATGATTTTATAATTATTATTAATGTTTATAACCCTGAATATAAATGAATTATCAAATTATGGGTAATTTTAAGTGTGTAATTAAAATGTTACAAACATAATAAATTACATACGAGTTGAAATTGGGAATTTATTTTCTACCTTCTTTTGAAAATATATTTAATTTTTGAAGTTTTTCAAGTATAATAAAAAATGGTCAAGACCTCTACATACCTTCAACTAGAGACCACGCACCACATAGCTATCCAAATTGGGTCGGCTAGTCATACAGCCTACCAGGAGGACTAGCAAGAGATAGCAGACCATGGGGGCATCAAGACCGTGCAGTGTCACATGGGGGATCATGCCCGCATGGATTATAAAAAAGCCACAGACTGAGAGTTTTTTAAAATAGTATTGAAACCCAAATAGTGACATGAGGAGAGTGTCGCTGGAATGGGGTAGTTCATGACATCAGGTGGGAGTCCTCCAGCTCTTACATTAATTCATTAATGTGGGATCCCCATTTATTTTATTATAAAGTAGTTCACCCCACGCTATTGTTTCTATGTGGGATACATTCTTTGTAGTTAATGTTCATCCTTCATAAAATACACATGAAGAGCATTTAAATTCATCTCACACACTACTCAGATACTTCTTCTCCACCATACTCCATCGTCAACCACACCACATCCACCTTCTTCCTTGGCCTATTTCCACTTTCATCATCAGAGACCTACATTTCTGTCACCCCCAAATATCCGGGTCAATCCATCCTCTACTATAGAAACACAAAGACACTATGGATCATCTCTTTCACCCTCAATGACCTCTATTAGACATTTCAAATCTCATTTGACCACGAATAAGGCCGACTGAGAAGAGGGAGTCTCCAATATCATTGATACACTTCATCATCCACACCAATATGGAGCATGCCACATATCAAGTCCACTAAATTCACTATATCCACCATTGGATATTTTTTCCAATGTTTAATCATGATCCCCCATTGGATATTTTTCTGAATGGTGACTTGTGATCCATCATTGATTCCAACAGTGCCTTAGGAGCCACTATTGAATCCAACAATGACTCGTGATCCACCTTTGGAAATTTTTGCAATGGTGACTCATGTTCCATCATTAGATACAATGGTGAATCATGATATACCATTGATCAAATAGTGACTTGAGATCTACCATTGAGTGGTTTCCACCACCATTCACACAATCTTCCTTTTCTACATACAAACCCCTAGAAAAACACCATGGAAACCTGAGTAGCTTGGTTTGTGAAAATTTTACACCACTATAGCACCTTCTTTCATTGTTTCTTTTGAATATAAGATCATCTTCTCTAGCTCCATTCATCCCAATTTTAACTTCGTTATTCATCCAAAAACTATTAAGTATGGATGAGGTTTGATGGGAACCATATCCACTCTTTATTTCCGCCCAACCAAGATCCCACTATTGGTTTTACATGAAGAAGAAGTGCGCTTCTGACCACTGTGAAGGCTTGATGAGGTCTGAGGGACACTTCCATGACATTAGAGTACTACCCATTGTTTTTATCACATCACCAAGTTTTTTACTTAATTTCAAAAATATCAATCCCCTCCATGTATACCATTAACGAGATGAGGGAATGGGGAATTCCAATTCCATGTCCACACAGAGAATTTAAAAGCAACCATGCAATTCAGGTGTTTCTATATTTACACCCTGAGTATCATAGATATTAAATATTCAGATTTAAATAAATATATAACAAATAGGATGAAGATCTAGGGGGTTAAATAAACTTGAAGGGAGTATTCACTTCATACATATGAAAATGGTTATGGACCCGAAGGGAGAGACACATATTACTGCTATGGAGACTCTATTGTTAAATTTTTTATTTTCTTTCAGCTTCCATTATGTCATTATCCTCATATTCCACCATTTTCTCATTTTTAATAGATGTGTAGACCCTTTCTATGATCAGGTGAAGTAGAGGTGAATCGTTGTAATGTCAGAGTCTTAGTTATAATAAAATTCATCTATCTATTTGATTTTCTAAATGGTTTTCAATTTATGAATTCATAGTTTTAATGAGATGTGATTCTGTTTTGTTTCAGTAGAAAATATACATAAATTTCCTTGATGTAATAATTTTATTCTCACTCTTCTTGGTATTAGATCACAGGGATTGGGTGATCTAGTGTGAGGGAGAAAAGTTCTTAGTGATTGATAAACACTTGGGAAAGACAAGGTGGTCTAATATGAGAACTTAGGGTACTCAGTTCATGATTTAGAATTACTTAAGTGGTCTAGGGTAAATCCATTTTACTTTTCACAATTTGAAGGAGAATAGTCTAACCAAGGAAACTGGGAGGACTATTATCACTATCAACAAATTTTTAATCAAGTATAGAAAAGGAAAAATTATTATTTATCAATTCATTAAAATTATTAACCAAAACAAAAGATTAAATTTCAAAGTTCCATGATAGTATTATATAAGGGAATAAAAATCTAAAACCTAGTCACTCTTCTCTAAAATTTTATTCATAAACCAAGTACCTTGCTTCCTAGTTATTAAAATTCATGATTTTTTTAAAAAAAAAATTCTATCCATGACATCTTGATTCAAAACATAACTCTTGGGAGATCACATAGGTAAAACCTACTAATAAAAACTTGTGTGGAATCAAATAGATTTTTTAAAACTCCATGACTGGGTAGTATCGAAACAAGGCACCATTTCTGGGGAGTTTGTGTTTAATCAATCCCAAAACATGTATTTTTAGGAACTCTAATGGGGAAATATTATATTTTGACACTGATATCGAAAGGACTATGTTGGGAAGTCTTAGGGATATTAACCTAGAGAACCCCTCTGAACAAATCATGTTATAATACTTGAGTAACACATCAACTGCTCACTCGAATCCAACATCCATGGTACTCAACCCAAAAAAATCTAAAAGGAAGTGAAACTAGAAATTCTATAATTCCTAGTTAAATTATAATAGGGGAAACCATTCCACCTGTATAAGAGGACAAGAAGTAAGAGGAAGAAACCAATAAAATATTTGGGAATGAGAGGCCAAAAAATCCATTGAAAAAAAGTAAAAGGGATAATAAAGTCAACCCCATTACATTCCCAAAAATATTTATAGAATCTAGGATGGTTGAGGAGGATAAATTTCAAAAACAAAAATCAGTATTCATTTCAAAAGGTTAAAATGAATGTACCCCTCTTATAAGACATCATGAAAAGTCCAAAATGGAATAAATTAATAAAAAAAATTTACACCAAGAGAGAGAGGTTATATGGGAATTAAATAATCAACCATGTAATAATTTTTTCAACCATTATCACACCACCATTACCCAAAAAAATTTAAATACATAGGGAAATTCTTTATTCCATATACCATTAGTTCTTTAAAAATTTTGATTCTTTTTTTATGAATTTGGTTCCTCAATTAATTTAATATATAACTCTATCTTTTCATCCATGAAAATAGATAAATTGAATCCCAATAGAGTGGTTTTCCAACTAAAAAACAGATCCAGTGTCTTCCTTACTGGAGCTTTGGAGGATGTGATAGTGGGAGTGGAAGTACCGATTTTTTTCAAAAGATTTATATGTGCTGATAATGGAGGATGATAAAGAATTTGTTAATTCAACCATAATTTTGGAAAGTCCATTCCTAAAGATGGAAAATGCGGTCATCAATATACATGAAGGAACCATAATAATGAAACTTGGAGATAGTAAGGTGTACTTAAATGTTCTTGAATCCAATAGGAACTCATCAAACAAGTAGTCACTCTTTGCAATAAGACATGAAGAAGGTATTGAGCCCATGGAAGACTCAAGTATGCTTAGATAATTTTTACACTTATGAAATGAGCTTTTTTCTAGATATATCTAGGAATACTTGAATACTATATCATATGAAATTTCTTATCAATAATAACTAACATCTGAATTTTTTTATAATTTTCTAGAGGAACCAAATATTATATCCATTTCTAAGGAAAATCAATCTATTGAAATTGGTAATTTTAATTCAATATCATCTCTAGAAGAGCCCCCAAACCTAGAACTAAAACCACTCCCCTGTGACTTAAAATATTTTTGTCTCATGGAAAGAGAAAAATTTCCAGTGATCATTACTTACCACCCATCCCAAGACCAAGAGAAAAATCAGATTGAATTTTTAAAAAAACATTCAATCCATAGGGTGGATCCTTAGATATATCCCTATAATTAACCCTAAGTTGTGCTCCCATATAATTAAAATAGATTGAGACTCTAGACCTATTAGGTAACCCTAGAGGAAACTAAACTCTACCATTACAGAAGTAGTTAAAAAAGAAATTCATAAACTATTAGATGGAGACATAATACACCTAATTTATTAGTCATAAGGGGTCAATTACATTCATTTAGTTCCCAATATAACTAGTTTGAAAATTTTGACAAATGAGAACAATAAATAAATCCTAATGTGATTCGAAGAAATTTGGAGGGTATGAATTGACTACAGAAAACTAAATCATGTCACCCGAAAAGATCACTTCCCCATCCAATTCATATACCAAATGAAATAAAGGTTGGAAGGTATGACACAAATACTATTTTTTTGGATGGATTCCCTGGTTAATTTTGGTACTCATTTCCCTATAAGTTCAATATAATAAAACATTCACCATCCCCTTCAATACCTTTTCATACAAAAGGATTCCTTTTGTCTTGTTAAATGATATAGGTAAATTCTAGTAGTTTATGGTCATTATTTTATCATATCATATATAATATTTCCTATAGGTATTATATTATGACTTTACTATTTTTGTAAAATATTTTTATCACTACTTGGGGAACCAAGAAAAAATATATTAAAACATTCATAGAGAAAACCCTTGTTTTGAACTTTGAGAAGTTCCACTTTATGGTTGAAAAGGAGACATAGTTGTGTCATATCAATTCAAAAAAAATTATTTAGGTAGATAAATATAATTCTGAAGTAATAAATTATTTTCCATATCCCACCTATGTTTAACATATAAGATCATTTTTAGACCATGTAGGGTTTTATAAAAGATTCATCCATAACATTAGTAATATTGGTCTACCCCTTTCAAGGTTACTTTTAAATGAATATGAATTTGTTTTTAATAATGATTGTATAAATTAATTTGATTAGATGGAGTAAAATTTGGTTGCCCCACCAATTATGGAACCACAAGATTGGGAGAACCTATTTGAGTTGTTGTTTGATTCTGCAAATCAAGTTGTAGGATTATTACACTCCCAATAAATTTAAAGAAGATCACAAGTCATAATATATGCCTCATGAACCAAGGATGAAACTTAGATCAATTATACAAATATTGAAAAATAATTTATTGATGTCTTATTTTAATTTGAAAATTTTAAATCTTATTTACTAGGAACAAAAGTGATCTTATTTTCTGATCATACTACACTTGGGTACTTGATAAAGAAAGATGATGTTAACCTAAGGGTGGTGACATGGAAACTACTCTTACAAGAATTAAACCTAGAGATCAATTAAAATAAGGGAACTAAAAATGTTGTAGAAAATCACATTAGTAGACTCCCAAACACTGCTAAAATATAAATTCTAGAACTGACACCGCTTAGGGATCATATACCTGGAGAGAAACTGTACATAGTTAAAGGTGAAGTAACATGGTATGCTGATTTATTAACTTATTTGTCCACCTATGAGGTACCATATCACCTTAACTATCATCATAAGTACAAACTTAAATCTTAAACCTTGTTCTATATTTGGTAAGATCCTTTAATATGGAAAATTTTTAATGATCAAGTCATGACGATGTGTTACCGAAATGTGAAATATAATTTTTTTCCAATTTGGTCAAAAAATGTCTTCTAGATGCCACTTTATACCTTATATAATTTCCATAATAGTTTTTGAATTAGGAATCTATTATCCAAACTTACTTAAATATTCTCATTATTTTTTTGAAATAAGTGACAAGTGTCAATATTCTATAAATATTTCAAAAACATTAAAGATTCTCCAAAACCCCATAAATTTTTGTGAAATCTTTGAAATATTGGTAATTTATTTTATGGGACCCTTTCCCATGTATTTTTTGAATTCATAAATTTTCTTTTTTTAGATTATGTCTTTAAATGCATGGAAGATATGGCCACCAAAAATGAGGATGACAATATTTTTTTATTCTGTAAGGACTAACATGTTTTTTAGGTTTGGAGTTACAAGGTCTATAATCAATGACCAAGGTACACATTTTTACAATAGAGCGATGGAGGCTATGCTAAAAAAATTATGGGGTTCACCACAAGACATTAACACCTTATAATCCTCAAACGAATTCCCAATATGATGTATCCAACTAGAAGATCAAAGGAATTTTGGATAAAACGGTTAATTCTAAACAAATGGTTTGGAAAAAAAGATATGAAGGTGCCTTATGGGAATACTGCATAGCTTACAATATTCCTCTATGTATGATCCCATATAGGATGGTTTGTGGGAAAAGTTTTCACCTTCTGATGGAACAAAAGAACCAAACCTGTTATGCTATTAAATATATGAATTTGAATTTAGCGAGTACATAGAAATAGGGAAGTCTCCAGCAGTAGGAACTGAAGGAAATTATATGAGAGGCTTTCAAAAACTCAAGAATTTATATAGATATAACCAATGTTGGAGATTAAAAAACTTATCTATTAAAATACCTTCCAATATGGAGACCAATTCCTGATCTACAATTAAAGAATGAATTTAATTCCAAATAATATATGTTACATGTGTAAAGGACCTTTTATAGTTACTACTATCAATCACTTTGGTGAAATTTTGATTAAGAGATAATATGATAGAAACCCATTCACTATCAATGGGAAGAGACTGAAAACGTTCCATGGGAATATAACTCAAGAACTGATGGAGGATCTCAGACTCTTCTAACCCATCTACTAATATTTCTCATGAGGTTACGTCAAGACAATGAAATTAACCAATGGTGCTTTCGTGTGGTAACCTGAGTTTTACTGATTTCCTAGGATTTAGGATTTGGTAACCTCTCCTCTTATTCCCTAGATAAATAGTGGAATTTTTCTTATACTGGTATGTTTCGTTTTATAGGATCACCTTGAATGACATAAATAGGAAACCTTGTGATCTGATAATGGAGTAGAGAAAAAAAACTATATGGGAACATGGAGTTTATTCTATCATTCTTTATATTTGATACATTTTGCATTATTTTGAAAATATTTTATAAAATATGAATTCTAGTAACAATGTTAAATTATAAATTGCATGACCATGCTTGAATTTATACTTTTCTTGACTTATCTAGGAGACATTCATATCTTAGGAATCTTGTTATTCCATGTTTTCTATTTCAATTTTAATGAGAATGAATAAGTAAAATATGTAATTAGAAGATTAAATTGAAACATGGATATTAAAATGAGGACTCATACTTAGAGGCGGTTAGTTAATTCTGCTAAATGAAATTTCCTATAATTTTTTCATGATTTGAATTTATAAAATTCATATGAATTGATATTTTATTATTATTCATTCCTTGAGTGATTCTCTAATATCATATTTACCATCCCCAAGAGGATTTCTAGACTAAGTAATTTTGAATTATTCTTGATCATATTTCTTGACTGATCTTGGGACATGTAACCTTAGAAAGAATTACTTTGAACTTGTAAATGATAATGACTATGAAAAAACATATTTAAAATGATTTAGATGACTTCTTAAAATAAATTATCCAAAATCTCACCTTTTCATCAATCATTTTTTAGCCCATAGAGACCATGAATGACCTTGTTAGGAATGAGCCATGTTTCAAGACATTTTTATCCATTCCTATCTTCCTCTTAGTATACGCATTATATTTTTAAATTGAACTATAAGGGTGAATGGGGTCATGAATAAAGGGATGGTTTTCATTATAAGGAAGAAGTGTGGGGGTGATACATGTGGTAATAATGAGAACAGTTTATATTAATTTTACTCTTTATTTTTCCCCCTATTAAATAAAAAAGTTAAAATGAAAAAAAAAAGAACTAAAAAATGGGTTTTGATTTTTTAAAAGAAAAAATCAACATTACTAGACCTGTGATTTTTTTTATATGTGGCTATGCGGTGGATTTGAGGTTCATTCCAATCATAACTCTCGAAAAAGAAAAAAATGAAAAAAAAAATATTGAAAAAACAAACAAAAATTAAAATTAAGATAAAAATTCAAGAGGGTGCAGAAATCATTCATTATGATCTCTTTTGATCATAACCATTACATTGAGTTTTGGGGGAAGTTAGAGTTATTACAAATTTGATGGGGGGAATTTCAGGGAGTTTTTACTTTTGTTATCATGAATTGTATATTATAGATAAACCTCCTCCTTGAGACTTAATTTTTATATATAAATTCATACCTACCATAATCCTCAATTTCATTAGAACCCTAATGAAAATCCATCCTGATTATATGTTTCTTTATTCTTCACAAAGTAGAGTAAAGAGTTTATTTATAAGACTATGGATAAAGATCATGTTCTCATGATATGATCATAATTCCACTTGAATTGTATCATGAGATATGATATAAAATATTCAAGTGAGGTAAATAATGATTTTTCATGTTTAATAAAAAAAATTGAGGAACTTTAAAGAATGAAAGAAGAAGTTACACCATTTTCATAAGGAAAAAAGTGCAATAATTGTATTTATTGTTTCATTGGAAAATGGGAAATTGAATTGATATTTTATGTGAAATTTGAAAATATTATTTGAAATTGATGATTGTTTAATTTTATTTCTTTTAAATTATAATAATGATAACTTTAGGTCCCTTTAATTATTAATGTTCAGATTTAACGCTTGAGGACAAGCAAGTTTTATGTTTTGGGTAGTTGAAAAATAAAAATTTCATGCATATTTTAAATTGTTTTTTCAATGATTTTATAATGATTTTGAATTTAAATACCCATGAATTTCAATGATTTATCAAATTATGGGTAATTTGAAGTGTGTAATTAAAATGGTTCAAAATTATTATATTACTTATGAGTTAAAATTGGGAATTTATTTTCTATATTCTATTGAAAATTTATTTAATTTTTGAAGTTTTTTAGGAATATAAAAATGTACATGAAATTTTTAGGCCTTTAATCAAGGGATTTCACCACATAGACATCACATGAGGCCCATCTAGATATGAGACCCACCAGGAGTGCCTGCTAGAGTCAGTGGAGAATGGGGCATCAAGATCGTGTAGTGGCCTATGGGAATTATAGCTAGGTTGTTGTCTGGAAGTTCCATCCCATGTTAGTGAAACCCATATAGCAATGGGATGAGTGTGTCACAAGAATGTGGTATTGCACAGTGGGGGAGAGAGTTCTTAGGCTCCCTTATGACTTTATTGAGGTGGGTGCCCCAAGGATTTTTGTATAAAGGAGAACACCCTTGCTCCATAATTTCAATGTGGGATACATTCTTTGTAGGTATTGTTCATTCTTCAAAATATATATGTGATACCTATTGAAATTATTCCACAAACTAATTAGATATTTTGGATCCATCAAACTAAATTTCCTACCATGCTTCTACCACCTTATTCCTTATCCCATCATGGTTTCCATCATCTAAAACCTCCATTACTATCACCCCCAAATCTAGAGCTCGAGCCTTCCACCCCAGACGAAGCACCCAGTCACCTTGAATAATCTCTTGCACCCTCATCAACCTCCATGATCCTTTTCAAGGATCATTCATCCACTAATAAGGATGTATGGGAAGGCGGATTCTCCACTACCATTTCCATAGTTCAATCATCGCACCTTCAAGGAGCATACCACCTCTCGACTCTACTGAGTTCACTGGATCCACTATGGGATATTTTTACTAATGGTATCTAATGATCCACCATTGAGGCTAATGGTTACTCATGATCCACCATTAAGATGATGGTGGATCATGGTCCACCATTGGTTATTTTTCTCAATGGTGACTCGTGAGACATCATTGAGGCCAACGATGCCTAGTGATCCACTTTTGGGCCAAGAGTGAATCATGATATACTATTAAATCCAACGATGACTTATGGTCCACCATTGGAAAAAATTTCAATAGTGAATCCTAATCCACCATTGTAAGTAATAGTGAATCGAGAGCAACCGTTGAACCGACGGTGACTTACAAGCCATCATCGATCAGTTTCCACCACCAGATGCACCATATATCTATATTACATTAAAACCAATATATAACCACTATGGAATCCATAAGAGTTCTGTTTGAGCCCATTTTCAACCACTAGAGCACCTTCTCTTCCATTGGTTGGGAATATGGTATTAGTTTCTCTGTCACCCTTCATCCCTTTTTGAACTGATTTAATCATCAAACAACTATGAAGGCATGATGAGGTTAGATGAGAACCATAGGAACTCACCATTTCTACCCAACCATGTTCCAACTGATGGTTCTCTATGAAGAATATGTCAACATCTGTCCACTGTGAAGGCCAAATGAGATCTGAGGGGGCTTCTATTTCATTCAAGTAATTTCCCTTTTCCTCTTCCACATCATCGAGCACTGTACTACACTACCACACCATCAACACCCTCCATTCAATCCATTAATGATCTGAGTGGTGGAGAAATTTCGAATCATTGTTCTCTGTGATAACTTAAAAGAATCCATTCATTATGGGTGTTTCAAAACATACACCATGTGTCTCACAGATCTCAAAGACTCAAATTTAAATAAAGATATGCTAACAGGGAAGATGACATATGGGATATTTAAAGAAACTTTAATTAATTCCTCACTGCCTATATAAATAAGAGAAATCTTGTTGATTAAAAGGGTTGAGTACCCAATTAAGAAACACCTACTACTGATATGGAGACTCTATTTTTTATTTTATTTTTTATTTTATTTCTTTTTCCTTTATTTAATATGCCTCGTTTGCCTCCATTTTTTCTTTTTTAAATAAGGGTTAGACCCTTTATTTTATTGGTTTAAGGGGAAGTGACCTGTTTTAATTCTAGATTCTTATCGTTAATAAAATTCTACCCTCACTTTGATTTATTAAATATTTTTTAATTTATGAATTCATAGTTTTAATGAGATGTGATTGTGTTTTATTTAAAAACTGAACATTCATAAATTTCCTTGATTTACTAATTTTATTCACCCCTGGTATTATATCAAACTGATTATGTGATCCCATGTTAGTGAGAAAAGTTCATAGTGATTTATAAACAATTGGGAAAGAAATAGTGGGGTAATCTGATAACTTAGAGTATTCAATTCCTGATTTAGAATTACCTAGGTGATCCTACGGAGATCCAGTTTTCAATTAATAATTGGATGAATAATAGTCCAGCCAAGGAAATTGGGAGGACTATTCTCACTATCAACCAATTTTTAATCATGGGTGGAAAATGATAAATGATTATTTATCCATTCAATAAAATAATTAACCAAAACAAAAGATTAAATTTCAAAGGGTCCATCATTTAATTATATAAGGTAAGAAAAACCTAAAACCCATTCACTCTTCTATAAATTGATCTTCAAAAACCAAGCCTATTTTTTCTATTCATTTGGTTTATTAATTAATTTTAATTTACTTTTTTCATCCATGAAATTTTTATTGAAAACATCACTCTTAGGAGATCACTTAGTTCAAACCTAATACTACACCCATAAGTAGAAACAAAATTCTTTCGACACACCCCAAGACTAGGTAGTGTTAGAAGACAATAATAAGATTCCTTTTATAAAATTTTTTAAAAATTATATCAAGGGTAAAATCATCACTAATAAATCTGAGGGTATTATTAAAAACATTCTTGGTTTTTATAGAACACATGGATATAAAAGAAAAATGATTTTTAGTTTAAAAATATTATTTTAACCTTTTTAGAAACTTAAGTGTAGAAAATGAAAGGAAAACATGTAATATGAAGAAATAAAAATATGGTAATATAATTAATGAGATTATTGAGAGTAAGATCATGAAAATTATCTTGGTAAACATAATTGAAAACAATCTTTATAAATAATGGCATTGTAACATAAATTAATTATATTGAGTGTGACTTCCTTTTAATGTGATTTGTTCATATGTATAATAAATTAAAATTTATTATTATTCCATACCAGAATAATTTAAATACTTATTAATCATACATAATCCCCTTATAAAATTTCAACACCCATTTATTAAAAATTATTTATTGAAAGCTCTATTTTTGGATGTTAACTATTTCGTTTTTCTTAAGAATTTATGTTTGATAATTCTGGTCCATGTACATTCATAATAGTTCAATCATCTATAGAATATTAATCATGAAAATATATCATATATATTCATTATATTTACATTTTTATTGATTAGAAAAATATAGATATAGAAAAATGTATTACACCATTCATAGAGACGGTTGGTCGTACATACGCATAAATGATGTTTTCACATTTCTATAGATGGAAATAATTAAAGCTAAATAATAATTCACCATCTAAGAATCATTATTATATAATATATAACATATATATTCTTTAGATATTTCCTTATTACCATCCATGTAAATAGTAAATTAGAAAAAATCACATAGCTTCGTGGAGGTGTTAGCCCACGTTTACACATGAATGATGTTATCGTTTTCCAAAATATTTGATGGATAGAAGAAAGATATGATACTGTAATTCATGAAGAATAATTATATCATAAATATCATATATAAAAATTAAACCCATTATTATAAATTTCCATGAATGGTGGTGATAAAAAATAAATTATCACTGGTTGGAGGTTATAGTCCACACATATGCACGAGCGAAACTTTTACTTCTCATTTGATGGGATAGAGAGTGAATATTTTTGGTTACATAGTAATAATAAAATTTTAGTATTTTTATTATACACACATTAATATTGAATAATTAATACATTATATTTATAATTGGTAAAAGAAAAACATAATTGAAATAGGTCGAGTAAGATGATTACTTATCCTTTGGTTGGCATCCATTAGATAATTTATTAAGGACAATTTGAATGGTCTATTAAGAAGGAGAAAACATTAAAATCATGGATATGTGTTTTTTATGACATTATGGTAGATTTTTTTCATTATATAAGGCTAAACGTGGCGTAAAATAAATAATGGATGGGTGCCCATTTAAAAGTAGTGGAGAGGACACACTTAAAATTTATTAAAAGATTAAAATATAATAAATTCATTGAAAATAAAAATGATTAAATATTGATTGATATGAAAATTTGGGATAGGATGGGGGTAAATAAGACCATAAAATAGGGTTTATAGATTTTTTATGGTAAATTTACCCTCATCTCATGGTTAAACCCCTCGTAAACCCATTTTAACCTTAATCGCGGTAACATTTTTTTTCTGTTTTTGCAATTAATTATGACCAAAAATAAAAGTGGTGCAATTAAAAAACATGTAAATTATAATTACAAATTTCTAATATATTTTATCAAACTAAATATCTAAATATTTTATAAATTAATTTTAAAATAAACTCTCAATATAAGACTAAAAATGATTTTCATTAAAAAGTGCTATCTGGAGTATGATATGTTTTTATAAAAAAATATAGATAAAGTTAATTAAAATGAATATAATAGAATTATTGTGAATATAAATTAACTAATATTACTTTTTATTCTATTTTAAAAAAATATCTTTTTAAATTATTTACATGAAAATGTTGTTTTCAATAAAAATCGGTAATTTTCTCTCCTCAACGAAAAGTTAATCATTTCAGAAAATTCTCAAAAAAATCACTCTAAGTTAATTTTTATAGTTATATATAAAAAATGAATTTAATTTTTTAAAATAATTTTTCTAAAAGTGGAAAAATTAAATATATTATTTTCCCACAAAAAGAAATAATTTTTTAGGAAAAGTATTTATATAAAGAATATAAATACATTACTAAAAATTAATTATAAATTTTTCAATATGTTTTAATTATATAAAAAATTTACACATATTTTTAATTTTTTTTATTCTTCTTAATATAAAAAATTTTGTGGTTATGTCAAAATGCTATATTATATTATTTTTCATTTGGAGTAGGGGTTTTGTATATTGCAGGCTATCCAAAAAATTAAATTTATTCAAAAAAATATCATAAAATATTCATGTAAAAAAATATCATTTAATTTAAAATAAGGTATAAATTATAATTAATTAATATATTTAAATTTCCTTACATATGTTCTTTAGTTTTTACATTGGAACATGAGATCGACAACAAACATTTTTTAATGATTTCCAACCTTCAAAGTATGTTTTCTAAATTAATTAGTTATATATTGATGTGTCCATTATAGAACCAAAAAAATATTAATTATTTTCATTTTTAGATTATATTATATGAGTAATTATGTTTTCATAATCATCCCTGGTATAAGGACATGTCATTTATCAAGTAGGTGGTTAAACCGACCCAACCAAGAACATACCATGATTATTAACGATTATGATTTTATTAAGTTATAATATCATTGAAACAAAATAATATTAATATATTAAAGTTTTTATTAGTGTGATATATCTAAATTATAATTTCTTTAGAAGAATTTGTAACTGATATGAAAATATTACATAATTTTACTTAAAGAATTTCCTCTTAGTATACTTTTTTTAAACAGAAGAATTTATAATAGACTTTTTTGATCATATCATTAATAGGTTCATAAATTTGACATACCAAAACAATAATGATATGATAAACATTATATTTATAATTTCAATCCACACTCATTTCTAGTCACATAGGGTGGTAATGAAATTAAAAATGGAAATCGATCGTTTAATGGAGGCGGTCATCCACACATACACAAGGTTAAAGATTTTGTTTCCCATAAAATATGGAAATAGAGTAATATGGTATTCCATTTAAAGAATAAAATATATAATAAATATAATATTTATATATTAAATTACATTTTTTAACCATCCTTGTATGTTGGTTATGGAAAAAAATCATGTTGTGTCATAGAGGCAGTTGTATTCATAATACACGATCCACATTTTCACTTTTCCTAGTGGAAAAAAAGGGAGGGTGGATAATAATTGCATCATATCTATAATAACATAAAGTTATAATAAGGATAATTTTTTCCATTTTAGGATCTTGAAAATAAATTTTAAAAAAAACAAAATAACATAAATAAATAGAAAAGTGAAAGAGTGCGTAGGAACTTATACCTCACATTTTGGATTACCTTTTTTGGGAAGGGTATTAAACCCATGTGGGATGGTATTTGTATAAGAAAAAACCCTATTTATGGTATATATGAGTATATATATGAGGTTTTGTTATTGTTTGAGTTGAACAAATGTTTTTTTGGTGCAGGGATATATGAGGACAGTAAATCCCCATTTATAACTGAAAAGGATAGGGATTATTTTATAAATACCGAAAAAAATTCAATAATAGGCGGTCACTCTAAATGAAAGTGGATACAAAATATATAAATATTTTATTAGATAGTCGATATTGTAAAAAACCTAGTAATTATAGAATAAGAAATTCTCATGTTTATTAATATTAATTATATAGTTATATTCTTTATAAAAAATTAAATAATTTCTTAAATCAAAAATAAAATATTTTTAATTAAATACATATTATTGCAAATTTTTATTTAAAAGATTGATTTATAAATATTAAAATTTTAAATTTAAAAAATAAATATTATTTTTAAATTATCATATCAAAAATAAATTATGCTGATATTTTTTTATTTTTCAAAAAATATTGTTTTTTCAGTGAATAGTGAAAAAATAATGTTTTCTGTAAAAAATTATTTTATTTTCAATAAATTAAGTAATTTAAATTTCTAATTATGTTTTGAATAATATTGAAAGTAAAATAATTGTACCTTAGTTATATTTAATCAAGTTAATTTATTTTGTATCAAATTCATATTGTATTCGTTATATGTTTAATTTTAGGTGAGAAATAGTGTTTTTCTGAAAACTATTTTGAAGTGCATAATGTTTGTTCATATTAATTAATAAAAACAACCCATAATGATGAATGATTAAAAATTAATTTATATAATATATATCTATAAATATGTATTTAAATTCATATAATTATTATTACAAGTCATATATTTAAAATATAATCATCCTTTGCTTAAAAACACTTATTGAAACCCCACTTTTTTTGTGTTAACAAATTTGAATTTAAATTTAAATTTTCAAATTCATTTAATTTATTTTGGTAAAATGGATTCCATATTTGGAATCATAACATTTAAATTATCTAATTATTTCAACTTTATTTTTTACCATAATGAATAGTAAAATCCTTAAAAATTAATTGTCTCATTTTAGGGAAAATTTTGTTTTACCAGGGGTTAAACTAAAAATTTAAGGGTTAAAATAATGTAAAATTGTATAAAATCTATTGGATAGGATAATTTATACCTTATCATGTATGATTATTGATCATGTTCCATTTTTTATTTTTGTTTAATATAAAAAACACAGGTACCCCTTTTATTAAAAATTACAAGTGTGTCACTCACCTCACTTATGAAAGACCACCCCTTCTCCTCTCCTCATCACACCTTCAATGTAAAAACCCATGATTTTGTGAAATAATTTTTGAAAAATAAATATATCTTCTTAAATATTTATCATTATATGAAACACTGATTATAGCTTTTGTTACATGTAACATCCCATGTAAGTAATGAATAATAGATATTTTTTATCTATGTCTATTAATGAATTATATAGTGTTTTTGGAGGCTTAAAATGAAAATAAATCCAATCTTAAGCATGGAATACACTAATATTCTTAAAAGATTGTTTTACTGCCTTATGATAGAAAACCATTTTTAAATCTATCTTTTGAAAATTTTATAAACTATTTTTGTCAAAATGAACTTATTATTTATGATTGGGACATCAAAATTTACTTTGTGTGAATTTTTGGTATTTTTCGGACAATGTTCATTTTTTTAATGAATAGTGAAAAATACTGCATTTTACATCAAAACTGCTTGTTAATCTAATTTATTTATATGATTAGATTATCTTCTGAATTGGTTTTAAAGTGAAACCATAAAATATTTTTACCATTTTATCCAATGGTGTTCATTGGAATCAATTTCACTTTGAAATTGGACTTAAACTGATGTCAATATTTTGATACTTATTATTTTATAAAAACATGCTTTTTTCTCTGAGAGTGGGAATTAATTATTAAATTAATTAATGTGACTTATATGTTTTGAGTTTTTTAAAATAGACTTCATTTTTGAATTCGGAATATCAAATATAGCTTAGGGTGAATTTTTGGTAATTTTCTGAAAAACTTCAGTTTTTGATGAATAGTGAAACCACTAAGTGGTACTTATAAAGACTGATTTTCCGTTTAAATGAAATTTTTCCATCGTTGTGTTTGGAATTTCAAAAATCCGACATACATTGTTGTCATTAAGAAGTAAAATGTGGTTCAATGAGATTAAAATAATTTTTTTGGTGAATAGTAACTTATTAAGTTTTAATCGCGATTAGTGGTAATTAGTGTAGTTTAAGGTAAAAATAATGCTTTAATAAAATAAGATGAGCTTGACACATGTCCTACCCTCATTGGTTGTGTCATGGACGACCAAGACTAGCCATGGGTCAACTTGGGGACCCAATGGATCCACTTTGGTTGGGAAATTACATAAATAATTTTTTATTTAATGCAAAAGTAAAAATGACACAAACATAATATGTTTTACGAAAAAAAAATTTACATGGGGTTCTAAAGATCAGATTTTTTATTATAAATATTAATTGGAAATCTAAAAGGATTTCCTACATCATAGTATTTTTTTTATAATTTTTAGACTTTAAATAAATTAAATTATTTATGACATCATGATGATGCAGCGATGACCTCATTATTTAACGATTTAAATAAAATGGAAAGATAATGAAAAATCTAAAACCTACACATGGCCAAAACCAATTGGATGAGTGGATTTAGAAGCCTTATCACCTTATCCTCAAATGATAGTAATGTGGGACCTTTTGAATCCGAATCTCTTTTTAAAATAAAGTAACTTATCTTTACTTTCCAAAAGTGCCCCTCCTCTCCTCTTATAAAAGGCCCCCACCTCTACCTCATTTCACACACTCCACAAACCTTTGTCTAGGACAAACCCTACCCATTTACTCTCTCCACATCCCTCTCCTCATCCTCTAGGATTACCTTTGGGCATAATCCTTTCAAAGGAATCCTTTAGGCTCAAATCAAAAGGAGTTACACTTTTAAAGGTAATTCATTCTCTCATGTTAATTTGTTTTATTTTGCTTCTCCAACCCCCTAAACTCTTTTTATTTACTTCTTTTGTAACAAAACCAGTATCTTAAATATACTAGGATGTTGTTATAATATTTATTTGAGCTACACTCTCACACAACTACATCAAATGGTTAAAGAACATACGGTTTCCTTGGATGGCGAAATTCTGCCTCCCGAAACGATGATTGTTCAATACTCATTTAACACCTTCAAAGGTGGCCATTATGATGTCACTATTTTTATATATGATATATAATATGTTTATTTTTTCCTTAAGCTTATGTTTTTTTCATTTTGGGCATACATTTATGGTTTTCATTATGGGTAAACACGATATCTTCATTTTAGGAAGTGCGGACTACCGCCCCCGGAAAGTGATTTGATTCGTTAATACCATATGTGGGATGTGTAAAGGATAAAGTTAATGATATTATATATTTTATTATACTGGAATTATAATATACTCTTATATCATTATGATTCCATTCCAGAAAATACGAAATAAAATGGAAGTAGCGTTCATGCGTACGTACGGCTTACCGTCTCCATGAACTGTGCATTTCATTTCTTACCTCTAAATGTGATGTAATATTATAAATACATGTATATGATGAATATATATGATATATATGTTATCCAAATCATTAATATCATTCTGAATATAACGAACCTTTGACCAAATTAACAACATGTAAGTGTAAGAAGTCTATTTTTGACTTAAGAACCAAATACCGACAAAATGAACATTATTAACTTAAATGATTACATGATGTTCATAACATCGTATAAAAGGAATAATGAACTTGAAAAAGGTTCATAATAAAGTATAGATTAACTCAAGTTTATTATTCAGGAGATTAAAGAACAGTTGGGTCAAGTCGGATACGAGGTATGGGACTTCGTCTCAATCTCCTTTCATTGAGGCATATTTTATTTTATACACAACTTTCTTTTATACGGTGTATAAACCCCTTTGACTTTTACGTTTATTCAAAAGGAATATTTTTTATATGAAGCATTTACTAAATGACAAAAGGGAATTTTTTTGTCGTACGTATGCGGCGACAACGACTTCTCCGCCGTCGTGACCGTTATTTGAGTTTCGGCTTCCTCTACAAGCCATACCTTCTATTTAAAAGAAAAATAAATACCATGTTTTACTTTTCTTTTATTTTGGTATCGAAAATGGATTTCATAAAGTTTTTATATCAATGTGTTGTATTGATATCTTGTGATTGAAAGGTGGGAATGTTATGTTTCCTTTATGCATGTTTTATGTGATATGATTATGTTGAGGTTCTTGGGCATTATTATGAAAACTAGTGGTTCCGTGATAAACTAAGGGCGGGTGAGCCCGATATAGCTCTCCAATGCATTGGGTAACGCGAAGGAGTGAAAAGTTAAGGTTTCTCCGAAGAGATTTTAGGGAATATACTGTTATGGGTATTCCAAACGTAACCAAGAGGGTTACTCCCTACGTAAGAATTTTATGAATGCCTCAAGTTACCTTTATGTCTTATGATTTCAATGATTTACTCATGATTTGATGAGGTAGGTTAATGTGTTTGTGTTTTATGGGTAAAGTATGATTTAACTCTTATGTATATATGTACCCATGTTTCCTTTCCATGTTTTTTATAACCCATACTGAGCTTTTTATGCTCATCCCAAGTTTTTTTGAAATGTTTTTCACAGGTCAAGGGAAAGGTACATGATATGATGATAGTGTCAAGGAAGTGGTCAAGAATGAATCCATGTTTTATTTTAAATATGTTTCCATTGATGGGAATGAAGAATACTATCTTTATGTAACCACTTTGTTTATATGTGGAATGTAATGCAAGTTTTATGATCTAATTCTCTAAAACTCTAAACCCGAAAAGATCCTCAATGTGTAATCTTGAAATAACTCAAGATTAAGTAAGGTTTAAGGCTAGGGCCTTATAGTTGGTATCAGAGGTCGGTTTAGATAACTTTAGGAGTTAGAATTCTATTAAAATATTATCCAAAATTTTTTTTTTTTTGAAATGATATAGCATTTGAAGATTACCATGTTGCTTTATCTAAGACATGTTTGTTCAGAATGGTTTTCCGCAGAGGAAACAGGGAAGCAGTGATAGAAAGGAATACAGAAGGAAATAACCTTCCAAATCAGCATCCAGAAATGGTTGGAATTGGAACTGAATAGTTTGTTGCAGTAATGGCGCAGTTTACTCAAGCGATAAATGGTGGTGGTATCCATGCACGAGATCAGCCAGATCAACCGCAGAGGAACATGTCAGTGGTGGAACATTTCATGAGGCAACATCCACCATCATTCAGAGGATCATCTGACTCTGTGCTAGCTGAAGGGTGGATTAAATAACTGGAGAAGATTTTTGATGTCATGGGGTGTTCAGACAATCAAAAGGTCAGTCTTGCTATTTACCATTTAGAGGGTGAAGCAGATCAGTGGTGGTCTATGATTAAAAATATCAGGGACGCCGATGAGATTGATGCTCTTGACTGGGATAAATTCAAAGGTATGTTTCTTGAGAAGTATTTTCCTAAGGATGTTCGACTTAGGATGGAAAAACAATTCTTGGAATTGAGGTAAGAGGAAGACTCAGTGGCTGCCTGTGAAGAAAGGTTCACTCGATTGGCAAGGTATGCTCCAAATTTTATCCGAGACCTTGATAGTAAAATCAATTGTTTTTACTCAAGATTAAAGCCAAAATATCGAAGGGCATTAGCTTCTTGTGAGTTTAAAAGTTATGAAAAGCTTGTTCGATGTGCTGAGAAGGTGGAAATGGAGTTTACCGATGACCAAGTGTTCTATAACAACCAGCAGAAGAAGAGACCGAGGTGGCAGGAGAAAGGTAAGAATTCTTCAAAAAAGTCTGATGGTAAGAGAACTAAGTTTCCAGTTTGTGATAAATGTGGCAAAAGTCATGCTGGGGAATGTCTTCTGAATTCTGGAAAGTGATACCGATGTGGTAAGATGGGACATAAGGCTCGTTATTGCACTGAAAAGGATCAAGGTGAAGGTAAGAACAAATTTGATTTACAGTTAGTGAAATGTTATAAGTGCAATGAGATGGGTCACTATGAAAACGAGTGTCTGACAAAGAGCTTGAGTGATGGGAAGCAGTTAGACTACAAGTAGAAAGGGGTGGTGAAATCCTTTGCAACTACTTCAGCAGATGTCGGGCCATCAAATGAAGTTGTATCAGGTACTTTGTTTGTTTTTTCAGATTATGCCAGTGTGTTGTTTGATTCGGGGTCTACACATTCTTTCATCTCTGAAACCTTTTCTAGTAAAATGGGAATACCATCTCAAGAAAAGACTCCTGAACTTTTGGTAAAAACACCTGGGGGAAATTTTGAGGAAAAAAGAATTTATAAGAATATTCCTATCCTTATCTGTGGAAAGTACCTACTTGAAAACCTTATTGTTCTACCTCTAATAGAGTTTGATGTTATCCTGGGTATGGATTGGATCTCTATTTACCATGCTAAGATTGACTGTAGAGCTAAAGAATTTTCTTTTCAGAAAGACTTTCAGTTTGTTTACAAGAATGAACCCTTACTTTTGATAACATATCAAGAGGTCGAGAAACTTGTAAAAGATGGAAATGAATGTTACCTTGCACACGTCGTTGAAAATAAAGGAACTATTCAGATTAATGATGTGCCAGTGGTAAATGAGTATCCTGATGTTTTTCCTGATGAGTTGCCAGGAATAATACCAGATCGGGAAGTTGAGTTTACTGTTGACTTAGTTCCTGATGCTAAGCCAACTTCAAAACCCCCTTATCGAATGGCACAAATTGAACTTTTAGAGTTGAAGGAGAAATTGCAAGATTTATTAGAGAAAGGTTTCATTAGACCTAGCACATCACCATGGGGTGCTCCTGTTTTATTTGTTAAAAAGAAAGATGGTTCTATGAGACTTTGCATTGATTATAGAACCTTGAATAACATCACTGTTAAGAACAAATATCCTTTGCCTCATATCGATGATTTGTTTGATCAGCTCCAGGGAGCTCAGTTTTTTTCAAAGATTGACCTGAGATCGGGGTACCATCGGCTGAAGGTAAAGGAGGCAGATATTCCGAAGACCGCATTCCGTATGAGATATGGCCATTATGAATTTGTAGTAATTCCTTTTGGGCTAACCAATGCACCTGCTGTATTCATGGACTTAATGAATAGAATTTTCCATGAGTTCTTGGATAAGTTTATGGTGGTTTTCATTGATGATATTTTGGTGTTTTCTAAAAGTAAAGAGAAGCATGAAAGACATTTAAGGGTTATCTTGCAAACCTTAAAAGAAAAGAAACTGTATGGGAAATTCAGCAAGTGTGAGTTTTGGTTGCAACAAATTTCTTTCCTTGGTCACATTGTTTCTAAATATGGAATAACTGTTGATCCTGCAAAAACAAAAGTTGTGGAAGAATGGCCAAGACCCACAAATGTAACCGAGATTCGTAGCTTCCTTGGTTTGGCGGGCTATTACTGAAGGTTTGTTAGAAATTTTTCACGATTATCTAGTCCAATGACTAAGCTAACTCGGAAGGGTGTTAAGTTTATCTAGACAAAAGAATGTGATGATTGTTTTCAGGAATTGAAAAGAAGATTGGTGAATGCTCCAGTTTTGGAACTACCTTCCAGGAATGGTGAGTTTGTTATATACAGTGATGCTTCATTGAAAGGACTTGGTTGCGTCCTAATGCAGAATGATCAGGTAATTGATTATGCTTCACGACAGTTGAAAACTCATGAGGTAAATTGACCTACACATGATTTGGAATTAGCTGCTGTTGTTTTTGCTTTAAAAATTTGGAGGCATCATTTGTATGGAGTAAAGTGTGAAATATATACCGATCACAAAAGTTTAAAGTATATATTCACTCAGAAAGAGTTAAACATGAGACAGAGGATATGGCTAGAATTAATCAAGGATTATGATTGTACAATTCATTTCCATCCGGGAAAAGCAAATAAAGTGGTTGATGCTTTGAGTCGAAAAAGTAATGCTTCATGAACAATGTTGAGTTTGGAACGTGGTCCTTTTGTTAAGGATTTGATGAACTTTGGAATAGAAGTTGTTGGTGCAGGAATTCCTTCTGTTTTGTTTCAGGTATCAGTGAGATCTTCTCTATCAGATAGAATCAAGAAAGCACATAAGCAAGACAGTGAGTTGCAGAAAAAGGTAGAGCTGGTTCAGAAAGGTAAGTTTCCTGAATTCAACATTGATAATGATTGTGTTTTGAGATTTGGGAAGAGATTGTGTGTGCCTTGAAATTCACAGTTGAAGATAGAGTTGTTATGTGAAGCTCATAGTTCTCTGTTTTCAGTTCATCCGGGCAGTACTAAGATGTATAGAGATCTACGGGAGTATTACTGGTGGGATGAAATGAAAAGAGATATTGCTGATTTTACTGTGAAGTGTTTGACTTGTCAGCAGGTTAAAGCAGAGCGGCAGTTACCGAAAGGGATGCTTCAGCCTTTACCAGTGCCAGAGTGGAAATGGGAGAACATATCCATGGACTTTTTTGTTGGATTACCGAAGACATCTCGAGGTAATAATGCAATATGGGTTATTGTTGATCGCTTGACCAAATCTTCTCATTTCCTTGCTATACGAGATACTTTCTCTCTTGATCAACTTTCCCGTTTGTATCTTAAGGAGATAGTCAGGTTACATGGAGTTCTTCTCTCCATTGTATCAGATCGTGATCCCTGGTTTACTTCTAACTTTTGGAAAGGCCTTCAGAAGTCATTGGGTACTGAATTAAATTTTAGTACAGCTTTTCATCCTCAATCAGATGGGCAGTCAGAATGAACAATTTAGACATTGGAGGATATGCTACGATCTTGTTCTATGGATTACCATGGAATTTGGGACCAACATCATTCTTTGGTTGAATTTTCATATAATAACAGTTTTCATTCCAGTATGCAGATGGCACCATTTCAGGCATTATATGGGAAGCGGTGTCGAACTCCAGCTTTCTGGGATAAAGTGGATGAAAGGAAGTTCATGGGACCAGAATTGGTAGAAGAGATGGCAGAACAAGTTCAGTTGATTCAGAGACACATGAGAACAGCTCAGAGCAGGCAGAAGAGTTATGCGGATAACAGGAGGAAAGATCTCTCTTTTGAGGTAGGTGATCATGTTTTTCTCAAGGTTTCTCCTTGGAAAAGTGTGATGAGATTTGGTAAGAAAGGAAAGCTGAGTCCAAGGTTCATTGGACCATATGAAATTCTAGAGAGAGTTGGATCAGTTGCTTACCGAGTGGCTTTACCTCCGAGTTTATCTCAGGTACACAATGTTTTTCACGTTTCGATGTTGAGAAAGTATATGCCAGATCCATCTCATGTTTTGAGTCCACAGGTAGTTTAGCTGGAAGAGAACCTATCTTATGAGGAACAACCGGTCCAGATTCTTGACCACAGGGAGCAAGTGTTACGGAATAAGGTGATTAATCAGGTAAAGGTTTTGTGTAAAAACCACATGATGGAAGAGGCAATATGGGAATCTGAAAATGCAATGAGGGATAAGTACCCCCATTTATTCGATAAGTAAATAAATTACGGGGATGCAATTTTCTAAAGGGGGAAGGATGTAACATCCCAAGTAAGTAATGAATAATAGATATTTTTTATCTATGTATATTAATGAATTAGATAGTGTTTTAGAGGCTTAAAATGAAAATAAATCCAATCTTAAGCATGGAATACACTAATATTCTTAAAAGATTGTTTTACTGCCTTATGATGGAAAACCATTTTTATATCTATCTTTTGACAATTTTATAAACTATTTTTGTCAAAATAAACTTATTCTTTATGATTGGGACATCAAAATTTACTTTGTGTGAATTTTTGGTATTTTTCGGACAATCTTCATTTTTTTAATGAATAGTGAAAAATACTGCATTTTACATCAAAACTGCTTGTTAATCTAATTTATTTATATGATTCGATTATCTTTTGAAATGGTTTTAAAGTGAAACCATAAAATATTTTTACCATTTTATCCAATGGTGGTCATTGGAATCAATTTCACTTTGAAATTGGACTTAAATTGGTGTCAATCTTTTGATACTTATTGTTTTATAAAAACACGCTTTTTGCTCTGACAGCGGGAATTAATTATTAAATTAATTAATGTGACTTATATGTTTTGAATTTTGTAAAATAGACTTCATTTTTGAATTCGGAATATCAAATATAGCTTAGGGTGAATTTTTGGTAATTTTCTGAAAAACTTCAATTTTTGATGAATAGTGAAACCACTAAGTGCTACTTATAAAGACTGATTTTCCGTTTAAATGAAATTTTGCCATCGTTGTGTTTGGAATTTCAAAAATCCAACATACATGGTTGTCATTAAGAAGTAAAATGTGGTTCAATGAGATTAAAATAATTTTTTGGTGAATAGTAACTTATTAAGTTTTAATCGCGATTAGTGGTAATTGGTGTAGTTTAAGGTAAAAATAATGCTTTAATAAAATAAGATGATCTTGACACATGTACTACCCTCATTGGTTGTGTCATGGCCGACCAAGACAAGCCATGGGTCAACTTGGGGACCCCATGGATCCACTTTGGTTGAGAAATGACATAAATAACTTTTTATTTAATATAAAAGTAAAAATGACACAAACATAATATGTTTTACGAAAAAAAATTACATGGGGTTATAAAGATCATATTTTTTATTATAAATAGTAATTGGAAATCTAAAAATATTTCATACATCATAGTATTTTTTTATAATTTTTAGACTTTAAATAAATTAAATTATTTATGACATCATGATGATGCAGTGATGACCTCATTATTTAACGATTTAAATAAAATGGAAAGATAATGAAAAATCTAAAACCTACACATGGCCAAAACCAATTGGATGAGTGGATTTCGAATCCTTATCACCTTATCCTCGAATTATAGAAATGTGGGACCTTTTGAATCGGAAACTCTTTTTAAAATAAAGTAATTTATCTTTACTTTCCAAAAGTGCCCCTCTTCTCCTCTTATAAAAGGCCCCCACCTCTACCTCATTTAACACACTCCTCAAGCCTTTGGCTCGGCCAACCCCTGCCCATTTACTCTCTACACATCCCTCTCCTCATCCTAGAGGATTCCCTTTGGTAATAATCCTTTCAAAGGAATCCTTTAGGCTCAAATCAATAGGAGTTACACTTTTAAAGGTAATTTATTCTCTCATGTTCATTTGTTTTATTTTGCTTCTCCAACCCCCTAAACTCTTTTTATTTACTTCTTTTGTAACAACACCAGTATCTTAAATATACTAGGATGTTGTTATAAGATTTATTTGAGCTACACTCTCACACAACTACATCAAATGGTTGAAGAACATACGGTTTCCGTGGATGGCGAAATTCTGCCTCCCGAAACGATAATTGTTCAATACTCATTTAACACCTTCAAAGGTGGCCATTATGATGTCACTATTTTTATATATGATATATAATATGTTTATGTTTTCCTTAAGCTTCTGTTTTTTCATTTTGGGCATACCTTTATGGTTTTCATTATGGGTAAACACGATATCTTCATTTTAGGAAGTGTGGACTACCGCCCCCTGAAAGTGATTTGATTCGTTAATACCATATGTGGGATGTGTAAAGGATAAAGTTAATGATATTATATATGTTATTATACTGGAATTATAATATACTCTTATATCATTATGATTCCATTCTAGAAAATACGAAATAGAAATGGAAGTAGCGTTCATGCGTACGTACGGCTTACCGTCTCCATGAACGGTGCATTTCATTTCTTACCTCTAAATGTGATGTAATATTATAAATACATGTATATGATGAATATATATGATATGTATGTTATCAAAATCATTAATATCATTCTGGATATAATGAACCTTTGTCCAAATTAACAACATGTAAGTGTAAGAAGTCTATTTTTGACTTAAGAACCAAATACCGACAAAATGAACATTATTAACTTAAATGATTACATGATGTTCATAACATGGTATAAAAGGAATAATGAACTTGAAAACGGTTCATAAGAAAGTAGAGATTAACTCAAGTTTATTATTCAGGAGATTAAAGAACGGTTGGGTCAAGTCGGATATGAGGTATGGGACTTCGTCTCAATCTCCTTTCATTGAGGCATATTTTATTTTATACACAACTTTCTTTTATACGGTGTATAAAACCCTTTGACTTTTACGTTTATTCAAAAGGAATCTTTTTTATACGAAGTGTTTACTAAATTACAAAAGGGAATGTTTTTGTCGTACGTATGCGGCGACAACGACTTCTCCGTCGTCGTGACCGTTATTTGAGTTTCAGCTTCCTCTACAAGCCATACCTTCTTTTTAAAAGAAAAATAAATTCCATGTTTTACTTTTCTTTTATTTTGGTATCGAAAATGGTTTTCATAAAGTTTTTATATCAATGTGTTGTATTGATGTCTTGTTATTGAAAGGTGGGAATGTTATGTTTCCTTTATGCATGTTTTATGTGATATGATTATGTTGAGGTTCTTGGGCATTATTATGAAAATGGGTGGTTCTGTGATAAACTAAGGGCGGGTGAGCCCGATATAGCTCTTCAATGCATTGGGTAACGCGAAGAAGTGAAACGTTAAGGTTTCTCCGAAGAGATTTTAGGGAATATACTGTGATGGGTATTCCAAACGTAACCAAGAGGGTTACTCCCTATGTAAGAATGTTATGAATGCCTCAAGTTACCTTTATATCTTATGATTTCAATGATTTACTCATGATTTGATGAGGTAGGTTAATGTGATTATGTTTTATGGGTAAAATATGATTTCACTCTTATGTATATATGTACCCATGTTTCTTTTCCATGTTTTTTATAACCCATATTGAGCTTTTGATGCTCATCCCAAGTTTTTTTGAAATGTTTTTCACAGGTCAAGGGAAAGGTACATGATATGATGATAGTGTCAAGGAAGTGGTAAAGAATGAATCCATGTTTTATTTTAAATATGTTTCCATTGACGGGAATGAAGAATACTATCTTTATGTAACCACTTTGTTTATATGTGGTATGTAATGCATGTTTTATGATCTAATTCTCTAAAACTCTAAACCCGAATAGATCCTCAATGTGTAATCTTGTAATAACTCAAGATTAAGTAAGGTTTAAGGCTAGGGCCTTATATTACAAGTGACACTGAGTTTATCTTGTGTTACATGCAACACTAAGTGTACCTTATGTTACACACAACACTAAGGTTAATCAAAACACAACATACTATTGATATATTATTATTTAATATAATATTTATCACTTAGATTTTGAAATGGTGGGTATGAATATAGTATCTAAATTATATTAATATGGTTTAAACATGTTTATATATTGAATTCTTCTATTACCAATTAATTAGAAATGAAAATAATAACCTTTTAAAATAAAGGAAATATTTTTCTAAAAAAACATTTTTTATACACAAAAATTTATTTTACATAAATAAATTGACAAATAATTTTTTTGAATGATTTTAATGTAATATATATTTTATATTTAATCAAAATTGTAACATTCATCAGTTTTTTACACAATATATAACAATATATCTAATTTTATGCTTAAAAACTACATCTTTCTAAAAATTAGTTCTGTCTTCTTTTGAAGACATTTAATAAATTAATTTTTTAAACTTTTATAAAATTAATTTGATAATATAAAATTATATTTTGAAATTATCATGTCAAAATTATCTTAGGGTGAATTGTTTTTATTTTTTGAAAAATATATATTTTTCAATGAATAGTGAAAATACTGGTTATTATTAATAATTTCCATTTCTTTTAATGAATTTCAAAATAATAAAATTGTTTAAATATGCTTTTAAAAGTAAAATTAGTAAAATAATATATCTATAAATCTAATTTATTTCATTTTAATCAATTTCATATTGAATTTTAATATAAAAATATTCTATATTTTTTAACATTTTTCGTTAAAAACATATTTTCACATTGAATCTGCGGGCTTAAGATAAAATTTAAGATTTTCACTAATATGAATAGAATTTGTAAAAATGGATTAAATATATAGAATCGTCATAATTTATATTATCTAATAATGTTAACCAAATTTTTTACCATAATTAATAGTAAAAATAGTAACAAATTATTTATCATGGTTAAGGTAAAAATGATTTTTCTAAGGGTTAAACTAAAAATATAAGAGCTTAAAATTACCCAAAACATGTCCAAAACACATTTTATGTTCATATTTATATATTATATGTTATATGTTATATGTTATAAAATGGACCATTTTGGTTCTTTTGGGGAATGGAAAAACCTAGGTCCACCTTTTTCTTTTCAAACATTACAAGTGTGCCACTCCCCTCACATATAAAAGGACACACATCTCCTCTCGACTTCACACATAAAAAACATTTTTTATAAAATACCTACATAAATAAATTTTTTAAAACCTTCCTATCATCCTAGAATCATTATTCTTTTCATAAATCTATCCAAGGAAGGATTTTCGTGAAATTCTATGGAGGTTATCGAAATAAGTGAAAATATTCTTCAACGAGCTTTTTTATTTCATTTCTTCCTACACATAATTCAATTCATATTAAAAATATTGATAAAATATTTCTAGTATATTTCATATAATTAGATTTTATTATGTTATTTTTTAGACCTAAGACCATTTCCTTTTCAATCAAATGGGTTATAAAATCATCATTCAGATGTATGATTGGTTACCACCACACAAACTAAGGTCGTTAATTTTTCCATTTCCACCTCTAATAGGTGGATATAATGATGGATTTATTTTTTATATATAATATATATGATATTATTATTATTATGTAATTATTTTTTCACATTTTCTTTATTAATTTCCATTATGTGAGGGATATGATAAGGTCGTTCATGTGTACGACGGAATATTGCCTCACAAAGTGATGTGATTCATTTTCTATTACACTTTACATGAAAGGTATTGAGGATAAATTTAATGACTATAAATGATATATATAAAATAATAATGATTATATAGTGGTAATATATCATTTAGATTTATTTCATTTAATTTATTAAAAAATGGAAATGCCTTCTTGTGTGCGTACGACCTATCATCTCCATAAATAGTGTATTTCATTTTCTTAAAAAACCATGTTTTCTAAAAATGTTTTAAAATTTTTTTAACATTATTAAAATGGTTTATTAATTAAATTTTTACCCATGTTTTCATTTAAAAAAAATTAAACGGAATCATCATGTCATTTTCAAAACAATGAACATTTGGATTTTACCGAAAATGTGAAAGAAAGATTTGATTTAACATTTATGACATAAATGGAATTTCACACCATAATGACCATTATTTTATTTCAATCATAATTTATATGTTTTCAATGATATTTTCAAATAAAATTATTTTCAAAATGTTTTATTTTTTAAAAAATGATTTTCAATGAAAATTTATTTTCCTTAAGAAACGTTCCAAGTGATTTTTCTTTCAAAATAATTTTCCTTATAAGATGAAATCCTTTCATGTTACTTATTATTTACTAGTGATATGAACCAAGGATACCATTCTCATTATTTCTCTTGTTGTTTTATATTTATGATGATAATATTTTTATGAAATCCTTTTCTCTTCCATGGGTTTTACCATGATAAAATTCTTATGAAACCCACTTCTTTTTCCATGGGTTAATATTTGAGGAAATGATGAAATGATTATGAAACACATTTCTTTTCATGGGTTATAATATGATGAATTTTTTATGATCTTGTTGAACATGTATCTATGATTTTCATTATATGATTTGTGGGACCTATATCTCCATCCAATGAATTGGGTAATGATTATTATAATATGAGATCAAAGGATACACATGATATTATCCCAAGCATGAAAGCAGGTACATGGGAGGTTATTCTAAGCTAGAAAGAGGTTACATAAAAGTTTATCCCAATACCAAATCATGTAAATGGGTGTTTATCCCAATCCTAACATGTTATGAAGATATTATTGGATTTCCTAGACATAATATTTTTTATGATTTTTTATATTCCCATAATCTATGTCTTATGCCAATGTTTTACTCAAATTGGTCACATTATTTGATTACAATTTGATTCTTGTCTTATGAACTTCCAAAATTTATTCCATGACTCGTGTTTATGATCTATGATTTTGAGGGTATGTTTTTCGTATGTTATTCTCATGTTCTCATACCAATATGGTCATTTTATATTGATATATCCCTTATTCACCCTTACTGAGAATATAAGATCACCCTTTCCAAAATTTACTTTGCCTAGGATTTAAAGAATGGTATTATGTATGATATTACTGAGAAGGATGGTAGTTTTAAATAACATTGTGGGAGATGAAATAGCTCACTTATAGACCAGTTTTTTATGTGTAAATATATCCAAATGAATTATACCTTTATGATCTATAGGCACATGTTTGTGTAATATAATGAATATTAATATAAAAAGATGAAATATAAATGTATAAAAACCCTCGGTATTTATAGTTCATATCATAGGATAGGTTTTTTATCCATTGGAATCTAGGAAGTGAAAAATTAAGACATATCTATAGGGATATTTATAAGTATATGTTTATGGATATGATTAAGGATATGACTATGGATGATTAAAAGTATAGGAAAATGTACTAAAATTTTGGTAAAGGATAGAGAGAGTAGTTTCCAAGAAATTAAAACCTTTTCTGGATAATAAAAGTGGATGTTTATCTAGTACAGAGGTACCTAGGGGTGATAACTTCAAAAATGGAACATTAAGTCGGAATCATTAATCACTTGGTGAATGGAAACATGCCTTACTAGACACCTAGTTTGACATTATCAGGGGACATGTTGTGTAAATTCACAAACTCTTTACAAACCATCATGAAGGACATGAATAATGATAATGAATAACCAAGGTTAATCCTATGGTATTGTTTATTGAAAATAAGGTGTCAAGATGTAGAAATCCTATAAATTATTTTTCATGATTATGTGGTTTTCCACTAGGATTATAGTTTCTCACACTCTACATTCTGGTTTTATTAAATGTTTGAAACCTAAAGGAAACATGTTAATGATCAATTCAACATACAATGAAATTATTTTTCCTATATAGAAATAGAACGTTATGGGAGATAGAATTAAAAACACCACTATTATTCTTGAACAAATTCCTCAATCCATGAACCACAATGAACATACAAATGATGAATTAGGGGAATAATGTTTTGTTGAGTCCTTCATGAGGCTACACAAAACTTATTTTATTGGTATTTTGATCTGTTAGTTATATAGTAATGGATCAATACTACTAAAAATATTTTTTCCATTCACTAGTGATTAAAACATGAAAAAATCATTTTTTTTATCTATCATCAGATAGTTAAAGAAAATCAATAGTGAAACCTTATTATGAATATGAATCAAGAGAAGGAATTTTAATACATGGAATGTGATATGTTTAAGAGAATATTTTTCAGTAAGAACTTACCTCATATTCTATAATCAAGTATAGATAAATAATTTCTAAATATTAAAAAATGGTTGGTGAATATATTTATATGTATGAATCTCATTTTACAAGAATTTCATGGTATTATTTTTATTTAATCATTAGTAAAAAATATAAATTGATTGATTCTTTAGTGGATTATGACCAAGTCTTCAAAATTAATTTTCTATAATATACATTACTAGATATGAAGAATTAATTTAAAGTACACTAAAGGTAGAAATTGAACTTGGAGATTAAAAACATTCCCAGGGGTTTGATAAGAAAAAGATTATCGAGTCACATTAGAAATAAAATTAATAAAATTATGTAAATAAATTTATGTCACCTACATGCCAAAAATGTGGTAAGAACCACTCATGTGAATTTCTAAAAGGAACAATAGGGTGTTACAAGTGTGGGAATCCTATCCATAGAGAAAAATAAGGGAGAAGTTATGTAAAGAGGAGAGTCAATGAAATTAATATATAAAAGGATTAATAGAATTAACCTCTCATACTCTAAAATTTCAAGTATAATGAGTTTAGGAATTATGATAATCAATGAACCAATCCAAGGGATAATGTAGATTATGTTCCAGAAAATCCTATAAATACAAAAGACAAAGTGAAATCATATGAAATGAAAACGGATGAAGTAATCCATGATAATTAGTGTACAATTATCCTCCTCTCCATAGATGGGAATTTTAAATTTTATTTTGTATGAATGATCACTAATAAAAACATATTTTTCATACTTTAGTGAAACTTCATGTGATTATCTTCCTCTACATGGATTCTAGAATAATGAAATAATATTTGATATTCAATGGGTAAAAGTATGAACCCAATATTCCAATGAATTTTTTGTAAAAGGTAAGAGCTTATAATAGGAATAAATAGTGGATTAAGATTTGGAAGTTTATATGTCCCCATTTAAGATTAACGTAAGAGTTAGGGAAACCATCATGGGATTATGAGTTTATGTTTATTCGTAAGTTCAAAGTAATTAAAACCCATATTTATGTTTTATGTGTTGTTTTTATCATGATTAAGGATATTTTAATATCCATTTATGGAAATACAACCCTTTGGTTTTGTATATGTTTTAGTGAAAATATTATTTGAGGAGGAATGCCTTTACACTTTGACGAAATATGATTAATGGTATTGGTAACCTTTAGGGTTTATCTTATATTTTATGTTGAGTAAATTATTGATTTTATTCAATCACCCTACAAAGTCATTACACATTATTTTTATTATAGAATATTTCTCTTTGGATCCTCCTTCTTGGATATACATTAAGGAAATAGAAAGGTTTCATAGAGTATCACATAAATTGTATCTAATTAGGGTAAAAATATAACCTCTGTGTTTTGGTGAAGTCTTCAATAATATCTTGATAGAGAGTTATGATTCATACTTTCTATCATCCTCAAATAGATGGATAATCTGAGAGAAAAATTCAAACCCTAGAGGATATGATAAGATATTGTATAATGGATTTAAAAGGTGGTTGGTATAAAAATCATCATCTAGTTTAGATTTATTATAATAATATATTTCACTTGATCATTAAAATTAATTTTTATGATTACCTTTATATAAAAAAGTGTTAAAATCAAACATACTATGATGAAGTTACAGAAGTAATGTTGTTGGGATCCAGGTTAGCTGATGGCATAGAGGAGAAGGTCATACCCATTTAGCAACAAATAAGGTTTACAAAAAATTTATGAAAAAAAGTTATTGATATTAATTGATGGGATATATTATTTGAAGTTGGTGAGAAGTTATTTCAATGGATTTCATCATTGAATAATGAGGGGAAAACTATTCCCTTGGTATATCAGTCCCTTTGAAATTATTGATCGTATTGGGACCATAGCTTATCACTTGGTACTTCAACCAATCCTCTCTTAGGTTCATAAGTTGTTAATTTTATATCTCCTAAGAAATTATATATCATATCCAAAACATGTACTGATCTATGAGGGAATACCATTGTAGCTTGAATTTCTTACAAGGAACAATTGGTTGAGATTATGGATAAAATAGAGAAAATGCTAAGAAACAATGACCAGTTACCTGGTCAATGTTCTATGTTGAAACCACTAGATTGAGGAAGTTACGTGGTAACTTAAGGATTTAATGATATAGAATTATCCATAGTTGGTGGTACCAAAGTGATGAAATTTTATGGAAAAACTCATCTTAAGGGGGGTAGAATATAACACCTCGATATTTTTTAAAATATATTTATTTTCAGAAAAATTAAATCACTTTGAAATTTTAGGTTATATGGAACACCATTTTTATCTTTAATTTTACACAACACTTATTTTATCTTGCGTTACATGCAACACAGAGTGTTCCTTGCATTACATGTAACACCATGTTTAAATGAAACGTAACATACAATTGAAATGTTATTATTTAATATAATAGTTGTCACCTATTCATTGGAATGGAGGATATGGATAGGATTAACTAAAATATGAAAATATTTTTCAAACTTGTATATGTAATGATATCTTTTGTGACTGATTAATTAGAAATTAAAATACAATCCTTTTCAAAATAAAGGAAATATTTTCTCTAAAGAACTATTTTTATATGTAAAAATGGGCTTTACATCAATAAATTAACCAAATCAGTTTTAGTGACTTAATTTAATGAAATTTATATATTTTATATTAAAAAAAGTTGATATTCTTCTTTTTTTAGACAATAGATAACAATAAATCCAATTTTATGCATAAAAAATGTATCTTTATAAAAATTATATTTTTCACCTTTTCTTCACACATAATAAAATTAATTTTTTAAAAATTTTGAAAATTAATTTTATAAAATAAAAAAAATTAAATAATCATTTCAAAATTATCTTATAATGAGTTTTTTATATTTTTATGAAAAGATAAAATTTTCGTTGAAAAGTGAAAAATACTGGTTTTATTAAGAATTTTCATTTCTTTTAAAGCATTTAAAAAAATAATATGGTTTAAAAAAATACATTATATATCTATTAGTCCATATTTATGTAATTTTAATTAATTTAATATTTAATTATGATATAAATAAAACATAAACTTTGGTCATTCTCTTTGAAAACTCACTTTCTCATTGTGTCTATGGGATTAATTTTGTATTAAAATTTTCCAAATCATCAAATTGAATTTTGAAAAATGGATTCCATATTTAGAATAAAAATAATATATATTATCTAATATTTTGAAATTAATTTTTTATCATAATTAATAATAAAAATAGTAAAAAATATTTAGAATCTTTAATGTAAAAATTGGTTTACTGGGGGTTTAACAATAAAGATAAAGGTTAAAAATGACCCAAAAATTTTCCAACACTATTTGGATGGACATATTTCAACATTATATATTCTAGGTTCTATAATTTCCCTTCATGGGTTCTTGTGTAATGTGTAAAATGTGGGAACACTGTTTTCTTTTCAAAAATTACAAGTATGTCACTCACCTCACTTATAAAAAGACACCACTCTACTCTCATATTCACCCTTCAAAAACACTTTGTTTTCCCATGAACAGCCCAAATAAATTCCTTGATTATATACTCTCATCCTATAATCCTTATTTTATTTTTGAATCCAACCTAGGAAAACTTTGGGTGAAAACCTAAGGAGGTTATCTGAAGAAGTGGGAACATTCTTTAAAGTGCATTTTTATTTTATTTCCTCCTCCACCACATTAAATTAGTATTAATCCATGATGATCAATTTAATCAGTTTATTCCACATACATATATGTTTTTAGGCTATGTTAATTAATTGTCACAATCTCATCTTCCATCAAATAGGTTACGAAACCATCATTCATATGTATGGAAGACTGCTTCCATGTAAACTGATGTCAATTGTTTTTCAATTACCACCTCTAAAAGATGTATATAAAGATGTATTTACTATTTATATGTTATATTTATGATATTATTATATTTTTTAGTCATTTTATTTCATGTTCCTTATTACTTTCTATTCTGTGGTGAATATAATGGCATCACTCGTGTGTACGGTGGACTAACGGCTCGTGAAGCAATGTGATTATTTTTATATTGCTTTACATGGAAGGTATTAAGGATAAATTTAAGGAATATAAATGAACTATATGGTATCAAAATTATTTTTTATTGGTAATATATTATTTTCCTTTTGTTCATTTCATCCACTGAAAAAATGAAAACAACTTTCATGCATATATACGACCTACTATCTCCAAGAATGGTGTATTTCATTTTATATATCTAAATTTTATGGATCACTATAAATAAATATATAATTAATATATATGATATTAATATCATGTTTAAAATTATTTATATGATGTAACTTGGATCAATTTAATTGGACCAAAAATAACAAATCAAAACAAACATGAAAAATAATGCAGTTATTGCCTGAAACGTGACTTTAACATGGAATTGTTAACAAAAGGTTAATAAAAGTTCATAAATGAATTTCATATGATATCATATATATAATTATATTTATTTTATATATTTATAATAAACATATATTTATTATAAATTAGGTTTTATCATGTATGAATGAAGTCAAGACTTAATGTAAGAGATTTGTGTCTCGGTTTTTACATTTATGAGACATATGTCATATTCACAACCAATTTATTTTATTTGGTGTATACTCATCCCATGATTTTATATCATAATTATTATCCCTAAAATTATGGTAATTTATATATCTTTTTTAGAATCAATATTTCATGAGGTTTATAGTTATAAGTTACTAAAGCGGTACGGGATTTTTTATCAAATTGCCTTCTTGAAGACCAAAGTTATGTTATGTGCCTATATTATTATATGATGTGTATATAAATCCCCTTTAACATGTTATATAATAAATATAATTATTTTCATTATATTTTAAATTTAATTTTATTTTATTCTTTCTTAGGGATTATGATTCAATTTTACCAAAGTGGTAATGTTTTAAGGATACAACCTCATCGTTCATCGTGATTGTTTATGATTATGTTTCAAATGATAAAATATTATGATCTATCTTTCATGATATTAATTAATTTTCTTATCCTATGGTTATTTATAGATAAAACATTTTCCCATAATTTTCATCTCTTTATGTACTCATGAGTTCAAAATGATATCTCTAAGAAAACCCATCTTTATTTCCCTCTTCAGTTGAAAAAAATTTTATTCCAAAACCATTTTTTCAAAAAATATTTACCAAAATATTTTTAAAATTATTCAAATTATTTATTAAAGATAATTTTACCCATATTTTACATTTTTCAAAATAAATTTAAAGGAATATTCTTGTCATTTTTTAATACAATGCTCGTTTAGAATTTACTAAAAATGTGAAAGGAATATTTTTTATCATGTACATCATGAACAGAATTTCCCAATGGAATGTAAATTACTTTCCTTAAATCTTACATTATAATTATTCAAGGTTATTTTCATAAAAAATATTTTATAAATGTTTTATGTCTTAAAATGTGTTTTTCGATGAAATTTTATTTTCCTCAAGAAATGTTACAACTGATTTTTCATTCAAAATAATTTTCCATCTCTGATGAAATTCATTGATTTTATTTATACTTTATTATGGATATAAACACAGGATACCATTTTTATAATTTATCTATATTCTTTATGTTTATGATGAAAATATGTTCATGAAACCCACTTCTCTTCCACGGGTTATACCATGATAAAATGGTTATGGAACTCGCTTATTGTTACAAGGGTTATGCTTTAAGGAAATGAAGAAATTATTATGAAACCCGTTCATTCATGGGTTTTGATAAGATGAATTTTTTATGATGTTTTGGAAAACGTATGTATTATTTTCATCATATGAATATTGGGACCTATATCTTCATCCAAAGCATTGGGTAATGATAAATGTTATAAGATCTCAAAGGGTACATGAGAGGTTGTCCCAAGGCCGAACGATAATACATATGTGGTTATCCGAAGCCTAAAAGAGGGTACATGGGAGGTTATCCCAAGACCAAAAGAGGTAAATGGGTGGTTATACTAATCCAAACATTTAATTAATTTCTTTCTTGGATATCCATGAAATTATATTTTTATGATTATGTATATGACACAAATCTATGTCCTATGCCAATTTTATGATATAATAGCTCATTTTCATTGATTCCATTATGATTTATATCTTATAAACTACTAATATTTATTCCATAAATCATTTTTATGATCAATGTTATACATATTATGTTTTTAATATGTTATTATCATGTTATAAAACTCATATTCTCATGTTATATTAATAACTTACTTGTTTACCCTTACTAAGAATTTGAGCTCACCCTTTATTATGTTTCCATTCCCTAGGTTATGAAGAAAGGTATTAGGTATGATATTTCTGATAAGGTAGATATTTATTAATAAAATAGTGAAATATTACTTATCTCACTTATGTAAAATTTGTTTGTGTGCCCAAGTTTCCAAAGGCACTATACCATTACGATCCTTGGACGTGTATATATGTAATGTAATGAATATTCATCTAAACAAATAAAATATATATGTATGAAAATCCTAGTTCTCTATATTTAAATCCCTTTTTATTTAAAAAAAACTACCCATATATCTTCTTTATTTACCTCCCAATCAACTATATCCCTTATTTTGATCATAAAGCCAACATATTGAGTATTTTTTCTTTACATAAGGAGGTTTCCCAAAGAAGAGGTATTGATTTTAACCGAGCATTTTTATTTTATTTATTCTTACACAGCCATAAAATCATCTTAAATATTGGTTATATAGTAAAAATATTATATATCAATTATTAAGATGTTATTATTTTGATTTTATAACCTAAATCCATCTCATATTCCCTCAAATGTGATATAAATTCATTGTTTTTGTGTTTGGTGGACTACTGCCTTACAAACTAATGTCATTGATTTTCCATCATTTCCTCTAAAATATTTTTATAAATATATATTTAAATTATATATATATGATATTTATAAAATATTTATAGATATTTAATTATGATATCACATATAACATCATACATTTCATTCCACAGGGGACACAATATTGTTACTCGTCTGTACAGCAGATTATCATCTCATGAAGTGATGTGATTCATTTTTCACTAACAATTTTTATGGAAGGTTATAAGGATAAAATTAATTAATATATGTGATGTACATGGAATAAATATGATATTAATAACATATTTATAATTATGAAAATTTAATGTATCATTTCATTTCATACACTAAAAAATGATCACATCATTCCTGTATACATGTGGACTACTACCTCTGAAAAGCAATGAGAATCTTTTCTCATCACTAAATAACATAGATTTTATATATAATTATATTTAATGAAATAATATATTATTTTTTATATGATTATAATTATGGATAGATAAAATATTAATTACCTTCATTCCATAATGATCGTTGAAAAATGTAAGTGTTACTTATGTGTACCTATGACCTACCATATTTGTGATTCTAACATAGTTTATTTTGAATAACCATTATTTATTATTGGTATTTAATGTATAATTTATATATATAAATGATAATTATTTAATTATTATTAATTTTGATATTTTAAATAATATCCTCTTTGACCAATGTCAACCTACTGTAGTAATTTTTTATACATAAGCTGAATATCATCAAAACATCATCCATAAACATAATAGATTGAGTAATTATATATAACATGGTAATAACTAAAATAAATAGAATAATAAACATTAAAATTTTCTTATAAAATTAAATAATTAACATAGTTTTATTATTCATCATGATAATTAATATATGTGATGTGTCAAACTCAAGGTAAGGGACTTCATATCCACAAATAAATTTTATTTTATTTCAAAAAGGGGAAACATGAGAAGTACAACTCAAGGTGGCCTAAAGAAATGGAGGTCGAGATAATCACTGATAACATGGTCTGCCCCACAAGGGGGAAGGGATCCAGGGAGAAAAACTCCACAAGGGGGCACTCCGGGGAGGCAAAGGGTGTCAAGAAGTCAGCCACCCAGTTGCCCTCACGCCACGTATGGAGAACCTCCATGTTGCCAGAGAGGAGAACCATGCACTTACAGATTAGATAAGTGATATTCTAGGAGAGGAGGAGGTGCCAGTGAGAGATCTCCACACAATAATGGATTCTGTTTCAACAGAGGATAGGAGAAGGTTTCTGGATAGGCAAAGAGAGAGGTCATTGAGCAGTGCTGATGCCTCTACCTTAAGGGAGTTCCCTGGTCCAAAGAAGGCTCTAAAGGTGAAAATAACCAAGCCCACTGCATCTCAGACCACACTTCCACCGCGCATGGTTCTAGATATAAAGGCTCCATCAACGTTGAGTTTTAGGCCTGAAACGGGGGGCATCCAGCGGACCCATCATCCCCACTGCCTGGGACTGTTACGGTCAAGAAAATCAGTCCTGGAGAAGCGGCAAAGAGAAGGCATTGCATCATGATGGGGGAGGAGTCCAATTAGCTCTGAGGAGATGCACTTGTCTCTGACCAGCAATTCCAGAGAAGAGCATCGAGTCCCATGGTGCGCCTGGTTACGTGCATGCCAAATGCACTAGCAGCCCACCTGCAGAAGGGTTGCCCTGGCCACAACCTTGTGGATGTTATCCATGCAGCCGCTAAACCAGATCAAGAAGAAAGCCTCTTGGGAATCCATGGTGCTAGGGGGAATAGGTAACTCCCCAATCTTACTCTAGATCCGTACGGCCCACTCACTTTGGAAGAAGATGTGCAACGTGGATTCCTCAGAGAGAATCAAACAGCAAGCGCATTTGGAGGCAAACTGGATCCCCTTCCTTTTAATCTATAGGTCCAAAGGGAGAGCCTAATTTCTGATTCTCCAAATAAAGAAGGAGAATTTAATTGGGGTGGCTTTGCACCATATACGCCTCCCCCAATGGTCGCTCACAGACTGGGCAGACGTACAATGGTGATAGGCTTTAGCCGAGAACTTCCCTATGGGGGAACCAGTGAAGATGCAACTATCTAGGGATCCATCCAAGCAAATGATATCAAAGAAGGCCTTTTGAGAGGGATATAGAACTGTCTGGATGAAGGAAGGGTGAGTGCCGGATTCCAAGAAGGAAATTTTTGGTGTAGGGCATCCAGGGAAGTCCAGTAGGTTGCACCCCCAATAACACTGCCAGAAGTTGAGATCCCCCTGACTTAGGACCCACTGAGAATGACACAAAAGCACCTGGAGGTTAGTCCGAAGAGATCTCCAGAGGCTTGAATGAGATTTACCATTATTGAGGAGTCCATAGTCGTAATTCCCTCTAATTATTTGACTCTACAAATAGATTCCCTCAATAATCTCCCATACGAGCCTGCCCTGGAGGAAATACATGGCATGACCCACGTCCCAGACCCCAATGCCTCCCAACTCCACTGGCCTGAAAAGCTTATTCCACGAGGACCACCGGCATCTCCCCTCCCCTTGGATATACCAAATAAATCCATTCATTATCTTCTCAATTTAGATAATGGTATACTTAGGGGCCTTGAGGGTGGAGAGAACATGCATAAGGATTGAAGAAAGGACAAAATTGACGAGGGTGTTCCTTCCTCCAAAGGATAGGAACCTGTTCTTCCAGTTGAGAATGCGGTTGGTAATTCTTCCTACCAAACCCTCAAAAAACCGAGCCCTAATCCTACTCGGGGAAATGGGAGCTCTGAGGTAGATCATAGGGATATTTTTACTCCGAATACCCAGGGTGGAGACAATGTTGTCCTTTCTCCTGGTCGGGAAAGAAGAGGGAAAGTAAACCTAGCTTTTATCCATGTTCATCATTTGACCACTCCATAAAGCATATTCATCCATGATACTGATAATTCCCCTGATGGAGGCACTGCCCCCATTGATGATAAAGACCATGTCATCCTCAAAGAGAACGTGAGACACTCCTGGGACACGGGCCCCACAGTGATAAGGAAGGATATGACCACTTTGGATAGAGGAGGCCACGAACTTGAAATGTGGTTAGAGGGTTTTCTTTAAAAAAATATCCACTTTTAGTTTTTTATTTCAATCACTCTTTTTATTCAATTTCCATGTTTTTCAAAATTATTTTATGAATTTATTATATGGACATGATAATTTTACAAACATAAATTTGTTATTTCTTTAAATGTTTTAAAAAAATGAGTTATTTTAGGAAATGTTTGACTTTCTTAAAAAATAAAAAATGGAATGTTCTATTTTAACATATATGGAGAAAACAATATTTCCCCCATTGTAACCATTACATAAAATTTTGATTCCTTTACAAACATTCATTTTTTCTTCAAAGAGAAAACCTATTTCCCTTCTTGTAATTTTGGAATTGAAATGGGTTTCTAAAAGAAAAGTGTATTTTGGTATGGAAAATGTTTTTTAAAGAAAAGGGTATTTTGATATCCAAAAGTGTTTTTCATATGGGGTTAAAAGAATTTTTAAAATTTTTTATAATGAAAAATTTATTGAATATATTGTTTTATACATGATATGTAACATGAAAACTATATGATAAATTGGTGGTCATGATATATCTTATATGATGGGTCTACCTAGATAGCACCGGGTGATCCCAATATAGCTCATATGATGGGTGTGCCTATATAGCACTGGGTGTACTGAATATAAATTATATAATTGGATTTCCAACATTGTGCTCCAATGAATTGTATAATATTCCTTTTCTTAATAGGAAATAAGTAGGTGGTTACTAGAGTGTTTCTATTAGAATTTAACTAGGCTCCAGTTATTTATGAAACCAGTTTAAAATGATTTACGAATGTGATTCTCTAAGTTGAATTCAAGGGGGTTGACATGATTTTTATGGGTTTTAATTATTTTTTTTTATAAAATAGTGATTCAATTTTTCAAGTGAAAAGTATTTATTCATTTTATTCAATGAACATGGATATAATATTAAAATATTTCTTGGGTTTTCATTTCTTTCACTGGTATAATAGGTTTTATTTCTTTTTATGTCCCTTACTGAGGTTTTTGTGCACATCAAACATTTTAAAATGTTTTTCATTGAGTTTATTGAATTTTAAGGGAAAGGAATAAGTCAAGTTGATAGTCATGAAGAATTTTCATGAAATAAAATCATGCAATTTTTAAAAAAATATATTTTAGGAAAAATGGATACTAATTAGAAATGTCTAGTTTGAATATATATGGGTCTCTTACATAAGATTTATGATGTAGTTCTCTAAAACTATAAACCTATAAGATATTTGGGAATTGAATAATGTAATTTCTAGTATAAAGACAATAGAATAAGTAATTTTTAGGTTCAGGTCCTTACATTCCATATTAGTTCATGGTTTATATAACTTTAAAGGTTATTATAATGATAATATCATGACGTCCAATGCTTTTACATTATGGTTAAGTTGAAATGATATAGAATTTTATGATTTTAATGTTCCTTCATAAAAAATAGGTATAGTCAGAATGATTTTCTATAGAGGAAATAGGGAAGCTGTAGTGGGAAGGCAACTAGAGGAAAATACACTTCCAAATAATCATACTGAGATGATTGGAATTAGAATTGAATAGTTTAGTACAGTGATGGATTAATTGACATAAGTAGTAAATAGTGATGGTATCCATGCTAATGAGGATTCAAATCTACCATAGAGGAACAAGTTATTAATGGATCATTTAATGAGACAATATACCCCATCATTTAGTGGATTATCTGACCCTATGGTCATCTAAGAATGGATAAATTCCAGGGATAAGATATTTGAATTCATAAGTTATTCGATACATCCTGTGGTAACCCATTACATTTATTATTTTGAAGGTAAATTTGATTGATAGGGTCTTTTGTTAAGAATTATAGATAGAGATATGATATTGATTCCAGGGAATGGGACACTTTTAAGAATACTTTTGTTGATAAATATTTCAATAAGGATGTTTATCTTAGGGTGGAGAAACAATCCCTGGAATTGAGGTAAAAAGATAATGATTTTATCATTTAATATGAGGAAAAATTCACATGATTGTCTAGATATGTTCCAGATTTTATTTGTGAAACTTATATTAAAATTAATAAATTTTAAATAGGGATTAAACAAATCTTACAATGGTATTTTTATGCAAGAGAATTTAAAATTTATAATAAACTATTTCTTTGTGTAGAGAAATTTGAGATGGATTTCCCTAACACTTATATTACTCAAGATGAAAACAACATGAAAAGGTCAATATGGTAGTAAATATAGAAGAAAATAGCTATGAACTATAGATTTAATCCCGCCAAATGTTCCATGTGTGGTAAAAGACATTTTAGGGAATGTTTCACTAGATCCGAAATGTGTTTCTAGTGTGGTCAGTTTGGTCATAGGTCTTATGAATGTAATGAAAATAGACTTTATTAATCAAGGAATGTGGTAACTGATATCTATATAATGGTGAGGTGTTTTATTTTCAATTATTTGGGTCATTATTCCAACTGTTTTTGAAGATAGTTTCACATGATGGAAATTATCATGATCGAAAATAGAAAGGTGTAGAAAAGTCATTTCCTACTACTAAAGTTGATGTTTGACCATTTTATAAAGTGGTGATAGGTAAAAATACATGTTTATTCAAATTATTACAATGTCCTATTTGAATATTGATCTTCACATTCATTCATTTTTGATAAATTTTCTTATAAAATTGTAATATCACCATAAGAAAATAATATATAAGTTATAGTGAAAACTCTCAGTGGATGTATTAATGAAACAAAGATTTATAGGGACTTTATTGTTGTTATTAATGGGACATGTTTTCAAAAAATCTTATTGAAATAACTATAGTAGAGTTTTGAAATCATTATTGGTATCAATTGGATTTTAGTTGAGCATGTTAAGATAGATTTCACAACTATAAAATTTATGTTCAATGGTTTAATTCTTTTGATAACTTATAAAGAATATGGGGTATTGATTAGTGATGGGATTGAAATTTACCTAGATCATATTTTTGAAAAGGAGGAAAATTTTTAAATTATTGATGTTCTAGTAGTAAAAGAATATATGGACATATTTCTTGATGATTTTCCAAGTTTTATTCTTGATTAGAAATTTGAGTTTACAGATAACTTAGTGTATGATGATAAGACTCTTTCCAAGACCCCTTATTGAATATCTTATGTTGAACTTTTATAATTGAAAAATCTATAACAGGAGTTATTAGAAAAAAGGTTTTATTCAATCTATAACTTCACTAAGTGTGATCCTTTTTTTTCAAAAATAAAGATGGTTCAATGAGACTTTACATTGACTATCAATCCTTGAATAACATCAATGTTAAAAAACAAAATATACCTCGTATTGATGATTTGTATGATCAACTCTAGGGTGCTCAATATTTTTCAATTGTTTATCTATGGTTTGGGTACCATAAATTGAAGGTTAATGATGCTAACATTCTGAAGATAATGTTTTAGGCTAGATATGTGCATTATGAGTTGTTGGTTATTCTCACTATGTTTTATAATGCACCTTCTATTTTTATAGACCTTATGAATATATTTTTCCATGAGTTATTTTTTTGTTGTATTTATTGATTATATTTTGGTATATTAAAAAATTCATGGGGAATATGAAATAACATAATAACTATTTTAAAAACCTTAATATAAAAGAAATAATATTCAAAATTTAGTATGTTTGATTTTTTGTTCCAACAAATTTCTTTCCTTGGAAATATTTTTGCTAAATATGATATAACCATTCAACCTAAAAAATTGTTAAATATTTTCCACGAACAAAACATGTCACCAAGAGTTGTATTTCCTTTGTTTAGAGGGTTAAAAATAATGGTTTTTTGAATAATTTTCTCAGTTTTGTAGCCCACTGAATATGTTAAATTGAAATGGAGTTAAATTTAGATGGAAAAAATAATGTGATGATTCTTTTCAAAAAACAAAAAGAAGATTGTATAATGCTACAATTTTGGATATACCTTCTAGAAATTGATAATTATTCATCAATAGTGATCTTTCATTGAATTGAATTGGTTGTGTACTTATACATAATGATTAGGTAATTTCTTATCCTTCACATCAATTGAAACCTCAAGAGGTAAATTACCCTACACATGATTTGAAATTAGCTGCTACCAATTTTTATTTAAAAATATGAAGGCATAAATTATATTGGGTAAAGTGTAAAATAGATATTGATCAAAAAAATTAGAGTATATTTTCACTTTGAATTAATTGAACATGAGACAGAGAGGATGGTCAGAACTGATCAAAGATTATGATGGCATGGTTCATTATAATCATGGAAAAGAAAAAAAAGTAGTTGATACATTGAGTGGAAAAAATAATGCTTCATTAACCATGTTATGTTTGGATCATAGCCATTTGGATAATGATTTGATGAATTTTGTACTATAAATTGTAGATGTAGGTATATCCTCTATTTTTTTTGGGTTCAGTGATATCAACACTACTAGAAAGAAATATGAAAGCTCGGAAAGAATATAATTATTTGTGGGAAAATTTATAATCCATTAAGAATTGTAGGTTTCTCGAGTTTAACATAGCTAAATAAGGTGTAATCATATTTTGAAATATATTGTGTGTATTGTGTGATTCCCAATTGAGGACATAGTTATCAAGTGAAGCTCATAATTATTTGTTTTCTATTCATTTGTGTAGCACTAAAATGTATATAGACCATCAGAACTATTACTGATGGGGTGGAATAAAACAAGATATTATTGAATTTACCCGGAATTGTTTGACTTTTCCATAGGTTAATTAAAAATGAAAAATACCAAGGGGAATTATTCAACTCTTTCCAATTCTAAAATGGAGATGGGAATATATATTCATGGATATTGTGTTGGGATTTCCATGGACATCATGAGGTAACAATGTGATTTGGGTTATTGTTGATCGATTAAATAAATCATCATATTTCCTTCCCATTTGAGAAAATGTGTCATTGTATTATATTTCGCAACTATATATAACGAAGATAGTCGGGTTACATCACGAAAACATAAATCACCTTTAGTGGAAGTATTTTAGTAGTGGTTTAAAAAACTTCCACTAAACCTTTTTTTAAAATTTTTAGTGACATTTTATTAAAAACTGCTGCTAAACCCCCTTTTTTAAATTGGTGACACTTCCCCCCAACACCGGACCCCGACCCCCCTTCTCCCCTCGACCCCCATGACCTCACAATCTCCCTCTGACCCCCGTGAGCCCCAAACCCTAGATCTGCTCCCCACTCATGCCGCTGGTGACGGTTCTTTCCACCCATCAGCACGCCTCACCAACCATCACTACCGACCCCCTGAAGCCCTAGCTCACCTCCCCACTACCAGTCCTGATATATTCCACCGCTGGATGCTTCTCGCCGCCCCTCACTGCACCTCACCACCCATCGCCTCCATTGAATACCTTTTTCACCCCTCTACACAGGTTTGTATACCATTATAGTGCAGTTGTGGTATAATTTTAGGTTGGATTCTTTAAAGTTGGTAGAATATTACTTCTTTAGTTTCAATCTTGATTTTTGTGGTATGTTCTTCTATTTATAGGTTCCCATTATGTTGCATATTTATGTGGTTTCAATAATTGTCATCTATGATCAATATCTTAATTTACCTCCTAATTGTAGAATATTTTGTAGCATGCTTTTTTTCATTATTTTTTCTAAGTAGTACTTTTCATCCTCAAATGGAAGGTCAGATAGAGAGAATGATCCAAATGCTAATGGATGTATTGAATATGTTTATTCTTGATTTTATAGGTTCTTGGGAGAATCATTTTCTTTTGGTTGAGTTTTACTATGATAATAACCATTGATTAACCATTGGTAAAACTCTATTTAAATAATTGTATGAGTGTTATTACATATCTCTATTGTGTTGGAATGAGGTTATAGAGTTAATTAATCTTAGACAAAATTTGTTGAAGATAATGATAAAGAAGGTGTAGTTGTTCTATAAGTGAATAAAATATGCTCAAGACCATCATGTGATGGACTGAGGTATAGAGTTGTTTAAGTGAGATGGGTTTGAACCGGTGAACAGTAAATCATTTCTCTTTTTATGATTTCTTGCAAAATAAACCTAATTTACCAATTAGGGTGAGAAAACTCAATTCTTAACTCACACACACTATGGAAAAAAAATATAAAAATACACTTTATATACAAGTTTCACCACCCAAATTGATAATTTAACCCTTGTCATGATCCAGAATCACAAAAGCCTATATGATCCACTAGAATCACCATGATGGATGAAATGAGAAGGGTATATATTTAACTTGTATTATAACATTAAGACTAATTTCATCACCCAAAATATCTCATTATTGTCTTGATATTTAATAAAATATGAATTATCCTTTTCCTCTATTTAGATTATCTCCTAATAATTATATAGTACTCTCACTCTTAAATGTTAATGCACACTCCACACTCTTAAATGCCTACTTTATTATCAATAGATAATCTTTATTATATTATGTTTCCATAATATTACACTATCATATATTTTTTGTCATTTTAGATTACATGTAATTCTATCATGAAATGTGATCAACACTCATGAATCTATCAAGGTCAATTTCTAATTCACATGGGCCATATGCTCTCTTACTAGTAACACCCTGAAAAGAGTTTACAAATGGATACTTCAACTTTCCCTTTCTACATTCCATAATAGCATCCAATTAAAACCATGTATTTTAATCAATTTTCATTACCAGAGTAAGACTTCACTACCATGCCAAGACAATCCACAATAGGACAAAGAGAAACAAAGAAGACAACCCAACCTCTATATTTCAAAGAAGACATGGATTTTTCATATCCTTGTTATTCCACTTATAAATACCCAACAATGGTTCAAATAATACATTATATACTTACCTATATACTTAGATACTAAAAGGAAAACATCATAGGGCCAACTATAATTTCTTTCTCACAGAGGTCCACATTAGGTTTCAACCCCCATTGATGTTCCATGATACACCCCAGATCTGAAAATTTTAATCACACATAGGGTCACAACATGTTTCTACTCATAACACTTCACTATGATACCCCACATGTTCTAAAATTATCAACCCTAGACCATACCCTACAATTTGAATCCTAATTTGAGGCCATTAGTTTAAGGTAAGAGTTTGTTTCCATTTCATATTCCTAACTTCTATTCAATTATTATATGATTTATCAAGCCCTTACCTTAGTGATATAAAAGTTATGGTATCATCAGTTTGTCCATCTATTTTTGTGGAGCACGACATACAAAAAACTTCAGGGATGGGATCCTTGTTCTCATCTTCTTTTATGGATCTTTTTAATTTTTATGATTTGGTTTTCTAGTGGGTGATTTACCATATGTATTTATATTGAAAAACCTTATGTAACATATTTATATATTTTTTTTAAAAATTATATATGAATCTTTTACTCTATTTAGTAGTAACTATGTATTTTAATTTTTTTAATATTGTGTAGGCAACATTGTGATATACATGGATAAAAGCTAGATCATATTACTAAGGAACACACCACAGTATGTTAAGGGTTTGAAGGAGTTTTTAGATTTTTCAATTTCCAATCGATCCGTTAAAGGGAGAATAAGATTTACATGTCTTAAATGTACATTTAGAAGATGGTTGAAGAGATAAGAAGTTTATGATCATTTAATACTGAAGCAATTCCCCATTCAATATTTGTGTTGGATTTGGCATGGAGAATAGAATGTTATAAAAAGGTTGATCACTGATGTTAATCCACAGAATGTGCTCCCAACTTCATAAAAAATGGAAAATGAAATGAAGAACCTCATAAATGATGCATTCGGAACTACAAGACACCAATATCAACATCAAAACATAACAGAACAACCAGATGAGGGTGCTATAAATTACAACGTGACAAGTGATGTTTTTGAGACTGTAACACAACCAGATCAAGATTGTAACATATCATTAGATACTCATCCTGATTATGTGGAGAAAAATGTAAGAGAAAACTTCACAAAGGAAAATATGTTTCCTGATTTAGTTGAAAATGGAAATCAAGAGTTGTATAGTAGATGTTTGAAATATTCAAAGCTTTTTTTATGTTGAAGTTGTACCATATCAAATGTCTATGTGGAATTAAAAATAATGCAATGTCCATGATATTGGAATTTTTGTGTGATGCATTTCCTGAAGTAAAAATCCCCAAGTCTTTTTATGATATGAAAAAAGTTATTAATAGGAATGGTCTGAATGATACAAAATACATGTGTTTCCTAAGGATTGTATGCTTTACTGGCAAGAGGATTCAACTAGACAGAATTTCAAAAAATGTTCTTCTTCTATATGGAATTCAATGGGGTATTTTGGAAGTCTGAATCAACATACATTCAAGAAGAAAAAGAAAAAGGACACACCTGCAAATGTTTTTTGTTACTTTCCTTTAAATCCTCGATTTCAAAGATAATTCATGTCATTAAAAACCGCCAAACATAAGATGTGGCATTATTTAGATAATAACAATGATTGGTTAATGAGACATCCATGAGATTCACAATCGTGAAATACATTTGATTCATTAAATCTACATTTCTTAGATGATCCTAGGAATGTTCGATTGGTATTGGCTGCTGATGGATTCAACTCATTTGGTACTTTGAGTACAAGTTATAGCATTTAGCCAGTTTTTTTGATCCCTTACAATCTGTCTCAAAGGATGTGTTTGCAAAAAACATATTTTATCATTTAGATGATTATTCCTAGAAAATAAATGCCTAGAAATGATATTTATGTATACTTTCAACATTTGATTGAATAATTACAGGATTTATGGAGCAACGGTGTTGAGACATTTGATGCTTCTTATAAAAAAATGTTCAAAATGCACACTTCTTTAATGTTGACCATTAGTGACTTCCCTGGGTTTGAGAATTTATTAGTTTGGAAAATTTACACGGGTTTGGATTTTCCTATTTATAATTTTGATTTTGAGCCCAAACAGCTACCTCATAGTAGAAAATGGTTCTTCTTGTTCCATAGAATATTTCTCTATACATCTCATAGATTTTAGATGAACAGATCAAAATTTAACGGTTACATTAATCATAGGCCACCTCAAAAGTTGTTAATTGGTTCTGAAATATTGACACAACTTGAAAATGTTGAAACAAAATTTGGGAAGGTTCATTATTTGAATGATATCAGGAAACGAGTTCGAAATGCATCTTCAGGTGAAATCAAAATGCAACAATGGAAGAAAAAAATATATTCTTCAAACTTCTGTATTGGGAATTAATTTTTTGTGGTATAATATTGATATAATGCATATTGAGAAGAATTTTTGTGACAATTTGATTTTCACATTTCTTAATGATCATGTAAAGTCAAAGGATCATCTCAATGCTTGTAAAGACTTAAAATTAATTAACATAAAATGTGATCTCTAGCCATATGAGAATGAAAAGTATGCTTCGGCAATTTTTGCAATGAAAAATAGGGATAAAGATACATTCCTTAGAATTTTAAAGAATGAGAAGGTATCATATGGGTATTTAATTAACATCTCAAGGTGTGTTGACTTGAATAATTATAAGTTACATGGATTGAAATGTCATGATTCACATATTTTTTTACAAAAGTTACTACCATTGGCATTGCGTACATTATTACCTGAAAAATTTATTGTTGTTGTACTCCAATTCTGCACATTTTTCAGACAACTATGTGAGAAATATCTACATCCATTTTAGTTTGAAAACCTCCATGATATGTTTGTATTGACCCTTTGTGAAATGGAGATGATCTTTCCTATGTTGTTTTTTACTGTCATGAGGCATTTAACTATGCATTTGGTTGAGGAAGATAAATTAGGAGGCCTCATTCAATATCGATGGATGTATCCAATTGAGAGGTACTTTAGTTATATGTTTTTTAGTTAAGTAAACAATTTTTTTCACTTAATTAAATTCACAATTATGTTTATTTTATTTCATAGATATCTTGGGCATTTGAAATCATACGTGAGAAATAAATCTCAACTAGAAGGCTCTATTGGTAAATGCTATTTGGTTGAGGAGTGTCTTACCTTTTGTTCTAGATACTTGGATGATATTGAGATAAGATTTAATCAAGTTTGATGTGTTGATGACACATTGGCTCAATCTCAAAAACATCAGAAATCAAAAATATTTCTTGTTATTGGCCGATCAGTTGAGAGGACCTCAAATGTGACACTGACAAAATTGGAATTATTACAAGCACATAGATATGTGTTTCTGAATATTAAAATAGAAGATCCATTTATTGAAGAGTTGAAGATACAAAAAAAGAGACAAATTAGATGTAGAACACGAAATGAGAAAGATATAATGAAAGTTGTTAATAAAGATCTTGTAGAATGGTTTGCACGACGTTTAAGTTCATAAATATTGAAATAAATATGAATATTAGTTTGACACATGTATTTTCTAAATATAATAATGTATATTTATTTTTTAAGATCATGAATACTGATAATCAAGTGGATTTGTCAGAAGATTTTAAGTTTCTTGCTTGAGTTCCTCTAAAACAAGTTAGAAAGTTCGACTCTTACAATGTGAATGGCTTTAGATTTCGTACAGTCGATTCAGAAGAGGGTTTGAAAACACGGAATAGTGGTATATTTACATTTTCTGAAGTGGGATACTATGGAAAGATGACTGATATTATTGAATTAAACTACCATGGTAATTTTTCTGTTGTTTTATTCCAATGTAATTGGGTCGATATTATTATAGGTGTTAAAAGAGATTCCTTGCAATTTACTTCTGTGAACATCTCGTGCTTGATGGATGTTGGTGATCGTGAAATGCATGATGCATATATCTTATCATCTTTAAAAAATGGTATATTATGTGAATTATTTTGTGTATGAAGGGTGGAGTGTAGTTTCTCACGTAATACAAAGTGATTTCTATGATATGGGTGATGAAGTGGAAGATTTGACCTCTGAAATTGAATCTCATCAACAATAAGAAGTAGAATTATTTGTCCATCAAGATATTGAAAATATTAGTCTAGCAAGGATGATTGAAGTGGATGAAGTAATGGAGTAGGAAACTGACATGATTGAAGGGTAAATGATTGTATGTATAGTTATTTATTCATTCAGAAACCACTTATTTCATTTGCGTAGTCATTCATTATCATTGTTATGTATATTTTTTTTGTTAGTACTAGTAATCTATTATCATTTTTAAATTTTTTTTCTGCATAATTTTTTTGAAATATATGTTCTGAACTTAATTCTATTTTATTAAATGATAGGAGTGGTAGGGAGGAAGTGATACACTATTTTATCCACTATTGTAAGAGATGACGATCCATCTATCTCCCTCCCTATGGAATCTGATCCACCAACTGCCTACCCCCTACACCATCTCTCACACCCTCTGTGAGCATCCCTTTAGAAGCTGAGTCATCGACTCCCCCTTTAACAGCCTCAATAGTGGGGTGGCAGCATGCCACTTCTAGTTCATCACGGACATACTGGAGGGTCACTATTATAGGTACAAATTTTAATATAAATAAATTTATTGCACTTTTTTATACTAATTCTTTGTTCATTAAAGATGAAAACATGAAACTATGGAGAAAAATATAAAAATTTCAGATGTGTGTAAAATTAATCAAGATAAGATAGTTGTCCCATTTGATTCATATGGGGTCCCTACAGATGACATCGTAGGATTACTTGGCTAAATTCTAGGCCAACTGGAAGTAGATCACATTTCCCTTCCTATTTCTTATGATGATTGGAGACATATGCCTCCAAGTTATAAAAAGAATGTTTTTTCTTCTCAAATAAATGTAATTTTAATACATTATGGTGTAATTTAATTTCATGTTATTAATATGTTCAAAATGAATTTTTGTATATAGAGTTTTTCCACTTTACAGTTGTTGATGTGATAGCACGAAAGTGGACATTGAAAAATCTTGGTAAGAAATAGAAATACTTAAAATGGATATTGTGGAGCAATGTCAATGATACTTTTTTGACCATCCAGAAAATGTATGAGAAGCTATCCAGTGGGGTACACAAAGAACAGTAGAAAGTTTTTTTGACAGACATCGTGATGAGAAGCAGATGGTATTTAAATATATATTATTATATTAACCTAATTTTAAATTTATACCTATATATGAAGAGGATATGACATTGAATACATTACTATTAAATTGAATTTTATTTATTTTAGGATCTCTCAAGAAAGAATGCATCAATTTGGGCTAATCAATTCATCCCTCACACTGCGGGGTCAAAAAGATTTTTTAGAAGTCGATCAACTCTGGTAATCTTTTCATTAGTTTAAATATTTATAAGACAATATTATCTATTTAATATATTAAATTTTTTATTTTTATTTATTTAATGAAGTCACATAGTTTACGGTATGAAGCATCCCAAACTAGAGTGTGGTTGGATGTTCACAAAAAATCTTATTGAAGTTTTGTTAATGAGCCTACCAAAGAAGTTGGAGTATGAACTCATTTTTCATTTTAATAACTTATTATCATTTTTTACTATGTTAATATATATTGATATTTTATTTATAGGTAAAAATTAAAGAACTATGGGATGTCAATCCTAGGCAGTCCTACTTAGTCCCCCAGGATAACCCAGTTACTAAAGTCCTTGGGAAGGAGCATCCTGGTAGAGTGCGCAGGATGGGTTTGGGATCCATACCATCTGAGGATTTTGGCAGGCCACCATGGATTGCAGCTGCATCTACTCTTGTTGTAGTTATTCCATACCCATAGATTCTCAGAGAGAAATTTCTTCTCTATAAAACACAGTTCAAGACCAGGGGGCTCATATATCCACTTTGCAGAAAGCATTTACTAATATATATTAACAGATGAGAAGATATGCCCCCAGTGGTATTGCATCGACTGGTGGTGAGCAAGTAAATCACAAAAATTTCAAATCATTTAGTTTGAAAACTTTTATTGGTTTTAATTTTAAATATAAATATGCAACAGTATTTAATTTTCAATATAATGTTCTTACAGGTGGTAGCAAGAAGTGGAGATGGAGGTGGAGAGGGTTATGATATATGTTCATCATCAGACTATGATTAGTTGTATTGTTGATATGTTGGAAAAATATGGCAAAATTCGGTTTGTATATGTATCATGTGTGGAACATAGTTTCCACCAAACATTTTCATGACCTAACATTTTATTTATTTCACATGTTTCCTTTTATATATTTTATTGATTTCAGATGTTTCCTTTTATGTCTTAATTTCTTGAGTGTGGTATACACCATATATGTCGATTCTTTATTGTGATGATTCATTTTTTATGATTCATTTTTCTTAAATTTATTAGGTTTTTCAGCCCTGGGTGAACATCCCACTCCAAAGCATTATAAGATATCATAAACTCATCTCTCATGTAATATGAGACCATTACCATGCTACGAACTATAAACACTCCATGTATATCAAAATTCAATCTTGAAATAGTTTCACATTCTTCCAACCTATCACACATCATGATACATTCTAGAACAATATTCTAACATGTCTTTAATTGTTTAACCAATGAAGACATTATCTCTAAGGATACCCACATTGATTCCCCTAAACCCTCAACTACACCCACCAACTAGTCTTACATTGAAGATAAGATATTCTATTCAACTAATGAAATCAGTTCTCCCATATCCTACATTTTCTAGACCAATTCATTTACCACTAAATTTCCATTTCTAACATTTAAAAATATTGAACATCAAAATTTTCTAATTTCCTTGGTATTCATGATACTCTGGGTCTTTTTTAATTTCCCTAAGACTCATTTCTCTCTATTCTTCCTTATTTGATTATGAGATTATAGCACATAGTCAATGAATGAATATTCTCATTTGGTAAATTGTGTGCTAACAATTATTTTTTCCTCTATTCCAAGACACATATATTTCAAGGTAAATGATTCATGATCATCTCTAACTATGTTCCAACCATGCCCCACCTAGTATCCTTCTTTAACAAAGCCACATGTTTTCTGGGGAGAACCAAATGGTTTCCCATGACTATGTTCCTATCATGCAACCATTTAGAGGCCTCTATAAATATTAAAACCCAAAAACAAAAAAACCTAAGATTTTACCCAATAAAATAATATCTCAGAAACAATTAAATAAGGGTAGAATGTAAGTCTTAAGGCCCCTGGAAAACTTCAAGTCATTATAATCTCCCCCTCTGAGAATTTATCATCCTTGAGTAGTGCCTCTATATTTCACACCCAAAAAACTAGGGCTATTGAGATCGCGCATCATATTATCACTTGTAAGACTCTTCATGCATATAAAAATTCTCCCATATGACTCTAACAAGTGACATCGGCTTTATTCAAAACATTTTATCACTACAGCCCATGATTCACACTGAGCTCTCCACAAATTTTAGGTAAGGATCCAACTGAAATTCTTTATAGTTGATCACATAATTTTGATTGATAATGTACAATTGAGTATAAGAGATATGTAAAAAATCACTCATTCCTTAATATTGTGGAGGAAATTACAAATAGAATTCCATTATCATGACACTCTTGATAATCCTAAATAGCCCCATAAACTTTGGTGACAGTATCATTTGCTTCTTTAATCATTGATTTCCTAATTGTGGAGTATCTCATAATAAAACTCAAACACCCACAATGAATTCCATGTGTTTCCTCATACCATTGTTATATGATCTTTATTTTAAATGAGAATTTATTAAAAGCTTCTTGATCTATTACAATATCACAAATGCCTCTAAAATCAAAAACGACCCACAATTACTACCTCCCATCATAATTCTAACATATTAGTGAGTGAAACACCCAACCATAAAGAGCAGCAAAATGTATCATTTGAATTTAATTCTATTTTTATTTTTATGTGAACTAAAACAAGGATTGGATATCAACCCATGTTCCCCTAAAGTATGATATGATGAAAATTATTGTGCAATGTAATTTTGGTTATAATTGGTTTCCAAAATAATAAAATCTGGATTTTTTACTACTATATTCTCAATTATAATTTTATGGAAGTAAATTGATGCCTAATTCATGTTTATATAAATTTTTCATCAATATGTAAATGGAATTGTATAAAGAGAATGAAGTTGAAAATTCATGTTGTTTTTAATATTAGAGGCATATTATTGTAAATTTATTCTTTAAATTTTATTAAAACAAGAATATTTGATGCTCGGTATTCTAGTTAATTTATATTTTCAATATTAGTAACACGTCATAAATAAATTTATTAATACAAGACTTTAATTGAACAATTAGTTCGATAAAGATAAATTTATGGTGTCGAGTAAACCCATTTTATTATGATGGATGGATTTTTATTTTAGGGACTAGATTCCATATTGAATCTATATGATGTTTTTTTTCTTTTTATTTATCTGGATGTATGCCTTTATATATGATGTTAAGTGATCTTGGGATGGCTATTGGTTGAGGAGGTATGGGTAGGGAGGCTTGAGTTTTTGGAGTAGTTAGCACCAATGATAGTGGGATGTATGTTGATATGGATGGTTATGTCAGGGTTAGAACTAGTATAGATGGAAAATTTTGAACCTAGGATTAGAATTGTTTTCATGAAATATGACATACACTTGTTTATATTTTTTTTTAAAGGTTTAATGTCCATGTGATATGTTTATTTGAATTACTTTACCCAATGAATGATGCATTTAGTTGTGCTTGGTTAAGAATAACTTTTTATATTTACTGTAGTATGTATTCTGTTGGTCTTTTGGTATTCTTGGAATGGATTTTTTTTAGATAACTGGTACACGGGTTGCAGAAATTGCTTCTTCTTTTTTATAGAATTGTTTTTAGCGACATATTTAATCGCCGCTAACAGTAAAAAGTATATATATAGAGGTGGTTTTAACCGACACTAAATGTCAGTATTTTTCTATTAGAGGTGGTTCTAACCACCGTTACGGTCTTAAATTTAGCAGTGTTTTTAACCACCGCTACAGTGTCCCATCTTCCGCATGCATTTTGCGGCGGTTATAATGTTTTTAACGGCGGTTTTCCCAGCCAGGGGCTTACTTTTTTTTAGCATCAGTTTTAACCGCCACTAAAGAAAGTAATCCCCTGCCAGAAAAACCGCGGAAAAAAACATTATAACTGCCTCAAAGTTGTGATTTTCCTGTAGCGCATGGATTTCCTCTCTCTATTGTATCAGACCATGATCCCATGTTTACATCAAATTTTTTGAATTAACATCAGAAGTCTTTGGCTACTGAATTAAATTTTAATACATCTTTTCAACCTCAATCTAACTGAAAATCATAGTGAATAATTCCAAACTTGAATGATATACTTAATTCTTATCCAATGGATTACCATGTAATTTGGGATCAACATCTTTTTATGGTGTAGTTTTATTATAAAAACATTTTTCATACTAGTTTATAGAAAGAATATTTTGAGAATTCATATGGAAAGAGGTGTCAAACACCAACTTTTTGGGATGAATTAGGAGAAATGAAGTTTATGGGACTATATTTTTTGAAGGAAATGTCTAAGAAGGTGTATTTTATTTAGAAACATATGAGGATGGCTCAAAGTAGGAAGAAAAGTTATATATATAATAGGATGAAAGATCTTTCCTTCGAGGTAAGTGATCATATTTTTGTTAAAGTATCTCCATGGAAAAGTGTATTGTGTTTTGGTAAAATGAAAAAGAATAGTATATAATAAATTTGACTATATAAAATCCTAGATAAAGACAGATCGATTACCTACTAAGTGGATTTTCCTCCAATTTTTTCTATGTCACACAATGTGTTTCATGTTTTGAGGTTAACAAAGTATGTTCTATATTAATCTGATGTTTTAAGCCCTGAAGTAGTTATGTTGTAAGAGAACCATTATTAGAGGAACATATTTTTCAGATTCTTAACTATAGAAATAAAGTATTTTTGAAAATTTGATTCACTAGGATAAAGTTTTATGGAAAGACCATATAGTTGAAGAAGCAACATTGGAATCAGAAAATACTATGAGAGAAATATATTCTGACTTGTTTAATAAGTGAAAAAAAATTGAAAAGATTCAATATAGAAATCGTGGAATAATTTATTAACCTTGGTAATGATATAATAAATCATTTTCATGTTTATTAATATTAATCAGATAGTTATATTAATTATAAAAATATTAAGTAGTTTTGAAAATAAAAAAGGAAATAGTTTTAATTAAAAATATCTTATTATGAAGTTTTATTTAAAACATTTGTTTCTAAATTTTAGAATTTTATTTTTAAAAAATTAATATATTTTTTTAAATAATAATATAAATATTATATTATGGTGAAAGTTTATTATTTTTCAAAAAAAATATTTATTTTTCATTGAATAGTGAAAAATACTAATTTTTAAAAAAATGACTTCTTTTCAATAAATTAAATAATTTAAAAGTGAAATTATGTTTTGAATATGATTTAAAGTAAAAAAATTATTCATTATATGTATTTAATCCCCTAATTTTCTTTTTAATAAAATTCATAATGTATTTTGTTGTATGTTTATTTTTGGGTTAAAACACATGATTTTTCTGAAAACCTTATTAAAGTACATAATGTTTCTCCATTTAAATTAAATAAAAAAACATAATGAGAAATTACTTAAATGAAATTTATAAATTATATAACTTTAAATATTAATTTAAATTCATATAATTATTATTAATAGTCATATATTTAATATAAAATCTTTTTTTTAAATAACTTTTTAAAAACACACTTTTTGTCTCATCTGCAGATTTGATTTAAAATTAAATTTTGATACATATATGAATTTTATTTGGTAAAATGGATTCCATATTTTTAATCATAATAATTTATATTATCTAATAATATCATCTTATTTTTTACTATAAGTAATAGTTAAAACATTAAAAATTAATTATCGTGGTTATGATAAAAACTGTTTTATCGGGGGTTCAACTAAAATGATAATGGTTAAAATGAAATAAAAACAATTATAAAATCTATTTTATGACTATATATAAATATTATCATGTATAAGTCTCTATAATGGTCTATTTTTTCCATGTTTCATGTGAAAATCATGGCTACACCTTTTTATTTTCCAAAATCACAAATGTGCCACTCACCTCCCTTATAAAAGGACACCCCTATCATATCCACCTCACACATTGAAATCTAATTTTATTATACTATACATACCCAAATAAATTCCACAATTACCTCCCCATATCCTATATCCCTTATTTTTATCAGAAATATATCCTAAGAAGGATTTTGGTGCTTACTTAAATAGGGTGTCTGAAGAAGTGGTATCGTTCTTAACCAAGAATTTTTATTTTATTTCCTATTCCACGTATTTAAAATATTATTAAATTATGATTATATAAAATAACTAGTATATACCATATACTAATGTTTTATTGTTTTAATATATTAACCTAAATCAATCTCCTCTTCCATCAAATGGGATATGGATGAATCATTCGGATTTAGGGAGAACTACCGCATCACAAACTGATTCCATTATTTTTTCTTTATCACATTTAAATGAATTAATAATGATTAATTGAAATTATATATATAATATTTTTAACATATTTATACTTATTTAGTTATTATATCTCATTTAACTTCTTATATTCCATTCTGTGAAGGATATATTAATGTCACTCATGTGTATTGCGAACTATCACCTCACGAAGCGGTGTGATTTATTTTTCACTAATGCTTTATATAGAAGGTAATAAGGATAAATTTGATTTATTTATTTGATATTAATAAAATATTTATTATTTTAAATTAATATTTATCACTCTAAAAGATAATATATCATTTTCTTTCTTACACTAAAAAATGATAATGTCATCCCTGCGTATGTGTGGACTACCACCTCTACAAAGTGATGTGACACTTTTTTATCACTAAATAACATGGATGATATATATATATAAGTATATTTTAAGAAAAAATATGGTATTTATTATATTATGATAATTTTGGAATGATAAAATATTATTTATCTTCTTTCTATAGTGATTGTTGAAAAATGAAAATGTTACTCATATGTTCGTAATGCCTAACATCTCCATGATTGTAAGATTGTAAATTTTTCATGACCATATTTCATGATTTATTTAAAATTTATAATTGATATATAATAATTATAACTAAATTGTGATTATAAATTTGGATATTTTTAATAATAAACACTTTAACCATAGTCAACCTATTAAAATCATTTTTGACACATAAGCTGAATATCGTCAAAACATCGAATGTAAACATAATTGATTAAGAAATCATATATAACATGTTAATAAGTGAAATAAAAGGAATAATGAACTTGAAAATGGTTATTAACAATGTAAATAGTTAACATATATCTATTTATTCTAAAAAAATAATATAGGATACATGTCATACTTAAGGTAAGTTTAGTCGTCTCAATTTCCTTTCATTGGGGAATATTTTGATGTTATGAATCTATATTATTTTATTAGGTGTATATAAATCCCAATTTGGCATGTTATATAATTTATTTATCTATTATTATGGAAGTTATGGTGTTTAAATATTATTATTTCATGGGTAATATGATTCAAATTTTTTCAATATGCTAAGATAATTTTTTTAAAACAATATCATCTTTTAAAGTTACCCTTACAACTCCCTTTTTCTTCCATGACCATTTTTGTAAAATGATTTTATGAATTTAATTATATATACCTGATAATTTTATAAATTAAATCTTTTTCTTACTATTAATTTTTTTTTAAATTAATCTTTGTACATAAGGTTTGACTTTATTTACAAAGGAAAAAATAAATCATCAGATTTAATGTATATGGTGAAAAAAACTTTTCCCAACATTTTAACTATTATTTGATGTTTATATTACTTTACAAGATTTCATGTTTTATTCAAGTAAAAATCATATTCCCATTTTTGGGTTATTTGATATTGAAAATGGTTTTTTTAAATATATGGGTATTTGGTATATAAAATATTTTTTTCAAATGATTTATGATGAAAATGTGTAAGCATAAAATTTTTTATTCATGGTATAGTATATGATAATTATATAAGAAAATTATGGTCCCAATATAACTTATACAATTTGTGTGACATGATATCATTGAGTGAGCCTAATAAAGATTATGTGATGGGCGCACCTGGATAGCATTGAGTGAGATTGAAACATCTTATATGATGGGTGAACCCACATAGTTCTCCAATGAATTTGGTAATGTTCATATTAACATGGATGGGGTTACTAGAGGGTTTATCCTATGTATTATGTAGGGATCAACTTATTTCTAACATAGGTTTAAAAAATTATATGAATGTGATGGTCTAAGTTGAAAAAAAAAGGTTTTAATTTTCATTCTATTGGTTTTAATGTTTTAATTTGAGAAAAAAGTACAGGTGATTTTCTTGTGAAAATGATTTATTTCATTCTCTAATAGAACATTTATATAAAGAAAAAACATTTTTTTGGTTACCAATTTTTTACTAGACTAATGATTTTTCTTTCCATTTATGTCCCTTACTAATAAGTTTATGCTCATCCCACATTTTAAAAAAATCACAAGGTTTAAGGATGGGTAAGTCAAAGGAAGAAGTAAACATAAAATCCTTAAATATTTTTCATTGATATAAATCATATATTATTTTAAAATTATTTTATTTTACGAAAAATGGATACTGATTAGAAGTTCCCACTTTGTACATATATATATGTAATAGTTATGACCTACCTCTCTAAAACTATAAACCTAAAAGATCATTGGGAATGGAAGAAGGTGATTTCTAGTATAAAGACATTAAAGTATTTAATTATTAAGAATGATTACATACAGATAAGGCTAACCCACACCATCGCAATTCAATATAAATATGTTTTAAACATGTTATACCCTTTACTTATAAGGTTTCTCATTTTTACCAATTTAGTTTTCAACAAGATAACTAGTTTTTTTCCTTCATAATTTACCCTTTAAGACTAGAGATACCTTGGACCTTATTATTTAATTTATATCTAATGATTCCAAATTTGAAGGTAATTTGGTTTTATTACATTTTTAAAATTAATGAAAATAACTTTAAAGTACTAAATTTATAATGAATTAATTTTTAGAAAATATAAATTTAAAAAATTTAATGTCAAATATGGTTTTATAAACAAAGAAAACATTTTTTAAAAAAATATATTCAATTATAAATTATATGTTATTATTATAAAAAGGATTCATAAATTTTTAATTCATAATAAAGTACTAATAATTTCACAAATTCATATTATTTTTAAAAAGTGACATTTTAAAATATTCACATAAATATCAATATTTTAGAAAATTTTAAACAATTCAAGTTAACTTAATGTGGCCATGATAAATCAAAAAATGATGTTATTTTTTCCAATTAAATATATGAATTTTATAAAATTCATTTTTAATTGAAAAAAAAATTCATAAAAAACTATTTTTTTAGAAAATTTAATTTTGGTATAATAAAAATAATTTTTTATGAATTAAAAATTAATATATTTTTAATATATATTTTTATTATTAAATCAAAATAAACTTAATTCCTTGAAATAAAATAGATATTTCTATAATATATATATGTGTGTGTATAAAGTTTATTTAGCTTAATGAATTTTGAAAAAGTATATAAATTCATGATATATCTATAAATATAATTATTTTATTAAATTTCAACAAAATCATATTTACTATTTAAATAATTCCTTATGATCTCTATGTAGGACCTATGAATCAAATAATCATTGGAAATTATTTCCTGTGGTTTTTTAGCTACCTTGGATCCTATATAAATCCCCATGATATTGAACGCCTATCATATATGGTTTCTCTCTAAGCATAATATCTCATGTTCGGTATGGTCTTGATTATGGGAAAACCCTAGTGATGCTACCTCCCATATGAATTTGTACAAATATACTTCATAAAGATGGCTTCTACTTCATGATTCCACTTCTTCTTACTTTATTAATTGATTTTATCATATAGTTCCTTAAATTTATACTATCTAATTTAATGTATACGTATCAAGGTTCATATATAATAATAAAAATATATCATAGTTTTTCATTAATGTTTTCATTTTATAAAAATAATCTACTAACAAAATATTTATTTATGGATGATATAAAGTGAAATCTTAGGTAATTACAATTTGGACATCACATGGGAGTTCAATGTTGGGTCGATAGGTAGTTTTTATCTAGGGAGACCCTCATAGGTACTTTATGAGGATTAGAAATCCTTATATGGGTAGTTATTAATGACCTTCATCATTATTTCTTTGAAAATTTCTGAGTGAATTTTAGCTTTTATTTGGTGGATGGCTCATATTATTAATCAATGAATGTATTGGGTATTTGAGATTTTAAACTTATATAAGATTTATTTTTAGATGTGATCAAGGCATGCATGGTGAGAAGAGTCTCTAAGAGTAGCATTAGAATATTTCTAGGTTGTTGCAGCATCCACCGACAAGCTGGTCAGCTAAGAAATATCCCAACTTGCTACCTAGGCTCATCGTCTAGCCGATGATCCACTAGCTCACTGGTGGGGTAGCTGGTAAATTTTTATTGTGGTATTTACTTGAATTTTACCCTATACCATATTATTTCCCTACCTATCTTATCTTCTTTAACCTTACTCAAAACAGGTGATGAAGGGTGCTCCTACCTTAGATATTTTAGCTCAATCTTCATAAATTATTTGGAGTTTCATGTTTCTTTTTTTTTGATTGATTATTTTGGGTATGTATAACTCCAAATTACCCTTAAATATTTATTTAAATTTTATTATTATTATATATATATATATATATATCTAATATTATGAATTTAGATATTTTATTGTAGGACTGATTGTCAGTCTTGATTCAAGAGGCAATTGATGGTGGTTTATCTCCATTGAGTTTGAGGATGGATTTCCTTACAATTTTTCTAAATTTTTATAAATTATATGGATTTAATTTCATAAAGATGTTTGTATCCATGTAATACCTCTTATTTTTATGTTTTCATATTCTTGTGAATTTTATATCAATGTAGGAGGTTCCTTAGAGTGGGAGTATAACTTTTGTGCCTTGAAAACGTTTGAAATGAGACTTGTACTAGGAAAGTGTATAGTGATTTTTACATATGATTTTGGATTTTGAATGAGACCTTTGGTATTGATTAAGTCTTGGGAATCTAGGATATATGATATAGGGGATCATGGATTGAATCCCCATTAACATACACTTTAGAAATTATGGATGAGGTTTGTGTACTGATGATAATGGTCAGGTTGTCTACATTGGTAAATTGAATAGTATGGTGTAATTTTTGTTCATAAATGGATAGTATGTCTTGAGTATTTGGTATAGGGGTTAAAGTGGTTAATTATATTTGTTTTGTGACTTAAACCTATTTGTAAGAGGGTTCAACTAGTGTATTTGGGTAGCACAATTATATTAGGTTAGCAAGATTGGAATGTGCTATTTAGGCTCTGGATGAGATTGAAAGACTTGGATGAATGTGAAAAGGGATTGAGTGATGTTTTTAGTAGCATTATGTGTTATACGAAGATGACCATGAGTGATTTGTTTTGGTCTGGTAGCAACAATGGTCATCATGAGTGATCTTCTAGGATGAGATTTGTGATTGAGTGTTTCGAGTAGTTTCCCCTTGATTGTGTGATCATGCATGTAGATTCTCAAGAGTGATCATGTGTGTGGCCTCCCTGGATAGTGAATGGATGGTCTGATGTGAATTATTGACCTCCCAAGAATCATTAAGATTTTTTGGTTTATATTTCATCTATATTGGCCATGTGGATATGGTATTGTATAATGATTGTGCCTCCCAAGAATCCTCGGGTTGGGATGATGTGGTTAATTGACATCCCCAAAATCTACAAGGATGATAATGTGTGCATTAATGACCATCCCATGGTTTTCAAAGATGTTTTAGGGTATTTGATGAGTTCATGACTTTTTTTAGGCACCATATATGGGTTTCACATTCTTTGGGTTCAATCAGATTTACCTTCCAATAATGGGATGACTGACTGAATTAAAATTAATATTTTTATTTTCCAAACACTTTTGATGAAATAGTGAGAAACCAATATAAACTTTTGAGGAAAATTGGTAAACCATACATGACTTCAAAAACAAAACTTCAAACACCATTGACAATGGCCAACCAAAAAACTCATTCAACATATAAAATCAACCACCCCATCATTCAAATTGACTATCTTCACAGCAGGAGCTGGAATCACCCAATAGAAGGCTAATGAACCACCAAAAAGTAGAAAGAACAAACCTCATAAAAGAATGAACAAACCTCAGAACCGACATCCTCGAACACCAATGATGTAACCATCGACACATACTCAAATCCACTAACCCACCAGAAAACTCCAGTCAGAGGTCACCCAAACCCTCCAGCAACATGAGATGAAATCCCAAAAATCCTCCAAGAATAACACATCCACAAAAGTCCAATGAAGAATCCAGGTTGAAGAAGACCATGTTGTCCTAACGCTGCATCCTACTCTGCAGAGAACCACAACCCAAACTCTAATATCAATGATAACCCCTTGTGAGACAGAGGCAGCACCCACAAACCTCGAACCACAGAGACCCAATGATTCACAAATCAAAATCTATTCCACTAATTCAACATTCAACCAAAAAATCCATCAATCCTGATACTTCAACACAGTAGACAAAAACACCAAAACCAGACTAGCGATTCATAGCTCCTCTAATGCTTATCCAACCACCCAAACGCCAACCAGCCGGATTCATCATAGACTAGAAATCCAAGCTCATTCTGAAATAACCCCCACACTCCATGAGAATCCCACCACCACTGCAGCCATTGAGGAACCAAGCCATGAGAACTAAGGGAGAGGGGGAGGGAAGGACCGAACCAGCAAAATCCACACTACAATCCAACAGATCAGTAACTTTCAAAGCCATCAAAACAAATTGTGAAACCACTAAAATCAAACCTATTAGAGAGTTGTAGAAACATCAAAATCCAAAACCATAAATTGCCCTCCCCCCTCTAAGCCGCTTCAGATCCAATGCCAAGCCACACTAGATGAAAAAGCTGGAAGCACACTGGAGTCGACGCTGAGCCATGCTGACACCAGGCTGAGCCGTCACCAAGCTACGCTGATGCCCGGCCGAGCTCACGCCGAAGACAACACCGAGTTATGAGATGTATCTGATATCCATATTTGATGCCAGGGGATGAAAACCCAATCCTATTCAGGGGAGACAATGTTGATCCACACCGAGCCATGCTGGAGGAGGGAAGGAGGCGACTCTAAAGAAAAACCCTAGCCCTATGTAGAGAATGGTAGCTGCTGCTCAGATGCTCCCGTCTAATTCTCATTCCAATGGGATTATGCTAGTAGATTCGGGGTTCATGGCAGCCTGGTTAGTGAACAATGACCTGAAGAGGTGTGATTATTTTTTTATTATTTTTCAATCATCACTTTAACTTTTATATGACCAAATAAATTTATTATAATTAATAATTGGTTGTATACTACTGGGTTTTTACTCACACCTTTCATAAGAATCCTGGGGTTTGTACAGACTCGTTTTATCTAGGATTTCAAAAGAGAATATGGTTACTTCTTAGGGAGGTTATACCAGAGTAGATGGTGGAATGATATTATGCTAACATAGAATCTAGGATCAGTTGAGGAGATGCCTCTTTATTTTATTTTATTTTTCTTTGACTATTTTGTTTAGATCAACCACATGTGGGGATATCCTTTGACTCATATCGTGTATTTTATTGAATTAGTTATATAATGGGTTGATATTATTACTATTTTTGAATTTATTTAATTTATTTAATCTGATTACTAATTTATTATTATGTTCTCATATATAGATATATGTTATCGAGGTAATAGTAAATCCATAATCCACCTAAGGCCCTCTCCTCTTGTCAACAGCCTCTTACATATAGGGATTCTTGCATGATGTCATGTAATACTCCCCTAGCTTGAACCAAGTGATCTGGGATGAGACCCCCCCCCCCCCCCACACACACACACACCCACAAAATGATTGGAGAACCCCCTCTCCGAATACATTCACTACAAGAACTCGAGGTTCATGCTGTGAAATTCTCTAGGATGTAGCATAAACCCTTACATCCTTGTTTTCATCTATAATGGATCCAAATTATTATTATTCATGATATAAATGACCCTTGAAACACTTTGAATATCCTATAAGTTCAATTCTCCAAATCCCAACCACCCCATCAATCCTCTAACATCCCTTAAAACTCTTAGGCATCCAATGTGTAACGTCCCAGGTCTAGATTCAACCGAACAGTGATCTGATCTCGATTGTCCAAATGGCCTCAAGTACATCTACCCAAATGCTAGAGTCTTCTAACAAGTAGCGAGGTCCTTGATTATTATAGTGGGGTGACTATTCCCTCATTGGAAGAGTGTAACACAGCGAAAATAATAAATAGATAGTGGAGGTAGTAATACCATATAACTGAATAACAATGGATGATTGGTAGTACAAACAACCAGGTGTCATGTCATATAAAAAATTATACATGTCACATGTTTCTATGAAAACATCTAAAAAAGTCACAATGCTATCATATATAGTACAAGATCTAAAAAGGTAAAAAAAATATCAAAATTATCCCAGTAGCATCGCAAGACTAGGCTTGGTCCCATGCTCTCCTACTCCTAAGCATCATATCAAGTGTCTATAGGAGGGAACTTTCCCTTTTAGACACCTGCAATAATATAATATTTTTGGGCCCAAATAATGACCTAAACAGGGTGTGAGACTAAATCCTAGTAGGAAACCACCCATGTTGTTTTCTAATTTGTCAGTGAATATATATAATCGATAGTGTACAAAAGTAGAAGTAATATTCTAGAAAACACTAAAAAGTAAAAATCCATAGAATTAAAAGCGTAGAGCTCAATTCTCTCTACAACAGGAATATATATGAAATAGTGTGAATCCCATGTATCAAAAATATCAGAAGCTAAAATAGAGGCTACTATAATAGTATCTCTGATAGTAAAATATCTAAGATCATGACCTTACTGGTTCTATTGCACTGCATTAGTCTAGCGCATACCATGGCCCTGAGACACTACCTAGCTACCCTAAGCTGATCAACCCATATGTCTCTGAAATCCTGAGGTAAGGCTACCATGGCCACGACCACCACCTTGGCATGAACGACCCAATGCATTCTAGTTCCCAAACTAGTGAGAAGCTGCAAACCCTAATTCTGAATGTATAGATGATATAGACTCTATCTCACTATCTTCCAATGGAAAATTTCTACAAAAACCTTGAAGATGGACCATCGTGCCGCAAGATCAGCATTCAGATGGGTCCTGTGGACACTGAGGTTTCTTATTCCCCAACCTATCGCACTGGTAGCACCTCACCTGACTACTTGAATATATGTTATAACTTCTCGTATCATCTTGAGAAATATCCCAACAATTCATCATATTACTGATCGAGATAGTAATAGATCTAGGTGTCGATGTTCCCTTGATATTACCTCCAAATTACCTTAGATTACACTCTGTGATCAGCACCTGATTCACTATAGAAGAAACAGTAGTAAACCTAAATATGTTGACCTGCAATCAGATGTCATATCTGAGACCATCCCCAAATCTCCTAGCCTTCGATATATCATCACCCATTGGAATAGGTGTGAATTTATGGATCTTAGTGAAATGGGCCAAGTAGTCCATCACTAAAAAATTCTCTTCCTCTAGATGCATAAACTCAAGGTCTTTATCATCCCTCAGTGTCTTGGGATATTAGTAATCATAGAAGATCATCTAAAAATATCCCCATGACATATCATGATGATGCTCCTTCTAGGTAGTCACGTCCCACCATCTCTTGGTGGAATTATTTATCATCTAAGTCCTGAGCTTTACCATCCTCTCAAAAGGTGTCTCTAAATGCTCAATGATTGAAAACATGGCCTCTAGCCATGACTCCATAGCCTATGGTCTTCCACGCCTTGAAAACATGGATAGATGCTACTGCTGGAACACCTACATCATATCATCCATTGATGTGGATGGTTTTGGTTCTTCATGAATGGTTTTCATGAGCCTTATAAAGCCTTCATGGAACTATGCATCATCACCTATGTGTGCTAGAATATATGGTGCCTCAAGTGTCACAACTAGAGGATCTATTGGAATCCTATAGCCTACAACCTTCAGGGTATGATTTTCACCACCCTCCTGGTGTATAGCTAGTGGCCATTGTAGTGTAATGACTCTACAAGGTCAACAATACACCTTAGTTCAAGTTTAGTCTCAAAGTCATAGCTCAAAAGTGTAGAAAAAACAGGATAGGTCAAAATCTTCCTTAAACTCTCACCCCTATGACCACCCCATTGGCTAGGTCTTGGTGTAAAACAGTGAGCAACACTACCAAAATACAACAACTAATGTCGGGATTAGTCAAGTTCACTATTAAAGAAATTTTAATATCATTTTCTTTTTACATTCATTTTAAATTTAAATGAGTTTACATTTTTATCCTAAATTGACACTCATTTTAAAGTTATCACATCCCATCCTCAAAGGGTATCCTAGTGGTATTCCTGATTCTGATGTGTGGGGGCCCATACTCCCCATGAATCAAAGCTTGGAATCTATGTATAGAACATCATAACCCAATTCAATATTTGGTTGAAACATTTTCCATAAAATTCTGATCCAAGAGGGACCATACACCTTAGGTTCCAAATCTTATCATCAATCCAATTCAAACCATAACATGTACCAATACACCTATCACAACAGCAGATGTATCTATCATGATACTTATCACAACAGTATGAAATCCATAATTCTCCTTAATTGAATGGTAAGAATTCATGGAATGTGATTTCTAACAAGTTCCTATATGTTGAATGAGATGTAATACCCTCATCTCATCAGGTTTCAAAAAAAATATAACAACAATAATATCAATAATAATAGTACAATACAAGTGTGTCACCCAATGGTGAAATCGAATCAACTGTAATAGATCAAAATCCAAAAGTCACAATTCCATTCGTGGAAATTTGGATATTCCCTATATGCAGGGTAGCTACTCTAGGGAACATATTATTGCCAAATCCTAATTCCTTCCTATCCCATTTTATTAGAACCAAATAGTAAAGGAAACAAGAAAAAACATCCTCTAAAACCAATTTGTAATGTCCTAGGTCTAGATGCCACCTAACAGTGCTCTGAGCCTGGTTGGACACATGGCCTCAAGTGCATCTCCCCAAACTCTAGAGGCTACCGACTAGCATCGAGGGACATGGTGATGATAATGGGGAGATTATACCCTCATTAGAAGAGTGTAACATAGTGGAAATAAGAAATAGATTACAGAAGCAGTAATACTATACAACTAAAGTAACAGGGGAAGACTGGTGGTACAAACAACCAGGTGTCATATCATATACAAAATGATTCATGTCATGTGTTTCTAAGAAAAAATACAAACAAGTCACAAGGATATCATATACAGTACAAGAAAAAAAAGGTATAAAAAGAACAAATGTATCCCAGCAGCATCGCAAGCCTGGTCTTAGTCCCATTCTCTTCTACTCCTAAGAAAAATATCAAGTACCTATAGTAGGGTGCTTTCCCTTATTGACACCTACAATAATATAATCTGTTTGGTCCCAAAGCACGACCCAAATAGGGTGTGAGACTAAATCCTAGTAGGAAACCACCCAAGGTATGTTCTAATCTGTCAGTGAATATATATAACAATCAGTGTACAGAAGTGGAAGCAGTAATCTAGGAAGCACTCAAAAGTAAACAATAATGCAAACACATTTTCCATTTTTCATTCCATTTATTTTAATTTATAGTTAAATTACATTGAAATTTATAAATCTCAAGACCAATCCTATGACCGATAATCCCCTATAGAGCAATAAGCACCAAAGGTTCCTCAGAAGGCCATCTGGGCAAGTATAATTAATTAAAAAAATCAATCTTGTCCTTTTTCTTGGAAGATGAGTCATATACCATTAAATATCCATATAACAATGAGCCCATATTTTTCATTCCTAAAGTGGAATTCAAGTATCAATCCAGGTGAAAATCCACCAACACCCTACAATTCCATCCCTATAAACCCTCAAAAAGGAACCCAGTATCACTCTAGGTGTGGTATAACCTATGTCACTAATCTTCTCCTTAGCAATCCTATAGGAAGCCCAAGTATTAGTCATGACATAAACCCTACCTCTTAAGCCCATCCATGGCATCCCATAAGGATCCATGATTTAATTGGCATGTGCATAGCTTCTGTGAGTCTGTCTATGGCATTCATGGTTCACTTGTGGCTTAACATTGATTAACAAACCCATTGAGAACATCCAAGGCATTATAGAGAATCCAAGTTTCACTCAAGGGACCGACGTAAAATAAACATATAAGACTGTCCATAGAATTCAATCTGAATCTATGATTCACACAATGATATTTACCATTTAATCATAATAGGTTTAATTAACAATTTCCAAGGCGTTTTAGGGTCAAACCCATAACCATTTAATATCTCACCTATAAGGGAATCTCAATCTAAGACCAACATCAAGGGCTTTGTCTAACACTACTCATATAGGTATAATCCATGTCACAATTCTATCAAGTAATCTAAATCATTACAAGGCCTGAATGTAACCTAACTCACATGGGAAGGTTCACAATTGGGGAAAAATTACAAACATGATTAAACAGGAATAGGAATTCACATGGGTAAAAGGGTAAATCACTAATCCCAACCCTTATCCAAAAGTAACACCATCTATCAATATGGAAATCCCCTTTAATTAACCCATTCATTTTAAACAACCTGGGAATGATAAAACAAGGCATACCTCATAGGTATCCCAAGCCAAAAGACCATAAAATGGTCACAACGGGCACTCGCCCATGGGTTGGCCTTTAATCCATGTATTAAACCTATTAAATTCTTTGAATCTCCTATTTAATTAAATAAATAATTATAGGAAACAACAGGTTCAATTTAAAAATTACGGAGACACCCCAAAAATGGGCGTATGATACTCTGTCATATATAAATAGCATGAAATTCAATGAAAAGAACATTACCACCTACCTTAGACTCATGCTAGATAGCTTGTCCATTATTAGGCTCTAATTTTCCCTCATTTGGGAGAAATCTGAAGAATAGATGAAGAACGAGATATTAAGGCATATGAGCCTAAATCTAAATAGTGCAATCGATAAATAGAAGAATTGTATAAGGATAAAAAGGAATTGAGGAATTACCATTGTGGATCCAAGGAGACGAACAGTGGTCAAAAGAGACAACGGAAGGAGAGTAGATCTGATTTCCTATTTTAGGATTTAAAGGAGAGATTTTCCATGGAGGGGCTATTGTGCATTTGAAGAAAACCCAAAAATGGGTTGTTATAAGATTTTTTAACTTGAAATAGAAATATTAAAAATCCTACATGATATAGCTCGCACCATTTATCCACATAGTTTGAAAAACTGAACGGAAACTATGTACAGCTTCCTATAATAGATAGGGGCACTCTCATGGTTACTCTGCATTGTATGTATAACTGTATAGTAACCATGAGGAACTCTTTGTCAAGAGTCTGCAGTTTTTTAGACTTTCCGCACAGGCATGAGGCCTCTACCGCACATTATCCTCAAACTGTGAGGTGGATACTACCTCCACCACCTCCTCTCACACTGTTAGATTAACCGTATGGCCTTCCCTGTATGGTTTCTCATAACTATATTTCATTCACAAAACTCTCCCAAAATTGGTTTTTGGGCTTCCAATGAGCCTAGAACACCCTCTATCCTCCCAAGACCTCAACGGGCATCCTCATTAGGTCATATTTAACCAATTAAACAAGGAATTGACGAAAAAACAAAATATCTATACCTCAATTAAGAATTGGGTTCTTAAACATTGGGCATCAATACACATCCAAACACACCTTTTAAAGATGATAAAAAATTACATTATGAGTTTTGGTTATCAATAGGGACCCCTAATAAGATCATAATTCAAATTAACTCATGAATTCACAACCAATAACAACATAGGTCTAGAAATACTCAATCCCAAAAGAATTATTTTTAAATGAGAAGAATTATATAGTCTTTGAATTCGATCCTAGATGTAAATGGACATTAATTTACCATTAAATGAACACATTCTATCAATGAGCACCCATCTTTCTTTTTATATGAAACAATAGGAACTATGCCTAGATACATTGGATTCACCTTCAAGATGCATGATTCAACCCTCAAAAATCTAACCTATGTATTATAGAATTATCATAATGTGTTTTCCACATACCATGATTTAATTACATGTTAATACATCAGTCGATCCACCTATAGAAGACTTACCCCAAATATTCTCTATTTCATCCATTGGTGCACCATCTCCCCACCAAACCACATTTTTATGATTCCTTGACTGCTAGATGTATCAAAAAAATTTCAAACACACACAAAGAATTCCAAACCTAACTCTCCATGTAATTACCTAGAAAGATCCTTAACATACCCATTTAACCACCACACTCTACCCACAAGCACTAAATCTCTGTTGATTCGACTCACTCTAATATCAAAATATCTCCATCCCAATCCCACTTCAAATTCACTAAATATATCTAAAACTGAAATAGAATTATAAACCATGTATTCTCTATGGGATAAGATTAATCAGATCCACCAACGCACTAGAATTTTGACTCCATCATGATAATCCACCAAATATTCTGACTACACCCATAACTCTTATAACATGAAGTTCAAACAACCACAAATGATTTGATGATTTACAATATAGGTACATCGTTAAAATAACCCCACCAATCTCAAATATTCTCATTTTTTTAAACATACCCTCATAAAATCCTTCTTATATCCATAAAATAACACTTTAAATGTTATCAACCACATCCATGGATCCAAAAATGTTGAAACACTAACGATCAATCCATCTTCAACCTTATAGTAATCCCATATATAATACGTACATATTGAAAATACACATCAAGTATCCCATACAATGAGATATCCAATCCCAAAATCATCTACATGATCATAAAAAAATCCAATACATGATCCTTTTATAATTTTCTCCCCCCTAAAACGTCATTACCACAACCACCACACATATAAGAAAAAAACAAATCACCATATGAATACCACATAAAATCGTGCAATCTGGTCTACATGGGAATGGTTTAATTCCTATAAACCAGACCAAACCAATTTAAATAAAACAAACTCATATGAAACATTATATGAAAAAATGATATACAAGTTGGGAATAGAATTTAAGCATATAAGGAAATCCCATCCAAAACAAAAAAAAAATCTATGTATGATGGTTTACAAGGCACTGACCACATAATTAAAAACCTATTTAAAACACTTTACATATTAAAATACTCAAATTAGTTTTTAAAATACCCATTGGAATGTATATAATTTCACTTATAACATAAATCACTCAATATTTTTATCAAACCGATTACTTTCCTTGAAAACCATTCTGGTTTCAAAATTCATTTTGAAATCCAATTTCAAAAAAAAAATCTTTATTTTTAAAAAAAACCTAAAAGTAATGGCCCATTTATAAATAACTAGATCCATGATACAATTTACTTCATACAAATGTTCAAAAAAAATTATTCACACCTCATGAAATAACTATAATTTTCTAAAGAAACTAGTTTTTTATGAAAATTTAAGAATTCCAAAACCATTGCCCTTTGGAGGACCACTGACACATAAATGTGATATCTAATCAATCAAAAAATTAGGCAATAACCTAAAATCCATATTAATATATTCAACCATTATAATTTAATTAATAAAACAATTATTATATTATATTTTTATTCAGTTAATAATTAATTTTGAATAGGTTTCATGTCAAAAAACACAACCCATAAAATATTGTATCATGCAACTAGCATACCATTACCATGAAGCATGAACAACTTTATGGATCCTAGATAAGCCCTATGACTCCTCCAAAATCACATCTATCAAACATTATTTTTTTTAATTTCCAATCCAACACATCACTCAGCCTAGTATGCCTAGTCAAAATGTTGTACTTCCCAGGGAAACATAAGTTTCAACAGATTTCATGCTAGGAAATAATTTGCATGATCTCCCTCCCATGTTCTAAAATCCTAACTACACCTATAAATGACTCTACCCCATCCAATAACATGATATGAGACAATTTTTTAACATCATAGCTCGGATCACCTAAACAGAACTGGAATGGGGTAATAGAATATCTAAGGTGTGACTTCCAACACTCCAAAGGATCTCGATGTGCAGTTAGTTCCAAAAATAATTTTCTGTAGAAGATTGGTTCTAAAATAAATCACACGAGTCATGCCCAAATCCAATGATAATATTTCATAACCCATCCATTACATAGATATTCTAAAATTATTTAGATAATGAAAATGAGGTTAAAATCGGCCCCACATATTAGAATTGATTGCAGTAAATAAGATTATTTTATGAATGTTCTTACTGTGTGGAGCCAAAGCATGTATGGTTGGGTTACATGGAATCTTGGTTATCCCACAACCATCATCACATTTTTTATTGTCACTATTTTCAATTTTAATTACTTTTAGTGAACTAAACTATTATATATTCCAACATATGTTAAGGATGTATTGGGGGTGTGTTATTGTATCTATACTAACACCATGCATGGGAAACTTTTTTCATTTGAGAACTTCATGTTGTGGGATCCTAGAAGAGGCAAGGGCCTAATGATCCAGAGCTAATGATATGAAGCTTGTTTTTTTGGGTGGTACAAGGATAGTCTATAGAGTGATTCCATATAGTTTATATTTATTTTACTATTTTTTTACACTCTAGTTGTCCTATAACTTTGTGGGTCCTTAATTTATTTCTATGATGATTTAATATAAATAACATGTAATATATCATATTATTGTTATTATTTAGATTCATTATTCCTTTCTATGTATTTTTATTTTCTTGATATGTTTCTGACTTTTTTCTAACATAGATGATATAGTCTCCCCACTATTCAATTTGGACACTTATTACTAGTCACAACCCTATTGTGTATGAGGAGGCATGCATGAGGCCTTGAATCTCACCATCCTAGCCTAGTTGATTTGGTTATAGATGTTACAATGGGCTATCAATGGAAATTTTTTTGTTTTTTTATTCTTGAATATGTTTGGGGAAAGGTAGAGAAAAGTAAGCCTATATGGGACTCAGGAAAAGGGTAATATAAGTTCAAATATATCACTTATGTGAAGCAAATCTGAGTTACCTTTGATAGAACTATAGTCGAATTTGTAGAATTTCTATTTCATACTAATCCTAAGATTGTTTTTTCACTTTATGGAATTTGGGTGTGTTCATGTGTCAAGACAACGAACATAAGATCATATTTCATATATAAAAGTTTCTTTATATTATTGGTAGTTATTTGAATTAAATTTTAAAAATTATTCTTTATAATTTTTTGATATTCAATGTTGAAATTTATATTATTTGAGTTTAAACATACTTATTTATATATGTGTGTTTGTGTGTGTTGTTGACTAATGTATGAATACATAGAACTAATATTGATCATGGGGTAGTTCTAGAAGGTTTATACCTTATTGTTGATGGTATCCTCATAGGATAGGAAGGATGTGTGCATATAAACAACATAGGTTGTTATCATAAGTAAACTATTATAGGGATTATAAGTGTACATATATAGTTTCAGATAGTTTTGTTTATAAAAAAATTTAGGGGTAAACAAATATATGATATTTGAAATACTCCTAGATAGGATGCTCCTATTAAACAACCATGTGTATAGGGGTTCATATGATCATGCTCCTGCTTTAGCAGTAGTGGTTTTGGTGATGGACTCGATACAGTCTTGATTCTTTTAAATATTTCTTGTTCAAGAAGGAGGAGTTCCAAAGACAATGGTATATTATTCCTAGGACTTCTATGTCTAGTATACTATATCATTCATGGTCATTGGAGGCCCTTTGGATTCTATTTACTATATTGAATTCATTGAGGGAATTATTAAACTAGTGAATACCCTAAAGAATCTATTACTATGGTTTTCTAATATCATGATTTAAAGACCCTCTAGGAGGTGGTGGGGTGCCATAAAATAGGAGGGAATTCTTGAGGGTCTAATATAGTTGACCTTTAATGTTATTTTATATGAGTAATTCTTCTTGAATATCTTTAATTTAGAGAAAGATTGGGAGTTTATGGATCCTTAGTAGGGAATGATGGTAGTGTATTCCTACTATTCTTATTTTATATAGTTTTTTTTATTACTCTACTATTGGTTGAGAATGTGGAAAAAAAATCCAAGAATATTGATATTTTTCTTTATCTATAACTAAGGCATAATTTCAAGAGTGTTGAACTATTTACATATTCATAGGTTTATCAGAAGGACATGAGTATCAAGAAAGTACTTAAGGATGACAAGGATTAAATTCCTCTTCCATCACATAGTGCAATGGATGTGAGACTTACTAATATTGTATTAGATGTCTCTTCTTATAGAAATAAGAGTAAGGGTAGTAAATTTTATCATGGTGTTGTAAATAAATCAAAATAGTGAATAGTTTATTCATCCCCCATTGTGAGATGAGGATGTCCTCATTTTTTCAACAATGGACCATGTGGGAACTATCAAAAATTATTCCTAGGACCTCATAGAGAGTGAAATCAATTATAAATAATTGTGAATCATTAATATTTATGTTTGATGTAATTTTAGAAAGAAACTTGTAGGGGTCCATGTTGGATCGAAATATAGATGTAAATGTATCTAAGATGGAACAATGCAAGAGGGGGTGAATTATATGTTTAAAAATTTTGTATTTAAACTCTTATGAAGGAACTTAGTTTATGAGATATTACAATTCACAACCAATACAAATGATCGAACTAGTCTTGGATCTGATGGTTATGATATGATATGATACCATAAGTAATTAAGGACAATTGTATTTGAAGTGAATATAATGATTAGAGTATAACAAATGTAAATGATTCAATCATATAGCGTATAGAATATCTTAATAAAATATGTAATGAAAGTGTCATAACTAACCTAATTACAATAGAAAATAATATGAATAGAAAGAGGAACCAAAATGATTTCCTTTCTATTACAAAAAGGTAGCAGAAAAATAAAAGTTATTACAATTCTTTTATCTCGAATAGTAGGGTGTCCTTTCATCGAGGATAAAAGGTCTATCTTACCACCACTCAGGTAATCCCTCGATACAATGATCAACACTTCTGTATTCCTATCTATAGAGGCCATCGATTAAGAAGATAATAGCCACCCCTATCTTTAAAATACTTGAAATCCCTCAAAACAATGATCAGTACCACCATCTTCCTATCCCCAGAATCCCTCGATCGTTATCACAATGATTGGTCGCACTAAGAAAAAAAACACTTATTGAAATAAAATAACAAAGAAAAATTCATTCAGGTATTGTATCTTCAATTATTTTCGCATGAATAAAGACATATATCACATAGTCTCTCTTTAGAACTTGGAAGATTCAAAAGTTGATTACTTTGGTTTGACTGAACTCCTATTTATAGGCCTTAGGTTCCAACAGTCACATTGTTTCCAATGGTCATATTGATCTGAAAAACTGAGAGGGACTTAGACACTTGGCATTATAATGGTCAAAAAAAGAGAATACATGACATCATTTTGTTTAGTATATAACTAACTCAACAACTTTGTTTTGGTCAGAAAAAAATAATTACAAAAGTATGAAATAATGATTAAGATAAAATATAGTGAAAAATATGTATGTGGTGTTGGAGTAAGATATAAGTACTATTCATTACATGAGTATGATACATAACTTGGTTATGATGCATATCATGATTATGATTCACATTGTGGTTACGATACTTAACACATTTACAATTCTTAACATGGTTATGATGCATATCATTGTTACAATTCATATCATGGTTACGATACTTAACATGGTTACGATGATTAACATGGATAAGATGCATATAATGGTTACAATTCATATTGTGTTTATGATACTTAACATGGTTATGATGCTTATCATGGATAAGATGCATATCGTGGTTACGATTGTAAAACAACATATATGTTTATGATGTAAAACAATATAAGTAATTATGATTTCAAACAACGTAAGTGATTAAAATATTAAACAATATATATGGTTATGATAATAAATATCATATGTGATTATGATAAGAAAGTAATATATATGAAAAACAAGAAGTAATATGTGATTTCCAAAAAAAATATGAATTGGAAGTTGAAACACATTTGGACTCAACAGTCACCCCCATTTTGGAAAGCACAAAACAAAACAAACAAGAAAGACCTATCTCCCACTGAGTTTAGTAACTCTTCTAAAAGTAATATAGAATACGACTATTTCCACCTTAGGATAAAAATATCACAAAGTATCATATTCTCTTTACTTTTACTTGTGATTTCTCCCCCTTAATAATGTATTCTCCATTTTTCCTTCTTATATAAAAAAATTCTTTATAAAACCATTTGTTCTTTTCCAAATTATTCCAACCCTTTGTGATTTTCAAAAATAATAATGGAAAACATTGATCTCCTACAAAGAGTTAGAGAAAAAAAGTACAAAATAATAATAATTACGTGAAATGGAATAATTTTTTATTACAACAAGAGTTTAAAAATTCATTCTTTCTCCTTTTTTTTACTAAGAGATTGAACATAAAAAGCTTTATCTTCTTAATTTATTTTCTATCCTCTATAAATTTTTCAAGGGATTCTTGTTGAGCCTTCAGCTTCACATCCTATTCTAGAATAATCCTGTCTTGCTTCTGGATACTATCTTCATTAAGTTAATTGATTGTTTTCTGTGCTTTGAGCCTTGTTTCTCGAGAATTATAATCCTCCATTCTAACTATGTAGTCATTCTTTAAAATTACAACTATATTTGATAGAAAAACAATCTCATTACAGCTATTCTCAAACTTTTACTTAACATGTTCAAGGTCTTCAGAGACTATTCCCTTTGAGGTACCCATTCCTTGAAAGACATCTAATTTTTCATTCAAATCAGTGACCAAATTTTGGAATACTGAATTGAGATCATTTACCCACTTCACTAATTCATCAATCTTATCAACATTATACTTGATATTTTTATCAAAGTTATATGACCACTTGAAAACCTTTTTACAAGACTTATTGTGCACAACAGCATGTTCTTTGAATATTTTTAAATCATCTCCAAGATTCAAAAACTGGTCCATTAGAGTCCTGAAAAAATCCATTTTTTCATTATGACTATTTGAAATGATATCAAGCCTGGATTCAATTTTTGGAAAGAATAGTATAATCTTTTCCAATCTATTCAAATCTTGTTCGATGTATTAAATTCCCTTCACTTTGATTGTTCATTCTGAATTTGTATCTTCATTGTATTTTTGAATTTATCTAAAATAATTTTCAGTGCTGATAAATTGAGCTAGATGATTCTGATTCTTATCAGATTCTTCTTCTTCTTATTTATCAGATATTTTGAATGAATTTATTAGAATAAATCCTTTGATAAAATTATTTTGATGGATGAGGATCAAGAGATGGAAACTTAAAAGATGTAACTTCTAAAGATTCTACAGAATGATTTCTTTTGTTTTCATCTTCATTCTCTTCCACTTCTTCTTCTTATTGACCTTGTTCTTCTTCACCTTGTTCTTATTCTACTTCTTTTGTTTCTTGATTGAGACTTTGAGTAGCTAATTGTTCATATTTTTTTCTCTTTCCCTTTCTCTGCTGGAACTAGTTAAGATTGAATAAGTGGTTCCCTTATGACAATTTTGGTTCTGGATTCCTCAACTATCTTAAGAAGACTATCAATATAATTGTTTTGGTCCATTCTCTTATTCATTATTCTCATCCTTTCTTCTTATTTTAAATTTTCCTCGATTCTTATTTTCACTGCTAGGGATTCATCTAGAACTAAACCGAATTTAGGATCCCCTTATTTCATTTCTTTCTTCTTCTTCCTCTACTCTGCTGCAACCTCATCCAATACTAATTTTTGTTTCTTTGATTTCTTTGGGGTTGTGGCCTTAGCTACTTTTATTTTTCTTTAAGATGATTTAGAGTGATTTCAAGGTTTTTCACTACCTTCAGCTACTTCATTTACTTTAATAGCTTCCTTATCTTTCTAAAATCTATTTGGATTCAAGATTGAATCATAACTTGAGCCTCCTGATCTTATCCTTACTGATGAGGGGATCATTGAATTTTTTCAGATCTAACTTAATTGAGACATTGTATAAACTTATGAACCCTTTTAAAAACTTTCTTAGGATGGTGGGAAACATGATCAGCTGAGACTTTATGGAACCATATTTAAGTTTCTTAATTGTCAAGAAAATGAAACCCAAAATATTTAACTTCCTCATATTCACTAGATAGTCAAGCACATAAACATCAGAAACTTTAAAGGTTTACATATCACCCTTTCTAGATACTATAAATCCTTGCATCCAGAGGGAAATTAAACAATTATCAACTGATAGGTGATTAACCTTCCTTTTATAATCATGAATCTAAAAAAGATATTCCTCATCTTTCCTTTTATCAAAATTCCCATCAAGTTCTGGTAATTTGTGGTAAGAAAATAGGGAATCACCCTCAGATGGAACTCCTAGGAAAGTAGCTTCTTAATTTATTGAATTTATGTATTTCTTATCATACATCATAAATAATATCTTGAGACCATTATATATCTCCATTGTCTTATATAATTATAACACTTATTCATTAAACATAAAATCTTGATCTGAATCTAGTCTTTCAACACAAAGAAATTCCCACCCTCAGAAATTTATTATCCTTTTCAATGAAGAATAAAAAGTCTCATAAAATTCTCAAGATATTAACCTTTTAACATGAAAGGTTATATAAAAAAATTTGGAGACATTTTCTTTGGAGATGAATCATTTGACTCAGACATGAAAGACTTGATGAACAATCTAGAACACTAAAGTCTTTCCTAGTTATGAAAGTTGAGGACTTCTATGATTATGAAAACTGAGGTAAAATATTATTATGAACCATGTTGGGTATTTATAGAGCATCAGAAGTTTGGATTAATTCAGAGAAATTTGATGTGGGATGGGAAGGGAGGGATTCTTTAAAAAATAAATTTTACGATCAATATTATATCTAAAATATCCAAAGGTTGAGAATGACTGTGAACGCTTGAGTTTTTCCTTAAAAGAAAATCATATTTAGTAAGAATATAATTAAAATTTTAAATAAATAATTGACATAATAAAAATTTGAAATATAATAGAAAAAATAATATTTTAGAATTTGTAATTATCAGAGTATCAGGATAGATAAATTGATTTTAGTATATTTTTCATATGATAATAATACAAACAAAATTTTAATTCTGAAAAATTATATGAGATAAGAATTATAAAATCGATAAAATATCATAATACTAAAAAAATGAAATCGATAAAAATGAAACTGATAACCATGAAAACAATAACCATGAAACTGATAAAAACATAAAACCAATAAAAATTAAAACTGATAAAAAGTAAAACTGATAAGTAAAATTGATAAAAAGTAAAACTGATAAAAAGTAAAACCGATAAAAATTAAAACTGATAAAAAGTAAAACCGATTAAAAGTAAAATAGAAGTAAAATCGATAAAAATTAAAACTGACAAAAAGTAACACTGATAAAAATCATGTATATTCCCCCTTTGAAATGAAGTAACCTAATGTAAAGATATGGTTTAAACAAGAAATAGATATGAATGATTACTTTATAGTGATCATTCTTATTTTCTGTTTAATGTATTCAAATATATCATAAGAAAATGGTTTTGTGAAAATTTTAGAAAGTTTTTCTTGCATTCTGATTAAATGTAAAATAATATCTCTTTTTTGTGTGTGATCTCTAATAAAGTGATGTCTAATATCTATGTGTTTTTCATGTCAATGATTTTCAGGGTTTTTACTAAGAGAAATGGCACTAGTATTATCACATAGTATTTTATTTTTGGAAAAACTCATGCCATAGTCAGTGAGTGTGTATTGCTTCCACAACACTTGAGAACAACAACTTCCAGCTGCTACATATTCAGATTTAGTAGTGGAAAGTGATACTAAATTTTGTTTCTTTCATTCTCAAGAAACTAATGAATCTCCTAATAAATGATATATTTTAGATGTACTTTTTCTATCCATTATACAACCACCAAAGTTAGTATCTAAAAAACATATAAAAATCATTTCTAGAAGAATAAAATAGTCTTAAATCCATGGTTCCATTTAAGTAGAAAAAATTATTTTCATTGCTCTTAAATGAGATTCCTTTAGATTAGATTGGTAAATTTCACATAAGAATACTGAAAAAATTAAGTCTAGATGACTATATGTTAATTATAACAAACTTCCTATCATACCTCTAAAAGATGTTTGATCTACTGGTTTCCTAGATTCATCAAGATCAAGTGTATTTGAGCTACTGATTAGAGTACTTATACTTTTAGTGTTCTCATATCCATACTTTTTATGTAAATATTTGATATACTTATGTTGGGATATATAGGTTCCTTCTGGTTTTTGAGATATTTGAAAACCTAAAAAGAATGTAAACTCACCCATCATACACATTTCAAACTCAGATTTCATGAGATTCGAAATACAATTAGTTAGGGATTATTGAGTTGATCCGACTATAATTTCATCAACATAGATTTGAACAATCAAAATGTTTTTGTTTTCTATTTTTATAAAAAGGGTTGGATTTGTAGTACCTTTAGCATAATTGTTTTGTAAAATAAATCATGTAATTCTATCATATTAAGATCCAGGGGATTGTTTAAGTCCATACAAATCTTTGGTAAGTTTAAAAACATGATTAGAATGCTTTTAGTCAATAAAACCAAGAGGTTGTTCTAAAAAAACTTATTCTTGTACAAAACCATTATGGAAAGCACATTTTACATCCATATGAAAATATTTTAAGTTAAAAATGCTGAAAAGTCTAATAGAATATGAATAGAATCAATTATAGCTACTAGATCATAGGTTTCTTCATTCTCTATTCACTCTTATTGATTATAGAATTTAGCAACAAGTCTTTCTTTGTTTCTTATAATTACTCCATTTTCATCACATTTGTTTCTGAAAACCCATTTTAATCCAATTACAGTTGTTTATTTAGGTCTTTCAACCAAGGTCCAGACTTTATTCCTTTCAAATTCATTTAGTTCATCTTACATTGCTTTAATCCAATCGTCATCACCTAAATCCTCATTAGAATTTTTAGGTTCAAATTGGGATAAAAATCAAGATGTTCTATTTTATTTATGAATGAATTTCTAGTTATTATGGGTTAATTTACATCACCAGTGATATTATCACTAGGATGATTTCTAAGAAACAATTGATTTAGGTTTTGTAAAACTTGTTTATCAACATAAGGTAGAAATTATTCTAGGTTAAATATTTTAGAAACATTTTCTTGAGTATTTCACTTTTAAGAAGATTTTTTAATCAATGGTTGATAATCAGTTTGTGAAAACACATCTGTTGATATAGGTAGGGGATGTTTTAAAACAAAGGGACTATTTTCATTAAAGTTAACATTTACTATTTCCTCAATAGTACAAGAGTTTTTTTAAAAAACTATATAGGCCTTAGAAGTAGTGGAATAACCTAGAAATATTCCTTCATTGGATTTGGGTGAAAATTTATGTAATTTGTCTTTATTATTAAATATGAATACATTGCATCCAAATACTCTAAAGTAAGAAACATTAGGTTTTTGACCAGTCCATAATTCTTAAGGTGTTTTATTAAGAAAAGGTCTAGTAAAATCTTGATTTATAGTATAACATGAATTACTTACAGCTTTATCCCATAAATGCTTACTAATTGAGTATTCACTCAACATGGTCCTTGTTATTTCCTGAAGAATACGATTTCGTATTTCAACAAAAACATTTTTCTTAGGGGTTCTTGGAGCTGAAAAGTTGTGATTAATACCAATCTTAATATAAAAAGATTCAAAATATGAATTTTTAAATTCTCTACCATGATCACTTTGAATAGTTATTAGTGGTATGTTTTCTCCTTTTTGACTTGGGCTCTAAAAATTTTGAAATAGAAAAAGGATTCATATTTCTTTTCTTGAAAATAGACACATATAAATATAGTGTAGTCATAAACTAAAACAAATACATAGTATTTTCCTCCAATACTTCCATTTTGTGTAGGACCTAAAAGATTCATGCGCACTAACTGTAATGCATTAGAAGTTGAAACTTAATTAATTGATTTAAATCTGGTTTTATGTTGCTTTCAATATTGACAAGTGTCAAAGACTTTTGAAGAATCAATTATAAGATCCAGTAGATCTTTAAAAAGGCTTTTCTTTGGAGTTTACCATGGTTACTAAGGTTACAGTGTCCTAACCATCTATGGCATAAACAAGATCAGTCTTCCATTTCACTTACGCAAGGTAAGTCTTGGATTCTAAGGTCTTATAAGTTAAGTGTGTATACATTATCATGCCTATGGGTAGAGTGAATGAATTCATACTTGGAATTATGAACTAAGCATTTATCATTTCTAAAATTCACAAGGTAACCTTCATCATATAATTGACTTATGCTTGTAAGCTTTTGCTTAAGACCTTTAACAAATAAAACATTTTAAATTAAAACTTTTCATAAAAGAACAATATTACCTATACCAATGATTTTTTCTTGAGAATTATCTCTAAAGGTCACTCTTCTACCTTTAATTTCAAGGATCCTTTCAAAGAAATATTTATTTCCATTCATATTTCAAGAACATCCATTATCCATGTACCAAATATTCTTATTGTTGGTATACTTTTTGTTTTCCTAAAAAATAAAACAATTAGATTTTAGGAACTCAAACTTGTTTGGATATGGAAATGTTAGATAAAAGAACTTTAGGAATCCAAATTTGTTTTGAAAAGTGAGATTTATGAAATACAAAATATTGAGTTTTATTTAAAGAACAATTTTTCTCCCAATGTCCACCACATTGACATTTGGTTCAAAAAGGATCACTCTGGGGAAAAAAATAGTTATGAGTAAAAAATGGTTTTGAATGAGTATAACCAAATCTAAAATTATTCCTAAGAGGAAAAAGTTGTGAAAACATTTTATCAAACTCTTTATTTCCAGAAGTGAAATTTTTTAAATGTTTCTTTAAGGAAAAAAAATCATATTTTAGTCTAATGACTAAATATTCATTCTCACAAGAAATTTTTTTAAAATTTTTTTTATTCAAAAACCTTTTCTCTAAAACAATTTTTTCAAAGTTATTAGAAAGTTTATCCTTCTCATAATTTACTTCCATAAGTTTTTTTGAAATATTTTCAAAATAAAGATTTTTTTGATCAAGATCTTTTGAAGGATCTGATACTTCTTTTATAAGGATAGTTATTCTAGAATTTTCTTTATCAATATTTTTCTTGAGTTTGAAATGATATTTCTCAATTAGTGTGGAAAATCTAGATACTTATTCAAAAGAAGTTAAATTATCCTCAGCTGAAGAATATTTTTCATCCAAAGAGTAATAATATTTCTTATCAAGATAATTGGAATTTAAAGCTACATTTGAAAGACACTCTTCATTGTGTACCTTAGCCATGAGAGAATGATTTTAAATAGGTAGTCTGGATATAAGCCATGTATTCTTTTTATCAGAAGACTCATATTCAGAAGATTCATCTAAAGAGTCACCACCACTTTCACTCCATGTATCGTTGGCATTCAATACTTTCTTTTTCATAGACTTGTAATACTTTTTCTTGTTTCTTTCAGAATGTTTCTCCTTTCTATATTTTCTTTTAGGAAAAGGAAAATTTGGAATAATATGACCTACTCTTTTAAATTCATAACAAGTTACTTCTGAGTATTTCTTTTCCTTTATATCTTTCTTTTTGAATATATACTAAAAATATTTCTTTCCCACAATCTTGTTAATTCTCTGAGAAATATTTTCTATTTCAATCTCTGAATGATACTAGATTCTAAAAAATAGATTTATTCTCTTTGGATGTTTTTACCCTTTATGATGTATTGGATTTAGATGTAGTAGTAAAATCTACACTTCCATTACCATTATTCTTCTTATTAAAGTTTTCATCTCTTTTAATTCTTGTCTTGTGCTGTAAGAGAGTACTAAATAATTCATCAAGAGTGATTTGAGTAACTTTCTTGGTCTCATCAATAGCTATCCTTTTTTATTCCCACTTATTGTGAATTATATCAATTATATTTTCCATAAGAACTTCATCATAAAGACCATTTTCTCTCATAGATTTAATACTATTGACAATTATCATAAATATTTGTTAAATCTTGCATACCAATTCTCCATAAGAAAAAAAACAAAACCATGATATTAAGCTCAGATTATGGCTCTTCAGGTTTCTATAACATTAGATCTACCAAAATGTGTGACTTCCAGTTTTTTCCAGATACAGTTGTCTGCTTCATATAAAGATATCTAACTATATATATTCATGTTCATAGAACATAAAAAATTATTTTGTACCTTGTAATTTAGTTGATATTCTAGTTTCTCTTGGTTGGTTAAGGTTCTTACTTCCTTGTCTAGAATTTTTTAGTCTCCAGTGAGCATCACAAAATTATCTACTCCAATATTATTAACAAAAATCTTCATTTGATCTCTCCATTACTCGTAATCATTCCCATCAAAAATAGGTGGTCTATCAGGGTTTAGATTTTCAATTGATCTAATATTCATTCCTACCATCTTATAAAACAACACTTTTCCACTCCACACATTAGTGTAGTAAGTAAATATAAACAAAGGGTTTATATCAACAATATATATTTCTTACAGAAAGAAATAAAGTAAGTAAAACAAATAAGTGGAAACCTCCTATGATACCAATTTTTGTATCAAAATATATATTTAAATGTATATGAGATGAAACAATACAAGAGGGGGTTAAATTGTATGTTTAAAAAATGTATTTAAATTCTTAAGAATGAACTTATTTTAAGAGATCTTAAAATTCACAACCAATACAGATTATCGAACTAGTTTTGGATCTGATGGATATGATATGATATGATACCACAATTAATTAAGAAAAACTTTATTTTAATTGAATACAATGATCAGATTATAAAAAATGAAAATGATTCTATCATATAGAATATAGAATATCTTAATACAATATATAATGAAATTATCATAATTAAAAAAATTATTATAGAAAATAATATGAATATAAAGAGGAAACAAAATGATTTCATTTCTATTACAAAAGGTAGTGGAAAAATTAAAGGAATTACAATTCTTTTATCCCAAAGAGTTGGGTATCCTTTCACCTAGGATAAAATGTTTTTCTTACCACCACCTAGGTAAGGCCTCGATATGATGATTGGCACGTCTATCTTTCTATACTCGGAAGCCCTCGATTAAGAAGGTAATCAGCACCTCTTTATTTCAAATACTTGAAATCCCTTGATAAAATGATTGGCACCACCATCTTTATATCCTTGGAATCCCTTGATCATTATCACAATGATCAGTCTCATAAAGAAAAATAAAGCACTTATTGAAATCCAATAACTAAGAACAATTCATTCATGTATTGTATCTTTAAGAATTTTTTCATGAAACAAGATATATGTCACATATTCTCTCTCTAGAACATGGAATATTCAAAAGTTTATTTCTCTTGTTCGAATGACCTCTTATTTATAGGCCTCAGGTTCCAATGGTCACATTGTTTCCAACGGTCATATTTCTCCAAAAAAAACTCAGACGGACTTGGACACCTGGCATTATAATGGTCAAAACAAACAGAATACATGATGTCATTTTGATTAGTATATAACTAACTCAAAGACACTATTTTGGTTAGAAAACAACAAGTACAAAAGTATGAAAGAATGATTAAAATAAAATATTGGGAAAAATATGTATGCAGTTTTGGAGTAAGACATGAGTACAATGCATTACATGAGTACGATACATAACTTGGTTATGATGCATATCATGATTATGATGAATATCATGGTTATGATACTTAACATTGTTATTATGTTTCACATGGATATGATGCATATCATGGTTATGATTCATATCTTAGTTACGATTCATATTGTGGTTATGATACTTAACATGGTTATGATGCTTAACATGGATAAGATGCATATCGTGGTTATGATTGTAAAACAACATATATGATTACAATGTAAAACAACATAAGTAATTATGATTTAAAACAACATAAGTTATTATATTATAAAATAATATATATGATTGTGATAAGAAACATAATATGTGATTATGATAAGAAAAAAACATATATGAAAAACAATAAGTAATTTGTGATTTTTAAAACAAAAATATGAATGGGATAGTCAAAAAACATTTGGACTCAACAGTCCAAGGAAGACATCAACTATGACTTAGAGGTCTGGATAGGGTCTATAGCATCATACTCTGACCCCACAGAGTTCGATTAACCCTGCGTGTTAGGTTCCTTAGGGGAATGTTCATGGAGATGTGGTGGGATGTGTTTTTGTAGTTACCCATTTTCTAGCTAATAGTAGAGGGGAACCATTGACTAATTAAGGTATATTCTTAATCACATATATGATGTATTCTACTATGTTTCATATATTAGTATCCCATTTGTTCATATCTCCTCAAGTTGTTGTTAGAATCCACATGTTGCTTAAGTTTTCCTATAAGTTTGTCTCTCTTGATAACCCATGGGGAAGAAATTGAATAGTCCCCATAGATGTGTATAATTCCCTTTAGTATTTTTTATCTTTGTAAATATATGGTATTTAATTATTCATGAGATTTCTAGTTTCAATTTTATTTTCATTATGGTTTGGTTAACCAGTTATCAAGTTCACATCAACTACTACAAATTATTAGTATACTTTATATTCTCAATAGAGATAAGTCTATTCTTATTAGTTAGTGGGATGTTATAGAAGGAATAATGGGTCTAGAACTATGTAATTTTGGATATTTTATAGAAAATATATTGGGCTTGGTTCATTCAGAAAATCATGTTATCACCCTCTCATATTTTCCTCAAGTGGTGGTCCATTACAATAATGTATTCACATAAAATTTCTTAAAAAATCCTCATAATAGAGGAGTTTATTTGAGGATTAAAATCATTTTTTAAGCACACCCTATGTTAATTATTCTATATCTTATGACATTGGATATGCTAATGGAACTTAAGGTACAAAATTAGGATTTTGAGGTGAATTATTTTAGTAAAAAGAGAACTTCACCATGTGATTCTCTAGTGTTGTTCACAAAGAAGGAAAATGGTATCCATTAGTTATGTGTAGACTAAAGAAAGCTAAAATAGGTGATAGTGAGGAAGATATAAACATTTATTAGGTTTTATGACTTCTTTTATTAGTTTTTGGGATCTTAGTGGTTTAGAAATATTGAACTATGATTGGTTTACCACTGTATTCGGGTACAGAGTAAGATATTTGTAAGATAACATTTAGGAATAAATAAAAATTGTATGAATATCATGTCTCAAATATATTGTTGAAAAATTCCACAGTGTTTGTCATTGATCTCATGAACATGATATTCCATCCCTTTTTTACTCATTATATTTGATTTTTATTGATTATATCCTCATATACTCATGTACCATGGAGATATACACTAGGAACTTGAAAATTGTATTGAGAATACTTTGAGGACATTGGAACTTAGACAAGATCTCAATGTGTTACTTCCCTATCCATGTTCTATGTTTTTTTTATGAATTCAATATTGGATTTAGGAATTTATTTAGACATAGAAAAGGTAGAGGTGTCAATATCTTGGGTGTTCCCAAGAAATGTGTTTGATATTGAGAGTTTTGTTGGTTTATTTTTGTATTATAGTTGGTTAATAATAAACTAATGATACTAGGAATACTATATAACTAGGATTACAAGAAATGGGTGATGATTGAATATAATGATGAGTGTAAAGAGGACTTCATGAAGATGAAGTGGAGATTTAGGACTACTCTTATACTTATTTTTCTAGATCATGAGATTGGATATTTGGTTTACAGTATTACCTTAATTGTTATTTTAAGATATATTCTAATGTAGTGGGACCAAGTATTAGTTTACATATCCCACTAAATAGGAAACATTGAGAGGAACTATCTGATTCATTACATGGAGTTCGAAGTTGTGGTACATTCTCTAAAGTGTTGGTTACTTTAACTATTTGGGGAGAAATTTATCATATACACAGACTAAAATAACTTGTAATATATATTCTCTAAGTGGGACATGAATACTTATATGAGGTTTTCTTATATTATTTGGATAAATTTGATTTTTAATTGGGATATTCTATTGGAAAAGGAAATTTTGTTTCCAATCCTCTCCGTAGTAAAACCTAGAATCATGTAGATTGAAAATTAGTAGATGATTAGTGATTGATGAGCTTCTTGATTGATTGGTTATTGGATGTATCTGAAGAACAAGGGTTGATGACTTGTTTTATCCTAGTTATCATGTTGAGATTTTTGGATAGGGTAGATTCTATATATGATTTGGATTCTAAATACTTAGTGATGTAGAAATGGTTAGTTGGAAGATACCCAGATCTAGGTTAAAAGATGGATAGTGATGATTTGATAATTGTTTAAGGGATAGTAGTGGTTCCTACATCCATGAGGGGTGATCTGATGAGGGTCTATAATGACTCTCATTAGGTAGTGCACCTATGTTTTGTGAAGTTGTATCAGGATATCATTTGGTTCATCTAGTGATTGGGAATGAAGAGGGACATCATGGGAATCATCTCACATTTACAAACTAATCAGAGTATCAGGAAGAGAATCGGTGACTAGGAATTTTTCTTTAGACAATAACCATGATTTTCTCAATATGCTATGAGGTGATGATAGAAATTTTAATGGGGTTTACCAAAACCCTGGGAGTTTCAGATGTCATATGGTGGGATATTTGATCAGATGAAAAAGGTGGACCATTTCAAACTGATCCAAAAAACTCACTCTATACATGAGTTTAGAAAGATTAATATCTATGTTATTGTATGACTAAATGGAGTTCCTTCTAATATCATATCTCATAGGGATATACATTTTACATCATGGTTTTTGAAATTCTATTAGAAGGATTTTGGGGATAAGATTAAGTTTAGTATTTCATATTACCCACAGATGGTTGGAAAATTAGAGAGGACAATTTAAATGTTGGAAGATATGCATCGAGGAAGCATCCAAAACATTAGTGTGGAATGGGATAATCATATTTACTTAGTGTAGTTAAATTATAACACCATTTTCTAGATATTTATTTAGATTTCATATTTCTATGGTCTTTATGATTGGATATGTCGCTCGTTGTTGGGTTAACATGAAATTGGTGAGACAATTATTGTTGGGCCAAGTTTGGTGAAGCAAGAATTTTAAATAGTTCCATTGAACAAGATTTTTTTGGTTACTGCTCAGGGTAGAGAATGAATATATATTAACCAGAGGATATGACCTTTGTATTTCATTATGGGGGACCATGTTTTCTTATTCTTATCACCTCAATTAGGGTATCTCCATCTATAGATGCAGGGTAACCTAAACCCATGGATTTTGGGATTATTTAATATCATCAATATGTTAATGTAGTGGAATTAAAATTAGATATTCTTATATGATATCATTGTATTAATAATTAGTTCCATGACTCTTACGTTTGATGTATAGGCCTGGTCTTTTTCATGTGATTGATAGAAAATAATTTGAGTTGGAACTAGATAATTTTTTTACGAAGAAACTGGTTTAATTTTTAGACTAAAGTTATAATATTATAATGGGGATGATAGTAGATCTTATTAAAGTCTTATTGTATCATGTAAAAATCAAAGAGGTGATGTTTGATAGGTAGTCTGATGATTGAGGTCAATATTCCCTCTTGTTTGGGCAGAAAATCTAGAGTCACTTCTTGAGGATGATAATTTGTGGGAGTGGAAGATTTGAAACATCATAGAATTGTTTTATGGTATGTTAATTTGGGTTTGCATGACTTAAATGGGTTTTTTGGTCCTTATGTTGGTTTAAAATGGATCTGGTATGAGTTGGTGGTTTTTATAACCTAAATAGGGTTTTTGGTGTTTTTTGGAGCACCACAGGTAGGACTACACCGTAGGGTAGACCATTTTATGTTTGTATCCTAAATGGTAAGGAACACTAAACCCATGTAAATTTGGGGTCTTTGATGTGTAGTGATATGATTCCATCCATTGTCCATGACCATAGCATCCTCACCATACCAGGGTGGAAGGAGTGGTGAGTCTAAAATAGGCATGGTTTTGACATTACACCATGGAGGTCCATCATATTAAGATGGTTGGTCATAGCCTAATATAGAACACCATGACCATTATGGAATCCACCAAGATGTGGTTATAGATATTTTAGAATATGAACTGGTTTATTCAGTCATTGATTATTTTGGGGGGGTTATAACTCTTAATGAAAACATTTTATATCTTTAAGAGGGAGTTGTTAATATATTTATAACTCATTCTTCAATATATAAATCAATTATCCCCCATCCTCTTGATGTTTAGTCTTATCAATAATATTATTTGTAAGGGTTATGGATCTCCTACCTTTTAAGACAATGGTCTTGTTAGATTCCATAATTTTTAGGCCTATTAATATTGAACTAGGCTCTATGCGATCTCGACCTCTTCATCTCAAAACTTTGGAAAACCTGGATCAACTGTTGATGGTGGGTGTTGTTATGCATGTTTAATTATTTCAAATAATGTGTATCAACCTCCATTATCATGTTCCAAAAACCCTTCATGACATATTTGGATTTCTTATAGGGACCCTTTGTTTTCATATTTGATCTAGTTTGTGTGCATGCATTATTTAGGGACCAGAAGCTGAAAAATCATGTATTTAGGATTCATTGTTCTTACGGTAAAAAGTTCTACCAAATATTTGGAATATAATAAGTTTTTTATTTATATTTTTATCATATGTTTCTATGTGTAGGTTTTGATTCCCATGTTCCACATTTATCACATGTGTGTGCATATGTACCCTATAATACTCATACTTTTATAAGATCAATATGTGTATATGTATGGCTAGTGAGAATTATTTATTAACATAATGTATTGTGCTTATGTATTTTATTCCAATTTCGGTGTACATTTATAGCCTATGGTGGTTATTCTTCTAGTATTATATGATAGGTGGACTTCCATGGCATGGTTAATGATTATATTTGGAACATGTATGACATGTGATGATGACAACAATTGATAGAGAGGTAAGGCTAGGGTATGAAGACATTGAGGCTTGATCCAAGAAAGATAAGTGATATGGAAATATTTTTTTCTATGCCAAGACACAGAAGGTGTATGGTGGTCTTGTGGCCTAACCCGTGATAGAGATAGGGCATAATGGCCATATTAGAATAACTGATAATTTTTCCAAATCGCTACTCAATGATATATGTTTCATATTTTTGGTTGATCTATGCCATGAACACCATTATATTTTTTCTTATAGTATGTAGTAGAAGTAGGTACATCAAGGGTTCATGGAATCTTGTTTAGCACATGACTTCTCAAAAAAATATTTACTATTACTTAATTTATATTTTATTTAATGTAATGGGATACACCTATTATGAATGTGTGTATATGTGAAGAATGCATTGGTGTTGTACTACTGGTATTATACTCATACCATTCATGTAAATATTTATCTATGTGTATAAATCATGATCAAGGATCTAGTAAAAGGATGGGGTCTACTGACTGGGATCCTAGGAGATAGAGCTTTGTGTTTAGGGGTGATAGTGGGATAGACTCCTAATTGATGTTGTAAAGTATTTATTTATTTTCATGTTTTTTTCTTATATTATGGATGAACATAAACTTTAGGGGTCATTAGATTATTTATTATATGTCATGAGATATCATCCAAGTCATCTATTATTGGATTTTTATTATTTGGTTTCATTGTACCTTTTATGTATTACCCAATTCTTGGTATATATCGTTTGTTTGTCTTTTGATACTTAGGGTATTTTATCCTCATTACCCTATTTGGACCCCCTCTATTAGTCAGAAACCTATTTCTTATGGGGAGGAATACATGAGTCTATGTATATCACAATCCCAGACTAAGAGATTTTTTTAGGGTGTTATAGGTACCATGCCTCCTCAAATATTATACATGGCATATGATTATATATTCTAATTTTATGGAGAGTACACCATGAATCTATTACTAAATTATAACTCAAGGTTGTAAAAACCATTCATTATAAACATCACATAACCACTCATACCATGTCTCGCTTATGGTAGTCCAACAATCTGACATCGCATCTAGATCCAGTCATCTCAGTCATGAATTACCCAACATTCATCTATCAACCCATGAATTCTAACTCAAGAGATATTCAACCAGGATATCTCACACAAAGAGATTCCATTAACACAACCACTAGTTTATTACTCATGGTATGGTCCTACATCATGCACACTAGGATCATATTTCTCACATAGAAATAATGACAACAACATCTCTCTAATGGATATGTCAAGACTTAGGATCCTCTCTAATATTGGAATATTTCTCCAATAAAAAACCTCTTTTCAGTATATGAACACAAAAATAAACATGGTACACAACATGTATCGTAGCTTATCGTCTCATAACTACTATGTTAGTAACTCATGACCTTTCAACAAACCCCAAATATTTCAGTAGTGTCTCTCTGAAAAATATTTAACCTATAAAAATAAATTACATAAACCTAACCTAATGACTTGTAACACCTCAAGATTTTATAATACGTTATTTCTTGAAATTAATTCAATAACTTTCACTACGCGCAACACCGAGTTCAAGCGCACCATGACTTACCAAACTAGCTGTTCAAAAGAGGTTATGAATAATGTTAACTGAATTTTGAATTTTATATACTCATTATAATTTTAGAATCTATATTATTTGTTTCTTATACATAATATAAGAGCAAATTCATTTCTTCATATAAAAGAAGTATTTTTCAAAAAAATGCAATTTTACAGCCTTTTAATGGTGAACCCTTTTTAAAACTAATATTTGACACTTTTATATATTCAATTTAATGAAATTAAATTCTTATTTAGAATAAGGACATAAAAATTTAGTTTTGATAAATTTTTGGTACTTTTATGAAAACTTTCATTTTTTGATGAATAGTGAAAAACACTAACTTTTAATTAAAAACAACTTTTTTAATAAAAATAATTTATAGTTTTAAATTATATATTTGAGTGGTTTTAAAGTATAATTAGATTATATTTTTATAATTTAATATAATTTAGGTCATTTTATGTAATTTCACACTTAAACTGAATATAAACAAGTATCAATCTTTTGATAGTTATTATTTCTTAAAAACACGCTTTTTGTTTTGACAAGGGGAATTAATTTTAAATTAATTTTTGCCACTTTTATGTTTTGAATTTGTAAAAATGGATTCCATATTTTGAATCAAGAGGTAAAAATTGTGTAAATTGGTAACTTTTATTTTTAGACATTATGAATAATTACTTCAGTAAATATTTTATTTACCATAGTTAAAGGGTAAATCCGGTAAATAAGGGAAAACAAATAATTTTATGATAATATTAAATTACCATAAAATGTGTCTTATTCACATTAGTTGATACATGTCCGACCATTGGAATCCTTGGGTCGATTTTGGGACCACATGGAGCCACTTGATAGTGATAATGACACTTTATATTAATTAATTTAAAGTAAAGACAAAAATGACAAAAAACATATATCTTTTAGTAAAAAAAAATTACAAGGTGTTATATAATTTATCTTTTCGACTATAAATATTCATTATAAATATAAAAATATTTCCTACATAATTATATTTTATTTATAATTTTTAGAAATTAAATAATTAAATTTATTAATGACACAATGATGATGTAGTAATTACCTTATTAACGAAAGAATCAAATAAATGGTATTATAAATATTAAAATAAATATAATTTCAAAGTTTTTAGGACATACACGAATTTTATAAGTGAATATGAAATGTTATTATTGATTCAATTTATTTTTTTCGAAGTAATAAAGTTGTGATGACTTTCACAAAAACCAAATACTAAATAGTGTCAAAATTGACATAAAAAAAGTTTTTAAAACAAATATTATATTATTAATTGATATAATATTCTTAAAAATATAATTTTCTGTAAAAGGAATTAGATAAGGTTATATATATTAATAATGAACTACTTTGGGTTCTCTTGGCTTGTTATAGTAAGTTTATTATTAACCATATAATATAAAAATACAAAGAGACATGGTAAATGTCAAGCTTTTTAACTAAGAGTTAAATCTAAAAGATAAGGTTAATATGGTGACCTAAACCTATATAAAACCTATTGTTTGAGTTTTTTAGACTCATATCCACCTTATCCTATAAATAAATCATTTTTTAACCATTATAAATTGAAAATTATTTTATTATAAAATAATATTTCAAGCTTTTCCTAAAGTGAACCTCACCTCTCTTATAAAAGGGAACTTCCCCTTTTATTAATTTCATACCTCCAAACCCTTTTGGATCAGCAAAACCCTACCCAAATATCATCCCAACTTCCCTAACTTAAATCTATATGCCTTAATTTGGTCAAAAATAAAACCTAAGAATCCATTTTGATCAACTAAAAAAAACACCCGAAGTAGAGGTAATAATTTCACCACCCTCTTTCAAGTTCTTTTCTTCTTCCACTTCCTATTTCTTTGTTATTTCCATACCAAAATAATAAATCCAGTAATTTATACATACATTGATGTTATTATAAATATTGTAAAACCATATTCTTTATTCTATCCATCCTACAAATGACAAATTCCCCATACGTGTGTATGTACGGCTTACCGTCTCCACGTCGTGGTGTAGTTTGTTATTCAAACACTTAATTATTTGGATGGGTATAATAATGAGTATAACTGATTAAATAATAAATATAACATGTTAATTATTCTTTATATGTGATATACCATCCAATTACATATGATTTCTACATCAATATAATGATATTGTCCCTTGTTCGTATGTATGGATTACCGTCTCCACGAACGCGATAAGATTCATTCCCCATTGTAATAATTCAAGAATAATTTTCATTTTAAGATTAAAATTAATGTTTGTGAACATAATATCATTCTTTATATGAATCAAATACATCATATTCATAACAAACATGGCTTACGTAACCAATCATATAAAGGAAAACGAATCAGTTAACACCTGAAACGATGATACTACTAAAATATTATTAACAAATTAATATTAGAAGATCATATATGATATCATATTTATGTATATGGTTCTTGTATAATTTAATAACAATTATTTAACTATTATACATGAGGTTAACATACCCTCGACCAAGGAAAAGTACAATGTAAGAGTTAATTTTACAATCTCTTTATTATCCAAGATTGTTTTTACGTGAGTATCTACTTTGAACTCTTTATCATCCACATCTGTGTTTCATAAAAATAATTTAAAAAGGAATATTTTAAGGTTTTATGGAAGGGACTCTTTAACTAGATCATCATTTTAAATGGTTTAAATATTTATTCTTCTAAATCATTCTCATTAATTTCCATGTTTTCAAAATGGTTTTTAAAGATTTATTTATATGGACATGAATGTTTTTAAAATGTTAATTCCTTTAAAAATGTTCAAAGTGGTATGGGACACTTTGATTCAAAAATTTATTTAAATTTATTCCTTTTTAAATTGTGTGACTTTTAAATGTTTTCATGAAAAAGTGATATTTCTCTCAAAGAGTTTTACAAATCACTTTCAACTATGTCAACATTATTTTCTAATATTATTATTAATAGATGTTGATTTATTATAAATAAAATCTTCAATATTGTATTGAATGAGTTATAATATGTTTGACTATGGATGTGTTATTTTTATACCATTCATTTTTTATGGTTAAAGTATAGACATTTCATATGATAATTTTAATACGAATGTTTATGTTATATTTCAACCTTTTCATATGAGGAATGTATTGGACTTAGCAAGTGACAGGTGGAGCCCGCTATAGCTCCTCGGTGCATTGGTAGGTCTCATGAGACAATTAGACATGGAATTGGATGAGTCCTTTTCTAATTTGATATATGGTTTTGGTTGTGGCCTAAATCATTTTTAGACGTCTTGGCCGAGGCATTGACAAGATGTTTTAGAATGTCCATCATTATACATTCCCTCATTATGAAAATAATAATAATGGTTCATATGATTATTCTACTAGTATAATACCCATGACTAAGTTTTATTATGGCATTATTTACTCAACTCATATTCCTACCATAAAGTTTTTGTTTTTATTATTTGTAAAGGCATGTGTTTTTAATTATTCACCATGCCTAATGTTTATGTTATCTTCCGCTGTATTGATTACCCTTAATGAGCATTTGAGCTCACCCCTTTCTTATATTTCATTTTCCCAGGATTCTAAGAAGTGTATTATGATTGATAATATGGGTTAAGCTAGGGGATTAATGGAGTTCTCAAAGGATCATTAATGTTGTGTTTTATTTTCTAATGTGTAATGTAACTTTTATGTATGTAATCTATTTTCCAAGACTTATAAACTAGTCAGTCTTTCAGGACTTGATTCCTTGTAATCATGCCAATTTATTAAAATAATACACCAACTCTGGGTAATTGGGGTCAGGGTGTTACAGTTGGTATCAAAGAAATTTTAGAAACAACTTTGGAAATAGATTTAGATAAACTCTGATTAGAGAACATTACCCTAGGATAGACATTGAGGATTAGTATAGAAGAACTTCCTAGAATTTTAGTAATTTAGAGATTTTGTGTATTTTCCAAGAAATATATCCATGTCTAGATACGAGCAGGTAGAGGCGACTCTGGCACAGATGTACCTAGGAGTGAAAACTCTGACAAGGAGTTTCGGGCTTAACCCGGGGTATCCTGGTATATGACAACGGGCCTTGTTTCACTCTTGGTTATGACACTCCCGGGAGATATGCTTAGGATAATTCACATTTTCATTAAAATCCATTATGAAGGATTTAGGAGTAATAAGTCCTCAAAGAAAACATTTTATGATTATAGATTATATGCATGATCTTTTCAATTTATGTTAGGTATTTTACAAGTTTGGGATTATGAATTGCAATTCATAAACTAACCTAGTGTATTCCATTGTTTAGAAATGGCACCTAGTAGAAGGAATGATGATTACAACAATACGCATGATCGAAAGATTAAAAAGGATTATATATTTCAGGGTATTAAGCCAACATTTAAAAGGGAAATAGTCTCCCATGTATTCTAATCATATGAAAAAATAGTATCATGTGTTAATAAGATAAATAAATAATTATCTGAGTCCTATGGATTTGAAGGGAAACAAGAGAATAAAAGGATTAAAGAGAGAAATATGGATAAAGGTAAGAGGGTAAATAAGGATTTTCCCATATGTGATAACTGTGGAAAGAATCACCTTGGTAAATATTTGAAGGGAATGAGAGTTTGTTATAAGTGTGGAGAAAAAAGACATTAAGTACGTAATTGCAAGGGTAAGAAAAAAGTTTCAAATGTACAATGCTTCATCTACAAGGAGTTGGGACACTACGCGAATCAATGTCCAAATCATAAAAGTATACCCCAAATGATTCTATTGGATAATAATCAAGTAATGATACTACCGAAGATGAAGATGAATGATTAGAGTTATTATTTTGTTATTAAATTATTGTGTCATTTGAGTATTGTATTAATGATGTACATTTTATAATAATTATATAGTATATAAGGATTATACTCTAGTACTATTTCATTAAGGACTTCAGATTGTTTGGAACCAAGAAAAGTGACTCAATAGCAAGTTAAATTTTTTGGAAAATATATGGTTAAGAAAAAGATAAATCAAAATATGGTTCTGATACTGTGGTAGTGATTTTGGAATAATATATGATTTATTTGGATAAATTATATTGGATATTCTTGACTACCTTGAAACTGATAAATGATTTGAATATTACATCATTGTTGGAGTTTAAAATATTTTTGGATAGAAGGAGTATATCCAGTATTCAATAAGAAATAAGGGAGTATGGATGTAATCAATAAGTTTTTATGGTAATTAAGGGTGTTACTGTGTTTTAAAAGAATACATGATGAAGGTATTCACATGTTTTTACGTGGAAAAAAGAATCTTCATTGTGTTTACCTTCCTTATAAATTTTGGACTGTGAGTTTGGACAGAAGTATTTTGGATAAGTCTAAAGGTTGGAATGGATTAATTTTGACATTGGATACTACTTTTAAGGTTAAATAATTTCTTAATATTATTTTTGGAACCCTATATGATTAGAATAAATAGAATATTTTTAAATTTTATTGTCTTTTGGAGTGAAAGATGAGTTTGTGGTAGGAATTAGTTGAAGGATAAAACTCTACTTGTCAAGTATATTTTTCCTCTTATTCTATGCATAAATTAATTCTTAAAATTTAGGTAAGGGATCATAAAACCATAAATGTGTTATCCTAATACCTTATGTTTTGTTGAACCGATGATATTTTAAATCATCTTAGATTGATGGCTTTGAGGCACTCAATTTTACAATTGTTTGTGATTGATGACCTCAATCACTCCCTATAAATATTTATGTTTTTCCTCCAATTATGTGTCTCTAATTTCCACAAATGTTCTCCTAATCGATATCATAATTTTTTGGTGACTTTTCTTTTCCCTTTCCCTCTTATTAAGACTAAATTTTATTAACCCAATTTCCAATGTGGGTTTTCCACAAAGGTATTTTTCTATTTTTAACATTTTATTTTCGAAGAACAATTTAAAATTGGGAGGATGAAATTTATTGAAGGAGGGGAGAATTTAACACCTCAAGATTTAATTGTACGTTATTTATTCAAAGTAATTCAATAACTTGTGTTGCACACAACACTGAGTTCAAGCGCACCACAACTTACCAAACTAGCCGTTCAAAAGCGATTATGAATAGTGTTAACTAAATTTTGAATTTTATATACTCATTATAATTTTAGAATCCATATTATGTATTTATTAGACATAATACAAGAACAAATTCATTTCTTCATATAAAAGAAGTATTTTTCAAAAAAATGCAATTTTACGGCCTTTTAATGGAAAACCCTTTTAAAAACTAATATTTGACACTTTTTCATATTCAATTTAATGAAATTAAATTCTTATTCAGAATCAGGACATAAAAATTTAGTTTGGATAAATTTTTGGTACTTTTATGAAAACTTTCAATTTTTGATGAAAAGTGAAAATACTAAATTTTAATTAAAAACAACTTTTTTAATCAAAATAATTTATAGTGTAAAATTTTACATTTGAGTGGTTTTAAATTATCATTAGATTATATTTTTATCATTTAATATAATTTAGTTCATTTTATGTAATTTCACATTTAAACAGGACAAAAACAAGTGTCAATCTTTTGATAGTTATTATTTATTAAAAACACGCTTTTTGTTTTGACAACGAGAATTAATTTTAAATTAATTTCTTCCACTTATATGTTTTGAATTAGTAAAAATGGAATCCATATTTTGAATCAGGGGGTCCAAATTGGGTAAATAGGTAACTTTTATTTTTAGACATTATGAATAATTACTTGGGTAAATATTTTATTTACCATAGTTAAAGGGTAAATCTAGAAAATAAGGGTAAACAAATAATATTATAATAATATTAAATTACCCTAACATGTGTCCTATTCCTATTGGTTGATACATGTTCGACCATGGGAATCCTTGGTTTTATTTGTGGACCACTTGGAGCAACCTGAGAGTGATAATGACACTTTATATTAATTAATTTAAAGTAAAGACAAAAATGACATAAACATATATATTTTAGTAAAACAATTTTTACAAGGTGTTGTATAAGTTATCTTTTAGACTATAAATATTAATTAGAAATATAAAATGATTTCCTAAATAATGGTATTTTATTTATAATTTTTAGAATTAAATAATTAAATTTATTAATGACACAATGATGATGCAATAATTACCTTATTAATGAAAGAATCAAATAAACGATATTATAAATATTAAAATAAATATAATTTCAAAGTTTTTATGACATAAACGAATTTACTAGGTTAATATGACATGTTAGGATTGATTAAATGTATTTTTTTAAGTAATCAAGTTTTGATGACTTTCAAAAAAACCAAATACTAAATAGTGTCAAAATTGACATAAAAGAGTTTTTAAATAAAATATTATATTATTAATTGATATAATATTCCTAAAAATATAAGGTTTGGAAAAAGGACTTATATAAGGTTATATGTATTAATAATGAATCACTTGGGGTTCTCTTGGATTTTTATAGTAAGTTTATTAACCATATAATATAAAAATACAAAGAGACATGGTAAATGTCAAACTTTTTTACTAAGAGTTAAATATAAAAGATAAGGTTAATATGGTAACCTAAACCTATCTAAAACTTATTGGTTGAGATGTTTTAGACCCATCCCCACCTTATCCTGTAAATAAATTATTTTTTAACCATTAAAATTTTAAAATAATTTTATTATGAAATAATATTTCAAACTTTCCCTAAAGTGACCCTCACCTCTCTTATAAAAGGTCACTTCCCCTCTCTTAATTTCACACCTCCAAATCCTTTTGGATCGGACATATCCTACCCAAATATCCTCCCAAATTCCCCAAATTTAACTTATAGGCCTTACTTTGATCATAAATCTAACCTAAGGATCCCTTTTGATCAACTCAAAAGGAAACACCTGAAGTGGAGGTAATAATTTCCCCACCCTCTTTCAAGTTCTTTTCTTCTTACACTTCCTATTTCTTTATTGTTTCCATACAAAAATAACAAATTCAGTACCTTATACATACTGTGATGTTATTATAAATATGCTACAACCATATTCATTATTCTATACATCCTAAAAATGACAAAGTTACCATACGTGCGTACGTACGGCTTACTGTCTCCACGTCGTGGTGTAGTTTGTTATTCAAACACTTAATTATTCAGATGGGTATAATAATGAGTATAACTGATGTAAATAATAATTATAACATTTTAATTATTCGGTATATATTATATACCATCTAATTACATATTATATCTTTATTAATATAATGATATTGTCGCTCGTGCATACGTATGGATTACCGTCTCCACGAACGTGATGAGATTCATTCCCTATCGTAATAATTCAAGAATAATTTTCATTTTATGATTCAAAATAATGTTTATAAACATAATATAATTCTTTATATGAATAAAATATATCCTATTCATAATATAAATGGCTTACGTAACTGAGAATATAAAGGAAAACAAATCATTTAACACCTGAAATGATGACACTACTAAAATATTATTAACAAATCAATATTATAAGATCATATATGATATCATATTTATGTATATGTTTATTTTATAATTTAATAAAAATGATTTAACTATTATACATGAGGTTAATTTACCCTCGACCAAGAAAAAGTACAAGTTAAGGATTAATTTCACAATCTCTTTATTATCTAAGATTGTTTTTACGTATCTACTGGGACCTCTTTATCATCCACATGTGTATTTCATAAAAATAATTTCAAAAGTAATATTTTAAGGTTTTATGGAATGGAATCTTTAAATAGATCATCATTTTAAATGGTTTAAATATTTATTCTTCTAAATCATTCTCATTGATGTTCATGTTTTCAAAATGGTTTTTAAAGATTTATTTATATGGACATGAATGTTTTTAAAATGTTAATTCCTTTAAAAAGTTTCAAAGTGGTATGGGAAACTTTGATTCAAAAAAAAATTTAAATTTATTCCTTTATAAATTGTGTGACTTTTAAATGTTTTCATGAAAAAGGGATATTTCTCTCAAAGAGTTTTACCAACCATTTTCAACTATGTCAACATTCTTTTTTAATATTATTCTTGATATATGTTGATTTATTATAAATTAAATATTCAATATTGTATTGAATGAGTTATGATATGTTTGATTGTGGATGTGTTTTTCTTATACCATTCATAGTTTATGGTTAAGGTTTTGACATTTCATACGATAATTTTAATACGAATGTTTATGTTATGTTTCAACCTTTTCATATGAGGAATGTGTTGGATCTAGTAAGTAATGGGTGGAGCCTACTATAGCTCCTCGATGCTTCGGTAGGTCTCATGAGACTATTAGACATGTAATTGTTTGATGTCTTTCCCAATTTGATATATGGTTTTGGTCGAGGCCTAAATCATTTTTAGATGTCTTGGCCGAGGCATTGACAAGATTCTTCAGAATGTCCGGCATTATACATTCCCTCATTATGAAAATAATAATGATGGTTCATGTGGTTATTTTACTAGTAGAATACCCATGACTAGGTTTTATTATTGAATTATTTACTCAACTCATATCCCTACCATAAAGTGTTTATGTTTATTATTTGTAAAGTCATGTGTTTTTAATTATTCATCATGCCTAATGTTTATGTTATCTTCTACTATATTGATTACCCTTACTGAGCATTTGAGCTCACCCCTTTCTTATATTTCATTTTCCTAGGATTCCAAGAAATTTATTATGATTGATAAGAAGGGTTAAGATAGGGGATTAATTGTGTTCTCAAAGGATCATTAATGTTGTGTTTTATTTTCTAATGTGTAATCTAACGTTCATGTATGTAATCTATTTTCCAAGACTGTTAAACTGATCGGCCTTTCGAGACTTGATTCCTGTAATCATTCCAATGTATTAAAATAATTCATTGACTCTGGGTAACTGGGGTCGGGGAGTTACATTACTAGCTTGATATTAAATGTAACATCAATTATAAGATAGTACAATTGACTATTCACCATCCTGAAAAATTCCCCAGATAAGGAAACGACATAAAGTGGATCATATAGAGAAATAATGCTTTAGAATACTGATAATCACCCACATGAGGTCTAATATAACAAGATAACTCAACTAGAGTCCTCTTTCCATCCATTTAAAACCAAAAAAAAACTTTTTTCACAATAATTAATATGTATAATTATGTTTCCACTTACTCAAAAAATGCCCTTGGTGAAAATATGATCAAATAATTCATTAGAATACCTCATTCTCTATTTTAAATACCATTTAAAAAATCCTTTTTCTAAAAATTATTTTCTACTTTAAATTCCTATTTATATCAAATATCATTTAAAATAAAATTTTAAAATAGAGAAAAATTTATTTCAAAAAAATATCATACACCGTTAAAAAATTCATAAAGAAGGTCAACAACACACATTCAATAGAGGTTCCACCATAGAAACATTTATAAATCTATTCAATCCATGTTGAAAAATATTTCGACATCATCTCATCCAAACCTCAAGGGTAATAGGTCGCATAGGTCATTAAATATACATTTATCTAAGTATAATAAACACCCTAAAATATAAAGTCTCAAAAATAGCAAGATATGCAGAAATTTAAAGGCTAACTACCTCAAATGATGACCATAAATTCATACCAAGATTATAATAACCCCCCATAAGTATAAAATAACAATTATCAACCATAAATTTTTTCATATTAATTAATTATACAATTTTAAAAAAAATCAAAAGTTATATTAATTGACTAAAAACTCACTGGGTTGTCCCATGAAACATGAATATTAAATAATGGGTTATAGAACACTCACAAAATGTCCCTAAACCTTAGTAATGAAAATGTATAAAATCAATAACCATAATCAATATCAAATTTAAATTAAATTCATCAAATAATAGAATTACAACCATGGGGAAACATACAATGTGATAAATGATGTATGATGACTTGGATACCACCTTTAAGGACATCTAATACCAGCCATGCACAAAATCCCCATAATGTGTGATAATTTTTCAATACCATGGAAACATTTTCCTACCAAATCTAAAAAGTTTTAAATAAATTCATCAAGAAAAAAGTAATAATAATATTGAGGATAAGGGAAGAGATCATACCTCAAATCAGAAAATCAAAACCAATCTAGAACACAAGTATCAAAATAGAATCAAAGGGGTATATAATGGACCCAAGGGGGATATACCCTTCCATTTGTGTTGAAAATATTAAATAAACCTTATGGGGTTTCTTAAAATTAATCCTCAATTAAATTAAAAAGAACTCGAAAAAAAGAAGCACCATATATAGTTCTGGATTTAACCTTAAGGTCCTCTATGAGAATATCATCTATGAAGAGGGGGAACCTCTTTGTATAGATACATTCATAGTGTTAACCTTTTTTAAATACCATTAAATTTTTTAGATATTATCCCCTCCCCCAACATATATATTCTTGTCCTGAATTTCTCCCCATGAATGTCATTCACAGCATCACATACCCCTATCACACTGTGAATTTCCTTCCACTGATGTTTTTTGCTTCCAAACCACCTGTAAACTACTTTGAAATCTTTCTAAACAATTAAAAAATCTACCTAGTATAAAACCATATATATAGACACCATATAAGGATTTAAAAATACTAAACATCCCATTTTATATTCTAGTTTTCAAAACAAACCCCTCACCATATCAAAATTCTTATTCCTTTATGAATTTACAACCCATGATGACTACAATTAATATAGATAAAAACCTTAAAAACCATATAATTTAATTTATATATACTTTGATTGAAATTTGTATAAGTATCCTCATGTATTCATATAGAGGTTTTGAATTTGTGAAAAATATAATATATAATTTTCAACCCAAAAACCATTATAACTGGTTATGATGACTAAAAAATTAATTGTTTTGAAATCTATATTCTTTAATAATAAATGTTAATGAGCTTATAAAAATAATTTAGAAAACTCATTTAATATTAAAAATAATCATATTTTAAGATTTAAATGCAATCATAACAATTCAAAAAGAATAGAAATATCCATAGTGTGATCAGTAAAATGCATGAAAATAAAATCAATTATAAATCATCATGATAGAAATAAAAACTATAGACTATTTTAGATTATTTTATTCAATAAATTTTCCCTTGAAATATGTAATGTGATCCAGTATAATAAAATTATTTCCCTTAAACATTAAATTAATCTTAAAATTGATAAATATAAGTTCAATATTTTCTACCCTTCTCCCCACATATAAATCATATAGAAAATTAGTAAACAATAACTAAACATAAAAAATCAATATCCCCTTATATCAACTTATAGGATATCATGTTGAAGAAAACATATGGTAAAATATCAATAAGGATTATCTCATATCAAAATTATATTTTAATTTTTTGTCCTATACTCTTAAAAAATGGACTTTAATAAAAATGTCCATGTGTTACAAATTTATGATATGAAATGATTAAGATACATTATCAAAATATTTTATCCATGGGTGTATTATTATTCCTCTTAGATATCTACCATTCACTCTTCCATAGCAACAAACTATATTGGTAACACACAACATCACATTCTATGAATTTCAGATTTAAAATTTAAAATCCCAAATTAATAAAAAATAATAATATAATTATATTACCTTATAACACTCATGGTTTTAATAATTACAATTAATATTGTTAAGATTCGTTATATTTTATATTTTATAATTATATATCATAAAAATCTATTAACAATATAACAAAATTAATTTATACAAACTTAAATAAATTAAAGTGAAACATGTCAAATTATGGAAGTCTCATTTACTTTATAAAATTATTAATTATCAATAAAAACCCATAGATATAAATTTAAATCAAGGTCTTTATACTAAAACATGGAATACTATTCATGAATTCCATTACAAGAATTATCACTACTAAAAATAAATCACTACACAATATATACGAGTTTTGATATAATTTTTAATTTCTGAAAATTTTCTAAATTAATCCCTAATAGGTTTTATAAAAATATATAATGTGTTAAATATGATTTACATTACATATATTTTATAATTCCTAGAGTTTAGACCATAGGGAAGAAATTAGAAATTTTTTAGAAATGAAAAGACCTCCTCTTCTGGAACATGACTTATAAGAATACAACCACCTATATGATTATATGCAGAAGGATATTCCAACAGGTTATAATTTTCATCAAACACAAACCATTTTTATCATTCCATGTTATCCCTTGTGTTTTCTTCATGGAATCTAATTAGATAAACATTTATAAATACAATAGAAGTCATATGGTAGTTATGGTAAATTGTTTATCATCTAAAAACTCACATTCCATATAATTAGTAGGATCTTCCTTTAAGTTTATATGACTCATAAAAATATCATAAACTTGATTCATAACTCCCTTTATGTGCATATTCTCAATAACAAATTCTTTTAAGAGAAATTCCATTTTAATAAACATTAGCATGTATTCCTTATTTTTTAACATTTAGTATAATGTTGAATAATATTATATACAACTACCTTTTATATATGATTTTTTCATTATTCAACACCTTAAATATATAATAGATAAAATATTGTTTACATTCTCTTTTAAACCCAACAATTTCTCCCATATTAAAATAACTAGAATCACACATTATTTCAAAAGGTTTACTTTTATTAGTTTCTTTAATGATAGGTAATAACTCAAGAACCTTATTTAGTCTACTAATAGAATTTAGGCACATTTAACTTTTAATTTTGAATCCTTCTCTCAATTTAAGAACAAGATTTTTTCTATCATTATGATGACTTTTATGAATCTCAAATAAAAGCGTACAAGTATAATCGACCGTGTCACATCCATAAAAGGTTTTAGTGTATGTACCAATAAGATAACCTTTATTTTTACCTCATACACTTTTAATCCATCTATTAAGATTCCATTCCCATCAATAATGTTTTCTTTGAAAATGAGCTGGTATTTCTATAAATTGAGTACCAAATAATTTTCAATGAATATAGCTAGAACATTTGGAAAAAATTATAATAAATCATCTAATTCTAAGTGTATGATAGAAAATTTATTTATAAACAATTCAATGGTTATATCTACCAAATATTAGAATACAACCATCATAAAACTCAGAGAATTTATAGGTGATCCAAGCAATCCTAACAAAATTATCCTATAAGAAAATGTTTTATAAGAGCATTCAAAAGCAACAAATTGTTATCTGTTTGGATCTAAAAGATATATCCAATAATAAAAATTGAGAATATAATTTTAACCTCTAAATCATTTAATCATTGAATAAAAGAAGAAAATACAATTTTCTAACTACCATTTTCAACAAATTATATTACATAAAAACTCTACAAATAGTTATATACCTACTTTAAATTATTTATTTTATATCATTTGTGATTGAATATCTACTATCTTTCTTAGAAATCACATTTATGAGGATCAACCATGCACTATAAGATGTGTTATAGATTATATCCTCATTAATAAATCTATTAATACCATCCATGGTATCTTCATAAATATAATAAGTGTGCATTCTATGATACATAATATTTTTTTAACCAAATAATTCATGAGAATTTTGAGTGTATGGATAGATAGGATAAATCAAAAAATATTAGATATATAATATGAAATTGATTTTTTATGACCATTTAACACATTATTGTTATTTTATTCATATAGATCCTCCTATTCAGTTGAGAAAATGAAATATAGTGTCTCCCTTACAAATTTTCTTTCATATTTAAATTTAGTTAGAAATACCATTAATTATAGACTAAGTGGATTCTTCGTATATGGTTAATCTGTAAGTCTCTATTTTTTATCACATCTTGTAAAACCTAAACATCAATTAATTTAGATCACTATTCACTATTTGTTATGTAATACTCAAATTCTATAGTTATTCATACCTTATTTTCCATGAATTTTTGTTTCTCATCTTGTTTATACAATAGTTAAATTTTTGACATTTCATTCACATTCTGGTCTCTAATATCAATATAAAACCAATATTTTAAGCCAAGTAGATTTTTTATACCTTGAAATAGGCATAAAATCTCCACGTATTCACTATCATGATATTTTATTTTTCCTTCGGAAATATTATTCAACACACCCTTGGTAGCTATGAATTTTCCTCTAAATGTGATTAATACCTCCTTATTGTTTTCTATGTAAAATAACATAAAATTGGTTAGAAGTATAATATTTATTAATATTACTAGTAAAAATTTAATTACACATGATGGAAAAGTAAATGGTCTATCAGCTAATCATAATGAAACTTATGTGGGTTTATGCTCTCTAATTTCATGCAGTTTCTAAACATATAGAGGAAGAAAATTTATAGTATCTCAAAAATCCACGTGACATGATAATGTTCCCATTACATAAAACTCAATATAATCATGAAAATCCATTCTTCATGGAGTTTTGTTTTATCATTATTTTAAAAATAAGACTGTATTCTTTATAGAGTGGGATATTTGAAAATTAATTTAGTGTTCTCCTATTTGAGATGACATTTTTTATGAATATTTTATATTGTGTACGCTTGGCATGTTCATATTCAAATTCCATACCAACTCTAATTTTCTGGAAAATCTAAATTATTCTCTTAATGTATTGGTAAAAAATTTTATCTAACTCAATATATTTTAGGGAGTGGATTAGGTAACTCAAAATTCATTACATTAATGTAAATTAGATTAAATATCACTTTTCCATATTCTATTTTCCTAATTTTCATTCTTTTTCACATAATTTAAATTCCAATTTCTCATTTTCTATTACAATGTTAAGTTTTTATACTTCATTTTCAACATACTTGTCTCGTTATAATTTTACCTTAGGTTTTTCACACTATTACATATCTTTTCCTATGAAAATATTTCCTACTATATTTTTAATTACCATATATCCTTCCCATGGGTGTCTTAAATGGTTCTTAGAATCCTACATTTATCTCTCAATTTGTTTTATATTATATGTTCACTAACTGTAACATCCTAGTTATGAATTATAGTGACCCTCTCTTCACATACATTAACATTACATAACTTTTTCTAAATACATAAAACATTATAAAAAACAGACTCCCAAAGACAGTACTGGTCTGGTTCATTTGGAAACATGTAAGCATAAACACGGATACACAAGTGAGCTTCATTATCTCCCACTAGGTCCCTCTTGACCAATAACCTTCTTAGACACATAAAACATAATACATATCTTTATAAACTGGGGAAGGAAAAATAAAAATGGGTGATCTCATATTCTTAGTAAGGGTATAAAAGGGAGATATGTAATCATAATCATGATCATTCAGGTATGATAACATGAACATGAAAATAGAAGATCATATACTGCATATCAAATATCATATGCATGAAACATAGAATAAATATTGGAAATTCATAAGACATGAATCATAAGTAAATAAAGAACATAAGCTGTGAAAGCACAACATAGGAATAAAACATGCAATTGTGGAAGAAATATAAGCATATAATATTATTTCCATAGTAGCCAAGGCATCACTAACAAGACCATCTTAGTAGTATGGGTTCACTCCCCATATCATCTTGGTAGTCCTGGTTCACACCCATTTCCATATTAGTAGCATCAGTTCCCTTCTCATACTATCTTGGTAGTCATGGTTCACTCCCATGGATATCTTAGTAGTCAAGGTTCACTCGCAAGACTATCAGAGTCTATCTCATGAGATATAAATCTATTACCAATTCATTGGAGGGGGATATAGCTCCCAACCATTTCATAATGAAACCATACATACATGTTCCAAAAGATCATAAATAATCATATCATAACCCATGAAATGAAATGGGTATTATAAACATGCAATCTTACAATAACCTATGTAAAAATATATGTTTCAAAATCATTTCATCATAAACATAACCTGGTAAAATAAGTGGGTTTCAAAATCATTTAACCACTGAAATAGAAACGAGTTTCATAAACATTATTCCATCAAAACATAATCCATTCATCCAAAGAATGTGGATTGAAACACTGAATAATTTATCCAAAAATGCATTATTAACACCAAAGTATGTCATCTTATATGTAAAATAATTTTTAAATGTCTTTTAAAAATATTATTGTGGAAAATATCCTTTTTTCATTAAAAATAGATTTTTTAAACATAAAACATTTTTGAAAAAAATATTTTAAAGTAGCTTTGAAAATAAAAAAAAAATTAAAATCCTTATTCCTTGAAAATTATCTTCAATGTTCATTTGAAAATATTTTTAAAAACATGGTTTTTGAAGTAAAATAGATTTTTGACCAAAAAAAGAAATACGATCATATTTTATTGAAATCATTTAATTAATTACCTTAAGTAAAAAAGATTTGAAAAATGGTACTAATATATGGATATACATTGAATAAAAATATGATGAGGAAAATCATGAGTTTTCTTGAAAAATGGATCATAATATTTCATCAAAGGAAGTATAAACATAAACAATCTCAAAATGTGATGAGATTGTTTCAATAAAATCTTATAAAATGTTAAATTGGGATCATACTGCCCATATAAGAAAAGAAAATTAAATAAATATTAAAATATCATTAATGTAATTAAATTCATTATATAACATGTAAAATGGAATTTTATACACCTCAAAAAATAATTTAGGTGCATAACAAAACATGAGTCTCAAAGAAGGCAAATTGAGACAAAACTATTTTACTGATTTGGTAACTTTTGAAACATTAACCCTATGAAATAAAGATATTAAAATGGATATTTAAATACCCATAAATTTAAGTATAATAATCATTGAATACATCAATGTTTATTTTCATGCCTCGGCCCCAGACTGGCCTGAGGCCGATGCGTTTTTAATAAAACATGGTGTGTAATTTTTTTTATAAAAATAAAAACTAAAGAATTATGCACCATGTTCCACTACAGAAGATATTTATGGTTTAGGTTCTAGAAAACCAGATACAAATATTAAAATCCTTCAACATTGAACATAAAAGACTCCACAAAGCTGCCACCAAATAGTGTAACTCAAATATAATAAACCTATAAAAATAAATTGAAAACGTAGGGTGAGCATACGAATACCTAGTTATGGGGTTTTTAAAAATAGATAATGTTTCAAATAAAACCTTTGGAAAATTTCCTTAAAAAAATCATAAAAAATTCTTAAAGAAAACTGCATTATATGAATCATAACATAACAGTTTTCCAAGAATTACCAGTGAAACTTTTAAGGAATGTTAACAGGGATACAATAAAACATGTTCCAATAATAATCATGTTTGTAGAAAATATATGGTGTGCATCATATAAATCAAGAGTTGCTCTAAATATACTAAGTGTGACAAGAGAAAGTGAAAGTACATAATTTAAAAATGAAATTAATACATGATAATAGTTGCGCATAAAATAAAAATATTAATATCTTTCCCCACTAACTGTAAATCATAAATTGGAAGATAAATTTCTGAGTGCTTAATAAACATTATTCCATGTGCATTTACTTCTTCTGATACTCAAAATTACAGGCTCTTAACCAAGCATATTCTCTAGTTTAATATATACTTGGTAAATTAAATACTATGAACATAATGAGGGAATGTATAATGCTAGACTGTGTCAAGGCCTCATTCCATGACCTAGTTTGTCACAAGAGAACTACTAATTCATTGTGGGGTTTTCATTAACTGGTCCCCAACCCATAGGTCTTTCGTTAACTAGTCCCCAACCCATAGATATTTCATTAACCAGTCCCCAACCTATATATACTGAGTCTAATACATTTTACTTATGTCTAGTAAGGTTGTATATTCAAAGTGTCACATACCACTTTGAATATTTAATTTCTCATTCATATTATTCAAAATTCCCCATACCACTTTGAATAATTTAGTTCCTTAATCCATTAATGGCCATAATAGTTAACTTTATTTCTTAGAAATTACATATTTATAGTGAATCATGCATTAATTGTTAACACTAATAACTACATAGCTATAGAAAATTAACCAATTACATGTATGGAATGGTAGACATACTATAGCACATGCGATGATAACCAATGCATATAACATAAATTATTATTCAGGTTTCATCACATAAATTGATAACTCTTCAATTATAAAATCCTTATTATGAAATTAAACATATTATATTCCAAAATTCATAATGAAAATTCATCATGGTTTGAATACATAATCAATTTAAACATGAACAAAATATTTCATGTGAGGTCTTGAATGCATAATCATCTAAACACCCATTACTTGTATGTGTAACATAACACAAGGGTACTTCCAACTATTCAACCCAAATTTATAATTGAAAATCATGAAGATCAACCACACAATTTACTAATATAACCATTAACATTTAAACTTATGAAAAAAAGTGTGAAATACATATATACATAAAGTGATTATAAAGGGTTTGTATTATTAAAACAAATTCCAAATTGATCCTTGAATACCTTTCACACTTCAAAATACTTTCTATATCTTTTTATAACCCTTTGAGAAGAAATATTAATATCAAGATCATAGAATATACATATATATATATATATATATAACTGTATGTACATAAGGGTTCTCCATAAAAACTTAAGAGTCCAATACATATTTTACATATAATAATGACATAATTTAATCCAAAGTTCAGTGTTTGAAAATTATAATATAAAACATAGGGTTTTCTTCATAAATAAGTACCTATATATATATATGTAATAATTACACATATATTTATAATTTCATTAACATAAAACACCACAAACCCTAGCATAGTTCGCATTCTTATTAATACCACTAAAGTAGAAGTTCTTCTTCCTTAAATAAAAGAAACTGGTATGGTTTTAATTAAAAACATTTATTCTTATATCTTTATATATGTAGTGAAACTAATTTTAGGAAAAAGAAACATAAAGCCCTTTTATGATATGCATGATAAGAACTTCCTTAAAACCAAGAATTTGTTTTTATAAAACCATCCAAGAAAAAAAAGTTGGATTTAAGAACAACTGTATATATATATATGTGTGTATATTAATATATATATATATACAAAACATAAGAAATCATAGCAAGACAACACTTAGGACCCTCACCTGGTTCGAAGAAGAATAAAAAGAATGACGGAGGTTGATGGAGGCGCTGGAAGTAGAAAACTTGTAGGGTTTTCAGTGCAAAAATGGTTATATATAAACTATATATAATATATTTTTTAAGGAAACTTACAATGGGATGTAAGTTAGTTTGATTTAAAATAATAGAAATTGTATTTGGTCTTGTGGAAGATGAGAAAGAGAAGGGTCCACTATGGAGAAAGATGGTGTCACGGGTGTAGAAAAACCGAAGAAAGTAAGAAAGCTACTGGTACGGTGCGAAGAGGAAGAAGATGTCGTGGAGAAGATGTGAAGAAGAAATGGATGGCCAAGATTAGCCAAAATTTGATCCAGTGGCTGAGGAGTGTCAATGGGTTTAAAAAATGATGAACGGTTGAGAATAAATCTCAACTCGATTGGACAACTATGGCATGACGTGAGTTTTGAAAAGGGTCGGACAGCTATGATTCAACCGCGTTCAGATTCAATGGTTGTGAGTGACGTGTTGATCTATCGATCAGTTTAACGAAGTGGATGTCTAAGATTAGATCATGGAGAGGATCGGATGGTTGAAGAAAAATATGGGGGAAACCACGGCGGTGGAAGTTTGAAGGCTGAACCGATCAAACAGTCCAGATCCCGCGCGGCGAGATTAGACGGCTGAGACATGATCTCCACTTAAAAATTCTGTCCAACATCAAAACATGAGGGATTTTGGGATGGATTTATAATCATTAATATCTCTTCTTAGGCTTATAAATCCTCCCCCCCCCCCCTCGGTATATCCCCGTACTGGGTCCCTACGGGCTCACTTCTGCGCCCACCCCTGACGTTGTGCCGCCCCGCACGGTGGCGCACTCAGGAAAACACTTGCACATGCTCATTCACACTTAGGGCCTAATTATGAATGTCTTCTCATGTGACATAGCATGAACCATACATGCATCACCCTAGGTCTTTGGCCTAGGTGATTTGAATGAGATTCCCACTAAGACTTTGACTGGCTTGGCCTTCTAAGTCTCCAGCGGTTGGGTGGGGTACTCAATTAAATTTTAACAAAGTAAAGATTATTTTTTATTAAACATAAAAATAGATTTATATATATAAGTTTTCTAAAAAAAGGGAATATTAATTCTCTATTATGGTTAAACAAATCCCAGAAAACCAATATTTTTATTAGTTTATAAACATTTGAGTTTTTAAAACATCAAAGTTCAAAATCTAAAATAAAATCTTAATATGTCATAATAGAAATCTCACACTAGTATTATATTTCTAAAATCTATAACATATTTTTAATTAAAATATTTTTTTTATTCATCAAAGGATGAAAACATTTGAAGGTAACTTTTTAAAACATTTGAAATACTAAAATACCCAATTCACTAAGTATAGATAAAATACTAAATACAACCATAGTCATCAATTTTCATCTTCCCAAAGTATGATTTCAAACTCAAAAACATATTTCTTTATACCAAAAACCAAGGAGTAAAAAGTGTGTACTTCTCTTGGTATTTTCTTTAAAACACAAGGGTTATGATTTTAAATCCATTTTAAACTTTAAAACATTATCCTTTAAAAATATAAAGAAGATTTATTTAAAAACTTGTTTAAATACATAACTTTAATGCATACTTAAAACACATGGAAATATCAATATTCTTAAATACGTAAAATAAAATAACTAAAATACCCAACGGCTATAAGGTCTTATAACCATTATAGATTCAATGGTAACATAAAGGAAAAAATGGTTGAATTTACTTTAAGTCCTTATAAAAACATGATTAGGGTGTTCCAACTTCAAAAGCAGAGACAATGAATATGGTGCTCATCATTCCTCTGATTCTTAGCACGGTTGTTGTGGTTCTAGCTATAGTGTTCTTTATGGTGATGGATCTGAAGGAAATTCATTATTTTCTTGGTCTTTTTGTTGTATTTGGTGGTATCCTAGTGATTTTTATAGGTCTCTTAGTAGGTATCCTAGGGTAGTAGGACTCTTTTGGATTTTTTGTAATGTAATCATTTTCAGTGTTTTATTGAATAAAAAGGTCGTGTGTTTATTTTGAAAGTTTTGCTTGGTTAGTACGGAAATTAAATGAATTAAAACAATACAATATTATTATTACACATGAAATAGGTTTGGGGTGTCACAGGTAGTATACACATTGCACAAATGGAATGGGTGGTGAATAAATCATGTATCTCAAGGAAATAAAAAGTGAGATGAAATCCGCATACCTTATGTCTTGGCTCTCTTCATACTCATTGGTCCTTATACTTATGACATGATTTTTGAATTTAATATAACACCCCAAAAATTTTATGGTATGTTGCTCTTAAATACTTTCTATTCAGTAGATAGCCTATATTTCATGAGGCTCTAAGTCTTTTTTGAAACGAAACATCATAGAAGAAAGTTATATTCTATCCATTAAACAAAAATTTTCCACTTCTATGTTTTGAATTTCGAGAAACAGACATCTAGAGTTGTGACTAGTAAGTCATTTAGAGTCTGATAAAACCAACATGATTGTTTAATGAATAGTAACATACCCTTATGAATAGTAATATGACCCTTATGAATAGTAAATAATGATAATATTTTATTCTATTAAGGCAATAAGATAATGAGATCTTAATTAATTTTCCAATATAATATAAAACTAATTATACCTTTAAAATTAATATTTTTTGAATTAATTATGATTTTATTTAAAAATTAAATTAAAAAAATAAAATAAAAATATTTTATAAAAATATAGTTCATTTTTTAATTCTACATGTCAAAAAATGGTTAGGGTGAATTTTTTGTATTTTTCTAAAATACTTGAATTTTTCATGAATAGTAAAAATACACTTTTGAGTTTTCGGTAGTTTAATAACGTCATAATGATGTAATAATTGAATATAAAATTATGGTAGACTTTTGTATAGTAACTTATGACATGAGGTGTCCCAAGTGGCTTAAACCATGGGCAAATACCAAGGACAAGCCCATGGTTTGGCAAAACCCACTAATGAGGTGTCCCTTTGAAATTATTAAAAAGATACCTCTCTTCTTCTATAAATACCCACTCATCAATTCATTTTATTTAATTAAAAATCACTAATACTCTAATATCTGGTGCTTTTACCTCTCTAGTATTCCTCCCAATGGGTTTTTAATCCCCCAAGTTCTCATCCTTCAAGATCTAGGAGTTACTCTATAAGGTAAGGGAATCCTTCATTCTCTTCTTTTAGTCGACACTCCTTTTATGTTATCTATTTGATTTTTCTATTCTCATATGTTGGGTTTGATTTTATGAGTTCTTATTACTTTCCTTTTTATTTCAATATGATGAGATACCATTTTTCTCTCATAATTTTATTTTATGAAATTTTAAGCGACATCGTTAGGCTGTCGAATTTTCAAAACGGATCTCTCACCTTTTCTTTTATTTTCAAGTTCATCTATTTTATTTTTATCTCCTCACATCCTCTATACAAATGACCATTATAAACTCCAGTATCATCTATATACTAGAATTATATCATGTTAATGGAATAAATATCATCAATATCCTTACTCCCTCCCTTTTATTTTTATAAACAAAATCAACATCCATGAGGTTCCAATTTATAACCTTTGTGGACGACGGAGTTTCTTTCTTCACTTTCACCATCATTACTAGTCTTGAAACCATTTTAATGGTTGACCTAGATAATAATATATTTATTTCATCTCATTAATGTTTAGTAATCCTTAGACACTCATAATATAAAATAATAATATAAAACAAGTTCATTATGAACAAAACGGCCAAGTTAATCTAAATATTTTTAATAAACTTTTAACTAATGAATCATCATCATGGTATATAACCCAAAATAATTATAAGATCATTTATATCTACTTAATGAAATTAATAATATATATTAACAATTATGGATGTTTAACCAAATTTCAAATGAACTTCTATTCATGAAAATAAGTAAACGAATCATGAAAACCAAGGAAGAAAATGCTTCCAAAACAAGAAAATTGAACCTCTTAAACCCATAAAAAGGCCATGAATGAACCTAATAAGGTTATACTAAATCAATTAAATGTATAGGAGGTTATGTAGTTATTAATTAATTAATCTAAATTTTGTTATTTAGGTCATTAAAACAAACTAAGAACACACTCGAGCATAAGGTAAAGGGTTTCTCGTCTCACTTTCATTTTTGTGGGATTTTCATTGTTCTCAACTTATTTCTTATATGTGTTATATTTATACTTTCATTTTATATATAATAACATTATTATATTTATTTTCATGTTATTAAATGATTCATTTGAGGATTATTAATTTTTGGTCATATGATTCGACAGATTACATTGTGGTAAGAGACTTTGTCTCAACTACTATTTTGTTGTGACTGAATTTGTATTGTGCACCTAATAATTCTTATGTGGTGTACCTACTGCCCATTAGAGAAAACTTTTCATTTGAAATTATATTCATATTAAATATCCATAACCTCATATCATGGATATGTTTTTTTCTAAACCGTATACCATTTTACATACGGTGTTTATTTGGAAAGTTATTTTAACTAAGGAAATATTGATGAATCTGTATACTCTACTCTATATAGATATTGAAAAGGCATATTGATCTTATATTGAATCAATGTATAAAGAATCAATTAGACATGAAGTGGTGGGTGGGGCCTTCTAGAGCCCCTCTATGCATCAGTAGGTCTCATGAGACAAATCATTTTGGTGACAAACCCTTCGAGTTTGTTTCAAAAAATAAGATAGGTTTATACCCACAGAACTAAACAGTTTTAACGGTATTATGGTTTCATGTGATAGATACATGATTCCCAATTAATAATAATTCTATTTATTCATTATCAGTTATTATTATCCATGAGGTTTTCACTATGACAAAATCTATGGATACATTCCCTTTCTCAGTTTATTAATGGCGTGTGTTTTTCATTTATTCACCATGTCATATTTGTTTATGATTCAGTTGTTATTGATTCATGATTCCACTAATTTTAACCCTTAATAAGCATTTGAGCTCACCCCTTTCATTGGATACCTTCAACAGGTGATGAAGAGGAGATCATTTATTGAGTTCGAGTGGACGCATTTTTTAGTTTCTGTTATGTATTTTATTTTTTAACCTTCTCCAATGTAATTTGAGTTACGTTTATGTATCTAGTTTATTCAATACTAATACACTGATTTTTCCTTTGGTATTTTAATTCCTTCTAACCATACCAATATCAAAATTAATGCACTAACTCCAACCTAGAGGGTTCAGGGTGTTACAGTTGGTATCATAGGAAGTTTAGTAGAAAACTTGGAAACTAGAGTAGGAAATGTATAGTAGGGAACAAAGCCCTAAGGTAGTATTTGAGGATAAATGTAAAATAATGTCCTGGTATTTTGGTAAGGAATATATTATGTGGATATTTCAAGAAATAAATCCCTGACTAGATACGAGCAGGTAGAGGTGGCTCTGGCACAGATGTATATAGGGGTAAAACCTAAAAACACCACTTTGAACTAGACTCAAACGGGAACTGGTGCATGAAAATGGGCCTTGCTGGACTCTTGGTTACAACACTCCTATGGGATATGCTTAGGATAATTCACATTTTCTTTACAAGCCATTATGAAGGAGTTTAATGTAAATTTTTTCCATAGAGAAACCATGTTTATAAGATTAGCTATGCATAGACTTTCAATCTATGTTGAGTGATTTTCTATTTGAGATTTATAAACTAATCTAGTGTATTCCATTATTTAGAAATGGATTCTAACAGAAGAAGGGGAATCAATACTCGTGGGAAAGGTAGGGATATCCCTACTGAGAAAGTCAATATAGTTAATGTTGGAGCAGATCAGATCATGACCATATTGGGACAGCTTACTCATGTTGTAATGAATAACCATTCCACACCTGTGATGGATCATTTCATGCAGTAGAAGTCCCCCTATTTCAGTGGTACTACTAACCCAGTGGTTGTTGAGCAATGGATCAAGTCCCTTGAAAAGATATTCATGGAATTAAGTTTCAATGAAAATGAAAAGGTAGTACTGGAAGTATGTTGTCTCAAGGGTGATGTTGATCAATGGTGGTCCTTGATTTAGAATACCACGAAGGAAGAAGAAATAGAAGATATATAATGGAGGACTTTTAAGGAAATATTCTTTAAAAAATATTTCCCTCGTGAGCAACGAACTGAAATGAAGAGGAAATTACTTTTCTTAAAGAAAATGGAAGAAGAAAATGTTGCAGAGTATGAGGCTACTTTCACAAGGTTGGCCAAGTATGCCATAGATTACGTACATGACTCAGAAAACAAGATTGATCATTTATTTGAAGGTCTTAATCCAAGTCTTCGAAGGGAACTATATTCTCAAACATTTTCATCATATGATCAAATTGTATCAAGTGAAATCAAAACAAATAAGGAATTTTCTAGATCTAATTTTTTTCAAAGAAAACCAAGATAAGAAGTGGTGCTCTGATAACCAAGGAAAAGGAGAGGCACAAAAGAATAACAAGGGAATAAATCTATTCCCATTATGTGTGAACTATGGAAAGAATCATCTTAGGAAATGCTTAAAAGGCATGGGAGTCTACTATAAGTGCGGAGAAAAGGGTCATTGATATGATGAATTCAAGGGGAAGAAAAAATTCAATGATATTCAAGGCTACAATTGCAAAGATATGGGACACTATGAAAATGAGTGTTCTAAGATCCAAGGAAACTTAACTCAGAAAAGGCCAAGAGAGCAAGGGAGAGCCTATGCGATTACAACAGCAGAGGTTGAAATTCCTAATGACGTGGTGGCAGGTACTTTAATTGTTTCCTCAAACTTAGCCAACACTTTATTTGATTCTAGATCATCTCATTCATTTATATCTCCCCAATTTTCCAAGAAAATTAGATATTTCCAATTTGATTTAATAAAGGATTTGTCAGTCTAAACTCCCAGGGGATGTATCATTACAACAAAGGCATTTCGAATAGTCCCCCTCTCGACACCAAAGTTTACTTTAGTTACTAACCTTATAATCATACAAATGACTTAATTTGATATAATTATCAGTGAGAATTGTCTGTCAAATTATGATATGAAGATTTATTGTAAGAAGAATGAAGTTACAATTTTTGAAAATGGTGTAGAATCTCTTGTCTTTAGGGTAGAAACTTCGCCACCTGATTCTTATCTAGAACCACCCCCTATAGCTCTACTGAATGAAATACTTTGAGAGGAAGATAAACCAATATCTATGGGTAAGTAAATAAATCTTCAAATTGAAGATGTTCACATAGTGAAAGAGTACATTGATGAATTTCCAGAGGATTTACCTGGACATCCTCTAGAGCGGGAAGTTGAGTTCTCTATTTATTTAATTTTTGATTCAAGACCTATATCAAAGACTCTTTATAGAATGGACACTATGGAATTAGTATAGATAAAGAAACAACTAGAGGATTTGAGTGAAAATGGATTTATTCAACCTAGTGTTTCTCCATGGGGATCCCCTATCTCTTTGTCAAGAAGAAAGATGTATCCATGAGGCTTTGCATTGATTACAAGGAAATCAATGCTATTACAATAAATAATAATTACCCTCTTCCCCGGATTGATGATTTATTTGATCAACTTCATGGAGCTCAATACTTTTCAAATATTGACCTTCGATTTGGATATCATCAGTTGTGTGCGAGGAAGGAATATATTCCTAATACATCATTTCAGACCAGGTATGGGCATTATGAATTTACAGTGATGCCTTTTGGACTAACAAATGCACCCTCCATTTTCATGGATTTAATGAATAGAGTTTTCAAGGAATACCTTGATAACTTTGTTGTGGTATTCATCAATGATATCCTCGTATACTCAAAAAGCTATGAAGACCATGAGAATCACTTGCAGGTTATTCTGAGATCTCTTTGAAGAAATAAATTATATGGGAAGTTTAGCAAGTGAAAATTCTGGATTCAATAAGTTTTTTTTCTAGGCCATATTGTCTCTAAGGATGGAATCCTAGTTGATCCTGCAAATACAAAGTCAATCCAAGAACAGCCCATTCCAAAAAAACATAACTAAGGTATGCAGTTTTATTGTCTTAGTAGGTTACTATCGACTTTTCGTTCAGAATTTTGCTCGACTGGCTAAACCGCTAACCAAGCTCACACGTAAAAGAGTTAAGTTTGTGTGGACAAAAGAAAGTACAGAATGTTTTGATGGATTGAAAAGAAGATTGGTCAATGCTCCAATTTTGACTCTTCCATCTGGAAGTGATGGATTTTTAATATATAGTGATGCATCAAAGGATGGTCTGGGTTGTTTCCTTATGAAAAATGATAAAGTTATTGGTTATGAATTAAGACATTTTAAGACTCGTGAGGAAAATTATCCAACTCGTGATCTTGAGTTAGTAGCAGTAATCTTTACTTTGAAGATATGGAGACATTATCTTTACGGTGAAAAATGTGAGATATACATAGATCACAAGAGTTTGAAATACATTTTCACACAAAAAGAACTCAACATGAGGCAATAAATATGGCTCGAGTTACTCAAATATTATGATTGTTCAATACACTACCACCCAGGAAAGGTGAATAAGGTGGAAAATTCTTTAAGTAGGAAGGATCACAGACTTCTAACTCAAATGAGGATTAAGAGACATCCTATATTTTTGGATCTACTAAAGATGGATATGGGAATTATTATGGAATGGAAAACATCTTTTCTATTTCAAATGATTGTTAAACCATATTTATTAGAAAAGATAAAAAGCTCTCAATCTGATAATGAGAATCTGCACAAGAAAATTAATGTAATCAAGGATGGGAGAATGGCTGACTTCGTGTATGAAGAACGAGTTATGAAATTTGGGAAGAGGTTATTTGTTCCATCAGTACCTATGCTAAAAAGAGAACTATTAGACAATGCCCATAGCTCAAATTTCTCTATACACCTGAGTAGCACCAAGATGTATAGAGATCTGAAAGAATATTTATGGTGGGATAATATGAAGCGGTAAATTTCTGACTACATGTCAAGGTGTCTAGTATGTCAACAAGTGAAGGCAGAGATACAACATCCCAAAGGAGTGATGCAACCTTTAACTATTCCTATGTGGAAGTGAGATAACATTATGATGGATTTTATCACTGGACTACTAAGGACACCTAGAAGGAATGATGTAATATGGGTAATTTTTTATTGTCTCACAAAATCAGCACATTTCCTTCCTATAAGAGAGGATTTACCACTTGAGTTCTTGGAAATACTTTATATTAATGAAGTTTTAAGACTTCATGGTGCACCTCTATCAATTGTATCCGATCTAGATCCCCGATTTACAACAAAATTCTAGAAAAGTCTCCAGAAATCTTTGGATATTGAGCTTCGTATGAGTACTGTTTATCACCCCCAAACCGATAGATAGTCTGAAAGGACTATTCAAACTTTAGAAGTCATGTTTGAGGTCATGATCTCTTGACTTCCAAGGTATGTGGGTTCAATACTTTCCTTTGTTGGAATTTTCCTACAAAAATATTTTCCACTTTAGTATTCAAATGGATCCATATAAAGCATTATATGAAAATATATGTCGAACTCCAACTTGTCGGGAGGAAGTTAGTGAGAGAAAACTTATAGGCCCATAACTTATTGAAGATACCACAACAAAGGTAAAGAAAATACAAGCCCATATTAAAGCAGCCCAAAGTAGGAAGAAGAGTTATGCTGACAACCAGAGAAAGGACTTGGAATTCCAAGTGGGAGATCATGTATTTCTAAAAGTATCTCCATGGAAGGGTGTATTAAGGTTCGGTAATAAAAGTAAACTAAGCCCTAGGTACATCAGACCATTTGAAATTCTAGAAAGAATCGGAGTTGTAGCTTACCGTTTAGCGATACCACCAAATCTCTCCAGAGTTCATGATGTGTTCCATGTTTCATTGTTAAAGAAATACATGTCATACCCAATGCATGTACTCACATATGAATAAATAGAACTGGAACCTGATTTTTTATACTGTGAAAAGACTATCGGGATTCTTGACACAAGGGAGTAGGTATTGAGAAATCGTACAACTCGTCTAGTAAAGGTTCTTTGGAGAAACCAAAATATGGAGGAAGAAACATGGGAACCAGAGGATTTCATGAATAAGAACCAGCCACATATTTTTGGTGGGATTTATACATAAAATTTTGAGGATGAAATTTTTGAACGAGGGAATATTATAACACCTCAAAAATTTTATGGTATGTTGCTCTTAAATACCTTCTATTCATTAGATAGCCTATATTTCATGAGGCACTAAGTATTTTGTGAAATGAAATATCATAGGAGAAAGTTATATGCTATCCATTAAATATAAATTTTCCACTTCTATGTTTTGAATTTTGAGAAACAGTCATCTAGAGTTGTGACCAATAAGTCATTTGGAGTCTGATAGAACCAACTTGATTTTTTGATGAATATTAACATACCCTTATGAATAGTAATATGAATAGTAATATGACCCTTATGAATAGTAAATAATGATAATATTTTATTTTCTTAAGTAAATAAGATAATTAGATCTTAATTAATTTTCCAATATGACATAAAACTAATTATACCTTTAAAATTGTTATTTTTCGAATTAATTATGATTTTATTTAAAAATTAAATTAAAAATAGTTAAAATTTTATTTTCTGAAAATGGAGTTCATTTTTTAATTCTACACATCCAAAAATTGTTAGGGTGAATTTTTGGGATTTTTCTAAAATACTTGAATTTTTCATGAATAGTAAAAATACAGTTTTGAGTTTTCGGTAGTTTAATGACATCATAATGATGTAATAATTAAATATAAAAGTATGGTAGACTTGTGTACAGTAACTTATGACATTATGTGTCCCAAGTGGCTTAAATCCTGGGAAAATACCATGGGAAAGCCCATGGTTTGGCAAAAACTACTAATGAGGTGTCCCTTTGAAATTATTAAAAAACTACCTCTCTTTTTCTATAAATTTAGAATCATACATTAGTTTTATTTCATTATAAATCCCTAATCCTCTAATATCTGGTGGTTTTACTTCTCTATGAGTCCTCCCAAGGTTTCATTAATCCCCCAAGGTCTCATCCTTCAAGATCTAGGAGTTACTCTACAAGGTAAGGGAATCCTTCATTCTCTTCTTTTAGTCGACACTCCTTTTATATTGTCTATTTGATTTTTCAATTCTCATATGTTGGGTTTTATTTTATGTGTTATTCATACTTTAATTTTTATTTCAATATTATGATATACCCTTTTTCTCTCATCATTTCATTTTATGAAATTTTAAGCGATGTTGTTAGGCTGCTGAATTTTCATAAGGGATCTCTCACCTTTTTTTATTTTCAAGTTCATCTCTTTTATTTTTCTCTCCCCACATCCTATGTCCAAATGACCATGATAAACTCTAGTATCATCTATATACTAAAATTATATCATGTTAATGGAAGAACTATCATAAATATCCTTACTCCCTCCCTTTTATTTTTATAAATGAAATCAATGTCCATGAGATTCCAATTTATAACCTTTGTGGATGACGAAGTTTCATTCATCACTTTAACCTTCACTACTAGTCATTCAACCATTTTAATGGTTTAACCAAATAATAATATATTTATTTCATCTAATTAATGTTCTGGAATCCTTAGACACTCATAATATAAAATAATAATACAAAACAAGTTCATTATGAACAAAATGGCCAAGTTAATCTGAATATTTGTAATAAACTTTTCACTAATGAATCATCATCATGGTATATAAAAAAAATCATTATAAGATAATTTATATCTAATTAATGTCATTAATAATATATATTAACAATTATGGATGTTTAACCACATTTCAAATTAACTTCCTTTCATAAAAACAAGTAAACGAATCATGAAAACCAAGGAAGAAAATGCTTCCAAAACAAGAAAATTGAGCCTCTTAAACCCATAAAAAGGGCCATGAATGAATATAATAAGGTTATACTAAATAAATTAAATGTATAGAATGTTCTGTATTTATTAATTAATGAGGATAAATTTTATTATTCAGGTCATTAAAACAAACGAATAACACACTCGAGCATAAGGTAAGAGGTTTCTCATCTCACTTTCATTTCTGTGGGATTTTCATTGTTCGCCACTTATTTATTGTATGCGGTATATTTGTACTTACATTTGATATATAATAACATTATTATATATATATTCATGTTATTCAATTATTAATTTGAGGTTTATTAAGTTTTGGTTATATGATTCGACAGATTACATTATGGTAAGAGACTTTGTCTCAACTACTATTTTGTTGTGACTAACTTTGTATTGTGCACATAATAATATTTGTGTGGTGTGCATAATGCCCATTTGAGAACACTTTTCATTTGAAATTATATTCATATTAAATATCCATAACCTCATATCATGGATATGTTTTTTTCTAAACTGTATACCATTTTACATATGGTGTTTATTTGGAAAGTTATTTTGACTATAGAAATATTGATGAATCTGTATACTCTACTCTATAAGGATATTAAAAAGGCATATTGATCTTGTATTGAATCAATTTTTAAAGAATGATTTGTAAATTCAGTGGTAGGTGGGGCCTGCTACAGCCCCTCGATGCATCAGTAGGTTTCATGAGACAAATCAGTTTGGCGACAAACCCTTTGAGTTTGTTTCCAAAAATTAAATGGGTTTATACCCATAGAACTAAACAGTTTTAACGGTATTATGGTTTCATGTGCCAGATACATGACATCCAATTAATAATCATTCTCTTTATTCATTATCAGTTATTAATATCCATGAGGTTTTCTCTATGACAAAAACTATGGATGCAGTCCCTTTCGCATTTTATTAATGGCGTGTGTTTTTAATTTATTCACCATTCCATATTTGTTTATGATTCAGTTGTTATTGATTCATTCTTCCACTAATTGTAACCCTTAATGATCATTTTATATCACCCCTTTCATTGGATACCTTCAATAGGTGATGAAGAGGAGATCATTTATTGAGTTCTTATGGATGCAGTTTTTAGTTTTTGTTATGTATTGTATTTTGTAACCTTATCCAATGTAATTTGAGTTAAGTTTATGTATCTAGTTTCTTCACGACTACTAAACTGATTGTTCCTTTAGAATTTTCATTCCTTATAACCATGCCAATATCACAAGTAATGCACCGACTCTAGCCTAGAGAGGTTGGGGTGTTACATTTAAACCGTGATATAAATATCCTATGTATCTAGTATATTTGTATTATAATAATATATATAATATATTAGTATGAAATAGAATACACAATTCATGGAGATGGTAAATCATATTTACACCAAATGGAAAGTAAAAAAGGTATGTATTGTAAAATGAATAAATAATATTAAATACTTAATAAATATTATATATAACATATATAAATATATTTTCTATCAAAATTTCCACCATGATATGTGTTAAATGAAAAATTAACAATCATCATTTAGTGAGGTTGTAGTTCGTCGTACATGTAAACAATATGTTCATTACCCATTAGATGGAGATGTGTGTAACTATAGCTTGAAACCTTAGAATAAAAATATAATATTATATTGAGTATACTGGTTTTGTTATAAAATCATAGAATAAATATTGTGGAGGGGTGGAGAAGGAAAATAAAATAAAGGAGCCTGAGAGAAGGCATTACCTCTTAATCGAGTATCTCCTTTTGGTTTGTTCCAAAAGGCTTCCTTGGAAGACTTTCTACCAAAATTTAGGCTTCAAGGAGTAAGTTAGGTATGTTAAGTGTATTGGGCATATAATGGATGAACCTAAGTGGTTTTAAATGTTTTAATAAGAGGTATAGGTGGTGGCCTTTTATAGGGGAGGAGGAATGACACTCTTGTAAATATTTTAAGAGAGAATTCCACCCATGTTTTTAATGTTTAAAGTGAATCCAGTAATAATAAAAATTATATAAAAGGTATTATAGGATCTATATATGTCCATAAAATTTATTTTTTATAAGGTTATAGGTCATTTTGGGCCTTAAGGTTATGTTTTAGTCCCTTATTAAGCTTAATTTTACCTTAATCGATGTACTTAATTTTAATCTATTTTTCTAATATTTTTGTCAAAAACTAAGTTGAACATATGAGAAATTATAAATTATTATTATTTGAAATTTTTAATATATTTTTTCCATATTCCAATCAAATAGGTGGCAGAAATTAATTTAAATTAATACTGTAGTCGGGTCGATAATGCAGGTTTTTAAAATAAAAATGATCAAAAGTTTGATAAGTTTTTATATCTAATTTCAATATGAATCTGGTTCTAACTACCTAAATTGGATTAATTTATAAAAATATAATCTAATTAAACATTTAAATAAAATTCAAATATAATTTTATCTTATAAATAGATTAGATGAAAAAGAAGTTTGGAATTAAAATTTCGTATTTTCACTATTCATCCAAAAATGAAGTTTCTAAGAAAAATCAAAAAAATAACCCTAAGATAATTTAAAAATTATAAATCCAAAAATGAAGTTTATTTTATCAAATTAAATTCATAAATGTGTCAAATTTTAATTTTATTATTTTTCAAAAGGATATTAAAAGTACTTCATTCGAGAAAATAGTATTTTTAAACATATAAGGACTTTAACAAAAATTATATCTTTCATTATTAATATATTTTATTTCTATAAAAAATTATTAAAAATATTTGAAATTTAGTTATTAATATTCATATAACTATGTTTAATATCTAGGTTATAATTATCTCATTTAAATAATTATAACAATAAAATTATGTTTCTTAGAAACATCAGTGTTGCGTGTAACGTACTCCAAGCCGGTGTTGCGGGTAATGTATGCCAAGCCAGTGTTCCATGTATCATACACTGATTTGGTTCCATGTAACATACACCAAGTTGGTTCCATGTGAAAGGAATGTTTAACTTAGTTCGTTGCAAGATGTAAATGAAAATTTTTTTTCTATTAGAAATAAATGTCCATAAAAAATCAGGGTGTTACGTTCTACCCCCTTAAAATGAATTTCTCCCATGAAATTAAACACTCAGGTAAAAAATGAGAATAATTATACTTCATAATATCCTCATGTTCCCACATATCTTCCTATAATTGGTGATTTCTTAACAAAACTTTGACCAAGTGAGTGGTCTTGTTTTGTAGAACATTCTCAGTATGATCATGAATTTAAATAGGATTCTCCTCATAAGAAAGATCTTGCTCCAGTGGTATGACCTCTGAATTCAGTACATGTGGAGGTTCAGGTATGTACTTCTTCAGGAGATATACCTGGAACACACCTAGACTTGAAAGATATTTGTAGGAAGTTCCAAGAGATAGGGTACCATCTCGATATGATCAATAATATCAAAGGGAATGATATACCTAGGGATTAGTTTCCCTTTCTTACTGAATATCATAAATTTATTTCAAGTTGAGATTCATAGAAACAGCTTTTCACCAACTTCAAATTTGGTATCATGCTAATGGTTATCAGTGTATCTTTTCTTCCAACATTGATCTTCCTTGATATGATGTTGGATTGTTCTATCCTTCTTGACCATTTCTTCAGCAATCTTAGGTCCTAATAGATTTCTTTATCTAACCTAATCTTAGCACATTAGAGGTATAAATTTCTTACCATATCAGGTTTTATACGATTCCATCTGAATTCTTGAGTGAATGATATTATTTTCATAAAACTAAACTAGGGGAAGGTTTTGATCCCAACCACCTTTGGAAACCAGAGAACAAGATCTCAATATATTCTCTAGGGTTTTATTTGTTCTTTAAGACTAACCATCGATCTGAGGATGATAAGTAGTGCTGAAACTCAATTATGTATCAAGTTCTTGTTGAATACTTTTCCAGAACTTTGAGGTGAACATTGGATCCTGATATAATTCAGTAGAATTTGGTACTCCTTGCAACCTTACCACTTAATGTATATCTATGAAATCTGACCTAGAGAGAATTATTCATGGATAGTGATGAATTGTTCTAAGTTTGTAAGGTGTTATACAACCAACCATATAGCATTAAACCCTTTATAGGTTTTTGGTAGTCCAACAACAAAATCCATAGTGATGTTCTCCTATTTCCATTATGGTATGGGTATTAGATGCAACATCCCCTTTAACTTTTTCCTTTCATCCATAAATTTTTGTCATACCAAGAACCCATATAGAGACCCTAAATTTTCATACATTAACATTATATAAAATTTTTAGAATACTTAATATATTATACAAATAGATTCCCAAATACCGTATTAGTCTAGTGCCTTTAAAAACATGGAAACGTAAACATTGGTACATGAGAAAGCTACATTATCTCCCACTAGGTTCTCCAAGTCTAGAACCACTATTATACATATCATACACGAAATATATTATCATAAACAGGGGAAGAAAACATAAAAATGGGTGATCTCAGAAGCTCGGTAAGGGTAATAAGGGAGACATGTAAGCATAATCATGAGTATAAGGGTATGAGAACATGAACAAGAAAATAGAAGACCACACCCTTCATATCAAAGATTATAAAAATGAATAATAGAATAAATCTTAGAAATTCATAAGATATGAATCATATAGTAATAAAGAACATAATCCGTAAAACCATAACATAGGAATAATGCATGGAATTATGGAAAACACATAAGGTTATATAATGATTTCTATAGTAGTCAAGGAATTACTGTTGAGACCATCTTAGTAGACAAATTCCTTTACTGAATGGGTTTCACACCTCGTTCCATATCTGTATTACTGAACTAATTTTATTCCTCGTTCTATCCCTATAATATTGAACTGATTTCATTTCCCGTTCCATCCCTGTAATACTGAATCGAGTTCATTTCTTGTTCCAGCCAAGTCTATCTCATGAGATATAAATATATACCCAATTAATTGGATAGAGATATAGGTCTCAACCATATCATAATAAAATCATACAAACATGAGAATAAAATCATAAAAAATCATATCATAACCAATGAAATACAATGGGTATCATAAACAAGTAATCATATCATAAATTGGAGAAGATGGTATAGGATTCATAATCATTTCATAAAAATAATAACCCATGAAAGGGAAAAAAAATTATAAACATATAACCCATGAAATAGAAACATATTTCATAAAAATATAACCATGAAAGAGAAATGGGTTTTATAAATATATAACCCATCAAATAGAAATGGGTTTCATAAAGACCATTACATTAAGCATAAACCATTTAGAGAAAGAATATGAATAGAACCTTTAGATCATTTCCAATAAATGCCTGAGTAACATCTAAGGATGTCATCTTAGATGGAAAATAATTTTTAAATAACCTTTATAAATGTTTCATGAAGAAAATATCCTTTATTCTTGGAAAAAATATTTTTATACATAAAACCATTTTAAAATCATTTTCTTTGAAAATACCTTTAAAACTTATAAATAAGACATGAAATAATTTTTAAAACCTTTTTTCATTGAAAACATATAATTTAATCTTGAAAATATTTTGAAAACTCTTTTCCTTTAAAAAATATAAAATAATATTTAAAATATTTTAAAAATACTATTTCATTGAAAACATATAAAATAAGCTTCAAAACATTTTAAAAACCTTTTTAATTGAAAAAAATTTGAAAAACTATAAAAAAATCTTGAAAACATTTTGATAACCATTTTATTGAAAATAACATTGAAGAATTATAATGAAATCTTGAAGACATTTTGAAAACCATTTTCCTTGAAAACACATAAAATAATCATGAAAACATTTTCAAACTGATTTATTTGAAAATAATTTTAAAAAACACTTTATTAAAAAAATAACCTTTTAAGAATATAAATTAAGCTTCATAAAAATGACGACAGGTAAATCCGTACATGTCGTATGAGGTAAAATGGTCATTCCTTTTTCATGGTAAAAAGGGTTGAAAATTTCCTTTCTCAGAAATTAATAATAATATTAATTTGAAATATTTGGAAAAAGAAAAAATGGTAAAAATTTATTTTATGTATTATAGGATAATAGTATAATATTCTTGGAAACCCTTTTTTGAAAACATTTTTTTGAAGGAACGCATATTTTTTACTGAAGAGATGGTAAAGTCGGGATTTCATAAAAATACATTATTGACTATATTATGTACCAAAGAGTGGAAAAAATGTACCAATACATGAATATATCATGAATAACCAGAGGATAATAAAATTCATGATTTCTCTTGAGGTATTGATCATAATATTTCATCAAAGGAAGCATAAACATAAATAACCATGAAAAATGTTGAGAGGATTTCTATAAACTCTTACCACTTGGTAACTTTGAACCAAACTCCCCTTGAAAGAAAATGAAATTAAATGAAGCTTAAAATATCATTAAATGAATTATATTCATGATATAACATGTAAAAGGCAGTATTTAAACCTCATATGAAAATATGTGTGCATAACATGGAATGTGTATCAATGAAGATAAATTGAGACAAAACTATCTTTATGATTTGGTAACTTTTGAAACATAAATCCCATGAAATATGGATCATATAATGGATACATAAATACCCATAAATTTAATTATAATAATCATTTAATACATGCATGGATAGTATATGCACCACACAAAAGGAATGGGTGGTGAATAAAGTGTGTATCTCATAGAAATAAAAAGTGGGATTAAATCCCCTTACCTTGTGTCTTGAATCTTGTCTTACTCATTAAAAAAACATGAATAATAAATATAAATTTATTATAGAATTTTAAAAAAACATATTATTATATCTAGTACCATATATGGTCTGATTATGACCTAATATTACCCTCTTGTTAACAATCCTATGTTAAGGTTTCACTTTGGGTAATATCAGCTTTGTTCTTCATATGTGTATCAATTTGTTATATCTTCTGACCATATATTTATGTAATGATTATAGAATTTAAACCAAGATATAAATAAAATTTATATTCAGTATATTTTTATTATAATAATCTATATAATATAGAAGTAGGAAATGGAATCAGCATTCCTGGAGATGGCAAGTCATACGTACACATGAACGCTATTTCAATTTAATTTTCATATTGAAAGAAAAAAAGTAAAAGGCATATATGTATATATATCATTATTGAAGTAGATTTATAATATAATATATATCATATAATTTCACTAAACCCATCCTTAATACATTCCATGCAGTGTGTTAATGTATCGCATCGCTCTAAGGGGGTGGTAGTCCACACTTTCTCAAATGAAATTACCATATTGACACCAAATAGAGAGTTAAAAGATATGTGATGTAAAAGGAATAAATAATATTAAATATATAATAAATATAATATATAAAATATAAAAATATATTCTCCTTCATAATTTTCACTATGATATGAGGTAATGGAAAAATGAATAATCATCGTTCTGTGAGGAGGTAGTTCACTGTACACATAAACAGTATGTTCATTACCCATTAGATGGAGGTGTGTGTAAGTGTAGGTCAAAAACTCAGCTTAAAAAATCCTAGTATATTGAGGATACTATTGTTTTTATACAATCATTTAATAAAGATAGTGGAGGTTGTTGATAAAGAAAATAAAAGAAAGGAGTTTGAGAGAAAATGTTACCTCTTAATTAGGTAACTCATTTTGGTTTGTGCCAAAAGGCTTCCTTGAGTTGTTTTACACCCAAAGGGAGGCTTTAATTAGTAATTGAGTGACTTTTTGAAGTGTATTTTCTATATTGTGGCTAAACCTAAGTGGTTTTTTAGGTTTTAAGAAGAGGGAGAGGTGGTGGCCTTTTATAGGGAAGAGAAAGGATGCACTTGGCATTTTTTAAAATAGGTTAGGTGTACCCTTGGTTTTACCTGAAAAAATCATAAAAAACCAAAAAAAACTCAATAATTTAATGTTTATGTCCTAATAATGGACATCTAATCGGTTTTGGACAAGTTTCCAGGTCTTTTTGGGTCTTAAATTTAAGGTTTAGTACTTTGTTAACCTAATTTTTCTCTTAATCATAGAAATTAATTTTAATCACTTTCACTAATATTTTTTGTAAAAAAAAAATTGACCTTATTAGACATTATAAATTATTTTAATTCAAATATAGAATCTATTTTTTCAAATTCTAATCACATAATTGATAGAAATTAATTTAAAAATAATCCTGTTAATGGGACGACGCTATGGGTTTTTAAAATAAAAATGTCCAAAAGTTTGCTAAGTTTTATTACCCAATTTCAAAGTGAAATTGATTAAAATTACCTAAATTGGTTTAATTTATAAAATTATCATATAATTATACTTTATAAAGAAATTTAAAATATAATTTAACATTATAAATTAATTAGATGAAAATGTAGTTTTGAATTAAAGCTCAGTATTTTTAACTATTCATTAAAAGATGAAACCTTACCAAAAAAACCATAAATTATCCTAAACTAATTTTTATTCATATATTTAAAATATTAAATCTAAAAAAGTTCAAAAAATTGTATTTAAAATGGGTAATTTATTAAAAATAGTAAAACTACCTTTATAAAAATATAGGTTTTTAAACATAAAATTGGGTTTCTTTTTATCTTTATCTATAAACTCTATTGTATTATTATCAAAAATAGTTTTTTTAAAATATAACTTATATTTTTAATTAATATCATTCACTATTAGTAATTAATTTTTCTTATTAAAATAAATCTCCTTTTTCACATAAAAATATACTTTTATAAAATCACTCCCTTTATATTCATTTGGTTTTTATATTATTTTCTAATTATTTGGTAACCAATGAATTCAGCTATATATATTCATAAGTTATTTAATACTATAATACTCAATTTAATGGCCATGTTATATCTTATTAAGTAATAATATTTTAATAATTAATTATTATTTGATAACACTCGGTCTTGCATGTTACGCAAGCCATCAAGGAAAGTCAGTCTTGCATGTAACATAATCTAACCTTAGTGTTTCATATAGAGAAACTAAAAAATTTGTTGTGTATAGTGCATGATTAACTTGATGTTGTATATAACTCAAGCCATACATATTTCTTTAATATAAAATAAACTATTTTTATTGTTACATGAAATTAAAAATATCAAAAATATTAAATTCATTTGAAAAAAATAATTCACAAAATATAGGGGTGTTACATTCTACCACCCTTAAAATGAATTTTTCCTTAAAAATTCATTTAGTTTATCAAAGGTTCAATACTTTAATGTTTCATTCATAAAAAACCACATCGAAAAAATGAATACAAAAAAATCCCTTAAAAATGGAAAGTTGGAACCGTAATGGTTACCCAAAGTAACTCATAATGAGATTCCCACATAGGAGAACATGGGTGGAAAGTGAAAATTTGGACATGGAAGAGAAATCTTACCATCATTTTATGGTGGAGAGTGATAGAGAACAAGTTCAAGAAAAATTTAATAATCACAAATCCATAAATATATGATGACGTAAGGGACCTTCTGATTCATCGGAATCAAAGGTACTAGGATAGCATTTTTTGTTTCATGATCCTTTTTCCTAAATTCAATGAATTTTCATGAAAATATATACTTTCATGATTTCAGGACAATGTCACCCTTTGTTGTTCACTGGTTCACTTCACCTCTTTCTCTAAAAATAAAGGTCACTTTTTCATTCCTGAAGTATCAACAGATTATGAGATCCACGATATGACATCCCATTTGTCATCAATTATCATTAATATAAAGTAGTTTTAACAGGATATCCAATATACATAAATCCTCATATGGATATATAACAATTTAATCTCACTGAATTAATCTAAAGTTTAACATAAACTTCCCATAAATTTTTAACCCTATAACCCTTCTAAAGGATTGAAATTCAATGATTTGGAAATAATTTCATGAAATAATCTTAACATTGATCTCCCATATATCACAAAGTACCACTTGGTTTTCACATTCCAAACATTTGAGTACCCTCATCATATATTCTTCTAAAACATTGTAATAACTTGAATAACTATAAATGCTTATTGAAAACATGCATGCTTTCTTATTCCAAATATTACTAGATATATTCATTAAATCCAAGAGGTTTTGAACTTCATTCATGATAACATGAACTACTTGTTAACAGGACCTTAATTAGTTCCAAGGTAATCAGTACCATCCAATTTACTTATTCATATCCTAAATATCTTTATCCAAACAACATTATAATATGATAAGGAACATGTTAAGTTTTATATTTTCCTTAATCATGTGTTTTTCATGGAAATAACCTTCCTATTATGTAACTTTTCTATTCCATCGGAACTATTCAACCTGTTCTTATAAATCTGTAGTGAAAAATAAAAATTGAATTGTCCTCATATAACATTATTCTTAAATATAAATACATAAATATTTTATTTTTCTACTTCATCATTATTCCATTAACAAGGATACCTCATCCTATTATACAATACCTCTTTACTTTAATATTTTATATGTGGTCTCCTTGTTATCCACAATTTAATCATTACTCATACCACCTTGCTGATTATCCTTAGGATATTTCTTATTAGTACATCGAGTTTCCTAATGAACATTTAATCAACATTTAAAACGCATAATCTCCCATGATTCCTTAGGGAGGCCAATATTCTCTTCCATTTCATTAACTGTAATCATCATTTTTACCTTTTAGTCACTTGCTTTGTGTCCTTCCTTTCCATAGTCAAAATGTCTTCTTATTCTTTTAATACCTTCACATAGGTGATTATTTCCACATTCTTAAAACAAATGAAATTGAATCTTATTTCTTCCATGGTATCCATTACTTGAACTCTCAAAAAACATATTCTTTAACTTCTTTGGTGAGTCTAAGAGTAGCTTTAGGTAAACGTTGTTAATAATTTTCCATGAAAACTGATTAGTCATAATAAAAACATCTTTCACACCAGTGATCATCCCACTTGACTACTCATCATCAAATTTTCCATCACATTCAATACAAATCTAGTTCCTTCTAGTTCCCACCATTAACTAAAACCAGAAGCATAGTGTGATCATTTCTTATCATAGCAGAAAACCACATAGTCATGAAAATAATTATTTATAGTATGTCTAAATCATGATAAATTCCTTAATATATGACACCCATGGTTCATGCTAGGTTATTCATAGCTAGATTATATATAAATCTGTCTTGATGGTTCATATAGAGTTTGTGAATTTCTAAAGCATATCCCCAAAGAGTGTAAAACCAGGTATGCAAGAAGGCTCGTTGTCATGTACCAAATTACCCCAAGTAAAGACTAAAACATCTTGTTGGAGTTTTTAACCCTGGGTAAATTTGTGCACGAGCCACATCCACATGTAGTATCTAAACATAGATGTATTTCGAGGAAACAAATCACTCTATCCTTTACCAAGATTCCAGGACATTTTCCTATGATTTTCCTTATCCTTTGACTTATCCTTAGACATGTCCTTTCTCACTAAGGTTTTCTCATTATAGTCTACAAAGGTTAACAAAACATTTTATCTGATACCATCTATAGATACCCTCACTTTTCATACGTTAACATTACATCACTTTTGTATAATACTTAAGACATTATACAAACAGACACACAAAGACTGTATTATTCTAGTGCCTTTGGAAACTTGGAAAAGTAAACACTGGTACATGAGAAAGCTGCATTTTCTCCCACTAGGTTCTCCAAGACTAGTACCCATATTAGACATATCATACAAGAAATTTATCTTCATAACCTGGGGAATAAAACATAAAAAGGGGTGAGATCGGATGCTTAGTAAGGGTAAATAAGGGATACATGCAAGCATAATCATGAGAATAAGAGTATGAGAAAATGATCGTTAAAATATAATATCATACCCTATATATCAAAAATCATAAACATGAATCATGGCAGTTCATAATACATGAATCATAATGAAATAGGTAACATAATTCATAGAAGCATAACATATGAATAAAACATGGAATTATTGAAAACACATAAGAATATATAATGGTTTCCATAGTAGTCAAGGAATTGATGTTGAGACCATATTAGTGTACAAGGTCCTCTACTAAACATGGTTCATACCCCATTCTATCCTGATATTATTTAACCAAGTTCATTCCTCATTCCAGCCCTGTAATACTGAAAGGAATTCATTTCCCATTCTGGCCCTGTAATACAAAACCAAGTTTATTTCTCATTCCATCCATTTCAATATCATGAGATATAAATCATTACCCAATACATTGGAGGTAGATATAGGTCCCAACCATATTATAATGAAATCATACATACATGTGCCACAAAATCATAAACAATCATGTCATAACCTATGAAATGAAATGGGTATCCTAAACATGTAATCATATCATAACATGTGGAAAAAGATATAGGTTTAGTAATTATTTCATCAAAATTATATCCTATGAAAGAGAAATGGATTTCATAAACATGTAACCCATGAATGAGAAACATATTTAATATACATATAACCTATGAAAGAGAAATGGGTTTCATAAAAATATAACCCATGAAAGAGAAATGAGTTTCATAAAGACCACAACATCAAACATAAACCAATTTAGAGAAAGAATATGAATGGATCCTTTAGATAATTTCCTAGAAGGTCCCAAATAACATTGATGTATGTCATCTTATATGGAAAATAATTTTGAAATATCTTTTAAAAAGTTTTTCTTGATGAAAATATCCTTTCTTCTTAGAAAATGGTTTTTTAATACATAAAAATTTTTTAAAATAATTTTATAGAAAATACCTTGAGAAGTTATAAATAAGACTTGAAATAATTTTGAAAACATTTTTCTTTGAAAACTTATAAAAGAATCTTGAAAAAATTTTGAAAAAAAAATCCTTGAAAACTTATAAAATAATATTTAAAATATTTTGAAAAAACCTTTTTCTTTGAAAATTTATAAAATAAACTTCAAAAAAAAATTGAAAAATATTTTTCATTGAAAACACTTTTAAAACCTATAAATAAATATTAAAAACTTTTTGAAAACTATTTCATTGAAAATAACTTTGAAAACTTATAAAGAAATCTTAAAAATATTTTGAAAACCATTTTACATGAAAACTTATAAAAGAAGATTGAAAACATTTTGAAAACCATTTATTTGAAAATAATTTTAAGAAAATTATTTATTTAAAAATTAACCTTTTAAACATGCAATTTAAGATTCATAGAAATGATGGTGGGTAAATCTTTACATGTCGTACGAGGTAAAAAGAACATTTCTTTTGCACGGTAAATAGGGTAGGAAAATTCCTTGTTTGTAAAGGGACTAAAAGATTCATTTGAAAACATTGGTAAAATAAAAAAGGGTAAATTTTATTTTAAATATTAATGTATATCATTATAATATTCTTGGAAACCATTTTTAGAAAACATGGTTTTAAAGGAACACAAATTTCTGATCGAAGAGCGGGTAAAGTTGGGCTTTATTAAAAATAAATTCTTAATTATCTTATGTACCAAAGAGTGGAAAAATTTTACCAATACATGAATATATCATAAATAACCATATGGGGATAAACTTTATGATTTATCCTTAGGTATGGATCATAATATTTCATCAATGGAAGCATAAACATAAACAATCTAAAAAAATGATGAGATTGTTCTAATAAACTCTTACCATATGGTAACTTTAAACCATACTCCCCATGTAAAAAATTGAAATTACATGAAGATTAAAATATCATGAAAGTAATTATATTCATGATATAACATGTTAAAGTTCATATTTAAACCTCATATGAAAATATAGGTGCATAACAAGGCATGTGTCTCAATGAAGGTAAACTGAGACAAAGCATTATTACCGATTTAGTAATTTTGAAATATAAATCCCATGGAATAAAGATAATATAATGGATAAATAAATAAAAATAAATTTTATTATATGAATCATTTAATAAATACATGGATATTATAAAAACCACACAAAATTAATGGATGGTTAATAAAGCATGTATCTCACGAAAATAAAAAGTGAGATGAAATCCCTTTACCTTGTGTGTTGACCCTCATTGTACTCATTCAAAACACCTGTATAATAATTAAAAATTTATTATAAATATTTTATAGAACCATATTATTATATATAACACTGTATATGTATTTATTATGACCTTATATTACCCTCTTGTTAACAATCCTATGGTAAAGTTTCACTTTGGGTAATATACACTTTATTCTTCACATGTGTCTTAATTTGTTATATCTTCTGCCCTTATACTTATATCATGATTCCATAATTTAAAACATGATATAAATATAATTTCTATTAATTATATGTTTATTATAAAAATCTATATAATATAGAGGTATTAAATTGAATACATTGTTCATGGAGATGGTAAGTCATACGTACGCATGAATGTTATTTCCATTTAATTTTCATGTTGAAAGAAAAGAAGTAAAATATATATGTGTTTGTGTGTGTGTCATTATTTAAGTATCTTTTATATATCATATATTTCATATAATTTCACTAAACCCATCCTTAATACATTCCATGCAGTGTATGAATGAATCACATCGCTTTGAGGGGGCGGTAGTCCACATTTCCCCAAACAAAATTATCATATTTTCACCAAATAAAAAGTAAAAAAGATATGTGTTTTAAATTTAACTAAATATAATATATAAAATATAAAAATATATTTTCCATCATAATTTACACCATGAGAGGTGGTAAAGGAAAAACGAACAATCATTATTTCATGAGGTGGTAGTTCTCCATACACGTAAAGAGTTTGTTCATTACCCATGAAATGGAGGTGTGTGTAAGTTTATGTAGAAAACTTAGAATAAAAACATCATATAATATTGATAATACTGGTTTTTTTATACAATATTTTAATAAAGATACTTTATGGGGTGGAAAAAGAAAATTAAATAATAGAACTTGAGAGAAGATGTAACCTCTTAATCGGGTAACTCCTTTTGGTGTGTGCCAAAAGGCTTACTTGGGGTACCTTCATCCCAAATGGAAGATTCAAGGAGTAATTGAGGGATTTTGGTAAGTGTATCAGGAATATATTTTTGAACCTAAGTGGTTTGAGTGGTGTGAAGAAGAGGGAGATGTGGTGGCCTTTTATAGGGAAGGGAAAGGACACACTTGGCATTTTTGAAAACAGGTTAAGTATAACCACGTTTTTACTGAAAAAAAGTCATAAAAACCATAAAAAATCGGTAATTTAAGGTTTATGTCTGAATAATTTCCATCCCATGGGTGTTTTAAAAGTGTTTAGGTCATTTTGGTTCTTAAATTTAAGGTTTAGTACTTTTTTAACCTAATTTTTCTCTTTATTGTTGTAATTTATTTTAATCACCTTCACTAATATATTTGGCCAAAAACAAATTCTACCTTATTATAAATTATAAAATATTATTATTACAAATAGTTAATCCATTTTTCCAAATTATAATCACATAAGTTGCAGAAATTAATTTAAAAATAATCATGTTGACGGGATGACACTACGGGTTTTTAAAGTAAAATCGTCCAAAAGTTTGCTATTTTTTATATCGAATTTAAAGGAGAAATTGATTCAAATGTCCTAAATTGTATTAATTTATATTATTATAATATAATTAAACTTTACAACTAATTTAAAATTTATTTTATCCTTATAAATTAATTATTTGAAAAACTAGTTTTGAATTAAAATTCAATATTTTTAACTATTCATTAAAAATGAAACCTTACAGAAAAATACCAAAAATTTATCCTAATATAATTTTTATGTTTATATTTAAAATATTAAGTTTATTTTGAAATATTAAATCTATAAAAGTCCCAAAAAAATTATTTTAAATGTTTTCTCCATTAAAAAGAGGTGAAACTACCTTGATAAAAATATAGGTTTTTAAGCGTAAAATTTGGTTTGTTCTTATCATGTATCTATCAAATATATAAGATGATTATAAAAAATAATTATTTTAATATATAAAATATAAATTTATTTAATATCATTCACTATTAGTAGTTAATTTAACTAATTAATATAAATCATCTTTTTCACATAAAATACAATTTTATAAAATCAATCCCTTTATATTCATTTGGTTTTTATATTCTTTTCTAATTATTAGGTAACCAATGAATTAAAATATATATATATTCATAAGTTAGTTAATTATCTAATATTTAATTTAATTTATATGTTATATATTATTAAATAATAATATTTTAATAATGAATGTTTTTAGTAACACTCGGTCTTGCATGTTACGCAAGCCATCGAGGAAAGTCAATATTGTGTATAACTAAAGCTAATCTCAATGTTCCATGTAGAGAAAGCTAAAATTTATGTTACGTGTAGTGAAATATTAACATGATTTTTCACATAAAATAAGTTATAACTTGTTCTTTAATATAAAATAAACTATTTACAGTGTTGAATGAATTGAAAAATATCAAAAACATTAAATTAATTTCGAAAAAAATAATTCAAAAAATCTTAGGGTGTTACAATCGAGATATAGACTATTTGATATCTATCTTCATTTCATCCCACTTGAAGTATCATTCCAAGTAACTATAGATATTTTTACTTCTAGGATGAATAGAGAATGAAGAACTATGAGAATCCTCTAACAGCTCCTTTAAATCTAGTATGGAAGGAAAACATACATTGTTCTTGAACTTTATCATTTCATCCTGATCAAGGTTAAACTCAAGAACATTTATAACCTTATTTTTGTAGCTCTAAATCTTTATTATATTCCTCCTTAATATTCACATTAATATAGGTTTGAACATTCATTTGATAAGGATAAGATTTTCCCCTTCCTTCTAAATTTCTAGGTCCATCCTTTGCAAATCCAAAAATATTGGATCTTTTGTAATCCTCATAATGGATAAGCTATCATGATCCTTCCCACTCAAAGTATCATCCACCTTGTTTTCTTTCCCAAGGTGGTAATGTATTAAGTAGTTATAATCCTTCATCAACTCTAACCATCTTCTCTAGTGCATGTTCAACTCTTTATGTGTGAATATGTATTTCAGAATATTATGATCGATATATATATCACAATTTTCTCTATAAAGATAATGTATTTGTATCTTTAATGTAAAAATTACCACTTATAAATCCACATAATCATTTGGGTAATTTTTCTCATTAATTTTTAACTATTGTGAGGCATAAGCGATAACAATTTTATTCTGCATAATAAAACATCCCAATCTCTTTTTGGATGTGTCACTATAGATTACAAACCCTTCTCCACTATAGGGAAATGTAAGAATAGGTTCACTAACTAACATTCTCTTTAGTTCCCTGAAATTTTCCTCACATTCATATATCTAGAGTAACTCGACACCCCTCCTAGTTAACTTGGTCAGAGTATTAGATAGTCGTGAGAAATTCTCCACAAACCATCAATAATATCTAGCTAAACCAAGAAAGCTATGGATCTCAGTCACTATAGTTGGTCTAGGATAGCCTTCAATAGCCTCTATCGTTGATGGATCTACTACTATACCATATTTTGAGATTATGTAACCCAAACATGAAACCTTTTTTAGAAAAAATTCACACTTTTTAAAGTTTTCATATAGCTTCTCCTTCCTTAGGATATTTAGTAGAATTCTCAAGTGATCTCCATGTTCTTCCTTTCTCTTTGAATAGATAATAATATCATCTATAAAGACTTCCACAAACTAATAGAGGTAATCCCTAAAGTCTCTATTCATTAAATCCATGAAGATAAAATATCCATTAGTAAGACCAAAAGGCATCGCTATACATTCATAGTGTCCATACATTGTACGGAATGTCATCTTGGTTATATCCTCTTTATTGACCTTTAATTGATAATATCCAAAATGAAGGTCAATCTGGAAAAGTGTGTATCTCTATGTAGTTGATCAAACAAGTCATCAATATAGTGTAGAGGATACTTATTCTTGATCTTGATCTTGTTAAAATATTAATAATCAATACAGAGTTGCATTGATCCATATTTATTTTTCACAAAAAAACAGGTGAACCCCATGGTGACACACTTGGTCAAATGAATCCCTTATCAAGGTTTTCTTGGATTTTCTTCTTCAATTCCTACAACTCAATAGAATCCATTATATATGGAGTCTTTGAAATTGGTGTGGAACTGGGTATAATTTCTATTGAGAACTCAACTTCGTGTTTTGGTGGATGTCTTGGCAACTCTTATAGAAATACATCCAAAAAATCCTAAACAATAGGCATCTCATCAATGTCAATTTTATCCCCAATAATTTGAGATAAACAACCCGTTTAAATGTGAATTAATACCCACACACTAGATGTAATCACCACATTAATTTCATACTTATCATCACATGGATGGATGATCATAGGAGAGTTTGAAATATCAAACATAACTTTCTATTCCTTGACAATTGATTCAGGATTTATGTATAGAAATCCAATCTATTCCTGATATGACATCAAATTCAACCAAATGAATAATGAAAAGATTTTTAGGAATCATATTCCTTCAAACTTTAACCAGAGTGGAATCATAGACTTGAGATAAAATCATCGTACCATTCAAGATTTATGTAGATAAAGACAATCCATTCTTAAGATGACATCAAATTCAACCAAAAGAATAATGAAAAGATTTTTAGTAAACACATCCCCACAAAATTCAAATAGAGAGGAATCATAGACTTGAGATTCAATAATAGTACCATTAAAGGTTTTCACTACTAATTCCACATGTAATTGTTTTGGTGGAATCTTAACACCCTTATAAAATTCTTTAGATATGAAAGAGTGGGTAGATCTAGAATCAAATATGACATTATCAGTTATAGAGTGGGTGGTATGTGTACCTTTCATCACGTCATTATCACACCCCTCGTTGGATATAGCGATTGCATGATAGTTACCCTTGTCCCATGATTTAAGAGGTTTTTGATGTTGATCATCATCACCAGCCCTTGGGTTTGGAAAGTGGTTAGCATAATTCCCATTCTCCTTACACTTGTATCACTGAATTGTGGGAGGTGCATTCCATGCGGCTTTTTCCCCATTCCCAATGTTAGTTAACTTCATCCCATCATTTTGGAAATCAAATTATTTATGTCCTTTCCTTCCACACTTAAAATGTTTATTATACACCTTAATATAATTTTCTCCATGATTCACCCCACACTTATATCATAAATTAAAGATCTTCTTCTTTTCTTCATGGTTTTTAGTTTTTCCTTTAAACTTCAGCACAAGAGCCTCAGCCCAGTTGGTGAGGACTCACTAGGTGCATCCAAGAGACCCAAGATCAAATCTAGGTGGAGGAATATTTCTAGTACTGTAGAAGTACTGTAGCAGGTACTATAGCAGGTACTATAGCAGGTATTGTAGCAGGTATTGTTCGGTACTGTAGCAGTCAGAACTATTCATCCATCTGGGCCTTTGGGCCACCGGTTTGGTCCTCGGGTCCTGAAAGGCTTTCGGGCCACCCAAGGCCTTCGGTCTAGTTGATTCTCAAGGCCTTCGGGCCACCTTAAGGCCTTAGGTCTACCCCAAGGCCTTAGGGCCACATAAATGTAGGCCCCAGACACACTACAAAAAAGGAGTAGCCCCAGAAGAGGATTCAAAGCATGTGCACTCACCAGACCAGAGCCAAATGGATTGTCAGAATGAGAGGGTATGGCTATGACATCAGTACCAGCCTGTTCTTGCACGAGAATCCTAGCCAGATGGTCATGTAATGGTGGAGAGCTACTATCAAGATGCAGATGCTGGGGAGGGGAAGTTCCTTGTAGATAGTCTGGTTGAATTCCCTAAGACATTCAGGTCATGTAATCTCCTAAGCCTACGGGCCATGTAATCTCTGAGCCAACGAGCCTTGTAAGGGTTTCCCATCATCCCTTGAAAGGGGGGTTATCTAAAATCAATAAAAATGAAGGCCTTCAGTCCATTCATGCCTTTAAACTCCATATTCATTTTCTTATCAAAACCATGAGATTGATACATGACACTAACCTCCATTTCACCTAGATTTTACAACACACAGTATATTCATAGCTACTAAAGTATCTTATGGACAATACTCTTCTGAGACTTGGATTTAATCCATTTAAGAACCAATCAACTTTACTTTTAGGTTGGATGGTAATTCCTAAAGCATACCTCACAATTCTCATGAAATGAGCCTCATAGGTACCAACATATTCTTCATCACTTTTCTTAAACTCAAGGAATTATTTCTCCATATTGGTATAGAGAATCAGAGAAAATTTCTTATTAAAAAATGTTTTCTTTAACTCATAACAATAGATAGATTCATACTCATCTTTTATCCTTGAATTCTTGATTAGAGTCTACCACTTGTCCACTCCACCTTCTAACTGATAAATAGGCAGAATGAATTTCTCATGCTCTAAACACTAAATAATGGAGAATATCTTGTCAATGGTACTGATCCATTGTTCAGTAAAAAGTGGATCAAAAAACCCTATAAAAGAAGGTGGATGTTGACTTGTGAAACACTCAATAGTATGTTGTTCCCTCTATTCATTTGGAATTCCACTATCATTCATAGATTTAGAAAGTTGTGTGAGCATAGTAATGAGGTTGTTAATTATACCTCCTATATCATTCATTTTCTTAAGAGGAAATTCATTTCATTGTCCATCATAATCACCATTAATGTGCTTCATTCGGGTTTCATCCATTGACTAAAACCAAAAATAATATAGTGAGAAATATTTATCATATTGAGGAACCACATAATCATGAAATGTCACTTATAAGATGTCTAAATTATGACACCTTCCTTAATCTATTACACCTTAGGTTTATCCTATGTCATTCATAGTAAACTTATATTTAAATCCTTCATTATGGTTCATAAAGAGTTTTTGAATTATCAAAGTATTCCCCATGGGAGTGTCAAACCAGGTGTGTAGCAAGGCCCATTATCATGTACCAGATTACCCCAAGTCTAAATCGGAACATCTTGTCAGAGTTGATACCCCCAGTTACATATTTTTCAGATCCACATCCACTTATAGTATCCAGATAGGGATGTATTTCTAGGAAACCACTCACTCTATCCTTAACCAAAAGTCTTGTAAATTTTCCAATACTTTTCCTTATACTTAAACTTATACTTAGACATGTCCTTAGGGTTATCACTATGGTTTTATCATCCTAGATCCCAAATTTTAACTAAAAATTTTATCTGATACCAAATATAGTGACCCTCTCTTGACATACATTAACATTACATAACTTTTGTAGAATACATAAAATATTATACAAATAGATGACCAAATACCATACTAGTATAGTGCCTTTAGAAACATGGAAACATAAACATTGATAAACAAGTTAGCTACATTATCTCCCATAAGGTTCTTCTTGATTATTACCCTTCTTATACACATCAAATATAATACATATCTTTATAACCTGGGGAAGTAAACATAAAAAAGGGGTGATATCATGTTCTTATTAAGGGTAAAAAAGGGATATATATATATATATATGAATAATCATGAGAAAAATGGTATTATAACATGAGCATGAAAATAGAAGATCACACCCTGCATATCAAAGATCATATGCATGAAACATATAATATATCTTGAAAGTTCATAAGACATGAATCATAAGGAAATAAACAAAATAATCCATTAAAGAATAATATAGGAATAAAACATGGAATTTTGGAATACACGTAATCATATAATATTATTTCTATAGTAGCTAAGGCATCACTGCTAATACCATCTTAGTATTATGGGTTCACTTCCATACCATCTTGGTCATCAAGGTTCACTCCCAAGGCCATATTAGTAGAATGAGTTCACTTCTCATACCATCTTGGTTGTCATGGTTCACTCCCATGTCCATCTTAGTAGTCAAGGTTCACTCCCAATACCATATTAGTCTATCTCATGAGATATAAACCATTACCCAATTCATTTTAGGGAGATATAGGTCTCACTAATCTCATAATGAAATCATACATACATGTTCCAAAAGATCATAAATAACCATATAATTACCCATGAAATGAAATTGGTAATATAAACATGTAATTATATCCTAAACAGTGTAAAAAATTTGGTTTTTATAATCATTTCATAATAAACATAACCTGTGAAAAGAAGTAGATTTCAAAATCATGTAACCCATGAAAGAGAAACGGGTTTTATAAACATCATTCCATCAAAACATAATTCATTCATGAAAATAATCTAAATTGAAACATTGAAAAATTTCTCTAGAAAGGCATGAGTCACACCAATGGATGTTATCTTAGATGGGAAATAATATTTAAAGATATTTTAAAAACATTTATTGAGGAAACTATCCTTTATGCAATGAAAAATTCTTTTAAAAACATAAAACATTTTTGAAAACCTTTTTCTTTGAAAAAGGAATTTAAAACCATAAAAAAAATTTATAATCTTTTTTCCATGAAAATTATCTTTAATGATCAATTGAAAAAAAAATAAAACATGGTTTTTGAAATAAAACAGATTTCTGACCGAAGCGAGAAATACGATCAGATTTTATTAAAAACATTTTCATAATTATCTTAAGTAAAAAATAGTGTAAAATTGTACAAATACATTGATATATCATTAATAAAAATAGGAGGATTAAAATCGTGAATTTTCTTGAGATATGGATCATAAGATTTCATCAAAGGAAGCATAAACATAAACAATCTTAAAAAGTGATGAGATTGTTTCAATAGACTCTTATAACCTAGTAACTTGGGATCATACTATCCATGTAATAAAATGAAATTAAATAAAGATAATAATATTATGGAAATAATTAAATTGATTATATGACATGTAAAATGGAATTATATACACCTTGAAAAAGAATTTAGGTGTATAACAAAACATGTGTCTCAAAGAAGGAAAATTGATACAAAACTATTTTTCCAATTTGGTTACTTTTGAAACATTAACCCCATGAAATAAAGATCATATAATGGATATTTAAATACCCATAAATTTAAGTATAATAATAATTGAATATAACCATGTTCATTATACACACCACACAAAAGGAATGGGTGGTGAATAAAGCATGTATCTTATGGAAATAAAAAGTGATACGAAATCCCCTTACCTTATATCTTAACTCTCATTGTACTCATTAAAACCACTTGTATAATAAATATAAATTTATTATAAATCTTTTTCATAACCATATTATTATATCTAATACTATATATGGTTTTATTACAACCTTATATTACCTACTTGTTAACCATCCTATGTTAAGGTTTCACATTGGATAATATTCTCTCTATTCTTTTCATATGCCTTAATTGGTTATATCGTTGGTTCTTATACTTATATCATGATTATAGAATGTAAAAAACGATATAAATTTAATTTATATTCATTATATGTGTATTAAAATAATATATATAATATAATATATAAGTGTGAAATGGAATACACCATTCATGGAGACGGTAAGTTGTACGTACGCATAAATGATGTTTCTGTTTTTTATTGTCCTATTGAAAGAAAGAATAAATATGAAATATATGTATATGTGTATATAATATAATTATAGTATCATTATAATGTTATATTTATAATATAATTTCACTAAAACCATTATTAGTACATTCTATGTAGTGTGTGAACGAATCACATCGCTTTGAGGGGGCGGTAGTTCACACTTCCTCAAATGAAATTATCATATTTTCACCAAATGTAATATAAAAAGGATATTTGTTGTAAAAGGAATACAGAACATTAAATAAATAATATATAAAATATATAAAATATATAAATATTTTTTCCATTATAATGTTCTCCATGAGAGGCGGTAAAGGAAAAATGAGCAATCATCATTTAGTGAGGCGGTAGTTCATCATACACGTAAATAGTATGTTTGTTACCCATTAAATGGAGGTGTGTCCAATTGTAGGTTTAAAACTTATCATAAAAACATCATAATATATTTAGTATATTTTTTTATACAATCATGGAATAAATAGTGTGGTTGTGTGGATAAGTAAAATAAATGAAAGGAGCTTGAGAGAGGGCGTTACCTCTTAATCGGGTAACTCCTTTGGGTTTGTTCCAAAATAATGCCTTAGAATACTTTATGAAAAAAGGGAGGATTAAAGTATAATGTAGGGATGATTATAAGTTGATTGGTTGAGATTTTACAAACTTATTTTATTTTAGAGGATGTTTTATGAACAATAATAATTATGGTTTAGTCCCTTATTAAGCTTAATTTTACCTTAATCGATTTAATTAAATTGAATCACTTGCACTAATATTTTTGGTAAAAACTAATTTGAACTTATTATAAATTATAGATTATTTGTATTCCAAATATGGAATCCTTTTTTCAAATTCTAATCAAATATGTGGAAGAAATTAATTTAAAATTAATCTCGATGTTGAGTCGATAATGCAGGGTTTTAAAGTAAAAATGATCAAAGGTTTGCTAAGATTTTATATCCAATTTCGATATGAAATTGGATCCAATTATCTAAATTGGATTAATTAATAAAAATATCATCTAATTTAACATTTAAACCAAATTAAAATGTATTTTAACTCTATAAATAAATTATATGAAAACATAGTTTTGAATTAAAATCTGGTATTTTACCCTATTCATCCAAAAATTAAGTTTCTCAGAAAAATCCCAAAAATTCCCCATAAGATAATTTAGACATTATAAACTAAAAAAATAGGTTTATTTTATCAAATTAAATTTCTAAATTAATCTCAAATTAATTTAATTATTTTTTAGAAGGACATTAAATGTAGTTCATTTGAGAAAACATTATTTGTAAACATATAAGTACATTACCAAAAATTATATCTTTCATTATCAATATGTTGTATTTATATAAAAAATATAAAAAATATTTGAAAATTAATTATTACTATTAATATAACTATGTTTTGTGGATAGGTTATATTTATCTCATTTAAATAAATATTACAATAAAATGATGTTTTATAGAAACATTGGTGTTGCATGTAACATACACCAAGTTGGTGTTGTGTGTAATATACTTTAAGTCGGTGTTTTGTGTATAATATTTCAAGTTGCTAGCATGTAACATATTCTAAGTTGGTTATGTGTGAATATAATTTTTTACTTAGTTCATTACAAGACCTAAATGAAAATTTAATTTAGTCAAGAAAAAAAGGTCCGTAAAAAACTCAGGTTGTTACATGCATACTAGAACACTTACCTTATTTCAACTAATAAATTCTTGAGAAATATTAATTTCATCTTAAGGAAAATTAATTTATATATAATTGATTCAAATTGAACATACTAATTTCTTCTATGATCCTCTCTATACTAGAATCTATTTTCTTTGATATACAATTTTAATTCACAGAATCTAATTGGTGTTTTTTGGTGCAATAATATGATTATTTTTTCCATTAAAATCAACATAACCCCCTCTATGAATGTTCCTTACTCATTCCAAAATAAAATAAAAATGATTGATTCTTATATAATGGATTATAAATTTCATATAAAAGGTCATTCCTAATGGGAAATGTCCTATAATTTCCTATATAAATAGATTCCACCACATAATTAATTGATGTTTCTTAAAGTGTCTTGTAAAAATTAATGAAATGGAAAAAACAATGTCAATACATACAATAATAATTTAATTTTCCATTTTTAATTCATTTTAAGGTATAAGATCTTATTTTTTTTTGTTTTCCAATCTTTTATTTATGCATTCACATTATCTCTTATTATTACCTCATTAAAAGGGATTATTTTTTCCTCTAATTTCCTATTATTCATAAATGGTTTCATATATATAGTATTGGATCTTATGTTCATCCATTTTATTAATAGTATTGTGTCATATAGTTATAGTGTTAAATAATGTTTTTTAAAAATCAATAATTCTTTCATAAAATTATTTAAAATGTTGAGAGTGTGATAACTAATTATAATGGAATTGCTATAAGTAGTAAATAATCTTCCCCATTGCTCAAATATGGAATAATTATATTTTTAGTCAAATGTGGGTTGTTTAACATTTGAATTAACTATCCTATAAGTAGGGTATAATCTAATAATAAATTAATTTTAAATATAATCCCTTATGGAGAATGAGTTATCTTTTTGATGTATAAACCAGGATATTCAATTACCCATAAAAGAGTAGGGGGAACATGTCATTTGAAGTTCATCCTCACTTAGATTTTTTAGTGGGATATACTAAAATTTGATAGGAATAAATTTAATTTTGTGTGAAATTATACTCTGGGTCTATATATAGAAATAAAATCATAATATTTATTCTATGTATAATTTATAATGCCAAATAAATACAAATATTGGAATATGTATGAATGATGTATAATATTAAATACCTAACAATGAATTTTGTATCCATACTATGAACTTAAATAATGGATTCACTCTATTATCAATGTATAAGGTTCTAAACATGATTTATTTGAAAAAATATATGTTTAAATAAAATGTCCTTTGGAAAGAGAATTGGCCCATATAACACATTAAGGAGGATTTTATCCCATATCATATCTGTAAGGACAACAAGTTAAATCCAATGTGAAAAATATTTTGATGTTATCCTGTAAATAGATATGTTGTTATTCTAGTATTAAATAAAATGACTTAATATCAATGGTCATATAAATAGATTTCATGGAAAAATTAAGAAGATGCACATAAATAAAATGTATAATTGTTTTTTTGAATAAAATGAGAATTATTATGTGGGGGGTTAGTATTGTTTTCATTGCTTCATGTTACTCATTATATGAACTCATTATTTATTTTATTGGATATAAACTCTACCTATATAAATTTTCCATATCAACTCACTCTCTAGATTCATGATGAAACCCCAAGTCATAATATGAATACATATTCTAATTACACTAAGAGAAATATGTTATCATGTTGTGTGAATAATGTATTACATAGCCCCCTTAAGAAAATATAATGTTTCAATATAAAAATTCTATATATAAAATTTAGGTATTAATATTTGAACTTTGAGTTCATCACCAAATCCAATATGTTTATCTACAATTTGATCAACCTAGAAAGGCATTAAATTTGGATTAAGAAAATAGTAAGAATCCAATACATTGAATCCATAATAAATATTCCACAACTACACCACTCTCTTTTATACTAGGTGTCTAATAATTATTGTAAAAATTAAAACTATAATTATATAATAAGGATTATGAGTCTCTTATAATTATTATATTTGAGTTATATTTCTCTAATTGATGATTTTAGACGATCTTCCTTCTCTAACTAGCTATCCTTCTAAGATCATCAGTCGTTCCCATGTACATAGTATCATTTTTTTCCTTCAAATTCTCAAGATCATTACATATGTATTGGAATATTATGATATTTCACCATGTTTCTAACATCATGAATTATCCTCCACTGTAGATCACTAATATTCACACCTAGTTCAAATCTCTTACCTATGTATTTACTAAAAAAGGCAAAATAATTATTAAATTACATGATTTTTTTAGATAGTTTTTTATACAGAATCCCATATACCCCTTGAGTTGTCCATTTTTTCAATGTGGCATCTCTATTGATAAATGACCATCAAAGATAATCATCCATGCATTCCTTATGAATTAATTATTTTTAGTAGTTATAACTTTTTTTTATGATAAATAATTAAATTTAAATAAATATATTAGTTAATAGATATAATTCCATTATTTTTCTAAATTATAACCCTATGTATTTATTATGTCACAACCCAAAATCCATTATCCATGAACCTAATCATCTGACCCCATAGGTCTCCTATAATTAATTATTTTCCATCCTAGCACACCACATGATATTACCCACCAGGTTAACTTATTAAACTAATGAATTCCCCCATAAGAAATAAAACTTTCATTCAGTGTTATTTTCCCTCACTCACATTGACTCTGAGAAACATCTTAGGAGGTCACCCATCCTGAAATTACTCCAAGACAAACTAACTTAATTCTGGAGTTTTAATCATTTAGGTTCCCAAAAATCAATTTTCACCTTGTGGACCATGGTTGTAATATTTAGTCTTTTTTACGTCCCAATTTTCCAGGGGTGTTGTATCCCCCCTTTCAAGAAAAACACCCTCACTATGGACCCTAAAAATAACTACCATGTAGTGATACATTTTATCCTTATGTGTATTATCTTTGAGAATTTAGGCATCATGATTAGGAATATAGGTTATTATTCAACATTTATAAAAATTATTGTGATTCATATTAGGTCATAAATTTAATTCCTTAACTTGTGCTATCTATTAGAGAAAAAAAATTACTCTTTTTTGTGATATATGTGTTTTTTCTTATTATTGTGATATGTTTTTGTTAACATTAATTAGAAGAACTAAACATACTACTATAATTTTTATATATTTATGATTGTGACTAAATTTTAGGTATAAATAACCTTGGTTATAAATAGAGGTATTATACCTTGGGTTAATGTTAGACTCCAAGGAGAATCTTTGTGTGATCTCATGGACTTGTTAGGATTTTTATCAAAATAACTAAATGTTTTATTAGGGTAATATAAATTTTTGTCTCAGAGAAATTTGATTGAACTATAGGTTAAAATATTCCAAAATGATCCCATGATAGAATAAATTCCTATTTGACCAGTAATCCTATAGAATAATTCTCTCACAACAACCCTGATAGTTTAAGAAAAATGAGCATTTCAGAAAGGAGTCTTATGCCTAGTGCTTGTCCATAATGGGGGAATTTTCAGGACTATGGTAAACTATTATTAGTAATTTAAAATCCATATTCCTCCATCATTATAGGTCATTTGAGAACTCAGAATTTATAGGCCTTGATGCACATTTTCCAGATGATCTTTGATGTCAAAGAGATCTTGAAGGATTGAAAGATTAAACATGTGACCTTTAAACTTAATCAAATAGGTGGGATGTTATGATTTAGGATGGAGGATATGAGGGTATCACATGTAATTCATTCCATGACCATTTATTTTGGGAGTTCATTATTAATATATATAATTTTTATCAAGACCAAGAGTTTAGGGAACTTTTTCTAGGGAGACTGATGATGTTTTCAATCTTAGCATGTTTCGTGGAGTTAATGTTCTTTACTCCTCTCCTAGATGGGGATAGGGTTTATAAATCTAGAAATTTCAGGATTATAATTCCATAATAGTTAAGATTCAATGTCAATAAATTTTATATAATTAACTATACTTACATACATCTTATAGACCTAATGATCAAGAAGAATTTTAAGAAAGAAAGGGCTTCTAGTATTACTCTAGTATTTTTTTCACTTTCTAGTTATACATTTACTAGGATGATGAGTAATGAAAATATAGTGACCCCCTCTTGACATACATTAACATTAAATAACTTTTCTAGAATACTTAAAATATTATACAAATAGATGACCAAAGACCATACTAGTCTAGTGCCATTAGAAACATGGAAACATAAACATTGATAAAAAAAAGTCAACTACATTATCTCTCGCTAGGTTCTTCTTGAATATTACCCTTCTTAGACACATAAAACATAATACATATCTTCATAACATGGGGAAGGAAATATAAAAAGGGGTGATATGAGATGCTCAATAAGGGTAAATAACGGATATATGTAAGCATAATCATGAGCATAACAGTACTAGAACATGAACATGAAAATAGAAGATCACACCCTATATATCAAAGATCATATGCATGAAACATTGAATATAGATTGGAAGTTCATAATACATGAATAATAAGGAAATAAATGAAATAATCCATGAAAGCATAACATATGAATAAAACATGGAATTGTGGCAGACACATAAGAATATAATATTATTTCCATAGTAGCTAAGGCATCACTGATAATACCATCTTAGTAGTATGGGTTCACTCCCCATACCATCTTGGTCATCATGGTTCACTCCAAAGGCCATATTAGTAGCATGATTTCACTCTTCATACCATCTTGGTGGTAATGGTTCACTCCCATGGACATCTTAGTATTCAAGGTTTACTCCCAATACCATATTATTCTATCTCATGAGATATAAATCATTACCCAATGTATTGGAGGAAGATATAGGTCCCACCAATCTCATAATGAAATCATAAATACATGTGAAAAAAGATCATAAATAACCATTTCATAACCCATGAAATGAAATGGGTAATATAAACATGTAATGATATCATAACCTGTGGAAATTTTGGTTTTTATAATCATTTCATTATAAACATAACCTATGAAAAGAAGCGGGTTTCAAAATCATATAACTCATGAAAGAGAAACATGTTTTATAAAAATCATACCATAAAAACATAATACATTAATCAAATTAATCTAAATTGAAACATTGAAAAAATTCTCTAGAAATTCATGAGTAACACCAATTGATGTTATCTTATATGGGAAATAATTTTTAAAGATCTTTTAAAAACATTTCTTGAGGAAACTATACTTTCTGCATTGAAAAACGCTTTTTAAAACATAAAAAAAAATTGAAAACCTTTTTATTTAAAAATATCATTGAAACCCATAAAAATTATAATCCTTTTTATATGAAAAATATCTTCAAGGATTATTTAAAAAAAATTGAAAATATTTTTGAAAACATGATTTTTCAAATAAAACATATTTCTGACCAAAGAGAGAAATATGATCAGATTTTCTTAAGAACATTTTATTAATTATATTAAGTAAAAAAATGGTGTAAATGGTAATAATACATGTATATATCATTAATAAAAATATTATGAGTAAAATCATTGGTTTTCTTGAGATATGGATCAAAATATTTCATTAAAGGAAGAATAACTATAAACAATCTTGAAAAGTGATAAGATTGTTTCAATAAACTGTTATAACCTAGTAACTGGGGATCATACTATCCATGTAAGAAAATGAAATTAAATTTATCTAATAATATTATTAAAATAATTAAATTCATTATATTACATGTAAAATTTAATTATATACACCTTAAAAAAGAATTTAGGGGCATAATAAAATATGTGTCTCAAAGAAGGAAAATTGAGACAAAACCATTTTTCTAATTTTGTTACATTTGAAAAATTAACCCCATGAAATAAAGATCATAGAATGGATATTTAAATAACCATAAATTTAAGTATAATAATCATTGAATATATCCATGGGAAGTATACACACCACACAAAAGGAATGGGTGGTGAATAAATCACGTATCTCATGGAAATAAAAAGTGATATGAAATCCCCTTATCTTGTATCTTGACTCTCATTGTACTCATTAAAAACACATGTATAATAAACATAAATTTATTATAAATATTTTTCAAAACCATATTATTACATATAATTCCATATATGGTTTTATTATGACCTCATATTACCTACTTTTTAACCATCCTATGTTAAGGTTTCACATTAGATAATATTCTATTTGTTCTTCGCATGTGTATTAATTTGTTATATCGTTGGTTATTATACTTATATCATTATTCTAGAATGTAATCTATGAAATAAATATCATATATATTTAGTATATTTTTATTATAATAATATGTATAATATATTAGTATGAAATGGAATAAATCATTCATGGAGACGATATGTTGTATATATGCAAGAATGATGTTTTTGTTTTTATTGTCATATTGAAAGAAAGAATGAAAATGCAATGTGTGTGTGTGTGTGTATAATATAATTATAGTATCATTATAATGTATATTTATCATATAATTTCACTAAAACCATCCTTAATACATTCTATGTAGCGTGTGAACGAATCCCATCGCTTTGAGCGGGCGGTAGTCCACACTTCCTCAAATGAAATTATCATATTTACACCAAATGAAAAGTAAAAAAATATATCTTTTGTAAAAGTAATATGGAATCTTAAAGACATAATATATAAAATATATAAAATATATAAATATGGTGTCCAACATAATGTTCACCATGAGATTCAGCAAAGGAAAAATGAACAATCATCTATTAGTGAGGTAGTAGTTCATCATACACGTAAATAGTTTGTTCATTACACATTGATGGAGGTGTGTGCAATAGTAGGTTGAACCCTTATCATAAAAAAATACTAATATATTTAGGATATTGGTGTTTTATACAATCATGGAATAAATACAGTGGTTGGGGTGGAGAAGGAAAAGAAATGAAAGGAGCTTGAGAAAAGGAGTTACCTCTTAATCGGGTAACTCATTTTGGTTTGTTCCAAAAGAATTCCTTAGAAGACTTTATGGAAAAAGAGAGGATTAAAGGATAAGGTAGGGATGTTTATAAGTGGATTTGGTTGAGATTTTCCAAACTTAAGTGGTTTTAGAGGATGTTTTTATGACCAAGAATAATTATGGTTTAGTCCCTTATTAAGCTTAATTTTACCTTAATCAATGTAATTAATTTTAATCACTTGCACTAATATTTTTGGTCAAAAACTAAGTTTAACTTATTAGAAATTATAAATTATTCTGATTCCAAATATGGAATCCTCTTTTAAAATTCTAATCACATAATTGGAAGAAATTAATTTAAAATTAATCTCGTAGTCCAGTTGATAATTCAGGGTTTTAAAGTAAAAATGATCAAATGTTTGCTAAGATTTTATATCCAATTTCAATGTGAAATTGGATCCAATTAACTAAATTGGATTAATTGATAAAAATATAATATAATTTAACCTTTAAACCAAATTAAAATCTAGTTTAACCATATAAATAAATTATATAAAAAAGTATATTTTGAATTAAAATCACGTATTTTTCCCTATTCATCCAAAAATGAATTTTCTCAGAAAAAATACAAAAATTCCTTATAAGATAATTTAGACATTATAAAATAAAAAATTAGGTTTATTTTATCAAATTTAATTTCTAAATTCATATAAAATTAATTTTATTATTTTTTCAAAAGGACATTAAAAGCAGTTCATTCGAGAAATCGTTATTTTTAAACATTTAAGGAAATTACCAAAAATTATACCTTTCAATACCAATAAGTTTTATTTATATAAAAAAATTATAAAAAATATTTGAAAATTACTTATTACTATTCATATAACTATGTTTTATTACTAGGTTATAAATATCTCATTTAAATAATTATAACAATAAAATGATATTCTGTAGAAACATTAGTGTTGCATGTAACGTACGCCAGGTCAGTGTTGTGTGTAATGTACTCTGAGTCAGTGTTTCATTTATCATACATCGATTTGGTGGCATGTAACATATGCCAAGTTGGTTGTGTGTGAAATTAATGTTTGACTTATTTCATTACAATACATAAATGAAAATTTAATTTATTCATGAAAAAAAGGTCCATAAAAAACTTGGGGTGTTACATGCATACTATAACACTTCCCTTGTTTTAGCTAATAAATTCTTGAGAAATATTAATTTTTTCTAAAGGAAAATTAATTAATATATAATTTATTCATATTGAACATACTTATTTCTTCTATGATCCTCTCTATACTAGAATATATTTTCTTTGATTTACAATTTTAATTCACAGAATCTAATTTGTGTTTTTGGGTGCAATAATATGATTATTATTTTCCATTAAAATCAACATAACCCCCTCCAGGAATGTTCTTTAATTCTACCAAAATAAAATAAAACTAATTTATTCTTATATCACAAATTATAAATTTATGATAAAAGGTCATTCCTAATGATAAATATCCTATAATTTCCCATATAAATAGATTCCACCACATAATTAATTGATGTTTCTTAAAGTGTCTTGTAAAAAATAATGAAATGGAAAAAACTATGTCAATACATACAATAATAATTTCATTTTCCATTGTTAATTCATTTAAAGACACAATATCTTATTTTTTTTGTTTTCAAATCAATTATTTATGCATTCACATTATCTCTTACTATTACCTCATTTAAAGGGATTATTTCTTCCTCTAATTTCTTATTATTCATAAATGATTTCATATATATAGTAATGGATCTTATGTTCATCCATTTTATTATTAGTATTGTTTCATCTAGTTATAGTTTTAACTAATGTTTTTAAAAAATCAATAATTATTTCATAAAATTATAGAAAAATGTGAGAGTGTGATAACTAGTTATAATGGAATTATTATAAGTAGTACATAATATACCCCATGGCTAAAATATTAAATCTTTATCTTTTTAGAAAAATGTGGGTTTTTTAATCTTTAAATTAAATATCCTATAAGTAGGGTAGAATCTCATAATAAATTAAATTTAAATATAATCCCTTATAGATAATGAGTTATCTTCTTTATATATAAACCAATATATTTCATTGCCCATATAAGAGTAGGGGGAACATGTCATTTTAAGTTTATCCTCACTTAGATTTTTTAGTGGGATATAATAGAAATTTGATAAGAGTAATGTTCATTTAGTGTGAAATTATACTCTCAGTCTATATATAGAAATAAAATCATAATATTTATTCTATGTACAATTTATAATTCCAAATAAATACAAATATTTGAATATGTATTAATGATGCATAATATTAAATACCTAAAAATAGATTTTGTATGAATAATGTGAACTTAAATAGCGGATTCACTCTATTATAAATGTAGAAGGTTCTAAACATGATTTATTTGAAAAAATATAGTGGTAACTAAAATTTCCTCTGGAAAGATAATTGGACCATATAACACATTAAGGAGGAGTTTATCCCAGTTCATATCTGTAAGGACAACAAGTTTAATCCAATATGAAAAATATTTTGATGTTATCTTGTAAATAGAAATTTTTTTATTCTAGTATTAAAGAAAATTAATTAATATAAATGGTTATAGAAATATATTTAATGTAAAAATTAAGAATATTCACATAAGGAAAATGTATAATTTTTTTTAGAATAAAATGATAATTATTATGTGGGGGTTAGTATTGGTTCCATTGCTTCATGTTACTCATTACATGAACTTGTTATTTATTTTATTGGATATAAACTCTATCTATATCAATGTTCCATATCAACTCACACTCTAGATTCATGTTGTAACCCCAATTCATAATATGGATACATATTCTAATTATACTAAGAGAAATATGTTGTCATGTTGTGTGAATAATGCATTACATAGCCACCTTAAACAATAAAATGTTTCAATAGACAAATTTTATATATAAAATTGAGTTTTTCATATTTGAACTTTGAGTTCATCACCAAATACAATATGTTCATTTATAATTTGATCAAGCTAGAAAGGAATTGAGTATGGATTAAGAAAATAGTAAGAATCTAATACATTGAATCCTTAATCAATAGTCCACAACTACACCACTCTCTTCCATATTAGGTGTCTAATCTTAATTGTAAAAAATAAAACTATAAATATTTAATAAGGATGATGATTCTATTATAATTATTATATGTGATGTATATTTCTCTAATTGATGATTCTGAAGGATCTTCCTTCTATAACTAGCTGAACTTCTAAAATCATCAGTCATTCCCATATACATAGTATCATTTTTTGTCCTTCAACTTCTCAATATCATTCCATATGGATTGGAATATTATGATATTTAACCATGTTTCTAATATCATGCATTCTCCTCCACCATATTTCACTAATATTCACACCTAGGTCAAATCTCTCACCAATTTATTGACTGAAAAAAGGCTAAATAATTATTATATTATATGATTTGTTTATATAGTTTTTTATAGGGATTCCTATATCCCCCCTGAGTTTTCCAAGTGTTCCATGTGGCATCTCCATTGATCAATGTCCATCAACGCTAATCATCCATGCCTTCCATATGAATTAATTATTTTTAGTATTTATAACGTTTTTTATGATACATAATGAAATTTAGATAAATCTATCGGTTAATATATATAATTCCATTATTGTTAGAAATTAGATCCCTATGTATTTATTGTGTCACGACCCAAACTCTATTGTCTATGGACCTAGTCATATGACCCCATAGGTATCTTATAATTAATTATTTTCCTTCCTAGCACACCACATGTTATTACCCCCCAGGTTAACTTATTAGACTAATTAATTCCCCTATAAGACAACAAAATTTCATTCAGTGTGCTTTTTCCTCACTCACATTGACTCTAAGAAACATCCCAGGAGGTCACCCATCCTGAAATCACTTCAAGACAAACTAACTTAATTCTAGAGTTTTAATCATGTAGGTTCCCAAAAATAAATGTTCACCTATTTTTCCATGGTAGTAAATTTTATTCTTTTTAAGTCCCAATTTTCTAGGGGTGTTATATCCCCCCTTTCAAGAACAACACCCTCGCTATGGACCCTAAAAATAACTCCCCTGTAGTGATACTTTTCATCCATATGTGTATTATCTTTGAGAATTTAATCATCATGATTAGGCATATAGTTTATTATTCAATATTTATACAAATTAATGTTTTTCATATTAGGTCATAAATTTAATTCATTAACTTGTGTTATCTATTAGAGAAAACAATTTACTATTTTTTTGTGGTATATATTTTTTTTCTTATTATTGTGATATTTTTATTAACATTAATTAGTAGAACTAAACATAATATTATATTTTTTATATATTTATGACCATGACTAACATTTAGGGATAAATAACCTTAGTTATAAATAGAGGTATTATACCTTGGGTTTATGTTAGACTCTAAGGAGAATCTTTGTGTGATCTCATGGACTTGTTAGTATTTGTATTAAATTATCTAAATGTTTTCTTTAGGTTATAAAAAATTTTGTCTCAGAGAAATTTGACTGGAATACAAGCTAAAATATTCCAAAATGATCCCATGATAGAATAAATTCCTATTTGAACACTAATCCTATAGAATAATTCTCTCGAAAAAACCCCTGCTAGTTTAGGTGGAAGGAACATTTCAGAAAAGAGTATTATGCTTAGTGATTTTACATGATGAGGGAGTTTTTAGGAATATGGTAAAATATTATTAGTAGTTTAAAATCCATATTCCTTCATCATTATAGGTCATTAGAGAATGCAGAATGTATAGGCCTTGATGCACATTGTCCAGAGGATCTTTGATGTCAAAGAGATCCTGAAGGATTGAAAGGTTAATCATGTGACCTTTACACTTGATTAAATAGGTGGTATGTTATGATTTAGTATGGAGTACATTATGGTGTCACATGGGAATAATTCCATGACCATTTATTTTGGGAGTTCATTATGAATACAAATAATTTTGATCAAGACCAAGATTTTAGGGAACTTTGTCTAGGGAAACTGATGATGTTTTCAAACTTAGAATGTTTTATGGAGTTATTGTTATCTACTTATCTCCTGTATGGGGATAGGGTTTAGAAATATAAAAAGTTCAATATTGGACTTCAACAAGAGTTAGGATGCAATGTCAAGAATTTTTATATCATGAACTATAGTTACACACGTCATATTGGCCTAATGATCAAGAAGAATTTGAAAAGGGAAAGGGTTTATAGTATTCTTCTTGTATTTTATGCAGTTCCTAGTGATGCATTTACTATGAGGATGAGTAAGGAAAATGATTCACATCAGATCAGTAGCATAAAACTATATCTGAGTAGAGTCTCTTCAGCACCTTGTATGGGGGAAGGAGGTTTATGGTGATTCTATTGTAGATAGTGGTATAATTATCATACATCATTCCAAAAACCATTGATCAAGTTTCATAAATGTGTAAGGACTAGAAATATGGGAGTGTTTCAATATGTAGGAATCATGAATTATGTCTCATTGGTATGTGAGAAAGATATATGCATCAATCCATAAGATAGACTAGGGTCCTCAACAGCTAGATTATACAATGATGACTTAGGTGATTCATCTATATCTGGTTCATGACCATAGAGCCAAGGAAGAATGTGTTTATATAGTGTATTAGAATCCAATGGATTGGGGTGAGGGACCATGTACTATACAAGGAACATTCTTGTTCAATTATAAATTATAAAATACCTTTTTTATATCGGTGTTTCCCATTCCTTTATGTCTTCATAAGTGTTTTACTAACTTAACATACATATCATGTTGTCTTTTGAGTTACATTCCATTAACACGTCATTGTGCCTGAAATAAGAAAATATATAGTGATTACTAGAGTTTCCTATATTCATATATATTTATGGACATATTTGGGACATCATGATTCCTAAAATGACATTATTAGAGGTCATTATCAATAGGAAATTGATAAGAAACTTCCTAGATCTCATTGATAACAATTGAAGATGGGTATCATTTACTTCAACAATGGGACAGAATTTCATGATGGCTATAGAATTGGAACATGGAGATTGTGTAGTTTCTATAGAATTTACTCATCTCATGATGATCATAATGTAGATTATGATCTTGTATCATTCCACATGACCAATGTAAACCCCATCATCTTATCCTCTAGTCATGGATCTCTATTAGGGAATATTTCCAGATGAATTCCATGGTACTCCCCTTAAAAGAGTATATGACATTGATATAGAGATAATGAAAATTACACAACCCATTAATATACACCCTTATCATTTATCCATAGCTGAGATAAAGGAGCATATTTAATTGTTAAGGAAATAGAGTAGAAAGGTGTTATCTATCCTTGCACTTCATAGTGGGGTGAAACTATTTTCTTTAACAAGTGGGCACATATAAGTCTTAGACTATTTAAATATTCCTAGAAACTAAACTAGAATATTACGAAGGATAAATAACATTTTTATAGAATTGATGTCCTCTTTAATCAGTTATAAGGATTCCATTAGATCTCCAAGATTGATATTTGATTTCCCTATCATCAATTTTTGGTTAGAGTGGATGACATTGTGAAGTCAAAGCTTTGGAGTAGGTATGTAATATACAAGTACATCATGATTACATTTGTACTTATATATGCAATGGAAGTGTTCATGGGTCTCACGATCATGGTATTTAACCCATATCATGCCTTTTTCATTATAGTGTTTGATGAAGACATAATTACCTACATACAAACTCTAGAGTAGCATCTATGATCTCTTGAGATAGTTATAAGTATGCTTTGAGAAAAAAATTTATATACAAATAAATCAAAGTTTGTCATCTAGATTAAAAAGGTGAAAATATAGGACAATGTGGTGTCTGAGATAGGTATATCCATGGAAAAGGAGAAAGTGGGTGAAATAATATCCTAGACATGTCCATAGAAAATGTTTGAGATCTAGATTATTCTTTATTAATCCTGGTACTATTGATATTTTATCCATGATCTAACCAATTTATCAGCACTGATGACTGTATCGGTGAATAAATTGGTGAAGTCTCACTGGTCAAACTAGTGTGAAGAGGTGATTCTTGAGCTGATGTGGAGGATGGATACATCTCTAATGATAATACTTCCTAAGAAATAGATTAGTTACGCTATATATTGTGATGCATTAGGCATTATATTTGGAGAAGTGATGATGAATAGGTAGTGAATAGTAACATATGGGTCATGTCAGCTATGAACCCATGAGAAGAACTATACTACCCATGACTTGGATCTAGAATTGGTGGTCCATGGTATGATGTATTGGTGATACTATGTATTCATTGAGAGGTTTTTTGTCTATACAGACCACAATATCCTTTACTATCTCTTCACACAACAAGACATGAATTTATGGTAGAGGCATTAAGAAGAGTATCTATAGTTTTTAAAAATTTAGATAGCTTATAAACCAGGTAAAGGTAATTACTTTTCAAATTCTCTTATTCATAAGATTCGTAGTTCTTAGGAGATTTATAAATGGACTTCAGAGGAACATTGCCGCCTGATGATCTTGTTGTCAGATTGTGAGATGGATTTATATAAGGACCAGGGACCAATGAATTATACTCCTATGGGGGTCATGACATACAAAAAATTGGTGAATATTTTTAATCAAATTTAAATGATTTTTTAATTATTTTCAATGTAAATTCACATATAAATCAATGTTTTATTAAAAAGTTGTAAGTTTCATTTGAGTAGTTAAAATTAATTGAAATGGAATTAAAGTATGAGTTTTAAATGTTATTTTTTTAATGGTATTAAATTTGGAATTATAATTGTCATAATTTATTTTTGAAAAATGTGATTGAACCTATACTTATAATTTCCTCAAATATTTCATGTGTTTACAAAAAAAATAACACATTATTCTGGCTAGCCCTCAACCAACCAAACCCATGTCACATAGTCAGCCCTTCATAGGGTTGGTCGACCAAGGGCCTAGTGGGAAGGCTAGCTTTAACCATAGGGGTGCACGGGGGGGATTTTTCCTATGTATAAGTGGTTATTAGGGATCAATCCCATGGGATTCATAGATAATACAAATCACATATAATTACACAATCATGTGGTGGTCAAGCCCGTACGGCTATGGGATGAAGGCCTCACTAGAACAGGGTGGCCCATAATGGTGGTTGGGGGCCCTCCGGCCCCCGTACAACTTCATTACCTAGATAGAGTCACACCTTTCATTATAAAAACTCTTCTCTATAGTTTTATGATATAATGTGTGGAAAAATATTAATTTCATTTTAACCAAAACACCACTATTTCACCTCATCTTTCCCTCACTCACCCTTAGACACACCATGTCTCCGTGCTCTACCACCTGTTTCCTTTTTATTTTCTGGCCCCCATAGCTTCCGTAAACAATATCCATTACCACCACCACATAAATATATAACTGAGATTCACACCACTTATGAGGACTCTTAGTGACCATGAATCACTCTTGGGGCCTCATCCAAGATCCATGAACATCATTTTAAAGATCATCCATCCACTTCGATATCCAAATGAAGAAAGAGAAGCTCTTTTACTCCACTACCACTTCCACCATTCCACCTATCATACCACTTCCAAGATGGTTCCCCAAACCCCATGCATGCACCACTGCCAATTTTCCATATACCAAAACCATGCTCAAATGAAATTCGCACTACCCATTCATTTAAGGAATTTAAACACCTGAAATAATCATTTTTTTCCATTTTTATTAAAGACTGCATGGGTCTTAGGGGGGATGATATCCTTTGATTTGGATTTTTAAACTCCCAAATACCTGAATCTTTGAAGAGATTCCAAGGATCTAATACCCTTTTTTATAAAATGATGAAGCTACCACTATTGAGAGAGAGTCAACACTGGGAGGAGAATGCCTCACCGAGGCTTGGCCTTCATGATTCTATTTCTTTTTTTTATTTATTTTATTTTTTTAGATGTAGTTTAATTTTAATTTATTTTACTTTTATTAACAACAATTCTAGAATTTTAATTTAAATTCTTCCATAAATTATTACACCCATTTTTCTTCATCTTCTTCTTCTTCTTCTATTCTTTTTTTATTATTTTAACATTATTATATATATTTAATTTTTATTTTATTTTTATTTTATTTTTTTATTTTATTTTTTTATTTTTAAATTTTACTTTTCTATTATTCATATCTCTATAATATATACTAAGTGATCTCTTACTCCCGATAATGGGAGGCTATCCTAAGGATTGTCCCGGGGGAGGTCAAGGTGTTCTTGAATTTCTATAAAAGATTATTTTGAGTTTGTGATTGATGTGAGTAGCATGCATGGGTGTGGTGAATATCCCCCATGACATTAAACTCAATGTATTTCTATTATTTTATTTAATCTCTTTTCCCTCTCTCCATTGGTTATCTCTTTACATGATGGGGTTGAGACAATCAATGGATGAAACATCATCGATAGAGTCAGTTCCTAGAATATTTCACACCCTAGACCAAGGTTTTATAACAATCTTGATTATAGGAGGAGGTGAAATTTATATTTCTTTAGGAATTCAAAATTTCACAATTTATAAATAAAAAGGATGTTAATTCATCATGTGATTTTATGATTGGGTTATCAAACTAAAATAAAAATATATATATAGGAGAATAATGATGTAACCCAAAGTCAAACTTATGATCAAGTTATTTCTTCGTAAAATCATTCATTTAGCATTGCATGTCAGTATAAGTTTAGAATTTACATATTTCATGTCATTTTATTATTTAAAAAATAATCAAGATCCAAACATTTATCATTGTTTTAATGAAATATTAAATTTAAGTAGTTTAGTTTTTATTTAATTTATAAGATATTGAAATTACAGGACAATTTAAACTTATACTAAAATGAAATTATAAAAAATGAGTTAAGGAATGGAGAAATTGGTTTTATTTTTTATTTTTGGTTCAATAATTATTATCCTTTTCTTTTTCAATTTTAGATTGATAATCCCATGATGATATATCATGATGAATTACTATTTTTTATTTAGAAATTTTTAAATATTTTAATTCAAAAGAAATATCAATTCCAACGCCTCTTATAATTAGAGTTTATGACACACCTTTGTTAAGGGTTTGATGTCTTCCTGGACTTGAATCTATTGATTTCATTTCATCCATTGATTATATCAACTCCATTGTGTGAATATATAACCAATGGAGATAGGGAAAATAGTTTTAAAAAATAATATAAATAAATTCCAGTGCACAGCCAAGGGGACATTCCCACACCAATTCATTCTAATCATGTCTACCAAAAACATAAATTAGACTTCAATTAAAAATTAGATAAAACTTTAACCTCCCCCAGGCCATGGCTCGAGTTAGCCCCTCATTTTCGAGAGTAATATATCACTTGGTGGAATGAAGAGGAAAAGAATAATAAAATATAATATAATAATAAAAATAATAAAGGAAGAAGAAGAATAAGAATAAAATAAAAATAGAAGAAGTAGAGAGAGATATATGGATAATAATAAAATAATAATAGAAGAAGAATAAGGATAGGGATAAATAAAATAAAAGAAATAAAAGAAATAAATATAATATATAGATAATGATAGAATTATAAGAAGAATAATAAGAAAAGAAGAATAAAAATGGGTGGAAAATACTTGTGAAAGAAGAATGCATGAATTTTTTTATTTATTAAAGAAAAATAAAAGAAAAATAAAAAGGAAAATAAATGAAATGTAATGAAATGTAATAAAAAATAAAAAGAAAAAAATAAAGAAAATAGATAGCAGTATCTCAATCTTTCTTTTGTGGATTTCCATCTATGGGTGTCTGATCCCCTGAGTCATGGGATAATATCTCCTTTTTAGAGGTAATGTATTGGGTTCTTAGCCTCCTCTTTGGATCGGATAACCATGGTTGGGAATCCATCGAATGTGTCATGAGCTTTTGTTTCCTATTTTCTTCATTTTTTCATGCTTTTTATTTTTCATTCAGTTTCATTTTTTTTCCTTTGTAATTTTCTGTTAGTTTTCTTTAATAAATAAATTAATTAATGAATTCTTCTTTCTCAAGTGTTTTCCACCCATTTTTATTATCATTTTATTCTTCTACATCTTATCTTCTTCTTATTATTTTCATAATTCAAACATTCTCTATATATTATATTTATTTTATTTTATTATTTCCTCTCCCACTTAGTATTCTATTATTATTTTATTATTCTTTATATCTACTTATTCCATGTTTATTTTATTAATATTCTTATTATTCCTTTATTATTTTTATTATTTCATTTTATTTTGTAATTTTATTCCTCCTCATTCTATTAAGTGATCTATTACCCTCAACAATGAGGGGATGACCTCAGGGTTGGACTGGGAGAGGTCAAGGTGTTCTTTAATTTTTAATTAATGTTTAATTTACATTTTTGGTAGATTTGAGTGGCATGAATTGGTGTGAGAATATCCCCTAATCCATGAACTCAAATATATTTCTATTTATTTGTTTAAACTCTTTCTCTATATTTATTGGTTAGATATTTACATGATGGAGTTGAGCCAATCAATGAAGGAAACAACATAGATAGAGATGGGTCTGGGAAGATGTCACACCCTTGACCAAGGTGTGTCATCAACCATTATTACAAGAAGAGGTGTAATTAAGATTGGTTAGGAATTCAAGATTTCAAAATTTATAAATAAAAGAATATTAATTCACCCTATGATTTCATGATTGGACTATCAAACTAAAATAAAACAAATAAAGTAGAATAATAATTAAAAAACATAAACCAAGTTCTTTCTTCCATAACTCATTTTTTTTAGAATTTCTTGTTAGTATAAGTTTCGATTCTCATGTCATTTCAACATCCCAAAAATTAAAAAAAAACAAAATTCATATTTCATTATTTTCATAAAACATTAAAAAAAAAAAATAGGTATACCTAGGTGATTTAGAATTATTGAGTGAATGAACTGAGAAGCTCCTCAAATAAGACGACCCTTTTCAGCCACTGTGTTTCAATAGGAAAATAATTTTATTTTTCCACACCCCACAATATGATTCCATCAAAACCAATGTTGTTTACATAGATATAATCATTGTTTTCGTTAATTTTTCTATTTTCAAATTTTATAAAGGTTTCATTTATTTAACAAAAAAAGAAAAAAACATAGAAAAAATATTTTTCCTTTATGTCTTAAAATGACCATTTTTTTCAATACATGCATTAATTACCTACAAGTGAAAGAACAAGAAATAGATTATACTGAGGATATATTCCAATTAAGATTTTATTCTCTATTAATAATGGTAATGTAAAAGAAAAGAGTAATATAGAAAGACATATTTCCTTAATATTTGATGAGCATTGTTGATGAACTTCGAAATGACTAGAAAAGATTCGAGTCCAAGACAGAGGTGCCACTAGTTTTCCCCAATTTCACTTAATACATCTAAGAAGATGAGTCCAAACTCAAGGAATAGAAATACACCAAAATTTTTAGGAACCATATACAAGAATACCATGATAATATAGAGTGGGTCCATGATGAGGAAAACTTGTCTGCTGATCGAAGTATGGGAGATTAATAAGATCTATATGACTTATGGAATGAGTATGTGGTACAAATTTATATACCCAGTCACTAAAAAGTATAATATCTGGTACCATTACATATCACTTTATCTTTAGAGGAAGAAACCAACAAAGTAGTGGAATTTTAAGAAAAGATTATGGAGCTCGGCTGTCTACATCAACTTGCTACCATCCAACTCCAAGAGGCATTCACCATTGTAGAAGATATTAAAACTAAAACAATTTAGGGATTTGAACTTATATCAAACCCTATTTAATTTTATTTTATTCATTATGAATTTAGTATTAATTCCCACTACTTTTAATTTTCATATTCATAAAATCTATACTATAACTTAGATGAGTGTGAATAAATAAAAGATACACATGTTGAGGAACACATGGAATTATCTATTTTTATTAAACATATATTTTAGGAGGCCCGAGAGGAATTAAAAGTTTTTAAGCTTGATGAAATGTAGATAGAGGCATCTCATATTGAAATGGAGAGATTACTTATTAAAAAACAAATTTAAATTTTATTCAAGTAAAAATACATTCTTATTTTCACTTAGATTATTCAATTCTTGAAGCCCATGTTGAGACAACATTGGAAAAAGGGAGGTTTTAAAAGAATCAACAAAATAAGAGAATGATTTTTACTTCATCCTACCCTCTTCATGAAATATATACATAATTATGAAGGGATGTATCTAGTATAATCTATCCACAGATCATTTCTCACCCAAAAAAAGAAGAAACACAAGATAGAAAAATCCACATGTGGTGGTTCAAATCTAATAATATTCATCCACCATAAAACTTTCGATAATAGCTCGTAATTTCATAGGGAGTGATTAAAAATTAGGGGCCTCTTGGAGGATCATATCAATATTTATCTTTACATGATTTCGATTAATTTAGATTTCAATTTCATTCTTAGGAGTAGTACATCATGCAGCCCACTCCCTCTTATCCTTTTGAGATTAAATGAAATGATATTTGTAAATAATTGAGTAATTCTCTATTTATTGGTTCATTATGGCATAAGGAAGTCTGAATTAGTGGAAGAAAAGAACTAAGATTCATGGTAAATGGAGTTCACTTTTATTTTTTATCTTTTAAACACTCTACATTTCTATGAAAAAACTTGATTTGAGATATAAAATGAAACTTACATGACCATGATTGGATTTATGATTTAATTAACTTATCTATAAGGCGTGATTTTCTTAGGAATCATGTGATTCCTTGTTTTAGGTTACAATTTTAATGAAATTTAATGAGTAAAATGGAAAATTAGATGATTAAATTGAATTGTGGATATTAAAATGAGGATTAGTTATTTAATGGAATCATTTCATTCATGTAAATGAAATTTCCCAAAAAAAATTATGACTTGAATTTATAAAATTCATTTCAATTGATTTTTTATTATTATTCTTTCCTTGAGTGATTATTTAAAGTTATAATTCCCATTACTGAGAGGATTTCTAGACCATGTACTTCCTATTTAATCTTGAGAATGTTTCTTGAGTGATCTTGGGACATGTCACTAACTAGAACATGAATTTAAAATTTTCAAAGCTATAAATGTACAAAAACACGTTTAAAATTATTGAGTAATGTTTTGAAAATACATTATTCTTAAAATTACACCTTTACAACAATCCTGGTTTAGACCATAGGAACCAAGAATGACCTTGTTAAAATTGATCTGTGTTTCAATACTTTTTTACCCATTCCTACCATACTCTTAGTAATATCATGTTATTTTAAAGTTGAAGTATGGGGGAATGGAATCATGAATAAATGGATAAAATATATTTTAAGGAAGAAGTATAGGGGTGATATATACGGGGATTAAGAAATTTTGTTAATTCATTCGTTGTACACTTTATTATTTTTTCCCCTCTTAATAAAAAGGAAAGGAAATGAAAAAAAGAACCAAAAAATGAAAAAAGTGTTTGTGATTTTGTAAAACCAAAAATCACCACTACTAGACATATTATTTTTATCATATGTGGTTAGGTGGTGGATGTGAGGTTTTTTCTAAACATAACATTCTTAAAAGAATAAAATGATGAAAATCTTATTTGAAAAAAATATATATAAGTAGATAAAAAATCAAGAGGGTGAAATAATCATTCATTATGCTTACTTTGATTGTGACCTCATTTTGCGTTTGGGGAAAGTAGGGGTTGTTATAATTTTAAGGGGATAATGCACTACACTTTTATTTTTGATATCATGCTTTATACTTTAAGAGTTAAACCACCACCCTGAGCCTTAATTTTTAAAAACATAAAATCCAACTAACCATAAGCCTTAGAGTCATTAGAACCTTAACTGAAATCCCTCATGATATTATCACTACAACAAAACCGTCCATTACCGGTGGTTTTGTTTCATATAGCGGCGGTTTAAACCGTCGCTATATGGTTTGGTGGCAGTTTACAGAAACCGCCGCTAAACTAGGCGTCAGCAATCTATTATCGGTGGTTTTCTCCATTTCACGGTAGTTTAAGGTAAGCGCCATATATTCCTCATTTCGTGGCAGTTTTTGTGACTTTAGCTGCTGTTTGACGGGTTCTGGATATTTTTTTATTCGCGGAGGTTTTGACCGCCGCGATATTCATGCATTTGATGCGTCGATGTCGCAGCAGTGAAAACCGCTGCTAAATATAAACTGATTACATTTCACAGTGATTATAACCACCGCTAATGCTGACCAATAAAGCATTAGTGGTGGTTAAAACCGCCGTGAAATTCTGACCATAAAAAAATGCAGTTTTGCTTCTACTTCCCCACTACCCTAAAAAACAAATCAAACTAGAAAATGGAACAGGAGACACCATACAGACAAATAAAATTTTATTTCTAACTTGGTATCCCCAACATGTTGAAATAGGAGACATCATACAAACAATCGACCATAAATCTATAGTGATAATAATCAATAATGGATCTATAGGGAATCATGAAATCCATTCCAATAATTACATCATACAGTTACATGATGGGAAAGAATGAATTCAATATAAAAAAAACATTTTCCTATCTGATGGAGAAAATAATTCCATCAGTGAACAATCATTGATCGAATAACCAATGAGGTTTACAGATCCTTAATGACACATAAATACACTATATCAAGGGCCAGAATCTTTAGAAATGTATCAAATATAACATTGTATGATGCACTTGTGTCAAATAATGTAGAATCTATAGTAGAGGTTACTAGATTAGTACCTCAAACAATAGATGAATTTGAATTATGCTCCCTATAATATGTTTAACATCATTTAGTTTTCCCATACCATGACTCTATGCTATAACCTGACTATTCTGAGTGGGATCACATTTCATGCACATTAATTCCTGAGTCTAGTATCAACTATGTCGAATACCACCTTGGCCTCAGCAGTATGTGTTATTATAGATACATCCCTACTAAAAATTAAGAGGACCCACATAATAATGTTGAATATGTAAAGATCTTATCCCACTAGGAGGAACTGGTGGAAAAGTTTTGAAGATGTGCAAGATATGACCCAAACTCCTATAACCTCTGCATTCAACTAGATACACCGTATGTTGGGAGAAAAGATGTTTATCTTCTATAAATCTCCTCATATTGTGTTAATGAGTCACCCAAATTATGGTAGAATAGTTGTGTGTCTTCCCTTTAACCATTTTTAGAATATTCTATGTGACCTCAGTGACCAGAACATGCATATTTTCTTATTTTATTGTTGGAGAATGTGTATGGGCCTGATCTTTTCCTCCATTTCATATAGGCATATACCGATGTTAATCAAGTCAGTGGGAAAGGATATGGGTATTCCCTATATTTTTTACCAAAATATTCTTGGTGATTTATTTGAATAATACTAGATTATACCGACAAGCTTAGTAAATGTGGGAAAATGTGTCCTCTTGCTCATAGTTTGCCACCATATTTAGTTAGTGGGATTCTTTGGAGGGTATAGATGTAGGGCCATGTTCTTGGTTGATTTTTCACTACCCTCAGTGGGTTTTCATGACTACCTAGGTTTGGGAGACTTAGGTCAGACTCCCAAGGTAAACACACACATAATATAGAGGTTTTATTTCTTTGTAGCATTGGTGATGGTGGATGCTAGAAGGATCCCTTTATAGGGTCCCTTATGCTATCTAGATGAGTACATCAGTGACCTCTTGATCAACCTCCCTAGATAAGGGAGGAACATGTTATTTCCTTCCATGGATATGACCATGAAATGGTTTGAGATGGAAACTATTTACAACAAATTATGTTCCACTAGTCATTTTCTAGTAGACATCTAGTAGGTATTTTTGAGATGAATGGATTTTTTAGCTTCCTATGAAGATAGAAAGGTACCATTTAGGTGTGACTCCCAAACCAGTGAATTTGAGACCCAATGTTGAGGGTGCAAGGTTGATAATAGAGCCCTAGTTTTAAATGAGGATCCAACTTGTGCAGTAGTCGAAGCATATGTGTTCTTAAAGTATTAAAATTTCATTTGGATCAAAGGGGTTTCTAGTTGAAAGTTCCAGAATACTTATGAGAAACATTTACAAGAAATCCTCATGAAATAAGCATATCAATAAATAAATACATGTATAATCAATTGTATTGGATCCATGTTTGTCCACATTTCATATTTTGAGAGAGAAAAAGGAGCCTAACATGTGGGTGACACATGCATTTTGTTTAAGGTTCCATGTTAGGTTCACCATTTTTGTTTCCAACTAATTTTATTGGTGAGTATATGATTCGTATCATATAATTAGGCTAAAACACATTCCCATCATCCTCTTATGTTTGGTCTCTATACTGCCTACTAGGTTCCAATTTATATAACCAGAACAAAATAACAAAAGGATCACTCTTTAGTCATCCAAAATCTCGACTACCAATTCAAACACAGGCCTAAATGGAATGATGTATACCACACTCGAGAAATCAAGACATAAAATGAAACATCATAAATCAAAAAAATGCATAGAAGGAAACATGAGAAATCAAGAAAATGTTAGGACATGGAAATGTTTGGTGGAAACTATGTTCCATACATGTTATATATACAAACCAACCATTCTCATATTTGTTCAACACATCAACAATACTACTACTCATGGTCCGATGATGCATCGTCACCCTCTCCACCTCCATCTCCACTACCTGCTTCCACCTGTAAGAACATTATATTGAAAATTAAATATTGTTGCATATTTATAATTAAACTTAAAACCAATAAAAGTTTTAAAACTAAATGATTTTTATTTTTTTTGATTTACCTGCTCACCACTAGTCGATGCACTACCACCGGGGGCATATATTCTCATATGCTGATGTATTTCAAGCAACTCTTTCTGCAAAGCAGATATTTGATCCCCCTGCTGGTGAACTGTGTTTCGTAGAGAATACATCTCCCTCTAAACATCTTCAGGTATGAAATGAATATAACCAGGAGTAGATGTAGCTGGAATCCCTGGTGGCCTGCCAAAGACCTCATATGGTACGGGTCCCAAACCCATCCCGCGCACTCTACCAGGATACTCCTTCCTAAGGACTTTAGCAACCGGGTCATCCTGGGAGACTGAGTAGGATTACCCAAGATTGGAATCCCATATTTCTTTAATTTTTACCTATAAATAAAATATCAATATATATTAACACAGTAAAAACTGATAATAAGTTATTATAATAAAAAATTGACTTCATACCCCAACTTCTTTGGCAGGCTCATTAACAAAACTTCCATCTGTTTTTTTATAAACATCCAACCATAGTTCAGTTCGGGATGCTTCATGCCCTAAACTCTGTGACTGCATTAAACAAAGATAAATCAACAATTTAATATGTAAAATAGATAATATTGTCTTATAAATATTTAAACTAATTAAAATATTACCAATGAAATTCAGCTTCTAGAAAATCTTTTTGAGCCCGCAGTGTGAGGGATGACTTGCTTTGCCCGGTTTGATGAATTCTATCTTGAGAGATCCTAAAATAAATAAAATTCAATTTAACAGTAATGTATTCAATTTCATCTCCTCTTCATATACATGTATAAATGTAAAATGAGGATAATATAATAATATATATTTCAATACCATCCTCTTCTCATCACGATGTCTATCGACAAAAACTTTCCACTATTCTTTCGGTACCCCACTGGGTAGCTTCTCATACATTTGTTGCATGGTCAATGAAGTATCATTGACATCACACCACAACCTCCATTTGAAATCTTTCCATTTTTTACCAAGATTTTTCAATGTACACTTCTGTGCTATCACATCAGCAACGTTAAAGTGGAAGAACATATGTATACAGAAATTCATTTTGAACATATTAGTAAAATGACATTCAATTAAACCATAAAGTAATAAAATTACCTTTATCTGAGAATCAAAAACTTCATTTTTCCAGTTTGGAGGCATATGCCTCCAATCATCATATGAAATAGGCAGGAAAATGGGCTCTGCTGCTAGTTGACCTATAATCTGGACCTCGCGGCGTCATCCGTCAGGACCCCATAAGAATCAAATGGCACGACTATCTTCTCACCATTCATGCTCCAAACATCTGAACTTTTTATGTGTTTTTCCACGGTTGCATTTTTTTCATCTTCAATGAGAAAAAAATTAGTATAAACAAAATGAAATAAATTTATTTAATTAAAATTTGTACCTATGACTGTGACCCTCCAGAATGTTCGTGATGAACTGGAAGGGGCGTGTCGCTGCCCCACTGTTGAGGATCCTGTAGGGGGATTCAATGAATCATCCTCTAATGAGACATCCATATATGGTGTCATAGATGGTGTAGGGGGAGATGGTGCAGGGGTGTAGGCAGCTGGTGCCTCAGATGTCGTGGGGACAGACGGATCGTCATCTTTCGCAAGACTAGATGAAATAGTGTACCGCTTATTCCTTGGAATTCCTGTCATTTAATCAAATAAAATTAAGTTAAGAATATATATTTCAAAAAAAATTATGCAGAAAAAAAAATAAAAATGATAATAGAGGTCCAGTACTAACAAACAAAATATATATAACAATTATAATTAATTACTACAGAAATGAAAAAAGTGGTTGATGAATGAATAAATAATTGTACAAACAATCATTTTCCCCTTCAATCATGTCGGTTTCCTACTCCATTTCTTCATCCACTTCATTCATCCTTGCTAGACTAATATTTTCAATATCATGATGGAAAAATAATTCTGCTTCCTATTGTTGATGAAATTCAATTACAGAGGTCAAATCTTCCACTTCATCACTCATATCATACAAATCTCTTTGTATTACGTGAGTAACTACACTCCACCCTTCATCCACAACATCATTCACATAATATTCCATTTTTTCTTACGATGCTAAGATATATGGATCATGTAGTTCACGATCACCAACATCCATCAAGTAAGAGAAGTTTACAGAAGTAAATTGCAAGGAATATATTTTAACACCTCTGATAATATCGACCCATTTTCATTTGAATAAAACAATAGAAAAATGACCATGGTAGTTTAATTCAATAATATCATGCATCTTTCCATAGTATCCCACTTTAGAAAATGAAAATATACCACTATTCTGGGTTTTCAAACCCACTTCTCGATCGACTGTACGAAATCTAAAGTCATTCACATTATAAGCGTCGAACTTTCTAACTTGTTTTATAGGACCTATAGCAAGAAACTTAAAATATTCTGATAATTTTGATCGAGTATCAGTATTCATGATTTGAAAAAAGAAATATAATTTAATATATTTACAAATTGTATGTGTCAAACTAATATTCGTATTTATTTCAATATTTATAAACTTACACATCGTGAAAACCATTCTACCAGCTCTTTATTCACAGATTTCTTTATATCTTTCTCATTTCATGTTCGGCCTCTCATTCGTCTCTTTGTTTGTATCCTCAACTCTTCAATAAAGGGATCTGCAATTTCACTATTCAGCAGCATATATCTATGTTCCTATAATAATTCCAATTCTGTCAGTGTCACATATGAGGTCCTCCCAACTGATCGGCCAATAGAAGGAAATATTTTTGATTTCTGATATATTTGAGATTGAGTTGATGTGTCGTCAACACATACAACTTGATTAAATCTTGTCTCAATATCATCCAAATATCTGGAAAAAAAGGTGAGACACTCCTCGGCCAAATATCCTTCAACAATAGAGCCTTCTAGTTGAGCTTTATTTCTCATGTATGCTTTCAAATGCCCAAGATATCTGTGAAATAAAATAATAATATTATGCATTTATTTAAATTCCAAAAAAAAATTACTTAACTGGAAACATATAAATAAAATACCTCTCAATTGGATACATCCATTGATAATGAACAGGGCCTCCTAATTTAGCTTCTTCAACCAAATACACAGTTAAATGCATCATGATAGTAAAAAACGATGGAGGAAAGATCATGTCCATTGCACAAAGGGTCAATAAAAACCTCTACTGGAGGTTGTCAAGCTGAAATGGATGTAGAAATTTCTCACATAAATGCCTGAAAAATGTGTAGAATTGGAGTACAACAGTAGTAACTTTTTCAGGTAATGATGTACGCAATGACAATGGTAGTAACTGTTGTAACAAAATATGTGAATCGGGACTTTTCAATCCATATAACTTACGATTCTTCAAGTCAAAACACCTCGAGATGTTACTCGAATACCCATAAGATACCTTCACGTTCTTTAAAATTTGAAGTAACGTATCTTTATCCCTATTTTTCATTGAAAAAATGGTCGGAGCATACTTTTCATTCTCATCTGGCCAGAGATCACGTTTTATGTTCATTACTTGTAAGTATTTGCAAGCATTGAGATGATCCTTTGACTTTCCATGATCATTAAGTAATGTGAAAATCAAATTATCACATACATTCTTCTCAATATAAATCACATCAAGATTTTGGTGCAACAAATTAAATTCCCAATATGGAAGTTTGAAGAATATGCTTTTCTTCTTCCATTGTTGCGTTCTGATTTCACTTGACGATGCACTTCGCACTCATTTTCCACTATCATTAAAATGATGAACCTTCCCAAATTTTGTTTTAACATTTTCAAGTTGTTTTAATATTTTAGAACTGGTTAAAAACTTTGGAGGTAGTCTACGATCAATGGAACCATTAAATTTTGATTTATTTAGCCGAAATCTATGAGATGCATCAAGAAATATTCGATGGCACAAGAAGCACCATTTTTTACTATGAGGTATCCATTTGGGATTGAAATCAATGTTACAAACTAGACAAGAAAAACCTGTATAAGTGTTCCAACCAAATAAATTCCCAAGCCCATGGAAGTCACTAATGGTCCACATTAAAGTAGCATTCATTTTGAACATTGTTTTAGAAGAAACATCAAATGTCTCAACATCGCTGCTCCATAACTCCTGCAATTCTTCAATCAAAGGCTACAGGTATACATCAATATCATTTACAGGCATTTTTTTTCCAGTAATAATCATCGAAATGATAAAATATGTTTATTGCAAACACATCCACGGAGGTAGATTATAAGGGATCAAAACAACTGGCCAAATGCTATAACTGGTACTCAAAGTCCCAAATGGGTTGAATCCATCGGCAGCCAATCCCAATCGAACATTCCTAGGATCATCTGAGAAATCTGGATTTAATGAATCAAATGTCTTCCACGATTGGGAATCTCGTGGATGTCTCGTTAACCCATCATTGTTATTATCTATAGAATGCCACTTCATGTGTTCGGCGGTTTTTGATGACATGAATAATCTTTGCAATCGAGGGTTCAAAGGAAAGTAACACAAAACTTTTGAAGGTGTGTTCATTTTCTTCTTCTCCATGAAATTATGTTTAGTCATACTTCCAACATCACACTTTGACTACCATCTAGAAGAATAACATTTCTTACAATTCTATCTACTTGAATCCTCTCCCCAATAAAGCATACAATCATTAGGACATGCATGTATTTTTGTATAATTCAGACCAAGCTTGTTAACAACTTTTTTCATATCATAAAAAGATTATGGGATTTTTTTTCAGGAAATTCATCACGAATCAATTCCAATAACATGGAAATTGCCTAATTTGTAATTCCACATAGACATTTGATATTGTAAAACTTCAGCAGAAATGAAAGCTTTGAATATTTCAAACACCCACTATACAACTCTTGATTTCCATCATCAACTAAATCATGAAACACATTTTCCTCACTGAAGTTTTCCCTTACATTTAGCTCCACAGAATCAATAGGAGGATCCAATGATATGTTACAATCTTGATCTGCTTGTGTTACAGTCTCAAAAACATCACTTGTCACGTTGCAATTTGTAGCACCCTCTTATGGTTGTTCTGATATGTTTTGATGCTCATAGTGGTGTCTTGCAGTGCCGAATGCATCATTTATGAGGTTTTTCATTTCATTTTCCATTGTCGACGAACTTGGGACCTCATTCTGTGGATTAACATCAGTCCTCAATCTTTCTGTATTGTTCGATTCTCCATGCCAAATCCAAAACAAATATTGATCAAGGAATTTCTTCAGTATTAATTGTTCATAAACTTCATCTCTCTTCAACCATGTTCTAAATTTACATTTAGGACATGGACATATTATTCTCCCTTCAACGGATCGATTAGAAATTGAAAAAACTAAAAACTCATTCAAACCCTTAATATATTGATGTGTGTTCCTCGGTAATGTGATCTAGCTTTTATCCATGTATATCACAATGTGCCTACACAATAATAAAAAAAATTAAAACACATAGTTACTAACAAATAGAGAAAGAGTTCCATATATACGATAGTGTAAGATTACATAAACATAATATAATAAAGATGACCCGTTGATCATAAAGTATTCATAATATAATAAAGATGATTCATTGATCACATTTACCACTTACTTAGCATGCCCAGAAAAACCGAACAAGTCTGGTCCCTAGGAGACAGCATCAACACCTCATTGAGGAGCAGTAAGAATATCGAGTTACACACTTATCATAACACTGTCAATCACACATTTATGTTGCCTCAAACAACACCCCATTGAAAGTGATGTCATTGAACACACCAAATATGCAGGATTTTCATACCATTAGTACAATGGCATTACTAGAAATATTTATCCCTTATATGACACCCTTTAAGACTTATCGCAGGCTAGCTTGGGTACCTGGATTATGGGTAGCCTAGGTCAGTTCATGAAAATTGGTCATGTTTCATCACTCTTTATGTTTTTCAATCTTTTCACTATCTATTTGAATTTACCTCTCTCTTTGAATTTGATAGTGTTTCTTATTTCCTTGAATTTTGAGAGACCTTTGTTATTCATTATATCATTAGGTTTTGCAATTTTAATTCATCCAATTAGATTTCCATAGTGGGGTTCTCATTAAAATCTCTTTTAAAAACTAATGAATGATGTATGTTATTTTCACTTAAATATGTTTTGTGTTTAGTACTATAAAAATTTATCTTTAATATTTCAAACAACTCATATTAAAAAATAATAATGCAAACCATAAAATTTGGATTTCATATAATACAAAGGACATGTCCAATTTTTAATTCAAACATTTATGTATATTTCAAGTCCTAAGCTCAGTTAATTTGAAGTAATTATTTAGAAATGAATTTACAACTTTAACACAAACTATTATACTTAATTCAATCATAATAAATTTAAAATATTTAGTAAGTGACACTAGTTCAGAACTTATGAAGATCTTTGCTAACATGTTTGAGAATCCCATGGTGATAAATAAAATGTTCTTACTAAAGATATCATTTGTCATCCATGAAATCTTCTAAGGTACCAAATAGTAGCCAAAATAGGGTGAGTATAACTCAGTATTCCACCACCAATGGTGTCTGAACATGTCTAGTCTGAGCATATAGTGTATGCAGTAAAGTGATAAACAAGGGTGTTAAAAAAATATGGGTTTCATGGGGTGGGGGGTAGGGAAGGGTCGTGTTTTTTAAAAAAAAATATGGGTTTTGCGGCGGTTTATTAAAAACCTCCACGAAACCTTTCGGCGAAAATGTTTATCGGTGGTTTTGTGAACCGCCGCCACAAAACCGCCGCTAAACCCGGTTTTTATTGTAGTGTCACCAGTATCCATTTTTCTTCAATATATTTTAATTATATATTTATTTATTATAAAAAATTGTTTCATTATTCTAGTGTTAATGTATTATTACTATGGTAAAATTTATAATGTTTTTTCAATCCTTATGGTTGATGCCTAGAAAACATTGAAATCCAGCCCTAGCCATTTCACATTCCCGCGATGGTATGCAGAAACCATTGAAATGACCATTTTGGGATCCCTATGGATTACCACTAGAACCTTATGTGTTCACTCCCTCTACCATGGTATTTTAACCATAATCTATGTCACAGTGAAAAATATCAATGTTGAAATGCCTACTGAAATTGTCATTTCACCTTGAAACCCCCATATTTCATTTTCACTACCAAAATAGAATTTTTTTTCATAGTTATCATAGAATTAAAATTTATTTATTATAACTTATTCATTCCATTGTATTCAAATGATATCTAAATATAATCACAATCATCAATGGAGTATCTTAATAAACAAGTCGAAGCATGCATATAATGTGAAAGTTATCAAAACAGAACACCATATGATAGAATCGTGTCTATAATAGTATTAAAAATATCTATGTATGACCAATGTTATATTTTTCATGTCTCAATTGATATCATATCATAACTCTAACTTTATTTATTTTCTTCTTAATGGGAATCATTAATCTCTAAGAATCATAAACTCTTCCAATCATCAAGTGCATTTTAGAAAGATTTTCCATGATTGTAGTTTGTGATGACCACATATGTGATAATTGGAAAAGCATGGTACTTTTTATATTTTATAAATTTTAATGATTAAATGGGTCTCTTGGTGATTTGGTTAATATGTTTTATTATGAAGGGTTATTCAAGTACCTAAAAACATGATATTAATAATGAATCAAGAGGAGAACACACAAGATTAGAAGATGCACTATAGCCCAAGTCATGCTAATATGGTATAAACACCCATGAAAAAATTCAAGATAAACTGCTTTGGAAACTTCCAAAAATACCACTACCACCAAATATATGTGTTGGTGATAAGGTAAAATACATCATTATATCCATTACCCCTCTTTTTCAGAACCTATTAAGACAACCACTATAAATGAAAAAAATCACAAATTTAATGTAAGAGGAAAAAAACCATTAGAGAATTAATATTGAATTTCATTGAGGGAACATTCTAAGAAATAATGTTATTCATAAGAGGACATATCTACCTTAAGTGCACCACCTTGACCTGATGTAGTCCCTCAACTTGTTTGAGTCAATACGTATTTTATAATCTGTCCAGGCTATGATCGAGATATCTAATTAAATTCCCCCCATATTGATCCTTAATATTTCCCTCCCCAGTATCATTATAAATTCATTCTTTATGAAAAAACCATTCATATTAGATCTAAAAATAAGGATAAGAATCATAAAGTCACTCATACCCTAATAACTCAATTTGAATCCATTCAATATCAATGTGAAAAAAGTACACATATAGATTAAAAATTAATCTCACCCAAGATGGCCGCGGGGTCGCCGGATGGTTGGGGGTCGCGGGTCACCGGATGGGGTTGCCGGATGGTTGGGGGTCATCGGGGCTGGGGGGTTAGGGGAAGAAGGGAGGGTGTGGGGGTTGCCGGACGGTTGGGGGTCGCCAGGGCTGGGGGTTAGGGGAAGAAGGGAGGGCGCGGGGGTCACCGGATGGTTGGGGGTCACCGGGGTCGGGGGGTTAGGGGAAGACGGGTTCGTGATCGAGGGTTTGGGGGAAATGCGGGGTGGGGGGTAGGGAAGGGTCGTGTTTTTTTAAAAAAAATTGGGTTTCACGGCGGTTTATTAAAAACAGCCGCGAAACCTTTCGGCGAAAATGTTTAGCGGCGTTTTTGTGAACCGCCGCTAAACCTGATTTTATTGTAGTGTATGTGCCTTTTTTCTTTAAAAAGTGGAGAAAGTAGTTCCTTTATAGGATTATGGATAAGGATCATGTTCTCATGATATGATCATAACTCCACTTGAATTTCATCATGATGTGTGGGATTCAAAAGGGAGGTAGATCATGATTTTTCATGTTTAATAATTATGAATTAAGGTACTTGAATGTATGAAAATAGAATTTTTTGTAAATTTTAAAAGGAAAGAAAATTAAAATGAATGATTTGATTGATTCTTTGAAAATTGAGAAATTAAATTGATATTTTCTATAGATTTTTGAAAATTTTATTTGACATTGAAAATTATTTGATTTTATTTCTTCTAGATTTAAATATTGATAACATCAGTTCCCTCTTTAATTTATTTTTGAGATTTTATTATTAAGTAAAATCATCATTTAAGTGTGGGTGTATTTAACAGACCTAAATTTAGAGTATATTTTTGATCAATTTTCAATGATTTTTTAATCAATTTTCAATCATTTATGTTTTTATTGGTGTTTAATTTGGAATTTTAATTTTCAAACTTTACTTGTAAAATATTTGTTTGAACTTGTACATATAATATCCTCAAAACTTTTAGGTGTTTATAAAAAAATTACCCATCAAGCTTGTTAGCCCTCAATCAACTAAGGCCAAGTCACATAGCCAGCCCTTCATAGGGTTAACCAACCAATAGCCTAGTGGGAAGTACATCTTGAACCATATTGGTGCATTGGGGAATCAGGCCTGTGCATAGGTGGCTATGGGGGATCAATCCCACAGGATGCATAGGTAGGTCAACACCCATAGGATTTCATAGGCATGTGGTGGTTAAGCCATCACAATTGTGAGAGGAAGGCCTCACTGGGACGCGGTGGTGCGCAGTGGCGGGTGGGGGTCCTCCAACCCTAAAATGACTTCAGTACCCATGGAGAGTTGCACCTTTCATTATAAAAACTCCACTCTCTATTGTGAGATTTGATGTTGTAAAAAAAATTAACTGATCTTAACCCAAAATCCACCATTTCACCTTAGACCTACCTCAATCACCTTTAGACACACCATTATATTGTGCACCATTACCTACAACCTTCTGTATTCACCATACCCTACTTTATCCACTGAGAATATCTATTACCACCATCGCCCAATGATCGATCAGAGATTCACACCACTACTTAGGACACATGATCACCATGAATCACTCTTGGGGCCTCTTTTTAGTTATTTGAACATCATTTTGAATCTCATCTGGCCACATCAAAGGTCAGATAAAGTAAGATAAACTTTGCTACTCCACCGTTTCTTCCACCATGCCACCTAGCTCTCCACTTCCATGTTGATATCCCACAGCCTATGCAAGCACCACTCTTGAGTTTCCACATCCCAAAACCATGAAAAAATGAAATTACTTCCATCCATTCCATGCATAGGGAATTTAAACACCTGAAATACTCTGGTGTTTCTATTTTTTTAAATATCACGCAGGTCTCAGGGGGGGATCTTCTTTGATTTATATTTTCAAAATCCTAAAGACGCTGATCTATGAAGAGTTTCCAAGGATCCATTATCCCTGCCTATATAATGATGAAGCTACTAATATTGAGTGGTATTTGACATTAGGAGGAGAATGCATCACCAAGGATAGGTTTTTATGATGTCGTTTCCTTTTTTTATTTTCTTTCATTTATTTTGTTTTATTTTTAGTTTAATTGTAATTTAAATTTTCTTATATTAAAAAAATCATGTATTTTAATTTAATGTGTTCCACCAATTCTTCCACACATTTTTTTCATCTTATTCTTCTTAATCTTCTATTATTTTTATTTTCTTATTCTTTTAACATTCTTATATATATATTTGTTGTATTTATTTTATTTTATTTTATTTTATTATAATATCATTTTAATTTCTTTTTGTTTTATTATTATTATTCTCACTATCTCTCTACTCATCCTCCTTTCTCATTTTTATTTTATTCTCATCCTTATTTTTTATTTTTATTTATTTTATTTTTATTTTCTATTTCTATTATTCTTCTCTTCTTTCTATCCACTAAGTTATCTATTACTCTTGATAATGGGAGGCTAAACGAAGGCCTGTCCCGGGGGGGGTCAATGTGTTCTGGAATTTTTATTAAAGTTTATTTTCAGTTTTTGATAGATGTGAGTAGCATGAATGGGTGTGGTGAATGTCCCCCATGAAATGAAACTCAATATATTTCAATTTTTTTAATATCATTTTCCTCTATCCACTCATTAGCCCTTCACATGATGGAGTTGATACAATCAATTTATGAAACAGAAATGATAGATCCGGGTCCTGTTAGATGTCACACCCTCAACCAAGGTGTGACATCAACCTTGATTATAGGAGGAGGTAGAATTTAGACAGATTTAGGCATTCAAGATTTCACAATTTATAAATAAAAAGGATTTTAGTTCATCCTGATATTTCATGATGGGATTATCAAACTAAATTAAAAAAAACCAAGGATAATAATGATGGAACCCAAAACTAAACTCGAGATCAAGTTCTTTCTTCCTGAAATCATTCTATTAGAATTTCATGTTAGTATAAGTTTATAATTTACATATTTCAAATATTTTCATTATTTATAAAATAATAAAAATATAATAATTTTTCATTGTTTTCATAAAATAATAAAAACAATAAAAATAATTAGTTTAAGTGAATTAGATTAAGTGAGTGAACAAACTGAGAACCTCCTCAAGTGAGATGACCTTGGTCAGCCTTTGTGCTGAACTAGGAAAATAATTTTTTTGGCCATTCCTTATGACCATCATGCATTAGGTATCATATTCCCTTATAGTTTAAATAAAGGAAATTCAGGAATTTTAATTTGATTGTATTGTGATACGAGAACATCTATCATGTGGTGACCTGATATTAGGGCTGTAATTAGACATTAATGATAAGATCCTAGTGTATGATATATTTGTATCCCCTATATCCAATAGGGAGGATATAATGTGATACTTATATAACTATATGTGGTAGGTACATAAATGACTAAAAATGAAGTCCTGTGACTTTTAGAGAAAAATATGTTATCTAGGGATAAATATAAATATTTCTAGTTTTGTTTTATAATGCCTTACTAGTAAAAGGATAAAGGCTAAGAACTAGCATCCTAGAGGATTTTATAGCTACTTATAGTTACCATGTTGAACTGGGAGGATGTCACGATGGACTGTGTGACATGGTTTACCCAGGACCCCAAGGATCTATGATGTTTTTTGGATGATTATTTATCAATTGATGAAAGTTTCTCACTTATTATTTATATGTAAAACTCAAACTATGGAGCTCAGAATACTTTATGACTATGAAATAGTAAACATACATGGAGTTACTTTGAGAATCATATCTTAAATAAATGCATGTTTTAATATGTGGTTTTGTCTTTAATTATAGAAGGACATAAGGACCTAGTTAATATATAGCATAGCATAAAATCCCTAGAGGGTCGAATAGATCGAACAGACAATTTTTTTACTAGAGGATATTACTTGGGATTACATCCTAGACTTTGGAGAATATTGGGATTGTCACCTAGCCTTCATTGAGTTCACATATAATAATAGTCACATTCCTTCAATTCAGATGGATCCTTATGAGAATTTTCATGGGCAGCCATTCTATTCATGAATATATCAACACGATGCTAGTGAGGTAGCTATTGTAGGGACCAATATGGTACATGAGACCACTAAGAGAGTTCATATAATCCAAAATAGGTTTATCACAACTTAGAGTAGATAGAATTCATATACTAACCATGTGGGGAGACCACTGGAGTTCACTATAGGTAATCTAGTTTTTTTTTTTTGAGTGAATCTATGGTAGTCCACCAATATTTGAGAAATTAAGGGAGGCTATTGAATTTTTATGTTAGACCCTTTGTGATCATATAGTTGGTTGGTCTAGTGGTTTACCATCTAGATCTTCCTTCTCATTAATAAGTTACGAATGAAGTGCTTCATCTATAATGATTCAGGAGGTACATGCCTAATCATATTATTATCATTGACTGTGAATACATTGATATGGAACCTAAGGAATCATTAATGTAATTCCCACTATGGATTTTAGACTAGATAAGGAAAGTCATATGAGGGATTTCGGTACCCCTTATCTATTTATTTTTGTGACATGGAAAAATCTAGGAGGAAAGTTGTGGTAGGAGACTAATATTTGAGTTGAGTGTCATGGGTTGTTTTTTCATGAATGATAGAGGAACTTCTTGAGGACTAGAATTCATTAAAGGGGGGTGGTGTATTTTAACATTATCAGTTTTAAAATTTTATAAAATCCCCTATCTTATATAATCAATAATTTATTTTTGTGAAAATATAATAAATTTTAATTTAATTTTTACCCTTATGTATAACATGGGTATCATGTAATGATACATGAAATTTAAATATACTTAGGGTGGTTTTTTGGAGTTTTATAAGGGTAACACCATATTTTTATGAGTTGCGTAAGGGTTTACCTTCCATAGTATAATGGTAAGGTGATATTCCAACCACTCCATAAAGGTATCTCTCTATTTCAATGTGATGTGTAAGGATAATCACATGTTTTAAAAGGATGAATAAGGGTTACACATTCTTAACAAGTTATATATAGTGTTAATCCATTACCCTCATATGATAGTACTGAGCAATGTAAGGGTAAAACCATGTTACCATTATGTAGTGCCCTTTTTAGGAAAAAATATTTCTACACCCCTATTTTTGTGTTCCCTTTTCACCACACAAATATATATTTTTTATAAATTTCCCAAGGGTGATAAAATTTTATTAAATTTTGTGTTTTTTATATTAGAAATAAAATATTTTAAATCTATTATAAGAATACTTATTCATCAGTTTGAACTAATTAATACAAAAATATGGTACAAGTGTAATTTTTTTTAATGAACCTTGATGTTGATGTATACAAATATGAGGTAGGAAGATACTTAACTCATATAGGTTGGGTATAAGATTATTTGGATGATATGATATTCTATGATGATATTCTAGACCATATAGAGTTTAATCACATGTGTTCTTATTTTGTCTATATTTTCCTCACTCGTGATATTTTATGTGTACCTATTTATGATCATCCATTTTACCATGTTTTATATATTGTATTTGTGTGTTTTTGTTCTTAGTAAGGTTACAAGTTTTCACATTGAATCCATAATGGAATAGTGGTCCTAGAGGAGGATAACGTTTAGGCACTGCATATGATATGATGATTGGATTGGGTTAGATGAAGTTGCATAATGGTTAATGTGACCTGACCTGGGAATGATATTCTATGTGATATAACCCATTAGGTGATAGTGGGGCATTATGTTCTATGTTACTAACCTAAGATACAACAATGAGGAATTATAGTCTATTCTGGTATGACCTATAGGCCTATGGACTATACTATAATTGAACAGTATCAAGGCTAGCTCTTACACTTGTTTCATTTCCATGTCTACACAATTTTTTTTGTAATATAGCCAAAGAAATTACAATTAGGTTTTATGGTGTCTTGGTTCATTCATGGATTATTGATGTGATTTTTTCCTTGTGTGTTATTTTATTTATTATCATTCTATACACTCATATTATTTTGTGCTCGTGTTAAGGATTCACTGGGGGTGTCTTATTGGGTTTTATTACTCCCACCCTATATAGGAAATTTTATGTGCATGAATATTTCTTATATAAGGTTCCAAAGTAATGGAATGGGTCCTGAGGTAGATAGTTTAGTCTTTGAATATGAATCTGGTAGAAGGTCTAGGATAGACTCTGAAAGATACCAAAGTTTTATTTATTTATTTATCTAATTCACTTATAATCTATTTTTCCTTACCACCATGGGATCTATATAATTTTTATTATATGACATGTATGATATATAACATCTTGATTATTTAGTTTCCCCATTTTATAATGATTATAATATTTTTTTATAATATTTTTTGTGAAAGGATGTGGTAATAAGGGTATAGTCTCTAAACTAACTTCGTCTAGACCCTTACTATTAATTTTCATCCTCTTGTATATATAGAGGTTAACAATAGGTCATTTGGAACTCTAGCTCATACCCAGTGGTACGGGTTGGGGTATTACACCTTATCGTCAATGTACACTACATGTTATCAATTAATTGTATTTTTTTAGAAATATATTGCAACTTTGTCCACCTTTGGGCTATGTTCGATTATTAATGGGTCATGAGTTATTTCCTAATAATTCATTGGTAAAAAAATGTATTGGTAGGGAGTGAAATGGTTAATATTTTTTGGGGTTTATCCTTGTCTTGTGAAATGGGCTCTATTATTTTTCAAACACAATTTTATTCACCTAAATTTTCAAATTGCCTAAAAAAATGTATCATATAGAAAATTTAATTTCAATGATCCCATATTATATGATATCCCCTAATTATATAATAAGTATTTAACTTATATTTTTGTGGATACTATGAGATATTTTTGATGGATATGAAACCTAAGGTGTTTCCCTCAAACAATATTAGATATGGAATAGTCTGGTAAGTTGGTGCAACTTCAACAGAGTGGACATAGCCTCTTAATGATGGTCACATGTTGTCATTATAATGCCATAATACACTCAATAATTTACTTGGCGTAGTATTGGCCTTTACATATGCTCAGTATTTGTTACCCAAAATTACATTGGCCATAACAGAAACCCATGGTTTCTTGTAATGATACATTAGTATATTGGTGGAATATCTTGTAAAGAAATGGGACTATGTTGTAATAAAGATATAGGCTTTAGGTTCCCAATTAACAAGGTGTTTTCCCACCATCAATTTATTAAGACCAATTTTTTTCTAACATAAATTTTACCATCATATTTTACATCTTACATAACCTATTAAACTATATATAAATACTTCAAAAAATAAATGAATTATCTCATAATCATTATGATTCAAATTACGTCTTGAATGAATGAGAATCTATGCATGTATAACCAAAATTAGATTTATTTTCCCAAACATAAAAAATCAAAAAAAATACTATTAACATCAATAAATAAAATAATATCACATTAAAGACCCAAGAAAAAAATAAAAATAATTATTTTTTGATATTTTTACTACCCTACACATGAGTGAATATTTATTACCATATAATTTCCCTCAAAATATTTCCCAAGGATCCTAAATCATATTTAGTTTCATTTGAGGGTCATTTAATATTAAATTAAGATAATTTATTTTACTCATAATTAACCAATGAACCACCTTCAATTATCCTAATACATCATATTCCTCATCTATAATTTAGTTTTATTATCCACTGATACAACTCATATGAAAACCTAATAATTAAATTTTCTCCACCTTTATAAGGGTTGAATGTTATAGTCACTATCTATTTAACTTAATAACTAGTGAGTTACCCAATTGATTATATTTATTTAGATATGGAATGATCATTATAGTTATTTATTGTGTATTTTTATTATTGAACCTTAACATCCCTTATAGTAGGAATCCCCTATTGTTATTTGTAATAATAATTGAATGAGATAATAATAAGGGAAGTGGTCCCCATAAATTTCATTTAATATAAATTCATTTCATTTTTCATAATGGAACCCTATAAAAAAAGTATCTCCAAAACTTTAAATGGAATCCTAATTATACATTTACTTTTATTTCCATGGAAATATATGATTTTATTTTCAGTTGGATCCTTGATGTGTTAATTTATTAAAGAATACAATTCACCAGTCATCATGATTAAATTTCATTGTTTAAAAGTTACATTATTATTACACTTAAATAATTTCATCTTATACAATAATGTAAATATTCAAAAAGTAGATAAAAATTTAATATAGATTTTTGACTACTAGAAAACAAATCAAAATAATTCACAATCATTATTCCAAATAGCATACACAACTAACCTTTCAATAGATATTATGTTTGATCATAAAACTATATGTATATATGGAGGTATTTTAAAATTTAATAAATCAATATGCTAATATAAAGGGGATATTGTAATTTGATCACTCACATTCCTTATTAGTTCTTTTAATAAGGTATTTGGTTTTAATTTTAAAATTAAAAACTTATGTCCTACATTAAAAAATGAATGCAATACACTTACTTGGTGAAGTTTTTATTATTCAAAAACTAATAAAGAAAGGAAAATATACTGGGTTGAAATAAAAGATTTATTAGTTTATAGTAATTATTTCGACTCTTTATACTTTTATTAATCAATCTATAATGTTGTAGATTTATGCACCTTCTACCCTTCAATATACAATATTAGCATCTAACCATTCATAGTGAGTGAATATCCATCATTTATAGAAATAATTACTGGTACATTTTCATTCACATCAACTACACTGGATTTTAAATATCTTATAGACTACAATACCCTTAGAAATAACTTCATTCGTGAATTTAATATAATTAAAAGTTGTTATTCCATGAGGTTATTTAATTGAAAAAATATTTTATAAATATATTTTTACTTTTCTTTTAAAAAAAATTCATTCTCATGTGATTTTATTTTTGAATATTCTAGTTCATTCATGTCAAATTTCCTATTAAAATTTTCACTCATATATTCCGTGTTGAAATATTTTACCACCTACAAATCAATTTATTCAATCACTACTGTAAAATTATCTTTTTTGAGGCTCCCAAGAATAATACTCCCCATTCCAGTGAAAAAAATACACATTAAAAAATGTATTTGATAAAAACTGAGACTTTTTAAGCCATATATATCATTATTTATCATAATTTCCATCATTTAAAAATTACATCTCATAATAATCATACAATAACAATAATAGAAGGTACAATGTCCTTGATAACTTCCTATATGATGAACTTATTTTTCAACACATCTTATGATTTCTCTATAATTTTTCCACAATAGACTCAGTTCTGAACATCAAAAAATTCATACTCATAATCATAACCTATGGAATGGAAATATAGAATTATGTTAGACTAAAACCTCATTATGGAAAACATATCATCATGTCATCAAGGATATGATCATAATCATAAGATAAAACAAGAGTATGGGAAAATATATTATTAAAAAAGAATATAAAAAAATAATATTATTCCATAAGTCATTATAGATGGAAATTTAATCTCAAATGAAAAAAATATATAACATGAGATAGTAATTATGATCCATGGAATGTAATTATATGTATATGGAAAAAATGTATCATCACCTTGAAAATTTTCATAATAAAGAACTATGAAAAAATATAAGCACATTGAATCATAAAATTGTGACTATATCCATGAAACCCAACCATATAGTTTGTGAGATTATCTTTGGAGGCCCACTGATTATTTTAGAGCCCAAAAATTATGTCCCGCCCTTTAGTTATAAGAATATCTATTTAATATCACCTTTTAATTTGTGGACATATCCAAGAAGGATCTCCTATTAATTTGTGATAATATCAAAGAATGACTAGGCTACATTATATATGGTGATATAAAACATTAATAAATGTATTTTAGGGTTGTATAGGACCCCACCATTCAATCACACATATAAAATCATGAAACTAGAATAAAAAAATTCATCAAATTATACTTAACCCAAGGAATTGAAATGGGTTTTACAACACTTTAATAATGGTTCCACCAAAATTTACCTTAACAATGCAATTAGTTGGCACCCAAAATTTAGTCACCTGAAAATATGATTAAATAGAGAATATAAATATTTATTTGATATAAATAATTTCCATTGAAATAATATGTTTCGAGAAAAGTGTAAATTAGAAGTGAAATTATTAAATATATTTTAGAAAATATTTTTAAAAATGTTGTTATATGATATGTTTATATCACATAAAATAGTTATCTTTTTAACTTGTTATGTGAAAACATTGAAAAATATTACATTTCAAATCAATACTCATAAATTATTACTTTAAAATATGTAAATTTTATTTATGGGAATGTGGAGTGGAGGGTAAAACATTTGATGGAAAACTAATTAAATATTTTAAATACCATTATTAAAAACCGACATAAAAAGGAGTTATAAAATCATCCATTAAAATGTGTAAAAGGGATAATTTAAGGACACATGAGATAAAAAATGTTGGGTTTCAAAGTATAGTAGAGAATAATTATAGGAAGATAAAAATAAATAATAGAATAAAAAGAACTAATTTTTAGAGGATGTAATTTATTCTAAACATTATAAACTTTTATAAATAATTGAATCCATCAAATAATTCCATTTAAATTATGGAAGAATGGAATTATAATTTCATCATATAATAGAAGAAAATGATATTGTGAAATTATATTTCAGAATAGAACAATTTTAACTCAATAAAATAAACTGAGTCAATAAAAACACATTTTCATTAATCCCACATAGTTAAACATGACATAACCACTAATAAAAATATTATCTTAATCACATGCACTACTACAAATATGGCTTATAATAGTGCTAAAAACGGCCTTTAACAGCGCTAAAAAAGCATTTTTAATCTCGGTGAAGATAAAGGGGGGTCCACTTTATCAGCGCTAAGAAAGCACTGATAAAGGTAATATTTATCAGCGCTATTTTCAGCGCTGATAAATGTATAATATATCAGCGCTATTGTGAGCACTAATAAAAACTACCTTTATCAGCGCTCAAAATAGTGCTGATATATTATCCATTTATCAGCGCTTAACTAGTGCTGATAAAGGCCAAAGATCCTATCCAAAACCAGAACCTGCACAGAACCGTCCCAGCACCTGCACACATTATAGCACTTGCACATAGTCCAAACAAAACCTGCACACAGCACACACAACACCCACACACAAAGCACAGAAGAACAAAAAATGATACATACATTTACTTGAAATCATGAATACAAAACAACACACTTATATATACATTTCAAACAATGTTTAATTTGGTTACAATTACATTTATCCAACAAACAGTTAAAAAACAATGATGTTCCATCCTTTTTGCATCCATCCGCTCTAAAAAATTGTCGTCCATGGCGGCAGTTTCTGAACAAAGCATTCGAACTGAGGAAAAAGATTTCACCTACATAATAAAAAAATATTATGTTAGTAATACAATAATGAAATAAAGAATGGGGTTGCTAAATGGAATTATACTAGTGAGGCACAAAACATAAAATAACCAATTATACTAGTGAGGCACAAAACATAAAACAAATATTATGTCCCCCCATTCCATAAAAAAGAAGCACCCCTACCCCCTTCCCCAGCACACCCCCTACACACTGCCCGCCCCCGAGCACACCCCCTACCCTTGCACACTTCCCGCCCCCTGAACACCCCCTGCCCCCTTCCCCAGCACACCCATGTCCACTACACTTCCCCCATGCCCATTGCACACCCCCCTGCCCACCCCTACATATTTTAAAATAACCCAGAACACCCCCTACCCCTTCCTTCTACCACTTTTCCCCCTTCCTCCTCCCCCAGAAAACCACCCCTGCCCTCTCACCCTGTCCCCTACACATCATAAAGAAAATACCTTGTATGGAAATTGTGCTCAATTTACATTATACACATCATATATATAAACACATTCTCATGTACTTTAATTCAATGTAAATACACATATATAGAATCTCTACATCTCATAAGAAAACCCTATTTAAAATTCACAAACACATTAAATCCATTTGAAAACACCCATCACACAACTTTCTCATTTCTTCAAACACATTTAAAGGACTTAAGCATGAAAATCCACAAGAAATACAACTGCATTCATTTTAAAAATAACTTTAAAGTCTATACACACCCCAAATTCCTTTGATAACACATTTTTAACCACACAAACATTTCATATAGTACACTTAGCAATCAAATACAGGATAATAAAATCATCATATAATGTAAAAGCATGGAATCACCTACATAAAGCGTGGAATCTTCCGAAATATGCTGGAAAACATAAAACCACACCTCCACAATACCTTAATAAGGACTGATTAAACATTAATATTGAATATATTTATGGAAACCCATGTTTAACTTGTGGTATTCCATGAGTTTAACATCCCACAAGGATAGAGGGTCATGATTTAATGTCTTACAGAGATGTAAGATCTGGGTGGATCAAAACACTTATAAAGGTGGATTAGGTAGGTACATCTCTAGGAGGGAGCACCTGGAATGTTTACCTGATAGATGGATCAAAACGCCCAATGAGGTCTGACCCAAGTGTGGTGCATCCCATAAAGGTAAGGTTTCTCATTTTGAAGAATTATTTGGACGCCACTAAAGGAAATACAAGAGGGAAAATAAGCGAAGGTGTACCCCAGTGAGGGGGTCACCATGGTTTACCATTGGTTGGGATTTAACCTCATGGAGGCTTCCTATGTACCCTATTTAGAATACAAGGATCAAAACCCATATATTTAAAAGAGGTATGTTGTGGGTATTACCCATGGTTAGATTCCCTTCACACTATAAATACTCTTGGTTGGATGAGTATGGGTCTTGTGGGGCTTATGCATTGTCAGATTCTCAGGTTCTTCCAAGAGTAGTAATGGTCTGAATGGGACATACGTGCTAAGATGGACCATGTGAATGGAATGATCCTTGTAAAGAGGCACAAGGCACAAAAAACATGTGGAGATGTCTATAAACATTATTTATGGTGTCCATGGGGATTATCAGACTCCCCATACCTTCCATAAACACCTCAAAACATCACGAGGACCAGATTCTACATGATGGTTCATCACAGGGTTGATTCTTTTGATGATGTACTGGTTTTTTGGGCTTGGATTTCATCTCAACCAGCCTTTCCCTTAATTGAATTATCCTGGGACACATATTTTGATTCCAAAAAATCCCTTAAAGATACTGATTATCTCATGCATCTACCTAGAAATAATTGTGCAAGTCAAATAACAACACATGTGCTCAAATACAAGTTCAAACAAACGAGATACAGAAAATGGATTTTGTTGATCCTCGGTGGTTTCGTCGTTCACCCCATAGGCACTGCACACCATCATGCCTTACTTCAATATTGATTTGTTCAAAGATCAATAATATGAATCCGAGGATAGAAAACATTGAGTAATAAATTAATATTTCAATACATCAGAGCATTATCAATTCACCAAATAAGGTTGGAGGATAATCAATGATCATATATAGATAACATAAGTGGTAGGAATTCACCATCATCCTATTTGTGTACAATCTTCCATCAGGTATGTTGCCCATTCGTTTCTAAACACATATATATAATCTTCTAAATATGAGTTTTTGCGACAGTCATGGTAGTACTGAAAAAATATAAATACACAAAGGATTAATAAATATTTTAAATGAACTCATAATTATTTTGGAAAATACCTCATCATGGATTCTAGTTTGTTGATGAAATACGATATCTTTCATAAATTTACAAACATAATAACCACAGTCCTTTCCGTTTGTTTGTTTTGGACACTACAGAAACATCGACAACAATAAGTAATTTGTTTTGATATGTGTTTGGATAGTGAAATGTTATTATATATACCCGGATACTTTTCTAGTTGTAGATCTTGTAGGCATGCTCATCCTTATGCCCTGGATTCATTCCATGCATTAGAAGATATTGATGCACCGCCCTATCATAACAGAATCCTCATTAAAAGATAACATAAATTATATAACTAGATGTTTAGTTTTAAAATGTTGGATCTAGTGTATTACAAATTAACAAACGCTATCATGCGTGGTTGGTTTGTTGGATATCCATGCGTTGAATCCAGAAAATAAATCTTTGGAGTATCCAAATTGACTGCAATCAGCATCCAATGCTCCCTAAAAATACAAAAAGGAATAAGTAAAGAAAGAAATGAAAATATAGTTGATATGATTAAATTGTAGAGTTTTACCCCTGCATCGTTGGTATTAAAAAGAGTCTGTCATCTGTAATTTTGTTTTCAAATGATTTGAGCAGGGATGAAATTATTGCAAACTCTTTAACAGAATCTATTTCGTCTTTTGAAGATGTGGTGTGAGGAATAACGAGTCCAAATTTTTGTTCATGGGGAAATCCCTTCAATTGTTTTTCATATATACGTCTGCGACAAATATAAAATGTATTTAGTCAAAATTATCAGAGTATATCAGCTTTTGTAAAATCAAATCATGAAAACTTACCTCATGTATACATTTACAACTGAGGCGCCTAGCCATTCATACTTGAGGAGTTCATTTACATTTTCAGCACTAATGAAATCTGATATCTCCTCTCCATACATATCTTTTTCTAAATCAACTATGTGAGTACTTTCATCTTTCAACTTTGTATCCACATGAGCCTGCAATGATATTAACTGTGGATATAGAACGGGCGGGGTGAAGGTGCTCTCAGTAGACCGTTTCAATCGGTTGGTTGATCCTTGAGATATTTTTGAGATGATATTTCATTTCACCCCATAGTCTTTGTCATTCTGTAATAACAGTAATCGGTTCAGACCTTTTTTCATTAAATGTTAAAGGTCCATCTTGAAAAATAAATAAGAAATGAATACCTTTTTGTCGACATGTTTTTTTACAAGAACTATCGGTCATGCGATGAATGTTCCAACAGCTTGTTCAACCGTATGAATGTCATCATCATCATTTGGAATAGGTAGCTCGGCACTCGGCTCATTATCTATGTTAATTGACACTCTAAGATGATCTTTTGGAAGCTGTCTGTTGTGTAGCATGTCGTTTTGTGTATTGAACACCGTAGCCCTCGCTACAAGGTGATAGGTGGGAGTTGATAAATATAAATCAATTTCATTTTCACCCTATGGAATATTAGTACAAGAAAGGTATCAGTGTATATGTAAATCACATTTTACAGAAACAATTATTAAAACATTGATTACCTCATCTAAGTCAGGTTTTTTAGGGGAATGGCTCGCCTCAAAGCTGGTGGGGGTGGGGCGAGATCGTCACGCACGGGTTGTTGTTGAGTTGTTTCTTCTCTTTGCCTCTCTCCCATCAATTTTTCTATCATCTCTCTCTGTTATTTTAATTCTTCTTGAAAAATATATAATTGTTCTTATAGCTTTTCCATTTTTTCATTTTTATCCTCCGCTTGTTTTTGTTTTTGAAAATATGTTCGGGGTGTCACCCCAAAACCTGCACCTCTAACGCGGCCATACTTTTCTGGCTGCTTCAAGGATGATGAAAGTATGTCTGCATCTGGTGTGGTTGTTATTGATTCTTGTGACTATTTCAGATAGAAAATATAGAAAAATAAGTAGTTATTGTAATGTAATAGCGATTTAAAGAAACTCAAATTTATATTATGTCATACTTACAAATGTTTCCCACACTTTTTGTGTGTTTTCATCTATCAATGTCCCCTCTTTATTTACACGAGCCTCCTTCCATAGCACATGGCGTGGGATGGATATGGATTTAGATTTCAATTCATCAATCTGCATATAAACATAGAAACATGGTTATGGTGTTGTTTTATGTCACATACTAGTAGTATGGTAGATTTAAAAGACGTACCAATTTTTTCTCAAGTTCAGCATACCCCATCCTTGCTTTACGGTAAGGGTACGCTGGTTTTGTTGCGCGTTTTTTATTTTCAGCACTCAATAGTTGTTTCATAAATAAAAAACTGTCAATCAGAGTGATGAATACAAGCAAACGTCAAACAACGTATTACCCCACACAATGTACCTGAAAAGTATGCTCCCCACGACGGTTGCTAAACGCATCCCACGCTCCTTGGGATATCAAGTGTGCGTAAAGAGGAGGTTGGTGTGGCTTGATTTTCCCTTCTGCATATTTAAGATGATATTTCATTAAAATTGTGTGGAAACCTCTATGAATCCTTCCTGCAACTCTTAATACATATTCCTTGTGCGATACATCTACTATAAATGCACTATGCAATGGATGATGAAGAGTAAGTCAATGTTTTGGTATTTTATTTTATTTTAATAAATTAAAAAAATGATATCATAATGTTACCGTAATCTCTTCCCACATTAGTGTCTTCAGCCCGGTGACAACATGGTGCCACGACTGTACATCAATCGGCACGCATTGCCGAGTGATGATTCCAATGTAGCTACTAAAAATGGCTTTTTTGGGGTTAACATGTTGGCCTCACTTATTCCATCCCACCTCAAATTTGATGCCTTTTACTTTTTCCTTAAGGATTTTGGCCAACATTGTCAAACTACGACGCTCTTGTTTTTTTTGCGCTTTCAGGGTTTCATTTCCTACCATTTCTTCAGAAGTAGCATCAATATCTTCCCCCGGAGTGCTAACATCGGCAATGGGAACAGCAACAATAGGTTGAGAAACCTGTTGTACCTTAGCACTGGGACCAACAACAACAGGTTGAGAAACCTGTTGTTTCTCTGCACTGGGACCACCAGCATTTGGTTGAGAAACCTGTTGTTGCTCTGCATTGGGACCACCAGCTACTGGTTGAGAGACCTTCTGTGCCTCGGGATTGGGCACATCAGCAGGTGCAGAAGTCATTATCTGCAGAAGTGTTTTAATATTTAATTTAGATTAGATAAAAACAACAGCGAACAGATAATAACATAACATAACATAATGTATGTTATAATAAACAAATAACCTGATTATTGTACTCTCCTTTTTTTCTTTAAAGGCTGAAGTGATTTGACTCCTCTATCGACTATGTAAATTCCTTCATTGTGGTCTCCTCTGACATAAAAAACACCGTCTACATTTGGACCACTACGAAATGATTGTGAAGTCCCTATAAAAGGGTCAACCTCCATTGAACTTTCATCTGACCCTTCAGTTGTTTTGGTCGATAACAGAACAATTGACCAATTTTGGTTTGCGGGGTCTAGAACATAAAATACTTGTACTGCCTGTGATGCCATTATAAATGGTTCATCTTTCTCCCCTTCCTTACTGAAATCAACTTTCATGAATCCTAATTCATCTATTTTAACAGTTGTCCTGTTATCAACCCACTTTCATTGAAAAATCGGCACTTTGAATTTCGTATAATCCAACTCCCATATTCGTTTGATGATGCCAAATTATGAAATATTCACATAAATTGGATTTTTGTCCTTATCACCGGAAACATGCATCGCCTCAGCCACAAGTGTAACCCCACTATTCTGCATGGTACTATCTTCATCATGTTCATTAGTATAGAATGTATAATCGTTAACTGCATAAGCATTGTAAGATAATACGTACACACTTGCTCCTCCGGCCATCCATCGAAGTCGTTCTGAAATTGAGTCTGGATTTTCATCTAACTACTTAAAAATATGGTCTTGAAACCATCTTATAAACTGTCGATTATGTGTATCTGATATCCATTTTTCAGCCCTAGAAGGATTAAAACGCCTAAGAATTTCTTTGTGGGTTTGAACATATGGGTCAACGTCGAAACTGTTATGCAAAACATAAAGGTGGGCTTGCTCCCGATCTGTAATATTGATTCTGACAACCTCTCTTCCAGAAATTCCTTCACCCTAAATCCACTCAGTGTGACGAGATTTCGGTAGGCCAATGATTTCCACACCAGACAGGTATTCGGTACAAAATTCAACAGCTTCCTCAACAATATATTTCTCCTCAAAACAACCCTTTGGCCGACTTCAGTTTTTGACATACCCTTTCAAAATCTTCATATACCGTTCAATGGGGTACATCCATCTATAATGTACAGGACCACATAGTCGAATATCTCTCACCAAATGAACCATCAAATGAACCATCATATCGAAAAATGTCAGTGGGAAGAACATTTCCAATTCACATAATATGACGGAAATTTCTCTTTCCATAGTTTGCAATTTCGCTGGGTCTATAACTTTGTTGCATATAGATTTGAAGAAGAAACAGAGCTTCATTAATGTATGGCGGACATTCTTGGGAAAAATTCAATGTAAAGCTATAGGAATTAGATCTTGCATCAAAACATGGCAGTCATGTGATTTCAGACCCTTTAATTTTAAATCTCCCATTGACACGATGTTCTTGATATTTGATGAATACACCTCTGGAACCTTTACGTCATTCAAGAAGTTGCAAAACTGATATCTCTCCTGCCTAGAAAGAGTGTAAGCAGCATGAGGAAGAAATGTTTGTTTTTCACCCTTCACTGGTGCCAACTCTTCTCGTATTCCCATCTCAACCATGTCCAATCTAGCCTTAATTCCATCCTTTGTTTTGCCGAGTGCATTTAGCAACGTGCCGATGACACTATCACATACATTTTTTTCAACATGAATAACATCAAGAAAATGTCTGACATACAGACAATTCCAGTATGGTAATTCAAAAAAAATTGATCTCTTTTTCCAACCAGTTTTCGTAAGGTTTTTCGAAAATGGTTTACCAAAAGTAATGTCCAAATCTTTCACTTTCTCAAACAATTTATCACCTATTAGTGGAGACGGTGCTATACGTTCCTCTGAACTTCTGTCGAATGATGTTGTCCAAGATCAGTACTTATGTCATCAGGGTAGAAATCTGTGATGTCCTAGAAACACGGTTTTCGATGAATATTTCAACCTAATTGATTGTGTACCTTGTTCGTAAACGGGACACCCTTGAGTTCCTTTAATGCTATATCCTGAAAAATTTCCATAAGCAGGAAAGTCATTTATCATCCTGTACAACATGGCTTTCAAAGTGAACTATTCATTTTTTTAATCATCATACATCGTAACACCTGAATCCCACAATATTTTCAAATCCTCGATCAATGGGGCCAAATAAACATCAATATCATTACCCAGTTGTTTTGGTCCTGATATAAGCATAGATAACATGATGTATTTTCGTTTCATGCATAACCACGGTGGTAAATTATAATTTACCAACATAACTGGCCAAGTACTGTGACTGCTGCTTTGAAAACCAAAAGGATTCACCTCATCTGTAGATAACGCCAGACGAAGGTTTCTCGGCTCGTTCCCAAATTCAGGATACTCGTGATCAATTCTCTTCCACTGAGGAGAGTCTGCAGGGTGACATAGTTTCCCATCTTTAATTCTTGTATCTGCATGCCATGTCAATTTTCTTGCAGTCTCCTCACTTCCATATAGGCGTCTAAACCTAGGAATGATTGGAAAGTACCATACAACTTTAGTAGGACTAGAATCATCTTTCTTGTATCAGGAAGCACCACACTTTGGGCATTCTTTAAGTGATTTTTAGTCCTTGAGAAACAATATACAGTCATTCGGGAAATCATGTATTCTTTCAGAGATCATACCCATCGATCGTAGCATTATTTTAGCATCATATGTTCAGCTTGGGAGTTCATTATCTTCTGGGAGCATGTCATTCAGGAGAGCAAGTAGTTCCGTAAAACTGGCGTCACTCCACCCATTGCCTGCTTTCAAATTATACAGCTTCAATACGGCTGACAATGCTGTATATTTAGTGCAACCAGTATACAATGATGTTTTTGCACAACTCTTTAACTTCTCAAACAATTTTGGGCAATTACGAAGTTCATCTTCAACTGTCCTTTTCATTTCCTCAATACGATCTTCATCATCGTTAACATCTGTAATCACACCCTCCATATGATCGTCTTCACTGTTCATGCTTCTAATCATATCAGATGATCTATAAAATATCATGTTCTTTGAGTTAACACCTACATTGGTTTTTTCCCCGTGTTTATTCCAACATGTATAACTTCGATCTATTCCATGACAGATCAGGTGTTCTTCCAACTCCTCTGGACTAATTTGTCTTGAATAACAACAGTGTAAACACGGACAAAGGATTTGAGAAGGGTCACATGCATGATCTTCTACAAACTTGATAAACTCTTTCACACCATCTTCATACTCTTTTTTCAACCGATTGGAATTCATCCATTATTTATTCATATTCATCGTCTTTATGGGTTCGATCTCGAGAACTTACCTAATATTATGTTTTAATTAATCAGGTATCATTTTTTGGGTTTTATAAAAACAAATCATAGTACAAATGCCTTTAAACACATGTGAAATCCATATATATGGTGTGTCCAATAGGGTGAACATCATGTATGTATAAGATACCTGATTTAATATGACATATATCAAATTTATTCCAAGTTAGTCTTAAAAATACTGAATGATGCCTTAGAAAATACATGACATGCGAACAAGAGGAAACCAATGAGTAACAGGAGAAAACATTAATAAATATGATGCTATCTCAATGTACTCAAGGTAATGATAAGATGTTGGTCAAGATCAACTATGGGTTGGGAGTACACTAATATTTAATTGAAAAAAACTACTAAAAACTGATCCAGAAAAGGATGAAATATCCTATTCATCAAGTCCCTTAATACAACCAATGCATTATTTAAACCAAAAATCATCGCTAAAAAATCATACAAGCTATAACTACTCCTAAAAGCAGTCCATGGTAGGTCCATCGATGTCCAACTCATCTAATGGTATCTTATTTTCAAATCTATCTTGGAGAAGATCATAGAACCTCATAGATGATCAATGTGACTATCAATGCGTGGATGAGGATACATATTCATGACTCTCATCAGGTTAAATCTCCAATAGTCCAACAAAATAATAAATACCAATCAACCATCTATTTTAGAGAACTATAAAACCCCATGGTAAAGTACTATGCCATATGAAACCATTATATTCTATATCATCAAATTATAATTCAAACAACTGATGCTCTTTTGGTGTTATTTTAGAAATTGTGATAGAAACTAAATTTTCTCCCAAAACTAACTAGATTATAAAGTTTATCTCTTTATTAAGAAGTAAATTTTATGCCTCATCAGTGACAACATCCTAAAAATGTACTACCATTGGGGAAAAATAATCCTACAGCATTCTAGCAACATCTACAATAGGCCTGACTATTTGAGCCATTAGGGTACAGTAAATATATAATTATAACATGCTATTTAAAATGAAATGTGGAAATAGGAAATCATACAGACTCCTGATAAACCCATAATACAAAACATATCACCTAGTATGTCTGTCACATATAAAAATAAATAAATTAGAAAAAAAACATTATACAAAGCATAAAGGTACCATTAAATACTTACATTGGTCAACTTGTTTTAGAAATTGTTTATCTTCATCTGTGCCTTGTACTTGCACCCATGAATTTGAAGGTGAGTATGCGTACACGATAGTTGACCTTCTTAGAGAAGAGTTTCCAGAAGAGTATAAGAGACATGAAGCAATGAAGATCTTGCTATTCATTGTGGCAATCGGCTTGTGCAACGTGGCCTAAGTTACAATACCTACAAGTTGTAACTTAGGTTGTGTTGCACAAGCCGATTGCCACATTGTTTGTAGCAATCACATTTGCTCCAACACCCTAATGATCTTCATTGCTTCATGTCTCTTATACTCTTCCAGAAACTCTTCTCTAAGAAGGTCAACTATTGTGTACGCATACTCACCTTCAAATTCATGGGTGCAAGTACAAGGCACGGATGAAGATAAAAAATTTCTAAAACAAGTTAACCAATGTAAGTATTTAATGGTACCTTTATGCTTTGTAGCATGTTTTTTTTCTAATTTATTTATTCGTATATGTGACAGACATACTAGGTGATATGTTTTGTATTATGGGTTCATCTTTGTCTAATCATATAACTATGAGATTATGCTACGTGATGAAAATTAATATGGATCCACCATCATTTCCATTGGGATAATCTTTGGGAATCCATATAACCATAAGATTAAAAACTATTTCCTTTGTATCTCATACATAAATATTCAACTCGAAGGGGTAAAACTTACCGCCCATGGTAACTCAAAATAAAAAAATGAAAACAAGGGTTGGTTATCCACAGAAGTCATCACACATAACCTTGGTAGACCTCTCACACATGTGAACCATCATAACTAACCAATTACCATATACTTCATCTTAGAGTCAAGATATCCCTATGGAACCTATAGGGTATCCAATTCCACATCATTCACAAACAACCCACTTGTGTTGCTAAATATCAATAACATCTCTTATTTTGACACTCATCACTAATTATGAATCACATCCCTAGACATAATCATAATCACATTAAGACCACACTATCTATTATGGAAATCCTTACTGGAATTAGGCTCAAGATATGGTATCATTCCTATCTCACATCTATATTCATTATTTAGTCCTCACACACACAATATATAAATAATATACCAAGGGAATACCATCCATGGAACTCACCTCCCACCTTGAGAGCATGACGAGGAGGAGGACGAGGCGGTGGCGGTTGTGGCAGCGAGGGTGGAGGCAGCGGCGGCGGCAGAGGCGGAGGCGGCGGCGGTCGCGGCAGCGAGGGTGGAGGCGGCAGAGGTATAGGCGGTCGCGGTAGCGGGATCGGGGGCGGAGGCGGTGGCGGTGGCGGAGAAGGAGGAGGACGAGGAGGAAGAGGAGGATGAGGAGGAGGGAGGAGGAGGATGAGGAGGATGAGGTCACGCGGTGAGGGTCCTGGTTCAGCTTCTGTGAGAGTTTGACCGCATGCAAGCGAGGATGGCCTGTTAGGGTTATTAAATAAAAACCGACAGAACCTTTATCAGCACTTGTTAAAAGCGCTGATAAAGGTATGTTTTATCAGCGCTAAAATAAAAGTGCTGATAAAACATTCATTTATCAGCGCTTTTTTAGCGGTGATAAAGAGCTACCTTTATCAGTGCTAAAAAACGCGCTGATAAATGTTACCTTTTATCAGCACTAAAAAAATCGCTAATAAAGGGGTACCCTTTATCAGCGCTTATTTTAGCGCTGATAAATGTAACATTTATCAGCACTTTTTTATAGCGTTGATAAAGGCATACCCCGTTATCAGCGCTTTCTGTTTAGCATTGATAAAGGGCAGTGCTTCCCTTGCCCTGTTTTGTGGTAGTGATGTTTTAAAACCATATTTATACCATTGACCTTTTATAAAATTCATTTATAATTATTTAATACAATTATATTAGTTTTTTATATTTTATTTTCCATATGTGTTGTTATTATCGTTGATTGTTTATTTAGTACTGGTATCATAATGTATTTTTTTATTCTTATTTATAGTTTAAAAGTTCATAATTAAAATATAATTATAGGTTTTCTAATAGATATTATATAAATATTTATATTTTTCAAATTTCATTTCATAAGTATTTTAGTAATGTTTTTGGATGATGAAGTTGGTGATGATCTTATTTTTGAAATTTTTAACAAATAAATGGGGTTTCAATAATCATAAGTTAAATATTAATATAACCATTCTAGAACCATAAAAAATATTTTCTAATGAATTTAAAAATACATGATTATTTCTATTTTCATTTTCATCCATGATGTAAATTTATACTACTATTCAAATAAGTGGTTAAACTGACCCAAAAAACAACAAGTTAAAATCTATGGGTGAGTATGGTTAAGTGATTATTTGTGATACATATCCATCCATCCATCCAACATTGAGAATTTTTTATTAAGCGATAACAAGGGAGGGACATGGCCCGAGCATAGTCAAGGAGGTCTAAAATAATGCAAGCCTAAGGCATCAGTGCGGACCAGGCTAACACACTCAGGGGGGAGAAAACCAATGCTGCTAAAAATAAGATGGGGGTTGGTAGAATAATCCCATGATGCTAGGAAGTCTAAAACCTTATTGCCTTCTCTCCAAGTGTAATTAAGACTAATGTCCTCATGAAGAATCCCCTTTCAGTTGCGTATCAGGTAAGTGATAGCCCATGGAGTAGTAGAGGTACCTTGAATAGATCTGAGAAGAGTCATGGAATCAATTTCCACATACCGAATGATGAAGCCGAGGGAACGACACACCTCCATCCCTATGAGAAGAGGGGACACCTCAGCCATGAGGGAATCACCTAGACCGAACCACCAACTGAATGCCAAGACAACAGACCCCTGCTAATTGCGAACCACGCCCCTTCCCCTCATGCAGCCATTCATACATGAGCCGTCAACGTTCAACTTGAGGCCTGAACCAGGAGGGTTCCATTGGACCCAATTGCCTTGGGAGGCCCCCTTGAGGAGGAAAAAAGAGTCCTGCTACTAGCCATGAAGCGCCGAAGAGAAGGGTCCAGACCGCCCCGCTTGAGCAGCAGCGAAATTTCCAATGCCAGGGCCTTCGCCCGAGTTATTTTTTTTTTTACATTTTTTCAAAAAAAAAATTTTAAAAATACAACGAGGTTAAAAATAATTTTTTTTTTACCCCCCAAAGGCGGCACCTGGTGTGCCGCCTTTGGGGGCTTTTCCGGCCAGGGCAAGGCGGCACCGGGGGTGCCGCCTTTCCCCAAAAAATACCGCAAAGGCGGCACACCAAGTGCCGCCTTTGCCTAAATAATTTTTTTTAAAATTTTTATTTTTATTTTTTGTTTTGTTTTGTTATATATATATATATATATATATATATATATATATATATATATAACAAAACTTTTCAGCAGAATTTTTCTGCTATTTAATATCCAGCGGTTCTGCCATTACAGCAGTCTGGATTCTGACTGATACCCTCACCCAGGACTCCCTTTTATAAGGGGGTTTGCCCTGAAAACAATACTGCATTTCCGATGTGGGATTCTGGTTCTCCTTTTCCTGCACAGTACATTCTGCGTTTCTGATGTGTGATTCTGTTTCAAGTACGCGACTTTGAAAGACTATAAAAGTTAAACTATAAGACCAATACAAATGAAACTTTAAACACTGATTAAACATATAAGAAATAGTTGAAAACAAAAATAATTTCATAAAAAATGTTGATACGGATTAATTTATAAGCTTTCAAAACCACCTACTTGAAACTTAAACATATTTGAAGTACGTGACTTTGAAAGCTTATAAAAGATAAATTATAAGACCAATACAAATGAAACTTTAAACATTGATTAAACATATAATAAATAGTTGAAAACAAAAATAATTTCATAAAAAATGTTCACCAAAAACAATTTATAAGCTTTCAAAACCATCAACATGAAACTTAAAAATGTTTCAAATTCCCGACTTTGAAAGACTATAAAACATAAACTATAAGACCAATAGAAATGAAACATTAAACATTGATTAAAAATATAAGAAATAGTTGAAAACAACAAAAACTTCCTAAAAAATTTCCGTAAAAATTAATTTATAATATTTCAAAACAATCTACTTGAATAGGGAATCCGATCCATCAGTTTGAGGGATACCGGGGCTAGGTAGATAGATAATCGGATCATTGTATCTATGGATTTTTTGGATAGGAAGATAGATTCATTTCATTCATTATATCGAGGTATTTCTTTTTTAAGAGAATATAGACTTTCTTATAATTATAAAATAAGGGACACCTTTATTTTTTGGTTATAGAATACGATTCTCTTAAGGTTAAAAGACATTATTCTTTTAATGGCTTTGAAAGTCATTAGTTGTTTTGTATGAAATTGTATTTCTTTTTTGTAAAAAGTTTTTATATTTCCACCACACATATAATTGAATGCAAAACATCATATTAGTATTTTTATTTTGATTTTATCCATATTAATATGATTTTGATAATAACAAAACTTTTGAATTAATAAAATCTATCATGATTATGATTCTTGATCATACAGAAATTTTATTCAAATTTTTACCCATAAATTTTAATGAGGATGAATATTACACAAAATTCAGGATCACATGTCAGATTTTGAACCATCTTGGCACTGCTTAATAAGTAAACACATTATGTGGAATTGGAATATGTGTGTATTAGGGTCCTCTCTATAATACAATATAGCACTAAACCATGGAAACTTTCTTTGCAGGCACTCCACATATCCATTCATATGGTGAACCACCATGATGACTTTTTCCTTTTAACTAATTCCTAAATTGAAAATTATTTTCTATAGGGACATTATGCATTTTTCATCTACAAATGGATTAGAAATTTCACTGAATGTTAGAGGTTATTACTGCATGAAGATATCCATTATAGTTACACAATGTTGTAGATCAATAGGTCTCTCTATATAGGTGGGTTTATTTTTCATAACAAGGGTTAAAATCCCTAATATAGTTATGAATAGGTTTTTCTGCAAAAATATATTTGTTAAATTGTTTATGGTGAATATCCCTACATTGACTAAGAATGTTTATATGGTTCCCATTCCTCCACTTGGTATCTATATTTTTATAATGACATATATATTATTAGCTAATAAAATATAAATGTAAAATATAATTCTAATTATGAATTATAGAGTGTTTTCTAGAAATCTTGAGTGTTTTTCATTGAAATATTTATATCTATATTGGTTCCTCTAAATCAATTTCTAAATGTTACTAATAATGTTACTCAAATACCAATTATATCATCTTATAATCCATAAACCTATAGTCAATAGTTATATTACATTATTGATATAAAGTAAAAGAGTCCCCAATGGAAAGAACAATTTAGTAGTCTGGGAAGACCATATATAGATATACAATACATATTAAAATAGAAGATACAAAATGAACATATTATGAGATCATGAAAACCCCTTCAATCATATCCCAGAAAATATCACATATTCCTCCTCAATGATTCCTGAGAAAGAAAAAAATTACATGTGTGATCAAAAGCTCATTACAGAGTAGCATATATGAGAACCTTACATAACATAAACATAGAATAAGTGATATGTAAAGTATAAATTAAAAAATGAAGTCATAATATGCTAAAATTGAGGGAATTATATGGTCATGATTATAAACGATAACATGGAATAAAATAATCAATTATCTCATACTGATGGAATGTATATTTCTAGAAATGAAATTCTTGTTGTTAAGGCTTAACGCTAGGCCACATTAGTATTATTAGAAGAAGAATACACCAAATACCAACATATTTTTTCATATGATATCTACTGATGAATTGATGGGAAATATAGTTATATGTCAGACCCATCACCTGATTAAGACTAATCAATTCACTCTACGAGTCATAATGACCTTTGTAAAAGTTACCTATGAAACCTATTGCTGAATTAATCATGGGTATCCATATATTGATAAATGTATACATAAAATACTTCCCATTCCTTATAATAATGTAAATTTCTTCTCGAAAAACCCTTATTGAACTTGGAAGACTTGTGTTACCATCCATGTAATTGGAATTACCCTAATCATAAAAATATAGTGGTGAGGGTACCTTCAATGTGTTGTATATCCATGGAAGATAGTAATTGAGTACAATAGTTTTCATTGGTATGAGACCCAGGAAAAAATGACAACTCATATATTTAATGCCCCCAATTTCATGATTTCTTTCAAAAAATATACACTTAATATAATCACAAAATAAAATTATTCCATGTGTCCTTAGGTAATTAGTTACATAGAATAATAACCTAAAATAAGAATACAAAAAAATTATTTAAAACTCCATAAAATGCCCTTAAAATCCACTGATCTTATAATACTGCATAGGATAACCTGGGGATGTACATAAGAAAGGGGTGAATTATAAATCCTTGTAAAGAAATAATCCAAGAATAAAATTATGAAATTAATACATGTGAGTAGAGAGACATAACAAGGTGATATAAAATTGATGTGATTCGTAAAAATAAACCTCAAATTATTATATAATATAATAATATCAAGGCAACATTGGAATGCAATAAAAAATAAAACATGGAATCACAATTCTAAGTCAAGGATAACCACTAAAAAAATATAACATAGAGTGCTTAGGATAACCTCCCATGCACTGTAAGTGATTTCTCATGAGGTAAAAACATTACCCATTTTTATGAAGTGGAATATAATTTAAGGCCACCCATCATACTCATATCATGTACATGAATTTTTTTAAGTTTCAAGTAGATTGTTTTGAAATATTATAAATTAATTTTTACGGAAATTTTTTAGGAAGTTTTTGTTGTTTTCAACTATTTCTTATATTTTTAATCAATGTTTAATATTTCATTTCTATTGGTCTTATAGTTTATGTTTTATAGTCTTTCAAAGTCGGGAATTTGAAACATTTTTAAGTTTCATGTTGATGGTTTTGAAAGCTTATAAATTGTTTTTGGTGAACATTTTTTATGAAATTATTTTTGTTTTCAACTATTTATTATATGTTTAATCAATGTTTAAAGTTTCATTTGTATTGGTCTTATAATTTATCTTTTATAAGCTTTCAAAGTCACGTACTTCAAATATGTTTAAGTTTCAAGTAGGTGGTTTTGAAAGCTTATAAATTAATCCGTATCAACATTTTTTATGAAATTATTTTTGTTTTCAACTATTTCTTATATGTTTAATCAGTGTTTAAAGTTTCATTTGTATTGGTCTTATAGTTTAACTTTTATAGTCTTTCAAAGTCGCGTACTTGAAACAGAATCACACATCAGAAACGCAGAATGTACTGTGCAGGAAAAGGAGAACCAGAATCCCACATCGGAAATGCAGTATTGTTTTCAGGGCAAACCCCCTTATAAAAGGGAGTCCTGGGTGAGGGTATCAGTCAGAATCCAGACTGCTGTAATGGCAGAACCGCTGGATATTAAATAGCAGAAAAATTCTGCTGAAAAGTTTTGTTATATATATATATATATATATATATATATATATATATATATAAAACAAAACAAAACAAAAAATAAAAATAAAAATAAAAATTTTAAAAAAAATTATTTAGGCAAAGGCGGCACTTGGTGTTCCGCCTTTGCGGTATTTTTTGGGCAAAGGCGGCACCCCCGGTGCCGCCTTGCCCTGGCCGGAAAATCCCCCAAAGGCGGCACACCAGGTGCCGCCTTTGGGGGGTAAAAAAAAAATTATTTTTAACCTAGATGTATTTTCAAATTTTTTTTTTTGAAAAAATGCATATAAAAAAAAAACCCGCCTTCGCCCTAACCCTCAGTGATGTGCAGGAGCTGGAGCGCCCCTCGTTCCTAGCCCTGTTAAGATAATCCCATAAAATCTAGCAGCCAGCGGCAAACACCATGGATCGATCCCTCTTCTCATGTACGCAGTCCGTCGAGCCGAAGAACCATGCCTGGAGGAAGACATCCCCGGAGAGGCCCTGTACGTCTTGCCCTGAGAAGTCACTAAAAATGCTCCAGATGCAGGCCGCCCATTATCCCTCAAAGAATAGGTGCTCTATCGTCTCCTCCTTTGAATCGCTACAGCAGAAGCATTTGGAGGCAAGGGAAATACCTCTTCGATGCACCTCATCATCTGTGGGAAGCGCATGATTAAGAAGCCTCCAAATGAGGAATTTATACTTTTCCAGGATATCAGTACACCAAAGGAAACCTCCCCATAAAACATGACCTTCGTTGGTATGCAGAACCCCATGATAAGCCTTTGCTAAGAAGTAGTCGGACTGGGATCCCATGAACACCAGCCGGTTCGGGTCATTTGTGATCTTAATACGGTTGAACAGATCCAGTTGAGAGGGGGAAAGAAAAACTTGGGTGAAGGCAGGGAAAGAAGTGGCCTGCGAGAAAGAAAAGTCTGGAACGGGGCAGCTCGGAAAACCAAGGATATTCCCCGACCATTTGGCCCTCCAAAAGTTGATCGCCCCATCACTAAAAATCCACGGAGAATACTGCTGTAGAGTAAGGATGTGACAGCGAATAACATTCCAAAGTTTAGAGCATCTCCCACATGTGATGTCAAACTGAGATCCATATTTTTTCATGGAGAAACATGCCCAGAGAGATCTCCCGTCCAAAACATCCCAAGCCAACTTTGCCTACAAAAAGGACATGGAATTTGAAACACTCCTAAGGTTAAAACCACCCTCCTCAAAACTACGATCCATCCTATGCCACAAGGCCCAATGGTATTTCCCATCTGCTTTGGCATCCCAAATGAAGCTAACCAGAATACGTTCAATATTATGAAGAACCGTCTTGTGAAAATTGTAGCCGACAAGACATGCATGGGTATGGATGTTAACACACTATTGACCAAGGTAATTCTTCCCCCAAAGGAAAGAAAGTGGTTTTTCCAATTAAGAATACGAGTAGAAATTCTATCCACAATACCGTCAAAATGATGAATGCGAATCCGACCTGGTGAAATTGGAGCCCCTAAATAATCTGTGGGAAAATGCCTCTGAACGACCCCCAAGCTATTTTCGATCCTCTTGCCCCTGGCAGCTGAGCACAGCCTTGAGATATAAACACCACTCTTCCCATGATTGATGACCTTCCCACTCCAAATACAATAAACATCAAGAATGTGATTGAGGGCTTGAATGTTCCTGTTGCAACCATTGAGGAAAATAAAGAGGTCATCCGCAAAGAATATGTGGGAGATGCCTGGGAGGTTTGGTTTACACCAGAAGGGTCAAATAAAACCATCAAAACAACATTTATTCAGGTATCTACTAAAGGAATCCTGAACCATAATAAAAACACTAGGTAAGAGAGGATCCCCTATCGTAGTCCTCAATCCAATTTAAAGAAACCATAGATTCTTCCCATAAAAGTAATCAAGAACCACGGAGACCTAATGCATCTAAAGAAGAGGTCAACCACCCTCTCAGAGAAACCCATACACCGTATGACTCTGATAATAAAACTCCACTCAACCTGATCATATGCTTTGTCCATGTCAAGCTTAATGGCAATGTTTGAGCTCGAGATTTTCCTATTGATATCACCCAGCATTTCCTGAGCCAAGGTAATTGCGGATTGAGTGGACCTAGCTTGAATAAATCCTTGTTGCTCATCTGAGACCCATTTATGGAGATACAATTCAAGCCTTCGATTAATAACGGTTGCAAGAACTTTGTAGGGGAAATTACACATGCTGATCGACCTGAATTGCTTTAAAGAGGAGGGTTCCTTGACTTTGGGAATGAGAATAAGCATGGTGGCACATGAAACCTGTGGTAAGATGACCCCACAGAAATAGTCCCAAATACATTCCACTAGTCTGTGTTTAATGAAGTCCCAAGAGATGATATAGAAAGAACCTGGAAAACCATCAGGGTCGGGGGCACTCTAAGAGTTAAGTGCCGAGACAGCTTTCCACACCTCTTGATCATCTGGAACCCTTTCAAAGACCTCATTAATGTCATGGGAGACCACATGTGGGATGGAGTCAAAGAGGTCTAAGTTCCCTATTGGGTATCCAACCTGCATGCGAGGGTTAACGTCCGCAAGTAATGAATGAAAATGAGTCACAGCCATACCTCCCACCGTCTGTGGATCATTTGTGAAAGAGCCGTCATCGAGGAGAATGTTCGGTGCTTTGGAAGTTTTCCTCTCCTTAATGAAATCATGAAAGAAATCAGTATTTTTATCACCCTCTTTAAGCCATGTAACTCCTGATCTCTCTCTAGCACTTCTTTCCTGCTCAAGGAGCAGGTCCGCAAGCCGATTCTTTAAACACACCAGGTTTCTAAAAACAACATCATCCCATTGAGATTCCAGTCCCTCCTCATACTGCTCAATATTGGATTTAAGGGTATCCAGGTCCAAGAAATGATAAGGCTTGGAGTTTTCCCAAAGACGTAAATCCTCTTTCAGCCTTTGAAGGCTATTGTGAAGGCCCACCCAAGATTTCTCATGCATAGGACTCTCCCATGACGAGCGCGCCGTATTGAGAAAATCAGGGTCTCCCTCCCAACATATAGAATAGAAAAAGTGATCATGGCTAATATTTGTACCCGCTAGGTTGAGGAGGAGAGGGGAGTGATCTGAGATATCTTGGACTAAGTGTTCCACCTTGGTAGCGGGGAAGGACGAAATGAGCTTCAGGTTAGCAGAGCAACGGTCGAGCCAACTCCAAATTTTTCAGCTACCCTTTCGATTATTACACCAAGTATATTTATCTTCTGAGAAACTGAGGTCAGGGAGCCCAGATTGAGACACCAAGCCCGAAAAAGCTAGTCTGTACGAATGAGTGACATGTTCATTTACGAATAACATGAGTTATATAAGGAATGTTTCATAATTTCAAAATCTTAATAATGTTAAAAATATCATATTTATCATTTAAATACCCCCTTTATAGTATACATGTATGGTGGATATCAAAAATGTACACATTTTTTATGATGGTGGTAGTTCACACATAACACAAACAACATTTTCATTTTCTGAATGGTTTAGAGGAATGTAAAAAAAATGTTATGCCTTAAGAATAATTAAATTTTAGTATACATATGATACTAATGGAATTATTAAATCATGGTTATATTAGATTAAAATGAGTTTTAAGAATAAATAAAATAAAAGGAATGAAAAACAGTAATTTAGAATTTCACTATACTCCTTGGAAGAGCTTTATTGAAAAACATATTTTGGCATTGAGAGGTATTCCATTGAGAAGACCATAAACTATTGTAATAGGATATGTGTTTCATAGATTTATTTGGTTATATTTCGATCAAATAAATGAGGTTTTTAGACTTATGGGAAGTGGGGTGGTTAGGGCTCCATTTAAAATGGAGAGGAGTGACATTTAAGTAATAATATAAAACGTAAATTCACTATTTAATGGAAAAATGAATCCAAAATAGAATATAATGTAATTTTATATGATTTAATATTGATAATTTATCAATAATATAATTTGACCCATGTTTTAATGTATTTTAGTCTTAGAGTTTCTGTATTACTGTCTTTTTATCGTGATAACTAATCTTTAACTATGAATATTACAATTAATACATAATAATATAATGTAAATTACTGCATAATTTAGACCAAATGATTACAAATATGGAATATATTTTTTCAATTAAATTTTATATGAATGAAAAAAAAATATTTTTAATAGTAGAGAATATAACGTGTATAGAACAATTTTAGGAATAGTGTATTTTTATGCATACAATTGATGTTTAGGATAAAATTATCAATGGTGTTGATTTCCGTGAAATTATTATATTTATTAACACAAAATTAAGAGTTATGTTTCCCTAAATTCAATCCAAACCAAAATTATAATTTTAGAAAACATAATTAAATAAAATAGAAAAAAATAATTTTTATTAAAATAAATATTACTTAAGTTTCAAAAAATTAAATTTCTATATTATAAATTCAACATAAAATTTATTTAAATGAAAAATTTTATTCAAAAATTATATTCTAGGTAGTGAAAAAAAATTATATATTTAACGTACTTTATTGTATTTTCATAAAATCTATGGTATTGGAAAAAATGTTTTTGTGAACTATGAACTTAAAAAAAAAACTTTTTAGAAAAATCTCAAAAATTATTCAAAAATTAATGATGAAAATATAAATATAAAAATGAATATCATTTTTTCAAAATCATGTTCTAGAATTTATTTCCTTACATATAATGAAAATATAAAATATATTTAATAACCATTTTATATTTTAAAATGTATTTTCAGATATTTGCTATTGTTATTCATATTTCTGATAAATTAATTATTAAAAAAAATTATATATTATTTATAAATACAATTGATTAAATAATAATATAATTAGTCTATTTATATAAAAACACATAATTCCATTAAGGATATTTTTATGAAAATAGAATTTTAATTATAAAATTATCTTATTAGTAAATAATTACATTATGAAAATAAAATTTATTTTTATATATACATATATTTTAGAAAACATTTATCTCTATATATTCTATATAAATCAATTACTACTCTAAGAAAATAATTTTTTTACTAATAAAATGATTTGTGGGTTTTTTTGTTCGATTTTGTTTGGGAAAAAATACATTTGAAACAATGTTTATTTGAAGGAGGAAATTCATAATAAAATTTTAGGGTATTACATTCTTTCCCCTTTGAAAATAATTTGATCCTTGAAAATTGTTATTAATGGGATGAAAAAAGTGATGATATTTTGGTCTCATTTCATTCTTAGGTTCCCACATAACTTTGTAAAACATAGGATTCTGCCAAAAATCATTAACCATGTGAGCGGTTTTATTCTGCATCCATTTAACTCATTAATCTTGTATCTTCACTGGTTGTTCCTAAAATGATAGATCAATTACCAGTTACAAAGAATATGAGTATAATACATCTTATCGTTCTAGAATATACAACCTATCATTAACTTTGAAGAGGTTTTTTTGGAATTCTAAGTGATATGATACTTCCACGACACGATCAAGGATCTCAATGGGATAGATATGCCTAAGGCTCAACATACCCATATTCCAAAATCCATTTCCTCATTTCCAAGTATATATTTAGATGAATTACATATCACAAACTTCAAACACTATTTCTCGTTGATTATTATCAACATTAATCTTTTTTTTGACTTTGTTCTAATTTCATATGTCTTTGAATGGTTTCAAGTTTGTATTTCATTTCATGACATTTTTAGGACCTATTAGCTTCCTAACTCAAACATTATACCAACATATCAATGTATTTCATCAAATTCTAAAAGGAGCAGAATATGGTGCCATCATAATGCTATAATAGAAACTGTTTTTATATAATTACTCTATCAGGGAAAATATGTGTTCCCAATATAATTGAAAAACTATTAAACAAGATAATAGAATATCCTAAAGATTTTTAATGGTTCTCTCAGACTAACCATTTGTCTATGTGTGATAAGATGCCCTAAAATTAAATTATATCTCAAACTCTTGCTGATGACTTCTCAAAAACATTGGGGTAATCTTGGTATCTTGATCAGATATAAAAGAGATTGATATTATATACATTGTTACACCCTCCCCTAGGTATATCCTAGGGATTTGGTCAAGAGATAAATCTTCATTGATCCTAGTAAAATTTTCTAACATGGGAAAGATATCAACTATAAACTAAATGAAAATATAGCCTTTATATGTTCTTTGGAGTCCTATAATGAAATCCATTATGTTGTTTCACATTTCTATACAAGTATGTGTTATTTTCACCCCATTTTCTTATACTTATATATTTCTTTCCCTTTTTTTCTTTCATAAAAATATTTATGATACATATTCTGAAATCTCACTCTTCATGTTATCCCATTCTAATTTTTTTCTTTAGATCTCCATACATCTTTGTGATTCTGATCTAGTTTTGATGGATCACAAATTTGGGTTTAAAATATTATAACTCCGCCTTTATCATACTTAATCTCTAGAATAGGTTTTTACTTTTTTGGATCAAGATCATATTTAAGATATTCATTGATCATTATGTAGATGTACGGTTTAGAATTAATTTGGGTAGGATAGATTTTCACCCCTTCACACATGAATTAGTGATTTTTTCTTTACCAATCCATGAGTAGTGGGTCTTTTTCAACCCTCAAAATAGATAAGGCAACATGATCATTTATACTCAGAGCATCACCAACCATATTTTTTTTATTTAGTTGGTAATGTATTGTAAGAGCAAAAATATTCATTTCAGGTATGGATCTTGATTTCAGGTTGTTTTTTAGAAAAAAGGAAGAAATGGTCATGTTCTAAGTACACACTATATACTCAGTTTCCACGTACAGCCATGTAATGGTCGTGCAACAACCAAGTACATGGTCGTGTGGTGACATGGAATGCCGCTTAAGTAGGGGGAGATTGAGGCTAATATGCAGCGTTTGATTTAAATGAACACGCTGTTTATTTTTATTTTTAATTGATATATCGGTGCGGGGTCACATCTTATGTCTGGATGTGTCTTCTTCTTCCCATGGTTCGTGCAGGAGAGTGATGGAATGGCTGACGAACTCCAAACCCCTCCCGATTCTCTATCCGAGCTTCGATTGAGACGTCGTCGGGTGCATTGGAATCCCACTGGTGAGTTCTCAAAACCCCTAGAGCATATCTTCCTGATTATTCACATGAGTTATTCAAGTTTGAAAGTTTTTCACCTTTTTGTAGATCTACATTGATCTAGGCTGATTCAAGGTCCGATGTTCAAGTATATCGATTGTGAGACATCGAGGTAGGTGGTTTGTGCCTTTCATTGTTCATATTTGGATTATATATGCTTAAATTGCCTCATACACTCATTTGGGGTATTGCTTGATTTGGAATTTAACCCTTTTTATTACCTACTGTGGTTTTATTGTTTAATAAAAGGGTTTTTTCTTATGCATAAGGTAGAATACCTTGTTTATGGGACACCCCATGGGTGCACTTCTTTGTTTGATTGTTTAAGGTCATTTGTCCTGGAATACCTATTAGGTTTGCCTTGTTTTCCATGCCTCATTTTGTTAGGATAAAGTTACTGATTATATGGGATGCATGTGATACATATTGTTAATTTTTACCAAGGGGAATTTAACTGTGATATATTCCTAAGGTAGGGTCATTTATGTATGTTTTACTGTTATATTGACCCAGGGGTATTGACTGTGAGAGCTTCCAGGTGTTCATCAACCCAGGGGTATTGACTATCAGAGCTACCCAAGAGGTTATTTATACTTTATTGACACTATGTTGACCAAGGGGTATTGACCATGAGAGCTTCCCAGGTGGTCATTTTTAAATGATTAGTGTTGTGTTAGACCATAGGGGATAGACCATGAGAGCTTACTGGAGGGTCGTTATTTAATTTATTGATGTTATGTTAGACCAAAGGGGGTAGACTGTGAGAGATTACCAGAGGGTCGTTATATCTTGAATTGTTGTTGTGTTAAACCAAAGTGGTTATACCATGAGATCTTCCCAGAGGGTCATTATCTCTTGAATTGATTGATGCTATGTTAGACCAAAGGGGGTAAACCATGAGAGCTTCCTATAGGTTCGTTATCTCTTGAATTTTTGTTGTGTTAAACCAAAGTGGTTATCTCTTGAATTGATATTGTGATGAGTCTGTCAAGCCAAAGCAGAAACTTGGAATCAGTCTTACTTATTTCACTACTACAAATATGTATTTTATCAGTGCTAAAAATGGCCTTTAACAGCGCTAGAAAAGAGCTGTTAAAACCGGAAAAGATAAAGGGGGTCCCCTTTATCAGTGCTCCAAAAAGCGCTGATAAAGACCCCTTTTATCAGCGCTAAAAAAAGCACTGATAAAAGGGGTCTTTTATCAGCGCTGATAAAAGGGTCCTTTATCAGCGCTTTGTTTTAACACTAATAAAAGACCCATTTATTAGCGTTTCCTTTATCAGCGCTTTTGTTTTAGCGCTAATAAAGGACCCCTTTTATCAGTGCTTTTAAAAAAGCGCTGATAAAAGGTAAAAAAAAAGAAAAAAAATTAAAAATTAAAAAAATACTACCAACTCGGGGGGGATTTTATAGCGCTTGATCCCCCCCTTTTACAGCACTTTTCCACCACCCTACAACGCCCCATGCACCCCCTCCACCCTTTATCAGCGCTTGCTCCCATATTCCCCCATGCGCGCGCACCCCTGCCTCCACCAGGATTTGAACTCGAGACCTCCCCCTTGCGCCCCTAAGCCCTTACCACTCTATTTTGATTCATTTTCCACTTCATGATATCTATATATATATATATTTAGTTATATTTATTATTGTGGTAATATATATTTATATTAATATATATATAGTTATATTAATATATATATATATAGTTATATTAATATATATCTCTATTTATATATATTTATTTATTTATTTATTTATATTTATTCGTATAGTAATATATATTTATATTAATATATATATAGTTATATTAATATATATAGTTATATTAATATATATATAGTTATATTAATGTATATATAGTTATATTAATATATATATATAGTTATATTAATATATATATATATATAGTTATATTAATATATATATATAGTTATATTAATATATATCTCTATATATATATAGTTATATTTATTCGTATAGTAATATATATATATATAGTTATATTAATATATATATTTATAGTGATATTAATATATATATTTATAGTAATATTAATATATATATATATGGTTATATTAATATATATATATATAGTTAGATTAATATATAGGTATATAAATATTCATATACTTTTATTTTAAATAAAATGGATATTAGTTATTATTTAGATAAGGCTAATATATTTTATATGTAAATATATTTTATTATTTATATTTATAATTAAATTTTTATGTGTGAATATATAAAAAATATGTATATATTGTTATATATTTGATTATAAATAGTAGTGCATTATAAAAAACGATTAAATTTTAAAAACATAATATTAATATGAATGTAATACCTTGGAATAAATTCAGTCCCCACCAAAAAAAATCCAACAATACCCCCTTAAATGAGGCTGAAAATCCACAAAATGTTAAAAAATCGGGGTATCCCGATTAAAAACTCAGTTTTGGAGGCCTTATGGGCCTATTTTGGCATTGAAAAATCCTTTACCAAGGCCCCCCTAGTTCACATGGGTGTATATCTTGTCGTAGGCTTCGATTTGATATGTGGTAGAGCTCAAACGGACACCTGGATCAAAAGTTATGGTCGTTTGAAGTTCGAGTTGCGTTTTCAACATATTTTGGATCGATTTTTTTTTAGTCTTCAAATTGTTATTAAATGACTATTACTCCATAATAATTAGAAAATTATTAATTAAAAATATTTTTTTAATTTTTTTATAAGTCATTTTCACTAAATATCTTATATATTAAGTATATTAAGTGTAAATGTATATTTATAATTATCTAAAATATATTTAAAAATTATATATTATATTTATGTCAATATAACTATATTTATATATTAATATATTAATATATTATTTTTATTTTTTTTTTAAGTCGACCCTTTATCAGCGCTGATAAAGGCCCCCCTTTATCAGTGCTAAAAAAGCACTAATAAAGGGGGTACCTTTATTAGCCCTAAAAAAAGCGCTGATAAAGGGGTACTTTTATCAGCGCTTTTTTTAGCGCTGATAAAGGGACCCTTTATCAGTGCTTTTTTTAGCCCTGATAAAGGCACCCCCCTTTATCAGTGCTTTTTTGTTAGCGCTGATAAAGGTTAGTGCTGGGAAAAAATGTCTTTGTGGTGGTGTTTATTTAGATGGTTTTATGATACATCTGTTTGTTACTATTACATAGGGGATATAGATATTAGGATAGATCCCAAGTTTTATATGATTCAATGTATTGAATAATAAATGTGAATGAATGTAATTAAAAATTGTAGGATTGTTTAATTTTGAGTACTTCCTAGTTTATTGCTTCATTCCTTCATTTTTTTCTTCTATATATATATATATTCAATGACAGTTAGGCACATATATTTTGGTGGTTGCCTATTGGGATTCATCTCACACCCTATTTGGGTCATGTTATTGGACCCAAAAAAATATATGGTTGTATTTATATATAAGGGAAAGTTCCCTTCTTCATCAGGTAATTAATTGCTATTGGAGCTGGAGAGCATGGGATCAAGCTGAGGCTTGCGATGCTGCTGGAGTTTACTTGTTTATTTTGTAATTTAGTTTCTATATTGATTTCCAGAATTGTGACTTGTTTTTTTATGATTTCTTTTATACATGTGGAATGCATAATTTATATATATATATATGTATATATATCTTTGTGTGTGTGTCTGTGCTCTAGTTGTTTTATTACTATCAGTCTTTCATTGTTTACTTCTATTGTATGATATTACTACTTCCGCTATTGCTTACTATTGTTTTACATTGTGTATACTCTTCCAATGATGGAATAGTTTCCCCATTATCACACCTTGTCCCTTTCTTCTATTTTTAAGCCTCTGGAGTTTGGGAAAATTCTCTTGATGTTATGTGACCAACCGAGTTTGGGGCACTTTTGGGTGACACCTGGATCTGGGATGTTACAAAGTGGTATCAAAGGAGTTTTCTTTTCTAGTTTTCTATAATATTTGGATCTAATAGACTAGGATAGGAATTAACAGGTATTTGGTAATAATCTATTCTTGGGAGTAGCTATCTCGTGTATAGGTAAAATCCAAGTTACCTCGAATATTGAAAAAAAAATCTGGTTTTACAATTGTTACAGTTGATTTGATTTCACTGTTGGGTGACACATTTATTTTGTGTTTTTAGTATTTATATAATTTTGGTTCTATTTTTTTAAAACCTGATGAGATGAGGGTATTCCATCTCATGCATCATATAGGAACTTTTTATAGATCACATTTCAAGCATTCTTGTCATGCCATTTAGGGTGAATTGTTGATTGCATGATGTTGTGATAGATGTTGTGATAGATAAGAAAGTTTTTTTTATAGATGTCATGATAGTAATACCTACTATTTTGATAGGTTATTGGTATATGTAAGTTTTAATTTTGACAGATGCCAATATTTGGTCCCTAAGGTGTTATGGGCCCTCTTGGACCAGAATTTGGTGTATAATGTTTGAACTTTAATTGAATTATTTCAAGTTTTGATATGAAAAAGGATTCCAAACATTGATTCGCGGGAGTATGGGAACTCACGAGTTGAAATTTGTCATGACATGGACAAAATTTTAAGTTTTTAAGGGTTCTGGAGAAGTTTCATAGGCTTACTGTCTGGAAACCTAGACAACACAGTGTGTGGTGTTATGAACACACGCCATGTGTTCTTTTGTTCTAGAAGAACTGAATTTTCCTAAGTACACACCATGTACTATATGTACACACCTTGTAGTTGTTAACCGTGTGACTGAATATGTGAGAAGAGACAAGGGGTTGATAACTGTTTGGTAGAACACATTGTGTACTAGGAGTACACATCATGCTATATTTGATTGTGTATCTGATCGTGTGACTAACGACACGGGTGGATGAAATTTTTATAGTACATTCCATGTATAGGGCGGTGTAGTTATACACCAGGAGAGAAATGTGTAGTTCTAGCCGTGTAGCATAACTTGGGTAGGAGGAAATATTCAAGTACATGTCGTGTATCAGGAGGAACACACATGGTGTATGGGGTGTTACACAGCTTGGTTGGCAGAGCTACACACCCATGTTAAGGCTTAAGGTAACATGCCGTGTAGTGGTTCTACACGGCATGTAACCCTATTTTTTAAAACCTAAATGCTTTCCTTATCCTGTTTTGTTATAGCACTTCTAAGTTGCAGTCCATGATAATATTGAACTAAGGTGTACGCTGGAACATGTAGAGTCATGCCACTAAGACATCCCCTGGTTGTACTCCAAGTACAGAGTGATGATCAAACACTAGAAATGGTAGATCAGGGACTACCAGCAAATCCTCCTGTCATACCCATCTTGGCACTAGCTGTTATACTAGATGTTGGTGCTGATGCAAAGTTCTATGAAGGCTTCATGAGGATTATGCATACTTTTTAGGGAGCACCGTATCCTACCCCGACTATAGCAGAGTTGACGTGGGTATTCCAACCGCAGCATCCTCCCACTTTTTCAGGGGTTAGATGACCATAAGCTATAGATTCATGGTTTGAGGTCATGCTTTCTATCTTTGAGCATCTAGAGATGCCTCCTGAGAGGAGGGTGAATCTCAAAACTTACATGCTACATTATTCCACCAAGAGATGGTGGGATGTTATATCATAGGCGAGATGCCATCGGGATATGGTTTGGGAAGAGTTACATAGAACCTTATATTATTAATTCTACCCCGAGACGTTGAGGGCCAATCGAGCTCAGGATTTTATGCATTTGGAGCAGGTCATTCCTTTAGTGATGGATTACTTTTATCGCTTCACAGAGCTTCAGCGCTTCTCTCATTTTTTGGGAGGTGACAAGTTATCACGGGCTAGGAAATTTGAGTATGGTCATAGGTATGACATCTGATTGTAGGTGAATGTTTTCAGGATGACTTCGGTGATTGCTATAGTAAAACAGGCATTGATTACCAAGTGCAATATGAAGGAGTTAGGATTTGTGATCCAGGGTGGTTCAACATCCTGGGTTGGTACTATTTCGACCGATGGCAGGAAGCATCGTAGGGAGCTTACATGCGGTGGTTCTTCTAGTAGTAGGGATGTAACTTCAGGAATCCCAGTGGTGTGATACTAGTGTGGAAGGAGTGGTCACACGAGACCTCAGTTCCTGAGAGACCCAGTTGAGTGCCAATCTTGTAGCAAGATTGGTCATCTTCAGCATTTTTTCCAGTTCGTTTCACCATAAAATCATGATAGGGGATCTGTTATGACTCCACATTCAGGATCAGGACCACTAGTTTCTCCTCAGTTAGGGAACTGGATTTCGTCAGGTCATTCAGGCTGAGGAGGTGGTTATGGTCGTGGAATCTAGATGAAAGTTTTTCAACTAAAGTAGGGAGAATTAGCTCAGGGTAGCCAGGCAGGGTTGCAGGGTCACAGTACAGGTCAGACTTTTGTGGTGGAGAAGACCCAGTAGGAGCAGGATCTCGGACCCTCTACGGTTAGAGGTATAATTATAGTTTCCTCAGTTTTAGATGCTTCTCTTTTTGATACAGGGTCTTTCCATAGTTTTATATTTTTTACTGTTGTAGAGATCCTTAGGCTCTTTATCTTTACTTATGAAGATTTTATGATTCTAGACACTGAATTGGGGATTATGACGGCTAGTGTACGTCAGTTCAAGGAGTTCCCTCTTGAGGTTGGTGGGTATTACTTCTTGTGGGACCTCTATGTATTAGAAATGACAGGCTTCGATGTCATTCTCAAAATGGACTATTTAGACTCCTTTCAGGCCTTTGTTTACTTCTATTGTTTCAATGTGAGTTTCACATCACCAGAGGGTGGGTCTTTTCTATAAAATGGAGAATGGGATGTCCAAGAAAGCAGAGTGGGACTTGAGCATCATGGTTTGGGAGGAATTATAGCCTAGATTTCTAGTTTATATCTAGATGACTAGGGGACTTCACATATGGACATTCCTCCAATGGTGGATTATTTCATAGATGTATTTCCAGAGGAATTTTTTGGTTTACCTCTATAGAGAGGTAGATTTCTCTATTGATATTGTTATAGGAGTGACACATATGTCCATTCCTCCTTATTTGATGGCTAAACCATATATACAAGAGCTCAAGAAATAGTTATAGGAGTTACAGGCAAAGGGTTTCATCTGACCTAGTACTTATCATTGGGGTTTGTCTGTCCCTTTTGCGAAGAAGGTGGATATCACCCTTAGACTTTGTGTGGATTATCGGAATCTAAACTGATTGATGTTCAAGAATCAATATCCCTTACTGATTATTGATGATCTCTTTTATCGTCTTTGAGGATCCCAGGTGTTCTCAAAGATTGACTTGAGATTTGATTATCATTAGTTGCATGTAAGACCATCAGATATACCTCTTAAATCCTTTCAGAGTAGGTATGATCTATAAGAGTATTTGGTTATTTCATTCAGTCTCATTAATGTGCTGGAAATATTCATGGAAATTGTGAATCGAGTGTTCTATCCCTACTTGTATTGTTTTGTGGTAATCTTTGTGGATGATATCTTGGTGTACTCGCACACTCGACACTACCATGCCACCCATCTGAGATCATTTTGAGTACACTGAGAGAGTATCAGTTATATGCTAAGCTCTCAAAATGACACTTTTTGATGTACCAAATTTACTTCTTGGGTCATGTTATATCACAGACAGAAGTATCTGTAGACCCATAGAAAGTGAGAACGATAGTTTCCTGGGAGCTGCTGAAGAACGTCTTTAAGGTATGGAGTTTTATAAGGCTACTTGGTTACTACATATAAATTATTCAGGACTTCTCATACTTAGAAGCACCACTAACAGGACTAAATAAGAAGGTTTGGAAGTACTTTTGGATAGATTCATGTGATTTATCCTTTCAAGAGTTGAAAGGGATATTGACTTCAGCACCAAGACTGATTTTTCTGGAGCTAGGAAAGAGTTACACCATGTACTGTGATGCATCGGGTATCAGGCTAGGAAAAATTATTATGCATGGGGAAGGAGTCATTGCGTACGTGTCTCAATAGTTGAGGCCACATGAGATAACCAACACACAAAGTTGAGTTGGATTCAGTTTTGTATGCTTTGCACTATTGGAGACATTATCTTTTGGGAGAGCACTTTTTGGTATACACTGACCACAAAAACCTCATGTATATCTTTACTCAGCATGATATGAATTTGAGACAGTGAAGCTGGGTTGACTACCTTTAGTATTTTGATATTGAGCTTGCCTACAAACCTGGGAAAGGCAATGCACTGGCTGATGTGTTGAGAAAGAGGAATCAGATATATACAGTTCAGGAGGCCAGTAGTGAGTGGAAGCTTATTGATCTGTTCTCTGAGATGCATTTGGAGTTGCATGACAAATAGGAGTATACATTTCTTTATTCTATAACTATTACCTATACTCTACTAGATAAAGTGCGAATGGGGAAGCTATTAGATTCTGAAGGCCTAGTCCTATGGGAGAGTGTGTCAAACGAGGACCCTACTATTGGGTGGACAGTAGTTTAGGATGAGGTTTTGCATTTTCATGGGTGTGAATGGGTTTTAGCAGACATGTGAAAGGAGATGTTATGATATTTTCATGCCTCAATATGGGCAGTTCATCCTGGTGTCACCAAGATGTATCGTAATCAACATCGTCAGTATTAGTGGCCAGACATGAAGAAGGATGTAGCTATTTTTGTTATGAGATGTTCCACCTACTAGTAGGTGAAGGTAGAGCATCAGTGATAGGAAGGACTATTAAAGTAGTTACTCATTCCCTAGTGGAAGTGGAATGATGTCACGATAGATTTTTTGAAAGGGTACACAAGTACTTCTGAGTATATCTTACCATCCCTAGACAGATCGTTATTCTGTACGCACCATTCTAGTTTTAGAGAACAAGCTCTAAGCATGCGTCTTGGATTTCAGGGGCGTCTTGGATTTCAGGGGATCTTGGGTGAGACACATACCCCTGGTGGAGTTTTCCTACAATAATATTTTTTAGGTAGTGATTCAGATGTCACCTTATGAGGATTTGTATGATAGTCCATGCCAATCACCCCTATGTTGGCTGGAGGTAGAAGAGGTAGCTATTCTGGGACATCATCTTGTCCAGGAGAGCATTGAGCATGTAGAGTTGATTCGGAAAAGGATGGATACTGCACAGTCTTGCCAGAAATATTATGTTGATCAATGGAGACGGCCTCTAGAGTTCGAGGTCGGATATCAGGTTTTCTTACATGTCACACCGAGGTTGGGACATAGGAGGATTAGGAGATAGGAAAAGCATTCACTTGGATATGTCAGGCTATTTGAGGTTTTGGAGAGAGTCATTCTAGTTTCCTATCAGTTACAGTTACCTTAGAGGTATCGGGCTATGCACGATGTATTTCATGTTTCTCAGCTACAGCATTACTTTTCATACTCGTCTCATATATTTCAACCTGAGGTGCTTTAGTTAGAAGTGGATGCATCTTTCAAGAAGCACCCTATTTGGATTGTGGATCGCATCACAAAGGTTCTCTGTGGTTGTTTTGTTCCTCTAGTATGGGTTCTATGGCAGTACGGAAAATTACAGAATGAGACTTGATAGAGGGAGGTTGATGTGTGATCACAGTGGCTGGAGTTGTTCACAGATTCTTCTTCACCATCCTTGTAAAAGAAATTCGGGGACAAATTGCTTTAAGGGGGGAGTTTGTAAGAACCCAGATCTTCATTTTAGGTATGGATCCTGATTTCGGGCTGTTTTTGAGTAAAAAGGAAGAAATGGAAATTTTCTAAGTACACATCGTGTACTTCTATGTACACATCATGTACTCAGTTGCCGCATACAGTCTCATAATGGTCGTGTAACAGCCGAGTACATGGTTGTTTGATGACCTGGTAGACTGATTAAGTCAAGGGCTAGTTGAGGTTAATACATGGCATGTAGTTTAAATGAAAACATCGTGTACTTTTCTTTTTAATTGATGTATCGAAGAGGGGTCACTTCTTATGCCTGGATGTGTCTTATTCTTCCCATGGTTCATACAGGAGAGTGACGGAATGGCCAATGAACTCTGAACCCCTCCCAGTTCTCCATTTGAGCACCGATTGAGATTTCTCTGGGTGAGTTGGAATCCCACCGGTGAGTTCTCAAAACCCCTAGATCCTTTCTTCTTTATTCTTCCTCTCTCATTATTTATTCAAGGTTGAAAATTTTTTCACCTTTTTGTAGATCTACACTGATTTAGGCCGATTCAAGGGCTGATGTTCATGTATACCGATCGTGAGACATCGAGGTAGGTGGTTTTTTTCTTTTTTTGTTCGTATTTGGATTATATATGATTAAAGTTCTGCATACCCTCATTTGGGGTATTGTTTGATTTGGAATTTAACCATGTTTATTATCTGTTATGGTTTTATTGTTTAATAAAAGGTTTATTTCTTATGTGTAAGGTTGAATACCTTGTTTATGGGACACCCTATGGGTGTGTTTGTTAGATTTTTTAAGGTTGTTTGGTCTAGAATGGCTGTTAGGTTTGCCTTGTTTTCCATGCCTCATTTTGTTAAGATGGAGTTACTATTTATATGGTATGCTTGTGATATGTATTATTAAGTTTGAATAATAGGAATTTTACTATGATAACTTCCTGAGGTAGGTTCATTTATATATGTTTTATTATTATATTGACCTAGGGGTATTGACTATGAGAGATGCCAGGTGGTCATTGACCCAGGGGTATTGACCATGAGAACTACCCAGGAGGACATTTATACTTTATTGACACTAACTTGACTGAGGTTTATTGACTATGAGAGCTACCCAGGTGGTTGTTTGTAAATGATTAGTGTTGTGCTAGACCAAAGGGGATAGACCGTGAGAGATTCCCAGAGGGTTGTTATTTAATTGATTGATGCTATGTTAGACCAAATGGGGTAGATTGTGAGAGATTCCCAGAGGGTCATTATCTCATGAATTTTTTTTGTGTTAAACCAAAGGGGTTAGACCGTGAGAGCTTCTCAGAGGGTTGTTCATGAATGATTGAATGATTTTGATGTGTCTACCAGGCCAAAGTATATAAGCTTTGACTCGATCTTACTTATTTGTTTATATGGTCTTCTAAGACATCTATTTGTTACTATTACACAGGGTATATAGAGCTTAGGCTAGATCCCATGGTTTACATGATTCAATATATTGAATAATAAATGTGAATGAATGTAATTGAAAACTGTAGGATTGTTTACTTTTGAATACTTCCAAGTTTATTGCTTCATTCCTGCATATTACCTGGTATGTATATATTCACTAATAGTTAGGCACAGATCTTTTGGTAGTTTCCTACTGGGATTTATCTCACACCCTATTTGGGTCATGATATTGGACCCAAATAGATTATATGGTTGCATTTATAGACAAGGTATAGCACCCTTCTTCATTAGGTACTTGATTGTTGTTGGAGATGGAGAGCATGGGACCAAGTTGAGGCTTGTGATGCTGCTGGAGTTTACTTGTTTCTTTTGTACTTTGGTTTCTGTATTGCTTTACAGCATAGTAACTTGTTTAGATACTTTCTTAGATACATGTTAGATGCATCATTTATATATATATATATATATATATATATATATGCTTCAGTTGTTTTATTACTATCAATATTCTGTTGTTTAATTTTGTTGTATGGTATTACTGCTTCCGCTATTATTTACTATTGTTTTTCCATTGTGTATACTCTACCAATGAGGGCATAGCTTCCCAATTATCACACCTTATCCCTTACTACTAGTCAGAAACCTCTAGTTTTTGGTAAAATTTGATTGAGGTTATGTGACCAACCGGGTTCGTGGCACTTTTTCGTGACACCTGGATCTGAGATGTTACATGTATTGAGTAGTCATAGCCTTTAATCATTTCACTACTAGATATTGTGGTATTTTTAATGGCTCATTTGTCATGGGTTTTCATCATAAATGTGTCATTTCAAGAATCAGCATCACAAATGAAGGTATTAGCTACGGGCTATGTGCCTATCGCAAATGGTTTGCATCTATGTTTCTAAAAAATAGGTAATCACGAAGGACCATCACAATTAATTGTATTTGTGACGGACAATTAATCTATCTCAAATACTATTATTTTTTATAAAAAAATACATAAAATTTAAATAATTAAATATAATTAAAAAATATAAATATAACTAGGAAAAAATAAATATAATTAAATATAATTTAAAATATTTAAAAAATTAAAAATTAAAAAAATTACAAATAATTAAAAAAATTAAAAAAATTAAAACAAACATTAAAGTAATACATCATTTCAAACATAATATTTTTTCTCCCAAATTACAAAATAGTTATAAAACATCACATATCATCAACTGGAATCAAGTGGAGGATGATCACTCAAAGGATCAAGGGGAGGAAACTCTATACCAATGTTGTGTGAAAGCTATCACATATAATACAACATCTTCTTATCTCTCTAACACTACTACTCACACTCCTCCTCCCTCTCTTTCTGCATCTTCTATATCTTCTCATCCTAAGCACTCAACCTCTCCTCATACTATGTAGTGGATGACAACATCAATGATGACTCTCTATAATCTCCCTTTGAGCTCATTGATGACATCGCATATGTACCATAACAACTCATGGGGTTTAGTTGGGAACCAATACCAAATACCCGATCTTTTTCAACACAATGAAAAGTCTCCAATATCTAGTCACCCTCATCGAAACTCAAATCAACAGTGGGATCTTATTCATTCTCATATTGACTCTCCCATGAATAAAAAATCAAAGCCTCATGTGTTTCCTTAAAATATAATTAAAAATTAAAATAAAATTAAAATTAAAATTCATGAAATTTTTAAATAAAATACTAACCATAATATGGCACTTTCAATCACCAGCAACTTCTTTTGTATGGGGGTCAGTATAAATCTTCTTATAGACTTTAAAATTCATAATATATTATTCATTAGAAGCCTATATAATATAAAAAAATTAAAATTAAAGTATATATACATTAATAAATAATATCACTTACTATAGCATCCCGCCTTTTTATCACATAAACTTTCATTACATTTTACAAAATCGAGGATCTTTAAGGTTTAGTGTCTTGGAAACCATGAACTTAAAACATGAAAACATAAAACATTCTTATTAAACACTTGAAAGGATTATCCTCATGTTCATCCTTGGTTCATTACTGCATCTCATAACCTGGGGACATACATCAAAAGAAAGGGTGAACAGAAGGCCAAGTAAGGGAAATAAGGGAAACATTTAACATGTGAACTTGAGATATATCAATAATGTCATGAAAAGAACTTTAAGGCATGAGAATGAAATCATGAGGAATATCATAATAAAAATAAAATTTTTAATAACTTGAAGATGTGGCTACAACATTTAATATTGACAATCATTCTGTTTCACCAAGGTTCATCCCCAAGGTTTCATTAAAAATTACCAAGGTTATTCACCAAGGTATCAGTCTAAAAGGTCATCTCTAGAGATTAAGTCTTTACCCAATGCATTAGAGCGCTATCAGGGTGCACCCTTGACATGTCTTTATTATCATGTGAGACACATATATCATCATCAATCATTTCATAAACAACCCATATAGCATAAAATAAATGGGTTTCATTTCATAATCACAGCGTTTTAAAACTTCTTTAAAGACATGATCTTTATGTCACTTTAAACCCACAGAAAGGGAAAGCGGGTCTCATGTATGTAAATCCCAAAATTTAAAATAGAAAAACTTGATATATATGTGAATACCCCTATAGAATAGAGAGATTTGAGTATTCACTTAATAAAATAAAAGAACATTAGAAAAAGAGAGAGACATTCTTGAGACGGAAATTCTGTAGCATAACAGCTATGTTTCGGGGTTTTAGAAAACATTGAAAAGAGAAGGGACATGGGTCAAACATTCATAAATGACCCATAAAACAGTATAGGAATAGAATATAAAAGATTTAAGAACATGGTAATGAAATTTGAAAGACATACCATATGAAATGAAGAACATGAAAGGAAGAAAAAAATAAGATTTCTCTTATGAAAATTCGGTAGCCTAACGGCATCACTTAAACTTCAACAAAAATGAACTGATGAGATCAAATAGGGTATCTCATAATATGAAAATAAAAGATAAGTATGATAGATTTAGAGATCATACCCCAACATAACAAAAAGTAAAATGAAAGACTTGATATGAAAATAGATCTTGAAAATGAGAAGGGTGAAAGAATCCCTTAAAAATTTGGCAGCCTAACGGCACCACTTAAACTTCAACAAAAATGAATTGATGAGATCAAATAGGGTCTCTCATCATATGAACATAAAATATCAGTATTATAGATTTAGAGATCATACCCCAACATAATAAAAAGTAACATGAAAAACTTGACATGAAAATAGATCTTGAAAACGAGAAGGGTGAAAGAATCCCTTAAAAATTCGGCAGCCTAACGGCGCCACTTAAACTTCAACAAAAATGAATTGACGATATCAAATAGGGTATCTCATAATATGAACATAAAATATCAGTATGATAGATTTAGAGATCATACCCCAACATAATAAAAAGTAACATGAAAGACTTGACATGAAAATAGATCTTGAAAATGAGAAGGGTGAAATAATCCCTTAAAAATTCGGCAGCCTAACGGCGCCACTTAAACTTCAACAAAAATGAATTGACGAGATCAAATAGGGTCTCTCATCATATGAACATAAAAGATCAGTATGATAGATTTATAGATCATACCCCAACATAATAAAAAGTAACATGAAAGACTTGACATGAAAATAGATCTTGAAAACGAGAAGGGTGAAAGAATCCCTTAAAAATTCGGCAGCCTAACAGCGCCACTTAAACTTCAACAAAAATGAATTGATGAGATCAAATAGGGTATCTCATCATATGAACATAAAAGATCAGTATGATATATTTAGATATCATACCACAACATAATAAAAAGGAACATGAAAAACTTTACATGAAAATAGATCTTGAAAACGAGAAGGGTGAAAGAATCCCTTAAAAATTCAGCAGCCTAACGGCGCCGCTTAAACTTCAACAAAAATGAATTGACGAGATAAAATAGGTTATCTCATCATATGAACATAAAATATCAGTAAGATATATTTATAGATCATACCCCAACATAATAAAAAGTAACATGAAAGACTTTACATGAAAATAGATCTTGAAAACGAGAAGGGTGAAAGAATCCCTTAAAAATTCGGCAGCCTAACGGCGCCACTTAAACTTCAACAAAAATGAATTGACGAGATCAAATAGGTTCTCTCATCATATGAATATAAAAAAGGTAGTAAGATGAATATAAAATAACATACTTCAACATAAGAACATGGAGCATAAAATAAATGACATAAAAGAGATTACTTGAAAAGAAAGAGAGAGGTCGGATCCCTTACCTTAAAATGTAACTCTTAAAACTCAAAGGTTGGGACCTTGAGGGCTTGGGGGCACCTTGGGAGGACTCCTTGGGAGTTAATGAGACCAGAGATTCATTGGGGGAGAGTTGGGAGTCGAATGGATGAGAGTATGGCTTGGTATTTATAGGGAAAGTGAGGGGACAAGGCATTAATGGCCAAGGGACACCTCATTGGTGGTTTTGGCAAAACCATGGGCTTGCCCATGGTATTTGCCCATGGTATTGGCCACATGGGTCCCCCCATACAATAATTCATCACCTTTGGTTGGCTAACCCTTAAAATATCTCATGACATCATCATGACATAGTTATGATGTCATTAAACATACCGAAACCCTAAAACTGTATTTTCACTATTCATCGAAAATTCAACTTTCTCAGAAAAATCCCAAAATTTCACCTTAACCAAATATCAATGCTCTGATTTCAAAAATGAACTCCATTTTATAAAAAAAAATTCTAAATATTTTTAATTTATTTTTTAAATAAATACACTATTCACCGAAAATTCATTTTTTTCAGAAAAATCCCCAAAAATTACCATAACATAATATCGATGCTCTGAGTTCAAAAATGAAATCCATTTTATAAAAATAATTTTCTAAATATTTTTAATTTAATTTTTCATTAAAAAATATTATTCACCCGAAAAAACTAATACTTGAATAATAATTTATGAAACCATTATTTAACCATTTTATGGAATCACATTACTTAATCAAGGTGCCTAGATTATATTAATAATTTCCTTAAGTTAGATTACTAATCCATTTTGTCACATTACTAATCCTAATCATAAAATCACTATTCATAATTTACTATTCATCAAAAATTAAGTTGATCTTATTAGACTCTAAATTTCGTACTGAACATAATTTTAGAAGACCATTTTTTGAAAATCATTACACATTTTTAATTATTTAAGGTTTACATAAACATTTTTAAAATATACTTTCTCTAAAATTCATCAAAAATATGCATACTATATTTATCCGGACATTTGAAAATTCATATAAGAAGAGATCAAAATTTTTATTTAAAATAAGGGATTACACAAGGCAGTTACGGTCTCCTTACATATCCCCTTATCACACCAGAATAGGACCTAAGTGTAAGGTGTGCTAAGGTGAGAGAATCCGAGGGAGGCTCGGCCAACATCGCACGAGTAGTAATTTCTATCAGTTTGAACTTCTTGCGAAGGCGATTCTGTTCTAGATTCACACGATGAAGTTCGACTTGGGTTTGGTCCATAGCAAAGCCCAATGGTGCTACATCCTTCCCAATTTCTGTTAGATGGGCTTCGATCGGTCCAAGACTACTGGGTGAGGCCATCGAATCTTCTTTCTATATTAATTAACCAAGATTACTTGTATTTAGAGACAATAATCAAAATGTTTAGTTTCCAGTGGTCATATTGACCAATGGTCATATAACAGTCAAAACCCAACGGTCTTATTTTAATTATACTCATGTTATCAAATGAAATAGTTTTGTTGAGTATAAAAAAATAAAATCACACAAAATTAGGAAACAAGATTTATTCAAAATTTCAGGTCATTACAATCTTCCCCCCTTAAGAAATTGCGTCCTCGCAATTTTTTAAAATTGGGTTTTGAAATTTCATTGAAAGTCCCACATTAGAAAAAGAGTCAGTAACACTATTACTTTAAAAGAAAGAAAAGGAAGTACAAAGTTTACCCAAGTTAACCCACACTAGGATTCCATGTAGGAAAACATGGACATGGAGGAGAAAACAAAGGGTCAAGTTCTGAGGGAGAGTGATAGGAAACATGATTAGGATAAAGTTAACCATGATAAAATCCCAAACTTATGATGTGTGTAAACGATCTTTGATTACATAGTAGGCAACAATGTTTTTTTTACGTTCCTTTTCATAATTTTGAGGAATTCATTTACTACATAGAACAAAAACATAAGGAAATATACCTACCTTCAAGTAGAGTTTCATCCTTTAATAAGTCTCTACCAAAACTAATCTTTTCTCCGAACGATGAGAATTCAAAAACACTTGGTCTCATCAAAAGCACAAGAATCATCTTCTAGAGAATCACATAATCCACAAAATATTAACTATCTATTTCTTCTATCTTTAAACATTATCCCAAAAACAGAAAGGTTAAGGTAAAACAACTCTTCAAAAAGAAAGAATCCCATAGGAATGGAAACTACTTTTAAATCTTCAACGTTCCATGGTACTACCCAAAGTTCATCATAGACCATTCCATAAATAATGGTTCTTAAAATTCCTCAAAATTAACCAAACTAAGATTCAAACCCAAATACAAGAAGGATTTGATAACATAGTCTTCCAAAATAAACTTCATTGTTCATCTCCAAACAACATCAACCACTCCTAACATCTTATAAAAAAATTAGCTAACCTAAACATATTTTACCCAAGATAGGTTAATCATTTCCATAAGTAACCTAAATTACTATAAGTTCACCTTAAATTCATCTATTCTTCAAAATATAAGTCAACCTTACTCCTCAATTAAAATACCGTTGTAATCTATTTACCTCGACCATATAGGGTCCCTAAAATAGTGAACGTCTTCTAAAATAATAATCATCTTTTAATCCCCTAATCATCTATGTCATATTAATACGGCTATCGTCACATTTCCTATCACATTGGTTGGTGGGACATGTTCTTCCATTTCCCACCATTAACTAAGAAGAGAAAGTATAATTAGGGGCTTAAATACTTAGCCAATAATCATCAAAAGGAACATAAAGCATATAAGGATAACTTGTAGAAGAAAAGTATACCCTAATTTGTGATCCCCTAGGTTTAAAACTAGGTTATCCATGATCATATATTCTTATGTGAATCTTTATTTTATTTTATCTTTGTTCCTTTAATAATGGTTCATACTAAGCTTATGAATTTACCAAAGCATATCCCCAGGAATGTCGTAAACAAGAGTGCAGCAAGGCCCATTATTGTGTACTAGTTCCTGTTCGAGTATATCTCAAAGCGGTGTTTTCGGGTTTTATCCCTATGTACATCTGTGCCAGAGCCACCTCTACCTGCTCGTATCCAGACAGGGATGTATTTTCTTGGAAACCCCTTACTCAATACTCACCAATATACCAGGAAGATTTCCTATATTTAAAATTTTCTATAGGGTTCTTCCTAGAGTTTTCATATCCTAATTTCCACAAATAACTAAACCATCCTTTGATACCAACTATAGCATCCCGCCTTTTTATCACATAAACTTTCATTACATTTTACAAAACCGAGGATCTTTAAGGTTTAGTGTCCTGGAAACCAGGAACTTAAAACATGAAAACATAAAAAATTCTTCTTAAACACTTGAAAGTATTCTCCTCATGTTCATCCTTGGTTCATTAATGCATCTCATAACCTGGGGACATACATCAAAAGAAAGGGTGAGCATAAGGCCCAGTAAGGGAAACAAGGGAAACATTTAACATGTGAACTTGAGATATATCAATAATGTCATGAAAAGAACATTAAGGCATGATAATGAAATCATGAGGCATATCATAATAAAAATAACATTTTTCATAACTTGAATATGTGGCTACAACATGTAATATTTACAATCATTCCGTTTCACCAAGGTCTATTCCCAAGGTGTCATTAAAAATTACCAAGGTTATTCACCAAGGTATCAGTCTAAAAGGTCATCTCTAGAGATTAAGTCTTTACCCAATGCATTGGAGCGCTATTAGGGCGCACCCTTGACATGCCTTTATTATCATGTGAGCCACATATATCATCATCAATCATTTCATAAACAACCCATATAGCATAAAAGAAATGGTTTTCATTTCATAATCACAATGTTTTAAAACTACTTTAAAGACATGATCTTTATGTCACTTTAAACCCACAGAAAGGGAAAGTGGGTCTCATGTATGTAAATCCTAGAATTTAAAATAGAACAACTTGGTATATATGTAAATAACCCTATAGAAGAGAGATATTTGAGTATTCACTTAATAAAATAAAATAACTTTAGAAAAAGAGAGACATTTTTGAGACGGAAATTCTGCAGCATAACGGCTATGTTTCGGGGTTTTAGAAAACATTGAAAAGAGAGGGGACATGGGTCAAGCATTCATAAATAACCCATAAAATAGTAGAGGAACATAATATAAAGGATTTAATAACATGGTAATGAAATTTTAAAGACATACCATATGAAATGAAGAACATGAAAGGAAGACAAAAATAAGATTTCTCTTAAGAAAATTCGGTAGCCTAACGGCATCACTTAAACTTCAACAAAAATGAATTGACGAGATCAAATAGGGTCTCTCATCATATGAACATAAAATATCAGTATGATAGATTTAGAGATCATATCCCAACATAATAAAAAGTAACATGAAATACTTGACAGGAAAATAGATCTTGAAAACGAGAAGGGTGAAAGAGTCCCTTAAAAATTCGGCAGCCTAACGGCGCCACTTAAACTTCAACAAAAATGAATTGACGAGATAAAATAGGGTTTCTCATCATATGAACATAAAAGATCATTATGATATATTTATAGATCATACCCCAACATGATAAAAAGTAACATTAAAGACTTGACATGAAAATAGATCTTGAAAACGAGAAGGGTGAAAGAATCCCTTAAAAATTCAGCAGCCTAACGGCGCCACTTAAACTTCAACAAAAATGAATTGAAGAGATAAAATAGGGTCTCTAATCATATGAACATAAAAGATAAGTATGATAGATTTAGATATCATACCCAAACATAATAAAAAGTAACATGAAATACTTGACATGAAAATAGATCTTGAAAACGAGAAGGGTGAAAGAATCCCTTAAAAATTCGGCAGCCTGACGGTGCCACTTAAATTTCAACAAAAATGAATTGACGAGATCAAATAGGGTCTCTCATAATATGAACATAAAATATCAGTATGATATATTTAGAGATCATACCCCAACATAATAAAAAGGAACATGAAAGACTTGACATGAAAATAGATCTTGAAAACGAGAAGGGTGAAAGAATCCCTTAAAAATTCGGCAGCCTAACGGTGCCACTTAAACTTCAACAAAAATGAATTGACGGGATCAAATAGGGTCTCTCATCATATGAAAATAAAAGATCAGTATGATAGATTTAGAGATCATACCCCAAAATAATAAAAAGGAACATGAAAGACTTGACATGAAAATAGATCTTGAAAATTAGAAGGGTGAAAGAATCCCTTAAAAATTCGGCAGCCTAACGGCGCCACTTAAACTTCAAAAAAAATGAATTGACGAGATCAAATAGGTTCTCGTATAATATGAAAATAAAATATCAGTATGATAGATTTATATATCATACCCCAACATAATAAAAAGGAACATGAAATACTTGACATGAAAATAGATCTTGAAAATGAGAAGGGTGAAAGAATCCCTTAAAAATTCGGCAGCCTAACGGTGCCACTTAAACTTCAACAAAAATGAATTGACGGGATAAAATAGGGTCTCTCATCATATGAAAATAAAAAGGGCAGTAAGATTAATATAAAATAACATCCTTCAACATAAGAACATGGAGCATAAAATAAATGACATAAAAGAGATTACTTGAAAAGAAAGAGAGAGGTCGGATCCCTTACCTTAAAACGTAACTCTTAAAACTCAAAGGTTGGGACCTTGAGAGATCGGGGGAACCTTGGGAGGACTCCTTGGGAGGTAATGAGGCCAGAGCTTCATTGGGGGAGAGTTGGGAGTCGAATGGATGATAGGATGGCTTGGTATTTATAGGGAAAGTGAGGGGACAAGGCATTAATGGCCAAGGGACACCTCATTGGTGGTTTTGGAAAAACCATGGGCTTTCCCATGGTATTTGCCCATGGTATTGGCCACATGGGTCCCACCATACAATAATTAATCACCTTTGTTCTGCCACCCCTTAAAATATCTCATGACATCGTCATGACATAGTTATGATGTCATTAAACATACTGAAACCCTAAAAACTGTATTTTCACTATTCATCAAAAATTCAACTTTCTCAGAAAAATCCCAAAATTTCACCTTAACCAAATATCAATGGTCTGATTTCAAAAATGAAATCCATTTTATAAAAATATTTTTATAAATATTTTTAATTTATTTTTTAAATAAATACACTATTCACCAAAAATTCATTTTTTTCAGAAAAATCCCCAAAAATTACCATAACATAATATCGATGTTCTGAGTTCAAAAATGAAATCCATTTTATAGAAATAATTTTCTAAATATTTTTAATTTAATTTTTCATTAAAAAATACTATTCACACGAAAAAACTAATACTTGAATAATAATTTATGAAACCATTATTTAACCATTTTATTGAATCACATTACTTAATCAAGGTGCCTAGATTATATTAATACTTTCCTTAAGTGAGATTACTAATCCATTTGGTCACATTACTAATCCTAAGCATAAAATCACTATTCATAATTTACTATTCATAAAAAATTAAGTTGATCTTATTAGACTCTAAATTTCATACTGAACATAATTTTAGAAGACCATTTTTTGAAAATCATTACACATTTTTAATTATTTAAGGTTTACATAAACATTTTTAAAATATCCTTTCTCTAAAATTCATCAAAAATATGCATACTATATTTATCCAGAAATTTGAAAATTCATAAACTTCATCATAAGAAGAGATCAAAAATTTTATTTAAAACAAGGGATTACACAAGGCAGTTACGGTCTCCGTACATAACCCCTTATCACACCAGCATAGGACCAAAGTGTAAGGTGTGCTAAGGTGAGAGAATCTGAGGGAGGCTCGGCCAACATCGCATGAGTAGTAATTTCTATCAATTTGAACTTCTCGCGAAGGCGATTCCGTTCTAGCTTCACACGATGAAGTTCGGCTTGGGTTTGGTCCATATCAAAGCCCAGTGGTGTTACCTCCTTCCCAAGTTCTGTTAGATGGGCTTTGATCGGTCCAAGACTACTGGGTGAGGCCATCGAATCTTCTTTCTATATTAATTAACCAAGGTTACTTGTATTTAGAGACAGTAATCAAAATGTTTAGTTTCCAGCGGTCATATTGACCAATGGTCATATAACAGTCAAAACCCAACGGTCTCATTTTAATTATACTCATGTTATAAAATGAAATAGTTTTGTTGAGTATAAAAAAATAAAATCACACAAAATTAGGAAACAAGATTTATTCAAAATTTCGGGTCGTTACACTTACTGTATGTCATCCATGTATGCCAAATGTGAAAATTATGGTCATATATTTGACCTCTTACCTCCCCCAACTCTGACTTCCATATAATGACATCATTCTAAAAGTATCTCCTAGCTAGTAGGAGCACACTCCATCTTATACCTGAGCTGAGATATAGTCAGTTCAATGGGAGACATGAGATTGGTCGAAAATAGTAAAAGAAGCTTTATCCACAGCTTACTTTTTGAGGTTGTGTAGAAACTAAAAAAAGAACTCATATATTCAAATATCTTATGCCTCTTAAATAGGATCTCTCAGGCTATTCGGAATCGGAGAAAATAAATTTGGAAGATAATTAAAAACAATATGTTATTAATTAAATATATTTTAAAAAATATATATTATTTAATAACATACAATCTAGTGGTAGAACATCTATTGATTCACTATGATGGGAATGATTTCCCATGACACCCATGGCTTAGAAAAATAATTTAATAGAATCACACCAACCTTCCCAACAGCTAAATGTTAAAAACTGGGAAAATAAAAAACAAAAAATCAAAAAATTATTACAAAAACTAATACACAAAATTAATATAAAATAAATATATTAAACAGTTAAACATACCTCTATAAATGATGATTAAAATCAACAGATAATCGTATATCTGGAATATGATATAGAATCATTAATCGAGAAAGACCATGAACCATCGTAATAGGCACAACATCCTAGGGATCAGATGAATCGAGCTCATCAGTTGGTAGTCCAACATCTGTGAGAGAATTAAATAGATCATTAGGACTATCTCTAGCCATTTGAAAAAACTATTATTACCTATAAGAATTTGTTAATACAAATATCAAATATAAAAAAACTAATAAATACCATAATATAATAATCATTCCTATAAAAAAATTTAATCCAAATATAAAATATAAAAAACTAATAAATATCAAAATATAATAATTACATGTACATAAATACTTGAATATATTACACTAATCATTATCTTCTTTGTAATTTCAATTGATAATAATGTATGTATCCTCATCTTCAGTATCATCAACTTCCAAATTACTTTTAGTTTCATCATCTATCATTGCATTATCAACATTATCTATATCATCGGGCCTTAACTTGGGGTTTTCATCATCCATATTTATATCTCATTGGGTAAGAGATATATTTTGGTATGTTTCATGAGAAATTCCAATATCTTTCACTTCCACAAAACCATTTTAATATTTAATAAATTGATTTCTATGTGATTTCATTTTTATCAAAATCCACCAGTCATTCAAATCTCTTAAAACATCACAGTAATTTGTATAATAAACTTGATGTTCTTTATGTGCCAACATGAATGGTTTATTTGATGTAAGAATACTGTTATATTTAATGTCAATAACTCCATTTCTTGGATGAACTCGCAACCCTTGATTAGTATCAAACCAATAAAATTTAACCTTTGTTACATAATTTGGTCTTAGGTAACATAACTCAATTATTTCATCCATCATACCATAAAAGTGAACATTACTTTCTTTATGATGGTATCCTTTCAAAAAAACACATCTTTCAAAAAAACACCATTATTTAACTGATGATTTGTTACATACTTTCTTCTATAACATTTTCATACATCCCTCAAATGGGTACATCCATTTGAATTGAAGTAGTCCTCCACATTTATCTTCATAAAAAAATGAAACATTAAATGTTTCATTGAGTCAACAAAGCTTGGTGGGAATATTTTCTCCAATTTAAATGAAATTAAAACAACAACCTTTTCCAGAATACTCAATGCATCGTAATCTGATGTTTATACACAAATATCTCAGAATAAATATGATATTTCGTTCAGAATATCCCATATTAAATAATTCAATATCCCCCTAAGACTAACAGGTAGTAATCTTTCAATTATGACATTCATCCATGAATTTTTAAACTGCTAATAATCCCATTTTTGATGTAGCAAGAAAAATTAGAATCATAACCATTTGGTAACCTCAAATATTGAATAAATTGAAAAAATAGTAAATTAATTTCTTTAAAAAGTGCATAATCTACTTTTGGATTCAATAAATTTTGTGATCTATCATCTTCAAATAAATCATGTTCAGGACATCTATAAATCCGAGTAATGATCTAACCATTCATTTTCATTATATTTGTTCATATCAGGTGTGTCCAACACGGTATAAAATATGTTATCAAAAAAAAATCTTCTCAATATGCATTACATATAACATGTGATGAACCAAAAAATCATACCAATATGGAAGGTCCCATGAAATACTTTGCTTTATCTAATTATTATCTTTACCAAAACCATTTATTTTTTTGTTCATTTATGGTTGGTCTAAAATTAATATGAGGTAATGAAGAAAATATATATTTCACCTGAATACCTGAGAGTAATACAGTAGGTTCTTCTCTTTCATCTTTTCATTTTGTAAAATTATTTTTGTTCCTTAGAAAGGGATGAATCGTATGAAGAAATCTCTTATGGAAGTCAAAATAATTATTCTTTCTCTCATTACCAAGGATAAATGATTTTTTCTTATCCATGTACCACAAACATGATTTTAGACCATGTGTTCTCCATCCAAATAACATACCATATGCTGTAAATTCACTCATCGTTCATATTAATTCATCCTTAAGTGTAAAATTATGATCTACAACTATATCAAATATAGTCACACAGTTGTTCCATAATGAAACTAACTCATCAATTAGTGGATTCAAATAAACATCAATATTATTATTTGGAAGTCCTAGAGTTAAGAGCACAATATATATCTATATATATGGTTCCTTCATCAGTATCCATAGAGGTAAGTTCAATAGAGTAATTAAAATAGGGTAACAAGAATATTGACTGCCATAAGTACCAAATAGATAAAAAGAATTAGTAGAAAGACCCAATTGTATGTTACGAGATTCTGAAGAAAAAGAAGGTTTCGTCTGACCAAAGTGTTTCCATAAATCACCACCACATTTATAATTTAATCTATTAATAATGGAAATATTTGATTTATATCATGTCATCAATGCATCTGTGTTGCGAGTCATAAATAAACCCTGTAAACGAAGTGCAATTGAAAAATAACTCAACATTTTCATAAGAAATATAGGTTTTCCTTATCGTGCCCTTTTATACCTCAATTCGCCACATGTCAAACAATTAACCAAGGATTCATAATCACTATAATATAATATGCAGTCATTTGAACATGTATGAATCTTCTAATAACTTAGTCCCAAATTATGGGTCAACCTCTTACTTTCATAAAAACTTGCAGATAATGTGTTTCCTTCGGGAAATAATAATTTAACCAATAATAATATCTTTTTGAAATAAATCTTTAAAATTCAAGTATTTGATTTAATATACATAAATTTTGTAATAGATTCATGTTTTCTCATCTAACATACCATATATAATTCATCCTTAATAGATTTCAACAAATTGTAAAACTAGGAAGGTTCTGATTCAGGATTTAGAATATCACTCTGAGTTGTTTCCTGAATAGACAGACCAGTAGCCTCATATACTAAATTCTGAAATAATAGATCTGAAACCAAAAAAAAAGTTTATTTTATACTAAATTATGTTCACCATGTTTACACCAAAAAATATAATCTTTCCAAAAAACCAAAACTTAATAGATGAAGTCGATTATTGTCAAATGTTTTGAATCTCCTACGATCAATTTTCGGACATGGATTTTTAATTATTCTATCAAAAAAAATATGAATTCGATGATACAGATGTTTCAACACCTTTAATTTCGACAATATGTATACCTGATCTATTGGGATTTTTGTGATGATTTATCCAATCATTATCTCATAATATAAACTAGTGTATACTCCATAAGTCCATAGTTATCTAAAAAACAATAAAAATAAGAATAATTATTACTGACCATTTTGACTAATTTCAAATTATTATTATATTTTAACACCTTGAAATATTTTATAGAATATAATCAAAGTGATGCGCTGGGTTAGCACTGGATTACGAGGCTCATAGAGGCTCAGTGAAGATAAAATAAAAATATTAAATATATTATATCAAAAACATGCTATTTTTTTAAAATAATAAAATATCTCTCAACCGGTGTCTCGTATGAGAAATATGAGACTGCCATTAGGTCTGGCGTGTGGGGATTATCCTATTAATGACATAATATTTGTGTGTGTTTAGAGTTTACTAAACATAATGCAGGATGGTAATTCCATTTAATATTTTTATTATAATTTTTTACAAAAAAAATAATTATATTCATAACTAGGTATCATATCAAAAATCTAAGACCACCATTAGATCAGGGATGTCGGGTTTACCATAGATGCGACATAACATTTATGTGCATTAGGTGTTTGGTTACATGGCATATGAGGGTAATTCATTTAATATTTTTATTATAAATTTTTATAAAATATTTATATATCTCCCAAATTATGTGTCATGTGAAAAATTAGAGACCACCATTAGGTCTGGGATGTGCTATTTAGCCAAGACGTGACATTACATTTGTATGTGATGGGTGTTTGGTTACATTACAGAAGAGGGTAATTCATTAAATGTTTTTATTATAATTTTAACATAAAATTGAAGTATCTCTATAATGGCGTATCATATCATAAATTTGAGAACACCGTTAGATCAGGGATCTTGGGTTTACCCTAGGCGCAACATAACATTTGTGAGCATCGGGTGTTTGGTAACATCACATGAGAGGGTATCATTTTTAATCATTTATTAATATTATATACATATATATAAATGTATATATTACAACATTTATATGAATTATTTATACTAATTATTTTAGTTAATACAACATTAATATGAATTATTATGAATTTCTATTAGTTATAATTTTTTATATTTTTTTGCAAGGTTTTAATAAATAATTTAGTATTTATTAAAAATATTTTTTTAATATTACTAGTTAATAAAATTATTTATTAATTAATATTAATTTTTATTATTTATATATGAAATTATAATAAATGTTACTAATATTTAACAATTACTGGTATTTAAATTTTTTATTTAACAAATTTTTGCAATTTCTTAAAATTTTCAAATTATTAATAATATTTTATAACTAACACTAATATTTACTATTTATTGATAAAATTGACTAATTAATTATTAATTATTATAAATTATGTAATTATTAATATTAATTATTTGAATCATTATTACATTTTTAATAATTACTATATATATATCATAATTTCTTAATTAATATAAACACATCGAATATATTATAACTTTTTTTAAGAAAATATATACATTTCAAATCTATATAAACACATATATATTTATATATAATAAAACTTAAAAAAATTAAAATATTTCTATATACATATTCAGATGCAATATATATATATATAATTTTACTTATAATTAATTTTGATTATGAATAATTTTGATTATCTTGAACTAATAATTTATATAAATAATTTATAAATAATTTTGTGTTAATATTTTTCAATTAATATATATTTTTAATTGATAATTATTTTGAATTAAAATTTTTTAGTTAATAAATATTTTGAATTAATAATTTTTAATTCTTAATTATTTTTAATTAATAATATTTACCTAATTTTGGTGACATGAAAGATAATAATTGAATAAAGTCAAAATTATTTTTTATATAACTGGCATGATATTAAAATCAAAAAAACATCATTGCTAATGTATTTTTTAAAATTAAATCTCTATATAATTAACAAGATATAAAAATAAAAAAAAATATAGCTAATATATTTTTCAAAATTAAATGTCTATATAATTGACGTGATATAAAAATAAAAGATACAATTTAAATTTATAATATTTTTTTATTTCAAATAATTTAGTACTGAGGAAGAATATTTTAAAAATTTATTACCAAAGCCCACTCAGATTAATAATCAGGTAATAATAACAAATTTTATTTTATTATATATATAATTATAAATATATTAATATATATAATTATATAAAGATGTTTATAAATATATATATTTATGAACACATATTTGTATATTATATATAAATATATTTATATAAATATATATATATAGACACAATTATATAATGATATTTATTAATATATATATATATATACACAAACCGGATACACACATGCATATATTCAAATCAATTGAAATAACTCGTGTGAACCTGATTAATATGCATGTAGGGAATAATAAATTTGTAGCAATATTAAATGCCACAAACAACATCAAAATATGATACACACGCATATATTTAAATGAAATAATGAGAAAAATGCCTAATAATCAATTGAAATAACTTGTGCATACCTGATTAATATTCAAAGAGGAATTGATAAATTTTCACCAATCCTAAATATAAAATACAACATCAAAATCAGATAAATTTTTAAATATAGGGTTTGGAAAAACTAAATCATGTAATAAAATAAAAATAATGAAAAAAAGAAATATGAAAAAAGAATTTGTACCAAGATGATTCGAAGGTGGATCTATAAAAAATCAGTTGTAGCAGAGTATATTTGACTAGGGTCGAATATGGTTGTGTGTATGACCATTTGGGAGGAGGAGAGGAAAAGGAGGAGAGAAAGAATAAGAGGACAACATGGCTATTAAAACCTAATATTTATTAAGAAAGACTATTTTCAATGGAATTAATTCTGTCATAAATATTCATTCCGTCAAAAATATTTGTGATGGGAAATAATGATAGTCGTAGATACTTTGAATCCATGAACTATTTTCAATGGAAATATCATTCTATGATAAACACCCATCGCTACATATTTTCATGATAGGTGGTGGTAAGTTTCATGAACCAACCCGGGTCGACCCTGAATCGGTCACCCGTGTCAGTTCGTGATAAGGCTCAAGAGGTGTTCTTGATCCTCCCAAGCTAGTGACAAGAACCAAGGGAATCAATGAGAAATCAAGGAAATTATTTCACCCAAAATAAATAAATTGGAGAGGTAGAAATAAATAGAGCATCCCAAAATAAATACACATTTCAAATTGAATATCATTTTGTTGGATCTGGACACAGCAGAAGCATGGCGGTTGGGAGGGACCAACTTTTCTTTTTTCATAATCGATGACCAATATGGGATCAATACAATGATAAACTCCATTATCCATGGATTAAAATAAAATATTTAGACAAAGAGAAGAATAGAATTGGATCTGGGAAAGAGGATATTGCACATCATGTTTATAATTAATTTAATAATTTTTTAAAAAATTAAATATCTGGGTCTTCAGTACTTTCTTAGTTAACGATATTTGATCATTCAGAATTACCCTTCCAGATTTCCTTCATTGTGCTTACGAGGATCCAAAGTAGAATCCCTCTAGTGGTGATCCACACATACTCCAATGGTCTCTCATTAACTCCACTCATTCTCTGGGTTCTAGCACGGCGGAACGAACATCTTGAATTGATCATTCTTCGGTCTTGAAGAACTTATCTCATTATTGAGAAGAAAAGATGAGAGGAGTTGAGTGAGAAAAAGTTTGGCTCAACAATTCTCAATTCACCAGGGTTTGGCACAATAGACGTACCTGCCAATTAATCGATATGGGGTTTCAGTTACAATATTTAATTGTGAAATAGAAATTAAATACAATTATAACTATTAGATAAAACCCATGTCGCGCAATAACAATAACAGAACCATTATTTTTGGTGCACCAATTTGCACAAAATGGAACCATAAATAAAATCACGTGCCACATAATGATAATAGTATTATTATTATTTCTTGTTCCAACTAGATAAACATTATTTACTGACTTGTAAATAATTAATTTATTAACAGACACGGTCTTAGTCCATTTGAACTCATCTTCCATTTATTGAACACCCTAATAAAATATTTTATTCTCTTAAATAAATATTTTTATTTACAAAATAGTAAAAAAATATTTATTAAATTTTCAATAAAATAAATAAATATATTTTATTCACAATCTAGTGAATAAATATTTATTTAATTTATGCGGTCATTTTAACTTGAATAAAATTATTCCTCAGTCCTGAGAATAATATTAATTCCATTAATTAAATTCAAATTGAATTTAATCAAGACTTCCAGAAGCACTTAGTGTCTGGCCCTCTAGGATTATTTCTCATTGACATTAGGTGGGCTTGCCTAAAGACCAAGATTACTGTCTAGAAAAGGGTCAAGGCACCCAAGAGAAAGAACTTAAAGTCGCAATGATGAAATCCACATACAAATTCTCACTGTGTAATATAATACCTTTGTCACAATATCTCATCATGTAGTTTTAATGATAGTTTCATCAACCTATATGCTTGATACGTCATTATTTGACTACCAAAAATAAATTTGTCGTTACACAATGGCCATGTAATTTAGGGTGATGGTTCTATTTCAATCAAAGGTTCGAGATATCAACTTCCATAAATAGAAGGGACAAATCCTTCCTCGACTTATCGATTAATAACATGTCATCCATGACGTACTCAACGTACCCTACTTCCCGCAAACATATGGCGTTATAGTTTTTGTCAAAAAATCTAAGTGTGCGAGTCATGACATGTATTAACGATAATATTAAAGTCTAAGTACCATTACACACGCTCATAGACAGGGATATCCAATGACACCAAAACATGCGAAATTCCTACTGGCGAGTTTGTTCTTATAATCTCCCATCTTAGAGATTACCAAGTGTGAAATTCATGAGAAGAAGCCTCATCTACTTACAAGTGCTCACACCAAACAGTCTATATACTATGTGTCCCACTATAGTATGTCATCCAACCATAGAAATATATTTAAGAATATTTTCATAGCACTTCAAGGTTCACATCATAGCGGGGAACTACTATGACCTTATTAATGCAAAAAATACTCTAGGACATTATTACATTATAGTCATGTAGAAAAATGAACAATATCTATTAAGATGTTTAATATTTAAATACATTAAATATTCATGTAATCAATGTATAAGCAGTTGATTCTTGGACCCCAACTCTAACAAACTCTCACTTAGACTAGATCCAACTACCTACAACTTTCAGTCCTGCTGACCTCACATGATGATCATGTTTCTGCTGAGTCAAGGATTTAGTCAAGGGGTCTTCCACATTGTATTATATGAAAATACTACTCACTACAACTTCACCTCTCTAATAATAATCCCTCAAGATATGATACTTCCATATTATGTGTTTCATATACTGATTTGACCTTGGATCTTTTGCGAGATCCACCATTGCAGTATTATCACAATAATGTGTGATGGGTTATTTAATGATAGGTGTCACATCCAACTCTCAAAAAAAGATCTACATCCAAACTACTTCTTTAGGTGCCTCAGAAGCTGCGATATACTCGGAATTTGCTATAGAATCTGAGACCACACCTTTCTTTGAGCTCTTCCAGCTCATAACACCTCCATTCAAAGTGAAGATGTATCTCGTTTGTGACTTCATGTTATCTTGAATAGTCTGGAAACTAGCATCTTCATATCCTATGATGACTAGTTCCTAATCTCCTCTATAAACTAGGAACATATCCTTAGTACATCTTAGATACTTAAGGATAGTCTTGGCTTCCATCCAATAGAAGTCACCTGGATCAGCTTGATATCTTTATACCACACTCAATGCATAGACAACATCTAGCCTAGTACATATCATAGTATACATGATTGACCCAATCACTGATTCATATGGAATCTTTGCTATTCCCTTTCTTTCCTCATGCATCTAAAGAAACATTTTCTTGGAAAGATGATTGCCATGTGATGCTAGAAACAATACCCTCTTAGATTATTCTATACTAAATCACTTCATTATCTTGTCAATGTATATACTTTGACTTAGGCCCAACAATATCTTGGATCTATCACGATGTTTCTTGATCCCAAGAATATATTCTGCCTCGCCCAAGTCCTTCATGGAGAATTGTTTATTCAACCATGCCTTAATAGACTGTAAGACTGGAATTTTGTTTCCAATAAGTAATATGTCATCAATATATACTATTAAGAAAATGACTTCACTCCCACTAAATCATTTGTAGACAAAAGGCTCGCATTTATTCTTTATAAAACCAAGTTCCATTATGAATTGATGAAAATGAATGTTACATGACCTGGATGCTTTCTTTAATCCATAAATGGATTTTTTTCAACTTTCATATCTTATTATAATCCTTTGGAATCAAAAACACTTCACGTTTTTTCATATAGACATCTTCCTGAAGGTTCCCATTAAGGAAGGTCATTTTGAAATCCATTTTCTAAATCTCATAGTCATGGTAAGCGGTAATGGTCAATAGAATTCTAATGGATTTCATAATTTCAATTGGTGAAATGGTTTCTTCAAAGTCAATTCCTTGATGTTGTTCAAACCCTTTTGCAACCAATCATTCCTTATAGGTACTGACTTGTCCTTCCATGTCTAGTTTTTTCTTGAATACCCATTTTCAACCAATAGGCTTTACATCTACTTGAGGATCTACCAAAATCTAGACATGGTTTTGGTGCATGGAATCCATTTCAGAAATCATGGCTTCTTGCCACTTGGAAATATCTATGCCACTTAATGCTTCCTTGTAGGTTAGAGGATCATTATTATCAAATAGTAATGATTCATCGTCCTCAATAACTAGAAAATTGCACTGTTCTAATTCTCTAACCTCTCTTGTACTCCTACATTGTACTTGTGTCTCTGGAATAGATCTTTCTTCCATGGTGCTTTGTAGAATATGCTCATGTACTCTTGTGTACCTTGATCCTCAACTTCAAAAAAATCTATCTCACTCCCACTATATCTTTTATTGATGTGATCCCTCTCAAGAAGTATGGCGTGTCTTTCCACTATAAAATTTTTTTATGAGGGGTTGTATAGGTAATATCCCCTTGTTTCCTTTGGGTATCCTATAAAGTTACACTTTGTGGCTCCAGGTTTGATTTTGTTGCCTAAACAGGCCTTAAAAACGCTTTTCTTCCCCACACATGTAAATTTGATAACATGGATTTTATTCCACTCCAAAGCTTGAATGGAATACCATTTATCGATTTAGTTGGTACTTGGTTTAGTATGTGTGTCGATGTTTGTAACGCATATCCCCAAAAGGATAATGGAAGACGTTCATGACACATCATTGATCTCACCAGGTCCAATAAGGTTTGGTTCCTCCTTTTTCTTACACCATTCCAATGGGGTGTGTAAGGAGGATTGATTTGGGATATGATCCCAAACCCCTGTAAGTAATCAATGAAGTCTTGATTACGATATTCCCCACCTAGGTCTAATCAGAGTTTCTTAATCTTTTTACTAAGCTAGTTCTCAACTTCATTCGTGTATTCCTTGAACTTATCAAAAGAATTTGACTTATACCTCATTAAGTAGATATATCCGTGTCTACTAAAATGATCAGTAAAATTTATGAAGTATGAGTACCCAACCCTTGCTTCAACTTTAAGTGGTCCACACACATCAATATTAACCAATTCAATAAGTTATTTGGTTCTTTCACCTTTCCCACTAATTGGGGCTTTGGTCATTTTGCCTTGTAAACATATGTGACATACACCAAGTGGTTTTAGTTCAAAAGAATCTAAATATCCATCTTGACATCACTTTGTCAAGCGTTTCTCATTTACATGACCTAGCTGGTGATGTCAATGTTGGGTATGTTATGAGTCATGTGAAGTAGTTTCATTATCAATTGTCATTACATGGTTTCTGTAATCCAACATGTACAGACCATTATATAAATGTGCCTTACCAAAACAAATTCTATCTTTATAAAATAAGTAGCATTCATTTATAAACTTGAAAATAAATCTATATGTATCTAGTCTAGATATATAAATAATGTTTTGGTTACATAAGGCACATAATAACAAGATTTAAATTCCAAGATCATCCCAATAAGCAACATGAGGTGGTAGTCCTTGATAGCTACAACAACAAGTCTAGCTCCTTTAACTACTCATAGATCTACCTCCCCTCAGTAAATTTTCTTGATTCTACTTGGTTACTATATTTGGATACATATGTGAGAACCATAGGCTATATCTATTGCCTAATTTTTAGAAATAGATAAATTGCACTCGATAACAAACGCACCTGAAGTTTCCCCTTTCTTCTTTAGTTGGGTGTAGTTTTTCTTCCCGTCACCCTTCTTTCCACATGTGAAACAAACAGCTTCATGTTCCCTTCCATATCCCTTGATCTTCCTTTTATTAGAAGGGTGTGAAGAAGATTTGGGCTTAAATATCTTTGCTTTCCCATTCCTCTTATTCACCATAAGGATAAAAGGCATCTCGCACTTAATGTCTTTGTCCACTTGGAGAAGGAGGATAAAAAGATTTGTAAGAGACTTCTCAATGTTGTTCATGTTGATATTCACAACAAAACTATAGAAGCTCTGAGGGAGTGATGAAAGAATGAGATCGGTACCCAGTTATTCAGGGAGTATAAACCCTAAAACCTTCAGATGCTCAATGTAGCTAATGATCTTGACTACATGAGGCCCACCTAGGTCACCCTCTCCAAGATTACTCTGAAAGAGTGACTTAGATATCTCAAACTATTCATATCTTACACTATACTGGTAAATACCATGGAGATTCTCAAGAATTCTATATCCATCCATGTTTTCGTGAGACTTCATGAGTTCACTAGACATTGATGATAACATCAAAAATTGAACATTGGTCGCATCGTTCATATGTTTTTCATAGACCATGAACTCTTTATCACTCACCTCTAGGGCAGGTAGATCAGGTAATGAGGAATCCAGCACATAATATTTTTTCTCATGGCATAGAATGACCTGAAGGTATCTAAACCATTTCTGGAAGTTACTACCGGTGAGGATGTTGTCTTTATCCAATATTGAATGCAGGGATAGTGTGGCTAATGAGTTTGTCATTTTTATTCTACAATTAAAAGAGCAGATAATTAGTAATTTCTTGATTACATTTATATGAGAAATAATAAATTAATTTTATTAAGTCTCCCACTATTTTAGCAAGTCCCAATGGCCCTATCCATTGAACTCGCAATGTCTGGTTTCTTGGACATTCTAGTAGCAAGGATCCATATTCCCCATCGTATAACCCCAACAAGGGTTTTTCAAGCTATTTGATGGTATTTAGGTAGGAAGTTCATTGCTAACTATGGGCTTTTAGCTCCTTGATCCATAGAGTGGACTCCCTAATACTCAACTCCTGACTTGGATTTCCTCAACACTTGCCTCTAATATTACACCAAGTTTATCAAGGGATAATCTTCTTAATGTAATATGGTTAAGTCAACTTGAAACTTTTATAAGATCTTCCTATATAAAAGTAAGTGTACCAATAAGGGTTGGTCAAACACATAGTTTTATTGATTCTTTCCTTTAATGAAGTAACGAAAGGCATAGTCCGACTTGATATTTTATTGAGGGATTTTTATCTCTTATACCTAAATTGCCTTATTATCTTTATAACATGCTTGTTAATATTATGTGGAACATACATAAGTGATTAACCATGTATTAATAATATTTATGCATATTCCTAGTTTATTTTAGTTCCATCTTGCATGCTTATTAATTCATTAATTATGTAATCACAACAACACATCCATAATAAAAAATCATGCAACTGACAGAAGTAAAATAAAGAGAATGATCATGAGCCCTTTTAATGGTTAGTTTATCTAGTGGTTGATAAACTAACCATAGACCTAGGGGAGAAACACCTTGAACTATTTATGGTTCATGTCTATAGCTTTCCACTTGTCCACCTTTGTATCTCCTTGGATTGGTTTCACCTTGACTCCTTACTTGAACCGCCTCCACAAGATTGGGAACTTCATCCATTACATTTGTTTTTTAACTCACATGTAGGGGAGGGGTAAAAGGGGGTGTACATAAAAGAAACCATGGGAATGTAGGCCCTACATATTAATTAGGATAGATGGAACGCAGACCAAAAAATTAATTTAAAATAAATTAAATGGAAACAAATCGTATACAAAGGTCCGGTCTATCTCATTATCATCCACATACATGCAAAAAATTGCGCATTTAATAAAACTAGCATTAAATTATTTAATTGTTATTATTAAGATAAATCATTCTTGAATTGACTAATTGTTATCTTTAATTAACCAATCCTTTTATCTTAATCCTTTTCTGAATTTCCTTGAGATTTTCATCCATAACCTTGGAGGTAACATGGTGAACACCCATTCGAATCTACGTAATATGTAATTATGAACATTACAAAAACATTAATGTTTTAATTATTTGTAATTTGGTAAAGTAAATAATGTGTAGTTATGACTACATGGAATGTACTACCTTCGCCATCTTATCTAAAGTACACGCATAGGGACTCAGCGTGTGATGCGTACTTTAGAAATCTTGGAGTACACAACGTGTCCAGTGGGCAACACGTCATGTTGTATTCAGGTTATACAGTTATCGGTCAGCATAGCCGTGTATGGGATATACGGTTTGGAACTTAACCTGAAGGGACTACACACCATCTTTATTGGGCCACACAGTGTGTAATCCGGCTCACCATGCACCAATCTGTCTTGGTCAACACGCGGTGTAAGAATTAACCACACCGCGTGTCATTAATACACACATCTTGAGTAATTTCTGAATTACTCTCGATGCATTAAACACAACTACATGGTGTGTAATCCGGATTACATGATGTGTATGGAAGATTACATAGCATTTAACTCTAAATACATTGTGTGTACTATCATGTTACCTATACAGAATCACCGGTGCCTCCTGATGAGATCCTCAATTTAATTTTAATAAAAAAATTATTCATTTTTATTAGATATGCAAGAAATGAAAATATGAAGAACAAATCTAAAAATTCAGATTACAAGAATGATTAAACATGAATTGAAAAACTAAATTATTAAAGCATAAATTATCAACAAATTATAAATGATGATGAGCCCCGCTTTGATACCACTTGTTGGATCCGGACGCAGCGGAAGCATGGTGGTTGGGAGGGCCCAACTTTTCTTTTTCTATAATCGATGACCAATATGGGATCAATACGATGATGAACACCGATATCCATGGATTAAAATCAAATATTTAGACAATAATAATAATAAATCTAGATCTAAGAAATAGGAACTTGCACACCATGTTTATAATCAATTTAATAATTTCTGAAGAAATTAAATACCTGGGTCTTTGGTACATTCTTCGTTGACAATCATTGATCGTCCGGAATGACCCTTCCGAATTTTCTTCATTGCGCTTGTAAGGATCCAAATTAGAATCTCTATAGTGGTGATCCACACATTCTCTAATGGTCTCCGATCAATTCCACTCATTCTCCGAGTGCTAGTACGGTGGAACAAATGTCTTGCGTTGATCGTTCTTGATCACTTGTTCTTCAGTCTTGAAGAACTTCTCTCTTTATTGAGAGGGGGAGATGAGAGGATTCAAGAGAGAAAATGTTTGTCTCAACAATTATCAATTTGTTTGGGTTTTTCACAATAGACGTATATGCCTATTAATAGATACAGTGTTTCAGTTACAATATTTAATTGTGAAATAATAATTAATTGTAATTATATCTATTAGAGAAAATCCATGCCACGTAATAACAATAAAAGCACCATTATTTGTGGTGCACCAAATTGAGTAAAATAGAACCATAAATGAAATCTGGTGCCACATAATGATAATAGTATTATTATTATTTCTTACACCAACTGGATAAACATTATTTACCAACTTGTACATAATTCATTTACAATGGACACTATATTGGTCCATTCAAACTCCTCTTCCATTTATTGAACACTTGAATAAAATATTTTAATCTCTAAAATAAATATTTTTATTTGTAAACTAGTAAATAAATATTTATTAAATGTTCAATAAAATAAATAATTATATTTTATTCACAATCTTGTGGATAAATATTTATTTAATTTTTGTGATCATTTTAAATTGAATAAAATTATTCCTCGGTCTAGAGAATAATATTTATTCCATTAATTAAATTCAAATAGAATTTAATTTAGACCACCATAAATACTTAGTATGTGACCTTCTAGGATTCTTTGTCTTTTTCATTAGGTGGGCTTGCCTAAAACCCAAGATTACTGTCTAACAATGGGTCAAGTCACCCAATAGAAAGAACTTAAAGTCACAATGATGACATCCACATACGAACACTCACTATGTAATATAATCCTTTTGTCATAATATCTCATCAAGCAGGTTTAATGATAGTTTCATCAACCCATATTCTTGATACTTCATTCTTTGACTACCTAAAGTAAACTCGTCATTACACCATGAACATGGAATTTAGGGTGACGATTCTATTTCAATCAAAGGGTCAAGATATCAACTTTCATAAATTGTCACATAAATAGCTTATTTTAAATGTATTTTTATTCTAATTTCCATTAATGCTTTGTTTTGGGGGGTTTCCAAAGTTTTTATGGAGAATAGGTGAGTTTTCATGAATTGGGCCAAACTGTGAGCCCAATTCCAGATTTAAAAATAAATTTTTTTTCTTTTATAACTTATTCATTTTTTAATATTTTTCTCTCATTCAAACTCCTAAATGTCCTCCCCTGATATATTAACACCACAATTAAAATTTGGGGCCTTTGGAAATTCATAACCAAGGTGTATATGGGTTTTTATTTAAGGGATTGGGCCTGCCCGAAAGCCCAATTCCAGTTTTTAAAAAAAAAATTGATTAGTTAATAATATAATCATTTTTAAGGGTTTTTCGGTGATTCCAAGCCCCAAACACGCCCCTTGAACCCAGAAGCGCGTCCAATATCCTCCCACACTCTTTGCAGATCATTTTCATCGCGGTTTAGGTCAAAAGTTCTGAAGAACTCCAATTTCGGGCAGATTTATAAAGGTAATTTGTTTCCTTCATAACTCCTTCGATTCTTACTCTTTTTCCCTCATTCAAATTCCTAAATGATCTACCTATCCTTGTTAGAACCTCCCTTGAAGGTTTGAGTATTTTTAAATTCAGATACTGGTATTTTTGGGGGCGATTTCTTCAAGATATGTTAAGTAAGTTGTTCTCCTCCTTTCTTCTTTCAATTTGTTTAGGGTTACATCCAATTTACTTAGGGTTTATTCCATTATCATTGAGTTTACTAATGTACAGGAAGTAGGGTTTAAAATTTAAGGTTTTATCTTGTGTTTCATGGTCTTAAATTCTGGTTTTAGGTCTGGTTTACCTTCCTAGAGGTGCGGCGGTGGTGCGTTTGAGTTTTCGCACAAAGGATTCAAGGGTTTCCTTGGTTTTGGTAGGTGATTCCATTTTGTATGAAATATTTGTGAATTGGATACTGTTTTTAGGGTATTTTTAGGATTAATCAATTTTATTATTTCTGAAAAATATAGTTTTAGTGGTGTTTGTATTTAAAATGAATCCTAAAGGCCAATTTCATGTGAAATTGGGGGTTTTTCATAGAAATGTTTTATTAGTTTAATTGGGGCTACCCTATAAGTAACTAGTCGATTTTATTGAACTATAATAGGGATAAAAATACTGTTTTTAATGATTGTACCTTGTGTTTGTTGCTGAAAAATCTGGTTTTAATGGTGTTTGTGAACCACATGAAATTCTAAGAGTTGTGTTGTGTAAAAATGGAGACTTTGCAATGATGTCATTTCTTGAACCATATGGGGTTGCCCTAAAAATGATTTTGTGTTTTCACTGAAATGTAGTAGGATTCATTTTATGTTTTGGAAACTTAAATATGTGCACATAGTATTAAAGTGAGGTTTATAAGGTGTTTTGTGTCTGAAACACTACGATATTTTGAGGAATTGTTTTATGAAAAATCTAAGTGTTTTGTTGCGTGTTTTAAGTGGTATAAAATGTGATAGCTACTTTATTGGTTGTGATTGACCAGTAATGGTGTTTTATATGAAAATTTATTTATGTTGCATGCTGATATTGATTGATCACAAAAGGGGAAGCCCGGGTACCTAGGTGGGGTGGATTTGTACTAGTACGGCTAGTGGACCGGATGGGTTTTCTCCCTGTTTCACTTAGCATTTGGATAACGACAACTCTAACTAAACTATGTGGATGATTATTGGGGACCACTAGGTTATGGGTATGTTCTCTACTAGTGGCTCGTGCATGAGAAAGGATTTTTCTATGGTTACTTTACACCGAGGTACAAGGTACATAGGGCCCAAGACAACCTAGTGCCAAGGGGTGTTCCCAATGTTGTTTCTCATTGGATTTGTAGTATTTACCCATGTCTTATGGTGTGTTTGGAATTAAATCACATAATCTATAATTTATATTTTAATGTGTTAATATTCTGAAAATTTTTTATTGAAAACTATTTTCAATTAGAGGTTTCATTTCTTGAAATTTTAACACTACTTTTCCTTGCGTTTGAAAACCGTTTTCTTTTTCACATTGTATTTCTTACTCTTTGGAATCATTGGGTGGTATCCTACTGGGCATAGGCTCACACCCTACTTACACCCCTTGGGTGTAAGTAGACTTGGTTATGTTTGATTCAGGTAAAGGAAAGGCTAAGGGTGATGGCGGTTCATGGTGTTAGTCCCCATCCTTGGTGTGGAGTTGTGGAGATAGCTTGGGGGCGATGACCCCTAGTCATGTGGAGTCCTTGGAGCTTTCTTGATGCTATAATTATTTTTATTTGGACCACTTGTATTATCTTTAAACCAATCTACTCAGTTATGGTTTTCACTTAAGTCTTGTTTGGCTCAAAAATTTCAGATTTATATTATGGATTGTTTTTAATGTTTTATGCTTTCATACTCGGGTAAATCATTCCCAAACCTAAATTAATGATACCCGAGCACTTGTTCCAGACCGTGGGGATAGGGAACGCCCTTCGGGTCATGTCACGGGCTGGGTTTGGTGCCGGTTTTGGCGGTGCCAGATTCGGTTCGTGACAAAATGGTATCAGAGGAGGTTCGCTCCTTGGGTCATGTTATTTGGGGAAGAGTCAGCATAGTCTAGAGCTAGGATTTTTGGGACTTGAAATTTCAGTCATGGGTAGTGTGTCGGGCCAGCACACCTCATGAAGGGATTCAAGTAACCATGGGAAGTATGGATTTATCTGAGTCCTTTGGTTTTCTAGGTTTAATGATGACTATGGGAAATGAAAAGAGAGTTGGGAGAATAATCTCAGTGAGCTCGCAGGGCCTGGAAAGCCATGTGGAGCCATGGATATTTCCCTATAATACTCTCTGTGACGGCAAAGTGATTGGAATATGGCTGCCAACCATATGTCCAAGTCACCCACCGAAACTAGTTTCCTCTTTCATTGTTTTGTGCTTTAGTTTTGAAATCATAGCACTTTGGTTTTAAGGTGACTTGGTCTTAAGAAGCGTAAAGTTTTTATGAAATGATTTTCAAATAAAGAGGGAATGGTTTGGTTTATGAAATGGTGGAACTGAATTTTCAGAATTGTTTTGAAATGTAAAATTGTGTGCTTACACCTCTTTGAAAGCAGGAACTATATTGAATTTGGTTTTGAAAAGCGTTTTCAATAGAGTTTTCTGAACAATTAGAGTGTGTTTTAATGGGATGATATGTTTTGAAATTGATGTGAATAACTTGAAATTGAGTACTTTTCTAAATGGTTGTGTCCTTATGAAATGTTTTGGAAGATGTGAATTGGGATTTTGATCTCATTGTTAGCAGTTTTGAGAAAAAGGTTGGGTTGGTTGACCATTTTGTTTTTGAAAAGTGGAAGGAAGTTTTGTTTTACCCTTTGGTATTTCCATGAGTGAGCACATGCATGGAGTTATATGGGATGATGGATGGTTGATTGAATGACTAGATGAGTGCTGGGATGGATATGAGGAGGGTGCCTGGTGTGGCACAAAAACATGCATGTGTGAGGCCCATGGGGTACCATTGGTGGATATGCATACTGCTAAACCGTTTGTTTTCAAAGAATTGATTTTAAAGAAAAACATGATGTCTTGATGAATTTTTTGGTATTGTTTGTATTATGGGTTTTTGAAAATGTTGATGTTGTGGGATGTTTTGAGTTCAAGAACCCCCTTCTGTTTGAACTGTGTTTTGGGTTTGTGTTTGGTTGGTAAGCTGTGTTTTAGGGATGGTTAGTGGTCCCTTTTGAAAAACAATTTTGGGATGCCTTTATGGTGGTTCCTTTCATGTGTTTGGATCTGGTTTGTGGCATGTTTTGACCAATAGACCAGCTTGGTTGTGTCCTTGGGTTCTCTCATTGGATAAGGTACGCCCCCATTAAGGGTTAATGCACAACTGAAGTGCAACCCGTTCTGTTTCTCCATTGGAAAATCCTCCAGTTGATCAATATAAAGAATATTTTATCGAACATTTTTTTATTGAGTCTACACCCATTCATTTTTCTGATTTTTGGATCCTCTTGTAGTGGGATAGTTCTTGTGGAAGGTTGAAAGAGACCTTAGTTTCTTAAGTTTCTTGATTCCTCAAAGGTGGGAGTGTTCTTTCGTTGTTAGTACGGATGAGTGTCTTGATGGTGTCTAAGAGGGCCTCTGGGTTCTTTATAGTTTCTTTGAAGAAAGAGTTATTATTGAACCACCAATTTTGAGATTTCGGTCATGATAGGATATGGTGTCCACTTTTTGGACTTATCTGTTTTTTAGGGACTTTGAATATGGTCCCATTCCATGTATTGTTTCTATCAATCGTAAGGGTCATGTTCGGTGACGCATTGTGATGTTGTGTGCTCTTTTGACCATAATGGTGAAGGTCACACAATCCTCTAAGGTTCTATGTTATGTTGGGATTATGTCTCCCTTGGTAAAAACATCAAATCCTCTATCTTAAAGGAAGGTGTTTATACGTGTCTTTCCCTTCTGTTGTTTCTCACCCAAAGAAACAAGGTGTGATGTGTGTGCATCTTCTGATCCCTTGTTTCAGTGAAATGTCTGTTTTTGGTAAAGTGGGTTATGAAGTGTGTTATGTCTTGATGAACCCATCGGGGTATGAGGTGTATTTTTTGTGGCACCGAAAGAAGAAGTTCCACATAGGGGTTTCAACAGCCTAACTGCATGGCCGAAGATGCTTCAATATTTTGAGCTCCAGCCATAGGTCCCGAAGAGAAGTTGGCGCGTAGTCAGGGGAAACCCCAGTGTCGTTTAAACCCTTGTACAATGTCTTATCCTCAGTATGAAAGATAAGAAGAGTTTAAACCTATGGTGTCATCATATTTATTCTATTGTTCCCATTCGGTGGAAATAGGTGGAGGGTCTTGTACCCATGTCATCACACAATGTTATTCCCTCCCCCTTTGGTTTCCATTGAGTCTTTGGAGAATGGTTGGAAATTTGGCTAGACAAGTTGAGCACACGGTTTTCACATGGTTATTTCTAACCATGAACAAAAAAATAACCATGCAGATATAAGAATACACATAGTATTGCACAGTTTTCCAAACTGTGCAGACTAATCGTGCGACTGTCCCAACTCCTTAATTTTGGGGTCTTTTCGTGTCAGCCCACGCCGGTCGGTTAAGATGGTTGGTTCTTGCGGTGGGAAGACCCACTGTGGTTATCATGTATATTATTTTTTAAATTTCTAATTTATGTATACCCCTTGTACTAGGGAGTCTGTTTGGGCCTCCCCCTATTAGTGTCTTGATTCTGTCTCGGGGAAAAAAAAAATAAGTTGTCTCTTATGGTGGGGAGCCCATTTGTGTCTCTTCATACGAGTAACTCATATTTTTCCTTGGTTTTGTATGGGAAGTAGGTATTATCATTTGGATATATCTAACTACCTACATCTTACTTTGGTAAACATTGATATTGGAGAGTGACCAATGGTTTAGTTATAGTAGGGAAAGTGTAACCTTGTTCGATGTTGTTATTTATTTGGGTAAATTGATTGAGTGTTGTTCAGATTGTGTTTGAGGAGTTTTCATTTGGGATAAAGCCTGAATGTGCTTGATTATTTCAGTAAAGTGTTGTGAGTCAGGTTTGTGAGTGTATTCCTTCCTTCATTGATCACTGGAGGTGTCATGGCCTTTGGGGGAGAAACCTGGAAAGAGAGTACCTCTTGGTTTCTCAGTTGGGTTTGGTTGTTGCTTTGGCCTTACTCTGACTTTCCGGGGCGGAATGTTTTCATGGTGGGGAGAATTGTCACATACATAGCTTATTTTAAATGTATTTTTATTCTAATTTCCATTAATTCTTTGTTTTGGGGGGTTTCCAAAGTTTTTATGGAGAATAGGTGAGTTTTCGTGAATTGGGCCAAACCGTGAGCCCAATTCCGGATTTAAAAATAAATTTTGTTTCTTTTATACCTTATTTATTTTTTAATATTTTTCACTCATTCCAACTCCTAAATGTCCTCCCCTGATATATTAACACCACAATTAAAATTTGGGGCCTTTGGAAATCCATAACCAAGGTGTATATGGGTTTTTATTTAAGGGATTGGGCCTGCCCGAAAGCCCAATTCCAGTTTTAAAAATAAAAATTTGATTAGTTAATAACATAATCATTTTTAAGGGTTTTTCGGTGATTCAAAGCCCCAAACACGCCCCTTGAACCCATAAGCGCGTCCAATATCCTCCCACACTCTTTGCAGCTCATTTTCATCGCGGTTTAGGTCGAAAGTTCTGAAGAACTCCAATTTCGGGAAGATTTATAAAGGTAATTTGTTTCCTTCATAACTCCTTCAATTATTACTCTTTTTCCCTCATTAAAATTCCTAAATGATCTAACTATCCTTGTTAGAACCTCCATTGAAGGTTTGAGTATTTTTAAATTCAGATACTGGTATTTTTGGGGGCTATTTCTTCAAGGTATATTAAGTAAGTTGTTCTCCTCCTTTCTTCTTTCAATTTGTTTAGGGTTACATCCAATTTACTTAGGGTTTATTCCATTATCATTGAGGTTACTAATGTCCAGGAAGTAGGGTTTAAAAATTAAGGTTTTATCTTGTGTTTCATGGTCTGAAATTCTAGTTTTAGGTCTGGTTTACCTTCCTAGAGGTGCGGCGGTGGTGCGTTTGAGTTTTCGCACAAAGGATTCAAGGGTTTCCTTGGTTTTGGTAGGCGATTCCATTGTGTGTAAAATATTTGTGAATTAGATACTGTTTTTAGGGTATTTTCAGTATTATTCAATTTTATTATTTCTGAAAAATATAGTTTTAGTGGTGTTTGTATTTAAAATGAATCCTAAAGGCCAATTTCATGTGAAATTGGGGGGTTTTCATAGAAATGTTTTATTAGTTTAATTGGGGCTAACCTATAAGTAACTAGTCAATTTTATTGAACTATAATAGGGATAAAAATACTGTTTTTAATGATTGTCCCTTGTGTTTGTTGCTGAAAAATCTGGTTTTAATGGTGTTTGTGAACCACATGAAATTCTAAGAGTTGTGTTGTGTAAAAATGGAGACTTTGCAATGATGTCGTTTCTTGAACCATATGGGGTTGCCCTAAAAATGATTTTTTGTTTTCACTGAAATGTAGTAGGATTCATTTTATGTTTTGGAAACTTAAATATGTGCACATAGTATTCAAGTGAGGTTTATAAGGTGTTTTGTGTCCGAAACACTATGAGATTTTGAGGAATTGTTTTATGAAAAATCTAAGTGTTTTATTGCGTGTTTTAAGTGGTATAAAATGTGATAGCTACTGTATTGGTTGTGATTGACCAGTAATGGTGTTTTATATGAAAATTTATTTATGTTGCATGCTGATATTGATTGAGCACAAAAGGGGAAGCCCGGGTACCTAGGTGGGGTGGATTTGTACTAGTACGGCTAGTGGACCGGATGGGTTTTGTCCATGTTTCACTTAGCATTTGGATAACGACAACTCTAACTAAACTATGTGGATGATTATTGGGGACCACTAGGTTATGGGTATGTTCCCTACTAGTGGCTCGTGCACGAGAAAGGATTTTTCTATGGTTACTTTACACCGAGGTACGAGGTACATAGGGCCCAAGACAACCTAGTGCCAAGGGGTGTTCCCAATGTTGTTGCTCATTGGATTTGTAGTATTTACCCATGTCTTATGGTGTGTTTGGAATTAAATCACATAATCTATCATTTCTATTTTAATTTGTTAATATTCTGAAAATTTTGGATTGAAAACTATTTTCAATTAGAGGTTTCATTTCTTGAAATTTTAACACTACTTTTCCTTGCGTTTGAAAACCGTTTGCTTTTTCACATTGTATTTCTTACTCGTTGGAATCATTGGGTGGTATCCTACTGGTCATAGTCTCACACCCTACTTACACCCCTTGGGTGTAAGTAGACTTGGTTATGTTTGATTCAGGTAAAGGAAAGGCTAAGGGTGATGGCGGTTCATGGTGTTAGTCCCCATCCTTGGTGTGGAGTTGTGGAGATAGCTTGGGGGCGATGACCCCTAGTCGTGTGGAGTCCTTGGAGCTGTCTTGATGCTATAATTATTTTTATTTGGACCACTTGTATTATCTTTAAACCAATCTACTCAGTTATGGTTTTCACTTAAGTCTTGTTTGGCTAAAAAATTTCAGATTTATATTATGGATTGTTTTTAATGTTTTATGCTTTCATACTCGGGTAAATCGTTCCCAAACCTAAATTAATGATACCCGGGCACTTGTGACAGCCCGTGGGGATAGGGAACACCCTTCGGGTCATGTCACGGTCTGGGTTTGGTGTTGGTTTTGGAAGTTCCAGATTCGGTTTGTGACATAAATGGAAGGGACAAATACTTCCTTGACTTATCGATTAATAACATGTCATTCGTGACATACCCAACATACCCTACTTCCCACCAACATATGGAGTAATTGTTTTTATTAGAAAATATAATTGAATGAGTCATGACATGTATTAATGACAATATTAAAGTTTAATGACCATTACATGCACTCGTAAATAGGAATATCTGATGACACCAAAACATGTGGAATTCCTACTGGTAGGTCTATTATCATAATCTCCCATCTTAAAGATTACCAAGTGAGAACATCATGAGAAGAAATCTCATATTCTTACAAGTACTCATACCTAATAGTTTTTACACTATGTTTCTCATCATTGTATGCCATCCAACCATGGAACTATATTTAAGAATATTATCATATCACTTCAAGGTTCTCATCAAAGCAGGGAACTGCAATGACCTTATTAATGTGAAAAATACTCTAGGAAATTATTACATTATATTCATGAAGAACAATGAAAAATATGTAATAATATGTTTAATGTTTAAATAAATTAAATATCCATGTAATCAATATATAAAAAGTTGGTTCTCGGACACAAACTCTAACACATTCATACATAAACTGAAAAAACAACAAGCCAAACATCACAATCCAAATTGACTCTAATGACCACTAAGTATCCATGTGAGATTGAGGTTCACTCTTCGATCCCAAAAACCCAAAATCGTCAATGGAAATCGAAACCAACCAGGAACCTACACCATAAGTCAAAAAAATAAAGAAACTATAGGCATGAGTATTAAAACTCAGCATGTGTTCCTGAAAAAATCTATTCCAAATGAATTTCCTCTAAATAAAAGTATAATAAATTATTGGTTTGAAATAAAATATAAAAAACTAGGTTTTCAGATACTTTCCTATTTAAAATAAAATACAGTACATTTCCCTTTTTTCTATTTAAAACCATTTCTTTTCAAATAAGGATATATTAGAATTTAGAGGAGATGGACGATGTCTATACTTAAAAAGGGATAAAGAAAGTGTAAAATATTTTCAATACATTTCCCATAAATATTTTCCATAAACATTTTTCATAAATATGTGAACACCAAAACACCTCATTTAAAAATTATATACATTATACCAGAGATCATAAGCAATGATCACATAACAAGGGAAATGGAAAATAGCATGTATAAGTAACCAACCAAAAATGTATCTCATTCATCTATCACAGATGACTATGTTTCGAAGAACATGTGAGAACCTCAAATCTTGGTGGATAATCTAGAACATACTAAACATCTAACTCATCCCATAGGAATACCTTGTTGAGCAAAGTATTGTTTTCAAAAATGTGTATTAATGTTATTTAAAGGGAGAGATTATTGAAAATAATACTCTGTCTCTTTATGATAATTTTGATGCTCACAAATACCCTTAGTTATTTTCTAATGATTTTACTTAGTATTTTTCAGGATTTTATTAATTTATTTTACTCTTGAAATAATGAGAATTTATTACTTAGCACGGAATCCGTTTTAGCGCGTTCTGGAAACACTGTTCACATCTTACGTAGATGAATATAGCGCAGAATTCGTTTTAGCGTGTTCTGGAATCACTGTTCATACCCGACATGGATAAACGTAGCGTAAGGATGAAAATCATGTATACTTTTTGAGATAAGAGAAAAGTATGGTTGAACAACCATACGTTTTCAGCAAAGTATGGAAGAAGAACCTTACGTTAGGAAGGAACCCTATGTTTTGGTTTTCAGCAAAGTATGGAAGAAGAACCTTATGTTAGGAAGGAACCCTACGTTTTTCTTATCAGCAAAGTATGGAAGGAGAACTGTACGTAAATTCTAAAGGTTACGTTTATTTCTCAAAAGTATGGTTCATCAACCTTACTTTTGTAAACAACCATACGTTCTTGGAAAAGTATAGATCAAGTAAAAGTATGGATCTTTTACCGTACGTTTGAATGTTGAAGAAAAAGTATGGATGATCAACCCTATGTTTGTTATCAACCTTACATTGTCAACCCTACATTTGAAGAATGTGGTATTAACCCTACGTTTGGAGGCCACATCATCAACCTTACGTTTGGCATCAGAAATTTTGGCAGACGGTATTTATGTACAATGATCAGTAAGCTGATTTTTGGGCGGATTTCAAGCCGGATTTAAAGTTATTTTTAAATTATGACTTTGACTGATTCAAATCCATTTTATTAATGGATTTAAGATCGAATTAAAAGGAGATTTTTATGCCGAGTCTTAAGGGAAGTTACGACTTCTCTGTAAATTCAAATTTTTGAATATTGCGAATCAGAAGGCGACTTTTATGGATCTAAATGTGCAGGAGATATGCTTTATTATATATGATCTATCTGAAACACCAGGTACAAGGGGGTTTGATCGATCTATTATTAAAACAGGTGGAAAACAGAGATTGCAACTATTCACGATTGATCTGCTGATTCAACAGGAGCGTAAAAGCTCTGTTTGTTCAAGAAAAAGGAACTCGATAGAAGATTCAAATTTTCTACATTGAATATCTACTGTGGATCTACTACTGCTGAGGTTGTGAACTATATCTCTATATTTACTACAATTGGATCAACTCAGAACTGCTTCGTCTTGAAGATCAATATTTCTAGAGACTTCGATCCATCTGCTGTCAATTTCATTCTGTTGCAATTGTGAAGATCAACTGGAAATTTCTTTCTGAAATTATTTTTTATTCTTGAGTAACCAGTTTCTCGTTCTAAGATGTGTAGGTTCGTGTTTGAACCAGAAGTCTTTGTTTTTCCTTGGATTATAAAGGTGTCAACTTCCTGTACTCAGTTGTGAATCGATCTATGGAAAAGAGGACCAGATAGTGAAAATCACCAAGCTCGTGGAGTAGAGCATTGGTGGAGTGGATTAGGGGATTTCTGTTCCCCAAACCACTATACATATTTGTGTTCTTAATTTTACTTTTTCCGTTGCACGATCAAATATGATAAAGTATAAAGGACAGAACTCGTTCAAGAGAAGAGTTATTGAAAAAATTACAAAAGACACAATTCACCCCCCCCCCTCTTGTGTATAATCTGTAGATTCAGATCCAACAATTAGTATCAGAGGAGGAGCTTCTGATAGAGACTTAGAAAGCTAGAAGCATTTAAGGATTATACAACAGAGCATCATGAATGATACAAGAGAAGGGATGTCGATGGTTAGAGAACCATATTTTAATGGAGACAACTATGGTTGCTGGAAATCACGCATGATAATATATCTGAAAAACTTCGGATATAGAGTCTATTCAAAGATTCTGACTCCTTATGAAATTCCTGAAAATCCTGAGGCATGGAGTGCTGCTATATAGGTAGAGTATGATATGAACTCGAAGGATATGAATGAAATTATTTGTGGTCTAGGACTAGATGAATTTAACAGAGTATCTCAGTGCCTGACAGTATATGAGATGTGGAAAACAATAGTTGTGGCATATGAAGGAATAGATAATGTAAGTCAAATGAGATATGCTACTGCAAAACTGAAATTTGATACTTTTAGAATCATTAAAAGTGAGAGCATTACCCAAATGAATGGGAGATTGACAGAAATTGTAAATAACATTACTACTCTAGGAGAACCTATCAAGCAGGCTGATCAAGCATTAAAAGTACTGAGAGTACTTCCTACTAGATGGAATGGTATATCTGCTGCAATCAGACAATCAACATCTGTCAAAGATCTAACTATGAGAGAGCTGATTGGTACACTGATGATGTATGAAGCTGAAATGCAAGATGAAGCTAATGAACATAAAGTACTTATCAAAATAGAAGATACTGCCTTGAAAGTAACTTCACTACAAAATAATAGAAAGATGAAGAGCAAAGAAGTCAAAGCTAAATCAAAAAGTTATGACTCATCCAACTCAGATGAAGAACTGGCTCAACTAGCCAGAAAATTTAAAAAATTCTACAGCAAGAAAAGAGGCTTCAAAAAATCCTTTAAGGGAGATAATAAGGAAGTGAGATGTTATGAATGCAAAAATATGGGACATATCAGACCAGATTGCCCACAATTGAAGGATGCAAAGAAGAATAAATTCTTCAAAAGAAATGACTTTGATCAGAAAGACAAGAAAGCTATGAAATCCACTTGGAGTGTATCTGAAGACTCTAGTAGATCTTCTGAATCAATCTCAGAGAAAGAAGAAGTCAATATAAAGGCAAACATGTGTTTCATGGCAGAAACTGATGAGGTACACTCATATTACTCCTCTGAATCACATTCTGAATCAAGCTACGCAAATGAAAAACTTGCAGCCTACTACAATATGCTTGAAGAAAGATATGACTCACTATTTAAGAAACATAAGTCACTGAAAAATATACATAAATCCATTTCAGATGAAAGAGACACAATGCTGAAACAACATAAAGAATTAACTGATAAATACAATTTGATTAACACTAACTATATTAATTTTGAATCAAGAATAAAATCATTGCAGGATGAAGTAGAATCTTACAAACAGGCTGCATTGGTTTTTACAAAAGGAGAGAATTAATTAAATGAAATTCTTAGAAAACTGTCATTAAAAAGGAGAGATTTGGAATTGGCAGTAAAGGAGAAAAATCAAAGCTATATAAAAATTATTTTTTTCCTAGCTCTAAAAAGCTTAATTGTAATTTTTGTGGGGCAAAGGGACATGTAGCTAAAAATAGTTTCTTAAGACAACCTCAAATTTGTGGTATTAAGAAAGCTTATGTTTCAAAAGACTTATATGATTCATTTAATTTTAAAAGAACAAAGAAAATCTGGATATCCAGATCATTGCTAGCTAACACTCCTGGACCCAACAAAATATGGATACCAAAACAATTTGTTTGAATGTCTTTACAGGTAGCAGGTCACCAGAGAAGAAAAGATATATGGTACATAGACAGTGGATGCTCAAGACATATGAGTGGAAACTCATTGAATTTTTCTTCACTCACTCAAAAGGAAGGAGAACTTGTCACATTTGGTGATAATGCCAAAGGAAAAATCATTGGCATTGGAACTTTTGGAGATCCAAAAACAGTCTCAATCAACAAAGTACTTTATGTACAAGGACTAAAACACAATCTGATAAGTATCTCTCAACTTTGTGATGATGGATATACTGTTGATTTTACTAAAAAAATTTGTACTGTTTCTAAAGATAAACTGTTTAAATTTAAAGCACCAAGAACTAAAAATGTCTATACTTTGGATTTAAATTCCATGTGTAAACAACAAGTAAACTGCTTGACTGTTAAAGTAAGTGAATCCTGGATCTGGCATAGAATACTTGGTCGTTGAAATGTATATTTTTTACATAAGTTATCCAAGAAACATTTAGTTTCTAATTTACCTTGTCTCAAATTTTAAAGTGACAGATTTTGTGATGCATGTCAACTTGGTAAGAAACACAAATCATCCTTCAAATCTGTTAATAAGGTTGCTACATCTAAACCTCTAGAACGTATTCATATGGATTTGTTTGGACCTTTAAGAGTAGCAAGATTATCTGGTAAATTATATGTATATGTTTTAGTTGATGACTATTCAAGATTTACATGGATTTTCTTTTTGAAATTTAAAAATGAAGCTTTTACTTTATTTGAAAGTTTCTGCAAATCTGTTCAAAATGAAAAAGGTTTAAATATAATCTCATTAAGAAGTGATCATGGTGGATAATTTGAGAATCTGGAATTTAATTCCTTTTTCTCAAATATGGGTATTAAACACACCTTTTCTGCACCCAGAACACCTCAACAGAATGGGATTGTAGAAAGAAGAAATAGAACAATTCAAGAAATGGCTAGAACTATGTTAAATGAATATAGCCTACCTATATATTTCTGGGCAGAAGTTGTGAATACATCTTGTTATATAATTAATAGAGTTTTAATTAGACCTATTTTGAAAAAGACACCCTATGAACTATGGAATAACAGAAAACCTAAAGTAAATTACTTTAAAGTTTTTGGATGCAAGGTTTATATCTTAAACACCAAGGATAATCTTGGTAAGTTCGATCCAAAATCTAATGAAGGTATTTTCTTAGGATATTCTGCTACCACCAAATCTTATAGAGTTTATAATAAGAAGTCAAGGATTGTTGAAGAATCAGTTCATGTGAAATTTGATGAATCTGATCTTTTTGAGAAAAGGATAGAACAAATGGATGAACTTGACTCTAATGATAACATGAGACTTGAGAATTTAAAGAATGATTTTGAAAATGATATAAAAGAAATTCAGTCCAGTTCAGAGGAACATGATACTGAAGAACCTTTAAATATATTACCTAGACAGTCTATAACCCTAAAGAATCATCCTTTAGAAACTATAATAGGTAACTTAGAAACTGGTGTTCAAACTAGAAGAAAATTAGGAAACCTAGTGGAATTCTCTGCCTTCCTATCTCAATAAGAACCCAAGACTATAGAAGAAGCTTTAGATGATGAAATTTGGGTAATAGCAATGCAAGATGAATTAAACCAGTTTAAAAGAAATGAAGTTTGGGATTTAGTGGAAAGACCTAAGAATTATCCTGTAATAGAAACCAAATGGGTTTTTAGAAATTAACAAGATGACCAAGGCACAATAACTAGAAATAAAGCAAGATTAGTAGCTAAAGGATATAATCAAGAAGAGGGAATAGATTATGATGAGACTTTTGCACCTATAGCTAGGTTAGAAGCCATTAGAATCCTTTTAGCCTATGCATCTTATATGAATTTTAAATTATTTCAGATGGATGTTAAATCTGCCTTTTAAAATGGTTATTTAATGGAGGAAGTTTATGTTGAGCAACCTCCTGGTTTTGAAAACTCTCAAAAACCTGATTCTGTTTTTAAACTTACTAAAGCTCTTTATGGCCTTAAACAAGCACCTAGAGCTTGGTATGAAAGATTAAGTTCTTTTCTTTTAAAAAATGATTTTACTGTTGGAATGGCATACCCAACACTCTTTAAGAAAACTATGAAAAATAATGTTTTATTGGTTCAAATTTATGTTGATGATGTAATCTTTGGATCAACTAATAAAACTCTTTGTCATGAATTTTCAAAATTAATGCAAGAAGAATTTGAAATGAGTATGATGAGAGAATTAAATTTCTTTTTGGGTCTTAAAATATTTTGAAAAGATTTTGGAAATGTTTTAAATCAAAGCAAATACATTACTGATTTACTTAAAAAATTTGGACTTGAGAACAACAAGACATTTACAACTCCTATGTGTACTAATATAAAACTTGATTTGCAAGAAACTGGGAAATCAGTTGACAACAAGTTATATAGAGGTATGATTGGTAGCTTGTTATATCTTACTGCTAGAAGACCAGATATAATGTATTCAATATGTCTTTGTGCTAGATTTCAATCAAATCCTAAAGAATCCCATCTAACTGCTGTTAAAAGAATTTTTAGATATTTAAAAGGGACTGTTTTTCAATCTCTTCTTTATCCTAAAACTTCTGATTTTAATTTGATTTCATATTCAGATGCTGACTTTGGAAGTTATAGATTAGATAGAAAAAGTACATCAGGTACATGTCACTTTTTAGGAAAGTCCTCAGTATCATGGTCTAGTAAGAAACAACATTCAGTTGCCCTGTCAACAGCTGAGGCAGAATATGTTTCTGCTGGCAGTTGTTGTGCACAAGTGATGTGGATGAAAAACACTCTTATGGACTTTGGATTGAATTTTAATAATACACCTATTTTATGTGATAATACGAGTGCAATTAATATTTCAAAAAAGTCTTATTAGTCATTCTAGAACTAAGCACATTGATATAAGACATCACTTTTTAAGAGATCATGTTATTAAAAAAGATATATTTTTAGAATTTATAAATACTGAAATTCAATTAGTAGATATTTTTACTAAACTTCTTCCCACTGCAAGGTTTGATTTTATTAAGGGGGAGCTAGGTTTATTTAATTTTAAATAATTTTTTTTTATTTTATTTATTGAATACTGTTTAAGTTTTTCTTTCTTTCTTCGTATGAAAAATTTATTTGTTTTTAAATATATATAATGATGAGTGATTACACGGGAATCAAGGCTGTCAGAGCCTTTTCAACTTCTAAACCCTTTCACTTCTATCGAAACCCTTTCGAAATCCGAAAATCGCACTACCTCTTCTGAAACCCTAACCTTCGAACTTCTGAAACCCTAACCTTCAAACCTTCAGAGACTCTCGCAGCAATGGTAAGGACTAAAAGAGCCAGTGAGGCCAAGCCGAGCAATGCCAAGAGACAACACACTGAGGGAAGAAAAATCTTACAGGGTAAGGTAATCGATCTTGACTGGTTATTTTAGACGAATCTGTTGTTGAAGAAAGCACTGTCGTTTCAAAATCTTGAACAGATATTAAACAATGAAAATATGGAATTTTTGTATGAAGTAGAACTTAGATACTTCTACAAATATATACAGTTTAGTCTGGGAGATACCAAAGACAGTATGATGGCTAAAATAGAGGATAGGTATTTCTCAATTTCCTCAGTATAGATTAGTCAGATTCTCAACTGCCCTCATGATGGAGTTTTTCATTTTGACTTGAAGAATATAGGAGATTCTATGCATAAATCCAAAGACATTATGTCTTTTGTTTTCGGTACCAAGACAATAAAGAAAATGTTTGTTAAGGATTTAGAGCCTGATCAGAAGATTTTGGTAAAATTTATTCAGACCGAAATAGCTCCACGGATGGCAGAAATGGAGAATATTTTTTACCCTGATATGTATATAATGTTTCTTATGTTAAGTGATATTAAGTTAAACTTTCCAAGATACATGATAAGGTATCTCAGTTACTGCTGTCAAAGCGAGACCAGGATGAATTTATATCCCTTTGGTAGATTTATTTCTAAGTTGTTGTTTAAGAAAGAAATGGTGAGATTAGTGGATTCAAGATTTAACTGTCATCACAGTAATATGTTTAATGTTGGAACCTTGAGGAAAGTTGGATATTTCTGGAGCACAATTAAAGGCAAACTTTTGCCAGTAAGAGCTGAGGAAGACTCAGAGAGTGCTCAGCCTCAACCTGCTAAGTCCAAGGAGGGACAAGCTGAATCCAGAGTCAGCAATGTAACAGTAAGGATTCTCTTTGAAATGGCAGATGTTGAGGAAGATAGAATCCAGGAGGGACTTCAATCAAGAAGAAAAAGATCAGTAAATGAGGAAGTCGCTTCCACTACTTTGGAAACTCCAACAGAACCTTTATTTTCTTATTATTTTGTGAGAGAAGTTGTTGCTGATAAAAACATGGAAGATGTTACTGAGAGAACGGCTCCAGTAGAGAAATCAAGAGCTCAAGAAGAAGCTCAAAGGGAAAATCAGGAACAGACTGTTACTGATGTTGAAGTTTCACTTCAACAGGAACAGGAGATGGAGGCAGTGCCTGGGGAAGAAGTGGCCATAACTTAGGAAACTTCTGAAAATATTGTTCTTGAAATTCTATTGGAAGACAAAGATGCAGATGAATGTGATGAGCATGCTTCTGAAGCTCAAACAGAGGTACTTTAAGAGGATTTTTCTGTGGAGGAGTTTGAAAACTCTAAGGAAAAATCTTTGGACCAACCTTCTCAGGACAAAGAAAAAGAGAAATATGATGCTAAATCATTACCTTTGGTATTGCTACATCAACCTGAGAATGTTAATCAAGCATAGGGTGCATCTGATTCAAGGAAAGAAGAAGTTGAAGAACTGTACAGAAAATTATCTCAGTTGGAATCTGAGAATGCTTCTCTGAGAAATGCTTTAGACTTAGAACATTTGAAGTTTCAAAAGCTGAAGGAGTGTACAATTTCAAGGCAAGAAGTTGAAATGTTTAAAGAGGATATACCAACTGTTGTTACACAATTAAAATATGAAATGGTTATGAAGTCAGATTTATCAGATTTGAAGTTGTTTATGGAGAACCAATTTGCATCAGTTGCAAATAATGTTGTTAGTGGATCAGGTACTTCACCTGATTTAATCAGAAGGTTTCAGGCTATCACAATTGCGTTGAGCAATATGAATGACAGGATACAAGATCTTCAATGTAACAGTGCTCCTTTGTCATTGTTGTTGGACAATCAGAAATTCTTAGTGGATCAACTGACATCTAGTGAGCCATCAATCAGAATTCTGTTAGATCAGTTATCAGAGAAGCTGTCAGTATTTGTTGAAAAAGAGGAGATGATGCATGATTTTTTCAGAGTAAATTTAATTGAGGATATTCATATGACTCAAGAGAACAGAGAACTCATTATCAAGCTTGGAGATGGGATGATGAAGAGACTTCGGGAACAGTTTACAGAAATCAAGTCTGCAATTCAGAGGAGATAGACCATGTTTCCTATCTTAGCCAAACCTTGATTCTTGTGTATATCATTGTCATGTATATACTACTATTTTTGAATGAAAATTTTATTCATTGTTTATTTGTCTCTTTCCTTATTTGTTTTACTAACTTTATTTTTAATATTCCAGTACTCGAGATTTAATTATTGATAAACTGTTCGTAATAGCATTTACTAACAGTTCAGTGCAATATTAAATGTGTTAAAATCCATGATTTTTCATTCTTTTTGATATCACAAAAAGGGGGAGAATTTGGATAAACACAACATCAAGATTTAGGGGAATAATTCATTTTATTGAGGGAGAAAATTAGATGAGACATTTGGATTTATAATTATCTTTTTGGTAGAGAAGTTTTTATTTAAAACTTTATAATGAATTTTGAAAGTTAATTTTGTTTTGTTTAAATAATTTTAATTATTTTATGGGTTTTGTGATCATAAAAAAGGGGGAGATTATTGAGCAAAGTATTGTTTTCAACAATGCGTATTAATGTTATTTAAAGGGAGAGATTATTGAAAATAATACTCTGTCTCTTTATGATAATTTTGATGCTCACAAATACCCTTAGTTATTTTCTAATGATTTTACTTAGTATTTTGCATGAGTTTATTAATTTATTTTACTCTTTAAATAATTATAATTTATTACTTAACGCAGAATCTGTTTTAGCGCGTTCTGGAAATACTGTTCACATCTTATGTAGATGAATATAGCGTGGAATCTGTTTTAGCGTGTTTTGGAATCACTGTTCATACCCTACGTGGATAAATGTAGCATAAGGATGAAAAGCATGTATACTTTTTGAGATAAGAGAAAAGTATGGTTAAACAACCATAAGTTTTCAGCAAATTATGGAAGAAGAACCTTACATTAGGAAGGAACCCTACGTTTTGGTTTTCAGTAAAGTATGGAAGAAGAACCTTACATTAGGAAGGAACCCTACATTTTGGTTATCAACAAAGTATGGAAGGAGAACCGTACGTAAATTCTAAAGGTTGCGTTTATTTCTCAAAAGTATGGTTCATCAACCTTACTTTTGTAAACAACCATACATTCTTGGAAAAGTATGGATCAAGTAAAAGTATGGATCTTTTACCGTACGTTTGAATGTTGAAGAAAAAGTATGGATGATCAACCATACGTTTGTTATCAACCTTAAGTTGTCAACCCTACATTTGAAGACTCTATTATTAACCCTACATTTGGAGGCCATGTCATCAACCTTACGTTTTGCATCGGAAATTTTGGCAGACGGTATTTATGTACAACGATCAGTAAGCTGATTTCTGGGCGGATTTCAAGCTGGATTTAAAGTCGTTTTTAAATTACGACTTTGACTAATTCAAAGCCATTTTATTAATGGATTTAAGATCGAATTAAAAAGAGCTTTTTATGCCGAGTCTTAAGGGAAGTTACGACTTCTCTGTAAATTCAAATTTTTGAATATCACGAATCAGAAGGCGACTTTTATGGATCTAAATGTGCAGGAGATATGATTTATTATATATGCTCTCTCTAAAACACCAAGTACAAGGGGGGGTGATCGATCTATTATTAAAATAGGTGGAAAACAGAGATTGCAACTATTCACGATTAATCTGCTGATTCAACAGGTGCGTAAAAGTTCTGTTTGTTCAAGAATAAGGAACTCGATATAAGATTCATCTGTTCTACATCGAATATCTACTGTGGATCTACTACTGTTGAGGTTGTGAACTATATCTCTATATCTACTACAACTGGATCAACTCAGAACTACTTCGTCTTGAAGATCAATATTTCTAGAGACTTCGATCCATCTGCTGTCAATTGCATTTTGTTGCAATTGTGAAGATCAACTGGAAATTTCTTTCTGAAATTATTTTTTATTCTTAAGTAACCAGCTTCTCATTTTAAGCTGTGTAGGTTCGTGTTTGAACTAGAAGGATTTGTTTTTCCTTAGATTGTAAAGGTTTCAACTGCCTGTACTCAGTTGTGAATCGGTCTATGGAAAAGAGGACCAAATAGTGAAAATCACCAGGCTCGTGGAGTAGAGCATTGGTGGAGTGGACTAGGGGCTTTCTGTTCCCCTAACCACTATACATCTTTGTGTTCTTAATTTTACTTTTTCCACTGCACGATCAAATCTGATAAAGTATAAAGGACAGAACTCGTTCAAGAGAAGAGTTATTGAAAAAATTGCAAAAGACACAATTCACCCCCCTCTTGTGTATAATCTGTAGATTCAGATCCAACATACCTCACCCAATGAAATCAATTTCTCCTACACGCTCAGTCTTACCCACCCTGGACTAACTAAGGGGAACTATCCTAAAGAAGATCAAGGTCTATAATAAAGGCTAATATCCAAAGAAAAATCCTAAGATACTATAACAACCATTCACAAAAAAATATGCTAGTTATTCTAGGTTCCCATGATGAGACTAAAGTGGGGTGAGATAATCAAACCAAACAAGCCACAAACCACATATACATATATCACCCACGTAAAAATTGCACACAAGCATCACCCTAAATAACCATAAGGAACAATCTCTTACCTTTAAACTAATAGATCACGAAGGATTCCAACGCCAAGGACCTCCCATCCCATTCAACATAACCAAAGAAAGAGGATCATAAAAGTATATTTTTCAACAGAGACAATTTCCAAAAAATATCAAGGTACCAACAAGGTTTTTACATTTTCCAAACCAAATCTAAATTTCCAAATTCAGTATAGACACATGATGCACTAGAAATGTTCCAAATGGGACTCAAACACTCTTTTATAAACCAACCATTTTCTTAAGAATTAAAACACTTCATTTTCAATATAAAACCACTTTAAAAATCCATTCAAGGAACCCAAACCACCATTTTTAAAATCCAAATGCATTTAAAAATGTAAAAAAATGCGTTAGATATAATAAATCACTTACAAAATCCAACTGGCCAATTTATCAAACACTTGGGTGTAGTGCTTAATAAAACAGTGACATATGCTTAAAAATAATAAATAAATCACTCCATTTCACATCAAACAATTTTTCTAAAAATCATACATCACTAAAAAATATCCAAGAGAGGTGTGAAAATCAATAATTCAATGATTCTAGAATTTAAAGGATGTGTACAAAGGGAAACCTACCTCAAACTACAAGCGCTTTAACAATGAACACTCGAAACAACACCACAATGGTTCAAAGAAGTTAGAATATCCAAGAGAAAGCCTAGGAATACAAATCCCCAAATTTAAACTCATAGAAACACTAACCATAGATCCCAAAGACCACGAAAGAAGAAGAACTCAAGATAAAATTAAAGGAGGAAGGGAAAGAAGAGAGGAGAAGATTACCTTAAATATTCACCCTCAAAACGTGTTGAAAGACCTTAAATTCTCCCTAGGAAGTGGATGAGAGACTTGGAGAAAGAAGGAGGAGTTCCTACTGGGTCGCAAGAGCCAAGAGAGGGAGAGAGGGGGAATTTGGGATTAAAATCTGAAAGGTTAGAAATGTAATTTCATAATTTTAAGACACATGGGAACTATTCATGGTTAGTCCACACGGTTTCCCAAATCATGTTCTAATTGTGTGCCCATTACTAGAAATATTAGGCATACGCACTATTTTTACACATAGTTTGGAAAACCATGCACTAACTATGTGACATGGTTCTATCCAAAATTGTAGAACCATGTGCATGCCTTCTACATGGTTTTCCTAACCATGCTTAGGACATGCACCCTTGACTAGAGACACCCAAGGACCTAAATGGTTTCTCTTTGGAGCTACATGGTTTGGATCAAACCATGAAAAACTCATTCAACTAAAATCATGCATGTTTAAAATGAACTTAAATGAGACTCATCATCAATAGGTCGCACAGTTACCCCTTAACCGTGCACCTAAACCATGAAACTGGAGAGAAACATCCCAAAACAAAAAATTTAAATCATAATCACATGAAAATCGAGAGAGAAACCAGGAAAAAAAGAGATAAATCAAGAAAAATGAGAGAAATAAAAAATGGGGTGTGAAAATTATCCCCACCATTACGCTTTCTTCCCCCAAAAAGCCACAACATATCTAGTTGATCAAAGAAGGAACATGGTTCACCCACTCACATGATTAGATTCCTCAAACCTAAATACACCTAAACACCACCAAGAAGAAAACACATACTTCTACCCAAAACAAACTAATGAACCAAAACCACTCTACTAAAAATAGTGGAAAACTCAAACTTCAAGCCACATAATCTTAACACAATCAAAACCATCAGGCGTACTCCAAAATCCCCTTGGCTACCTAGATGAGAAAGAATAAAAATAATTAACTCCAAATGAAACTACCAATTTATGATCCAACACCAAAGACCAAATCATATTACCAATACAAGAGGGTGGAATGGACTCTGCACCATTTTATAATTCTAGCTAGGTTCCCAACCAACATCACCCATAAAAAAACTAACACCTAAAACTAGAACAATCACACACAACCCCCTCAATGAATTAAACAAACATGACACTCCACAAGACTCACTTCAATTCAACAAGGAACTTCTACCAGAACAAGGATTTAGAAGATACACACGTATCATCCTTTTTTCACTCCAAACAAGATGCAGTATAAACAAGACACATAAAAAAGAACCCCCAAGATTTTATTGAATAAATTCTATTTCGATAGAAAAATACCTATTTTATCTCAGTGAAATCTTATTAAAAATACATTTTCAGGTCATTATTTAAAATAAATATAAAAACTTATTTTCCATATTTCAAAAACCAAACTATTACCACTTGAAATATGGTTTTCAAAATTCCAAAATAAGGTTTTCCAAAACAACCTCAAAATAAAGTACAATCAAAACAAGCTCACGATGGAGAAAACTAGTGTCGATGGGTGACTTATCCATATTATTGGAATCCATATTCAAATTACACCACCATCATGGTGAGTCTTTCGAGACCATACCATCATCTCCACATGGCTTGATAAGACCTGCAAGATCACTGAGACAACTATACTAACTCTTGTTTCATTTTTACCAAACACAAAACAACCCACAAGAATCAAAAAAACCAAAGAAAACCTAAATTCCTAGGGAAACCTATGGTTCAACATAGAAATTGTTGTCCATACACTTCCTCATACCTACACTCCAAGTTCTGATAGTCCTACTCCATCTACCTTGACATGCCAAATAAAAAATGGTACTCTGAGAACTATGTCCTCTAAATAACCAAGGCTCTAATACCATTTTTTCACAAACGAACTTGGGTCAACCCCAAACTGATCACCTGTGTCAGTCTTTGATAAGGCCTGAGAGGTGTTCCCGATCCTCCCAAGTGAGAAATAAGATCCAAAAGCACAAACAAGAAACCAAGGGAATATTTTTTCCCAAAATAAATAAACTGAAGTAATGGAATTAATAGAGCATCCCAAAATAAATAAACTTCTCAAACTGAACATCATTCATAAATAAACTGAAAATACAAAAATCAAAACATCAAAACCCAAACTAAACTTGACGGACACTAATTATACATATGTCCTTGAGGGTCACTCTCTGATCCCCAAAACCCAAAATCAACCACAATGATTGAAACTAAGATGGAACCTGCACTAGAATCTAAAAACTAGAATGAAACTATGGGTGTGAGTATTAAAACTCAATAGGCATGCCCAAAAAATCTATTACCAATTCATTTTCATTAAACAAAAGAATAATAAATTCTATGTTTCAAATAAAATATATAAAACTAGGTTTTCAAACACTTTCCTCTTTAAAACAAAACACGTTCCATTTCCCATATTCCATTTAAAACCATATTCTTTTCAAATAAGGAGTCATTAGCATTTTAGAGGTGAAGGATAGTGTCTTTACTTAAAAAGGTAGAAAGAAAGTGTAAAACATTTCCAATACATTTCCCATAAATATTTCCCATAAATATTTGAAAACAAATACATATTTTAAAAATGATATACACCATACAAGATACCAGAAGTAATGATCACATAATAAGGGAAATAGAAAATATCATGTACAACTAACCAGCCAACAATGTATCTCAGTCATCCGTTGTAGATAACTAAGTGTAAAAGAACATGGAAGATCCTTGTATCTAAGTGTATAATATATAATATACTAAACATCTAACTCAGCTCATAGGTATGCCTATATCGATGACATGAATTTCACCCATACGCTCGATCTTACCCTACCTGGCCTAATTGAGGGGCACTATCCCAAAGAAGATCATGTTACATACTAAGGGAAAGTATCATTTGCATAACCCTAACATATTGATGCAATTGTTCACCGTAAATATGCTAGATATTCTAGGTTCCCATGTTGAAACTGAAGTGGGGTGATCCAATCAAACCAAATAGGAAACCAACCATATATACATATATCACCCACACAAGAATCACACACAAGCATCACCCTAAATCCCCTCGAGGAACAATCTCTTTCCTTTCAACCAATAGATAATGAATGATTCCAACACCAAGTACCTCCCATTAGATTAAACATAACCAAGACAAGTAGATCATCCAAGGAGATTTTTCAAGAGAACCAATGTCTAAAACATGTCAAGGTACCAACCAGGTCCTTACATTTTATAAACCAAATCCAAATTTACAAATCCATTTCCAAACCCAATATCGACACATGACACACTAGAATGGTTCCAAATAGGCCTCAAGCACTCTTTGAGAAATCATCCATTTCCATAAGAAATCAAACACTTCATTTTCAATTCAAAACCACTTTAAAAATTCCTTTAAGGAACCCAAACCACCATTTTTATAAACTAAATGCATTTACAAATCCAAATAAATTCCTTATAAATTAAAAATCACTTAAAAATACAACCGGGAAATTTATCAAACACTTGGTGTGTGGTTATTAACAAAACAATTCCATATGATTCAAAATAAGAAGAAACTCACCCCATTTCACATCAATTTTTTTTTTCTAAAAATCATAAATCACTAAATAATATCCAAGGTAGGTGAAAAAAGAAATAAATCAATGATTATTGAATTTAAAGGACAATTGAAAAGGGAAACCTACCTCAAACCACAATCATATTAACAATTCCCACCCAAAACAACACCATAAGGGTTCCATGAAGTTAGAACATCCATGACAAACCCTAGGAAGAAAAATCCACAAATTTAAATGAAAATAAACATGAAACCTAGATAAACTAGACAAAGTAAGAAGAGAAAATCAATATAAAATGAAATAAAGGGGAAGGGTAAGAAGAGAGGAGAATATTACCTTGAAGATTCACCCCCAAAACATGAATAAATCCATTAGATCCACCCTAGGAATAGGATGATATACTTGGAGAAGGAGGGAGGAACTCCTCCTGGGTCGCATGACCTAAGAGAGGAAGAGAGGGGGGTTTTGGGGTTACCAAAAAGAAAGGTTATAAATGTAATTTAACAATTTTATGACACCTAGGAACTGTGAATGGTTAGGCCACGCGGTTTCCTAAACACATGTGCCAACCATGTTCACCTTACTGGACACACTGGGCAACATCACAGTTTGGTTGCATGGTTTGGTAAACCATTCACCAACCATGTGACATGGTTATTCCCAAAATTATAGAACCTTGTGCACACCTTCTGTTCAGTTATCTTAATTGTGCTTAGGATGTGTGACTTCAACCAAAGATACTCAAAGACCCACACAGTTTATCTTAGGAGCCACATAGTTTGGATCAAACCATGCACAACCTGTCAAACTCAACTCAGGCATGTTCAAAATGAAATGAAAAGAGAATCAGCATTAGGAGGCCACACAATTACCCCTTAACCATGAACCTAAACCATACAATTGAAGAGAAACATACCGAAAATAAAAATTTAAATTAGAATCACCTAAAACTCGAGAGAGAAACCAAGAAAAAATAGATAAACCAAGATAAAGGAGAGAAATAAAAATCAGGGTGTGATAGAAAGTCTCAAAAAAATTATTTTTGATGGATGGTTTATTACATAAAAAATATTGTATATTTGTGATGGAATAAACCATCCATTGAAAATAGTTTCTGGTCGGGAAATTTTTCAATGGGATAATTTCCCATCATAATTACCCCATTGCTAATACCCTTTATATAGTAGTGTTTCTAACCATCCCATTTGGATCATGTTTAGCTCCATCAGTGTGAATATATATTTCAAGATCTTATTGTTAGTATATAAATAACACATTTAACACAAAGAATAAACCATTTTTTTATGAAAATATCAACGATGTTAGATCTAAATCATATATCATGTAATTTTTTTAATGAGTTTTGAATTGAAAGCAGACATATGAAATTTTCTTATAATTTTGAATGAAAACATATTATAAACCCATTATTGATGTATAACTATGAATTATTGTCACTTCCCACTACATGGTAATGTATGTACTTGTGAAATGACTAACATCATATATTGTTCCATGAAACATTCATCACATTCTATTATCTAAGGTAACTTCACACCCCTCCATGTTAACATCGATGGATGGTTTGATATCTATGGGAAAATTATCCTAAAGTTGTAATATTACACATATAACCAAATAAAACCATATATCTCCATTTCTATGGTCAGCTTACCCCATTATTCAATAGCTTCGTTCATGGAAGGATCTAGAGATATTCCCTTTTGAGAAGCTAAATGACACAATAATGATACTTTTTGAAACTAAAATTCACCCATGCTAAACTTCGCATATAATTTCTCATTTCAAAATGGATCAAATATAATATAAAAATTATTTTCATGATCTTCCTTATACATGGAATATATTATAATATTTTCTATGAACTTAAACACAAATTCACACTACTAAAAAACTGGCCTTATCTAGTGTTAAGGATTTAACAGCGCTAGCTAAAATCTTTGTTAAAGACCACCTTTTTCAGTGCTAGAAAAAAATATTAAAGGGGTTTTTATTAGATTTTTTTAGCACTGTTAAATATCCACTTCAACATCTCTAAAAAATCACTCTTAAAGTTGTCCCTTTATCAATACTTGTAAAAAACACTGATAAAGTCCCCCTATCAACGCTAGTAAAAATGCACTGATAATGGGGAGCCTTTATCATCACTTGTAAAAAAACGTTAATAAAGGGTATATTTCAAAAAAATCATTAAAAAAATATATTCATATATAAATATATCAATATTAATATTAATATAATATATATGTTTTAAATATGTTTTAGATAATGCTAAATATGCATTTACACTTAATATAAAAGATATTTAGTAAGAATGACTTATAAAACAATTTAAAAAATATTTTAAATTAATAATTTTCTAATTATTATCAAGTAATAGTCATTTAATAATAATTTAAAGATAAAAAAATCATAAATAAATAAAGATCTAAAATAAGTTAAAATGTAACTCGAACTTCAAATGACCATAACTTTTGATTCAGATGTCTAGTTGGGCTCTAACACATATCAAATCAAAGACTATGATGAGATATACTTGTTGGTAGCCTAGGAGGAACACCTAGTCACATATTTTGAGGCAAAAAAGGCCCATAAGGCTTCCAAAACTGGGTTTTTAGTCGGGGTATCCCAATTTTTTAGCATTCAATGGAATTTCAACATCGTTTAAGGGGTCTTTTTTCCCATTATCAATGGGGACTAAATTTATTCTTAAGGGTTACATTCATATAGATATCATTATTTTGAAATTTTATCATTTTTCACAATGTAGTTTTATTTATAATTAAATATATGCATATTTTCTTATATTTACTTATAATAAATCCATTGTAGAAATACATATATCAACATATTTAAGTAGAAATGTATTTTTAAATAAATAAAATAATATTTATTATTCATTTTATTTAAATTAAAAAATTATCCATTTTATTTACCTTATAAAAATTCATTAATGTGTATATATATACTAATATAGTGAATGTTTATATATAAACATGTGTGTGTTAATAATTAATATATATATATATATATTCTAATATATGTAAATAAAAACATATTCTAAAAAATTATTTAAAACAATTTCTAACCATTTTTTATATTATATATATATATATTGTTTATATATACATATATGTGTGTATTAATAAACAGATATATATTTATATTATATTCTAGTATATGTAATTGAATATAATATATAATATATAATATATTTATAAATGTATTTAAAAATAACTATATAAATATACAAAATATATGTATATATATGTATATATATGTATATATATATATATATATAAATATCATTAAATAAACAACAAAACAACATGGTGCAGTGGTAAAGGCGTTTCATCTTCAAATGAGAGGTCCAGGGTTCCAATCTAGGAGGGCACAGGAGGCTAATAAATTCATAAAGCGCTGATAAAGGGGTGGTGGGGTGAACATCTCTAGTAAAGGGTGTGGAGAACTATTTAAGGGGTCTGGAAACTCTTATAAGGTCAGGCTCATAGAGGTCCAAAAAAATAAAATTTTACCACCTTTAACAACACTTCTTTGGGAACTAAGTCCTTTATTATCAAAAAAACAAATTGTTGCTAAAGGGGTCCTTTTATAGTGCTAAAAACACTATTAAAAGGGCCATTTAACGGTGAAAAAAAAGAATTGTTTAATGGGGCCTTTAATAGTACTTTTTTCAGCACTATAAAAGGACCCCTTTAGAAGCACTTTTTGAGAGCACTATTAAAGCATACCATTTTAATGGCCCTTTACTAGTGCTTCTAAAATACAGTTTTGTAGTAGTGTTAGTATGATAGTATCTAAAGACTTTATTTGTTTTATCTATAAAGTTAATAGATCATTTGTATGACCGAATGAAATAACTATAAATTTTCAGTGTTCATAACTCATTTAGAATGTTTTCATGGAAATATACTCTCATTTAACCATTCAATATTGATATCTAGACCCAAGGACTATCATTGATGTGTATTGATCTCATTTATGTTCATAGAATAGGTCATTAATATGGGGTATATGAGATATATTTTATATCGTGATTTTATTTTGTTTAATATAATAAATGAAATGATTCATTAATCCATTATTCTTTTAGAAAAATAAGATTAGTTCATCCCATGGTGAAGAACAAGGGAATATAAAACCCTTTCTATGATTCTCTTTTAACTTCTTGTCTAGTTCTTCAAATTTAACAATATCCATTCTATATTTAATCCTTGAGAATATTATAGATACATACATGAGTTCTATCAAAAACTCAACATAAAACCCCAGGGGTAGTCTAGTTAGTTAATCAAATAATATATCAGCATATTCAAGTACAACTGGAATGGGAAAATATTCTTCATTCCCATTCATTTGAGAAAAACCCCCTTGCTCCTAGGTACCATTTCCCATATTATATAATTAACTTCAAATGGGACTTCATAATAATACTTATGTTTGTATTTGAAAAGAGGGGGTTTTTGGATGTGAATTTATATTTTGTTATCCTAAAAATAGATTTTTGATTTAATCTGGGAAATCTAATCCAAACCAAATATTTTTTCAGGGGAAAAAGGGAGGAAGATCTAGAACTCTTGGAAGTATCTTCCCAAAAACATTTATCTGAGAAGTGTTTTATATATTATACATGATCATTATGACACCAAATGTTTTTTATCTAGTTCAACAGCCAAATATTGAGGTGGTGAATAATGTTACTATGAAACATGCATGATATTATATAATGCAATAAACCAGAATTAATAATGGATTTTCAACATTTTAATAGAGAATCAGTTAACCTTTCATCACTTAATTATCATGATCTGCCTTATCGATAGTGACAATATACACTCATCCATTCTTCATTCATGTATGAGGTATCTGAGGCCTATTTTCTTCATTAGATGTGGGGATATTTCATTTATTTGATTAATGATCAAACTCCATACAATTGACGCATTAATGTGTGGGTGGTGCATTATTTGGGACATTTTTCGCTCTTTCATTAACTTTCCACTTTATCCCCATATGAAAATCATAAACCATGTGGATAGTATTACCATCATTGAGATACTTCCTTATCATTGGATCCAATTAGTCATGTGATTCCTCTTACATTTTTTACTTGTAGGTAGTTGAACATTAATTACCCAGTGTGACTTATCATCAGAGAACCCATGAAATTCCACATTAATTTCCACTCTATAAAATAATATGATAATCCAATTTCTATCTCCATTGTTATGGAAAATTTGAAAATATATTTGTTTATTAAAAATTATATTATGGATAATGTATTTCTAATACTTGCCATTAATAAACTTAGGAAATGATCGATTATAATTTCTTGTTTAGATATAAAAGTAGAGGCATACCCGATATGCCTTGTGAAGTTTGTTTTGTACGTTCCAATAAATTCATCCTATTTTTTCAACTTGGGTAATTATATATCTATAATCATGTGAATAATTTGATGAAATTAAATTGTGAATAATTGTAATTCGCCAATCAAGGTCACACTATAACAACCTAGTTGGAGGCCACTAGGACTTTAAGCTAACTTCCCCATTTGGTAGAGGCTTCTAAAAATAATTGGGTTATAAGGTAGCACCATTGGGAGACTATACACCCATATTAGTGAGTTCAATAATATATATGTAAAAAATATATAATCCATAAAGAAAAAACATCCATTACCTCATGTGTTAATAATACTATATAATCAATAATAACAGTCCTTTAAAAACACACAGTTATAGGGACTCACTGGACACCCATCAGGATGACCACATATACAAACAAAAAAATGGATAAAAAAATGTATAGGATACTCCAATACAATGCCTAATCCTCATCCTATATAGATCACCAGTCCCATATGAATAATATTGATCAACCATGCTATCTTGGACCTCTGGAAAACCTAAACCTACAGCAAGGGAAGTCTGATTAGGTATACAAGTGTCATGTATGCCCATGATTATTTTGATTGCAACTCAATAAGGAACCAAAAATGTGGTCCAATAAAAAAATATTAAATATAGTTAATACATATGATATGCCTTGTTAAATATATAAATAATCTATTGAATCATAAATAATAATAATTATCGATCCTCAAGTTCCTCCATTGAACCTCATATTGACCCAAACCCGATTTAGCCAGAACCGAAGTTTCTTTATGTGCATTGTGTATTCATTCCAACCAATGTAATAAATCATGGTTTGACTCGTGAAATAAAATAGAAGATCGTCACATGGTGGATTAGATCACCCTAGTATATAGGGGATAAAATCACAGGGCCTATATTACCCTATAATACATGAGATAAATACCTACAGTTTAACTTACCCATGTAGGCATAAAAAAATCCCAAGGTCTAACTTAACCAATTATTCCATATCAATAGTTAACTCTAAATCCATGTAGTATATAGAATCAAAATATGTTTTAGGGGTTACATTCCCTATTTTAGGATCCAAGGAGTGTTTCTAAGGTATCCCAAGCTATATATGGTGTTACATCCCCTACCCATGGATCTATGGACCATATCCATGGCTTCCCAAACTATGATTGTAGTTATATCCCCTACCCATATATTCAATTAGTTTATCCAAGGAATACCATGTCTTTAATCACATCACTGAGAGAAGTTCCTCCTCGTGTACTATCTTGTCAAAATGGCTCTCTACCTGAGCCCCACTCTCATAAAAAATGTCAGTCTCACAATTTCATGACCTTTACTCAACAAATCCAAAATATGTCCATATAATGACTCGATTTCAAAGGTGAAATGTAAAATAATCACTACCAACTTCTACTCCCATCCTTTCACTAGGGTCAACTTGTTAATGGATAACCCACTTAAGTCCCCTAGTATGGATCTTAGTCAGGATTCCTGACCATAATTTAATTTCCTTTAATATGTGAGTGAAATTTTAATATTTATGTAACCATATTTATTACTCGAAACTAAAAAATGGTGATAGTGGGTGTTGATTCCTCCAGGGAGGCTTAATTTTGTGTGAGTGACCAGAGAAATAAAAAAACTAAATGAAAAATAAAGAAAAATAACAGAAATGATGTGATGTGAAATTGTGGTGAAAATGGTGGAAGTGGTGTATGAAATAATGACAAATGGATGAGATATCGAGACAATACAGTTGATGAATTTAGGAACTTAATAATATTTTGAACTAATAAAATGATATTCACTGATCCTAATCATAGTAATACAATTATTTAGTACTTTAGAAAAGGTCAAGATTCACTGAGTTGTTTCTTTAGTGAACATCCACAACCCAGTGAACCTTCATTAGTTTTGATCTCTCAATAATTACATTGAAATTATTTTGTTCATTATGGAGAAAAGTTTTATCTACATTTTTTGATTTTTAGTACTTCAGATGATGATCAAGGGTGAGATGGTTCACTACCATCACATGTCAGTTCTTGAGCAATATGAAGTGATACTCATAATTTAATGAAAAATAACACTCGACATAAAATTGCATTGGATAATTTTTTTAACAAAAGTATAATGGAAAAATGTAAATTAGATCATTGCAATATGAATTCCCTAAGATAATTAGTTACTCATTATAGTGAAAATAGAAATGAAAATAGAGAGAATAATGTCATGAGGGGACATCTTTGGTGAAACTTCTTCCTTCCTCATGTTCCATCTCCAGATCTAGTTCATCTCACAGCTTAGTCTTATACCTCTTCTTTGTGTGTTCCAGCTAAAATGATGGATTATGGGTTTAGATCATGGATTGGTTGGTTACCCCCTCCCCCCACCCCCTATTCACTATATATATTTATCTTTCTAACTGAACAATTATGCATGCATCTCTAATTCTCACTCATGGTCACTGTTCAGTAACCACTATCACTCTCCTCCAAATGGAATTCCTTCACTATACTCTCTCATCCTCATATAACTTTAGTTATATTCTATTAAAAAAGTTCAATACTAGCATGTTGGAATGTCCTCGACACATCAAAAATTCCCTAAATTACTGTATTAATAAACTAAACCTTCACGCGATCAACATAGATGATTTCCTTGATTGACTCGATCTCATCGAACAATTGAAAAAAACTACAGAATCTTCCAGAATCTTAGAGAACATGACCCTCACACTGCCAACATATTTAAAATCTCGACTCAATGTTTCTTCCTCCTCAATGTCCATCATGTAAGACTTGGCCTCAGTCAACCTTATTCACTACCTTCATGCATGCAGGAGCCTTTTCTACCTTGAAACAAAACTCAACATTCAACCAATTTCTAGCTCCAAAATACATTGGGAATATTATTAAAATAGGTAGGATGCATCCTCAATTGAAGAAAAATCAAAATAAATAGAGAGATTTAGGTTCCTTAAACTGAACTAGAAAATAATGGATGAATCCAACAAGAAAAAAATATTGAAAATCAAAAAATCAAAATCTCAGATCACCATTTTCCTCCTTTTAAACTTTCAAGATCAGCCTTAGTTTCCTCTACCATTCTCAATCAAAAAATTTGGCCATATATTAAATTCATTTTCCAACATAGAGTGGTGACTTCATATTCTATAGTGATTTTAAAGGTGGTTTTTGGCAGCGAAAGTGGAATAAAATGTGGACCACTGGAGGTGATCTCAATAACAAAAATGGCAGAAGGAAACAGATGTTTATGTCTTATCTATTTGGATGATATTACAAAGATTACAGAAATCTCTATTTATAGGGATAAAACCGCATAATAAAATCAAACAAAGGAAACAATGTAAATAAAAGTTTAAGGCTTGGTTGTAGTAGGTGTCACCCAATCCTCTAGATCTACGCATGTCAAGATACCCAATATTGAATTCTCAAAGCCTCTATTGTCATGGTAGAAGTTTGGAATAGACCAAAGAAAAATAGGTTTATTATCCCACATCCCCTCTCAAACTTGTTTTTCTTGTGACCCATGAATCTACATAATATCTGGGTGGATGACCAACAGGTGCAATGAATTCACCATAGGCAATGCCTTCCTTTTGATTTTAGCCTATAGTGGCATCGATGGAATAGATTTTATCATCTATTAGTTTCTTCCACATTTCATTGGTTTTAGATTCCTTGAAGTTAATTTGATTGGAAGTTATCGAGAGATAATATAAATTTACACACTCCTCCATTGGTTATGTTTTCTCATATATATTTGTACGGCTTCAAATTTTTTGAGGATGTATATGATAAATATCTCATTCGATGTATTCATATGTAGGAGTTAGTGGTGACGACATTAGTGGTTCTTCAATTGCTCATTCCTGTATAGGAACCTATTCAACTATTTCTTCGTCTTCTACAGTGATTCGTACCTCTCTTGATTCATCATATTGATTCCATTTTCATGTCTCATTTTGATCAAAGATAACATCTCTACTGAATATAATCTTCTTGGTGATGGTATTATGCAAAAAATATCCCATCACTCTATCTCTATTTTCCATAAGGACACACTTCACACATTTGTTCTCGATCTTTGTTCATTTTCCCTCCTGGATCCTGACATAGGCAATGAAACCATAAACACTAAGATAGCTAACATTTTTCCTATGAGTACTCCATGATTCATGTGGTGTCTTTGCTTAATGATTTTTGGTTGAGAATATATTGAGTAGATACACAGCACACAAGGCCACTTCAGCCCAGAAAGTCATGGACACTCCTTTTTTCTTTTAACATGCTTCTTGCCATGTTCAGAATGGTGAGATTTTTCCTTTCAACTACTCTATTATGTTTGGGTGTGTAAGCTGGCATCAACTGTTGCTGAATTCCATAATGCTTGAGATAATCTTGAAAAAAATCAGAGGTGTACTCTCCACCTCGATTAGATCACAATGTCTGTATGCGATGCTTGTTTTGACTTTCCACTAGCATCTTGAATTCTTTGAAGATTCCAAACACTTCTGACTTCATCTTGAGAAAATATATCCATATTTTGCTGCTATAATCATCAATAAATGTTAGAAAATACCTCATTTGTCTATTTTATTTTGGATTCAATAGACCGCACACATCGATGTGAACAAGCTCTAGTGGCGCTGCAGATTTCTAGTTGGCCTTCGTTGCAAAGTTATTTCCATGTTGTTTGTTTAGAACACAGCTTTCACATATTTGATTTGGGTTTCAAATGATAGAAATTACATTCACCATCGTATTTCTTCCTAATAATCTTAAACTCTCAATGTTCAAATTCCTAGACCTGATATTCCATATCCATTCATTATCATCACATACTGCCATCAAACATGATGGTACGTTGGCTTGGATCATAAGCGGAAACATGTGATTCTTCACCATCGATACATTTGTGATCAGCCTTCCTTTGTCATCAAAAATCACCATTTGTTTATTTTGAAGGATTATGTGAAATCTTTTTTCCACCAACTTCCAGACACTCAAGACGATGGTCTTCATATTGGGTACATAGTAGGTGTCAAAGATGAAAGCATGATTGTCGTCTTTTTTCTTGATCGAAATATCTCCTCTTCCATAGAAAAATATTATTGAGAGATCATCAAATAAAATCTCTCCTTGAACCTGTTCATCAAGGTTCATAAACAAGTTCTTGTGCCATGTCAAGTGGTTGTTAGCTCCTGAGTTAAGATACCACATACCTTGATTTTGTGTTCATGTTTGTTCCATCAACACATGAGAATCGTCAAAAGTATATCCTAATTCGACGATATGCTCCTCCTCAGTGTCCTTCTCCATGGGCTGCTTATACCAAATATTCATTGTTATAATTTCCATATTTTTGAAAATAATAGTATTGAACATTTCTTTTGTCTGGTTGGTGATTATTGAATCATCCCCTTCTTCCTCATCCATATTCTCATGGAGTATAGTTTTGATATTAATGACCTCCTCGAGTTGGGCTTCTTCCACCACATCCTCTTCTTCTAGGATCAAATTCATGTTTATAGAATCCTCTACCTCAGGTTCAAAAAGATGCCCAGTCTTTCTCCATTTTAGATTTGTTGAGATACAATTTTGATTGCAAGGCATACTTCACTCCATTTGTTTCACTTTAGCAACTCACCTTCACTTCATGGGTTTGTAGAGATCCCACGATTTCTTCAACAAAAATCATCTCCATGCCCATTGTTTCTTCCAGAGAAACGTCTATGTAATCAAATTTTGGATCAAGGGATCATAAAATTTTCTCACATATTCTCATTTCATCAATAATTTCTACATTTCTTCACAGTTGCTTCGCCAAAATAATTACATGATTATGATACTCATCAATAGTTTCTGAATATTTCATAAATAGGGATTTGAACTCATCTCATAGAGAATAAGTCCAAATCCGCATCACTTTTTTGAAGCCTTTGAATGCTTTGTGATGGTTTTCCTAAATCTCTTTTGATGATTTCGAGGAAATGATTATTTCAAAAGTTGGTTCATCAAGGTCTTGATAAATAAAGGATTTAGCCTTGTAGTACTAATTTCGTCAACCTGAAGAGTGATCTTTTGAAAATCAGGTAGAGCAGTCTTTGCTGCTTTGGATTCCATCTTTGTGTATTCGTCACCCACGATGTCCATGATATCTTGGGTGTCAAGAAATGCTCGAGTTTGGATGCACCATTTTTCAAAGTTTTTTTTCATCACCTTCAAGACCAAATCTTGTGCAATTGCATTCTCTATGGTGAAAAATTATTTTTTGATGGAAATAAAAGATGGAGACATCTGGTAGGGTAGAGTATTCTTTTTTTTGAGTTGAAAATTGTAATATATTTTTTGATTTTGCAGTGCAGATTGCCATTTTTTGTTGGATAGGCTAAACACATTTGTTTTTAATTGAAAACTGATATTTTTTTATTTTAGAATTTCCGCTAATAATTTTTATTTTTTGGAATTGAGTAAAAAAAAATTTCAATCACAAAATGCCAAATTTTTATCTTCAAAATACAATTGAATAGAAGAAAAATTTGTGTGTTGATGGAAATGTGGGGTGAGTAATTCCTTGCCAAATTTTTCTTTCTTTTGGATTTAAGAATGCAAATCGGATGTAGGAAGTTTTTGATGGGAGGAGGGAGGGGATACAATCTCCTTAAAATGAGGAGACGTGGGGGGAAAATAAAAGTCCAACCACTTTTTTGTCAAATGAAAAAGGAAAAAGAAACATGGGATGAAAAATGTGAATTTTTATATTCTCATTTTATTTGTTAATTAAATGCCTTTTATTTAATATGTGTCGTCTGTTTAAGATTTGTCTTCACAGCTGGCTATTAGAACCACTGAATTTATTTCCACCTTCCATGTGTCCCTTGCATCCTCCCCATGTTTTTTTGGTTTCCTCTTCCATTTTGTGAGCATGGAATCAATCAGGGATTGATGGGAGAGAGCTCTAGGTACGGGGGGACTCAGGCTCACCGAGAAAGAGAGCTCTGGAAGGTTGTCTGGTTTTGTGCGAGACTAGGGTTCCGGCTGTGCGCGACTTCAGATTCAAGGGAAGAACGCGCTCGATCCGTGTTTTCACATCTTCGCCTGAAAATCACAGATACACCTATGGTTCTTGGAGGACTCCCGGTGGCGACGTTGCACACCAAATATAGAACCGGTTACTCACGGTTTTGGCTTCTATTCTTTTGGGCTAAAAATGGATCTGGATTGTAGCACCTTAGGGTATTTCAATTTCCCTTTCTCCGTAAAAAAATAGATTGTGTCGTCGGCAGGGGCTGCAGGATTCGAGAGGCCGACTTTCCAGATCTCCCATACCTACATGCTATTTGTAAGGAGGCCTTTAGGATGTGCTTGATGGTGCCGCTGAGTATCCCTCGGGTTTCCACCGCAGATTGTGAGGTTGACGGTGAGTTTGGCTTCATCAAGAGATGCAGCAGGAAGGAGGTACAGCTCCATCGATCTTGTTCTTGGATCGCTAGGGTAGTGGTGAGTTCTTGCAGAGAATAAGACTCATGGTGTGTGATACTGGATGGTCGTGATGATTGTTGGACAATGGGAGTGCATCTGGACAGGTGAGGAGGACTTGGACAGTAGGTGTGGACCTAGAGAACAGGATTTGACAACTGGTACTCAAAAACAACAATGGCATGCAACGTTTGGCATGTCGTTCAATGGCGACAAAGGTTATACCGGACCCCGGGTAAGGGGGTCTCAGTCCTGTCTTAATTTTTTTCAATTCTATGCATGTACATGTTGTTCTATCCACCTGTATCTTATACTCCTTTCATTATTGCATAGTGAAAACCGGTGATGACTCTGCCCCGTACACGTCAGCCAATTGGCCAAAGAACCTAAATCTCTGTGTCCATTTACTACTTTCTGCATTTATTTTGTCGGCCTGGTTAATGATGAATGTCTGGTTCTAGGATTTATTTCAAAGATGGTATTGGATTTACTTGTTTAATTGGAAGCTAATAAGCATTGCCTTTCTTGGATTTTTCTATTCATGTTGTTGCCTATTTTTTAGCTTGCTGTTGAGATTTTGTATATGCAAGAACTGGGGTTTGTTCTGGAAAATGCATATGATGAGTCTAGATATATTTGTCGCTGGTTTGTGATTTATTCACCATTAAACCATTTTATAATTTTGGTTATTGGAATTTGTTAGGTGAATTAATTTTCTGTTTATTGTCTTATTTTTTATATGTTCGGAAAATAAACATTAGTTGTTTGATTTGGTAATTTTTGAGTTTGAGAACCAATTTTATTCCCAATGGATTCTAGATATTCGAATGGGGATAGCCTTACATAGCGCAGCCCCCCCCCAAAATTTGTATCAAAGCCCGATTGGATACAATTTTGTATCTTCAAAATTCAGAATCGATTAATCGTTGCTTTAAATGATGTATTAGTGGATTTTACTATGCATCATGCTTTGTTGTTTTGTTCAGCATTGCTCATTTATTTGTTTCCCTTTCTATATCTCTATTTTTTCCCCATTATAAACATTAGGAATCATGGAGTTGTCTGATTAGTGTCTCGGGTTCTAGGGTAGGAAGGTGTTAGTATGAGGTTGGCCTGAGTGAGTGTACCGGTTAACATTTAGGTGTGTGGCAGGGTTAGTTTGTTTGGTCTCTTGGTTTTTTCTTTTACCTTAGGAGAGTGAGTTTGTAATTAGCCCGTGTTTGTTCCTGTGGTTTGTGTCTTGGTTAGGGATGTTGTCTCTAGGTGTTGACCTATTGTGAGTGGTGATTGGACCTGAGCAGTGTTTAGAGTGATAGTGTCATGTGAATAGGTTTGGTGACAATCGGGCTTCATGGAGGTTTTTTCGGGATCTCTTTAGCAATGTTTGGTGGTTCCTAGATATTGTTAGGAAGCTAGACTTGAATAAGATTTATTAGTCGGTAGTTGGCTGCCCTTAGATCACTAGTGTTCTCGTGGGTTTAGAGTTTGTCCTTAGGACTCTTGGGGCTGCATAGGATTTGTAGTGGTACCCGGTTGTTGAGGAACATCTCCTATTGGCTAGGTTCTAGGTAGTGTCTTCCCTTTAGGTGGTCACTTTTATGATTCGTGATGGGTTAGGGTCGAGACTAATTTTTCTTTTTCTATTCTTAATTTCTTAGTGTTTATTTTATTGTTGTTGTTGCATTACTACATTTCTTTTTTTGTGCTTTATTCTTTGGGAATTTTCTTAGTTTGATTTGGTATGTTTTGTTAGATGGGGGTGTTGGTCGGAGTAGATGACTCAAGAGGGGGGGGTTAATTGAGTCTATAAAAATTTCTGGTTAAAAAGTATTCTTAAACAGTGTTCCTAATAAGGTTAAATACAACCCAGTTGATCAAAGTAATACGGTTATGAAGGTTTGACTGTTTAAATAACTTCTTAGAAGATTGATTAATTCTCAGTAATCTAAATGTCAGTTATTAATATTACTTTTGAAGCTATTCTACCAAGACAATACAATTATAACTTCTATCCAAGATTAACTATCAAAGTGAATTTAGTGATTTCTGAATTATACAGTAAAGTAGTAAAACAGAGAAGACTAAATTAAGCAGCACAACAGATATGAAATAAGTGGTTCAGTCTCAAGCCGAGACCTAATCCACTCCACTTGGTGATCACCTGCCACCAAGCAGTTTATATAAATAAACTTGATCCACACCCTGGATCGGGGTTAAACAACAGTACTCAGGACTGTCCAGGTCACACAAGGACCTCTTCCACAGTTCTTCGTGGGTACAAACAACCAGGCCACACATGGACCTCTTTCACACTTATCCGTGGGTATACACAAGTGTAAAGAGATGTTTGAGTAAGGATATCTTGTATCCTTCAGTTTAATGCAGGAGACAGAGTGTGTTGTTATACAAATACACACACTGCTCAAATGCTAGTAAAATGATACACAACAGAGCAGACATATTGAGATTGGTTTAGAAATGCTCTGAATGTTAGTCTTTGCAGCTCTGGACTTCTGAGATGAAGCAGATGCAGAAATCAAGTCCTCGTATGGAAAACAGAGTGTCGCAAGTCAGACAGATCCGGCTTGTGTTCTTCGTGATGTTTGACAGTGCGAAGATGTTCTCGATTCTGGGATTCAAGTGAGATTCGTGTGTTCTCCAGCAATGTTGAGTTGCATGAGACAATTCTTTCTTAAAAAATTCTCTAAGTGTATTCTTCGTTGTTGTGCTCATGCCCACCCGCTTGTTTCGCCCCCTTTTTTTGTATCTATTTGTTTCTGGGCCGCACTACTCTTATCTTGGAGTGCATGTGTTTGAGACGACAGGTTGCATGTATTTTGCACCTCGTACTATCAGATGACATGTCTACAAAGAAATATTAATTATGTCAGTGCATTTAAAATCTTCAAATATGACCGTTAGAGATTAAATTGAAAGACGACAAAACATATTAAGAAACGGTGTCACAGTATGTCATGGAAACGGTGTCTTGTTCACGGTGTCTAGTTCACGGTGTCTGGTTGTCACGGTGTGTGGTTGTCACGGTGTCTGCTTCACGGTGTCTCATGGTCACGGTGTCTGCTTGTTCACGGTGTCTCGATGTCACGGTGTCTGCTTGTTCACGGTGTCTCGACTTAGGCAAATATCTGTATTCAGATTTAAGCAGTGATATTTATGGAATGGATTAAACTCAATCATTTGTCAGAGAAGACATTATAAAGTAGATCAACAGACAGTATATAACAATCAAACTGAGTGTATAGCGCTTAAGAGCTTTGGATAACTTTTACTAAACAACTGTGCATTTGATGTGAGATAGATTACATAGAGTTAACAAGGTTTATAGACTGAATAGAATTTGTGATCATTAAAACATGATTAATACATGAGGAGTCCAACTGTCACGAACCAGCCCGGGTCGACCTTGAACCGGTCACCCGAGCCGGTACGCGGCATGGCCCGAAGGGTGTTCCCAATCCCCACGGGCTGACAACTAGTGCCGGGCATCAAAAGTAAACAGGTGGGAACGATTTGGCCCAAAAGAAAATAAATTAAGCAGCGGAAACAAATAGAACAAAAGCAAATAAAGAAAGAGCAACCAACAACACTACTAACCTGACCATGACCCAAACTCCAGGTGACCCCGTGGGTCACTCTCCAATACCACACCCAACATTGCTCAATGCAAACAACTGAAGCTGGAACCTGCAACAGAACTAAAAACAAGAAAACACTATAGGCGTGAGTATTAAAACTCAGTAGGTAGGCCCGACTAATTCTATTCTCAATGCACATACCAATAAATAAAGAAATTTACTAATTTCAGGTTTGAACTAAATATACAAAATATTGGTTTTCACTCACACTATCATTTCTAAAACAAGCATTAGTCCATTGCCCTTTTTAGTTTGAAACCAAGTTTAATGTTCAAAAGGAATAGGTACATTTTATTTTTAAAACAATTTTTTTTGAACAATTTAGAAATCCAGAATTCAGTTATTAACCAAAAGGAAAACCACACCTAGCACACAACACACACCAAGGGCAATGGGAAAGGTGGCGCACATAGGCCAGCAACCGAACTAGACCTCTCGATCGTCCGCCACACAAAAATACACACTGAAGGAAACATGGGTCAAACCTAGGAGATCGTGAACAAACCAGAACGTACTATACATCTGACTCATCCTGAAGGCATGCCCTAACTCGATGACGTCATAACGCCCTAACGCCCGGCATAGCCCTACATGGCCTAACCGAGGGGCCCAATCCCCATAGCAGCAATAACTCAGTATTCCCCTGCTATGGGGCCACTAGCCAGTGCATAATCTAAACTAGTGCAACAATCGTTCTCAGAAGATTCACTCACTATGCCAGGTTCCCATGTCAACACAAGCAATAAAAGAGGGGTGCGTCCACAATGTAAATCAAGCAGTCACAATGCACTAACATCACATACAGCTCACGCAATCAACGCACATAAAAGATCACCCCTGAATGGATTTTTTCAAAATAATTTATTCAAGTGCCAAATGGGCCTTCACAAATTTTAAGACAAAACCTCATTTCTCGAGAAAACCCAAAATACTTGTTCAGAAGAAATCACTTATCTTTAAAACTAGAAGTACGTTTGAAATTTCGTGAATTATGTTTAAAGGCCAAACATGCATTCTTTCAAAATTGGGTGTCCGCTCGTCAAGAAAATGTTCCAAGTGTTCGGTATAAAATAAACGGCTCTTTTCACACTAAATAATCATTTAAAATTTTATTATCTAATATTATTTATTATTCATTAAAATTAACAAAACATCAAGCAATTAATAAATTCTAAATTTAATGGTGAGGGCAATGGGGACCTATCTCGGCTCGCTGTCCGAACACAACGATGCAACGCGCCTCGCACGAGCGCGCAAACCTGCGCGCAAGCTGACGATTGCAATAATGCGGGATTACCCTGCCAATGCGCTGCAATCGAGAAGATAAATAAAACACACGAACACGGACTTAAAATAAACCAAAAAAACAAACAAACAAACAACGCGAAAGAACCACCTCGACACGTTTTTGAAACACGACTCTAGCCATCAACATTATTTAGTAGGTCACTAAAAAAAATCCGCAAAGTGTTTACAAAAAACCACAGAACACCAAAATAAATCACTTAGCCTTTTAAAGATCCAAAAGACCTTTTTAAGAAAACACTAGTGCACAACACGACAAAAGCGCACGACACAAAAGATATTAATATTTAAAAACACGTGCGCCTAACACATTTTCAAAACCAGGCTCATAGCCTACACAGTATTTAATAAAATTTTTTTTTTTTAAAGGTTTATAAATCTGATTTGAGAAGTATACCACATCTTTTCGCACACAAAAATCAACTCGAAAACCCTTCTTTCCATAATACACACCAAACCAACTTCACAACTAAACAGTCTTATCAACTCAACTTAAGGCCCAAGCATTTCACGAAATAATCAAATTTCACAAAATCACCAAATATATATATATATATATATATATATATATATATTTTTACACGTTCAATAGAATTATAAACTCAACAAAAGACTAAATATGGGGTGCTAATAAGTTGCAGATTAAATAAGATAAATAATTTAAAGAAAGCAAGTGTCAAAATAACGCATTAGAAAGGATAAACCGGGATTCGGCTACCTCAATTCAAGTGCGGACACGACGGAACTTCCACGGATGGTGGAACGACGCTCTGCGAACCAAACGAACAACCCGGGGTGTGATCGGAGTAGGCTGGTCGGACCGGGGAAGTTGCCGGCGAGGCTGGCCGGAGGCGGGGGCTCGCCGGAGCTCGGCCGGAGGCCGCCGGAGGGGAGCCGGGATGCTGAAATAGGCGGCAGGAGGCCGCTGGCCGGAGCGGGGCGGCAAGGCGGAGCGCCGTAGTTCGGGAGGCCGGGTTGCGGGAGTGAGGCCGGGACAGGGGGGGCCAGAGGCCGGGTTCAGCGGGGGTCCGAGGGGGGTGCCGCGCGAGGGAATGGCGCCGGAGGGAGGGGAGTCGCCGGACAGGGGGTCCGCCGGACGGGAGGAGAGGCCGGCGGTGCGGGCCGCCGGAGAGGGGGGGCGGGCAGCAGACGCCGGCACAGGGGGGAGCGCGGGGGTGCCGCCTTGGGCGAGGCGGGACGACAAGTGGGGCGTGGCGGTCGGGAGGGCCGTAGGCCGGTCGGGACGTCGGGAGGAGATCGGCGGAGGCCGGGGAACGCGCGGAGGCCGGCCTGGAGGTGCTGGCGCGGGGTGCTGGTGCAGCGACGGGAAGCCGGGTGCGGGGGATGGGAGAAGAAAGAGAGGAGAGAGGGAGAGCGCCGCCAGGGGGAAACGAGATTAGGTTTAGTTTTAGGGTTATAATATATATATATATAATAATAATAAAATAAAAATAATAATAATGAAAATGAAAATAATAATAATAATAATATAATAAATTAATTAAATAAATAAAATCAAATCTTAATAGTAATAATAAAACTTATAAAAAAATAGTAAAACTTTATAATAATAAAAATAATATCGTAACTATAATAATAATAATAATAATAATAATAATAATAATAATTAGCTAATTATAATAATAATCATTATAACCAAAATATTTAAAATAATAAAACCGAGGTGCTGGCGCGGGGTGCTGGTGCAGCGACGGGAAGCCGGGTGCAGGGGATGGGAGAAGAGAGGAGAGAGGGAGAGCGCCGCCAGGGGGGAAACGGGATTAGGTTTAGTTTTAGGGTTATAATATATATATATATAATAATAATAAAATAAAAATAATAATAATGAAAATGAAAATAATAATAATAATAATATAATAAATTAATTAAATAAATAAAATCAAATCTTAATAGTAATAATAAAACTTTATAAAAAAATAGTAAAACTTTATAATAATAAAAATAATATCGTAACTATAAGAATAATAATAATAATAATAATAATAATAATAATAATAATAATAAAAATTAGCTAATTATAATAATAATCATTATAACCAAAATATTTAAAATAATAAAACCATTTAAAAAAATAACACACACCTCTATATACACATATACATATATAGACGTATGTATACATATACCTTTATATAAACATATAACCATAAATACAACACACACATATATATATATACATATATAGACATAACATATATAAACATATGTATATACATATTTAGACATATATATAGACATACATATACACATATATAAACACACATACAAATAAAGAATAACTACAATAATAATAACACAATTTAAATAGTAATAATAATAAAATGTCAACGTAAAAACTTTAATATTTAAAACGCCGGGTGAGCACATAGTCACCCGGGCCGAACGCACGGTAACTGCTAGCGATGCGGTGACCGCGTACCGGCGCGAAACCGCCAACACAAATAAAATTTGAAAGAAAAGAAAAAGAAAATTCAAACCGGGACCAAGAAGGAAGGAAAAAAAAGTTACCTGTGGTCGGGGTGTGACAATTCTCCCCACCACAGACACTTTCTGCCCCCAGAAAGTCACCAAGCCCAAAAGTCGATCAAGATTCAGGTCCATGCCCAAACGGAACTAAAGGAACCGAAGAGAACTGAGAATCCCGGGATGACCTTTCTCTACACAGGTCACACCCGACCGATCCAAGAGAAAGATGAAGTCCGAGGTTGAGGGGAGAACACGAAGGGGTTCTCCCCACCACAAGAATTTAACTGGTTCGAAAATTTAACAACCAAAACATACTACCACAAGGAGGCGGGTCCAATACGAGAACTCATAACCGATCCAAACCGACTCCTATAACACGATCAAAACAACACCTCCATCGAAACGTTGAACCCTCCACTAGAGTCAACAAACTTCAACACCAGGGATGACCCACAGGAAAGACTTAACCAGATATCGAATCAGAAACATGACCCATTGAAATCCACGAGACATAACCACATCCGACAAACATAACTAAAGCGAGGTCAACCCACACAAGGGTCAAACACACTTTTAAGAAGGACACACGATCCAGAACATCACCTCCACACGACAAGTCTGCTTGGATTATCATCGAACAAGTCCATCGTCACTTTATAGAAAAACAACGCATTTACAACGCTGTTGAAACTTTAATAGCAGGAAAACAAATATGAAAAGGTTTTTTTTAATTGCTCCACCGTCAATACGGAAAAACAGAACCTGGACCAAGGCTTCACAACCCTGGGAACTTCTGACTGTGCGCGAGCTTCACCCCGAGACCTGTGGTTGGGGCTCTGATGGCTGAAGCTTCTCCTGCTTCACAGCCAAGTACTGACATTCTCCAATCACAGCGTCCTCTTCAAGCGACGCTTCCTGCAAAACTTTTTCAGATGACCTAGACTGCCGCAGCGATGACACGTCTTCAGAGGGTTGCGACAAGACGGCTTTAAATGCCCGAAACGACCACACTGATAGCATACCATCGAACGATCTGATGAACTGGAAGCTGGGACCAAAGGGGATAACTCCTTAGGAACAGGTATCTCTGGCGCTTTTTCCTCACCAGAGGGGGAACTCTTACGAACAACAGGGGACGCTGAAGTATTAACCACCCGCACACCGGAAACCAACTCAGCCAAGAATGCTTCCTCTACCAGCTTCTCGAAACAAAGGTCTTTAGAAGGGAGGACTCGCTTCTTGATCTCTGGACGAAGACCCCCGGTGAAAAGAGAGGCCTTCATGAGTTCATGCGACGCCACCTCTGGAGAAAAGGAAATCAGTTCCTTAAAATGGTCAACATATGCCTTCACCGTCCGTTGGCCTTGTTGAATATGCACAAGTTCTCTCTTTTTCTCCAGCTTCACTTCCTCGGGTACAAACCATTGGATGAAAACTGTTTTAAAGACATCCCACGTCATTTCACCTTGCGTTGACGGTGGGGTAACCATCTTCCACTGGTCCAGAGCTGGACCCTCGAACAACTCCATAATTGCACGAACCTTAACATTATCGGGAGTTCCCAACGTTCTAAAGACACGCTCCACTTCCTCGAGCCATTCCACTGCCTCTAACGAACCTTGATCACCATGGAGAATAGGCAAAGTCTGAGAATGACCAAAAACTGGGCATGACTTATCCGAATCCTTAGAGACCTTTCTGGGCGGCATTTCCTGAGCGACATATAAAACACAAGGCCAAGACCAAAATCAAACAGAAGCAACATCAATAAAAGCGCCTTTATCAAAAACAATCAGCACAAAGACCAAACAAACACAAACACAACCCAAAATAAAATCTCCTTTTTAAAATCCCCTTTTTATTTTAGACTTTAAAACCACCCTCTTTCAAGACTACTTTCCAAAGCCAATCCACTTTCAAACCAAAAACTTTCCAAAACTGTTTCCCCTTTAAAACCAATTTAGAAAACAAGGTCAAGCCTTTAATTTCAAATACACACCTAGGTAATCTCATGAACCGTTGCACATGTCTTCATCCACTGTCCAACATTACTCGCACCAACACGCATTATTATTATTTTTCCATGCATTCTCACACATGTGCAAACGTTCATAAAGAGGACCTGGGGTTTCATCTCGAACCATTCTCGACCAACTCCAAGCAAACGACAGATTTCCAAATCAAGAGATTTCAGTTTTTAAAACCCATTTCATACATTTAAAGTCTTTTAAAAGAAACCAGTCCAATTTTTCAAAAACCTTTTTCATTTCCAACAACGTACTTACACAAACCAAAACAAAAGCAGCATCCAAATTTGCATCAACCACTGAAGTGAGGGACTAGTAGTCACGCTCAACCTGGCGACATGGTAGTGGGCCATGTCCCAAGTCAGCGTCGACCACTAGGAGGAATTCAAACCGTGTACTCAGACTCCACATGAGTCACTACTCCATGTGAAATCACGATGTAACGTCGGCTTGCCTCCGTTGTCATCTCTCAATCCAAGACAAACCAGAAAGAGACAAGGACACAATTTCCGGACTACCCCTGGCGACTCGAGGTGCGGGACGGGCGAGGGTTCATGACATCCTTCTCGTACCTACCTCTCGAGTCCCGACAGTCCTAATCTCCACCTACCAGACAACCCAAATAACAAGAACCTGCCTCTGATACCATTTTGTCACGAACCAGCCCGGGTCGACCCTGATACCGGTCACCCGAGCCGGTACGCGGCATGGCCCGAAGGGCGTTCCCAATCCCCACGGGCTGGCAACTAGTGCCGGGCATCAAAAGTAAACAGGTGGGAACGATTTGGCCCAAAAGAAAATAAACTAAGCAGCGGAAACAAATAGAACAAAAGCAAATAAAGAAAGAGCAACCAACAACACTACTAACCTGACCATGACCCAAACTCCAGGTGACCCCGTGGGTCACTCTCCAATACCACACCCAACATTGCTCAATGCAAACAACTGAAGCTGGAACCTGCAACAGAACTAAAAACAAGAAAACACTATAGGCGTGAGTATTAAAACTCAGTAGGTAGGCCCGACTAATTCTATTCTCAATGCACATACCAATAAATAAAGAAATTTACTAATTTCAGGTTTGAACTAAATATACAAAATATTGGTTTTCACTCACAGTATCATTTCTAAAACAAGCATCAGTCCATTGCCCTTTTTAGTTTGAAACCAAGTTTAATGTTCAAAAGGAATAGGTACATTTTATTTTTAAAACAATTTTTTTTTGAACAATTTAGAAATCCAGAATTCAGTTATTAACCAAAAGGAAAACCACACCTAGCACACAACACACACCAAGGGCAATGGGAAAGGTGGCGCACATAGGTCAGCAACCGAACTAGACCTCTCGATCGTCCGCCACACAAAAATACACACTGAAGGAAACATGGGTCAAACCTAGGAGATCGTGAACAATCCAGAACGTACTATACATCTGACTCATCCTGAAGGCATGTCCTAACTCGATGACGTCATAACGCCCTAACGCCCGACATAGTCCTACATGGCCTAACCGAGGGGCCCAATCCCCATAGCAGCAATAACTCAGTATTCCCCTGCTATGGGGCCACTAACCAGTGCATAATCTAAACTAGTGCAGCAATCGTTCTCAGAAGATTCACTCACTATGCCAGGTTCCCATGTCAACACAAGCAATAAAAGAGGGGTGCGTCCACAATGTAAATCAAGCAGTCACAATGCACTAACATCACATCAGCTCACGCAATCAATGCACATAAAAGATCACCCCTGAATGGATTTTTTCAAAATAATTTATTCTATTAAAGTGCCAAACGGGCCTTCACAAATTTTAAGACAAAACCTCATTTCTCGAGAAAACCCAAAATACTTGTTCAGAAGAAATCACTTATCTTTAAAACTAGAAGTACGTTTGAAATTCCGTGAATTATGTTTAAAGGCCAAACGGGCATTCTTTCAAAATTGGGTGTCCGCTCGTCAAGAAAATGTTCCAAGTGTTCGGTATAAAATAAACGGCTCTTTTCACACTAAATAATCATTTAAAATTTTATTATCTAATATTATTTATCATTCATTAAAATTAACAAAACATCAAGCAATTAATAAATTCTAAATTTAATGGTGAGGGCAATGGGGACCTACCTCGGCTCGCTGTCTGAACACAACGATGCAACGCGCCTCGCACGAGCACGCAAACCTGCGCCCAAGCTGACGATTGCAATAATGCGGGATTACCCTGCCAATGCGCTGCAATCAAGAAGATAAATAAAACACACGAACACGGACTTAAAAAAAACAAAAAAAAAAAAACAAACAAACAACGCGAAAGAACCATCTCGACACGTTTTTGAAACACGACTCTAGCCATCAACATTATTTAGTAGGTCACTAAAAAAAATCCGCAAAGTGTTTACAAAAAACCACAGAACACCAAAATAAATCACTAAGCCTTTTAAAGATCCAAAAGACCTTTTTAAGAAAACACTAGTGCACAACACGACAAAAGCGCACGACACAAAGATATTAATATTTAAAAACACGTGCGCCTAACACATTTTCAAAACCAGGCTCATAGCCTACACAGTATTTAATAAAAAAAAAAAATTTAAAAGTTTATAAATCTGATTTGAGAAGTATACCACATCTTTTCGCACACAAAAATCAACTCGAAAACCCTTCTTTCCATAATACACACCAAACCAACTTCACAACTAAACAGTCTTATCAACTCAACTTAAGGCCCAAGCATTTCACGAAATAATCAAATTTCACAAAATCACCAAACATATATATATATATATATATTTACACGTTCAATAGAATTATAAACTCAACAAAAGACTAATTATGGGGTGCTAATAAGTTGCTTATTAAATAAGATAAATAATTTAAAGAAAGCAAGTGTCAAAATAACGCATTAGAAAGGATAAACCGGGATTCGGCTACCTCAATTCAAGTGCGGACACGACGAAACTTCCACGGAAGGTGGAACAACGCTCTGCGAACCAAACGAACAACCCGGGGTGTGATCGGAGTAGGCTGGTCGGACCGGGGAAGTTGCCGGCGAGGCTGGCCGGAGGCGGGGGCTCGCCGGAGCTCGGCCGGAGGCCGCCGGAGGGGAGCCGGGATGCCGAAATAGGCGGCAGGAGGCCGCTGGCCGGAGCGGGGCGGCGAGGCGGAGCGCCGTAGTTCGGGAGGCCGGGTTGCGGGAGTGAGGCCGGGACAGGGGGGGCCGGAGGCCAGGTTCAGCGGGGGTCCGGGGGGGGGTGCCGCGCGAGGGAATGGCGCCGGAGGGAGGGGAGTCGCCAGACAGGGGGTCCGCCGGACGGGAGGAGAGGCCGGCGGTGCGGGCCGCTGGAGAGGGGGGGCGGGCAGCAGACGTCGGCACAGGGGGGAGCGCGGGGGTGCCGCCTTGGGCGAGGCGGGACGGCAAGTGGGGCGTGGCGGTCGGGAGGGCCGTAGGCCGGTCGGGACGCCGGGAGGAGATCGGCGGAGGCCGGGGAACGCGCGGAGGCCGGCCTGGAGGTGCTGGCGCGGGGTGCTGGTGCAGCGACGGGAAGCCGGGTGCGGGGGATGGGAGAAGAAAGAGAGGAGAGAGGGAGAGCGCCGCCAGGGGGGAAACGGGATTAGGTTTAGTTTTAGGGTTATAATATATATATATATATAATAATAATAAAATAAAAAAAATAATAATGAAAATGAAAATAATAATAATAATAATATAATAAATTAATTAAATAAATAAAATCAAATCTTAATAGTAATAATAAAACTTTATAAAAAAAATAGTAAAACTTTATAATAATAAAAATAATATCGTAACTATAATAATAATAATAATAATAATAATAATAATAATAATAATAATAATAATAATAATAATAATAATTAGCTAATTATAATAATAATCATTATAACCAAAATATTTAAAATAATAAAACCATTTAAAAAAAATAACACACACCTCTATATACATATATACATATATAGACGTATGTATACATATACCTTTATATAAACATATAACCATAAATACAACACACATATATATATATTCATATATAGACATAACATATATAAATATATGTATATACATATTTAGACATATATATAGACATACATATACACATATATAAACACACATACAAATAAAGAATAACTACAATAATAATAACACAATTTAAATAGTAATAATAATAAAATGTCAACGTAAAAACTTTAATATTTAAAACGCCGGGTGAGCACATAGTCACCCGGGCCGAACGCACGGTAACTGCTAGCGATGCGGTGACCGCGCACCGGCGCGAAACCGCCAACACAAATAAAATTTGAAAGAAAAGAAAAACAAAATTCAAACCGGGACCAAGAAGGAAGGAAAAAAAAGTTACCTGTGGTCGGGGTGTGACACCAACAATGAGCATTGTTGTGTTCTTCCTTCTGTTGCAGGTACTAGTGAGCAGTCCGGGACATCCTTGTTGGAATTGTCTTAGAGGCCGACTCAGGTAAGTGCAGATATGCATTCTGTTTATGTTTATAATTGTTTAAATTCTGAGCATGTTTAGTAGCTTTAGAATGTCATTAATTTGGGAATCATGTGTCATGTTGATGCATGATGGGGCATTGTTTTGGTCGTACCCTATAGGTGCTTTCCTGTTTAAGATGTTATGCCCAAATTAATGGTGATAGGTGGTGTAGAGTCATCATATGGTTAGGAGTTTATTTTGCAAGGTGGAGTTTTGTAAAGTTGTTGCATATTAAATTTGTTCATGCATTTAATTTCCAAGGTGGATATTTGGGAATTTTTATATTCACGTTTTATTTGTTAATTAAATGCCTTTTATTTAATAAGCATTGTTTGTTTAAGATTTGTCTTCATGGCTAGCTATTGGAACCACCAAAGTTATTTTCACCATCCATGTGTCCCTTTATTATTGTGCCTCCCCATCTTTTCTTTGGTGTCCTATTTCATTTTGTGAGCACAACATCAATCAGGGATTGAGGGGCGTGAGATTCGGGTATGGGGGGACTCGACCTCACTGAGAAAGAGGGCTCCGGCAGGGTGTCTGGTTTTGCGTGAGACTAGGGTTTTGGTTGTGTGCGGCTTCGGCTCCAGGGGAATAACACGCCCGATCCATGTTTTTGCATCTTCGCCTGAAAATCATAGACACACCTTTGGTTATTGGTGGACTCCCAGCAGTGATGCTGGGCACCGAAGATAGAACCAATGACTCATAGTTTCTCACTTATGTTCATTCAGGCTGAAAATGGTATCAAATTGTAGCGCCATTGGGGATTTCCATTTCCATCTCGCTACAAGAAATAGATCGCTTCGTCGGTAGGGGCTGCAGGTTCGAGAGGCTAACTTTTTGAATCTCCGATACCTGTGGGCTATTTGCAAGCAAGCGTTTCGGATGCACCCAGTGGTGTTGCTAACCATCCATAGGGTTTCCACCGCAGCTTGCAAGGTCGATGGGGAGTTCGAATTCGTTAAGAGAGGCATGAATGAGGAGGGACCGCTCCAGTGGGCTTGTTCTTAGCTTGCCAGGGTCGTGTGCGATCATGGATGGCCAAGACGATTATTGGACAGCGGGAGCGCATCTAGATAGCTGCAGGGGACATGGACATCATCTGTGGACTTGGAGAACGGGCTCTCACAACTGGTACTCAACAACAACAATGGCGTGTAACGTTTGGCATGTGGTTCAATGGTGACAAAGGTGATACTGGACCCCAGGTAAGGGGGGTCTTGGTCCTGTCTTATTTTCTTTGTCAATTCGATTATTGTATGTGCTATTTTTTCCTCCTGTATCTTGCACTCCTTTCATTCTTTCATGGTGAAAACTGATGATGACTCTTCCTTGTGCATGTAGGCTAATTGGTCGAAGCACATAAATCTCTGTGTCTATTTATTGATTTCTGCATTTATTTTGCTGACCTGATTAATGTTGAATGTATGCTTCTGGGATTTAATTCAAAGCTGGTTTTGGATTTATTTGTTTAATTAGAAGTTATTAAGAATTTTCTTTCTAGGATTTGTCACTGTATGCTGCTGGCTATTTTTTAGCTTGCTGTTCAGATTCTGTATGTGCAAGAATTGGTTTTTGTTCGGGGAAATGCATATGATGAGTCTGGATGTATTTGTCATTGGTTTTTGAAATATTCACTGTTAAACCACTATATAATTATGGTTGTTGGAATTTGTTAGATGAATTAAGTTTTTTTATTGGCTTATTTGTTATAAGTTCAAAAAATAAACATTAGTTTGATTTCATATTTTTTGAGTTTGCGAACCAATTTTATACCCAATGGATCCTAGCTATTCGAATGAGAACTTCTTTGTGCAGTGCAGCCTCCCAATAAGTGGTATCAGTGCCATATTGGGTACAATTTTATATCGTCAAAATTCAGAATCGATTATTCGTTGCTTTAAATGATATGTTAGTGGCTTTTACTGTGCTGCATGCTTTGTTGTTTTGTTCAACATTGGTCGTTTATTTTTTCTGTAATATTTCAATATATTATTGAATGTTGTTTCCCTTGTTGTATCCCTATTTTTATGACCTAATAGATACCTTAGGCATCATGGAGTTTTTTGGTTAGTGTCTCGGGTTCTGGGTAGGAAGGGGTCAATGCGAGGATGGCCCGAGTGAGAGTATTGGTTAGCAGTGAGGTGTGTGACATTGTTAGTTTTCTTAGTATCTTGGTTCTGCCTTTTGCCTTAGGAGAGTGGTCTGCTAATTAGCTCGGGTTTGTTCCTTTGGTTTGTGTCTTGGTTAGGTCTCTTTTCTCTAGGTGTTGACCTATTGCGAGTGGTGATTGGGCCTGGACAGTGTTTAGAGTGGAAATGTCATGTGAATTGGTTCGTTGACGATTGGGCTTCATGGCGATGTTAGGTGGTTCCTAGATATCGTTAGGAAGCTAGAATATGATAGGATTTACTAGTCGGTAGTTGGTTTCCCTTGCTCACCAGTGTTCTCGTGGGTTTAGAGTTTGTCCAAGATTCTTGTGGTTGCATGAGATTTGCAGTGATACCCAATTGTTGAGGAACTTCTCCTGTTGGATGGGTTCTAGGTAGTGTCTACCCTTTAGGTGGATATTTTTCTGAGTCTGTGATGGGTTCAGGTGGAGACTGATTTTGCTTTTTCTATGCTTGATTTCTCAATGTTAATTTATTATCGTTGTTTCGTTACTGCATTGCTTTTATGAGTTATATTCTTTGTGAATTTTCTAAGTTTGATTTGCCTTGTTTTGTTAGAGGATGAGTACTGATGTGTTCTTCCTTGTGTTGCAGGTATTGGTGAGTAGTCCGAGACTTCCTCATTAGCATCATCTCAGAGTTCGGCTTAGGTAAGTGCATGTATGCATTCTGTTTATGTTTAGAATTTTTTAAATTCTGAGCTTATTTGGTAGATTTAGAATGTCATTAATTTGGGTAGCGTGTGTCACATTGATGCATGATGGATGAATATTTCGGTCATACCCTATAGGTGTTTTCCAGTTTATGATGTGATGCCCGCATTAATGATGATAGGTGGTGCAGAATCATCATGTGGTTAAGAGTTTATTTTTCATGGTGTAGTTTTGTAATGTTGTTGCATATTAAATCTGTTCATACATTTAATTTTCAATGTGGAAATTTGTGAATTTTTATATTCACATTTTATTTGTTAATTAAATTCCTTTTATTTAATATGCGCTTTCTATTTAAGATTTTTCTTCACAGCTGGCTATTGGAACCACCGAAGTTATTTCCACCAACCACATGTCCCTTACTTCACGTGCCTCCTCCCCCCATCTTTTCATCGGTGTCCTCTTTCATTTTGTGAGCACGGCATCAATTAGGGTTCGAGGGGTGAGAGGTTTGAGTACAGGGGGACTCGACCTCACCAAGTAAGAGGGCTCCGGAAGGGAGTCTGGTTTTGCGCAAGACTAGGGTTCTGATTGTGTGTGGCTTCGGCTTCAAGGGAAGAATGTACCTGATCCGTGATTTCATATCTCTCCCTGAAAATCACAAATACAGTTTTTGGCGGACTCCCAACGGCGATGATGGGCACCAAAGATAGAACCGGTGACTTGTGGTTTATGGATTTTGTTCTTTCAGGATGAAAATGGATCCGGATTGCAACGCCTTGGGGGATTTCGATTTCCCTCTCACTGCAAGAGATTGATTGTGTCATTGACAGGGGTTGTAGGATTCGAGAGGCCAACTTTCCAGATCTTCCATACCTGTGAACTATTTGCAAGGATGCATTTCGGATGCACCCGATGGTGTCTCTGATTATCCCTAGGGTTTCCACTGCAGTTTGTGAGGTCAACGTGGAGTTCGGCTTCATCAAGAGAGGAAGCAGCGAGAAGGGACCGCTCTAGCGGGAGTGCATCTGGACAGGTGCGGAGGACTTGGACAGCAGCTGTGGACCTAGAGAACGGGCTTCGAAAACCAGTACTCGACAACAATGATGGCATGCAACATTTAGCATGTTGTTCAATGGAGAAAATGGTGATACTGGACCCCGGGTAAGGGGGTCTCGGTCGTCTCTTATTTCCTTTTTCAATTTGATTCGTGTACGTGTTGTTCTGTCCACCAATATCTTGTACTCCATTCATTCGTGCATAGTGAAAACAGATGATGACTCTTTCCTGTGCACGTAGCACATAAATCTCTATGGTCATTTTCAGACATTTTGTCGGCCTGGTTAATGTTGAATGTCTTCTTCTGGGATTTAATTCAAAGCTAGTTTTGGATTTATTTGTTTAATTAGAAGCTATTAAGCAGTGTCATTCTTGGATTTGTCGCTGCATGCTGCTGCCTATTTTTTAGCTTGGTATTGAGATTCTGTATGTGCAAGAACTAGTTTTTATTCTGGAAAACGCATAGGATGAGTCTGGATGTATCTGCCACTTGTTTGTGAAATATTCGCTGTTAAACCATTTTTTAATTCTGATTATTGGAATTTTTTAGATGAATTAAGTTTTTGTCTATTGGATTATTTGTTATAAGTTCAGAAAATAAACATTAGTTTGATTTCGTAATTGTTGAGTTTGTGAACCAATTTTATACTCAATGGATATTGGCTATTTTGGCTATTTGAATGAAGATTTCCTAGCACAACATAGCCCCCCCCAACAAAAAACAAACTCATGCATAGTATTCTAAATTGGAATCAACTATTCATTGTCTTCCCCCGCTGCTACAGAATCATGTGGACCAGATCCGACGAAACCCTCTCACAGGTGCAACAGATCTGAAGTAGATCTCACGAATCTCTCTCCACTCAGCTCACCTTAGAACATCCTGATACCACTATAAGGTGATTTTTGGTAGTGAAATTAGAAGCAAATGCGGACCAATGAAGGTGATCGTATGCACAAAAATACCAGCAGGAAACACACAGGTTTATTTCTTCTTCCTTGATTGCAACAATCCCTATTTATAGGGATAGGTCCACACAATAAAATCAAATGAAGGAAACAGAACAAATAAAAGTGTAAGGTTTGGTTGCAGTAGCCGTCCCCCAATCCTCCAGATTCCACACTTCAAACTACCCAATATTGAATTCTTAAGCCTCCATTGGTGCAGTATATGTTTGGCACAATCCAAAGAAAAACTGGCTTATTATCCAACAGTTTTACCTCAAGGGAAAAAAAGATTCCCAGAACCCCATGAAAAAAACAACAATTCGGCCTTCCACACTGAAATTCCAGATGTAGACTTCATCCGAGCATATATGCGTCTAAGTTGAACATATTCTTCCAGGGTCTTGTGTGGAAACCCTGCACTGTAACCATCTTAAACAGTGACTTCAGATCATTAACAATGGCTGGGATCGAACAAGAGGTTGAATGAATCAATGACATGGATCGGCTAGGTCATCTTCAATCTTCATCTTGGATTTTGGAGATTACTCAGTGGCGTGCATATCCGGATTTGTCTTCTTCAGCGGTAGCTTCAGTTTTAACTGGCCGCAGTTTGGGATCCTTTTCCTCAAACTGCGGTGGTCCGTGGTTGGATTCTTCCAAGGTGCTGTGACCGGTGGTGCTCGGCTGGCTTCTTCCATGGCAGGGATTAGTGGAAACATGTGGTGGGATGATGACATTGCTGAACTAGTTTCAACCGGTTCTTGAGGTCTTATACTATGGGTGTCACGTCATCTTCCTTGGTGGGATTAGGGGGGTTCGGTTCGGCTTCCTCCTGATCCGGCGGCGATGGTGTGCTACAATGCGACAGCGCTCAGGTCCAGATCTATAGGTGCAGCGTTTCATATATGGTACGGGTTTCCTCCTACGATTAAATATTTCAACAAATAAAATAATGACATTCAATATTTAAATATTATTATTTTTAAAAACTGAAAATGAATAATTAAAAATAAATGAAGAACACAATTTAAACAAACATGACTATAAAATGATGGTGAACACAAATTTATTTATTTAATTTTAAATTAACCAACTAAAATAACCTAAGAAATTAATATTTTAACATTTAGCTTTCCAGATTGTTAGTTTTTGGATGAGATCTTAAGGGGCTCCGCATACCTAGGTTTTCTCTTTGTCGTCGCCTTCGTCTTCTCCGTCTTAGATCGGCGGCATACCCTCTCGACGCTTTTGTTCAGCACGCTCGTGGTGTGCGAGCCCTCTTTCAGCAGCGGCGTCGTGCAGCTTCGTGGGCTCGTCCACTTGGTGATGATCACCGTTGCTGGCTCGTCTTCTTTCCCTATCTTCTGATCTGGCTAGGGTTTCCATCGACGGCGCGGTGAGGTCCAGTGGTCGGGTACCAGCTGCTGTGGTCTGAGGGCTGCAACGCTTTGCTGTGGTCTTCGAGTGCGGTCTTGAAGGCGACGACGAGATTGTTGATCTAGCTTGCGGCGTTGCCATTCTTCTTTGGGTGGCTGCCAATTCGGTGAGGTGTTTTCGTTTCTTGTTTTTGATTCGGTATGGTTTTGGATGCTTTTTGGTGCACGTGATTCCGTCTTTGCGGTGATGCTTATGTAGTGTTCTGTGTGAATCATTGTGATCTGAGGAGGCGAGGTTGATTTGGATGATGATTCATATCGAGCTCATGACCATTCCCTTGTGTTTGTTTCATGTTCTGGTTTTGGATGTGTATGTTGTACGTCTTGCAGTTGATGTTTATGTTTGGGTGGATTGTCTTCGGTGGTGAAGCTGTGAAGGTATTTTGGTGACGGTGGTCTTGATAATTTTCGGGGTTGCGCCGTGCCATGGAACCAAATCAATGGAGTTGATTTTAAGAGTGAGGAAATTGAGAAAGTATTGAATTTTGAACCTGGTTATCTGCAGCAGAAGGGTGCAGAGTATCATCTCACATTGGTTTTTGGATGGCTTTTCTCAGACATTCTATAAAGAAATGCTTCAAAAAAGGATCAGAGCAGGTGATTTCACCGTGCATGACTATTCGAATTTGGGAGTTTGAGAGGGTATGGCTCAACCATCAGTACTAGGCTCGGACATTTATGCATAGAACAACTTTATGAACAATCATGCAATGGTGGAGGTTTGCTATAATGATTTTGTTGCCGGGGAGGGGTATTTCTAAATAGTCTTGTTCTGGGTTGTGGCCTTCGATTTTTGTTGATGTCTGTACATCCATGAAGTCATGTGACGTTTCCCACTTTATTCTTAAAAGAGATTTTATCTAAAAAACAAATAAAAATTTAGGCCTTTGGGCCATTCAGTCAACATTTAATTCAGAGTTTTAAGGAGTATCGTAAGGATGGTGGCTCACTCCCTTGGTTCTCTCTCTCGCTCTCTGCTCGACGTCTTTTAGGGTTTCTTCTGGAAACTCCTTGTGGCTCTATTGACGACTCTTCTGATCTCGTATTTCCTTCCCCCCAAGTCGTCTCTTTGACGACGTGAGCTTCTTCTCTGTGCTTCCTCTCCTCTTCCCCCTTTCTCTTGGCGTTCCGAGTTCTCTTCTCATTGGTAGCCCTGCTCTGTTGGTGTTTCGACGACATCAAACACTGACCTTATGCTTTTATTGCTAGATCCGTTGTGTTTTAACCCCATTTTGGTTTTACACGATGGTGATATTGTGGTTTAGGATTGTGTTTAGGCGGCGTTTGGTGGTGTCCTGTTTTATTATTGGTTTTAGGGCCTTGAATGATGCCTTCGCTACTCTTATCACCTAACCCATCATTTCCGAACCCCATGCTGGTTCTTGATGATGGTGCTTCAGTGGTTTGGGGCTGTGTTGGAGGTGGCGTTTGGTGGTGCCTTTTTCGTTGTTGTGCTCGCCCTTTCCTCTGCTCCTGCTGTCGAGCCCTTTGCTCCAGACCTCATTCTTGGTCTTGTTTCCAGGTGTTTGCGGTAGTTTGGGACTGTGGTGGTGGGGGAGTCGGCATCGATTCTTGGGTCCTGCCTCCTGAGCTGCGGTGGTTTGGTTCATGCTCGTGTTCTTGTGTCAGGTTCGTGGTAAATTTGAGATTCGTGGTCTTCCATGTTCGTGGATCCTTTATCCGTGATGTTTTGGTAGTCTTGATGGCTAGTTCTCCCTGATGGTGGCGGTTCCAAAGGCGTTCAAGATTATGTTTTCTATTGTTTTGGTGGCTCTGTTCAGATTGTGGCGACAATGTTGATGGTGGTTCTCTGCTTTGGTGTTTTTCGATGGCGATGATGGATTCCGGTCGATGTTTCTTGTCGACGATCTGGTATCGATTAAGGGTTTTGTCTCACCATAGTTCAGTTTATTCCGGTGAAGACTCTGTTTGATTCTAACGGTCTTGATGGGTTGCAGTGACAGTGGTGATGGAGGTCAGGCGATTAGATCGAGACATCGACGTCAATAGCGGGTAACAGTGATACTTTTGGCTTTGAATTTTGAATTTTGAAAGTTTGAATTTTGAAATTGGGTTGATGGGGTCTCTTCATGTAATCGGTTTTTGGGTTTTCTATTCTGTGTGGAAGACATGTGGGTTCCCACTTCCCCCCTTAAAAGTGGTTTATTATGAAAATACAAAAAAATCAGTTTGGAGTTAATTCAGAGTTTTAATAAGTAAATAAAAAATTATAAATTAAACAAGTGAAAAAATTATTTTAACCTTAAGAACAAGATTAAATATAATAAGTTGTGGAAAATATTATGAAATAAAAGCCATATCAAAATCCCTCACACTTGATCAATTTCACTCCTAGACAATTCAATTAATTTTATTTATCCTAAAAAAGTTATAAAAAGAAATGAAAATCCTAATAATGTTTTAAATTACCCCAAAATTAATGGAAGTTGAAAATATCTCCATTACATAAAATAATCATGCCTCCTATGTGAACATCACTCATAGTCTCATTTCAATTCAAATTTGAGTTATAGTTCTCGAAGTGAAACAGATTAGATTGAAGTGAATTTAATGCATTAATAAGAGAAAGATGCAATTATCCCTCTCCCCTAAGTTCCAAAAATCTAGGGTCCATTTTCACTTCATTTACACAACTCAAAAGATTTTCATATGTGTCACCCCATCATCATTTGGGTTCAAATTTTCTCCTGCATTAATGAACTCCTTTTTGACTATTAGTTATCTTACAATTTTCTTTTTCTTTTTAATTTGAATTTCTTCTAGATATGTATGTGCAAGGAACTGTGTAGAGGAACTTATAAGAAATGTACACATGGATTACACACACACACACACACTGGTATGTAAATTCTCAGAGATTCACCGTGAGATCCAAATTGCAATTTTACTCCAGCTATCATGAACTTATATTATTATCATTTGTGAGGGCTCCCTAAGGTGGTTGTTTAAGAAGGCCATACACCTACGTTTAAGATCAAAATTAATGTTTTCTAAAGTTGTAATCTCAATTCTAATGAAATATCTCTTTTTTACTCTATTAGTTCCTAAAAAGAACATCAATAAAAATAGTATGACATATTAGTCAACAATAACACTATTCTAGCAATTTCAGAATTAGTGAAACCCCTCAATTTAAGAAGAAATTATCTCTTAGGAATGACAAAATGATGTTTTTATTTCTTTTTTTATCTCATCTATAAACATAAATTAAAAATATTTAATTTACATATATCTTAAAATGATGCAAGAAAGGGAGGCATTTTTTTTAAATGATGTTTTTATATTTATTAACAGTGAATCATATTTAAGCTCAATCAAAACCCACCCCCACACTTAAAACTCAACATTGTCTCTAATGATGAATATAAAAGTGGGAGACATAGTTATACAATTTCCATGATAAAGAATTACAAGTGAAAAATAATAAAGGTTTAGTAACAAGGGTTGATCGAGAAGTAGAAAAATAGGTTTACAACCCAATAATCTTGGAACACAAAACATGCTAAATTGATCCCCATTGGTCACTACCAGGTAATCAAGCACTGAAAATAATTTCCAAAAGTTCACATGGTATAGGTGAGCTCACAAATGATTTTCAAAGGAGAATAAAAAAAGAATACTGTTGAATAAAAAACATAGTGACCAATAATGGTTAAGCGCATATTTCAGCATGTGTGTGAATGCTTCAACAATAAATTTATAGAAATGTATTCAATGAGATAACCAGAAACACTATAAATTGAATTATAATGCAATTTAAAAAGTCACTTCAAAGATATGTAGAATATTTTTTCAATGTTGTACAATAAAATGTGCAATCTCCCATTAGGCCAGTGAAACAATCTCTGGTTGCAAGCTCATATTCCTAAAAAAACAATAGTTCACAATGAGTTTCTAAAATAAAAACAATAGTTAAATATTAGCAAAGTGTTATCTTGTTTTCTCCAACTAGAAGCTCATTTTGGCATTGAAATTCACAAATACTCTTCCGCTAGTAAGCAAAACATAGAACTGACAATATCCTCTTCCCATGGTTACTTGACCTACAGCACGACTGGTTGTCATAGTAACTCTACCCACCACACATCAACTATACTAAAAATTTAATAGGACCAACCAAGTTCAATTAGAATAATAATGCATGACCATGAGTACCAAATAGAGCTTTCTATAAAAATGGTTGAAAAATCCAGAAGAAAAAACAACCAAGCAAGGAGCATTCATTTAAATAGAAAAGTAAAAGAGAAAAACTATAAAAACACGAGTTTCCACCATATAGTGTTAGTTTTATAATCTCCATCTAGACTCTCCACTAATATGTTTTAAACATGGTAATTTAGTGGGTAAAATGCATCATTAATTGTGGCATGAGTATTTTCTTTTGATAATTGGGAAAGTTCATACAAGACATCCTGAAACTCAGCTGCTTAAAGAATTCCAGTTAAAAACACCAAAACTTGAGGACTAAACCTCCTTCCATAAAATGATTCAAAATAAAGATTATCATTCAGAAAATTAGGGAAAGTATAAAAAACATAGTACAAACATCAAAATGACCATATACACTTTTATATTGATCACCAACACTCTCCCCCACACTTGAGACAATTATAGGTTGAAATGAAAAAGTAGTACTGGAAACAAGAAGCTCACTGTCAATAACAAAACAACACTTAGTGGAAACATACTTGGGTGAGGATAGGGAAAAATCATAAAGATATTATAAGATCTTCTCAATTTTATGGAAAAAATTCATTATCCAAGTATTTCAATGAGCCAAGGATAGAAAGTGGAACAACATTTTGATAAAATTTCCCACAACCAATAAGATTCCTAGTTTCAAATATCTTAAGTGATGTAGTGATAACCCCCACAAGATCACTTAGAAATTCCTTAAGATCATGGATATAAATCTCATCATCAGTACAAATAAAAAAGAAACTATTGAACTATTTTCATCAGAAGCTAAACTAATTAGGAATTCTTTTGTCCCACTCTCTTTCACTTCTCGATAGAAAATATTTTCTATAGAACATTTTACAACTTCAAAACACTCATTCTCAGTAACTGAGTGACTCTCTAGGTGTCACACCCTAAATTTTGAAAAATATTTTATTTTATTATTTTCTGGCTTTGGATTTTTTTATTTGGGGTTTGGGTTGATTCTCATTTTGAATTTTTGAGTTTTTATTGAAAAAATGAGTGTCTCAGGCTTCGAAACATCAGGCGCACGGACAAATCACAGTTTGGAAATCATGCCGCTTTAACCAAGTAACCACACGACCTTCCCAGTGTTCAGAATAAATAAAATTGAATGACTAATATTAAAATAAAAATAAAAATAAATGATAAAAGTAAAACGAAATTAAAAGGAGATTTTTTAATAATAATAATAATGATAATATATTATTATTATTATTATTATTATTTTTGTTGTTGTTGTTATTATTATTATTATTGTTAATATTATTATTATGATAATAATAATAATAATTATTTTTATTAAGGTAGTTTTTTGTTAGGGTTTCTTTTCTCCCTCTTTCTCCCCCCCTCCATCCTGTCACCCCCTTCCTCCATGTTGCACGCGCACCAACGTCCTGGCCGAGCTCCCTCCCAATTGTATCCCTATTCACTGACGACATCTCCCTCTTTCTGTCAGACCTCCCTCTGGCGTGACCTCTCTCCTTGTGACCTTACCTTCGCACGCCCCCCCGGCTGAGCCCTTTCCACGTGCGACACCACCTCACCAGATCCCTCTCCGACTCTGATTTAAACCAGTTTTCCACCGGATTTTTTTTGATCATTCAAGGTATGGGTTTCTATCTTATATTCTTCCATTTCTAGCCGATTTGAGGTCTCCCTGTCACCCTATCCATTCAACCGAAAACCGTAGGGTTAGGATTGATGCGTTTTTGTGTTTCTTCCTTTGACAGGTCATGTAGATGGTCCCTCAGGACCTTTGGGTTTTTGTTTCGGCTACCGCTGTCGAAGGTGAAGCGGTTCTCTTCAATTCGGGCTTCCATCGCTATCTGAGGTAAGGGTTTTCATCTTTTTCATGGTTTCAATGAATTTATTTTTCATATTTTGGTGTTTTAAGGTCCCTTGTATTTATGGTGTAGTGTGTTGGACTCTACTTTATGGATTCAAGTCGCCGGGTCTAAGGCGACTTGCTTGTATGTGCATAGGTAAGTGTATATATATATATATATGTGTGTGTGTGTGTGTGTGTGTGTGGGTTCCCTCGTTATATGTATAATCATCCATGGAAGTGGATATACATGTATGGGGCCAGGTGTGCCCATGTGTATATATGAAAATTCATACATAGGTGAGTGGAAACTAGTATATTCATATAAGCATATATGTAAGGATCCCTTTACACATGTTCATGGCCATGAGAATTTGTGCATAGGGTATAGGTGTCCTTATATGTATGTGAAAGTGCATATGCTTAGTAGGGGAGTAGAAACTTCTAGTTAGAAAAATCCAAGAGTTGAAAGTTCAGTTTGGTTCCACCCTGAGGTAGGTCACCTATGCCCAAGACATTAATTTTAATTCCTTAATTGGTTGAATTCTTTAAAGATTATTTTTAATATTAAATATTTTATACATTCTATGAAATGTGATTATAATGTTTGGTGTTGTAATTTCCTTTATTTTTATCATTCACCCTTATGTTTTGAAATGTATAATCTTCATTCAAAATGATTCCAAGATTGCTTCAGAATGCTTGACACTTTAAATGTTTAAAGGTGTTTTCAAAAATGGTTTTGGGTGTGCTATTGGTATTCCCCATGATGTTTTTTGTTGTGCATATTAGTTGTGAAAGTTGAATTGAGTGAACATGGTTTTTTGTGTGATTTAAAAAAAGGGGAAATCTCATGTTTTGGGATGTTTGGAAAAGCACATGGGGTTTATTGTGAATTTGAGATTAGTTGGTTGTTTCCTTTCTCAAATGGTTTTCTTTGGTTTAGGCATGATTTTAAGCATGTTTGTAAGTGTGTGGTACCTTGGTGGTCTAACTGAGATTTTAAATTATTTTTCAATTAAAAGTGTTGGGTGATTGTGTTTTTTAAAAATGAAAGTATTCATTGTAAAGTAATGAGGCATGTTTGGCACCTTAAAAAATGATTTTTGAAAGTGAAAAACCACCTCTTGAGGCATTCCCCTTAATTTGATAAATGTGATGCAAGTTTTATTGTGTGATTTGTGATATGTGCCTAGTGTAAAGGCTTGTGAATTGTTGTGTGAAATAAAAAGGGTAATGTTCTTAATAAGGGAGATCTTTGGTGAGAGGTTGAATGAGTTTTGGATAAAGAAAGTGTTATGTTCATATGTGTTTTCTTAATAAAACCTCACAACCATTTGAAATAGAGCACATGGGAAACCCTGGGTACTTAGTTTGTCACACTGGGACTAGTATGCTAGATAATTAAGAAGTGGTTCGTCCCATTTTCATCTTGCAGGATTGATGCTACAACACTAACTGAACTTTTGTGATGATTAGAGACCACTAGGCCATTGGGGTGTCCCCTCCTAGTGGCTCATTCATGAGAATGAGGTTTCTAAGCCATGTTTCAATAAGGTATGAGGATTCTAGGTCCTCAACTAATACTTTATTCTTAGTGATTTCCCATGGTGCTTGTGATGTGAATTTCATTTTAGTTGTTTCATACTTGTTCTCTCTTTTTTGAAAACCATATTTTAATCTAAATTGGTTTCCTTTCATTTTGAAATGTTAATTAATGCTTGGAACCTATTTTGAAATTTAGTGGAAGAGAAAATCATTTCCTGAAAATGAAAATATCTTACATGAATTTGAAAAGAATGAAAAACATTATTTTATTATGTCTTATTTTCAAACAAGCATGTTTTGTGTTTATTTTTCAAGGTAAGTGCATAGGGCGTTGTTTACCCTTGGAATTCCTACTGACTATCTCTGTACTCATGCCTAATTTATGCTTTCAGTTTTAGGTTCCTCTAATTTCATTGATCTTGGAGAGAGCATGGTTCTGAGCTTGGGGGTGACCCATGAGGTCACTTGAGGTATGTTTTGTTGACTAGTTTAGTTCTTTTCCCACTTCCAGTTTTTTCAGTTTATTTTTATTTGTTTATTTTTATTTTATTTATGGGACAAAACTTTCCCAACTGTCTTGTTTTGATGCTCGACACTAGTTTCCAGCCCGTGGGGATGAAGAACACCCTTTGGGCCTTGTCACAGATCGACTCGTGTGACCAATTTAATGTCGACCTAGGCTGGTTCGTGAAAAAAATGGTATTAGAGGAGGGTTATTCTATTTTGGTCCATGTTCCTATGGGAGGAGTCTAGGTAGACTAGAGCTATGATTTTTAGGACTTGATGTTCTGGTTACGAGTATGGTTCCTCGCTAGCACACCTCGTGAAGGGACTTGAGTCACTAAGGGAATTCAAGTTTTATCTGAGTTATTTGGTTCTTGTAGTTTGCTGATGTTTGGGGAACTAAAATGGGAGTTGGTTCAAAGGTATCAGTGAGGTTTTAGGGCCTGGAAAGTCATGTGGAGCCTAAGACATTGTGCAAGAACACTCTCCATGACAATGGTGCACTTGGCGTATGGTCGCCAACCATATGTCCAAGTTGCCCATCAGCACTAGTTTCCTACTGTATTATTTTCTGTCTTCTTGGGTTCTGAAGGTTGTTTTAAGAACCCTCATTTTGGAATTGTGAAAAAAATGATTTTAAAGTAAATATGGTTTATTTTAATAGGGTGGAAAATGGGTTTTTAGAATTGTTTGGAATAAAACTTTGAAAAGGTGGATTTTTATAAAATGCATTTTCATGAAATGGTCCTTGTGAGAAATGAGAATGATTTCAATGAGGATTTATATTTATAATCATATATTTTGGTTTATCAAAAGTTGATTTTTTGGAAAAAAGGAAAATTAGTTTCGAAAAGGTATTGCAAACTTGTTTTAAATGAAAATAAATGTGTTTTTAATTAAATGAGTGTTGATGAAATAGAGTTTGTTATGAAACTGGAAGTGTTTTTAAATGGGGTGAAATGTTTTTAAATTGATGTGTAATATTTTAAAGTAGATTTTTATCTAAATGGTTGGTGCTTTTCTAAAATTATTTTTCATATTTAAATTGGGTTTTGATTTTGGGGATAGTTGTTTTGAGAAAGAGAAATTGTGGGTTGAATGTTTTGGTTTTGAAAAATGGAATGGTTTTGTTTTGATCTTTGGAATTCTCATGGGTGACCACATGCATGGGTATATATGGGGAGGTGGATGGTTAACAAAATTAATGGATGAGTTTCGGGATGGACATGAGGTGGGTGTCCAGTGTGGCACTAAAACATGCATGTGTGGGGCCCATGAGATACCATTGGTGAATGTGTTACCCACCGACCCCATTTACTTTCAAAAAAATGATTTTAAAGGAAAAATATGATGTTGGGTTATCCATATTTGTGTGGTATGTTTCTTTATGATTTGGGATTGTTACTTGCAAGGTATTTTGAGTTTGAGAATCCTTCATTCTTGGAAAATGTTTCTTCTTGCATTTTGTTGGTGAACCAGTTTGAGTTGATTGTTAATGGGTTTTTTGGAAAACATGTTTGGGATACCTTTTAGTAGGTTCCCTTTTGTGCGTTTGGTGTATTTTTTTGATATGTTTTGGAAAAAGGTCCAGTTTGATTGGGTCTTTGGCTTTCCCTTATTGGCTAGTGCACACCCCATAAGGAATTGATACATTAGAAATCCGACCACGGGTGATTCATTGTTGGCAGACCCTCCAGTTGATCAAATTACAGACTATATTCTTGGGTTTCAACATTAAGTTTATCTATCTTTTTTTATTATGTAGATCCTCTCATAGAGGAAGAGTGGATGAAAAATGATTTGAAATAAATCATAGGTTCTTGAGTTGCTTGAGTCACCAAAGGTGAAGTTGGGCATCTTTAATCCTGAAGGTCTTGCCTATAAGCGGGGAAGGGAATTCCAGTGTGGAAAGTGGAAAAAATCTGGGTTTTTGGTGTGGTTCATTGTTTTAAGGGGAATTTGTACCTTCATTGGTTTCATTTAAGAAATGGTTCATGCTAGGCCACTAGTGTGGATAGTTTGGTCGTAAGAGGCTGTGATGGCTGTATGTAGGAATCATGTGCTACTTGGGACTTAGTTTAATGTCTCTCTCCTTGTAATGTTTCTATCAGTTGCAAGGTTCTTGTCTGGTGGAATCTTACAAAGTTATTTTCTCTATTAGATTCAAAATTGGATGTTGTGGAACCTTTCAAGAGATTCTATTTTAATAGAAGCGTGTTCCGCTTTCATGCATTCCTAAAATTATCCGTTCTAAATGAACGTGCCTTCCAAGCGACCCTTCTTTCATTGTTTCTTGTTCGGGGGTGAAAGGGATGACCCTTTAAGTTATATTCATGGAGAAGTATCATTTTTAAACCAAGTGAATCTTGGTATGTGTGTGTTCTATTGGTGCTGTCTGATTGTGGTGTGGTTCCATGTGGCACCAGAAGGAGATGTTCTATTAAAGAGTCTTCAATGCCTGAATTTGAGGCGGGAGATGATTCAAATACCAGGGCTCCATCTATTGGCCCTGGAGTGAAGTTGGAGCGTAGTTAGGAACCCCCAGGGGATGTAAAGTACCTTGGTCTAGTGTCTATCTTCAGTACGGGAAATGGATATAGTTTAAGAATCATTTGTAGCTGTCTCATTTCGAGTGGCCCCATCTGGTGAAAAGAGACATGGGGACCTTGTTTGTTCATTGTGAGCTGCATGGGTGGAAGAGTTCCTCCTTGGTTATAAGGAGGCATGGTTGTCTCATTTTATTGAACCTCAATGATTATACCCCTGTGGATGTGAACCTATGTTTAATGGTCCTTGTATGGCCAGCCTTATAGATAAACCTCTGTTTTGGATTGGGATCATCTGAGGATGGTGATTCCCTATAGGAGTAGTGAATCATGTGGTGTTTCCGTTTGGTTTAGAGACCTATTCATCAAACCCCTTGGGTGGGGAGTTTGATCTATGTTGGATGTCCTCATCAATCTATATTGGTTGGTGTAGGAAGTTCTCAAGTAGTCCCATGTCGTGCTCCCATGATGGCCTACGCATGTCAGGTGGGTAGGTTGGTTATAATGGTGGGGAGACCCACCATGGGTCTCACGAGAATTCCTTTGGAGTGAATCTGTGTTAGCCTATCTCTTATGGTGGGGAGTCCGTTCGGGCCTCCTGTGCTGGTAACCCAGTTGTGTTTATGATATTGACTTGGAAATGGGTGGTCTTTTTTACTTATTTCAATCTAGTGGTGAGGGTTTCATTGATAATTTCTGATTTGTTTTGGTTTAAGGGGCTGGATTATGCGTTGTGTTAATTCTTTCCCTTTTGATCAATCAATTGGAGGTGCTTAAACTTTTGGTGGTGGGTAACACATACCGGGGAGTCCATTTTGGTCTCCTAAGTTCGATCTGTAAGTCTCTTTTTTTGTTGGTTGTGTTATTGCCTCACTATAATTTTTTTGTTTGTCAGGAATCTCCTTTAGATGAGAAGGAGTACTAGTTCTTGTTTTCCAGACAACCTCATTGTGGGTTTATGGGGGAGGAAAGTCTTATGGCGAGGAGAATTTTCACACCCTGACTTTTTAATTTTTTTTAAAATTTTCTGGCATTGATTTTTTTTTGTTGGGGTTCGGGTTAAGCCCCAGTTTTAATTTTTGAGTTTCTGTTGAAAAAATGAGTGTCACGGTCTTCACAATATCCGACGCATGAGCAAAGCATGGTTTGGAAACCATGCGGCTTCTCCCAGGTAACCACACAACCTACCCGGTGTTAAAAATAAATAAAATTGAATGAATAATATTAAAATGAAAATAAAATAAAATGAAATTAAAAAGAACCATTTTAATAATATTAATAATGATAATATATTTTTAAGAATTTTAATAATAATAATAATATTATTATTATTATGATTATTAATAATTTTATTATGATAATAATAATCATAATTATTATAATTATTATTACTTTAAATAAGGTAGTTTTTTGGGTTTTTCCCCCTTTCCCTCCTCCGCCTCTCTATCCCGTCACCCTCTTCTTCATCCATGCTGCGCGTGCACCGCCCTCCTAGTCGAGTGCCCTCCCGGCGGTCTCCCTCTTCACCAATGACCTCTCCCTCTTCTGGATGGACCTCCCTTCAGCGTGACCTACATCCTTGTGACCTTACCTTCACGGGACCCTCTGGACGATCCCTTTCTGCACACGACACCACCTCCCATGCTTCCTATCCGGCTCATATTTTAACTGGTTTTCCACTGGATATTGGTCATATCCTTCAAGGTATAAGTTTCTCCCCTCTTCTCCTTCCATTTCTAACCAATTTTAGGTCTCCTTGTCACCCTATCCATTCAATTGAAAACCCTAGGGTTAGGATTGATGCATTTTTTTGTTTCTTCCTTTGATAGGTTGTGCGGATGGTCCCTCAAGACCTTTGGGTTTGTGTTTTGGAAAAATCCACCACTATCCAAGGTAAGGGTTTTCATCTTTTGTGTTGTTTCACTCATTTTATTTTTCATATTTTGGGTGTTTTAAGGTCCTTGGTATTTATGGTGTAGTGCATTGGACACTTCTTTGTGGTTTCGAGTTTCCAGGTCTAAGGCGACCCGTATGCATGTGCATAGGTAAGTATATATATATGTGGGTTCCCATGTTACATGTATAATCACCCACGGGAGTGGATATACATGTATGGGGATAGGTGTGCCAATGTGTATATATGAAAATGTATATGTAGGTGAGTGGTAACTAGTATATTCATATTATCATATATGTAAGGATCCCCTTGCACATGTTAATGGAAATTATGGATGTACGTATAGAGGTTAGGTGTCCTTATATGTATGTGAAAGTGCATATGCTTAGTGGGGGAGTAGAAGCTTCTAGTTAGAAAGCTCTAAGAGATGAAAGTTTGGTTTGGTTCCACCATGAGGTAGGTCCCCTATGCCCAGGAATTTAATTTGAATTCCTTAATTGCATGAATGTTTTAAAGATTTTTTTTAAAATTAAATAGTTTATACATGCTATGAAAAGTCATTGTGATGTTTAGTGTTGGACTTTACATTATTTTTATGATTCACCCTTAGGTTTTGAAATGTATAATCTTCATTCAAATATGCTTCCACACTTTCTTTAAAATGATTGACATATTAAATACTTAAAGGTGTTTTTAAAAATGGTTTTGGGTGTGAATTTAGTATTCCCCATGATGTTTTGTGCTGTGAATATTAGTTTTGAAAGTTTAATTGAGTGAACATTGGATTTTGTGTGATTTTTAAAAAAAAGGGGAAATCTCATGTTTTGGGATGTTTGGAAAAACACATGGGGTTTGGTGTGAATTTGAGATTAATTAGTAGTTTTCATTTATCAAATGGTTTTATTTGGTTTAGGCACGATTTCAAGATCATTGGTAAGTGTGTGGTACCTTGGTGGTCCAATTAATCTTTTAAAGTATTTTGAAATTAAAAGTATTAGGTGACTACGTTGTATAAAAATAAAAGTATTCCTTGTAAAGTAACGAGGCCCATTTGGAACCTTGAAAAATGATTTGTGAAAGTGAAACCCCCCCTCTTGAGGAATTCCCCTTAATTTGAGAAATGTGATGAAAGTGTTACTATGTGATTTGTGATATGTGCCTAGTGTAATGGGTTGTGCATTGTTGTGTGACATAAAAAGGGTAACGTGCTTAAGGAGGGAGATCAATAGTGAGAGGTTGAATGAGTTTTGGATAAATAAAGTGTTATATTCATATGTGTTTGATGAATAAAACCTCACCACCATTTTTAATATAGAATATGGGAAACCTTGGGCACCTAGGTGGTAATACTAGGAATATTACTCTAGATAATTTAGAAGTGGTTCATCCTGGTTTCGTCTAGTAGGATTGATGCTACAATGCTAACAAAACTTTTGTGATGATTGGAGACTACTAGTCCATTGGGGTGTCCCATTCTAGTGACCCGTGAATGATAATTATAATTTTCATGGTTTCTAAGCCACATTTCACTAAGTTACATGGATCTTAAGTCCCCAACTAACAATATCTGCTTAGGGTTTTCCCATGGTGCTTGTGATGTGGTTTTCATTTCAGTTGTTTCATACTTGTTCTCTATTTTATGAAAACCATATTTAATCTAAATTGGTTTCATTTCATTTTGAAATGTTAGTTCATTCTTAGAACCTTTTTTAAAATTTAGTGGAAGAGAAATGCTTTTCTTGAAAATGAAAACCTGTTACTTGAATTTGAAAATAATGAAAAATGTTATTTTATTATGTCTTATTTTAAAACTATAATGTTTTGGGTTTCTTTTTAAAGGTAAGGGCATAAGGTGTTGTTTACCCTTGGAATTCATATTTAGAATCTTGGTGCTCACACCTACTTTATCCTTTAAGTTTCAGGTTTCTCTAGTTGCATCTCTCTTAAAGGGAGCATGTTTCCGAGCTTGGGGCTGACCCATGAGGTCACTTGTGGTATGTTACATTACCTAGTTTAGTTTTTTTCCTACTGCCTGTTTGTTTAGTTTATTTTTATTTGTTTATATTTTCTTTATTTATGATAAAAACCATTCCTAACTATCTTGTTATGATTCCCAACACTAATGGATAGCCCGTGGGGATCAGGAACACCCTTTGGGCCCTATCACAGATCAACTTAGGTGATCGTTTCAGGGTCAACCTGGGTTGGTTTGTGACACTAGAAAACATAAATGTTCATATTGGCAGTCATCATTTTTTTCAGTATGTTTCAACCAAAAAACTCACCCCAATTGAAGTAAGATTAAAGAATTCAATAAAATAATCAATGCTCTCAAAAATAGGATCTGAAATCTCAGGAAAAATTTGTTACTCTAGCTCAATATTATTTTTGTAGTAAAGAATCTACTCATAAATAGGGGCTTGTGTGAAGATACTGGTAGGTTAAAGAATAAAAATATCTATAACATAAATAGTAAAAGAACCATACTTATATTTGAACTCAATTTTGAAGAACTATTTCTTAAATACATTAATCACATCATAGAATACATCAGGATTGGGTTTCTCAAAAACCAGTTTCTCCTCTACATCATCCATAGTCTAGAGGGTATGTTTTCCTTTGGAAACAAAAATTTAAACACATAAAATAGAAAGTAATGGACTACCTAATATGATTGATACTTTTTATTTTAAATCCATATCAATAACAAGGAATTATATGTGAAAATTAGGGTTCTCTACACTAATTAATAAGTTATACAACCTTGCATAGGGATAACTGAGTGACCTATCGGTAAGTTTAAGTCAAAATAAAGTTTTTTGTAAATACATAGGGACCAAAATTTTGAACAAGGAGTAGGTAATTAAATTAATATTTTCTCTCAAATAACACAAAAAATTCAGTTTCCCAATTCCTCTTATTCAGTATTGAATAAAAAAATACCAGGGTCCCTTAACATTAGAGGCAAATTTATCAAAAGAAAAGCAGTACTTTCCTCATTGAGATTGATGGTATCAAATTTATTACAATAATTTTGGTTATCTAGAAACTTTTTTTTGTGAATTAATCATCTGATGTATTTTTTTCCAAATAATAAAAAATGGCATGTTGATTCTAATAGTTCTAATCATTTACAAGAATCTCAAGTAGCCAGGTTCATCATTACTTTTTAATATTTCTAAGAAGGGAATGAGAGGGGAATAATTTTTTAAAATTGTGTTTATTTTTCACCTTATCCTCAAATCCAACTTTTAAAATTCCTTATTTTATCAAATACCATATTATTTTCCTTAATTCTTTGGCATTTTCAGGTGTGGGTTCATCATTTCATTTTGGTTGGACCATGCGGCCTAGATTTCCATATTTTTTATTATCCAAATTTTTATTTTATAATTAATCTTTTTCATCATTTCTCTATTCACATGGTTATACCTAGACCTTTTATTGAGTTTTAAGGCCATATCTTGTGGTAATGACCTTGAAATTATCTCTTAGATTAAGCTCAGTTATGCTAGGTAGCTTCCTCTTTGTCTCTACCACCTAGGTCTCTAGGAATTTGATCCATTTTAATATATAGATTTTTAATGATATATTTTTTTGGTGTCCACATTATTAATCAACTTCCTAACCAACCCCTAAAAATTAGAATTGGAAATTGAAGTTCCAAAAACACTTTGATACTAATTCTTAGGTTGTGATGAATATCCATTGGAAATAACAGGGTTTAATACCACTTGTTCCTTCAATGATAGATTTGGGTGACTATCGTATACAACATTGTACTAATTTAACATAGGATAATTGGATCCCTAATTTTATGCCCTATAATAAATGTAATTAACACTCTAATACTAATGGATAATGAGAAAAAATATGGGACAAAATTTTTGATTTTTACTATACATTTAATAATGAAAACACTACTCCCTAATAATTTTGTCATCATCAACAAAAACATGGGTGTTTGTCTCAACTCTATGAATGAATTGATTTCTTGTGAACTTGTGTTGCGTTTTTTAGGATAACTTATCAATGATTTTATTATGATCATATGAATTTATAACAGAGAAGTTACCCCCCATGATCGATTCAATAAATTTTGATTGACTTGGGTATGGTCATTGTAGAAAATATCCACAAGCATGTGGAGAGCTAACTAATGGTTTGAAATCTTCTTGAGAAGACTTATAAACCTATCACATTCCACAAAACAACCCGATTCAACCCTAAACCGGTCACCCGAGCCGATTCATGGCATGGCCCGAAGGGCATTCCCGATCCCCACGGGCTGGAAACTAGTGCTGAGAATCAATAGAGTACACAAAGGGAAGGATTTCACCCAATAAATAGATAATAAAAAATAAAAAATAGAAGATTCACAAGCAACCCAATATATAAATGAAACTGAACTAAACATAATTTATACAAGAAACTGAAAATACAACCAAGCTACACAACACAACCAACTAGACAAGAAGACTACACCATCTCCATGTAACCCCGTGGGTCACTCTCCAATATAAGATCAACCATTGTCCGAGGTGACCAAACTCAAGATGAAACCTGTACAAGGGATAAAAATAGAAAAGAACTATTGGAATGAGTATTAGAACTCAGTATGCTATCCCGATTATCTATTCCCAGTGTACTTCCTTTAAAGTAAAAGAAACATCAATTTTAATTTTGAACTAAATATATGAAAGTATTATTTTCTACAGATTTTACCTAAAAAAAGTACACCCTATTTCCCTTATTCATTCAAAAAACCAAGACCATTCTATTAGTTCGACGTTCAAATTTTAAAAAGGGAACCAATGCTTTCATTTTTGACTTGCACAAAGGAGGGTAAAACACTTTTCTTTAAATTTTTTTTTCATAACACTTTTTAAAACCAACACATCACTTCCAATAAAACATTACACAAGAAGGAACCATGATGATCATATAACAAGGGAAATGTAAATAAGAATACAAGTATCACATTTATCACTACAAGCAACTAAGAGCCAATAGACATAGGTGAACACATGAGATCAAGAATAATCCAGAACATACTAATACATGAGACCCTATCCCTGGTAGCATGCCACACACAATGAAATAAAAATCTCCCTAACACTCTCGTCCACCCTAACTTAGGATAGCCTGAGGGGTAAATCTCATAGTAACAAACCCAAATATATCCACCTACTATGGGCTACTAGCTAGTGCGTAAAATAACCAGTGCAACAATCGTTCTCACAAAATTATCTCAATATGCTAGGTTCCCATGTCTCATGCACATAATGGGGGTGAGAAAACTGATTCCAGCTGAGAATCTAGTCACAAGTATATATAATAATAAATCAACAACAAACATCACCCTGAGCCACCCCGCAGACCAATATCATGCCATAGATTAAATAGAATACAAAGAGTCCAAACTGAGGAAATCTGATTATGGATCACAAGGATTATACAATGAGGAAATCCCATCCATTATATGTAGAAAAGGCATGAGAAACATCCCAAGGATATTTTCATAATAAACAATTTCATCATTTTCACAACGTTTCCAAACATGCCTTTAAGCATTTTACAAAACCAATATTTATCAATGATACAAAATCCACTTTTCATAAAGGGGTGAAAAAACATCATTTTCCACTTCAAAACATTTACATAATCTTCTTAAAACATTTAGGTCTCACATTCAAGGCACAAAACATTTTTATAAAAATTTCATGCAAGCTATTCATCTGCAACACATGCCAAAACACATTAAAAACCAATACTCATTTATTTATAAAAAAAGAAAATCCAATTTGGAAACCATATAAGGACCCCAAAATATCATTTTTCACACTGAAAATAAATTTAAAAATCCAAAACAATCAATTTATATTATAATTAACCCATAAAATCAGACCAGACAATTAATTACACCATATGCATGCAATATTTAACAAAAAATTATATTTAACACTCAACAATGTATAAAACACCAATTTTCATGACATAAATTTATTTAAATTTCTAAAACATGTTTTCAATATCATAAAATATGTATGAAAGCTAACAAAAAATTTTATCAAACACACGGTGTGCACATTTTAACCAAAACAACACTATTTGTTATAAAACAAGGCATAAACCACTACCTTTCACACCAAAAAATTAATCCATGTATTAAAAATAAATATTCAGAATTTAAAGTAGGTGAAAATAGCATGAAATAGGTGAATCTTAAATTATAAAGGCAAGTTCAAGGGAAAACCTACTTCAAAACCATGACGGAATGACAACACACTCCCAAAATCACTCCATGTGGGTTACAAAACCCTATATCTATAAAGAAAAACCCTAAACAACCAAAACCCCCATCAAATTCCTGGAAAATAGAACCCTAGGTCGAGAGTTACTAGGGGAGAAGATAAAACCATGAAAAAAATGGAATAAGAATGAAGAGGGATAAGAAAGGAGAGGAAAAATACCTTGAGAATATATTCCCACCTTGAGGGAATATTAGATCTACACCAAAATAGATTGAGGAAAGGAATGGAGAGTAAGGGAGAGGCCTCCCTAGGTCTGGACACACCTAGAGAATCAATTTTGGGCGTATTTGGGTTTAAAATCCTAAGGAAATAAATTAGGAATTATTATTATTTTTTAATTCTGGGAAGCCTTGCATGGTTAGGCCGCATAGTTTATTAAACCATATAGAAACTGTGTGACAACCATGGGGACTGACCACACAATTACCTCTTATCAGCCACACAACCATGCACCAATCATGCATTAAGTTTTATACCTTCCACATGATTACCTGGGTTTTACTGCACAGTTTATCAAACTATGCACCAACCATGTGCGGGGTACTATTAAGCCCAAATTTCTAGATTTCTCTAAACCCCCCCAAACAATACAAGGTCCAAACATGAAAAAATCTAGGCAAAGGAAAACTTAAAAATTTTACCCTTGTCACACTCGAAACTCAAGAAAAATATTTGGATTCCCAATGAATCGAATCATAAACAAAAATTTGAAAAACCAGGTGTGACAATTCTCACCACTATTACACTTTCTTCCCCCCAAAAGCCATAACACTTTCCAGATGGTTGATCAACACCTAAGTATTCCACATCAACATGATATAATATTTTAAACCAAGAATATCTCACCCACTACCAACAAAACTTATGACTCGAGATTGAAACAGAACCACAACTTGACACTACATCCCTATAATCAATAGGAAAGATCAAGCCACCACATCCACCACCATGCTAAGAACCCGATCACTGGGTCCTCACCTAATAATTCCAACGATCACCCAAAACTGAAGATTAATCATAAAAGAAAATGATTTTAAGGGAGGATAGAATAGAATACCCACCATTAGAAGACATCCATCACTTAAAAAATCCTTAAAATAAAGCTCAATGAGACTCGCGGTGGGTCTCCCCACCATTAAGAACCACCTAGAAATGATCAGCTGGGAATTCAACATGAACCAAAATCATGCCTTTCCCACACATGGAAATCCCAAAACTCCCTTACAATAACCTATAAAAGCATACCAAGAAGAATACAATAGGAACATTTAAACTACCCACTCCTGAATGAAGGGGACAATAACTGATCCAAAACATCCCGCCTGGACCCAAAACCCCCGCCTCATAGGGAGGGGAAGAAGGGGCTCAATGATTGGAACACTATAACCACAACTAATATCACCCATAACTAACCTATCATATGACCATAAAACAAACCACATCCAAATTACATGGGAGTTCCATGCAAGGACATTGATCAAAAACTTGCATTGATAGAAAAACCACAATAAAAACATAAGAACTACCTCACCACAATGGTAGAGGTACGAGATTAGCTAAACTTCCCACACTCCTAGGATTCCTGATTATGCACCATATTCACTCCGACAACTATGGATGGAGCTCTTATGGATGAAGTATCTCCTATATCACAGTCTGGTTTTGATAATCCCAACAAGGAACATGCATCCCCTGATTAGATAAAAATAAAGACTGAAATTTCTAGAATAGAAACCACACTTTTATTGAAACCACAAGTTCATCAAAAGACCCACGATATCCCTTAAATTTAAAAAAACAATGAACCAATGTCACAACCACCATGAAAAAATAACCCTTACACTGGAAGGAAACTTACAAAAATAAACATTAAACAAATACCCAGAAGCACATCACTTCTGAGGATTGCCTCCATGATGCCTTTGAGCAATGCCCCAACAAAACAACAACAAGTGACCCAAGCGTCCACACTCATGGTAGGGATTTAGAATGTTTGGACATGATGGATTATTATTACCTAATTTTCCACACTAATAACACCCAAGGATTTCATACCCAGAAAATTTTGATGAAATATCCCGAGGCCTTTTGATTTTGGGATCCGCTACATCAAATTTCAAATGCTTTCTCATATCCTTACCAGAATTTTCCCCACTTCTTCCCAAGACTGAAGGATGGAGGACCACCTCTAGCACTCCCACCATCACAACCTCAACATGGAAAGTTTTCCTCACCACCTTGGAAAACGAAGTTATATTGAACTTTGACACGTTCGATAGTGGATCAGGATGAAGTCCAACCTTGAAACACCAAGCCTTTATGGAATCATTTGTATTATACCCTAGATCATAATGGAATAGATCTAAAAAGCAATAGAAATACTCTGATACCAATCCACTACCATGATACAAGAAACCCAACTCCATCCCCTTTTCACCCTTTCTTTCTGAGAGAAATATTAGAGAATGAATGAAGCCTTGAAGAACTACCAAGTAAGATCTTCACGCGTATTTTTCTGAGACACTGAATTCCACCACTCACATAGTGAACCTTCAAGAAAGAAAGATAAAAAATTAATCTTAAAAAAATCATGAAACTCTATGAGGATACTGTTTTTTTAAATCTTTCTCATCCACTCCTACACTTCGAGATGATCCTATTATCCATAAAAGATTGGTGGATCTAGCTTCCGAAACTCAAGAACGAAATCCTTAGGTTGATCAACCAGAAATATCGCTAAGGGGGAATCACTCGTAGCTACACTTTGATCACCCATCAAATCTCCATGGGGAAAACTGCTGGATAATGAAAATCCAAGAACTAAATCAAGGCCAACTCAACAATAAAAAACCTCAAGAACAAACACTGAATAGGTGACAAGATTTTAATATAGGAAGACAAGACATTATAACATCAAAACATTCCTTTTGAAAACATCTTTAATTTAAAACAAACTTGGTGGGTTGAACAATATCTGTTGGTATTCCTTAGAGTCTCACTCACATGCATGCTTCCGTGCCACCCCAGGAACCAATCCACCATGCCATAACGGGCATCCATTCAAATTCCTATATACCACCATGCATGTAAGAACCCATGAGAAAACCAAAGGATAAAAAAAATCATTCTTATTTTCTAAAAAAAAATCATTCAACCCAATTCAAAAATCACGATCCTTCCAAAGGATCACTAACCACCAAGTCAAAAACATTTTCAGACTGACACATCAAACCATTTCATCATAATCAAAAATAAAATCCCATAAATTTACATCAAAATCATTTTTATTGCATTCAAAACATTTTACAGCATCTCAAAAAACCTCACCTCATCAAAACCATTTGATTAAATACTCACCCCCTTTTATTTAAAACAACTTCTAAAACAATCATATGCTTTCTATAAACCCCAAGTTTTGATTAATCAAGACCAATTTCATTAAATCATTTCAATTTTTCCCTAGGAGGTCATTTTATCAAAACTCATTTTTCTCAGGTATTCCACAAGGTTAATTATGAAAATCCATTTTACAAAATTCCAACACAACAATTTTCCATTTTTTTTCAAAATTCAAAGGAGACCCAAAGAGACTCACAAGGAGAACTAGAATCAGTGGGTGACTTTTCCATATGGTTTGAAGCTATATGAAAAACACACCACCAAAATAGGGAGCCTTATAGGACTGCGACCCCAACTCCACATGGCTTGCCAGGCCCTGAGAGCTCACAAAGACCACTAGACCGACTCCCCTTTTGTATCTCAATCACAAAAAAATCCCTAAAGACCAAGAAAATATCAAAAACAAACTTATCATGGAAACCCAAGGATTAGAATGAGCAAGTATTCACGAAACTCTTCCCACACCTACCCATCGAGTCCTGAAAATCCTACTTTGTCTACCATAAAATCCCCAAGTAGTAAAGTATGTTATGAAAGGAAAGGTCCACTAGGAGCTAACCTCATTTGATACCATTTTTTCATGAACCAACCTAGGTCAACCCTGAACCGCTCACATGAGATGATCCATGGCATGGCCCGAAGAGCATTCCCGATCCCCACGGGTTGGCAACTAGTGTTGGGAATCAATAGAGTATACAAAGGGAATGATTTTACCCAATAAATAGATAATGAAAACTAAATAGAATAAGATGCACAAGCAACCCAATATATAAATGAAATTGAACTGAATATCATTTATACAAGAAAATAAGCATACATCCAAGCTACAAAACACAACCAAATAGAAAAGAAGACTATACTATCTCCATGTGACCCCATGGGTCACTCTACAACACAAGATCAACCATCTCATAAGGCGACCAAACTCAAGATGAAATCTACACAAGAGATAAAGCAGAAAATAACTATAGGTGTGAGTATTAAAACTCAGTTGGCTATCCCGATTATCTATTCCCAATGCAATTCCTTTAAAGTAAAATAAACATCAATTTCAAGTTTTAAAAACAATATATAAAAGTATTAATTTCTACATGTTTAACATAAAAACAAAGTACAACCCATTCCCCATATTCATTTCAAAAAACTAATCCCATTCCATTAGTGTTATGTTCACATTTTAAAATGGGAAGTGATTCTTTCATTTTATACCGGCACAAAGCAGGGTAAAACACTTTTATTTAAAAACAATTTTCATAAAACTTTTTAAAACCAACACATAAATTACAATAAAAAACTACACAAGAAGGCACCATGATGATCATATAATAAGGGAAATTTAAATAAGAATATAATAATCACATTCATAACTATAAGAAACTAAGAGCCAATAGACATAGGTGAACCTAGGAGATCAAGAATAATTCCGAACATACTAATACATGAGACCCTATCCACGGTAGCATGACACACCCGATGAAATCAAAAACAACCCAACACTATCAGCCACCATAACTTAGGATAGGTCAAGGGCAAATCCAATAGCAATAAACCCAAATATATCCAGCTACTCTGGGCCACCATCTAGTGTGTAAACTGGCTAGTGAAACAATCATTATTAGGAAATTCACTCAATATGCCAGGTTCCCATGTGTCATTTATATAATAGGGGTGATCCAACCAATGATATCCAAGCATCTAATCACATGTATATACAATAATAAATCAACAATAGGCATCACCCCGAGCCACTCCAAGGACCGATCCCATGCCATAGAATAAATAGAACAGAAAGAGTCCAAACCAAAGAAATCTAATAATGAATTGCAAGGATTTAATAGTGAGGAAATCCCATACATTATATGTAGACAAGGCATGAGAAATATCCTAAGGAGTTTTTCATAAAAAACACTTTCATCATTTTCACAAAGTTTTTCAAATGAGCCTTCAAGAATTTTACAAAACCAACATTTATCAATGATACAAAATCCACTTTTCATAAAGGGGTGTAAAAAAACCATTTTCCACATAAAAAAATTTACATATTTTTCTCAAAAAATTAAGGTTACACATTCAAGGAACAAACCATTTTTATAAAAATGTCAAGCAGGCCATTCATCGACAACACATGCCAAAACACATTAGAATCCAATACTAATTTCTTTATAAAAAATGAAAACCACTTTATAAATCATATAAGGAGCCCAAAATATCATTTTTAACTCTTCTAATACATTTATAAATCCAAATCAACCATTTTATATCACAATCAACCCATAAAATCCAACCGGGCAATTAATCATACACTAGGATTTCAATATTTAAGAAAATAATTTCTATTTAACACTCAACAAGGTATAAAATACCAATTTGAATGCCATAAATTTATTTAAATTTCTAAACCATGTATTTAATATCAAAAACTACATGTGAAATCTAACTAAACATTTTATCAAACACATTTTGTGCACATTTTAACAAAAACAACACTATTTATTATAAAACAAGGCATAAACCGCTACTTTTCACACCAAAAAATTAATCCACTAATGATAAATAAATATTCATAATGTAAAGAAGGTGAAAGTAGCATGAAATAAGAGAATATTAAATTATAAATGTAAGTGAAAGGGAAAACCTACCTCAAAACCATGGCGGAATAACAACGCACACCCAAAATCACTCCATGAGGGTTCCAAAACCCTAGATCTATGAAGAAAAACCCAAAACAAAAAAACCCCATAAAAATAATGGGAAAACATAACCCTAGGTTGATCATGACTATAGGAGAAGAGAAAAAAAATTTAAGAAGGAAGAGTTATAAGAAAGGATAAGAAAAATACTTTGAGAATCTAGTCACACCTTGAGGGATTCTTAGATCTAAACTAAAGGAACATGAGGAACGGGGTGGAGAAAAGGTAGAGGCCTCCATAGGTCTGGACTCACCTAGAGAAGTAATTTTGGGAATATTTGGGTCTAAAATCTCTAGGGGGTTGATTAGGATTTTTTAAAAAAATTTAATTCTGGGTAGAATCGTATGGTTAGTCCGCACAATTTATTAAACTGTGCGGAAACCGTTCGACAATCATAGGGACCGACCAAACAGTCACCCCTGATCAGCCACATGACCATGCGCCAACCATGTAGTAGGTTTTATACCTTACACACAATTACTTGGGTTTGAACAAATGGTTTATCAAACCATGTGCCAAATGCTTGCAGGGTACTATCAAGACAAAATTTATGGATATCTCTAAAAACTCCCAAAAAATCAAAGGTCCAAACATGAGACAAAAACTAGAAAAAGTAACACTTCAAAATTTAACCCCCATCACAAAAAAAACAATAGAAAAATACCAAGATTCCTAACAAACTAGATCATAAAACAAAACATGAAAAAATAGGTGTGACATCCCATGCCTCATGAAATAACTCTCCCTCATCTTAGATAAACATAGTGATCTTGTTTCTAACCTTGATGGTGGTGTTCCTAGGATTAAATGTTGAGATAAAAGCATTGAAAATATCATCCCATGATTCAAATATGTCTTTATCCTGGTTTTGTAATTGTGTCTTATCCACCCCCTTTAAGAAAAAAGGAAACTCACACAACCTATGTCTCTCTTCACTCAAACCTTGCAGGTGAAGTTGTTGTACAAAAACATAAAAATAACTAATAAATTCAAGTGAATATTCTATAGGAAATCTATTGAATGAAGTTAGTATGGAGTGGTGATACTTCTTGATCTTATAATTTTTAGATATGGGAGAAAACCCAATGAATAATGAATTACTTGACACTATTGAAATATTAAAATACCTAAGTCTAGGTTTCTCAGGGGTAAGAACTAAATGATGTGGAACATTGATGTTTTAATTTTCAACTCAATTTTCCAGATTATCCACTTATAATTTTTTTCTAAGTATAGAACATTTTTATTGATTTATTATATGGTATTTACTTCTTGTGTTTTAGAAGTTCATTTATTAATACATATAGTGATTAGCTTTTATATTTTTTTACTATTTTTTTGAAACATTTTTTATGTTTTATATTTTATTATATTTATAGGTTTGATATTTTTTTTTGTTATATATATTTTTTGTGTTTTGTTTTTTCTTGGTCTCACATACCTTCCCCATCAAAAGTGAATTTTTTTGACCATGGTTGGATGTCGTTCAATTTATGAGTGAGAATTTAATATTTACATTATCCTACTTACAAATTATAACATAAAAATGGTTATAATGGGTGTCAATTTCTCAAGGAAGGAATAAATGTGTGTGATTGACCAAACAAAAAAAAACTAAATGAAAAAAAAAGAAAAACCACATAAATGAAGTGATGTGAAATTGTGGAGAAAACTGAAGAATTGGTTTCTGAAATAGTGAAAAATGACAGAGAGAGGGAGACAATCCAATTGAAAAAATTAGGGTCTTTGAATTTTATTAAATAGATAAAATGATATCATCTATTTATACTCAGATTAATAAAATTACTTTGTACTTCGTAAAAGGTGGCGATTCATCAAGATATAACTTTATCAAATATCCACACCATGGTGATCCTTCTTTAGTTTTGATCTATTGTTCTTAACTATTGAATTAATCCGTTCATTATGGAGAAGATATTCATCTTCATTTTCTGATTTTAATTACTTCGATTGGTGATCAAGGGTGAAATGATTAACTACCACCACCAAGAAGTTATTGAATAATGTGAAGTGATACTCATAATTGTATGAAAAATAACACCAAACTTAAAATTGTACATAAAAAATGTGTTATCAAACTCTAAATGGATAAATGTAAAACAGTTTATCATGATGTAAATTCCCTATGTTAATTAGTTACCCACTCTAGAAAAAATAGAGACAAAAATTGTGAGAATGAAGATATGAGGGAACATATAGTAAGAGAGATTTCATCCTCACGATCCAACTCTAGATCTGGTTCGGCTCCCAACTTAGTCATATGTAGATGCTCTTTGTACTCCTGTGAGAATGGTGGATTGTGGATCTCAATCATGGATTAGTTGGTGATACCTATCAATTTGCTATGTATCTTCTTTTTTTAACCAAACAAATTTCATACACATATCCACTGAATGATAAAAATCATTTAATACAATATTATTTCTTATAAAATTACATTAATGTCAATTTTGACATTATTAAATTAATTTTAATTGAAAAATATAAAAAATGATAGAATTAAAATATATTAAGTTAAAAGATGTTTTGCATGATATATTCATCTAAAAAAATAATTCTAAACAATAATTAATTAAATTTTATTTACTTTTAATGTTTTTATCACCATTTATTTTATTTAATTATTAGTTAAATAATCCACGTGTTAGTGTTTGTTAAGCATTTAATGTAATCATGTCATCTATAAAAAATAATGTCAAATTATAGTAATAAAAAACTCATTTAAATATAATAATAATGTTTATAATTGAAACTATTTATCTTCTTCAATACTCTAAATATTTAATGTAATTAAAATAAAGTAAGATACATTTTTTTTCTGTTTTGGTTACTTAACATATTATATGTTTCAATTTCTTGAACATGTGTCCAAATAACTCATAAAAATTAAAAATAGAGTGGATATGGTCGAAATATGTGTATCCAATGTATTTTGGAAAATTTTCTAGGTAATTTTATCCCCCTTTTAAGGTTTAATCCATTGTTATGCTTAATTTTTCCTTAATCATTGTAATTAATTTTAACCACTTTCACTAATATTTTTGGTCAAAAAAAATAAGTTGATCTTATGAGACCAAAACTTTCATGTTGATTACAACCGTTTATGCCTGTTTTTATAAATTCAATTCATATAAGTGAAAATATTAAATTTAAATATAATCCCTCAGATGTTGCTAGAAAGTTTGGTTTAAAGTGAAAATGTTCAAAAGTTCATTAAGCTTTTATATCTAAATTCAATATAAAAATTATTCCAATGAACTAAATTGGATTAATAGATGTATAATTGATCTATTTAAACTTAAAAAACTAATTTGTAAAATAATTTTACCTTAATAATTATTTAAACGAAAATTTCATTTTCAACTAAAATATATTATTTTTCACTATTCATAAAAAATGAAACTTCTAAAAAAATACCAAAAAATCTCCATTGGATAATTTTGATGTTCCAATTTTAAAAATGAAGTTTATTTTTTCATATAAAATTATAAAAGGTTCAAAAAATTTATTTAATATGGGTTATTCATTAAATGGTGGTAAAACTGCTATATTAAATAATAATATTAAGCATATATTATTGTCCAATATAACTCGATATTGGGTGAAACACAAGATAAAAGTGGTATTGAGTGTGATAAAATATAAAATATGTATATTTTGTAACACAATCCAAAAATTAATTTAAATTAACTTAAAATAATATATTTCATAAAATATCGGAATGCTACACTTCACATGAGTCTAGAAATAGGAATGTTCCCTTAAATCAGGTTAACATAAAATATGGACTTTTGACAGGAACAAAACATTTGTATACCCCCAACAATGAAAAGGATATTTAAAAAGATATATATATGTAAATGAAAACTATTCACTAATATAATAACTAAATGAGAATAATATTTTGAAAAATAGAAAAAATAATGAGAACATGTAACTGAAAAGTAATGAGGGTGGTATAGAAGATCCCTTATATTTTATAGATAACATCCATCATATCCCACAATAAGGAATAAAATGAATATAACATAATTTTCCTATCTTAATTATTATTTATGATATTAAAATTCATTTTGTGTATTATTTTCACCATATAAATGAATATGGATGCATAATATCAAAGTACCTCTCAATAAAGCATGATTGAGGTAAAAATGATTACCTTTGTACAAATTTTCTATTCACCCAAGCTTAACTTACTGATTAAAAAAATTAAAATTTTCAGATTCTTAAATAGGAACATTATTAAAAAATTTCCCATATTTCATGGTCCTTCAACAATTATATGATATTTAATTATAATATAATTTTCATTCCTATGTTGGTTACTTGAGGTTGTTTGGTAAATTTTTCCATAACCCTTAATTTCTATTTGACCATGGTCAAAATAATTATAAAATTGTTTCATAATATAAAAAGTAATTATATTTTTATTGACATAATTTTTATATATTTAACATATTTTTAAAGTGATCTATAATGGGTAGTGATAAAAAATGTAACTCATTGCTTGTTGAAGAGGTAGTATACAAGTACACAAAATTAATGATTCTATTTATTAATAAATGGGAGGAAAAGAAGGTGGTTGATAATTTTTACATTTAAGAATTATGTTTATATTATAGTTATAATATTAATTCATCCATTATATTATTTTAACTAGACATGAATTTATGTGATGAAAAATGGTTGATGTCAATTAGTGGAGGTGGTAGTCCACACAACACACAAACAACATTATAATTTCCTTTAGTGTATGGAGAGGAATAAATAATGGATATTCTATTAATATAATAAAATATAAGTATAATAATGATACTGATTTCATTATATTATAATGGATATATGTTTTTTGGAAGATTAACATTAAAGAGAAAATATTATAAAGAAGGTAATAGTTACATCAAGTACTTGTTCTTCTCTTAGATATTTTCTTGGAAAATAAGGACTTAAGATAAAATCAAGAGGACAATGTCTTATTGATGAAAAAAGAAATTCTCTAAGAGTAAATCTAGGTATATGTCTAAGGTGAAATTGAATGTGATTTGTAATTGTAGAGGTGTGAAATTGATCCCCTTTTAAAACTAAGGAAAAGGGAACTCTTGTGAATACCACTTATACTTCCCAAATATCATTACACTATTCCTTGGTGAATGAATCCAAAATTAAATAAAAATGTATTTTGGATTGGTATTAGGTCTATGAATCCTTAACCAAGAGATTCCATACATGTCTTAAACATTTTTAAAGTCTTTTAACACATGTTTTTAAATTTTAGCATTTTGACTTCTACCTTGGTAACTAGTTTTTAACTAAGTATTTTTTATTTTGTTTAAATATATTCCATAACCCCTATAAAAAATATTAATTTTTTTGAACATAAATTTAATATTTATTTATTCTAATATAATTTCCGAACATGAATAAATAAACTTTAAAATTAAAATATATAATATATAAAAAATAGTTTTTAAGAACAACGAGTTTTAACCATATTGTGTTTATAATTTTATTTATTATTGATTACCAATTAAATTAGTGTTAATATAAATATATTTTATTAAAAATAATATTAGATTAATCATTTAAATTAGATAATTTTTATTGATTAGAAAAAATTACATGATATTAATAAATCAATTAATTAAAAAAATGTTTTACCATTATCATGGTATTTGTCATTAATATTATTAATATTAACTTCTTGAAAAAAAATCATCATGCTAACTAATATTAAAATTTTAAAAAAAATATATAAAAAAAATATTATTTAATTTATAAAATTGATAAAGTCTATCTGTATTATATGTGTGATAAAATAGATTTTAATGTGAAATAGTACTTTAGTTTAAAAAATATTAAATATGTGTTTTATAAATTAATAATTGTGTTTTATAATGATTTATATTACATATTAAATATATAATTTGTAAATAAAAATTATTTCATTATATTTTATTTCATTTTTGTTCTACGAAGTTTATAGTTCATTGAAAAATCCATATATTTACTATTCACAAAAAAAAGATTCTTTGAAAAAAGTCAAAAAAAATCGTAATTTTTAATTTAAATTTTTTTATTTATTTTATAAAATTAAATTTAGAATATTTATATATTCACCTTTTAAATGAAAATAAAAATTATAAATGAAACTGTTTTAATAAAAAAGTGAATTATTTAAACATTATGTGTTAGGAATATTATATCACATCGATGTCAAATTTAAGTGATGATAATATATTAGTTAATATATGATAATACTTTTAATGTTTAAATATATTTTATTCATACAAATTATAAAATACTTAATAAAATAATTCATTGAAATAAATATTAATTTCACACTAAATATATAGAGACCCATTCCTTTTACACATTTTATTATGTGATTCTTAAAAAAAATATCCATTAATATAACACACGGATCGTAAAGGCCTAATATATTTAGAAGTCTAGGTTTTTAATACATAAATCAAAAAATCCTTAATTTATTTCTCATGGTGAGTTACTAAAATCAATTCGAGCTTCTGAATCTACATGGGGTAGCCTAGGGAATACATAAAGGAACATGACATAAAAATGATTCAAGGCTAACTACTAAAAAAATATCACATTATGGACAAATCCCTATAATGGATTAGGTTTATTCCCTAATCCCATACAAGAAATATCATAAGAATAAAACATTACCAAATACATTTGAGTGATATATGGGTTCACCCATCATAACATGTTCATCATCTTCATGTACCACATAAAGCATATAAATCAAAAGGAATAACATAATAATAACCCATGGAAATAAAATGGGTTACATAATATTTCTTCATATCATAATCAATAGAAATTACATTTATAATGTATTTGATAAATGGTCATAAGGTACCTATTACCCTTTAAAAAGAAGGGAGAATAAAATTGGTATATATTTTAGAGATATAAATACATAATTTATAAGTAATAGATAACATCAATGGTAGTTTATAGTTATGAAAATAATTTTTTTTGAGGAATATAACATTTTCACTTTGAGTAAAAGAAAAGTTTGTCATATTAGATAGAAAATTATTTTGAAATATAAATTTTAAATTTTCTTGAGGAAAATATCCTTCCCATTTTGAATTAAGTTATTTAAAAATTATAACTTTTAAAATGTTAAATAATTTATTTAAATAACCTATGAAACATAAAAATGAATCATTTAAAAATCGAGTGGTCATGAAGGTGGAAGCATATCATTCATTCTAAATATTTTAAAAAAACTAAGTTTCCTTTGACATAGTTGTAAGAAAATTAAAAAATTAATCATAAAAATGAATTTAAAAAATCATAGTAAAATATTTTTGAAATAATTTTTAGAAAAAATGGATTTGGAAGAAGAATGATTTTCAACCAAAGAGATAAATGAAGTTTTATTTTCTTAATTTTTTTTTAATAATTTTAAGTACCAAAGAGAGGAAAAATTGTACTATTACTTAAAAAAATCATGAATAAATTTAGGAGAATAAAATTAGATTGGTTCATTAGAAAATTATCAAATAATTTTTTTGAAAGGAAATTCAAGAATAAGTAATCTTTATTAAAATGAGATTGAAACATAAACCCTTATTGCTTTGGTAATTTTTGAATCATAGATTACGATGAATGAATTAGATGAATTTTTACTTATATTTTCATGATTTTTAAAGGATTCATGTTATAGCATGTAAAGGCACATTATATAAAGTTTTAAAAATAAATTAGGGGCATAGAAGAACATGTGTCTCAAATAAGGATATTTGGGATGTAACCCTTACAAAGTTCATATCATTAAGGTGAGAGTTAATAAATGGGGTAATTATGTGTGATAAATATATATATTCACAATGTAAAGTTTAAATAAAAAAAGATCAATAAAAAGTCATTTCACACATAATTTCGGCATAATATAGTCATTGAAATAGTTATATAACCCAATGATTGGAAACTGAATTAAGAAGCCCCGTACCTCATGCTTCCCTTTATTTGAGTGATCATTAACATACTTTATAGTGGTTTTAAACATGTAATTAACTTATAAAATAATCATATTATTATTTATAATATCATATATTACCCTATTATAACATCTTATTACCCATTCGTGAATGGTATTTCATTGTCACTGTTATTTCAGGTGTTAATTGCCCAGTTTTCGCCTCCATGTTTTATCAAGTTCAAGATCATGAAAATATTTTATAGTTAAATCATCTCCATAATGATATAAATGTTATATATATAATTTTTTTCATTATAAATATATTTAGAAATATTATTTAATTTTGAATATGGAGAATGAATCACATCATTTCATAGAGAAGGTAGGTCATACGTACACCCGAGCGATGTTATCATTTCCTTAAATGGTGAAAGGGTAAGTAAGTTGATTGTATATTAATTTTAAATAATAAATACCATGGTATATATATCACATATATTCATTAAATTTTACATTTTTTACTTTTCATGTAAAGCGTTATTGAAAAATAAATCACATTGCTTCACGAGGTGGTAGTCTGCTGAGCATGTGAATAACGTTAACATTTATTCAATTGATGATAAGGTAAGAATTTATATGATATATTTATTTTCTATAATTATTAATATTTCATGAACATAATATATAAATATAAAATTAATCCTTTTGACCTTCTATGTAAAGAATAAGTGAAAAATTAATCACATCGCTTCAAGTGGTGATAGTACTTCATACACACAAACGACGTTATCAAATTCTTTATGGAATGGATATTAAGAAGGTATATATGATATTATAATTCCAGATGTATAATTATATCATAAATATAATAGAAAACCATTATATACATCATTACATACATATGTGATAAGCATTCATGGAAAAAGAATTATGTCGGTTCGTGAGGCTGTACTCCATTATAAACACAATCAATGGTTTTTTTTTAATTTGAGGGAGGGTGAGAGAATGTAGGTCATGCCCTTAACATAAGAACATCTAGGTATTTGTAAGATATTGAGTTTATTATATTATAACTATTTAAATTATTATAAATTTTAATATAATTTAACTAATGGTACTTTAAAATAATTTAAATTGTAATTTAACATTGTAAATAATATAAATAAAAAATAAATTTTCAATAAAATAATAAATATTTTTAATATTTATAATTTTTTTCAAAAATTTATAAAAAATTCACCCAAATATAATTTTAACATATATATTTCAAAAATTAAGTTTATTTTTTAAAATAAATTTTCTAAAATTGGAAAAATAAATTTCAAATTATGGTCTCAATGCATGACTAAACAACCTTTAAAAAAATATCATTTTTCAAAAAAAATTATCTTCTCTTTTAAATGATTCTTATTATATTTATAATCATTATATAACCATTGAATTTATTTTATACTTGTGTAAACCGTATAATTTTCATAATTTAGTTATTCCTTTTCATATACGCTAATTTAATAGCTAGGTTATAATGGCCATGTTTAAGTAATAATATTTTAAAACAACATCACATTTTGTTTAAACACCCTGTTACTTGCATTACAAGATATCAAAGAGATTGATTTTTTTAAAAAAATATATCATAAATTATCAGGGTGTTACATTCCATTATATTCATTGTATTGCGTGGCCTATACACTATCAGGCATAATGTTCTTCTTTTAAAATATTAGGGAGTTACATTATACAAACCTTAAATAAATTAAAAACTAAAAATTTAATCTTGATCTCAACAGTCATGGGTTTTAAAATTAAAAAATAAACTTCTTGAAATTCCACACCATGGGAAGAGTTAATAAAATAACCTCTTTAAAAGAGATAAAAGGAAGTACGAAGGTCATCTAGAATAACAGATTGCTAGGTTTTGAAGAAGGATAACATAGTTGGGAAAATAAAACATGGACATGGAAGAGAATAATAATTCCTATGGATTAATAGAAAGTGATAGAGAAAATGGTCATGATAATGTTAACCACTATAAAACCATAAATCTATAATGATTTAAAATTCCACTAATTCATCAGAAATAGAAGTAATAGGAAAACATTTTTTCCCAAGATATTTTAACTAATGATGAGGGGATTTTTACCATCGAAATAGAGAACTCAAGAAAAAAATACTTACATGATTCTTTTCTATTTCATAATAACATTCTCATCCTTTGTCAAAATGATGAGTATTCAAGATGAAAATTTCATTCATAGAGAACTAAAATTATATTTTAATAGATCACAATATCCATGAAATAATATCATTCCATTCCCCTTATCTTTACTAAATCCAAAATTATTAGCATAAGGTAAGATAATAACCAAAATTAATATGAATATATTAATATAAAAAATTTAACAATGAAACCAATGATTTATCATTGATCATTTCGTAAATAAAGTAAAATATATCCAAAATAACATATCACGACCCGTCTTCGGGGCCCGTGCCGTGACTACCCCAAGCCCGCCTTCCATAGGCCAGGGGCTGGTGACTAGCACCAAAGGCGTAAAATCCCGATAACTAGGAAGGCATTGCCTTTATAAAAGAAAACAAGCACCACAAAGTACAAGCGGAAGCAAAACACTAAGTACAAAAGAAAAACTGAAAAGTAAATGGGCCAGAATACAAACCCAAAAGAAAGTACAACTACAACTGAACAAGGTACAACAACAAAAAGACAAACAGCTGGAAGAAGGAAGCAGCTCCTGGGTCGTCCTCCTCGGTTCCTACCTAAAGGGTAGGTACAGATAGCGCAGCTCCTGGTCGTCCAACACGGATCCTACCTGAAGGGTAGGTACAGATATCTTCCTCCATGCTCTCGTCCGTCAACCTCCTCTGTGAGTCATCACGTCGTGTAGTCCACCTCTGGGTACTGACTCGTCATGTAGTCCACCTCCGGGTACCGTCCAGTCCTCGAACACTCGGCCTCCGTCAGCACTGCCCGTCGTCTGCAACCAACACAATGAGGTGCGGGCATAGCCCGTGCAGGGGTGAGTATAACGATACTCAGTAGGGACCCCGAGACCCTCAAGGTCTCACTAAACCAACAAGGATAACCACAAAGAAGATCTCAACAGATAACCTCTACTTAGGTATATGCCCATACATATACCTAAGTTATCAAGCAACCCATCTCAATCATGAGGAAACACAAGGATTGTGAAATCAACGGATAACCACTACCCAGATATATGCCCATACATATACCTAAGTTAAAAAGTGACCCATCTCAATCATGAGGTAAACACAAGGTCAAAAGTCTCAGCTCAAACCAGGATTTTCATTATCAAAACCGTAACTACTGAAGAGCTCCGTCTCTGGAGTGTACAGTGGTCCTGTCACAACTCTGAGGTACTGCTCACTAACCTAAGACTGCTGAGGTACTCCTCCTGTCGAGTACCGCGGGCCTGCCACCTCACACAGTAGTGCTTCCCGCCGGGGTCTGCCACCCAACACAGTAGTGCTCCCCCCTCATAGCCTACAGAGGTACTCCTCCTGTCGAGTACCGCGGGTCTACCACCTCACATAGTAGTGCTCCTCCTCTATGGGTCTGCCACCTCACAAAGTAGTGCTCCCCACTGGGCTACGTAAGTCACTCTGAATCGAATCGGACAAGCAGTCTTCAGGTCTCGGCCTACTACACGGTCTCCGTACTCCGTACGCTCGTCTCTAGGAGGGTCCGCTCCACGAGCTACAAGTCGATACTCCAAGTATCTCAAAGTCCCACGAAGAAGTATCTCAAAGGACTGCCTCGTCATAGGGGTCTCAACGCAACAGACGACGCGTCAATCGGACGCCCGGTCTGTGAGTTATTAGCCTTTTCGTCCCAGGGGCCCGGTTGGTTTCGTGAGCGAACCAAACCCGGTCGTATCTCAAATGTACCCCGAACTCTCATAGGGTATACTCATAGGGACCGTTTCTCAACGAGATCACCGACGCCGCTGACGGTTCGTCAAACGGACGTTCTGTCAGAAAGGTATTAGCTTTTCCGTTCCAGGGGCCCGGTTGGATTTCGGTGCGATCCAACCCGGCCACTATCCAACTGTATCCAAAGCTCGGACGAAGTATGCCAAAAGTTCCGTCTCATCAAGAAGAATTCAACGAAACGAACGGCGCGTCAAACGGACGCCCGGTCTGTGAGTTATTGGCTTTTTCGTTCCAGGGGCCCGGTTGGTTTTTAAGGCAAAACCAACCCGACCGTACTCCACCTGCGTCCAAACCTCGGGCGGAGTATGCTAAAAGATCCGTCTCATCAAGAGGAATTCAACGAAACAGACGGCGCGTAAATCGGACGCCCGATCTTTTAGTTATTGGCCTTTCCGTCTCACACCCACCCTGGAAAACTTCCCAGGAGGTCACCCATCCTGATCACTACTCCATGCCAAGCACGCTTAACTATGGAGTTTTAACCACGTAGGCTCCCGAAAAGGAAGGTGCACCTTGAGTATAGTATACCGAAACGACCGTCTCGATCCAAGGATCGCATTGCCGCTGACGACGAGTCGTTTGGAGGCCCGTGGCCCAAGATACGAGCATTTGACCAAAAGTGGTCTGAAACTGGGGGTCTGGGCCCGGGCCGACCCGCCCCAGGCGGCGACCCAGCCCGGCTCGGAAAACCGGGCCCGGCCGGCGGCGCGGCGGCGGGGGCCGGTGCGGTGGCGCGGTCCGGCGCGGCGGCGCAGTCTGGTGCGGCGCCGCGGACCGGCACGACGGCGCGGACCGGCACGACGGCGCGGCCTGGGCGCCGTTCGGGTGCCGTGCGCGGGGGGCAAACCCCCCTCCCCTTTGAGAACCGCGACCCCTTAATTGGGGCCGCTTTTGAGACCCGGCCGGGGGAAATTAATTCCCCCGGTCTCCACTGCCCGACCGGCCCGCACTGGCCGGCCGGTTTCGCCAGCAAGGACCAGCGACGGCCGATCCTTCCTTCGCCGACATCGGCGGCCCTGTGCCGGTCGCCGGTCATCTTGCTCCGCCGCGGCCCGGAACCGGCCGCGGCCTATGCCGTTCGGCGCGATGCGATGACATCGCTTCCCTCCGCCGCGGCCCCGCTCTGGCCGCGACACCTTTGACTTTCTTCGACGCGACGCGACGGCGTCGCGTTCTTGGATTTCTTTCCCCAGCGTGGCGCGACGGCGCCGCGCGTGTCTTCCGCAATAAATCGCGTGGTGCGGCGACACCACGTTTTCTCGTATCATCCTCAAGAAACCATCACGAAAAACAAAGGAGGAGGGTCGGCCGTGTTTGTGCGGTCAGACCCCCTCGCGTTATTCGATAACAAAATGGGTTTTAATCCACGTTCATCACCAGGTTTGTATTCACGAACAATTAAATAAATAAAAACCCTCAATCATCAACCGCTTGATCGGACGATCCACGGATCAACCCGGTATTTGGTTGGTCCGCGCTCGTCGTTCTTTTCTCAAAAGATAAGAGAATTCCAAAATAAAATTCCCCTACCTCGGCTTCAAGAACAGAGTTCTTCAACGACCCGCGAAAGACAAGCGTCGCGGAGGTCGGGCGTCGTTCCGTCTAGGTTGGTGGGAGAAGAGCTCGGTGAAGTCGAGCCGAGACGTCACCCTATGTATACTTTGTAAGCAGCGGTGCTTCCCTTCCTTACTCCGGTTGAAGATGGTCGGAGGTGTTGCTTCATGTTCTTCGGAAACGTGGAACGTTCTTCCTCGAGAGGTTGGTGATCTTCCAAGAGTTCTTCTCCTCTCCTTAGTTCTCCCCACAAGGTTTATGCCAACCCAAAAAGAAGAATATAATCTCCCTTTTTAATGTTGGCAAAATGAATTCAAAAGAATTCAAACACTCAAAATAATTAATTAAGTTGGTTTAATTAATTAATTGCAAAGTGTTGGCAAGAATTTCAAAAGATTGAAATTCAAATAAACCATACTTAACTCACCTCATTAATTAATCAAGTTGTCAAATATTAAAGAATGTGAGTTAATGGGGAGTTGGAATGTGAGGGGTTAAGAGGGTTAGGGAGTTTAAGGAATTTGAAAAGGTGGGGGGGGGGTTTCGTGTGGGCCCCTCCCTTTCAAATATCCACACATGGGAAGTTGGATGGATGTGGGCCCACCACCAACTTCCCATGGGAGAAGTTAACCACTTAACATTGTTAAAATTTGATTTAACAATTTTATTCACTTTTTTTAATTAAACCCCAAAAATTAACTTCTCCTCCCGCACAAACGCAACTACGGTAAAGGTTCTCTTAAGCAATTACCGGCGTTGCGAGTTCATCGGTGCAATCAGATTTCAATTCCGAGCACCGGTTCAAAAGATAGAAATTCCCACTCGCTCGTTCACTGAACGTACCCGAGCCAAACTTCGAAAATTAATTCCGGGCACACCGGGCCGCAGAATCAGGCGCCGTCAGAAACTGCGTTCATGTAAAATTCCAAAGAAAATTTAGAAAAAATTTTCCTTGAAATTTACGGGTCTTTACATTACTCCCACCCCAGGGCTTTACGTCCCCGTAAAGCTTCAACACAAACTAGGGTCACAAAAGCGGTACAGAACACGCATCTAAGCCTTCCGCTCCCATGTGCTTACCTGGAGGTTCCGTACTGCCAAAGAAAGTGCACCCGAGGAATCGATCGTCCTCGTAGGATCTGCTCCCGTTGATCCTCGATCCCCACTGGAACCTCTGTGAAAGACACCCCATCGCCATCGTCCAGCTCCTCATGGTCGATGATATGCAGAGGGTCGAACACGTATCTCCTCAGTTGAGATACGTGGAAAACGTCGTGCACCTAGTGCAACTGAAGTGGATGGCCCAAGCGGTAAACCACCTCGCCTACCCAGCTGAGGACCTAGAAAGGTCCGTTGAACCTCGGAGATAACTTGCCTCCCTGGCCACATCTCCGTAAACCTCGTCGAGGTGAGACCCGTAAAAGGACGTGATGGTCATCCTCGAACTCTAGAGGCCTCCAAGTCTTGTCAGCATAAGGCTTCTGTCGGCCCTTTTCCGTCCTCATCCGCTCTTGGATGACCTGGACCTTCTCTAGTCTCACAAGAGCTGCTATGATTTTTTCTTTGCCGAAAAAGAGAAATCCGGGCTCATCCCCTGGATGAACCACATTCGTTGCCTAATACATTCAATCCTGAAATGAATGATGCATTCATGCCATGGATGATGTCGTAAGGCCTCGACGTAACTACCAAGAGATCCAACTGTCACTCTCACCTCCAAGGGTTGAGTCACACTGTCTGAATCAGTGTGTGGTCACTAGGTCTCCTTCAGTAGAAAAATCGAAAGTGAGGGTCAAGTCAACAGTCTTAACTGGAACCTCTTAGTAACAACAAAAAAGAGGACAGAACTGAAAACATCACAAAGGTAAGTGTCTTTTTATTATTGCAGCTCATAGTACAAAGACATGAATACAACAACAACATGGAACTAGAAGTACAAGAGACATATCCACTAGTTCCGCTCCTTTCCACCTCCTCCCGGAGCTCTACTACCTTGGTGGCTCCTCCAAAGCCTGCGGATCAACTGTACAAGGAGTCAGACAGTCACGTGCCAAGTGACCCTTTCCACCGCATGAGTAACACAACCTACTTCTGGCACGCCTAGCTCTGTTTCCACCCCGTGTGTCCCACACCACCGGTCCTAAAACCCGAGATCGTCCAACTGCTAGTCTGGTCCTCCTGGACCTCTGCATCATCTGTCTACTGCCCACAGATGACTCGGCTACTGATCGAAAAACACGCGGAAAAGGCAGAAGCTCCTGTACATGCTCGGGGTGTAGAGCTACTGGCACAAACTCCACCCTGAAGAAGGTCTCAAAGTCTTCCCATGCGAAGTTCATCTCATCGCAAAACTGGAACAAGTGGCTCCACCACCTGCCTGTGGCTGCCTGTAGGAGGCTGGTAGCAAAGATCACCATGAAGTCTTCCAGCGTCCCCACTAGCCTGAAGACTCTCACCACAGCCTCCAGCCAAACCTCAGCCGCCTGCGGGTCCGTCTCTCCACGGAACCTGGGTGGCCTCTGGCGCTGGAACTCGTGCAGCGTGCTCAAGCGTCGTGCATCGCCTACTACTGGGGCTGGTGGCATCGGTGGCCCAACATATGGTAGTACCGCTGGTGCCTCTGCTGGTGCCTCAACTGCAAGAGGGCCCTGCACCGAAGCCTCGTCGCTCGACAGGCTATCAGCACGCACATCCCTCTGGGCTCTAACTGGTCGTCCGTGAAAAGGAATCCTGAAAGAAACATTGTGACACAGTCAAATGTTTATACCCGGTGAGCTGACCTGGTTTGAGCTGTTTTAAGGGAAAACCTTTGAAAACACACACGCAAACAGTGTTTTCGTGCACAAAGTCGGAAATCAGTTGTCAGGGTCCTGGTGTATGGATACGTCGGCCGCACGCACCAACACTGGACTCCCTGAACTGAAAACCACACTCGGTACTCTTAACACTATTGCTTCATAGAAAGAAACATCAGAGTTATAAGTTCGGTGGTAGAACCAAACTCCTCTGATACCAATTTTTCACGACCCGTCCTCGGGGCCCGTGCCGTGACTACCCCAAGCCCGCCTTCCATAGGCCCGGGGCTGGCGACTAGCACCAAAGGCGTAAAATCCTGATAACTGGGAAGGCATTGCCTTTATAAAAGAAAACAAGCACCACAAAGTACAAGCGGAAGCAAAACACTAAGTACAAAAGAAAAGCTGAAAAGTAAATGGGCCAGAATACAAACCCAAAAGAAAGTACAACTACAACTGAACAAGGTACAACAGAAAAAAGACAAACAGCTGGAAGAAGGAAGCAGCTCCTAGGTCGTCCTCCTCAGTTCCTACCTGAAGGGTAGGTACAGATAGCGCAGCTCCTGGTCGTCAAACACGGATCCTACCTGAAGGGTAGGTACAGATAGCTTCCTCCACGCTCTCGTCCGTCAAAATCCTCTGTGAGTCATCACGTCGTGTAGTCCACCTCCGGGTACTGACTCATCGTGTAGTCCACCTCCGGGTACCGTCCAGTCCTCGAACACTCGGCCTCCGTCAGCACTGCCCGTCGTCTGCAACCAACACAACGAGGTGCGGGCATAGCCCGTGCAGGGGTGAGTATAACGATACTCAGTAGGGACCCCGAGACCCTCAAGGTCTCACTAAACCAACAAGGATAACCACAAAGAAGATCTCAACAGATAACCTCTACTTAGGTATATGCCCATACATATACCTAAGTTATCAAGTAACCCATCTCAATCATGAGGAAACACAAGGATTGTGAAATCAACGGATAACCACTACCCAGGTATATGCCCATACATATACCTAAGTTAGGAAGTGACCCATCTCAATCATGAGGTAAACACAAGGTCAAAAGTCTCAGCTCAAACCAGGATTTTAATTATCGAAACCGTAACTACTGAAGAGCTCCGTCTCTGGAGTGTACAGTGGTCCTGTCACGACTCCAAGGTACTGCTCACTAACCTAAGACTACTGAGGTACTCCTCCTGTCGAGTACCGTGAGCCTGCCACCTCACACAGTAGTGCTTCCCGCCGGGGTCTGCCACCCAACACAGTAGTGCTCCCCCCTCATAGCCTACAGAGGTACTCCTCCTGTCGAGTACCGCGGGTTTGCCACCTCACATAGTAGTGCTCCTCCGCTATGGGTCTGCCACCTCACAAAGTAGTGCTCCCCACTGGGCTACGTAAGTCACTCTGAATCTAATCGGACAAGCAGTCTTCAGGTCTCGGCCGGCTACACAGTCTCCGTACTCCGTACGCTCGTCTCTAGGAGGGTCCGCTCCATGAGCTACAAGTCAATACTCCAAGTATCTCAAAGTCCCACGAAGAAGTATCTCAAAGGACCGCCTCATCATAAGGGTCTCAACGCAACAGACGACGCGTCAATCGGATGCCCGGTCTGTGAGTTATTAGCCTTTTCGTCCCAGGGGCCCGATTGGTTTCGTGAGCGAACCAAACCCGGCCGTATCTCAAATGTACCCAGAACTCTCATAGGGTATACTCATAGGGACCGTTTCTCAATGAGATCACCGACGCCGCTGATGGTTCGTCAAACGGATGTTCTGTCAGAAAGGTATCAGCTTTTCCGTTCCAGGGGCCCGGTTGGATTTCGGTGCGATCCAACCCGGCCACTATCCAACTGTATCCAAAGCTCGGGCGAAGTATGCCAAAAGTTCCGTCTCATCAAGAGGAATTCAACGAAACAGACGGCGCGTCAAACAGACGCCCGGTCTGTGAGTTATTGGCTTTTTCGGTCCAGGGGCCTGGTTGGTTTTTAAGGCAAAACCAACCCGACCGTACTCCACCTGTGTCCAAACCTCGGGCGGAGTATGCCAAAAGATCCGTATCATCAAGAGGAATTCAACGAAACAGACGGCGCGTAAATCAGATGCCCGGTCTGTTAGTTATTGGCCTTTCCGTCTCACACCCACCCTGGAAAACTTCCCAGGAGGTCACCCATCCTGATCACTACTCTAGGCCAAGCACGCTTAACTATGGAGTTTTAACCACGTAGGCTCCCGAAAAGGAAGGTACACCTTGAGTATAGTATACCGAAACGACCGTCTCGATCCAAGGATCGTGTTGCCGCTGACGGCGAGTCGTTTGGAGGCCCGTAGCCCAAGATACAGGCATTTGACCAAAAGTGGTCCGAAACTGGCCCGACCCCCCCCCCCATGGGTCGGCCGAACCGGGTCGACCCGCCCCGGGCGGCGACCCGGCCCGATGGCCCGGCCCGGCTCGGAAAACCAGGCCCGGCGCGGCGGCGGGGGTCGGTGCGGAGGCGCGGTCCGGCGCGGCGCCGTGGACCGGCATGGCGGCACAGACCGGCACGACGGCGCGGGCTGGGCGCCGTTCGGGGGGCAAAGCCCCCCTCCTCTTTGAGAACCGCGACCCCTTAATTGGGGCCGCTTTTGAGACTCGGCCGGGGGAAATTAATTCCCCCGGTCTCCACTGCCCGGCCGGCCCGCACTGGCCGGCCGGTTTCGCCAGCAAGGACCGGCGACGGCCGGTCCTTCCTTCGCCGACACCGGCGGTCCGGTGCTGGTCGCCGGTCATCTTGCTCCGCCGCGGCCCGGAACCGGACGCGGCCTATGCCGTTCGGCGCGATGCGACGACATCGCTTCCCTCCGCCGCGGCCCCGCTCCGGCCGCGACGCCTTTGACTTTCTTCGACGCGACGCGATGACGTCGCATTCTTGGATTTCTTTCCCCAACGCGGCGCGACGGCGCCACGCGTATCTTCCGCAATAAATCGCGTGGTGCGACGACACCACGCTTTCTCGTATCATCCTCAAGAAACCATCACGAAAAACAAAGGAGGAGGGTCGGCCGTGTTTGTGCGGTCCGACCCTCTCGCATTATTCAATAACAAAAAGGGTTTTAATCCACGATCATCACCAAGTTTGTATTCACGAACAATTAAATAAATAAAAACCCTCAATCATCAACCGCTTGATCGGACGATCCGTGGATCAACCCGGTATTGGTTGGTCCGCGCTCGTCGTTCTTTTCTGAAAAGATAAGAGAATTCGAAAATAAAATTCCCCTACCTCGGCTTCAAGAACGGAGTTCTTCAACGACCCGCGGAAGACAAGCGTCGCGGAGGTCGGGCGTCGTTCCGTCTAGGTTGGTGGGAGAAGAGCTCGGTGAAGTCGAGCCGAGACGTCACCCTCTGTATACTTTGTAGGCAGCGGTGCTTCCCTTACTTACTCCAGTTGAAGATGGTCGGAGGTGTTGCTTCATGTTCTTCGGAAACGTGGAACGTTCTTCCTCGAGAGGTTGGTGATCTTCCAAGAGTTCTTCTCCTCTCCTTAGTTCTCCCCACAAGGTTTATGCCAACCCAAAAAGAAGAATATAATCTCCCTTTTTAATGTTGGCAAAATGAATTCAAAAGAATTCAAACACTCAAAATAATTAATTAAGTTGGTTTAATTAATTAATTGCAAAGTGTTGGCAAGAATTTCAAAAGATTGAAATTCAAATAAACCATACTTAACTCACCTCATTAATTAATCAAGTTGTCAAATATTAAAGAATGTGAGTTAATGGGGAGTTGGAATGTGATGGGTTAAGAGGGTTAGGGAGTTTAAGGAATTTGAAAAGGTGTGGGGGGGGGGGGGTTCGTGTGGGCCCCACCCTTTCAAATATCCACACATGGGAAGTTGGATGGATGTGGGCCCACCACCAACTTCCCATGGGAGAAGTTAACCACTTAACATTGTTAAAATTTGATTTAACAATTTTATTCACTTTTTTTAATTAAACCCCAAAAAATAACTTCTCCTCCCGCACAAACGCAACTACGGTAAAGGTTCTCTTATGCAATTACCGGCGTTGTGAGTTCATCGGTGCAATCAGATTTCAATTCCAAGCACCGGTTCAAAAGATAGAAATTCCCGCTCGCTCGTTCAGTGAACGTACCCGAGCCAAACTTCAAAAATTAATTCCGGGAACACCGGGCCTCGGAATCAGGCGCCATAAGAAACTGCGTTCTTGTAAAATTCCAAAGAAAATTAAGAAAAAATTTTCCTTGAAACTTCTGGGTATTTACATAACCTCACTAACCTCAACCTGAAATAATATTTTAACCTAAATGGTTATCTCATACCCTTTTAATATAACATTATTCTTCCAAAATAATCCATTACATTAAAAAAAGGTCATATATACTTAAAACTAATAAAACATCTCCTGAAATATCATTATTCACTCCAAAATAAAATAACATGATCTAATAATATGTTTCTAAAAATCAACTTAATATTTTACCTTTAATCCATTTAAGTAAAACAATGTTATACATAGAAGTACATCCCATTGGTTATTAGTAGGCACTACACCCTTATCACCCTTCTGTTGTGGTTTCAAGTACCATGACCTTTCTGGATGCAAAGGGTGCTCACCCAGCTTGCGTATTTCCATTTTTATATAGATTTGTAAAAACTTATGTGATGATCATACACATAATTATTCACATTCCTATATATTTCTCAAGAATATGATGATTATCTTCATAAATAACATTATTCATCATATCATGTTATTTTGACCACTGAGGTTTTCTATAAATCTCATTCTTTTAGAAAAAACAACTAATTAAATCAATATCAAGTGCATCTCTAATATTATATTTTACTTAATTATGTGTTTTTCCATAGAGTGTCACATTTATATTAAATCACCTTTCTAGTACATTCAACATATTCTTCCAAAATCCACAATTAAAAACATATCTAGAATAATCCTTATATATATATATGTTAAATGATTCAAAAAATTCTTTACTTCCAATATATAAACATTTCAATCATTACAATTCATTATTAAACCATTAACTAGGATTCTTCATCTTATTCCTTAATACATCCTTACTTTCATATATCATTTTTACACTCTTTATTATCAAAATAAAAACATTTACTTATACAACCTCATTGGTCATCTTCTTTATATTCCCCCAAGGACATCAATTTTCATAATTCCCGTACTTTTCACATTTAAAACAATAAACCATCAAGGATACAATAGGGAGAAGATTATTATCATCCATTGGGTTAACTAAATTTTTATTTTTTTGTAGTAATTACTTTATTTTTTTAATTCCTTTACATAACCAAAAAACTCTTCCCATTCCTCTGATACATTCACATGGGTGGTTCTATCCACATTATTGACATATATGAAACTGAATCTTCATTACTATATAGTCTATAGAACATGAGATCTAAGAATACTATATCATTATATTCTTAAGTGAGTCTGATGGTTAGTTAAGGTGCATGTTATAAATTAGATATCATGATAAATTATTAGATATAGTCATGATATCCATTACTCCAATGATGACCCCATTTGGTTTCTTATCAACACATTGTCTACCACATTCAATGCTAACCTAGTTCTTTATGGTTTCATCCATTGATTAAAACCATAATTCATAGTGTGAAAAACAATATTCATAGTGGGAGATAATATAATAATTAATAATTATTTATATGATATCAAATTATGTCACCTTCATTTCAATCTAAGACACCATAGGGTTATCCTAGGTCACTGATGATCATTATCTATTCAAATACATCAATATGGTTCATAAAGAGTTTGTGAATTTCCTATATATATCCCCCAGGGAGTGTAAAACTAGGTGTACTATAAGGACTATTATCATATGTTATGTAAAACTTGAGTGAAGCTCGATACTCCTTTTTTTTAATTTATTATTTATAGGTAGATATATTCTAGAATCACTTTCACTTAAAGTATCTAGATATGGGTGTAATTTCTTGGAAACCACTCACTCTATAGTTAACCAAGATTCTAGGGTATTTTTTACACATATTCTTATTTTTAGACTTATCCCTTGGGTTATCACAAAATTTTTATCATCATAGTTCCAAAGGATAACTAAACCTTTCTGTTGATACCAACTATAACAACTAATGAATTAGAAAATTTTTATTATAAGATTCATAAAAATAAATATTCATCAATACAACACAATGATCATAATGGTCATGTTTCATTGGAAGACTAGTTTTTTAATTCATAAAACATGGAATCCATAATTTATTTTCCATAGTGAGATCCTAAAATCCATTCATGATCCTAAATTTTCATGAGATAAAATGAGGAATACATAAAATAAAGGTTTCATCTAAATATCCCATTAAGGGAATAACTATGATAAGGAAACATAACATGTGTGTTAAAGGTATAACATGACATCATAAAATATAAGGATCATGAGTATTCACATTGTATCATAATTTGAAGAACATGGTATCATAAGATCATAGAATTATATTAAATGTGGAAGAAACATATAACATGAAATAATCATGAATCAATACTAACTTCCTAGAAAAAATAAAATGGCAGAAAAAGTCCCATAATGGATAATTTTTACTCCCTAATCCCATTGATTACATCTCATTAGACTAAAAAATTTCCTAATCCACTGGATTACTATATAGGTGCAGCAATCATAACATGTTAAGGATATATGTGTTCCATATAAAGGTAATCAATCATAAGAAAAAACAAAAATAATTTCCCATGGAAAGAAAATTGGTTTCAAAATCTTGCTTCATATCATATTCAGTGGAAATTTCATAATTAAATAATATTAGAAATGATCATAAGGAATGTATTACCGAGTCAAAGGAAGAGAGAATAAACTTTTCATATATGCTAACATAAAATGTTGTTTTCACAAATGAAAAAATATCAAGAAAACATTTTTTAGGAAAATAACCTTTTCTCTTTCAGTAACATCACATGATGTCATCTTAGATGGAAAATTATTTTAATGATCACATTGAACATTAATAGAGGAAAATATCCTTTCAATTTTGTAATTAATTATATAAAATATAAAACATTATCAAACATTAAATATTTTTTTTTCAAAATAACCTTTGTAACTTAAAAATTAATCTATAAAAAATTGAGTGTCTATGATTGAAGAAGATTTTCATTCATGTTAAAAATGTTAAAAAAAATATTCCTTTCACATTTTTTTAGGAAAATTAAAAAATTACATTATTTGAAAAATTATAGGAAGGTTATTTTTAATTTTTTTCATAAAAATCCAATTAAGGGGAAAAATCAATTTAAAAATCCTATTATGAAATCATTTAAATGATTTTTAGAAAATGTAGATTTGGTAGAAGGATGATTTCAACAGATGAGAGAAATAAATTCCAATTTTCATTAAAATATTTTATTAATAATTTTAATTAAAAAATATAATAAAAATGGTAATGATACTTTTAAAGTTCATTAATAATGAGAGTATAAGAAAATTAAATGGGTTTATTGGGAAATGATTAAATAAATTCATTCAATTGAAATTCAAGCATAATCAATCCCAATTAAATTTTGATTGAAACCGAATTTTTTATTGCTTTGTTAACTTTTGAACCATCGCTTACCATGAATTAAGTAGATAAATTTATTAGAAAATATATTTATTTAGGAAGTATTCATGTAATAGTATGTATAGGTGATTTATATCCACCATCCAAAATAAATTAGGTGCATAAAAGAACATGTATCTCAAAGAAAGATGTTTGAGATGTAAACCTTAAAAAGTTCTTATCATTGAGGTGAGAGTAAATAAATTGGGTGATTATGTGTAAAAAAATTTCATGCACAAAAATATAAGTGGGAATACAAAAATACCCAATAAAAATTCACATTACACATAATTTTTTCATAATATAATCAATGAAGTAGTCATATAACCAAATGAATGGAAATTATGTTAAGAAACCCTTTAACATGTGATTCCCTTTAGTTGAGATACATTTAAAAAACATGTTATAAACTTATAAAATAATCATATTATTATTTATAATATCATATATATTCCTTTTATAACATATTATTACCTAGTCATTAAAAATGTTTCATTATTATGATTGTTTCGAGTGTTAATTTCATTTTTCCTCATTCAAATTTCATCCTAAAAGTACCAGATATTGAAAATATATTATAGTACTATCATCTAAATAATTATATTAGTTTTATTGATATATTTTTTCATTAGACACATCTTTGAATCATTATTAAATATTGAACATGAATAATAATTCAAATCACTTTGTTGAGATGGAATGCCGTATAGACACATGAGGAACATTATAATTTCCTTAATGGGTAAAATAGTAAGGAATTTGATTATCACAACCTGAACCAAGATGAGGATCTAGCTTAAACTATGCCAATCCGACCTCCATAGGACAGGGGTGGCGACAAGTATCGATGGAACAACTAAACCTAGGGAGGCATTTTTCTAATTACTTGTACGCACACACATAACCAACTCAATGAAAAATTTTAGTGTAAAAAAAGAAAAGATGAGACACTACTATAAATAAACTAAACATGCATGTAACTATAAATAGTATGAAGTACAATAGTGTAAATTGAAAAGAAAATCAGAAAAATACATGCCCGACCAGAAATGTGTCCCAACCTGATAGAAAATTGGAAAAGTAAAATAGATGAGAGTGCCAAGCTCCAGGATCCCAAGATATGACCATCGTACGCGGTCCTTGAACTATGTATCCCTAAGATCCTATGATGTTACAATTTACCTATCCGTCATATGAAAAAGATATGACATTTGGGTGAAAAGACCATGAAGGGGTGAGTATATACATACCTAGTAGAACTACCAGAAAAGGGGTGAAGGGGGAGAAATAAGAGAATCAACTATGGAGGAAAGATATAGATAGAACAAGGTACAGTAATAGATTACAAGTCAATCCAACAAGAGAGTGAAAGTGAATTCATCCAAACACAAGGATCTTGACATGTTGAGAAGATTAATTTCTTGTTGAGTCTTCGCTACCTATAATAGGAGAGTGGACTCATTCAACCACAAGAATCTAAGCACAGAAAGCACGTGGCATACCCCACGAGTATTTGCCTCTCCTGGAAGGAGAGTAACTATACCCAATGAGTGGGTACTAAATTAGGATATATATATATATATATTCTCAGTCAAAGAAGGACAAACGATGGAGTGATGGGATCTCTATGTCACAACTCAACCCAATAAGAAGAGTAGCCAACTGTTCTAAAATAAGTCCATCAATGATTCCCAATATCTCATGTGTCATCCATGAACACATAAGTCTGAGGGGATTAATAACTAGACATTGATACTAATTTCTTTGGGTGTCATTGACTCACCTGCACAGTTTTAGCTCACATCACAAGGAAACGTCTTAGTGGGGAAAGATTCCCTCTTCCTTATGAGACTAAATATATGTAAAACCATGTCTTGTCACTATAAAACATAGTTTGGGGGACAAAAATTCTTATTAATGATCTCATAACTTGGTATAATAGGAGTTCCCTACCCTGATAGTCACCGAGGAACTCCATTGCCTAGCTCGACTAGAGGGTTACACTCAAGAATGTCATTAAGGAATGCCATTGCCGAATACTACTAGTGGGTAAGCCTGGGGAGTCATTAGGGAAATCCAATGACTAGCCTAACTGGAGGATTACACCTTGAATATTTCATTTAAGAATTCAACTTCCCATCCTTATTGTAGGGTAATCCTGGAATTATCATCAAGGAACACCACTGCCTAGCCCAGCATGAGGGTAAGCCTGAAACTATCATCATGGAATTCCCCTGACTAGACCAGATGGAGGGTAAGCTTGGAACATTGAGAAAATCCACTAACTATCCCTAATGGAGGGTAACTATGAAATATAATTGGGTAATACCACTAACCATTCCTACTGGAGGGTAATCTTGATACTATCTTTGGGGAACGCCACTATCCATCCCTGCTGGAGGGATACGCCCGAGATGCTCTGGTGATTTTGTATGATTTCTTCCATCATTGAGTGTGTCCTCAGTGAATTAAAAACCCATAAAATTTCAAATAATATCTATAAATCATATTTAGAGTGAACCATAAAATTATATAAGGAAAAAAATTCAGTATAGGCTACGTATGGGTCAAAATCTATGTTCAAATGAAGGTGATACAGGCATTTGAAGTTCACTTAGAAGAGATCAATGGGAACATGATGTGTGAGGGGACCCACCCAGTGTGTGGCCTTGATCCACAACATGTCTATGTCCCTAGAAAGTAAACTTATCCAACCCATCTAGTATAACCTTCCATGTAGTTGGACTACATGTCATGTCCGGACTAACCAGGATCAAGGTCGTGTCTTGTGCTTGTGTTCGTGTACTCATTGCATGTCATGTGCCTCGCTGTGTGATATGTCACATGGATTACCCACATGGATAGGTAGTACCAAGCGTGTCAAGGGGTGTAGAATTTTTGAAATCTTTATGGGTTTCCAAATCCTAACATCACCACTAAGGGGGGATACACACCATGTGTTCTTAGTTTTACACAACGTGTAGTTGGGATTTTTCCATAAAGTTCATATTTGTAGATATGGTCTTTGTATATAGAATATTATAAAACTACCTTAGATACCACCATAATTCTTCCAAATAAATTTATATCTATCCATGATTGATGATTCTAGGCCACTGCTCACTAAAAATCACATCCATTTGTCAGGAAAGGTTTTACCACATATTCTACCCACAACTATGGTTTCATCCTTTGATCTATTGATGATTGAACACTAGATTGTTCATCCCTGAACCATGAAAATTATATATCTATGATTCACTCACAAAAACATATCTATTTCGTTTATCTTCTACTAATTCCAGTATCCGATCAAGCTTGAGTTACCCGACAACTATAGAATTGGGAACCATGAAATTACATCGGTGAAGAACGTGAAGAACGATGGAGAAAAGAACCAAGAAAAAAGGTTCAAAACATCATTGGCCAGGTGTTCTTGGAAAAATATCAAGAATGGGACACCGGGTTAGATAAAAATTGATAAAACCATAAATAAATATGGTACATGGGCCCATAAAAAGTCCAAACAGGGAACATATCATAGGAAGAAGAACAATCCACTCAAAAATTTAATCCATAGTGTAAAAATCACCAAAGATGAGTCCTAATTCTTTTTTGTATTGATTTATGTTGAGTAAAATGTTCACCAATGAATTTAGGAGGATCTTTTGTGTTCGTTGTGATTCGATTCACCTTTATCTAGAGGTTTTATGTCATTTGATAAAGGTAGAAAGAGAGTATTTATCATCAATGGATTCTGGAAATTATGAGCTAACTATAGAATCATTATCTATGATGATTCTTTTATAACCATTTTAGTTTAGGTTAAAAAATAGATTAATTAATTAATTAAACAATTAATAAATTCTCTTAAATGTATCACCACTGAGTGAGGGGTCTGATCTTCCTGTACTAACTCATTTTATGTTGCGCCTAGGGTGAACATTTCATTCTTGACCCAACTGTGGTCTAGGATTTCTGATCCAGTCAATTTTTTCAGAGTTATTTCATATTCTTTAATTTAACCATTTGTGCAATATAAAATATATTTAATATTTTAATAAAATTATTTCCAGGCACATCGGGCCTCAGAATTGCACACCATCTCATCACCTATCTCTGGAAATATATTTAGAAATATTTGAATGCTTTACAAGGAAAAAATTGGGTATCTACATCATTCCCTCATTCAATACCCCCCAAAATAATTATGAAAACAAATTAGGATACCAAGCCCTCTTATGGATATCCCTCTCCCAAGAACTATCCTACATGCTTTTGTGCTTCTCTAATATTCAAACCAAAGGGATGGTCTATCCTCACAAGGTCTTATCCTGTCGGTCCTTGATTTCCATTGAGTTCTCTGAAAAGGTAGATTCATCCTCAATGTCTAAATCACATGATTTGATAATGTGTGTAGGATCATGCAAATATCTCCTCATCTGAGACACATGGAAGACATCATGCACCCTATCTAGCTGTGGGGGTAGCGTGAGGTGGTAAGAAACCTCTCCAACTCTCAGCACAATCTCAAACGACCCGATGAACCTTGTGGATAACTTTCCTCCCTGATAAAACCTCTGAATATATCATAATGGGGAGAATCTTAGGAAAAAATGGTCTCTCTGATCAAACTTAAATGTCTAATGATGAATATATACGTTGTATTTCTGTCTGCTCTGGGATTTCCTCATCCATTCTTGGATGACTTGCACTTTCTTCGTTTTCACCTGCACCAACTATGGGACCATAAGAGATAAATCTCCAATCTCTTTCCAGCATAAGGATGACCTAAAGGGTCTACCATATAGGTAATCAAATGTTTCCATGCCTAAGGAAGAGTGGAAGGTGTTATTATTCACAAACTCTACCAAGGGAAGGTGATCCTTCCATATCTAGTTGAAGTCCTACATGAAAACCCTTATCATATCCTCTAACACCTAGATAGTGTGCTTGATCTTCCCATTGATATGGGAATGAAAGGATGTACTCATCCAAAACTAGGTCTCAAATTCCTCCTTCATGCTTCTCCACTATCAGGACATAAACCATGTGTCATGATCGTAAACAATCATCAAGGGTACGCCATGAAGGTAGAAGATCTTCTATACATACAACTTCCCCAAATTATCTACAAAACTATACTCCTTGATGGAAAAGAAGTGTGTAAAATTCATGAATTGTTATACTATCACCCATATTGTTTCATGGAACTTCATTGTGCATGGAATCCTTATGATGAAGTGCATGGATATGTCATCCCATTTCCACTCCGGAATCTCAAGGGGATGTAACAAACCTTATGGAACATGGTGCTCAACCTTCACCTGCTGATAGGTGAGGTACCGAGGGATGAAATAAGCTATAATTTACCTCATTCCATACCACCAAAAATATCAAAAAATATTCCTTTACATATTCCCCACATCGGTATGTACAACTAAGGGAGAAGCGTGTCACTCCCACATCACCTCCTCCCACACCACGAATGCAACCACTTTTCACCCATTGAATAAGATCTCATGATTCCATCCTTTAGAATACCCATATGGTGCATAACGTATGGCTATATGATCATGAAGAACCTTGTAGTCGATTTCTCCCAAATGGGAATCTTTCACACACTTGAGGAGTGAAGGAGTCAACACCATCATCTGTAGAAACATTGTACCCTCTTTCTCCACCAGGGTCAGTTGTAGGGAAGATAACTAATCCAAATCATCCCATACTAGGAGATCCTAGGACTTACTAATAAGGGAATATGCTACAAAATTTTCCTTTCCTAGAGTAAAGAATATCTCTAAGTTTTTTCCTCTAGTAACTCCAACCATAATCACTCTCTTACGTTCAGATCTCTCTAGGTGAAGTCGTACCTGAGACTCTAGTGGTATCAGTAAACCACAAAGTGATCACCTAGAAGGTAGCACTTATATATCCTTAAGGAGAATAATACCATAGACAACTACAGGTCATGAGTTTCATATTTTTTCTCATGGGTTATCAACTACCTCAAACCATATGTGATAACCACTTACTGCTGCATTAACATGCAACCAAGCCCATCTCCTGAGGTATAATAATACAATTTTAATTGAACGCCTTATTCTGGTAGTCTCAACAATCGATCACTCATCAATCTCTTCCTTAACTCCTCAAAGGCCTTATAGAACTACTGAGACCAGGTAAAATGATATCCCTTTAACTTTAGGGTGGTCAAAGGGTCTATGATTCTAGATAAATCCTCCACAATTCTCCTGTATTACCTCTCAAAGGCAAGAAAAATATTCACCACTGACACATTCTTGGGTTGATCCCAATAAATAACTACTTCAATCATTGATGGATCTATAGTTAAAATTTTTATAGAAATGACGTGGCCTAATAAGTGAACCTCATGTATCCCAAACTGAAACTTCAAGATATTTATGTAAATCTAGTGCTCCCGAAGTAAATCAAAATACACCCACAAGTGATCTACATGATCCTCCTCTATTGCAGAATAGAAAAGTATTTTATCGATAAAGACAAAAACAAATTGGTCGACATACATATGTAATATATGGTTTATCAAAGCCATAAATATGGTGGGGTAATTTTTCACACCAAAGGGAATCATTAGGAACTCATAGTGTCCATAGCGACATTAGCATGACAACTTTGGAATATCAGCCTTGCGAACCTGCAACTGGTGGTAGCTGGACCTGAGATCGATCTTGGAGAACCATCCCACACTTCACAAATAATAAAAGAGGTCATCAATCCTCATAAAGGGGTAGTTGTTCTTTATAATGGCCTGGTTCAAGTGATGATAATCTATGAAAATCCATATGCTCCCATCTTCCTTCTTCACGGACAGAAATGGAGATACCCAGGGGGACACACTGGGTCTAATGAAAACCTTATCATGAAGTTCCTCCAACTACAACCATAGCTCTTAGATCTTGGTAGGTTCCATTAAATGTGCTGCACATGATATCTGGGTAGTCCTAGGATGAAGTTCTATGAAGAACTCCATATCTGGCCTTATAGGTAGTCTAGAAACGTCTTTAGGGAAAAACGTACACATAATATTACACAACTGATAGAACCCAAAATCTTGAAGTGTATTTCTCTACAAGGGTTACACTTGATAACTAATGTGTGATAGGCTGCAATGTCCTGCTCACAACATCCGCTCGTCCTACTATTAGGTCTATCTCACCAGAAAAGGAGAACCTCATACCATTAGTGCATAAGTATCTGACTAGTCTATGGTGACATTCGATCTAGGATCAAACCATGGAAAGAAAATAAATTCCCAAGATGATGTCATAGGGTTCCATGGTGATTACCAAAAGGTCCCACATGAACCTCTCTCCACCAAGAGACAGCTCACATTTCCAATAGATAAAAGATACATAAGAAGCATTCCTTGTATGAACCTCAAGAAAAAGCTGTTGTGATAGAGACTCTATTGGGAGTTCTAGATATTTCACCAGGATTGGAGAGATAAAATAATATCTATCACCCATGTCTACTAATACTAAGGCATGGGTAGAATAAACACAAATAGTACCTCGAATCATCTCATGCGCTGTAGGATCATAAAATTCCAAAGATTCCAGCTATCCGCAACCCCAGCCGCCAGATTCTTAAGATTGATGTGGGCCACCTGGTAGTGGTGGTGGAAGGATCTCATAGCACAATCCTACAAATTCAGCCAATCCTTCTCTTTTTCCAGCTCCACCTCCCTATGGACCACCCTGTCTACGACTGGGAGATACCTGATCACGAAGTTGTCTCTACCATGGTGGTCCTTCAACCATCTTCCTAGGCTACTCAACATACCTTATAGGGAAGTATCATGCCATGTGACCTCTCCCATCACATGTAATGAATTATCCCCATCTGGGATCCTCTATCCCTATGTGCTGTCTTGGACCCATATGACCATGTGTCTAATCCTTCTTGCAGAAGGGTCTCTTGTTTTGAGATCTCTGGTTCCTGCCAGCCGCCGTAGATGGATTAGATCTATTGGGGCCACTTCCATCTTTAGATACCTAGTAACCATCTAAAAAAAATATACTTATCAATAGTGCCTGCTCCAACACCTTGGTATAAATGGGGATGCATAAGGGTACTATACTGGCTCAGATCTCTCTATGGAGTCCTTGCTGAAACTTATGTGCTTGGAATTAGCCATCAAATATCATGTTGAGTGAGTTGTATGTAAGTTCTGTAAAACTATACATATACTCATCCACTTTAATCCCTACCTTATGAAGCTTCATAATCTCCTGAATATGAATAGTGCATAATCAAGAGGAGTATTACTCCTCATAGAACAACTATTGGAAGTTATCCTCTGAGAGTGTCTACTCACCGTGAATTTGAGTAACTAACATCCACCAATGCCCAACCATTCTGTGGAAAAGGTTGAATGAGAAATACACCATATGATCTATCAGGGTCTGAAAAAGCCTAAATATACCGACCACTAACTCTAGACAGTCCTCTATTGCTTAAGGACCTGGCCTGTTGTGGAACCTCAATGGTCTCTGATGCTGAAAATCATAAAATGTACTCATCCTGCACACTTACCCAACATGCTCTATTGGGATGATCTACATCTTGAAAGGTGGAGGTGCTGCTACCTACCCACCTAGAGGAAGGGGATCACAAGATATACCCTGAACTGAGGTCTCATCACTCATAGGGTCATCGTCACAAACCAGAGCTGGTATCCTCACTAGCTGTCATCATGAAGGCATCCTGAAAATTATCGAGGATTACCACAGTCATATGGGAATATATCTACAAAAATGGGGATATGAATCAAGAAGGATATTCAAAGAATCAATAATATATGATTCATTTACCATTGATCCCTTCAATACATGTCTAGACATGCCGAGTCGAGAAGAAGGTATTCAAGGTCATGGTAAATGGCTACATCAGCCATCATACCATCACTGAACTCCTTAGAACGAGAGCCACACTTGAGACACTTTGAAAATATTTCCATAAACAAGACCAAATAATTTTTAGGGAACATCAAAACAATGTCTAAGGGATCAAAAAACATCTGATACCAATCTATCATGACTCGATCCAATCCAGGACTCGATACGCAACTACCGTAATTTGTCCTCTATAGGCCATAGGGTGGCGACAAGTGATAAAGGCACAAATAAAATAATGGAGGCATTTTATTAATTACATGTAAGCGTACACGCAACCAAGTCAATAAAAAAGTGCGGAGGAAAAAAATAAAAGATAAAAACTACTATAAATAAACCAAACATGCATGGACCTCTAAATAGTATGATGTAGTGTAACACCCTGAGATTTTGTGAATTATTTTTTTCAAATTAATTTATCTTTTTGATATTTTTCATTTCACATGAACAGGAAATGGTTCTTTATATATTTATATTAAAACACTAAGTCAAAAATTCCCTTCACATTAAATCAACTTGGCCTATACTACATGAAATATCGACATGTCTTGCGCTACACACAATACCGACCTGGCTTGCACTACCCATAACACTGACTTGACGTACGTTAAATGCAACACATATGTTTCTTCATGACATAATTTTATGGTTATAATTATTTAAATGATAAAATTATATCCTATCCATTAAAATTAGTTATATTAATAGTAATAACTAATTTTAAAATATTATTTATATATTTTTTATAGATAAAACATATTGATAATGAAAGATATGGTTTTTGGTAAAGTATTTTATGTTTAAAAATATCATTTTCTCAAATAAACTGATTTTAATAATAAAATTAAATTTAGAAACATATAGATATTTAATTTTATAAAATAACCTTCATTTTTTAATTTATAATACTGAAATTAACTTAGGGTGATTTTTTGGGATGTTTTTGAGAAACTTCATTTTTTAATGATTACTGAAAAATACTGCATTTTAATTAATAATTGCATTTTATTTTAAATAATTATTAATGTTAAATTATAATTTAATTTTTTTTAAGGTCAAATTAGATGAATTATAAATATATTAATACAATTTAGGTCATTTTAATCAATTTCACATTGAAATTGAATATAAAAACTTAATAATCTTTTGAACTTCTTTCAAATTTAAAACCCCATAATTTCGTACCATCTGTGGGATTATCATTAATCTTAATATTTTTGATTCAATTATTTGAATATAGAAAAACTAAAATACACCATTTTAATCATTATAACATTTATAGTCCAATTATATGATATTTATTTTTGAACAAAATGATTAGTAAAAGTGATTAAAATTAATCACATCGATTAAGGTCAAATTAAGCTTAATTAAGGACTAAACCTTAATCTTAGGAGACCAAATGACCTAGAAAATTATCAAAAACCCATTTTACAGCTATATTTCTACCATAAACCTTAAATTATTTATTAATTTTGTTTAATTATGACTTTTTTTAGGTAAAAGCGTGTGTACAACTAACTTGTTTTAAAAAATTCCAAGTTAGCCCTTTTCTTTCCCTATAAAAGGACACCACCTATCCCACATCCTCACACCTCTAAAATATCTTATTTTAGGACAATATATACCAAATAAACTTCCCAAAATCCCTCCCTTGCAACTATAATCCTTCCCTTAGGAATAAGGTAGTCCAAGGAAGCCTTTTGGAACAAACCAAAAGGAGTTACCCGATTAAGAGGTAACGTCTTCTCTCAAGTCCTTTATTTTTTTTTCTCCACCCCCTCCACATTATTTTTTCTATGATTTTATAAAGAAAAAGAATCCTATATATACTAGTATGTTTTTATAATGTGTATTCAACCTACACTTACACACACCTCCATCTAATGGATAACGAACATACTATTTTTGTGTACAACGAACTACTACCTCACTAAATGATGATTACTCAATTTTCCTTACCGCCTCTTATGGTAGAAATTATACTGGAAAATATATTTATACATATTATATATTATATTTATTATGAATTTAACCTTATGTGTTCCTTTTGAAACACATGTCATTTTACTTTTGATTAGGGGTTAATATGATAATTTCATTTGAGGAAGTGTGGACTACTACCCCCCTCAAAGTGATATGATTCGTTCATACACTATGTGGATTGTATTAAGGATAGTTTTAGTGACCATATAAGATATATATTATATCATAAATATACTGTAATATATATATATGCATATATATATATATACACATATGTCTTTTACTTTCTTTCTTTTAACACAAAAATTAAACAGAAATAGCGTTCATGCATACATACGACCTACCGTCTCCATGAATAGTGTATTCCGTTTCATAATTATATATTCTATATATTATTATAATACAAATATAATTTATATAAATTATATTTATACCATATTTTACATTCTATAAATCATGATATAAATTATAAATACCAAAGATATAACAAATTAATACACACACAAATAATAAAGAGAATATTACCCAAAGTGAAACCTTATCTTAGGATTGTTAAAAAGCTGGTAATATAAGGTTTTAATCAAACCATATATGGTATAATATATAATAATATGGTTATGTAAAAAATTTATAATAAATTTATAATTATTATACAGGTGCTTTAAACAAGTACAACGAGATTCAAGACACCAGGTAAGGGGATTTTATCTCACTTTTTATTTCCATGAGATACATGTTATGTTAGCCACTATTTAATTTTGTGTGGTGAATATACTACCCATGATTTTATTCTATTTATAATATAATTAAATTTATTGGTATTAAAATATCCATTTTATGATCTTTCTTTCATTCAGTTTAGGTTTCAAATGTTACCAAATCGGTGAAATAGTTTTTTCTCAATTTGACTTCTTTGAAACTCATGTTTTTTTATACACCTAAATTATATTTTGAGGTGTATATAATTCCATTTTACATGTTATATCATGAATTTAATTATTTTTAGGATATTTTATGTTTCATGTAATTTCATTTTCTTACATGTAGAATATAATCACATGTTACCTAGTTATAAGAGTTTATTGATACAATCTCATCACTTTTCAAGATTATTTATTTCTATTCTTCCTTTTATGAAATATTATGATCCATATCTCAAGAAAATTCATGAATTTTATTATCCTATTGTTATTAATTATTTATTCATATATTGGTAGAATTTATTCCACTCTTTTGTATATAAGATAGTTAAGAAAGTGTTTTTAAGAAAGCCCGACCTTACCCTCTCTTTGATAAAAAATCTATGTTCTTTTAAAATCATGTTTTCTAAAAATGGATTCCAATAATATTATAATAATATAATATCATCATTAAAATTAATTTTTACCCTTTTTTCCTTTTACCAATGTTTTTAATTTAATCTTATTTTCACTTTCCAAACGATCCATTTTTCTAACCTTTTTATCATTCAAAAGGAGTGTTCTTTTTATCTCATATGATATGTATATATTTATCTGAATTCAATCCTTTGAAGCTTTATTTTCACGTTTAAAGGTAAATTTTTAAGATTTTTTTTAAAAGATATTTTCAAATAAAATGGTTTTCGAAATGTTTTCAAGCTTAATTTAAAAGTTTTCAAGGGAAATAGTTTTCAAAATGTTTTCAAGATTATTTTATAAGTTTTTATGGAAAATGGTTTTCAAAATGTTTCAAGATTATTTTATAGGTTTTCAAATAAAATGTTTTTAATTTTTTTTCAATATTATTTTATAAATTTTTAAGGAATTTTTTTTAAAAATGTTTTGATGCAGGGACCTTATTTCATGTACTTATTTTAATGAGTGATTATGGTTATACTTATACATGTTCACAACATTATAAACAAATTAGCATGCCAAAAATTCCATGTCTTATTCCTATGTTATGATTTAATGACTTATTCTTGTTGGGAAAAAATCCCTCAAGGTATTAGTGAATCATTTTTGAGGTGATTGTGTTTGTTGACAAAGTGGACATCTGTGTGGTGATTTTTGACAAAGCAAAACAATGACATACAAATTTTTTGAAAAAGGGGATTTCATGGTGGAATGTCAAGTTCAAGAGCTGTGGTCAATGATACATGTTTGTTTCAAGAATTTCGACAAATGGAATGGATGATTTGGAGGCGGTACAAAAATAATAGATACAAGGTGGTGCCGTTTTCCAGTGTTTACCAAATTTTTGGGCCTAAAAATCGACGAAAGGAAAAAAGTGGTTTTGGTAAAGATACTTGCGTGCTGTGTAATTTCATGAGAGGAAACCTATGCACCTAGTGTTTTTCAAGATCAGAACATGGAAAAATGGAAAAGGGATAAGGGTCGCGTAAGTGTTGGGTTGGTCGCGCAAGTGACCTGCGCGCCGTGAATTGACTTGCACGCCAGTACCTAGGAGGATAGGAAACTTGCGCGCCATATATTTTTCAAGATTATAACTTCAAAATATGGCAAAGAAAAGAGGATCACACAAGTTTGGAAGTGGGTCGCGCAAGTGACTTGCAGGGGAAGAGACCTGCGCGCCGAGACTTGTGCACTGAGAGGAGACTTGCACAATGTCATGCAGGTTGTTCAAAATGACTATAAATACTGGACCACCCCTCCTCATTTCTAATGGAGTTCAACAATTTGAAAAATTAGAGCTCCCTTCGCGCAGGTGTGGTGGTCACACAAGTAGTGGTGGGTTGCGCAAGTGGGACTTGCGCGCCTGATTTGAAGAAGAGAGGTTGTTGTTAGTTGCGTGCCAATATTGGTTTGGGCGTAAAGGGAAGTGAGTCACGTAAGTTTGGAGTTGTAGAATCTTGTGTCGTGAAAGTGTCTAAGGTGGAATTGCGTGCCAGTTGTGACTTGCGCGCTGATATTTGCACACCAGATTAGACTTGTGCACCAAGTAAGGTTGATTCCCTGGCTGTGTTTTCGGGTTGCGTGGAAACTGGAAGTTTTCCCGATACCTTCAGTGAAAAGAGAGATTAATCTACAGGTGAAAGTTGGACTTCAACAGAGAATCCACATACAACAGAGGATGCATTCATTAGAGATAATGAAGAGACCAACAAGTCTATAAATTGTGAGTGGATCCTTTCTAGAGCAGTGAGCAAATGAAGAGGAAGAAGGTGATCCTCTCCATTGGCAGTGAGCCTGAGAGAGAGAAACAAGGAGTGACCCTTGGGAAAGCAGTGTACTGACCCTAAACCTTGTAAATACAGTGATATTGGGACAAAGTGACTATTCCATAACCTTGTAATCCACATCTAGTGAAGTTTAGTGGAATTTGGTACGACCGAAAACCTATCGGCGTATGCTCCTTGGACGTAGCCCTTAGCAGTGAACCAAGTAAAAATTGTTGTGTCATGTGATTGATTTAATTTATGTTTATATTGTGCAACAGGAAAGAGTAAGAAGAGTGTTTTTCTTAATAGCGAAACAATATCAGAACGGGCATTAATTTTAAATTATTCATACCCTGATTCACCCCCCCTCTCAGGGTATTCAACCTTGTGGACCTAAAAATTCTCTTAATCCTCTTATTATCTATATCTTATGAACTTCCAATATTGATTATGATCTCTAATATAAAGGGTATGATCTTCAAATGTTATGTTCAAGTTTCATATCCTTTTATTCATGTTATGCTTATGAATTTATATTATTTACCCTTACTGAGAATCTGATCTCACCCATTTCTTAAGTTTCCTTTACCCTGGTTATAAATAAATTTTTTAGGTAGAATTAATAAAGGTAGAGATCATCATTTGATATGTTTATGATCTTTCACCAGGATATAATATTATATTTCCATATTTCCAACAAAACTACACTATTATGATCCTTGGGAATGTATTTTTGTAATGTACTGTTTATTCATAAAAAATAATGTAATATCCATGTATATTAATCCTTGGTTTATATAGTTGGTATTAAAGGAAAGGTTTAGTCATCCTTAGTAAACTAGGATGATAAAACTTTAGTGAGATACCTAGGTATATTTCTAAGGATATGTCTAGGGATGTATCTAAGGATAAGTATAAGTATGAGTTAACATTTAGGAAAATGTCTTGGAATTTTTGTATAGGATAGAGTGAGTGGTTTCCTAGAAATAAATCCATATCTAGATATTACAAGTGGATGTGACTATGGAACATATGTACCTATGGGTAACAAATCTAACAAGATTTTGCAGGCCTAACTCAGGGTAATCTAGTACATGAAAACAGACCTTGCTATACAACTGGTTTGACAATCCCAAGGGATATACGGTGGGAATTCAAAAAATATTCACAAAAAATTATAAAGTATTTAAATATAATTTGTCTATGAATAAACTAGTATTAACCTAGGGTGTCCTAGATTAAGTAAGGTTTCATTATTTAGACATCCTATAAGTAATTATTTTCATGACTATGTGGTTTTCTTCTATGATAAGTAATGCTCACACTATGCCTTCTGGTTTTAGTCAATGGAGAAAACTCAAAGGAACATGGTTCACATTTAATGTTTTATATATTGAATGTATGGGCATTATGTAAATCTATTTTCCAAGTGGAAATATCAAAAAGAGAATCAAGAAGGTGGAACACATATTGGTTATACTTCTGAAGATATCGGGACCACAAATGAAATGTGAAAGGTATGTAACGTTCTTTCCATATTTTTTACATTAAACACAAGAAGCATTCTTAGATTTATGTTGGGGAACCTTAAGGCATGATTTATTTTTCATTTTCTTGGAAATAGGTTTTATGGAATTAATTTACAAGGCCTAATTAATGGTTTAAGAATAAAGTTCATGGAATGAATTATTTATGTTTTGTAATTAAAATATTATGTTATATGAATCATGAAATATATTATTATTTTTAGTATAAGTTTTCACTAAGGATTGAAAAGAAAATTTTAGATGGTGATAAAGTCATAGAAAAATGATTTCATGGAAAGGTGATATTTTGATTAAGGTAAGGTAACCCTTAATTAAGGTCTGTCATTGAGATAACAATGTTTGGATAAAGATATGCTGAATATGAATAAGTAAATTAGACAGTATGGATTACCATAGATATTATTATTCACAAAGTCCTCTATGTCATAAAGGATGATGTTTAAAAATTATTGGATTTTAATAATATATCTAGTATTCATTGAAGTAAGGAAGAATTCATGTTTTCCAAAAGGATTTAATGTAGTTAATGTTATTACTATGTTTCAAGAGAATATATGATGAGGTTATTCACATGTTTTGAAGGTAAAAACCAATAGATAATTTATAATAAATGGGGAAATCAATGTTAAGCTTATTTTTTGACTATATTTCTAAAGTTTGGGATTTTTATCTTTGAGAAGGATTATAAGGTTAAGAATTAATGAAAAGTTTAATTAAAAATTAGGAGAATGTATTTATGCATTGAGTTTGTATTAAAAAACTTGGTTAAAAGGTTATTTAATGACTAACCTTATTTCATGTATGTCCATCATATTTTGAAAATTATATTAGTGTGGTTTTATAAAAAGACACCATGTACATAGGGTGAAAACCAATAAAGTCTAGCAAGGCTGTGGGTCTTGAACCCATGACCGATGGATGATAAGGGTTTTACAACTACCACTAGCCTACAAAATGTCCTAGTTAATGTATAATTATTTCTAATGAATAATTATTTTTGAAGAAATCGTAGTTTTAATTTTTATGTTTAGAGATTAATGTATTAACTACATTCATTTTTAAGAATAGTTGTAGACAAATATTTATAAATTTAATTCTTTTATGAGCCTTAAGATCTACTAAAAGTGTATTTTATCACTTGGGGCATAGAAGTTAATTTTTGGATGTCCATTACATGAAGTAATTCATGAATTAGAAATTGAAAAAAGCACAAATAAAGAAATATTTTTTATAGAAATATATATAGTAAGTATATTTCTTTATATTCTTTGTCAATAAAATAATTAATCAAAATTATGACAATAATAAAAAGAAAATGTGTTGTCTTAATACCTTAAATTTGTTGAACTGATGGCCTTTTAAATCATCACTGATTTATGACTTTGAGGCCCTTAACTTTTCTTTGATCATTTAATTGTTTTTGATTTATGACCTCAATCACTCCCCATAAATATTTACTCTTTTCCTCTATATCCAATCTTCAATCCCAACCTATGTTCTCCTATGTGGAAACCCAGTTATAAGTTACATTAGGTAACTGTTATGGTCCCAACACTCCCTTTTTAGGGAAGTTTTAGTATTCATTTTTTGCAATGTGAGTTTCTATGAATGAAACTTTCAAGTATTAAACCTTTGATAACCCAGATGAATTTTGAGTGAAAATTCATTTTAAGAGGGATATAATGCAACACCTCGACATTTTATGATTTATTATTTTCCAATTAATTTATCTTTTTGATATTTTTCATTTCACGTGGCACTGTAAATAGTTTTTTATATATAAATATATATTAAAAAACTTTGTAAAGCATTCCTTTAACACTACAAAAAATTTTATTTCACTAAATGAAATATCATAATAACTTGCACAACATGTAATACCAAATTGGATTGCGCTACCTACAACACCGACATGGCGTAGGTTACATGCAACACATATGTTTCTATGATACATTATTTTATGTTTATAATTATTTAACTGAGTTAATGATATCCTAGACATTAAAATTAGTTATATGAATAGCAATAACTAAATTTAAAAAAATATTTATAATATATATATATATAAAACATATTAATAATGAAATATATGATTTTTGGTAAAGTCCTTTATGGTTAAAAATACCGTTTTCTTGGATGAACTGATTTTAATAATAAAATTAATATTAGACAAATATATAATTTTAATTTGATAAAATAAACTTAATTTTTTAATTTATAATACTGAAATTATCTTAGGGTGAGTTTTTGGGATTTTTCTGAGAAACTTCATTTTTTAATGAATAGTGAAAAATACTGCATTTTACTTAATAACCACCTTTTCATTTACATAATTATTAATGTTAAATTATAATTTATTTTTTTAAGGTCAAATTAGATCAATTATAAATCTACTGATACAATTTAGGTTATTGAAATCAATTTCACTTTGAAATTGAATATAAAAACTTAATAAACATTTGAACTTCTTTTTTTAATTTAAAAACCAATAATTTTGTCCCATCTATAGGATTAACATTAACCTTAATTTTCCCAATTTTGTGAATTTAATTTTGAAAAAATAACATACACCATTTTAATTATTATAATGTTTAGAGTATAATTAGATCCCATTGATTTTTGACCAAAATTATTAGTAAAAGCGATTAAAATTAACCACAATGATTAAGGTCAAATGAAAATTAATTAGGGACTAAACCTTATTATTAGGAGCCAAAATGACCAATAAACTTATTAAATACATATTTTATGGAAATATTTCGTTCATACATCTTAAATTCTTAATTTAGGTTGGTTTGGTATGACTTTTTTTAGGTAAGATCCTGTGTATACCTAACTTGTTTTCAAATATTCCAAGTGAGTCATTTTACTTCCCTATAAAAGGTCACCACCTCTAACATATCCTAACACCTCTAAAAACTCTTAGTTTAGAAAAAATATTCCCAATAAACTTACCAAAATCCCTCCCTTCCTCCTAGAATCATTCCCTTTTGCATAAGACAATCCATGGAAACCTTTTGGCACAAACGAAAATGAGTTACCCAATTAAGAGGCAACGTCTTCTCTCAAGTACTTTCTTTTATTTTCTTTCTCCACCCCATCCAATTTATTTTTTAAATTTTTGTATAAAAACACCACTATACTAAATATACTATTATGTTTTTATTATAAGTTTTAAACCTACACTTACACACATCACCATCTAATGGATAACGAACATACTGTTTATGTGTATAGTGAATTACTGCCTCACTAAATGACGATTGTTCAATTTTCCCTACCGCCACTCATGGTGAAAATTATTATGGACACTATATTTATATTTATTATATATTATACTTATTATTTCTTTAATCTTATGTATTCATTTTACAAGAGATGTATTTTTATTTTCTATTTGGCGTTAATATGATAATTTCGTTTGAGGAAGTGTGGACTACCGCCCCCTCAATGCGAAATGATTTGTTTGTACATTACATGGACTTTATTAAGGATGGATTTAGTGAATATATAATATATATAAGATATATTAAATCTATGATAATAATTATATATATATATACAGATACGTGTTTTACTTTATTTCTTTCAACATGATAATTAAAGGTAAATAGCGTTCATGTGTACGTACAACCTACCGTCTCCATGAACAGTGTATTATGTTTCATACTTATATATTCTATATATTATTATAATAAAAATATAATTTATATACATGATATTTATATCATGGTTTACATTCCATAAATCATTATATTTCCATGAGATACATTCTATGTTGGCCACTATTTTCTTTTGTGTGGTGTATGAACTTCCCATGATTTTATTATATTTATCTTATACTTAAAATTATGGTTATTAAAATATCCATTATATGATATTTATTTCATGCGGGTTATTTTTAAAAAGTTATCAAATTGGTCAAATAGTTTTGTCTCAATTTTCCTTCTTTGAGACCCATGTTTTGTTATACACCTAAATTATCTTTCAATGTGTATATAATTACATTTTACATGTTATATAATTAATTTACTTATTTTAATAATATTTTATGTTTTATGTAATTTACCTTTCTTACAAGGAGTGTATGATCACATAATACCAAGTTATAAGAGTTTATTGATACAATATCATCACTTTTCAAGATTATTTATGATTATGCTTACTTTGAGGAAATATTATGATCCATTTCTCAAGAACATTCTTGAATTTTCTTCTCACGTGGATATTCATGATTTATTCATATATTGGTACCATTTAATCAACTATTTGGTACATAAGATTGTTAAGAAAATGTTTTTAAGAAAGCCCAAAATTACCCTATCTTCGGTCGAAAATATGGGTTCCTTTAAAATCATGTTTTCTAAAAAGAGTTTACAAGAATATTATACTAATACACTATGATAATTAGATGAAAATTTTACCCTTTTTACTTTTACCAAATTTTTCAAAGGAATCTAATTATCAGTTTCTGAATGAGAAATTTTTCTAAACTTTTACCATGGAAAAGAGTATTCTTTTTACCTCATATGACATGTATGGATTTATCCACCTTCAATCCTTTTAAGCTTTATTTTCATGTATAAAGGTTAATTTTTAATAATTTTTTTAAAAAATATCTTTTCAAAGAAAATGGTTTTAATTTTTTTTTTCAATCTTATTTAATAAGTTTTCAAGGAAAATGTTTTTCAAAATGTTTTCAAGATTATTTTATATGTTTTCAAGGAAAATGGTTTTCAAAATGTTTTCAAGGCTATATTATATGTTTTCAAGGAAAATGTTTTTAATTTTTTTTGAAACCTTATTTCTATGTTTTCAAATTATTTTCAAAGCAAATAGCTTTCAAAAGGTTTTATGTTTTAAAAAGAGTTTTTCAAAGAATAAAGGATATTTTAATCAAGAAATGTTTTAAAAATATCCTTATAAGTTATTATCCTTCTAAGATGACATCCTTTTATGTTATTAATTCCCTTATAGGAAATCATTCAATGGTCCATTCATATCCTTTATTTAATGGTTTATGTTTTGATGGAATAACTCTTATGAAACCCATTTCTATTCCATGGGTTATATACTTTTGTAACCCGCTTCTTTTCACAGGTTATGCTTTGATGAAATGAAACCTATCTATTTTCCATATTTTATGATGTGAGGAAATTTTAATGATTCCAAAATCATTTCATGTGTTATGATTTTATGTTTATAAAACCCATCTCTTTTTATGGGTCATGATGTGATGAAGTTTTATTAGCTCGTGGCACATGTATTAATGAATTTATTATGATATGGGTGGGACATAAATCTACCTCAAATACATTGGGTAATGATGGATGGATCATGCTTATAAATGTTATGCGTGATCCTGATTACATGTTCACAATGTTATGTATAAACCTGGTTGTATGTCCATAAGTTTATTCATGGACCTGATTACATGTTCAAAATGTTATGAGTGAACCTTATTATGTGTTCATAATGTTATGCATGTACCTAGTTTCATTTCCATATGTTTATGAATGAACCTGATTACATGTTCACAATGTTATGCATGAACCTGATTACATGTTCAAAATGTTACAAGTAAACCTTATTATGTGTTCACAATGTTAATCCTGGACCTGGTTTCATGTCTATAAGTTTGTGTGTAAACCTGATTACATGTTCATAATGTTAAGCATGAACCTGATTACATGTTCACAAAGTAATTCATAGACCCAGTTTCATATCCATAAGGTTATGTGTTAAACTTATTACATGTTAAAAATGTTATTCATGGGCCTGATTTCATTTCCATAAGTTGATGCAAGGGCCTTATTTCATGTACTTAACTTAATGAGTGAACCTATTTCTACTTATACATGTTCACAACGTTATAAATAAATATGCATTCCAAAAATTCCATGTCATATTCCTATGTTATGATTTCATGAATTATGATATTAATCATCTTATGATCTATGTGTTATGAACTGCCAATATTGATTATGAGCTCTAATATTTAGGGATGATTATCAAATTTTATGACCAAGTTCCATACCATTTTGTTCACATTATTCTTATGCATTAAATTTATTTAACCTTAATGAGAATATGAGACCACACATTTCTTATGTTTCCTTTCCCCAAGTTTTGAAGAAAGGTTTTAGGTATAAGTACTAAAGGTGGATATCTTTATGGGAGATGTTTAACATATTTCACCAGGATAGAAGATTTTATTTACAAGTTTCCAAAGGCACAAAACTATTATGGTCCTCAGACATTTATTTTTGTAATATAATAAGTATTAATGTAAAATTATGTAATATCCATGTATGTTAAGCCGAAGTCGCGATATTTATGGTAGTGTAAATTGAAAATAAAAGGGAAAAAATACATTCCCAACTAGAAATCTGTCCCAACCTGATGCAAAACTGGAAATGTAAAATTGTTGGGAGAGACCAGATCCTGGATCCCAAGCTATGACCACCGTAAAAGGTCTAAGAACCTCATATCCCTAAGCTCTTCTAAATTCACGGTCTACCTATCCATCATCTTAAAAAGACACGATACATGTGGGGAAAACCCATGAAGGGTAGAGTATTTAAATACTTAGTAGAACACCTAAAAAGGGGTGAAGGGGGAGTAGTAAGAGATAAAATAGTAGATGAAAGAAGTAGATAAAACAAGGTATGGTAAGGGAGTATATCTCAACCCAACACGAGAGTGAAAGTAAACTTGTCCAAACACAAGTATATCGGCATGGTGAGAAGATAAACTTCTCATTGAGTCTTCGCTACCAATAACAGGAGAGTGGACTCATCCAACCACAAGAAGCTTAATAATAAAATCACATGTAATAGCCCTCACATATTCTCCTCTCCTGGAAGGAGAGTAACTATACTCAATGAGTGGGTTATGAAGTAGGATATATATATATATATATGCTCAGTCAAAGAATCCCAAATGAGGGAGTAAGTGGATCTCCATCTCACAAGTCATCCTAAGAATAAGAGTAGCCAATAATTCCAAAAGAAGCCCACTAATTATTCCCAATGTATCATGCATCTTACCTAAGCACATAAATACAAGTGACTCAATCACCACACCTTGATACTATCCACTTTGGGTGGAACTGACTCGCTCACCCGGTTTTAAATCACGTCACAAGTATGAATCTTGGTGGGGAAAGAGTCCCACTTCTTTGTGAGTCTAAAGCTACATCAAACAATGTCTCATCACTATGCTGCACATTAGAGGGGATACAAATTCTAAGTAAGGATCCCATACCATGGTATGATAGGAGGGTCCTACTTTGATAATCACCAAGGAAATATACTACCCAACCCAACTGGAGGGTTACACTCAGGAATGTCATTGGGGAATGCCACTACCCAATCCTACTAGAGGGTAAGTGTACTGACCCAATGTTTTTCAATGGAAAATTCCCTTCTTATATTTATGTCATAAAAACACAAATTAATGAACTAATAAGTGATAAGTGACCTTTAAACATAAGTTTGTCACTCATATATTTGGAATTTTGAAAATCCGACATACACGGTGGTGTTCAAGATGATTTTTGGAGTCTAATGAAACAAAAATAATTTTTGGTGAATAGTAACGTACCCTTAGGCATAGTAACATACCCTTATGAATAATAATATGAACATTATGAATAGTAAATCATCCAACATAAGAGTAATATTACCTATGAATAATAAAATAAAATTTAGACATTTTAGAAAGTGACAATTTGACCTTAGTAAACATTTTGGTATTTTGTAAGTCATAAATATTTAATTATAATTAATTAATTAATTTAAAAGAATATTTATTTCCCTAAAATTTATTCATAAATTATTGAATCAATGTCTTATAGTTTTTAGATAATTTTATAAGACCCTACGTAATTTTTGAATGCACTATAAAATCAGTTTTAATCTAAAAAACTGTTTTTTAAGTAAATTATGATTTTAATTAAATATTAAATTAATAATATTTAGAAAATTATTTTTGAAAGATGGACTTAATTTTTTGATTCTACATGTCAAAAAATGGTTGGGGTAAATTTTTGGGATTTTTCTGAGATACTTGAATTTTTGATGAATAGTGAGATACCGTAATTTACAAAATAAGCTAAATAATCTAATTATAGGGTCATGTGTGATGCTCTACTGATGTAATCCCACTTGGTTCGGGATTAAATTATAAAATTACTATTCTTGGTCGTTCAAGACTCACTATTCCTTGTCTTGTGGGGAAATGATAAACTAATTAATTTTATATTAAGGAAACCCCTCTCCCCTCCACTATAAAAGCTACCCTTCACACCCTCATTTCCTCACACCTCTCAAGCTCCAATACTTCTCTAAACTCTGACCAAAAACCTTAACTAGACCCTACCCCACGTCCAAGATCTTCTGGTCTCATCAAAAGACCAATCTTAGGCCCTTAAGGAGGTTCTCAAGAGAAGGATTCAAGAGGTAATTTCCCTCCCTCTTCTCCTTTAATTTCCCTTCAAGTTCAAGTTCATTTCTTGATATCTCCCCACCTATATTCATAAAAATTGTATTGTAACTCCATTATTATAAAAATAATGTAATTTTATGATTATAATGGGATATTATATCATCCAACCCCCTTTCCCTCTTCCTTTTATTTTATTAAAGAGAACGTTGTTCGTGAGGTGTTAATTTATCACCTTCAAGAACGACATGCTTTCTTCTTCCATTTCTACCTTCATATCTGGTCATGAAACTATTTTTATGGTTGAACCAGAATATGTTATATGTGTTATTTCCTATTTAAAGTTACGTAAATAACCTATGGCCATATTACTAAGTGATAAGTTAAAACAAGTTCGTTGTGATCCAAAAACCGCCCAAATTTACCAAAATAACAATCATTTAATTATTATATAATGATTCATCCAAACGGATCTAATATAATTCATTATAAGATCATTAAAACTACTTTAATATCATTAAGGACATGTGATATAATTTCTGTATGTTTACTCGTGTTCTACCCGAATTTCAATTTATGAATACAAGTGAACAACCTAAGAAAAACCATAAAAATGAACATCCTCGAACAATGTTTTTAAACTCTATAAGTCATCCAAAGGAAAATAAAATTACATAATGAAACCATAATTAACCCTATTAATGTACACATGGTTCTGTATTTCTAATTAATGAATATAATGTCATTATACAGGATATTAAATAGAAGGAAGCATTAGGGTACAAGGTAAGAGGAAATTCTCGAACCCAACTTTCATCCTTCAGGTTCTACCTCTTTCACTCCATTTTTGATATGGTCATTCCTTAAAGATCATTTTTTCATCATTGTATTTCCATTTCTTGGATATAAATGTTTTCTAATGAAGTTTATTTCAATCCAAATGTTTTCCGAAAGAACTCTTCTCTTAAGAACTCAACTTTTACCTCTCATTCAAGGTTGATGGTTCTTGTATCAAGTATGTTGTTCCCTCTTTCTTTTGGGAACCCAAAGTTTATGAATGTGTTCTTATGAGATTAAAACCATTAATTTTCATGGGTTATTTATGTTCATTTATGTTATATGTTCATTATGGCATGAATGATAAATGATAATGTTATGATGTGACGGGTGCGCCCGAAATTATATAACGCAATATGAATGTTTAAATGTGACGGGTACACCCAGAATTATATAGAGATATAATGAATTGGGTAAAGTGATGAATCTCATGATTAAATGTGAAATGATGTGCGAACAATATTATAGCTTGGTTCACAATTATGTGTGGTAGTTAACCACTAAGACATGATGTTTCATTTTTATGCTTTGCCACATTTCAATTCTTTTATTTATGCTCCTCTCATGTTCATGATCTTTTGCCTATGTTATGATTATGCTCACCACATGATATATTGTTCTTATCTATCCTATTACTGGGCTTCTATATCACCCCTTTTTATATATATCCTCAGGTAGCTACATGTACTAAGAAGAGGACAAGTTCCAATAAGAAGCTAGAGAAGAAGAAATTAAATAAATGTTTATGCTAGATGTTGTATTTATTATGTGTGGTCCTAGTTTTCCCAAGACACTAAGCCTTTGTATCCTCTTTTTGTAATACTATTATGTTGTTTATCTTTGAAATGATGTAATATTAATGTCAGAAAAGGCCGGGTCACTATAGTTGGTATCAGAGGCAAGGTTTAGTTAATTTGTGAATTAGGATTAGTGAACCCTAGAGAAAACTTCTAGTACGAGACTAAGTAAAAATATGCACACAATAATATTTACCTAGGGATCCCATATGTTATGTTTTTGGTATAATTGTCTAAATTAATAAGTTATTCGTGACTTTTTAGTTATGTTTTGTTCTATCCTTTTCTATTTTAGAAAATGGTGGGAACCAGGAGAAATCAGGCCAACAACTCATGTGAGGGCCAATGCAACGATTTCCCGAATGACATCCCTAATGAATTGGGAGGTAGAGTTCAAAACTTCATGGTGATGCTTACCCAATTATCTCGGGTTATGAATAATAACCATAATAATGGGGAACACACTCCTTCACCAAAGAGGGAGAAACTGGCCATTGAATGTTTTATGCGGCAACGACCACTGACGTTTTTTGGATCTTCCGATCCACTAGTTGAGGAATAGTGGGTCAAATACATGGAGAAGATCTTTTCTGTGCTTCACTGTTCTGAGACGGAGAAGGTTACTCTATCCGTTTATCGTCTTGATGGAGAAGCTGATCAATATTGGGCTTTGATTAAGAACATCAAGCCAAGGGAGGAAATTGAAGAGATGGAATGGGAAGACTTTAAGACAATGCTTCTTAATAAGTATTTCCCACGAACTCTTCACACGAAGATGGAGAGATAATTCATAGAGCTCAAGCAAAAATAAGGATAATCTGTCACAACCTATGAAGTGAATTTCACAATGCTTGCAAGGTATGATTCGGGTTTTTTTTATCAAAAATGATAGCAAAATTGATAGATTCTTTAGTGGATTAAAACCACACCTTCGAAAGGCTCTTGAAATTTGAGACTTTGGGAGTTATGAATAAGTTGTTCGATGTGCTCTAAAAGTGGATATGGAGTTTGGAGAATGGTACCATGGCTATGGTGATAAGAAGATAAATATGGAGTTTTAAGATGGTGGATCTAATGATAAAGGTGGGAAGAAAAATCAATGACCCACATGCCAAAAATGTGGGAAGTTGCACCATGGGAACTACCTCAAAGGGATGGGGAAATGATTCAAGTGTGGGAAAGAAGGAAACCATGCTCAAGAGTGTCGAAAAGACATAAAAAGGAAAGAGAATGTAGCCGATGAAAGGAGAGAACCACTCATGATTCCATGCTACAACTATAAGGAGCTAGGGCACTATGAAAACTAGTGCACTAAACCTCGAGTTCTCGAGGGTAATCAGCGTCAGCAGCCACCAAAGCTAAAGGAACAAGGGAAGGATTATTCCATCAGTACTATGGAGGTGGATCATGATAATGAAGTTGTATAAGGTACACTTCCTATTCACTCAATAATGGAAAAAGTCTTATTTGATTATGGTTCTACCCATTCCTTTATATCTTGAAAGTTTGCTAGAACTATAGAATCGAATCCCTGAAAACTTGAAGTAGAGATATCTGTAAAAACACCAAGTGGTGAAATCATTGTAACCCAAGTGTTTGAATCTTCTCCTATTGGCGTATGTGGGAAGATTCTTCCAGAAAATCTCATAATACTTCCCTTGGTGGAATTCGATGCTATAATGGGAATGGACTGGCTCTCATTATATAGAGCGCATATCAACTGTCGGGGAAAGGAAATATCTTTTCATATTCCGAACCATCCCATGATCCTCTACAAATGCAAGTAAGGTCATGAATCTCCTTTGAAAAATCCTTCAATGGTGTGGGTGTTGATTCCCTATGAAGAAGCATACCTCACCCAAATGGTTGAGTCGAAGGAAAGTTCCAACCTTGAGGAAATTCCCATCGTGAGGGAATACGACGATGTATTTCCCGAAGAGTTACATGGAATTCCCCCGGATCGTGAGGTAGAGTTCTCAATTGAACTCATACCCAGAGCTACTCCTATCTCGAAGTGCCCCTATAGGATGGCTCCTATCAAACTGGAGGAGTTAAAGAAGAAGCTGAAAGAGCATCTGGACAAAGGGTTCATACGCCCTTGTGCATCACCTTGGGGTGCACCAGTACTCTTTGTGAAGAAGAAGGATGGAACAATGCGGCTGTGTATCGATTATCGGGAACTTAACAAGATCACCATAAAGAAAAAGTATCCTCTCCCAAGGATTGATGACTTGTTCGAATAGTTAAGAGGAGCTCAATACTTCTCAAAGGTGGATCTTCGTTCTGGATATCATCAGGTAAAGGTGAAGAAGGAAGATATTCAGAAGACTGCCTTCCGTACAAGGTATGGGCACTATGAGTTTTTGGTGATGCCCTTTGAACTTACTAATTCCCCTACAATCTTCATGGATTTGATGAATAGAGTCTTTAGAAATTACCTCAAAAAATTTTTGGTAGTTTTTATCAAAGATATTCTCATCTACTATAAGAGAAAGGAGGAACATGAAGAACATCTAAGACTTGTGTTGGTGACATTGATAAAGGATAAGTTGTACTCCAAGTTCAAAAAGTGTGACTTTTGGATGAATCAAGTCATGTTCTTGGGACATGTGATCACAAGTGAGGGAATTTCTGTGGATCCTTCAAAGACAAAGGTGATTGAGGAATGGCCCAGGCCCTCTAGTGTCACAGAAATCCGTAGTTTTCTTGGATTAGCTGGGTACTGCCGATGTTTTGTGAGAAACTTCTCACGATTGTCAAGACCTCTAACTAAGTTAACAAGGAAAGGGGTAAATTATTTCTAGATGGAAGAATGTGAGGGAAGATTTAAGGAGCTAAAGAGAAGGCTGATCAATGCACTTGTACTCACACTACCAAAAAGTGGAGAAAGTTTTGTGATATACAGTGATTCTTCAAAGAAAGGATTGGGTTGTGTACTCATGCAAAATGATAATGTGATAGCCTACGCCTCACGACAGTTGAAGATCCATGATCAAAATTACCCGACGCATGATCTAGAGCAGACAACCGTGATTTTTACCTTGAAAATATGGCGGCACTACCTTTATGGCGAGAAGTGTGACATATACACCGACCACAAGAGCCTAAAGTATATATTCACACAAAATGATCTCAACATGCGTCAAAGGAGATGGTTAGAGCTAATCAAGGATTAAAATTGCTCTATTCACTATCATCCTGGAAAGGTGAACAAGGTAGCTGATGCTCTAAGCAGAAAAGAACTTTCTACTATATCCATGCTACAGATTGAGAAAGATCCTATCTTCATGAATATGCAAATAATGGATTTGGAAATCATAATGGCAGGGGATACATCCTACCTTTCCCAAATGACTACGCAACCATCCATCCAGGATAAGATTAAGGAAGCAAAAAGGGATGATGTGGAGATACAAAAAAGGGTGAATGCAGTAAAGGAAGGGAAACTACAAGAGTTTCATATCGACGATGATGGTGTGATTCAGTTTGGAACGCGACTTTTTGTGCCTTAATCACCCAGGATAAAGAAGGAGATATTGGATAATGAAAATATCTCAACATTCTCTATCCATCCTGGGAGTACCAAGATGTATTGTGATCTCCAAGAACACTTCTGGTGGGATAACATGAAGAAGAAGATTACGGAATATATATCAAGGTGCTTGGTATGTCAGCAAGTTAAAGTTGAGTGACAAAAGTCCAAAGGTATGATGCATCCATTGAATATACCCATGTGGAAATGGGAAAATGTTACTATGGACTTTGTCACAGGTCTCCCGAAGACGTCAAAGGGAAATAATGCGATATGGGTTGTGGTTGACTGACTCACCAATACTGCCCATTTTATCGCTATTCGGGAAGAACTCTCTCTTGAACAACTTGCAAAGATATATGTGAAGGAAGCGGTGAGACTGCACTTTATTCCACTCTCAATTGTCTCTGACCATGATCCAAGGTTCACATCTAAATTCTGAATGAGCCTTCAACATTCTTTGAGCACTGAATTAAATTTCAGCACGACCTATCACCTCCAAACTGATGGACAGTCTGAAATAACTATTTAGATGCTTGAATATATGCTAAGAGCCTGATCTCTTGAATTCAAAGGTGGTTGGGATCAACATCTCCCATTGGTTGAGTTCTCATACAATAATAGCTTCCACTTGAGTATTCAGATGGCTCTATATGAAGCTCTATATGGAAAGTGATGTAGAACTCCAACCTGTTGGGATGATATTGGAGAAAGAAAGTTAATTAGACTCGATATTTTTCAAGAGATAACAGAGAAGGTTCAAGTAATCCATAAACACATCAAAGCTACTCAAAGTCAGCAAAAGAGCTATGCTGAAAACCGTGGAAGAGACTTGGAGTTCAACATTGGAGATAAAGTCTTCCTTCGAATATCTCCATGGAAGAGAGTCATGCGATTCAGGAAGAAAGGGACGCTAAGCCCAAGGTATATTGGCCCCTTTGAGATCCTTGACCACATAGGAGTTATGGCCTATCGTCTTGCACTTCCACCAAATATGGCTCAAGTTCATGATGTGTTTCATGTATCACTACTGAGGAAGTACATACCAAACCCCTCACATGTACTAAACTCATAGATGGTGTAGCTGGAAGATGATCTCTCCTATGAGGAGAAGCCAATAAAGATTCTAGATCGGAGAGATAAGTTTCTATACAACAAGACAACCCATTTTTCAAAGTGTTGTGGAGGAACCATAAGTTTGAGGAAGCAACTTGGGAACCGAAAGAGGCAATGAAGGATAATTACCCTCACCTGTTTGTGTAAAGTGAAGTTTCAGGGGCAAAATTCCTTAAGGGGGGAAGAATGTAATGACCTAATGTTTTTCAATGGAAAATTCAATTCTTATATTTATGTCATAAAAACACAAAATAATGAACTACTAAGTGATAAGTGACCTTTAAACATAAGTTTATCACTCCTATGTTTGGAATTTTAAAAATCTGACATACACAGTTGTGTTCAAGATGATTTTTGGAGTCTAATGAAACAAAAATAATTTTTGGTGAATAGTAACATACCCTTAGGAATAGTAACATACTATTATGAATAGTAATACGACCCTTATGAATAGTAAATCATCCAACATAAAAGTAATATTACCTATGAATAATAAAATAAAATTTAGACATCTTAGAAAGTGACAATTTGACCTTAGTAAATGTTTTGGTATTTTGTAAGTCATAAATAATTAATTATAATTAATTAATTAATTTAAAAGAATATTTATTTCCCTAAAATGTATTCATAAATTATTGAATCAATGTATTATAGTTTTTATATAATTTTAAAAGACCCTACATAATTTTTGAAAGCACTATAAAATCAGTTTTAATCTTAAAAACTGTTTTTAAGTAAATTATGATTTTAATTAAATATTAAATTAATAACATTTATAAAATTATTTTTGAAAAATGGACTTCATTTTTGGATTCTAAATGTTGAAAAATGGTTGGGGTAAATTTTTGGGGTTTTTCTGAGATACTTGAATTTTTGATGAATAGTGAAATACCGTAATTTACAAAATAAGCTAAATAAGCTAATTATAGGGTCATGTGTGATGTTATGCTGATATAAGCTCACTTGGTTCGGGATTACATTATAAAATTACTATTCTTGGTCGTTCAAGAATCACTATTCCTTATCTTGTGGGGAAATAATAAACTAATGAATTTTATATTAAGGAAACCCCTCTCCCCTCCACTATAAAATCCACCATTCACACCCTCATTTCCTCACACCTCTCAAGCTCCAAGACTTCTCTAAACTCTACCAAAACACCTTCCCTAGAACCTACCCCACTTCTAAGATCTTATGGTCTCATCAAAAGACCAATCTTAGGCCCTTAAGGAGGTTCTCAAGAGAAGGATTCAAGAGGTAGTTTCTCTCCCTCTTCTCCTTTAATTTCCTTTCAAGTTCAAGTTCATTTCTTGATATCTCTCCACATATATTAATAAAAATTGTATTGTAACTCCAGTATTAAACATATAATGTAATTTTATTATTCTAATGATATATTATATCATCCAACCCCCTTTCCCTCTTCCTTTTATTTTATTAAAGAGAACGTTGTTTGTGAGGTGTTAATTTATCACCTTCAAGAACGACATGCTTTATTCTTCCATTTCTACCTTCAGATCTGGTCATGAAACCATTTTTATGGTTGAACCAGAATATTTTATATTTTTTATTTCCTATTTAAATTTCTGTAAATAACCTATGGCCATATTACTAAGTGATAAGTTAAAACAAGTTCATTGTGATAAAAAAACCACCCAAATTTACCCAAATAACCATCATTTAATTCTTATATAATGATTCATCCACATTGATATAATATAATTCATTATACGATCATTTAAACTCCTTTAATATCATTAATGACATGTAATATCATTTCTGTATGTTTACCCATGTTCTACCTGAACTTCAATTTATGAATACAAGTGAACAACCCAAGAAAAACCATAAAAACGAACATCCCCGAACAATGTTTTTAAACTCTATAAGTCACCCAAAGGAACATAAAATGACATAATGAAACCAGAATTAACCCTATTAATGTAAAAATGGTTCTGGATTTATAATTAATGAATATAATATCATTATACAGGACATTAAAGAGAAGGAAGCATTCAGGTACAAGGTAAGGGGAAATTCTCGAACCCAACTTTATCCTTCGGGTTCTACCTCTTTCACTCAATTTTTGATATGGTCACTCCTTAAAGATCATTTTTTCATCATTGTATTTCATTTTTTGGGATATAAATGTTTTCTAATGAAGTTTATGTCAATCCAAATGTTTTATGAAAGAACTCTTCTCTTAAGAACTCAACTTTTACCTCTCATTCAAGGTTGATGGTTCTTGTATCAAGTATGTTGTTCCCTATTTATTTTGGGAACCCAAAGTTTATGAATGTGTTATTATGAGATAAAACCCATTACTTTTCATGGGTTAGTTATGTTCATTTATATTATATGTTCATTGTGGCATGCATGATAAATGATAATGTTATGATGTGACGGGTGCGCCCGGAATTATATTGTGCAATATGAATGTTTAAATGTGACAGGTGCACCCGAAATTATATAGTGCTCCAATGCATTGGGTAAAGTGATGAATCTCATGAGTAAATGTGAAATTATGTGTGAACAAGATTCTATCCTGGTTCACAAGTATGTGTGGTAGTTAACCACTAAGACATGATGTTTCATTTTTATAATTTTCCACATTTCAAGTCTTTTATTTATGCTCCTCTCATGTTCATGATCTTTTGCCTATGTTATGATTATGCTCACCCTATGATATATTGTTCTTATCTATCCTCTTATTGGGATTCTAGATCACCCCTTTTGATGTATATCCTCAGGTGGCTACATGTACTAAGGAGAGGACAAGTGCCAATAAGAAGCCAGAGAAGAAGAAATTAAATAAATGTTTATGCTAGATGTTTTATTGGTTATGTGTGGTCCTAGTTTTCCCAAGACACTAAGCCTTTGGATCCTCTTTGTGTAATACTATTATGTTTTTTATCTTTGAAATGATGTAATAGTAATGTAAGAAAAGTCCAGGTTGTTATAGTAAGCTCGATGAGTCTTCATGGAACTAAAATACCCAGCCTGGATGGAGGGTTATTCATGGAACATGTCATTGGGGAATGTCACTACCTATCCATACTAGAGGGTAAGCCCAGAACTATCATCAAGAAACACCAATGCCTATCCTAGTTGGAAGGTAAGCCCAAAAATTTCATTAGGGGACACCAATTCCTAGACTATCTAGAGAGTAACTTAGAAAGATAATCAGGGAATGCCACTTCCTAGTCCTACAAGAAGGTAAGCCCAGTAATATCTTCAGGTAATTCCACTACCCAAACCCACTGGAGTATTACACCAGGGATGCTCAGGTAATTATTTATGATTTCATCCATCATCGGGTGTTTCCTCAGTGTGTTCCAAACCTGGATCATTTCCCATAATACTTATAAATATATTTATAATGGAACTATCACATTATACATTTAAAAAACAAGTAGTATAGTCTACTCTTGGGTCAAAATCTATGTTCAAACAAAGGTGATATAGAAGTTTGAAGTTCTATTAGAAGAGCTCAAGGAGAACACAGTGTGTGAGGGGACCCACATGGCCTGTGGTCCTGCTCCACAACCTAGCCATATCCCTGTAATGTACAAGGATTTACCCCATGTAGTAGAACACACCATGTAGGTGGACTACATGCTGTGTACTAACTAACCGGGACTAGGGCAATGTCCTGTGGCCGTGTCTGTGTACTCAACACATGGCGTGTGCTTGTCCATGGGATCCATCACATGGCTTACCCACATGGATAGGTGGTACATAGTGTTTCAACATAAGTACAAACCATACCATCCTTATGGGTTTCAAAAACCCTAGCACTGCCGCTAAGGGAGGCTACACATCGTGTGTTCTTAGTTTTACATAGAGTGTAGTTAGGATCATTCTAAAAATTTAAGATTTGTAGATCTGGTCTCCACATGTCGAATCAGGTATAATATCCTTATACCCCACCATGATTCCTCTAGAAAACATCAGATCTTACTGTGAATCATGATTATGTGCTGCTACTCACCATAAATTGCCTCATTTTATAAGTAATGGTTTCACCACACATTCTACCCACAACTATGGTTTTATCCTTTGATATATTAATGAATGATCACCAGATTGGTTATCCCTAAACCATGATAATTATAGATTTTTTCTTCCCTCACAAAACTGTCACCATTTCATTGATCCGCTATGAATTCGAGTACCAAATTGATCTTGGGTCACCTGAAAACTGTTGAAATGGGAACCGCAGGATTCCATCGGTGAAGAACACAAAGAACATGGGAGAAAATTAGCAAGAAAAAATATTTAGAAAATCACCGACTAAGATTCTTGGTCAGCGATTGAGAACAGGACACCAAGTTAGATAACCATTTATAAAACCATAAATAAATCCAATATAAGGGCCCATGCAAAGGCAAAATAGGGAAAAAATTATTGGAAGAATAATGATCCACTCAAAAATTTAATCCAAGGTGTAAAAATGACCAAAGATGAGTCCTACCTATATTTTGGACCGATTTTTGTTGAATAACACATTCACTAATGAATTATAGAGGAGCCACTATGTTCATTGTGCTTTGATTCTACTTGGTCTAGAGGTTCGATGTCATTATCCTATGGGAGAAGGAGAGGATCTCTTGTCGGCAGATTCTAGAAATTATTAGCAAACTCTGGAATCATCCACCATGATGATACTTTTATAACTATTTTAGTTTAGGTTAAAAATGTATTAATTAATTAATTAAATATTTAATTAATAAATTCTCTTAAATGCACCCCCAACAAGTGAGGAGTTAGAACGTCCTGTGCCGACTCATTTTGTGTCGTGCCTGTGGTAAACATTGCATTTCAGACCCAACCATGGTCTCATATTTTTGATCCTATCAACTTTTTAAGAGATATCCCATTTTATTTAATTTAACCATGAATTAAATATAAAATATATTTAATATTTTTATAAAATTAACCCCAGGAACATCCGGCCTCAGAATATACCACTATATTAATGCCAATCACTAGAAATATATTTAAAAACATTTCAATGTCTTAAATGAAAAAAACCGATCCTCTACATGGATTTTATGTTAGTTTTATAGAATAAATATCTTGTCATATAAATAATATATATTCTTTAAATTTATCCTATGTTAAATTCTAAGTAAAGTGTTAGTGATTAACGTATCACACCCGGTTATGAGGCAGTAGTCCTCAAAGGCCTTTGGGCCACAGGGCCCTTCGGGTCACGTAGACCATGGATTAGCCCAGTTCACACAGAACAGGCCCCAGAAGAGGATCAGAGAAATAGGAGTAGTAGCCACCAGATGTAGAGCTAACTAGATTGGAAGAATGAGAGGGTAAGGCAGCCGCCATCAGGACCAGGCACCGTGAATCTTTGTATGGGGTATTGCTAGCCGATCAACAATGCAAGGTGGGGAGCTAAGGATATCAATGATTCAAGACCCCGGGGAGGGGCAGTTCTAGTGGGCTGGGCCTACGGGTCATGTAATGGGAATGGTATGCCTCTGGGTCTTTGGGTCATGTATTTTGGGTTATTTCGGGCCTTTTACGTTGGGCCTACAGGTCATGTACGGGTTCCCCTTCAACCCTTAAAACGGGGGATTATCTATAATAAAATAAAAAGAAGGCCTTCGGGCCATTCAGGATATGAACAACGTTATCTTTTATTAAAATGATGATAAGGTAAAAAATTATATGAAATATTTATTTTCTAGAATAATTAATCTTTAATTAATATCATATATAAACATCACATTAATCCTTATTAACTTCCATGTATGGTTTAAGTGAAAAACAAATCACATCACTTCGCGAGGGGTAGTCCACCGTACACACGAATGATGTTTTCACATTCTCTTCAGAATGAATAGTAATAAGGTATATATTATATTATAATTACAGATGGATAATTATATCAGAAATATTGTATATAATAATTATACACATTATTATATCCATCAGTGAGAAGGAGTGATGAATTTTTTTTACGTCTCTCTGTGAGGAGGTAGTCCACCATACACATGATAAATGGTTTCATTTCTAATTTTAGGGAGGAGGAGTTGGTTATAGGTAACTAATATAAAATTAAAAAATATATGTATTTTAAAAAATTTTAGTTTATTAAATCTTCATGTTTTAATAATATTTGATCTAGGTTTAAGAATAAATAATGTAAAACACTTGGTTAGGATTTTACCTCTTCTTTATGAAACATCTTTTTAGTTTTCACTAAAATTCTTCCTAGGTTGTCTCTCAGACCAAAAAAATTATTATAAGATAGTGGAGGGAATTAATTAAGTGAATTTTTTTTATTATTTTCCAATCCAATTGGGTTTCAAAGTGTGGAATGGAGAGGTTAGTGGGTGGCATTTTATAAGTTGGGGGGAACACAATTAGAATTTTTTAAAATAAAGAGTTCCACCCTCCTTGTTTTCATGAAAAAGGATCCAAAATGGACCATTCTATTAAATTAGAATATATAAGGTCTGAATATTAATATCAAATAGGAATTAAAGATGTTTTGGGTCACTTTTAACCTTTTTATTTTTATTCTAACCCCCAGTAAACATGTTTTTACCTTAACCACAGTAAACAATTTTTATTATTTTAAGTATTCATTATAGAAAAATATTAAGTTGAAAATTTTAGATAATATTAATTATTATGATTCAAAATTTTGAATCCAACTCATATAAGTGTTATAGTTTAGTTTTAAATTAAACTCATAGACATGTTGGAAAAATAGTTTTTCCAAAGAAAAACATTCACAAGATTAAAAAGATTTTATTTGAGAATTAAATATGAAATTTTTTCCAATTAATTAAATTAGAATATAATTTAACTAATGTTACTTTAAAAACAATTTAAAAGATATTTTAACATTTTAACTAATTTAAATTAAAAGGTTATTTTTAATTAAAAATCAGTATTAATCATTATTCATAAAAAAATTAATATTTTCATAAAATTCTCAAAAACTCACCTAAAGATAATTTTTACAAGTATATTTTAAAAAATAATTTTATTTTTTCAAAAAAATTCTAAAATATGAAAAAAATTAATTTTTAATTATTTTCACAAATCATGAGTGAACTGCTTTTAAGAAAAATACAGTTTTTTAGAAAAAAATTCTATTTTTTATGTCAATTAGATCTTATTTTATTTCTACTGAGTAGATAACCATTTATTTTATTTTATCACTATGTAAAAGATATAATTTTTATAGTTTTTTCTTATTAATACCCTCCATATTAATGGCTTGGTTATAATGGTAATATTTGAATAGTAAGATTTTAATAGAGTGTCACATTTCATTTAAACCTAATATTTTATGAATTAAAAGATATATAAGAAAGTAAATTTATTTAAAAAGAATGTTTATCATAATTTAATGGGTTGTTATGTTCCATTTGAGGTTTGGTGTTTCTTGTCATATGTATTGTGGAATTTAATATTCTTATTTTAAACACTTGAGGAGTTACAAACTAAACTTTAAAAAATTTGATTAATTAATTATTCATATTATAAATTATAATTTTACTATTCCATTGAAAATGAAATATTTTTTTGAGTTTTATATAAACTTCATATCATATTTTAGTAATAATAATAATAATATTTTTATGTAACTTGTAATTATATATATTTAATATTTTTAAATAAAATATTTATTTAATGGTTAGTTTTATGTTTTAAATAACACATTATTTTAGTATACCAATTTTATAACACCCCAAAAAAATGTTGGACATAAAAATAATAAATTTTCCTACTCATTTCAACAAGGTTCATCTTTCATTTTGGGTGTCTATCTGATTAGAACATCATAGTTATGTGAGGATTGACATGAAGTTGTGTCAAGATGGGTGACCTCCTTAGATGTTTCTTAGGGTGATTGTGAGTGATGATAAACCACATGGAATGAGACTTTGTTGGATTGTGTAAACAATAATTAGTAAGATATATAATATCCTTACCCTTGAATATGTATTTTTTGTTTTATGTTTTGTAAACAAGTATTTAAAATAATTTATGGAATGAATTTCCTGGGTGTAGGGAACATCCGAAGAAGATTATAGGGGTTTAGGATATGTAAATTTGAAATATAGGGATTATAGAACATGGAATGCGCTATAGTAATGGTTAGTTCGTACTATGAAACATAACCATGTGAATTTATTTAGGGGGGTATGGGTTTTCAATCAGTGTAGGTGGCCAAGGAAAACCTACAATAAAGAGTTTTCTTTGGATAGTGGCCCCCACAAAATTGGATCACGATAATAAAAAACATGTAGAAATACTATGAGCCACATTTAAAAGTGAAAAATTTACCACTCCCCATGACTTTATCATGATTTAACTTGATTTTCACCCTCATTTCATTCCCAGTATTCCAAGGTGCACCATAGGATTCTCTTTATCTTTCAAGGGTAGATCTCCTTAAATTCAAGGCCATATGGAGTGCAGTTTCTTGTGATCCGATTCCCTAAGGAAGTCTATGAGTCTATTTACATTAATTATTTATATTACACACTTTTTTTTATCCCTTATCATTTATATCTCATATGATGTATTTAGAGGGATATTGACTACTTTTGTTTCTATGACCATTTTATTTCTTGAAAAAGTGAGAGGCCAAGAGAGGGGATATATATGAGTAAAAGGATAGTAGTCTCAGATCTATTTATAACTATCTTTATAATTTTTCATTTGAATTTATCATGTTTTATAGTTTCAATATGTTTCAAATCCACCTCCTTGATTATAAAAATATTTTTGTTTGTAAAATTTTGTCAATAATCTTTCACAGATCTCGTTGAGTCCATTAGTGATTATAAGACTGAACCTACAACTACTTATGGGTGTTTCAAATCCTTGGTAATTGTATTTTGGTGTTTTTAATGATGAAATTAGAGGATTATGATCTTAAAATATCTAGGACTATTAGTAGTCATGATAGGATTTAAATAGGAACTACTTGGTAAAACATGGGAATAAAAGTTTTATTATTTGTTAAGAGATGAAATGACTAATAGTTAGAGTGACATGTTTATGATTTTAACTAGTTTTAATGAATATTTGATGATTTTACCATATTAATAAATAGTGAAATGGTTTAATTGTGGAATTGTGACTAATGGTGTCAAGTATGATAAAACATGGTGAGAAAAGAATGTTTATATTGATCATTTTTTTATTTATATTGTGTTTATGAGGAAAATTATATTGAACCCTTGAAATTTATAAATTATAGAATGTTTTAGGATGTTGGAATTATTCTTCACATCCATGGTTTTAGTTTCATGCTGAGGCTCTAGGAACTAGTATTATTTGATGTGATTTAGATGTTATACTGATGCTCAACATCAATGGATTAGGTTATTGACTGATACTCTAGGAACTAGTTCTATACTATATGGTTTTGTATATTACACTAAAGTTATAAATCCATTGATTAGGTTATAGACTTATTATCTAGGAACTATTCATATTCACAAATTTTTTATGTTCTAGAATAATTATCTAGAGAGAAATAATTTTAATATATTGTTAGGTGTTAGGCTCATGCTCTAGGAACCAAACATATCTATACATGGTTTAGGTTCCAGATAGACTGTTTAGGCCCTAAAATAACATAAACACAGTATGGGTACCATGAAAGGATTCTTCTTGGTTCCAATAATCTATCTATATATGAAAAACATACTTTTAAATAATGTACATATCACTATTTTATTTATTACATAGATGATATGATTCAGCAGAATAATGTTTAGTTGGACTTAGTATATCTTTAGAACCCAAGTTCCAAAATCTAAATTTATAACTATTTTTTTAAAAGTGTATTAATATATTACCAAATATATTATTCCATTATATATATTTATAAAATTGTGTTGAGTATATTTATTATATTATACGCCATCAGTGGTGGATTATTGAGGTGTAGTCACACCATGCATAGGCCGCCGTTGGTACCAAATAGGACATCATGGTTGCAGTTCAAGCCTAGAGAAAAGGACTAGAAATATATGGATGATTTGGGAATTTTTGGTATGGAGCATGGAATAGGGGACCAGAATAGGTTTTGAGTCCTATTTTGTGGATTATCAGTTTTCTTTCATTATTTTGGTTCAAATTGTCACACGAGATAATCATGACATGACATGTTTATTTTATTGGATTGTTGGAACATACCCAATTTTTTGAATTTGGTATGTGATGTGTGGTTACATATTAGTGATTTGTAATTTTTTCTATAGTGATGTATTATACTGATAAAGAAGGGAAATTATCCCCACATTCCTCAATATAAATTATTCTCTAGTCGTCAGCCTCTTTCGTAAGGGGAGGCATGCTTGAGGTCATGTGGAACACTGGTTCAACTATTATTTGGAGTGAGCTTGGATGGGTAATTAAAATATGGTATCAAATGAGGTAATTTATTTTTAATTACTATTTTATCAAGTTATATAAGATAATATGATGTTTTGGGGCTTGATAATGACCTCGTGCATGGGAGTAACTGATCTATGTAAAGGGAAAAATCCATGTTTCTGGGGATGGGATTGTTTTTCTGTAGGTTTTCTTGACATAATTAAAATGTTTTTTCACCTTGGGTGATAAAAATGATGAATGATGTTATTGGTTTTTGATATTTTAATCATTGGATTTTACAACATGAGATTTTGTATACACGCATCATTTGAGAACTAATGGGTTATGTGACATGAATCATGTTATGTATAGTAAGAGAATCATGTTATAATCTATTTTTTTAGAAAAAAAATATTGAATTATTGTTTTTAAAATAATTTTATTCTTATTTTTTTGTTATAAATAAATATTGTCTAATAAAGGGGGTTAAACTATCCTAAATTGAATGATATTAAATCTAATTGTATAAATGTATTTAAATTAAAATATTATGAAATATATAATTACTTTTAAATCGAGTTATCTAGTGGACCTAGATAAGGATGGTTTGGTGTAGTGATAGTGTTTCAATTGTTACTTTTGAGATAGTTTATATAGAATATATTGATTATTTATAGTTGTTACTCCTATTATGTGTAACCTTGTAAATTATATGTTATTTTCCATGAAATGAGGGTTTGGTGTTATAGAGGGAATCCTCCATGATGAAATTTTCTGGTAGGGCGATAGGCAGTCACTATGGAGAATGAACCTATGGTAGTAGAACTAGAGTCCCTAGTAGTTTCATATAAGGGGGAAGTAAATAAGTCCCATGATAATTGGATCCCTTTTATTTAGTTTATATTGAGGGATATAGGGTGGTCTATATAGACCATGTTTGATGTGACTAGGGTATTCCAATTGTAATATCCCCGGATATTTTATGGGTATGGGGATCATAAGGCAGCTATGTTATGGATATAATATATCCATATAATCCTATAACACATGATTAATCCTATTATATGGAGGTTTTTGTTGGAATATTATATGTAGTGGGGGAAAAATGCTATGATGGGATATTTAGGTCCAGTTTGAGCAGTTTCACAGAATAACTTGGTAGGACTTTCAAGAGATGTTGTTAAAAAATTTATATGTAGAATAAATTATACATGTATGAGATATAAAATTTATATATTTTACCAAGTGGAATTTATAGTTTTTTTATTATGATACCGCTTCACTAACCCTCAATATTTTTCTTTAATATAGGTAGGATATGAGACGACTAGGTTGAAATGTTTTTATGATGGACCCAAATGTGAGATAAATTCAGAAGTGAATATTATATGAATATAGAACCATTAAAATATGGTAAATAAGGCTATGATTATAGAGGGTAACCTAAAGGTGGCTTATAGTGGTGGGTAGAAATTTTTTGTTGGGTTATATGGTAGTACACCTTGAGGTAGTTGAATGTACCATTATGAGAACTTCCACCAAGATAGTGGAAGGTAGGGAAGCCAAGGGGAGTGGATCAACCACTAAAGGATGTGATATAGTGGAACATTACCAATGTTTTAGGCCTAGTATCATGAATTATTAGTATTATTGACCACCATTAGAGTACCAATAATTTAGTATAATTGGTTACAAATATCAGTTCTTTAGAAAACCTTTTTAGATGTCTAGTTATCGAGGACTTAGGCCGACACAAAGCACCTAGAGGGGATCTACAACTCCATATTATTCTAGCAGCTGGAGTTCATATGTACATAATAGTGAGGGTGTAGGGAATGTTACTAAATAAAAAGAGAAGAAATATGAGCATAGTAGTGAAGTAAAAAAGTATTATATAGGATCTCATGGTAGAGGGGAAGGTTAGTTACATGCAGTTCACAATGCTCCCACTAATAATAAGATTGATCTATCGACTCCTATAGGAAAAATTTATGTTGGTTATTTTCTTTATAATACATTATTGGATATATAGGATTCACAATCATTTATACCTTTCTATTTTATGAATAGTTTGGTTTTGGTAGTTGGAATCTTGTATGGGGTTATGTTATTTGACATGCCATTAAGGGGTGACATTAGAGGGTATCCATCATTTATAGATTCATGAATTGATATTGGTGGTTTCCAATTCCTTTGGGATTTATCATGTTTGATATATCATGATTTTACTTGATTATGGGAATAGACTGGTTATCCATGTACAATGATCACATTGAATGTTTCCATAAGAGGGTGAATTTCACATCTCATGAGGGTAAAACTATGTTAACCATGGGGAATGAGAAATCCAAGAATACTGTAGTGGGTGTGTTCATCATTAGATGGTTGAGTTCATATCTCATATTACAAGTCTTATGATAAACAATCTGGGAGTGTATTAGGATGTTTTCAATCATATAGTGGATCATTTTTATGTTGTGTTTCCTAAGTTGATTTCATGGTTGTCACATGAGAGTGCGATTGAGTTTACAATTGAGTAGGTTCTTGGGGTTGAGATAGATTCTATTCATCCATATAGAATAAAACCAATGGATATTCAAATTCAAAAAAATAATTTTGATTAATTGATATCTAAAGGGATAATTTGGATGATTATATCATCATATAATTATCTGGTTCTATTTTACATTAAATAGGAAGGAACCCTGCACTTATATATTGATTATTGGAAGATGAACCAAATTGAAATTATGATATTGTATCCTCTTATGTGTATTTATGATTACATCAACTAGATAAGGGGTTACTATTTATTCTATAACATTGATTTATGATCACGGTACCATAAATTGATGGTGATACCATATGATATACCATAGAATGCATATAGAAGTAGGTACAATTTGTATGTGTTTGTTGTGATTCCGGGATGATAAACTCCCCTTATATATTGATAGAATTGATGAGAAAAATATTACATCTATATTTTATCTCTTTTTCATTCCATAATCTAATTGGAATGATGTTAGAATAGATTTTATAGTTGGTTTACCCAATAATCCTTAAAAGACTGATTTTATATGGGATAATCTGGATAGATTGGAAAAGGTATCCCATTATAAACCAATTCAAGAGACCTTCACTTTTGATGAGTTTTATAACCTATATGTTCAATAGATAGTGTGTTTTAATGACATTCTATAGATTATTTTTATAGATAAATATCCCCATTTTACATCACTCTTTTGGAAATTCTTGTAGAAGGTGTTGACACATAAAGTTTTATTGAGTAATACTTTACACCCACAAATATATGGGACATCTAAGAGGACTATTAGGGTGTTATAAGAAATAATATGTTCTTGTTTCCTATATTTTATTATAATTATATAGAAACACCTAGCTCTCACTTAGTTCACCTATAACAACACCTACCAGGAGACAATTTATATGGAACCATACTAGGAAGTATAATGTAGGAAATGAAGATCACATTTTTGTTAGATAGAAGTGGGATAATCAAAATTTATGGGGATGCGTATTTTATATGAAATGATGGAACCCATCCAGTTGATCTAAAAAATTATGGTTATTAACCAAATTAGACATATGTTATACATCAATTAGCACTATCGACCTCTAGAGTTTATAGTGGGTGAAAATATATTCCTTCATGTATCCAAAACACTAATTCACTATTAAATTTCACTAATGGTTATGTCAGAGGCTAGGTAAGATGGGTTGTTCAAGATTGTTGATAGGATCAGTCCATTAACCGATTGATTGGATATTCCATGGTTCAATAATTCTATATAGAGTGTGTTTCCTATTTTGTATCTTCGAAAATATCACCCCAACCCTCTCATTTGATTTATGTTGACTATGTTGATCTTAATGTCGATGCATGATTTAAGGAGAAACAAATTCATATTATGGACTGTAGTGATAATTTTTTTTACCATTTCTTTAATTATAGTGTTGTGGAAGCACATAAACATTCATGGAAAATATGAGAGAGGTAAGTTAACATGAGGGTGTAGTGGTGTGAGATTTTTACCTTGGATACTTATTAAATATAGGGAGTGAAACTAGAGGATGATTTGTTATATGGGGGTAGGTTATAAGATCCTGATCCTGATAGAGGTACATTTATTTTTAATGTTGGACATGTTATATTAAAAATATTTTATTAAATGAATTTTCTTTGATAAGGGAATCTCTTGGGAGCCTTCTAGGGGATTGGGACTTGGATATTTAGAAAAAGGGGGTAACATCAGATGGAACATAGCTAGCTCATGGTTATAGAAAAATGTACACCATAACCATGTGAATCAATTGAGGGGGAGCATTTTTTAAACCAAGTGTGTGGCCCAATAAAACCTATGAATAAGGGTTTTATTTAGGTAATGGTTCTCACATAGTTGTCACACAGTTTGACAATCCATGTAGTCAAACCATGAAACTCAATAAAAATTGTTATATTTACCACTCTTTCTAGCAATATTATTAATAATTCAACTGATTTTCACCCCAATACCACTACTAGAATCCAAAGATATACCCTAAGATTATACTATTCTTCAAAGAGTGGATCTAATTAAATTATAGTCCATTTGGAATGTCGTTTATTATGATTAAAATCCCTGGGTAAGTATATGATTATATTTCATTTCATTATTTTGATGTTTCATTGCTTGGTTTTCCCTTGTCATTTATATATCATACGACCTATTTTTTTGGGATTTTTTATAATTTTTTTTCATTAATATATCTTTCATCCAAGGTCGGGGTTAGGTGAGTTGATATCTATGATCATAAGGTATTTTTTTAAGATATATTCCCCATATTTTTGATAATTTTTCATGTGTATGTAGTATATGCGATTGAACCAATGTGTTGTACATTTCCCCCCTTGATTAAAAAATAATTTGGTTCTTAAAATGATGTCTTGAACCTTTTATGGACCCCCCATGCGAGTTAGTGATTTTATAACCAAACCTATGGCCTCCAATTGGGTGTGTGAAATCCTTAAAATGAGGACTTCCTCCTTAGAAACTGGTCCCAAAAGATATGGATCTTACTTGGTGAGTTCTATGGTTTCGTCTCTACAACTTCATCCACAGATGATTTTATACATCAATGGTTTAATATCTCTAGTAATAATATGCATGAGGAGAGGGAATACTCTATCCTTCTCATGGTGGGCTGTTAGATCCTATAGGAGGCAAGGAATCAGTACCAACACAAGTCCCCCTCTAAATCAGTTATTATGGTTAGAACGAGGTCCTTAGTTGTGGATCTTGTAGGGATTCTAGACAAATGGGAGAAATTACCCTCACTCAGGGTCTTTATGGATAGAAGGTACCTACCTACTTCATCCGAACCACTTCTAGTGGTCCAATGAGTTAGGTGGAACCCCCCGCCTCATGATATTAAATTTAATATTGATGGATCTTGTTCTCAAGGTCTCATTTGGGGTGTAGGTATTGTTCATGACTTGAGGGGATCCGTTTTACTCACCTTTTTCTGCTTCTATGTTACTCGTGACTCTATCAGGGAAGAGGTAGAGGCCATGTGTAATGGTCTTGACTTGTTCCATTATAACAATATCTCCTTGTATTCAGTGTATATGAAATCAAATATTATTTGAAATTATCTAACAGGACTCTCTTCTACACCATGGAAGATTAGGTACTTGATTCAAAAATTCAATTTCCTCCTTCCTTATTAATTTGAGATTTCCCCCATTCGGTATGATTAGAACTACTTGGATGAATTTCTGGCATCTAAGGCCTCCCATGAGGTCCCCTTTAGGGTGTTTAATAGCATATAATCTCTTCCCCCCGAGGTGGTGATATTTCCATGGGGGATGCTCTGGGACTCCACTTCTATATCCCCCTTGATTATTTTGTGCCCATACTCTCCCCACTTTTAATAAAATATATGATATTTTTTTGTATATTAAATGAAAAAATAAGTGTTTTATAAGAATATCCCAGTTTGGATTATTGGTAGTATTTATATAAAGAAAAATTGGAATAATTTTTATAAATTTCTAATAAATTTTTTATTACCTATTAAGAGGATGAATTATGTATTGGATGATGTGGAACATTTATTTCATTAAATGATTTTAAATAAAATATAACTATTATACCATATGAATAAATTAATAATTAGTTTAATTATGGATTTTTATTTAAATGTGTTGAGAATGAAATACCTTTGTGAATAATTAATGTTTAAATAGAGACTTTGTGTCTTCTAAATTTTTTCAAAGGGTAAAATATATTGAACTTAGAAAATTATTAAAATATTTATCAGTTTAGTATATCATATTAATGCTATAAATTTATTTCTTAGGTTTCATATTTATGCTCTAAGAACCAGTAGTATTCTATATGGTTTAAGATGATGGAATGATGCTCTCCATCCATGGTTTAGGTTTTAGAATAACACTCACTTAACCTATAGTAATATTTAAAATTTTGGATGTTAGGATAACACTCAATATACATGGTTTAGGTTTCATATTAATGGTTTTTGAACCAATATTATTTATTCATAGTTTTCATTTTAAACTGAATCTATACGCTCTAATAGTATTAAATCATGGTTAGGATTTGGGATGATACCATAGGAACCAATGATATCTATACATGGTTTAGGTGTTTTAATGATACTTTAGAAACTAATAGTACATTATCATGGTATGAGTTCCATGGAATGATTATTTTAGTTACAAATAATTAAAAAAATTAACAAAACCTCTTATTTTAAGAAAAATAAATATCACCCTTTTATATATGGATCAAACAACTAGATTTGTTTGAAACAGGCTTGGTTTTCTTGGGTTCTAATTTTGAACCTGAGGGATAAAATGAAAATTAATAACTAATATTTTAAAATGTGAGTTCATTTATTGTCTTTTCTATTATTCCAATGTACATTTTAATAAACCATTACTTAGACTTTTTATTACTTTAGAAATCATTGGTGGTGGAAAATTGAGTTTTACTCACACTCATATCGGGCCACCATTGGTACCTGATCAGACTTCATTATTTAAGGTTAGAAAATGGAAATGAACTGGTGGTAGATGGATGATTTGGGAAATAATGGGGTGTATCTTTGATCATAGGATTGGTCTAGGTGTCAACACTCAATTTGGGGATTGTTAATATGTGTATTATTTTTGGTTTCCTATTGTCACATGAGGGTATCATGACATGACATGTTTATTTCTTCGGGTTGTTAAAAAATAACCATTTTTTGGAATCTGGTATATAACTTGTGTTTACCTACTGGTTATTAATTTTAATTATTTCCATTTTTGTTATTATTTGAAAAAAGGGTATAGTATCCCTAAATTCTTCAATATACCCTCACTACTAGTCAGAAACCTATGTCATAAGGGTAATCACACTTGAGGATATATGAAGAAATGGTTTCAGAACTACTTGGAGTGAGTGGAGCTAGGATGTTATGTGATAAGTGACCATGGTTGTTAAAATCACGAGGTGTGTTGCGAAATAAACCAAGGTATTAGTGTGGAGACACATTGTGTCATAAGACTTGGTTCATGGATCGAGGAGGTTCAGTCCTAATAAATAGTAGAAGATCCAATAACCATCCATAATTATAGTGTCACTACATGGGTTTGAGGATTAGGGTCCACAAAAAGTGTATTGTGGTGTGATGAGAAGAAATCCATAGTATTACCGAATACTATTGGACTCAGATGACCTAGTTCATGGCCATTGGAGGTCTGGTCTGTACACATTGGTTGTATATCCAATGACCATATCTATAATGAACATATTTTCCATGACCATATTTGTAAAAACCATATTTAATTCTAATATATATTATTTCTAAACTTATTCCCTTCACACTTCTCATTCACATAGTTATAATTTTAGATATGAAGATATTTTTTATCTATTCATGATGTTTCTTCTCATTACTAGGTTTCTTTTTCTTTTGGTTATCCTCAAAGGTTGAGATCATCCGAGAGATATACTAGAGTTAAAGTGTTTATTTTTTAATGTATTTACTATATTTAATTTATGACATTTTAATAAATGATAATTTCAATGGTGATTAATAATCTATGGTGTGTAATATTTAGTTTCATGATCTTTTATTGTAATTTTTTATTATGAATGAAAAAACTATTTTTGGTTTAATTTCTAGATTGAATGAAATATTTCCTAGTTTATTTAAATTTCTTGAACTTAGAGAAATATATTTAGATTTATAAAAATATTTATTTTAAAGAGACTATATTTTTTTTCTAAAAAATCATGGAATTACATTCACTTCAATTAAATAAATTTCATCCTCATGATTTAAACTATTATCTAAAAATTAAGATATATAAAGTCATTATATATATATGGGACTCGATATATAATTTTAATAGTTATATAGACATTAAACACTTAGGAATCACATCATTACCCATAGAATAAGATTATCCCCAATATTTAGTTTTTCACTAACTGTTTATTCTGGGAGTCTATAGTTATTTTGTATTGAGACTCACATTATATAATTTCCTTCTAAAGGGTGTTCATAATCATCCATTCATAGAATATCATACATTGATATAAAATTTTATCTCCTTATTTAGAATAATTTTTCCTCTAAGTTGAGGTAACTAATCCATCACTTAAGTCTTGTTAAATTTATATAATTTAAGGATAATATGATTTCCACAAGGCACATTCCTATAAACAAAAACATTGAATACAATAATCAAACTGATAGAATATTTATTCAATAATAAATTCATTATGGTGTGAATTTAATGAACTTATATAGCTACTTTGATATACTAGACTTCTTAGGATCAATTTCAAAAAACACATATAAAACTACAGATTGAAGGGTACATGTACCTTAAATATTCAGATCTACTTATGGATTTGTGATTACATGTCAATTATATATCCCTCTTGGTCTTGGAGGATAGAGATTCTTGTCAACGTGGTTATACATTATATTAGGTATTTGACTTGGATAATTCCCAAGTTTTCCATACATATGGAATTATACCATTAGTTGTGTTTTTTGGATGCATGTTCTCCACTCTGAACATGCTAACCAACCAATTTATTCTTCTATGGGAGTTTAATGCTCAATGGAAACCTCTAATATAAGTAATGTTTAACGTCCCTAACATGGTGCTCCCCCATGCGATCGAGTCGATTGACTATGTGACCTCAGGAATTCCTTCCTATATTCCAAAGGCTTTTGATTAGAAGTGAGGGTCAAAAGAATATAATGGTTGGACTAGATCATGTGGTAAATATTTTCAATGAAAGTAGAAGATATTAACAAAGTAACAGAAATAGTAGAAACAATATGAATAAATATCAAAAAAAAAAGATAAAAAAATACCAACTGAATAAATCCAAATAATAAAATAATAATGTAGTGACAATCTGAATGAAACTAAATGAAATGATAAAATTCATATAGATAGTGGAATAAGAGGAATAAAATAATGAATCCAAAACCCCATTCCCAAACTCCATGTTGGTCTCATCTCTAAGCTCAAACCCATCTAGTAAGACACAAATTAATAATAGGGTCCCTTTCCCTTGTCTAACCCTATATCTATTAAAATATTTTTGGGTACCAAATGGAGGCCCATTAAAGCTATAAGTACAATTTAATATGTTGACTCAAAGATTTCTCAAAAAATCATGTCTAAAAAATATAGTTCTTTCAATATAGTAAAAAATAGGCTATTAATTTAATAAATTCATATTTCACATGAAAAAAACTAGCTGACCCACATGATTTAGGTTAATACCTCAGGCTAGCCAAACCTACTTTGGTACCCTTCTAGGTATCTGTGGATAAGGGTGGATCCTCCTGTATTAGGAAAAATCACTCAACTGGTGGTAGATTCTACCACTAAAAATGAATTCATAGACATCAATTCACAATTGGCCTCCACATGTAGGATATCTAGAATATCACCCTTGGGCATTAAGTGATTGTTCATATAGTTTTTAGAAATCTGATATAATCATATATTTTCCCTCAGGCATCATGTACCTATGCACCTTTTCCTCAGGAAGTATGGAAACATGAACCAATCCCTAAGGCATGAACTTAAATCCTATGTCATATCCATACTACTTAACATGAAATTATGTATCCCACACTCAAGTATCAACCACCTCGATGTCATGTAAGCTCAAAAGATAATAAAACAGAATAAAAAATACAATAACACACAAACAAATATATCATCATAATACACAATGATCACTTTTTCATATTATCATTTATCTAACATAATATATTTCATTAATCCAGGTTCCTAATTATCATCATAATTATATCAAACCTATTTTATTTTTCATGTAACTATAAGGTCATTAACACATTAATTAACCCAATTAAGACAAAGTGATTATACCATATGTAATCATAAAATATACATGTTATGAAAATTTATATGATTTATCCCAAAATCAATCAATTTTTCAAAATTATTATAGGACACTAATATCAAAATTACCAGGTCTCAATAAGGTCCATGTATAGTACACCAATTTGGGGGCCACAAGTCCCAGTTTTCACACCTATGCGCCCAATGGGATCCAATAGATATTCTGAAAAGAAAGATTATAACATAAAATCTATTATCAAATTTATTTGGTTTCATGTGTTCTATGATGGTGGGAACACACACATTTCACATATGAAGGATAATTAAACCTGGACAAAGGGATAAGTTTTAGACCACCACCTTGAAAGAAGAGAAGATGATGAAAAAATCCCATGTATGTGATATTGATTTGATTATACCATACTTAACAATCTAGTTTTAGATATATAAGATCCAACATGGGTTCACTTGTGGATTAAATAGGACTCTTATATGTTATCCATGGAAGGTCTTCAGTGACGAGGGAGGTCTGCATTAGCAAAACCTGATGTTGGAGGGGGGTTTAAAAAGATAGGGCATGATTTTTTCACGATGTGCATTATGTTCACATAATGTATGTGTTGATCATTTCTTACCAATTTAGGATGTAAAATGTTTATAAAAACATTAAATTAATATTTCACATGCTCTAATATTTTCATTAAATGATTTAATTTTCAAGGTTTATTTACAGGATGTTTAAATTTTATTTGGTGTTAGAATTTAAATAGTATGTAAGTTTTTATAGGGAATGTTAAATTTATAGTGTGTATGAAATTTAAATGGTGTGTAAAATTTATAGGGTGTGTAAATATTATATTATTTGAATTAATTCAGTCTATGAGTTAAATTAATAGGGTCTTCCAAAATAAATTAACATAGTTAATTAACTTCGTTAAGTGAATTAGCTTCACAAAGTAATTTTTTTCTTCAACAAGAAAAAAACTCTTATTCTTTCTACACCCCTATAACTCTTAACCCTTAATAGATTAAGGATTGAAAAAATGAGTTCTAAATGAAAGTAAACCCAAATCAAAGTGATTTATCCAAAAAATTAAATAAATACGTACTTAGAAAATGATGGGATTTTACAACCTCCCCACCATATAACAGTTCATCCCCAAGCGAATCCGTGCATCAATAGGGGAATGAGAAAACAAGGCTAGACACTATTTTGACATAGTAGGCCCCTATTCTAGGTATCATCTTGAACATGATCATGCTTCCACAATACTCATACTAGAGGCATAGTCTTCCCCCAAATAATATTATCACTTCGGTCCACTATACAGATCATATGATCCACAAAGGACGCATAAAAATACATCATGATGTCATCAACATATATCATGTTATAAGGGTAAGAATGACATATCTAAAGATATTACACATGAAACACGTCATGAAAGGTTCTATAGTACTATGGAAGGTCCAAATGATATTCCAATAGACCGACCCTTTCCATTCTCTTGAAAGGCCCAAAAATTCTTGGTTCTAGCTTCCATTATTTTATAAAATGGTGTTTCATTATCCTAGAGGATACCCAAATAAAAATAATGATAACCAAACTCAAACTCCCAAGGTCATATTTTATTGTTAGAATATTATTTTTTTGGATCTTTATGGTCATCAACCACTTTCTGATAAACTAATCCTACTCAGTCATCTTCTGCATGAGAATAGGCCCAACAAGAGATGACTAACTTGACTTTAACTATAAAAGAGGGGAATAACATGATATTCCTTGTAATCACTAAAAATGATTCATTTGGATCGATACCTAAAATATTTTATTATAAGTTAATCCACATGTTCCAAATACTACTCCCATGAACCATCGAAATCCAAAATACAGGCTTATAACATATCCTCTAGAATCTAAATAGTCTACATAGATTAATTGTCAGTTTGAGGATGGTAGGATATACTCAAAAGAACCTGGGATCCCAAGGCCCTCTGTAGACCCTTCCAAAACCAATTAGTGAAATGAGGTTCTCGATAATAAATAATTCTCCCTGGAACATTGTGAAACCGAACTATATTACACATGTAAAGACTAGCCAAACCATCAATGGTGAAGGTATCCCAGATAGAAAAGAACCGGGCTACCTTAGTTATTCAATCCACAATCACCCATACATCATAATTATTACAAGGTGTCATGTGTAATCCTATCAAAAAATCCATAGTGACATAGTCCCACTTCCACTCCTAAATGGGAAGAGACTTCAACAACCTAGAATCCTCTAATGCTCATCCTTCACCTGCTAAGAGGTGAAACATCATACCATGATGATTGTTATCTCATTATTCATCCTTGGATACTAGCACTGTATACATAGGTCATGATATAGATTTTTCAAACTAGGATGTACCATACTTCAAGAAGTATGGAACTCTCTCATCATATCCTTGTGAAAAACCATAGGAACCCATACTCAACCAAAAAAATAGATGAACATCACTACCACCCAGAGACCATCCTATTGGTGGGTTCCCACTATATATGATATACCTCTGAGCTATGTCACTTTGACCTCATGACTATTCTATATTTATCTGGTCAAGATACATTGGCTTAAAAAATATTGAAGTCAGAGCTACTCATCCCTGGGAATTTTGAACATCAAGATGCATATATGAAAAGTGTTCCATCAACCCCCACTCATCCCAATATTCCCTCTCTTCTACCATCTTATTATTATTACAATTCTAGGAATTAATAAGGGTGTTAATCTTTATCAATGTTTAAGAAAGTTCAAAGTCTATAGACTACAGATACTAAACCCACTTCCTCTTATAAAGGTTTTTTTTTCTTGATGATAAAATATGTACTTGTGGATCTTGTGGTCTCTGTATACCACAATCCTCTTGCCCAAAAGATAGTGTCTCTAACATTTCTGGTCATGTACCACTACAAATAACCCCATATCATGATTTGGACAATTATCTCATGTGGTATCAACTATCTCTAGCCATAAGAAACAACTTTATCATCCTACATCATAACTACTCTAAGTCTAACACCAGATGAATCAAAATACATGATATATGCCTTAACTATAACATGTAAGGTGAGGATAGGTGCTGAATTTTTCTTTCCCTTCATCTCTTGGAAAGATCTATTATAGGATTTTGACCAAATAATGTTCTTCCCTTTCTTGGTGATCCCAGACATCAATTTTTACAAATTGGAGAAGTTCAGGATGAAGCACTAGTAATAACTTACTAGACCATGAAAAAATTGAATCCCAAAGACATTATTAGGTCTATTCCAAGACACCATGGAATAAACCTTCTCTGGATCCACTGAAACTCCATCCTCAGAGATTACATGAACCCAAAAGTGCACTCTATCTATCTAGAAACAACATTTGGATGGATTGGTGTAAAGAAGATTCTCCATATGTGTACTTATGGAGATGTCAAGATGTTGGTCATGAACATTTTCTAATGATGTTGAAAATAACTACCACAAACCAATCTAAGAAAGGATGGAAGATACAATTCATCAAGGATATGAATAATTCCAGAGCATTCATCAAACCTAATGATGTCACTATGAACTTATATAATTCATACCATATCCTAATAGAATTTCAGTGTATGTCTGATGGTCTCACCCTCAACTGATGGAACCATGAACTCAAGTCAATCCAAGATAAAATCTTGGAAACTATTAGCTAATCGAAAGGATAGTTTATGTCTGGAAGGGGTTACCAATTCTTTATTTTTATATGGTTTAATATATGATAGTCCGTACATAAGTGAAAAGTCCCATAATAATTATTAGAGAAAAGAACCGTATAACCCCAAGTTAATGTACTAGTCCATATGAAACCCTTGGATTTATGATCATCCAACTGAAATTTCAATTCATGAAGATCTTCTAATTCTATCCTTTAAGGTGGGATAAGAATTGGATCTCCTCCTATCACTAATATGATTGTGAGATTAGTCTCCAAATCAGGTGGTAATCTATAAAACAATTCATAAAAGATATCTAGAAAATGGTCCACCGCTGGAGGAAATGTATACTTCTACATTCCACCATATTTCAAAATAAGGATTGATATCTGAGTCATGAGACAATCCATTCTGCACTAAATTGTTCCTACAAGACAATCCTAAATATCCTACTAACCCTAGTGATTATAGTTTCCCCTATCTAGATATAGAAAGGTAAATCTTCTCTGATAATAGTAGATATGATATTAGTATAAAAATTTACAATCCATACAAATAATCAAATCGAATCTTTTCATTTCAAGTACTCAAAGTTCCCAATGTAACAAATAGACACCAATTTCAAGAGAACACTCCTTGCACCACCAGATACCCCCAGGACACACTCTCAATGGTTTTTATGGCCATGGACCCATTTATTCTTTACTTAGGTATAACCAAACCAAATTAAGAAAGAGAATATAGGAAGGAATGTGATTCTCCTATATAAAAAAACATAGTATAAGGTAGAAAATACAAGAAGAGTACCTTTTATGGTATAAGGTTCGACATCCAAACTGATCAAAGCAGACTTTATATCATGATTATGGCTCACCCCTCATCCCTAGGCTCTAGTATGAACCCCTATTCTATTCACTCAAAGTGGTACTATTGGTCTTAAACTCGGGTCCCATGTACCCTTACTCGACCAGAATGAATAGTGGAAATCTAGCTACCAATTTGACGAGGGGTATCTAAGAACATCATATAATCATGTGCCTATATTAATACCAAACCACTGATCTACTATATAAATCTTCTACAAAAATTATGAAGACAATCCAAACATACACATACATGAAAATCCAATATAGGGTGAGGACACTATGGGTTCTTATGGCCAAACCTGCCTCACTGAAAGCACTATACCTAACCATGGTCCTGAGTTGGAAATCCAGTCCCTTGACTTCTTTTCTCACTACTTCCTAGATTATAACAGTTACAAAAATGCTTCATGTTACTAGAATAAGAGTTATTAGATAGATATTTATAAATTATTAGGATAACACTTAGGGCCACTCTCAGATTCCCTTTTATGATGAGATCCTGATTCATCATGTCTCCAAGGATGTTCATGAAAAATACATTTAGTTGTGACCTGATGTCATAGAAAATCCCATCCATAAAATGTATCACCCCAGTATTATCACCACTTATAAGGATAGAGAAAACAACTACAGGTCAGTGAAGCATCTGACATAGTCTATCACTGAAAATCTCTCTAGTGTGGGGTGCATGAACTCATGATCCTTCTCATACTTCATTGTATCTAGATAGAATTAGCTCTAAAACTATTCCTCAAAGTTTTTCTAGTATAAATCCTATTCATATCTACATTTCCCAAGAATGTCCCACTGATTCTTGGTATGTACATGAATAATGTATATAGAAAGATTCACACTCCTATCAATGGGTGTATGGATGTGTTTGAAGGACATTTGGGCTGAATCAATCTAGAACTTGGCTTCTTGGGGCCCTACCTCCATAATGAATATAGGTAAATGCTGTAGCTGGAACTCTCTTATTAGATCAGACATCAAATACATGTTTTGAATTGTCTCATATTACATGGATCGAATAACCCTTATAAAGTTATTGTGAATTCAAAGATCCATATGATTCTTATGTCCTACAGGTTGATCCAACTTATCTATGTTATAATCTTACTAATATCCTCTCTTCTAACACTCAATTCAATGATGAGGAGGAGATTTTTTTTCTAAAAGTCAAAAAAAATATTTAGAACACAGGAAAAAAGAAGAAGATAAACCTCAATAGTTGATAAAAACAAAGAAAAGACAGATCATGAAATCTCTAATCATTGATTAACAAGTGAATTGGCATGAAATAATAGTTCATTTATTCTCTTTTTTCATAATATATAATAGGTATCTCATTTCACAGTTTAAACAGGAAAATATATCACTTGAAATATATATGTACCTATCATGAAAAATTCTTGTAAATATATATATACCTATATGCCTATTCTGATTCATGTATACTCATCTCACTCCATACCGAGCCATGATTATAAATATAAAGAATAAATAAAATATCACAGAACAAGTGAATCACCCAAGGTGAAATAAAATCAACCATAACAGGTGACCATCATAAGCAAAAATCTCATCTCTAGGAACTATGATTTCCCCCCAGACATGGGTCTTCTACTCCCATGAAAAAGATCATTACCAAGTCCTGAAACATACTAATCTTCTTTATACCTTTCAAAAATAGAAAATTAACAAAAAAGAAACCCGAATCCTCAAATACTACTTTGTAACATCCCCGACCTGATGCTCTTGTAAGTGACTGATCAGGTTGGTTATGTCACCTAAGGAATGCCTCCCCATACTCCAGAGGCCGCAGACTAGTAGGGAGGGTCTAAAGAATATAGTGGGGATACTATACCCTCTAGTATATAGTTGCAATGAAGGTGGAAAATAATAATAGAGTAGCATAAATAGTGGAAATAATATGAATAAATAATCATACAACCAAAGCAAAGAAATGTCCAACTGAATAAATATAAATAACAAAATAATAATGTAATGATTAGATGAAAAAAATAAATGACATAAAGAAAGTCTTATAGAAAAAGAAATAAGTAGACTCAGATAATTAAACTAAAACTCCAGTCCCGAATCCCATATCATTCCAATCTCTAATCTCCAACCCATCCAGTAAGTAACAAATCAACAATAGGATCCCCTTCCCTTATACAAAACTATAACCCTGAAATCTGTCTGGGTACTAGACATCATACCATCCAAGGTGAAATTATAAATCAATAGGTAGAAACCACCATGCCTAAATATATTCAGTCTAAAAAATATAGTGAATGAAATATAGAGATAAATAGGGTATAAATTTAATAAATTAATACTATAGATGAAATAATCTTTCAAACCCTTAAGTTATGGGTTAACTCCTATGGTCAGAAAAACCCTCTTTGGAGCCCTGATCTATATCTATGACTATGAGTTGATCCTCCATCATTAGGATGGATCACCGAACTTCTATCAGAGTCTCCCACCAAGAATGGATCACACAGACAACAATTTAGAATTGGACTCTGCCCACTCTCTATCCATAATCTCACCCTCAGGCATCAAGTTTCTTTGTATCTGGTCCTCATACATCCAATATAGCCATATAATCTTCCATCAAGAATCAATTACCAGTGAAACTAGCCCTAAATAAGTACAAAAACATGCACCAAGCCCTTAGACATCAACAAAAATCCTGTTTCATATCTAGAAAAATCAGCATACCAATAAGCATCCCACCCTCAGGTATCAACCACCTCGATGTCATGTAAGCTCAAAATCTAATAAAGTAGAATCAAAAGGAAAATACACACATAAAATATATATCATCAACAGACACAATGATCAATTTATCAAATTATCATTTTCCCAACCAAATATATTACATTAATTTAGGTTTCTTATTATCATCATAATTATATCAAAGTTATTTTATTTATCATGTATCCATAAGGTAATAAATATAACATTTAATCCAATTAATCCAAATTTATTATACAATAAGTAATCAAACAATATAAATGTTAATAAAATTAATAAGATTAATCAAAAAATAAATCAATTTATCCAAATTATTATAGGGATCTAACATCACATTGACCAGGTCTCAATAATGTCCCTATATGGTACACCAATCAGGTGCCAAAGGTCTCAGTATTCATGGATATATACCCACTAGGATCCAATGTATGGTATAAAAAATGTTTTCAATTTAATATGGATTATCTAATTTATTTTTTCACTCACACAACACACTAGTGTGATCCCACATATTTCACAAATTAGGGATATTTAAATTAGGCCAAAAGGATAGATTTTATACCACACACATTGAAAACGAAGAAGATTATGAAAAAACCTTTCATCCACAGTATTTATTATCTTCTTCCTACTTTAAAAATATAGGTCTAGATATCCAAGATCAAATGTGAGTTCAACTCTGGATCAAATTGGAATCTTAGGCATCATCCACATAAGGTCTGTAATAAAGAGGGAGAACTGAGTTAGAAAAATTCTATGCTGGAGGGGGTTTAAAAAGGATGTATGTGAATTTTTTATGAATAAAATTGAATTCATGTCATGTAAGAATTTATCCTCTTTTATTTTACCAATTTTTGATACCCATAATTAAAGAAACATTAAATTAACATTTCACATGGTGTAATATTTTCCTGACATGATTAAATTTTCATGGGATGTTTACATTGTGTGAAAAATTTATAGGTCATATAAAATATACAGTGTGTGAAAATTTTATAGGGTGTTTAAAATTTAAAGGGTGTGTAAAGATTATAGGGTGTGTAAAATTTACAGGGTCTGTAAATTTTATAGGTTGTGAATTAATTCAGGTAGTGAATTAAATTCATGGGACCTGTTGAAAAGAATTCAGATTGTGAATGAGGTTCACAATGTTACTGTGTTCTGGATCCATAACTCACATCTTATTCCTTATACACCCATATAGTACCTAAACCATCCCATAACTATACTAAAAAAACCATGGTATAATTAAAATACAACCAAACTAAAATATATTTATCCAAAAAAAATTAATAATAGGTATACCTGAAAAAATACTGGATCTTATATAAAGTATCTTCTTGTCCCCCTATTAAAATTCCATTAGAGCTTCATCTTGTATTTATGACATACTGATGTTGAATATTCCATCATTCATTAACTTCATTGTATGAAATTTCATGAGTCTCCAAAAATATCTTATTTTTTGTCATTTATATTTCATCTATGGTAACATTATTAAACATGTTTTGAGATAGTTTGTTCAACATAATAAGCATTTTTCTCAATCCATCTACCATATCAAATGATTGATTTTTTTAGAAAATCAATAAATTATCCCTTTCACCAATTTTAACTTAGTTTCTTATGGTTACAACCATTACTCAAATTATATTGTTTAGCTTATGTGATGAAAATTTGACATCATTGGGGGATTTTTATAATCAATAACATAAAAGAGATTCATCTTTAGAACCTTTTACCCCTTTAAATCATCAAATTAGACCATAATTCCATTAGTTCAACCTATATCAATCAAAATTTAAACTATGTTACTTTAAGACATACTTTCTTGTAGTTTTCAACCTAGTCCCTCAAAGTAACTATAAAATCAATCCTTCATTGATGTTTTTAAAGATAATGATATTATCCAAATAATATCCATCGAGAGTGTCAAACCAGGTGTTCTATAAGGACTATTTTTGTAACATCTTAGGTATTTACATAATAAGACTTTTTCATATTTATTAGTATTTATGAATAATATAGTAATGTTACCTTAATGGGGATGCATGTCCAATAGTGTACTCGACACAAAACAGTGTTGTTCTTCAAAATCTTACGTCGTACGCAAGACTGAGTTATAACAAAAAATAATATATAGTAAATATGGTAGTTATCACCTAACCATTAGAACAGATGGAATGAATAGTGATAACTAAATTATGAAAATACGGTTCACACATGTTTATATAATAATTCATTGGTAAGAAAATTAATTATAAATTAAGATAAAAACTAATTGAATAAAAGGAATTGTTTTTATGAAAAACTATTTAAATATGGATAATTGTGTTTATAAAATAATAAAATAAATATTTTTAGATTATATTAATAAAATTTAAATTTAATATAATGTTTAAAATTCATATTATTTGACATTATATAAAAACAATAAAATTTTACGTATAAAATGAGTATTTTTTCAAAAAGGCAGTTTCACTACCTTTTGATGGAGAATCCTTTTTTAAATCTAGTTTCTGTCACTTTTATATGATATATTTGAAAAAATAAAATTATTAATTGGATGTTGGACATAAAAATTTACATTATTTTATTTTTTGTAATTTTTCTGAAAACTTTCATATTTTAATGAATAGTGAAAAATACTGCATTTTAATAAAAAACAGCTTTTCATCTAATTTATTTATATTTTTAGTTTATAATTTTACGTATACTTGAATTATAATTAGATTATGTTTTTATCAGTTAATCCAATTTAGTTTATTGGATGCAATTTCAAACTAAAATTAAATAGAAAAACTATGTGAACTTTTGAATGTTTTACTTAAAAAACCTGTTTTCTTGATCCGTCAATGAGATTAATGTTAATCCTAATTTAACCACTTCCATGAATTGAATTTTAAAATAAATACATAAATTATTGTACTCAGTATAATAAATGTGGTCCAATATGATCAAAATAATTTTTGGTGAATAGTAACTTTAGTATTTTATTTACCACATTTAAAGATAAATAGGGAAATTAATGGTAAAATTAATAATATAATATTATAAATTTACCATAACATGTGTCCTAATATTATTGGATGAGTTATTATTGACCATGAACATTATTTTTCTAAAATTGTGACCTTTTCACATCGCTTGGGTGTGATTATGACATTTATAACATTTAATATATAGTATAGGAAAATATGTCATAAATTTGTTTCTTCTTACTAAATTTTTTTTATTATAGGGTCATGTAAGTTATATATTAGAATATGAATGGTAATTATAAATATAAAAATATTACCTACATCATGGTAATTTATTTAATTTTTTTAGGAATTAAATAATTAAATTTAATTATGACACAAAGATGATGCAGTAATAGACTTATTAAAGAAAGAATCAAATAAATGATATTAATAAAAATAAAATAAATATAATTTGAAATATTTTATGACATGAACATATTTTTTGGATGAAAATGACATGTTATTATTTATTTAATGTAGTTTTTTCGAAGTAATCAAGTTTTTTTTCTTTTTTAAAAAGTCATGTAATAAATAGTGTCAAAATTGACATAATTCATATTTTAAAATATAAAATATTTAATTAAATTAAAATAAATTTATAAAAATATAATATTGAGCCAAGAAGTTTTTATAAGTCTAAAAATATCATTAATTACTCATTAATTTGTCATTTTTACTGATTTGGTAATTATTTTACCCCTCAAAGTGTAAATTACTTGATAAATCGGTAAGAGTTAAAAGGGGTTAAAACAAACGGATAAGGATTAAAAACTATTCAAAACTTGTCTAATTTTAATTGGATGATGAGTATTTGACCCAAAACCATCATATATTCTAAATAAATTAGTTTGGGACCATTTTAGAATAGAAAATAAATTTATATTAATTTAATACTTTTAATAATTTCAAGAGTGCCCCTCCCCTCTCATATAAAAGGGAATCCATTCCTCTCTATTAATCACACTTCCAAAACATTTTTTATTGTACAAGATATTCCCAAAACCCTTCCTATAGTCCATCCACACATTCTATAATCCTTAGTTTTGGAAGAACACCCTACTTAGTGGTGTTAAGGTGTTAAGAAAGGTGCTCATCTGAAGGAAAGGTAATGTTTTTATTTAAGTATTTCTATTTTATTTATTCTTACACTTCCTTAAAATATTCTTATTACAAGGTGAAATATTAAATATTTTATCCTAAACATACTAAGATTTTATTATGTTAATATAATCACCTAAATCTATCTCCACTTCCATTAAATGTGAAAGGAATTAATCGTTCGTGCATACATGTGAACTATCACCTCCACGAACAAATATAATTTGTTTTCTATAACTGTCTATCATGAATGATTATAATAATTGAATTAATGTTAATATTTTATATTAATTAAATATTAATCATTTAATATAATAATATATCAATTATTTTCTTACATTCTATATGCATAAAAATGATAATGTCATTAGTGCGTATGTGTGAACTATCACCTCCACGAAGTGATGTGACTAGTTTTCATTCATTATATCACTTGTATGATATATATAAGTATATTTAAATGATTAATATTATATTAATTATGTTATGGTAATTATTTAAGGATAAAATAATCCTTGAATTCTTTCCATAAATATAAATGAAAAATGGAAATGTTACTCACGCGTACGTACGACCTACCATCTCCATGATTATAACATTGTTCATTTTTCATTACCATAATTAATAGTTTGATTTAAAAGTATATTTTATGTATAAATTTTATCCTTATTTCATGAATATTATTTTGGATATGATGGAATTATGAAAACATGAGCTATTGACATCATACCAAGTTCATTTTTGGACTCAAGTATAGAATATCGACAAAACGTCCGATATGAACTTAAATAATTATGTAATTGTTATAACATAGTAATAAGTGATATAAAATGAATAATAAAATTGAAAAAGTTTATGAAGAAATTATAAATTAACCTATTTTTATTATTCAGTAAGATAAATAATGTACAAGACAAGTCAGACTCAAGGTAAGGGATTTCATCACAATCTCATTTCATTGAGGTATTTCTTTATAATATGCACCTTTATTCTTTTATAAGGTGTATATAAAACCTCCATGATATTTAATATCCATATTTTATGTATAAAATGTTATTTAATGTTTCGTTAAATTTATTTATTCATGGATATTAATATTTAAATGTTCAAAGTGGTATGGGACACCTTGAACGTTTAATGATTTAATTATCAAATATTTTTCTTCATGATATTAATTTACATATTTATTTATACATATATAAAATTATCTAAATTTTTTATGTCTATCCTTAATTTCATTCAATGTTTTAAAAAGTAATATTTTTATACGAAGTGTTTAAATTTCTTAACAAAATGACAAAAGGAATGTTTTTCTTATATACAACGACAACGACTTCTCCTCTACTGTAACTATTATTTGATATGTGGATTCCTCTATAATCATTAATGTATTTTAAAAGGAAAATAATACCTTATTCCTTTTTAGGGGTATATTTCTATTTAAAATGGGTTCTTAAATGAAAATAATATTTTTATATAAAAATGTTTTTCATATGGGATCAGAATTTTTTTTCAAGAGGATTTTGTTATGAACATGTTTTACTCATGAAATGGTACTTGAGATTTATATGAAACATGTGAGCATGATATAGCTTATTATAAGGGTTGATCCCCATTATAGCTCATGGGTGAGCCTAAAATAGCTTATACAAAGGGTTTATCCCCATTATATATCATGGGTGGGCCCATTATAGTTTATATGAATGGATGAGACCCATTCTAGCTCATGAGTGAGACCAATATAATTTATATGAAGGGTGATTACCATTATAGATATCTAATTAATTGGGTAATAATAATATTGAAGTTGGAAATAAAGTTATTCCAATTTAAAGGGGTTAGAAAGGGTTTTATGTATATGATTCTCTAAGTCATAGAAATAAGTTTAATAGCTTGTTATTGGTTTTAATGTTTTTATTTGAGAAAAAAGTATGAGTGTTATTCATGTGAAAATGTTTTGTTTCATTAAATAAAATAACATTAATTGATAACCCCCCTTTCAAGGTATGAGGGGGAACACTTACAAGGCCCTTAGGCTTAGAGATTACATAACCCGTAGGTCTTATAGGAAATATCCAGACTATAACTACATATAACTTCTCCTCCCCAACATCTGCATCATGATATTAGCTCTATACCTTTTTATAGCTTTTCTTCTAGGCTTACCATGCATGCATAGGATGGTCCTGATGGAAATGTCATACCCTCTATTTCTTCTACATCCGTTAGCTTCTGCTCTGGTGAATACTTCTGCTCAGAATCTTCATTTGGATTCTGCTTCTTGTATAGTCTACTTATTCTATTAAGCACAATTTTATGTGGCTCGAAAGCCTTGAGGTGGCATAAAGGTCTTGAGGTGGCCTAAAGTTCTTGAGGTGGTCCAAAGGCCTTGTGGGGGCCCGAAATACTTACTATCCCAAAGGCTTTAAGTGGCCCGAAGGCCTTGAAGGACCCAGGGACCAAACCGGTGGCTCGAAAGCCCAAACAGATGAATAGTTCTAGCTCCTATAATACTGAATAGTACTTTCTACAGTACATGATACAGTGTATGCTACAGTGCCTACTACATCACTACTATAGTACCCCTGAAAATATGTCTCCACCTAGTTTTGAACTCAGGTCCCTTGGATGTACTTTCTAAGTCCTCACCAACTAGACTAAGGATATTGTGAAAATAACATTAAATGGGTTACCATATTTTCACTAGACTAATTGTTTTATTTATTTTATGTCCCTTATTAATATTTTTATTCTCATACCAAGTTTTAAATTTTTTTACAGGTCTTAATATTGGTAAGGAAAAAGAATATGTCATGGTGAAATATTTGAGGATGTATCTTGAAATGAAATCATGTTTTTTTAAAAGGGTTTTCTATTGTGGAAAAAGTGGATACTTAGTGTAACTATCCAGATGTATTGTATGGGTTTAATTTTTATGAGTTTTTACTAATTCTATAAAACTCTAAACCTAAAAGATCCTAAAATTTTATTTCTATTTCCAAAAAAAACTAGAATAAGTTATGTATAAGGATGGGGACTTATAGTTGGTATCAATGGATGATTTAGACAACTTTATAGGTTTGGATGATGTTAATTGATTTCCCTTAGAGGATTTTACTTTATGGTTAATATGAAATGATGTATCGTTTTAATATTACCACGTTTCTTCATCTAAACTGTGTCTGTTCAGAATGATTTTCCACAGAGGAAATAAGAAAGGTGTAATGGGAAGACATCTTGAGGATTTTTTTTTTCAAATCAACATCATGAGGTGGTTGGAATTGGAACTAAACAGTTTGTTACTGTGATGGATCAGTTGATAAAAACTATAAATGGGGGTGGAATCTATGCATGAGATCATCTAGATCAACCATATAGAGATATGTTAGTAGTGAGACATTTTATGTGGGAATAACCTATATCATTCAAAGGATCATCTGACCTAGTGGTAGATGAAGGATGGATCAATACCCTTGAGAATATATTTTAAGTCATGGTATGTTTGTAACGTCAAAAGGTAACTCTTTCTATCTATCATTTTAAAGGTAAATATGATTTATGGTGGCCATTTTTTAAGAATACAAGAGAGAAAAATGATCTTGATGCCATGGAATGGGAAGCATTTAAGGATATTTTCCTTAATAAATATTTACGTAATGTTGTTCAACTTAGGATGGAGAAACAATTCTTGTAATTAAAGTAAAATGATGATGATTAAGTTGCCTCATATAAATAAAACTGCACAATATTTCCTAGGTTTGTTTCAAATTTTATTCAAGGCATAGAAATTAAAATGAATTGATATTACTTAGGATTGAATCTAGGGATACAAAGAAAATTGACCTCTATAGAATTTAAAAGGTATGAAAAAGTTTTTCCTTGTGATAAGAAAGTTGAAATGGATTTTCTTGACACTTACGTTCCATGAGATGATAAGATTAAGAAATATCCAAAGTGACCAGAAAAGGAAAATAAACCAACTAAGAATTCTGGAGGTAATCCTAAAACTTGTTCCAAGGGTGGTAAAATACATTTTAGGGAATATATGTTAGGAACTAGAAAGTGTTACCAGTGTGGTAAGTTTAGTTACAAGGTTCATTATTGTAAGGAAAATGGTTCTGAATAGTCAAAAATTGAGATAAAATATAGCCAGTATACAATAATATGTTTTAGCTACAACGTGTTGGGAAATTATGCAAAAATGTGTCTGAATTTAATTATACAAGGAGAAAATCATTATGATCAGAAAAAAATGGTTTTAAAAAATATTTTACTTATACAACAGTTGATGTTGAGACATCTGGTGAAGTTATGGAAGCTCCTGAGAGCCCAATAATTTTCAAAGGATAACAGTAAGTACATTGTTTTAGATACACATTCAGAGGTTTTTGGTGATGTGATAATAAGTTATTAAGAACTTTTTTGGGATATTTTTTGTGGGTTTCTATTTATATAAGTATTTTATTTAATGTGGAGCATGTCTTTAATTTTGGAACTCAGTTTTAAGATATTGATAACCTTAGAGTTTGTGTGATATTTTTTGATTATATTTATTCTTAGGGGTGTACATCATAATTCTGGGAATATTATGAGGATCAAATTGTGCTTATAAAATAGAAATATATCATGTAAGTAAGTTTCCTTATATTCTTATTTAGTAAAGGAATTTTCAACTTTAAGGAAAGTATTTTGAATGAAATATCTTGAAACCAAAAATGATATCCTAGTACCTTCTTTTCTAATGAATAAAATGGTACCTTAGATCATCAAATATTTATATCATTGTGATTGTTAACTTTTTTTCTGACAATGTTTTCTATCACTCTCCATAAGAACATGATGGATATTTTTCTCTTCAATATCCATGTTTTTCTACATGGAATCCTAGTATGTGATTACCTTTTTACTTAACTTTATTTCCTTTAATGTGGAGGTTTTATTGGCTCCTTTTCTGATGTGGGGTTTCAATGAAGTAATTTTGAAAAGTGAAACCATAGATATAGAGCCCAAATTTAAAATTGTGAGGATGAAATTTACAAAAGGGGAAAGGATATAACATACCAGGTAATTATATAATAAGAAATTTTACTATTTATTAACATTTATGAATTAGATATTAATTTTACCTTAATGGAGGCTCTATGTCCAATAGTGTACTCGACACATAATAATGGGTTTCTCTGAAATCTTACGTCACACACAAGACTGAGTTATAATGAAAAATAATATATAGTAAATATCATTGTTATAACCTAACCATTAGAATAGAGGGAATGAACAATGTTAACTAAATTACGAAAATAAATTTTCACATGTTTATATAATGATTCATTTGTATGAAAATTAATTAGAATTTTAAATAAAAACCAATTGAATAAAAAAGATATGTTTTTATGAAAAAACTATTTAAATATGAATAATTATGTTCATAAAATAATAAAATCACTCATTTTGGATTATATTTATGAAATATAAATTAAATATAATGTTTAAAATTCATATTATTTTACATTATATAAGAACAATACAATTTTACAAATAAAATGAGTATTTTTCCAAAAAGGTAGTTTTACCACTTTTGATAGAGAACACATTTTAAATATATTTTTGTCACATTTATATGTTATATTTTAAAAAATAAACTTCTTATTTGGAATCAAGACATCAAAATTTACTTTGGATGATTTTTTGGTATTTTAATGATAACTTTCATCTTTAAATGAATATTGAAACATACTGCATTTTAATTCAAAACAACTTTTCATATAATTTATTGTTATTGTTAGATTATAATTTTACATTGTTTTAAAGTATAATTAGATAATTTTTTATCATTTAATCCAATGTAGTTCATTGGGTGAAATTTCAAATTAAAATTAAATAGAAAAACTATGTGAACTTTTGAATGTTTTACTTAAAAAACTTGTTTTCTCGATCCTTCAATGAGATTAGCATTAAACCAAAGTTAAACACTTATGTGAATTTAATTTTTAAAAATTTACATACATGGTTGTACTCAGTATGAAAAATTTGGTCTAATAGGATCAAAATATTTTTTTTAGTGAATAGTAAATTTAGTATTTTATTTACCACGGTTAAAGGTAAATAGAGTAATTAAAAGTAATATTTATTATATATTATTAAAAATTTACCCTAACAAATGTAATATTATTATTGGATGAGTTATTATCGACCGTGAACATCCTTGTAAAAACATTGTGACCTTTGGAAGCCACTTGGGTTTCGTTATGACATTTATAACATTTAATTTAACGTAAAGGCAAATATATCATAAATTTGTCTCTTCTTACTATTTTTTTTAATTTGGGATTATTTAAGTGACATATTCAACTATGAATAGTCTATAGAAAGATAAAAATATTATCTACATCATGGTAATTTATTTATAATTTTTATTATTTAAATAATTAAATTTAACTGTGACATAAAGATGATGTAGTAATAAATTTATTAAAGAAATAATTAAATAAATGATATTAATAATATTAAAATAAATATAATTTAAAATATTTAATGCTATAAATGAATTTTATAGATTAATATGACATTTTATGATTGATTTAATGTAGTTTTTTTTGAAGGAATCATGTTTTTATAAATTTTAAAAAAATTCCTGTAATGAATAATGTCAAAATTGTCATAATTAGTATTTTAAAATATTAAATATTTAATAAAATTATATAAAATTTTAAAAAATAAAACATTCCACCAAAAAGTTTAGATAAGTCTAAAAATTCTATTAATGACTCATTTATTTATTTTTTTGCATGATTTAGTAATTATTTTAACCCCCAAATTGCAAACTACATGATAAATCGATAAGAGTTAAAGGTGTTATAACAAAAAGATTAGGATTAAAAAAATATTCAAAATTTTTATAATTTTAATTTTATGATGAATATTTGACCAAAAATCACCATATATTAGAAATAAATTAGTTTGGGACCATTTATAATAGTAACTAAATTTAAATTAATTTAATACGTTTTATAATTCCAAAAGTGCCCCTATTCTATCTTATAAAAGGGAACCCATTCCTCTCTATTACTCACAAGTCCAAATCCTTTTGTTTCAGCCAATATCAGCCCAAAACCCTTCCTATAATCCCTACACACAATCTTGAAGCCTTATTTTTTGTAGAAAACCCTCCTTAGAGGTGTTAAAGTGTTGAGAATGTTACTCATCTGAAGGAAAGGTAATGTTTTTATTTAAGTATTTAGATTTTATTTATTCTTACACTTACTTCAAATATTATTCTTCCAAGATTAAATAATAACTCCATTATACTTATTATACTTATATTTTATGATGTTAATATCATCACCTAAATAGATCTCCACTTTCATTAAATGGGAAAAGAATTAATCGTTCGTGCGTACGTGTGAACTATCACCTCCACGAACCAATCTAATTTGTTTTCCATAACCATCTCTCATGATTGGTAATAATAATGGAATTATTGTTCATATGTAATATTAATGACATATTAATCATTATATTATAACAATATATAAATAATGTTTTACTTTCCATGTACACAAAAATGATAATGTCGTTCGTGCGTACGTGTGAATTATCACCACCACGAAGCTACGTGACATGTTTTCATTCATTATATCACTTATATGATATATATAAGGTTATTTAAATCATTAATACGATATTAATTATGTTATAGTCATTCTGGAAAGATAAAATAATACTTATCTTATTTCTATAATGATCAATGAGAAATGGAAACATTACTCATGCGTACATACGACCTACCGTCTCCATGATTATAATGTTGTTCATTTTTCATTACCATAAAAAATTGTTTGATTTAAAATAATGATGGATGTATAAATTTGATCCATATTTCATGAATATTATTCTATAGATAATGGATTTATGACCACATGGACTATTGATATCATACCAAGTTCATTTTTGGACTCAAGTACCCAATATCGATAAAACATATGATATGAACTTAAATAATTATGTAATTGTTATAACATAGTAATAATGATATAAAATGAATAATGAACCTGAAAAGGTTATAAAGAAAGTAGAAATTAACCTAAGTCTATTATTCAGGATGATAAAGAACTTATAAGACAAGTCAGACTCAAGGTAAGGGATTTCGTCTCAATCTCTTTTCATTGAGGCATTTATTAATAATATGAACCTTTATTATTTTATAAGGTTAATGTAAAGCTAGTATGCCATTTAATATCCATATTTTATCTATAATAATGTCATTTAAGGTTTTTTTAAATGTATTAATTCATTTATATTAAGATTTAAATGTTCAAAGTGGTATGAGACACCTTGAAAGTTTAAAGATTTAATTATAAAATATTTTTATTCATGATATTAATTTACATATTTATTTATATGGATATAAAATGATTATAAAGTACATTTTATGTTTATATTGAATTTTGTTCAAATTTTTCAAAAGGAATATTTTTATATGAAGTGTTTTACATTCTTTAGAAAATGATAAAAGGAATATTTTTCTTGTATACGATGACGAATTCTTCACCACCATAACCATTATTTTATATGTGGATTCCTTATATAATAATTAATTTATTTTAAAAGGAGAATAATCCATTATTCATTTTTTGGGTGTGTTTCTATTGAAAACTTGTTCTTAAATGAAAATGGTATTTTTATACGGAAATATTTTTCATATAGGATTAGAAGAGTTTTCCAAAAGGATTTTGTAATGAATGTGTTTTATTCATGAAATGGTACTTGATTATTACATGAAACGGGTGATCCCGATATAGCTTATATGAAGAATTGAGCCCCATTATAGCTCATGGGTGATCCCATCATAATTTATATGATGGGTTTAGCCCCATTATAGCTCACAGGTGATCCCATTATATCTTATATTAAGGGATGATCTCCATTATATCTCACAGGTGAGCCTGATATATCTTATAAGAAGAGTGATCCCCATTATAAATCTCTAGTTCATTGGGTAATAATAATATTTGATGTCATTCATATGGTTATTCCAATTGAAATTGGTTTTAAAGGGTTATATATATATTATGTATATATATATATGATTCTCTAAGTCACTTAAAGGAGTTTTAATTTCTTACTATTGGTTTTAATCTTTTTCTTTGAGAAAAAAGTATGTGTGTTATTAATGTGAAAATATTTTGTTTTATTCCCTCAAAGAACATTAAATGTGATACCATGTTTTCACTACACTAATGGTTTTCTTTCTTTTATGTACCTTACTGAGATTTTTATTCTCATCCAAAGTTCTAAATTATTTTTCACAAGTATTAATATCAGTAATGAAAAAGAAGATATCATGATGAAATAATTGAGGATGTGTCTAAAAAATAAATCATGTTTTTTAAAGGGGTTTCCTTTGGTGGAAAAAGTGGGTACCTAGTGAAACTATCTATATGTAATGTATGGGTCTACTGTGTATGAGTTTTTTTTTCTAATTATATAAAATTAAAAACTTAAAATATAATCAAATGTTATTTCTAGTTCAAAAACACTACAATAAGTTATGTTTAAGGATGGGGCCTTATAATTTTTCATGCACTAGGTGGAGATAAAGATATTGGAATATTTTATTTTGGGGTTATAAACCCTATGTACATTTTTGTGAGAGCCTACATCAAATTATAGTATCCAAAAATGGATTCCATTTCTAGTAAAACCACAAGATCAAAACATTTCCAAAATTTCAGGATGTTACCCTAGACATAGATTACTTCACTATGGTTTTAAAAAATTACCTTTCATTATAATCTCCAAAAATATCAATACATTTATATGATATTGATGATATTTAAAAAACCCTTAAACATACTATAAATTATGATTTACTACATACATTCCAAATGATACAATAAAAGGTTCCATAGGTCTAGTATATTTACAAGTGTAGATATATAAAAATAAATCATAAAAATAAAAAAAAATTATTTAAAAATACAAAATTTTCTACTATATCCTACATATCTACTAAAAAATTATAGGATAAATAGTTAAAAAACACATAAGGAAAAGGGTAACATGTCCGAGTAATTTCATATATATATTACTTATTTTTAAATTAATATTTAATACATTATGCAAACACAAGCCAGAGAACCTTAATGGTTTCGCGTATTTGCAGACCAAGTACACAATATGATAATTTGGTGAATTATTTTCAACATCTCCCATAAACATCTTCCCATTTAATACTCTTAAAAACATACCCTACTTAAAAACATTCTTCATAACCTCAGGATAAGAAACATAATAAAGGGTGAGCTCAGATTCTTAGAAAGGGTAAAAAAGGGAGATATGTAAGCATAACATGAACATAAGGGTATGAGAAAATGAGCATAAAATTTGAAAACAATACCCTACATATCAAAGATCATAATATTGAGTCATGAAATAATGATTGGCAGTTCATAAGACATGAATAATAAATAAATCAAATAACATGATCCAAGAGATCATAGCATTGACATTAGACATGGAATTGTGGGATAGACATAAACATATAAAGTAATTTCTATAGTAGTTAAGGTTCACTGCTAAGGATATCATAGTGGAATGGGATAACATCCCAAACCATCATAGTAGTTAAGGTTTAGTCCCAAGACCATCATAGCGGACACAACCCTTACTGAACCGGGTTCACTCCCCATTTCTGTCCTGTATATCTCATGATATATAAATCTCTACCCAATGTATTGAAGGTAGACATAAGATCTGCCTATCACATAATTAAAATCTTGTGTATGTGTTCCACAAGATCATAAAACATTAATCATATCATAACCCATGAAATAAAATGGGTTTCATAATCATTTCATAATATTATAACCTGTTTAAAATATATAGGTTTTAAAATCATTTCAAAATTTCATCATAGAATAACCCATGAAAAGAAGTGGGTTTTATAAAAATTTTATCATTTTATAACATGTGGAAGAGAAATAGGTTTTATAGACATATTTTCATTATAAACCATTTAGAGTAAGAATAAAAATAGTATCTTTGGTTCATATCCAGAGTAAAGAGTAAATTATATCAAAGGATTTAATCTTATATATATAATTACTATGAAAGATAAATCACTTGGAAAATTTCATGAGTAAAATATTTTTTCTTTGAAAACACTTTTTTTAAAACATAAATCAACCTGGAGACTATTTTATATGAAAATAACCATAAAAACTTATAAATGAATAATTCAAAATAACATAAAACATTTCACGATGAATATATCCTTTCCACTTAAAAAATAAATTTTAAAACATAGAAAATCTTGAAAATTATTTTCATTGAAAGTATATTTGAAAACTTATTATGGAAGAATTAAATAAAATAATGGCCCTGAATGTGAGATTATCCGTTCACACCATACACATTACAACAAAGATTCCTTTCATTTTTTTAAAATTAAAAAATATGTAAAAATTACTTTATTAATCATTTTTTAATTTTAAAAAAAATTTTCAATTTTTTTTAGAAAACATGGTTTTGGATGAATATAGGGTTTTCAACCTAAGAAGTAAATAAGGAAATTTTTTCTTAAAAACATTATTTTGAACTCTTGAGTACATAAATAGAGAATAATTAATGGAAAAAATTTATTCCCAAGAAATGACTATAGAAAAATAAAATTCATGTGTTTCCTGAGAGATATATCATAATATTTCATTATTGGAAGCATAATCATAAACAATCCTAAAAAACAATGAGATTGTAACATAAAACTCTTACCACTTTGGTAACTTTGAATCATAAGACCCATAAAATAATAACATTAAAAGAAACATAAAATATCATGAGAAAAAATTTATTAACGATATTACATGTCAATTGAGATATATATTCCCATAATAAAAAAAGATATGTGTGTAACATAACCTATGTCTCAAAGAATGAAAATTGAGAAAAAATACTTTATCATTTTGGAATCCATTGAACCACGAACCCCATGAAAGTGAGATAATAAAATGGATATGTAAATATGAATAAATATTTTAGGTGAATCATTATAAAATAAATTAATTTGTATTATATAAACCAAAAAAAAAATAAATATGTGATGATTATGACATGTGTCTCAGAGAAGTGGGAAGTGAGATGAAAATTCCTTACCACTTTAATAATATTTTGAATCGTGTTCCCCAATAAATCATAACATAAAATTAAACTTTTAAATATCATTAAATATAGGATATTCATGATATAAAAAGTAAATTTGGATGTATATACACCAACCAAATGAAATTAGTGGTGACTTTTCATATGTCTCCCAGAAATAAAAGAGAGACTAGAAATACCTTACCTTAAATATCGACCTCCTTTGTACACGATCAAACCTTATGTATAATAAATATAATATTATTATAAATATATTATATAAGAATATATATATATATATCATATATTATTTTCATATGAAAATTTATTACCTGTTTATTAACATGTATTTTTTAAAATCACCTTTCGGGTAATAACCGCTTTACTTTTAGTATATGTTTTGATTTTTAATTTTATGAACTATTAAATTGATAATATTTTAATTATCTTTAAAATAATAATAATTAAATAATAATTATATCATACATAATTTATACTTTTAAGACCAATCAGGAATTATGGTTTTGAGAAATAAAGTATGTTACGATCATGGAGACAGTAAGTCATATTTATGCATGAGTAACATTTCAATTTTTCAATGATCATTATGGAAATTATGTAAGTAATATTTTATCACTAACAAAATATAATAATATATTAAATACAATATTAATTATTCCTATATAATTATAAATATTTTCCATGTGGTTGGGTGAGGAAAAAATTGAGTCACATCTCTTCATGATGGCAGTAGTCCACACATGCGTGACTGACATTATCATCTTTCAATAAGTGAAAATTTAAGAAAGAAAATGATATATTAACTTTACATAATGATAAATATGACATATATATCATAATTATTTCATTTATATAACATATATTAATTAACATTATTATTATTATCTTCTATGTAAAATCTTAGTGAAAAAAATCACATCGCTTCGTGAGGTGGAAGTCCACCGTACACACGAGTGATGTAATCGTATTCCCTATGGAATGGAGGGTAAAAAATTTATTTATTAAATGATGAATAAATAGGTTTAAATGTGTTATAATATATTATAAATACTTTATATCTATCATTATATCCAATTGTGAGAGCTATTAATGGAAAAAATGAATGAAAAAGGTTCACGAGGCAGTTGTCCTCCTTGCACACAAGTGATGATTTCACAAACAATTTTATAGATGTGGGTATTATTTTAAGAAATTTCCTAAACATAAAAATGAAATTATATGGAATATACATTTTTTTATATCATAATTTTTTAATAAATACAATTTATTGTGATTGAGGAAGAAATTAAATAAAAATGCTCGTTGAAGAACATTACCTCTTCTTCATCAGTAGTGCTAGAAGCTTCAATATATGGATCTAAAATAGGATAACGTGCACATATACCATCCTCTTATATTTCATATTAAACTAGGGGATTATATTTCTTCAACAGGTGGCCCACGGTCGGAGGGATGACCGAAGATGAGGTACAAGTAAAGTTAGCATGGATTTCACCAAAGACCAATGAAGGATGTGGGTTCTCTCAGTCTCCATCAGTTGTAATTAGTTCGATAGATGGTGAAATGGAGAGATTTAGGTTCTTCTGATGTTTAAACGATGGAATTATATGGATGGAGTTTTAGATGAAGGGGACATTGGATTTCCAATCAGTATACATTGATCTACCAGTGAAAGTTAAGGTAGAAGTAGGTTGGATAAAGTGGCGGGTCGGTAGCAGCGATGAAGGGATGATGAACCATTATATTGAGATATACCAATGGGTTGATGGTATATGGATGAGGGAATTCATAGATAAAGTGTAGTGTAAGATGGAGTACAAATATAGATATAAGTTGGATGAAATAGTAGAGGGTTAGAGAGTAAAGGAGCAGTATATTCCCTGTTTTTGATGAAAGAGTGATACCATTGATGAATGGTAGCAGCGACTCAAATGTTCTATAGAAAAACCACAAAATAAATAAAAAATTAAAATTTAAACTATAAAAAATAAGAGATAAAATATTAAAATTAAAAATGATAAATTAATTATTGAAAAATAAAATAAATAATCAATAAATATTTTCATTTAATACTCATACAAAAAATTGAAACATTTAAAATATATTTTATTGAAATAAAATTATTATAATAAAATCATTTTAAACATTTATAAATAAAATGAATCCAAAAAATAATAAAATTAAATTAAAGAATAAAATAAAATAAAATAATTACTTTGAATATCTAAAAATTATTATTATAAAAAATCACAAAAATAAAGAGTAAAAATTAAAAGAATGGAAAGTAGTAAATTAATATTTAATAATTTTATAAAAAAAATGGTTTAAAATAATATTAATGTATGATATGTAAATTAATAACTTACCTAAAATTAGAAATAAAATAAATAATTTAACACTATAATTCCCAAGTGTAATAATTAAATACAAAATTAACAATATTTTTACATTATTCAAGTAAAAAAAATAATTTGATATTAAAAATAAAATTAAAGACAATAAATGATGTGGAAGAAAAGTAATTAATAAAGGACACATAAAATTCCCCGAGACATAATAAATTTCATTCTCGAGTAAGTCAATTCATTTTATTTATTTACAAAGGCTATTAAAAATAAATGACATCCTACCTAAGTTCAAAAATTATTAAAATAAAAGGAGATAAAAATCCAACTAAAGATTCAAATAATCATGCCTCATATGTGAACGTAACACACTACCTTATTTAAATTTTAAATCAGGATCCAGTTCTAGGATTTAATCAAGTTAGATAAAAGAGGAACTAAAATTTTTATAAGAGACGCCTTAATTAATCACTCTCCCCTTGGTTTAAAAAAGAAAAGTTCACAGCTTTTCACTTAATTGATACAAATAAAATGAATTTAATATAATTCAATTTTCCCCTTCTTCATTTCGATTCAAAATCCCCCTTACCTAGATGAGCTCATTTTTGACATGGCCTTTTTTTAGTTTTTTCCAAGCCATATTCCTTGTCCATAGAACTGTGAAATGCTATTATTGAACTTGAAAACTGATTTTATTTAAACACATAAATTCACCATGTTCCTGATAATACCCATTTATATATATAATTTTCTATCATTTATTCATATTTTTTCATTTAATTATTCAATAATTCACATGGTATGCATCTAATTTTTCAGGAAAAATCTTCATAAGTTTTCAATATTGAAAAAGGCAGAAAAAGTGAAAAATTAGACAAGTACACATTATGGTGATGAAATTAATGTCGTGTACCTGAGGATAACAGCCTAACCCTAGCCATGCAGCCTTGGTGTGACAAAAAATATAGAAGGAAAAAAACTACTACACTTCCTGACCATACTTTCCACTTCGTGATACCCAGTCAAACTAATTAGCGAGAAAACCACAAGGAGTCCACACGAAAGCCACCACACCATAGTACACATCATGAAACATTTCTACACATCATGTAGATGGTCAAACATCATATCCATGAGAACTGCATACCATGCTGGAGATCTGAAGGGAAATGACATGGATCGAGGGTACACGTCATGTACCATAAATACACATTGTGACAAAATAATGCCTATATAAGTAATGGATTAGAAGAGCATTAGGATATATAAAGAGATATCTTCCTTCTCCCATCTCAATTCCCTATGATCCATTCTTACTATTTTCCTTTTTGAACTCAATTTATTCATAGTTTTTCACATTTCATTAAATTCTAGAGCCGTGGAGCTTACTTTGTTCAACACCTTCTTTTCCCCATTCTGTGCTTAAATTTCAATTACAATTTATTCTCAAGTAAGTAATTTAGTTTAATTCATAATTATCTTATTCATGTTTTCTCTTCATCATCATAGAATCTCTTTTTTATCAGTTAATCATGATTTATCTAGTTTATTTTATTGTTCCACTATCCCTAATGAGTAAATAAATTTCATAGGGGTAGGGATTAAGCTCGATGTATCTACATAATTAAATATACATGTTAATATAAACATGGAAACCCTAATTGAATTAGTAACTAGAATATGAACCCCCAGTCTATCCCATTTGTGTGAATTTCCCTAACCATGGGATGGTAAAAAAATGAACCTATCCTAATTGGAGTATACTAAGCTATGAAAACTAGATTAGGAGAATTTCTGATTAGAAATCCAAACATAATGTACCTAGTTTGTCGCTACCTCCTAACGACGGAATAGCCACTTCCAAGGTAGGACTAGGAGGCTAAGACCAAATTCAACTAGTGACCCTTATTTTCTTTGAATACTAAGACATAGGATCTTGACAAGGTTATAATTAATATAAATCCTTCACCTAGAAACTCAACATGATCCTAACACATATTTTATAATTTAAAGTCATCCCAAAATAAAACTTAGACCAAAATCACAAAAAAATACTTCTAGAAAGGAATCCCTTATAAGTTTAGAAACCAGATACTTTCAATGTTTAAAGAGCAGTCTCCGTGTGGATATAAGCCTGTACTCCCACTACACTACATCTCAATATTTGGTGAAATTTTGGGACAAATTGTAAATACAAATTTGATTTACTCTGGAGCATAAGAACCTTTGGCCTTTGATCATGAGATCGAATGGAATCTGTTTTCACTCCACCGATCAAGAATGGATGAGTAACATCACAATATGGGACCCAACCCATCAAATAATTAATTCATATTGGGAGAACACCCAATGCACCCTGATGATGAAATTCATGTCGTGTACCTGAGGATCACAGCCTATCCCAAGCCATGAAGCCACATCGTGACCACAAAGCCAGAAGAAAAAAACTACTACATGTTGTGACTAGACCAGCCACGTCGTGACACCCAGTCAAACTAGTTAGCGAGAAAGCTGCAGTGATTCCACACAAAATCTACCATGCCAGAGTACACGTCATTAAACACGTCTACATGTCATGTACATGATCAAACATCCTATCCATGAGAACCGTGTGCCATGCTGGAGATCCGAAGGAAAATGACACGGATCGAGGGTACACATCGTGTACCATAGGTACATTTCATGAAAAAAAATTCCTATATAAGGAATGGAGTGGCAGATAATTAAGATATATAGAGATATCTCTTCCTTCTCCCCTATCAATTCACTATGATCCATTCTTACTATTTTCCCTTTTGAACTCAATTTCTTTACAATTTCTTCACATTTCTTTCAATTCAATAGTCATGGAGCTTACTTTCTTCAACACCTTCTTTTCCCAGTTCTGATCTTAAATTTCAATTTTGATTTATGTATCAAGTAATTTTGTTTAATTTATAATTATCTTACGCATGTTTTCTCCTATTCATCCTTGAATCTCTTTTTTTATCTGTTAAGCATGATTTATCTAGTTTATTTTATTGTTCCACAGTCCCTAATGAGTAGATAAATTTCATAGGGGTAGGGATTAAGCTCGATTTACTTGTATAATTAAATATACCTTTTAATCTAAACATGGAAATCCTAATTGAATTAGTAACTAGGATATGAACCCCCAGTCTATCCCATTTTTGTGAATGTCCCTGACCACAGGACGATCAAACAAATAAACCTATACTAATTTGAGTACACTAAGATATGATAACTAGCTTAGGAGACTTTTTGATTTGAAATCCAAACATAATTCACCTAGGATGTCACTACCTCATGACCACAGAATAGATACTTCCTATGTAGGACTAGGAGTCTAAGGCCAAAGTCAACCAGTGACCCATTTTTTTTCATAGACTAAGACATAAGATCTTTCCAAGGTTAGAATTAAAATACATCCTTCATCCAGATACTCGACTTGATCCCAACCCCTCATTTATCATTTAAATTCATCCCAAAATAGAACTTAGACCAAACTCCCAAATAAAATTATTCTATAAAGTACTCCCTTATATGTTTAAAAACTAGATCCTATAAAAGTATAAACAATAGTCTCCTTGTGAATTTGACCTAGTACTCCCAATAAACTATGTCTTAGTATTTAGTGAAATTTTGGGAAAAATTATAAATTAAAATTTAATTTATGCTGAAGGAAGTAATGACACCACCACACAGAGGCCGTAAAATTTATGGCGTCGTTGCTGGGGAGACAACACAATTTCATAGAACTCTAGATTTTATAAAACTTAGGATTAACTTTCCCTCACCCTTTTCTGTCTTTTGTTTCTAGAAGCCCTTGCATCTTTTCCTTCATCTTCAGAGCATGTAACAAGGTCCTTGAACCTGATTAAAGAACCTTGAAAAACAGGAACCATTATCCTTCGATCCCAAGATCAAAAGACATCTGATTTACCACCACCGGTCAATAATGGCTGAGAAACATCATAACATAGGACCCAACCCGCCAAATGATCAAATCATACCAGGAGAACAACCAATTCACCCTCAGAAGACCACCATAGACTATGTATTTCTATAAATCCATGGTGTGATGCCAAGAATTGTTCTCCCATCAATTCAAGACCATACCTTTGAAATCAAGATTGGAATCATCCATATGATCCATAACATGGTAAAATTAAATGCTATTCATAGTGAAGACCCACATGAACATATTTCCAATTTCTTGGAGGTTTTCGATACCTTTTTCAACCAGGGAGTTTCTTCTGATGTGATAAGACTCTGTGTATTTCCTTTTCTATTAAGAGATAGAGCTAAATATTGGCTCAAAATCCAAGCTCCTAAGTCAATCACAACTTGGGATGAGCTCGAAAAAAAATTATTGATAAATAATTTCCACTGATTTGAACCTAGAAACTCCAGAATCACATTCATAACATTGAACAAGAAGATAGAGAATACATGTGGGAAGCATGGGATTGATTCGAATAAATCATGAGGAAATTTCCACATCACAGAATTGACACTTGGATTCAAATGAAAACGTTTTATCAAGGACTCCAACCAGCGGCACAAATAGTTGTCGATGCTGTCACTGATGGAGGTATGATGTTCAAAATTCCTGACAATGGTAGAGCTATTTTGGATGTTGTGTCCCACAATTCTCATCTGTGGAAAAGTGATCATGGACTACTCTGACATGAGATCCACTAAGTTGATGAAACCACCTAGTTATCATCTAAATTCGAAGCGCTAACGAAAAATATTAAGTTATTTATAATACCAAACACACAAAACCCTCATACCCCAATCAAGAAGATCCAATCATGCGAGATGTGCAGTGGACCACACTAGTATCAAGACTACAAAGCAGGATATGAGGAACCAATAGATTGTAATTATGTTAATTACAATCAACAAAGTTAACCATTTCAGTAGAAACCATTTTTTCAATAGAGGCCTTCTTAGGAGAAGCCTTAGAACAATCAATAATATTTTCAAAAGTGTATTGGTGAAGTTTAGTTCTGTAACCAAGGGCTACCAGGGTATCCACCAATGAGCCCTATCCTAAGACCACAATAGCTGACATATCCACCGTAACCCTTTCCAAGTCCCCAACAACAAAAATTTCCACCAAAATAGCTAAGAACACAATAGCCATCTCTACCACTGTAAATTAACTTAGAAATACTCTTAACATCCTTCATTCAAAAATCATATTAAAGGATGACCACGCAAGAGACAGAAATGAAAATTCAGGGGAAACTATAAGAAACTTAGAGATATAAATGGGGAAGATCTCAAAAACCTTATCTGAAATATTATCAAGTAATCTAACTAGTAACATTGAGACATACCCATGAGAGGAAGTGAAGGATATAGTGTTGAGGAGTGTAAAATTATTATATTTCCAACAATTAAAGTAAAAAATTTCATAGGAAGATCCCAAGAAACAACCAGAAAAAGTAGAAGCAATACCAGTCGAGAAAGAGCAAGCCCAAAAAAAAACCAAAGGAACCCATTTATGTAGCACTAACTCCATAAAAACCACCTCTTACCTTTCTAGAAAGAGAAAGGTAAGGTAAGTAGGTGGATCAGTACAAAATGTTTCTAGAAATGTTTAATCAATTGCATATCAACATTCCTTTTGTGGAGGTAATCTCCCAAATGTCTGTTTATGAAAAATTTATCAAAGACTTGCTATAAAAAAAGAAATATAGAAGATATAGGAGTCATATCATTAAATGAATAATTCTATATAGTTTTATAATAGAAAATCCTTCCAAAGATGATAGATCCAAGAAGCCTTTCAATTCTGTGTGTAATAGGAGACTAAAAATTGGGAAGAGCACTCTGTGATCTTGGAGCAAGCATTAGCCAGATACCAATGATTGTTTTCCACAAAATCATACTGCAAGAGATCAAGGAAAAAAGAGTAGAATTATAGTTAGCTGATTCGTCAGTTAATTACCTATGTGGTGTTCTTGAAGATATTCTGGTTAAATTTGGGAAATTTATTTTTCCAGCAGACTTTATAGTTTTAGGCATGGAAGAGGAAGGATACATCCCGATCATTCTTGGAAGAACCTTCCTTGCAACAGGGAAGGCCTTGATTGATGTTAATCGAGGATGTATCATCTTTATAGTTGGATAATAAATAGTAGTGTCTAACCTGATAAAGGTTTCACAATATTCATATGATATGGTTGACTGTCACGCCATATCTCTCGCTCAGCAAGAAGGAGAGTACATGGCTACTGAGGAAGAGACCGATGATTAGGGTTTAGAAAAGGAAGAAGACTATGAATTCAAGGAAGTATTATTTATTGAACCACTTAATAGATACACCATAAAACCATTTATATGATCCATCATTCAGACACCCAAGTTAGACATGAAACCTTTACCCAGTACATTGAAGTACTCATACTTAGAAGTGTCATTTTATTTACCCATTATTATCAATGATGAAATATCTCAAGATTAGGAAGAAAAACTGGTTGATTCCCTAAAAAGAAACAAGCAGTCATTTTCCCATGGGGTGGCAGATATTAAGGGAATCAATCCTTCAGAATGAACCCACCAGATTTTATTCGAGGAAGATACAAAACCAAAAAGAAAACCTCATAGGCGGCTCACACTGCCAATGAAAGAGGTTGTAAAGAAGGAACTATTAAAGATTATGGATGCCAAAATAATCTTTCCTATATCAGATAGTTAATGAGTGAGTCCCATACAAGTAATTCCCAAAAAGGGAGGAATCACTGTAGAAAATACAGTTGATAATGAACTCATTTCAACACGCACCATCACTAGATGGAGAGTTTTCATAGATTATAGATGTTTGAATGTATAAGTAAGGAAAATTACTTTCCTTTAACTTTTATGGTTAAAATTATTGATATTATAGTGGGAAATTATTTCTACTATTTCCTTGATGGATATTCAGGATAAAATCAAATTGCATTAGACCCCGCTGACTAGACCAAATGAACCTCCAAATACCCCTTTAGTACTTTTGCGTATAGACTCATGTCCTTTGGTATGTGAAATGTAACAGAAAAATTCCAAAGATTCCTGACACACATATTTCATGATATGGATGAATAATTTCTTGAAATATTCATGGAGGATATCTCCATCTATGGAAGATCATTTGATATCCATATAAGTAATCTAGAACTAGTTCTCCAACACTGTGAGGAGAAATGGTTAGTGCTGAATTGGAAAAAATGTCACTTCATGGTGTAGGGAGGAATTGTACCGGGACACAAAATATCTAAAGAAGGAATTGAGGTTTATCCCAAAAATATCAAGGTCATAAAGGATCTTCTGGAACCTTCAACCGTAAAAGGGATTAGATGTTTCCTTAGGTAAGATGGATTCAAAAAATCCTTTGTAAAATATTTATCTAAAGTTGCAAGTCCATTAACACACTTTTTGTCAAAGAAAATTCCTTTTTAATTCCATGAAGACTATTGAAAATCCTTTACAACACTAAAAAATAATCTGATTGTGTCTCAGGTTATCATTACACCAAACTGGGAATAGGAGTTTGAGCTTATGTGCGATGCCATGAACCTTTATATAGGAGATATGCTTGGACAATGTATTGAAAACATCTTATGCCCAATATATTATGACATCCACATGATGAATGAATCCCATATCAATTATAGGACTATAGAGAAGGATATACTAGCCATCATATATGACTTTGAAAAGTACTGTTCATACCTTGTTCTATCCAAAGTTATCATCTATACAAACCATGCCTCCCTTCGATACCTGATGAACAAGAAACACACAAAACCAAGATTGATATACTGGATTATTTTGCTGCAAAAATTCGATTTCATAATCAAGGACAACAAAGGGAAAAAAATTTCATTGTTGACCACCTCCCAAGATTACCCATGACCATTATTAAAGAAGATAACGAGACTGATATTGAAGTAGATTTTCCAGATAAGACATTGTTTAGTGTCAAAACCCATATTTTCTTCTTGGACATGGAAAAAAATCTTTCCACAGGATATCTCTACCATGACCTCTCATACCAACAACGCAAGAAATTTCTGTTTGATGCCAAACACTACTTTTGGGATGAACTACTGCTATTCAAGTTTTGTGATGAGGGACTTTTATGACATTGTATCCCAAAGTAAGAGATAAAAAATGTGATCAAAATGTGCCACACATCACCAACTGGCAGCCATCATGGACCAATGCACATAGTGGAAAAGATCATACATAGAAGATTTTTCTGGACCTCATCGCACCATGATTCTAGGGGTGTCTATCATCAATGTGATAGATATCAAATAATGGGGAACATCAGAAAAAGAAATGAGATTCCACAAAATCCCATTCTGGAAGTTGATGTTTTTGACGTCTGGGGTATTGACTTAATGGGACCATTCCCCTCATCACATGGCATGAATTACAGTCTAGTAGTAGTAGACTATGTTTCCATTTAGGTTGAAGATGAAGACAAAATACATGAAAAAATAAAGGTAGTCATGAATTCTCTTAAAAAAATGTGTTTTCACATTTTGGATTTCCATGGATACTCATTAGTGATCACGAAACACATTTCTCAAATCATATAGTATGAAAAATGCTTCAAAAATATGGCATTTTATACAACACCATAACCCCCTATCACCCACAAATAAGGGGGAAATTTGAATTGTTAAATATTGAGGTGAATAAAATCTTAGAAGAGACTATAAACACATGTAGAAGTGATTGGTGCCTGAAATTGGACGCTGCATTATGGGCATACCAAACTGCATACAAACCACCCATATGAACCACCCCATTTAGACTGGTTTATGATAAACCATTTCATCTTATGGTGGAATTGGAACATCTTTCATTTTGGGCAACTAAAAATTTTAATCTGGATTTAAAAAGGGTGGAGAGGAACATATATTTCAATTAATCGCATTGGAAGAAATCTGGAGAGATGCGTATGAACACACAAGGATTTACAAGGAAAAAACAAAAAAATGGAACAAATAACAAATTACAAGACGTAACTTCATTCCAAGGAATAAGGTTTTGCTATTCAATTATAGATTAAAACTATTCCCAAGGAAGTTAAAGTCATGATGGTCTGATCCTTTTGAGGTTGTCTATTTTTTTCCTTATGGGACAATCAAAATTGAATGAGATGGAGAACCACCATTCAAAGTAAATGGTCAAAGGTTGAAGATATTTTAGGAACCATTACATGAAGGATGTTTCCTCAGCCTCAAGATCCACTAAAAAATAAAAGGATTAAATCTCCCAACTTTAAAGAAAGCACTGATTGGGAGGAAATGTAGGCTAGGAACTCTTTAGGTAAGTTAGATTAGTATCATTGACGACGACTTTGCAGCTTCAAGGAAGATAAAGTATGAAAGAAACAAGGAAATCAAGAAAACCATAGCTAAGTACACGTCGTGTACCTCATGATCACAACATGTATCTTTTTATATTTAAAATAAATAAATAGAACTTAAATTCACGATGTGACCAAGTTGTACACATTGTGGAATCTTTTGGTTAATTTTTTAAAAAAATTGCAGGTTGCAACCTGCAATGTCACAACCCACATACTTTTACCTCGATGCCTTGCCTCCCCCTATTCCTCTCCCTCATGGTACTAACACACAAACCCAACCACTACCTATCACTCACTCTCATTCTCTAAACTCTCCCTCTCCCTCACTATCACGGTACCCACACCCCACCCTCATCTTGTGACACCACTCCATCTCCCTCACTATTGCGATACACCACCCCTCCTGCACCAATGGCACACACCAAACAACCAAAAACCTCCTCCACCATATTTTCCTCCTCCTCATCCTCACAATCTATGTAATGGACCGCATCCAACCATCCATGGACTACCGATGATGAACCTTCTACACCAGCAATACCCCACGTGACACTGGCCCCCCAGGTGCAGTCTGACACCACCATGACTTCCAATGATGAGGACCTACACCTACACCCCATATTATGTTCCTCTAACCCAATTCATAGGGTTAATCTCTTAAGGTTACAAGAAAAGACCATTCTGAAAAATAAGACCCTATACAAGGGGATCCTTGCTCGGCTGAATATTGAAGATTCTACCACCGACCTCCTCGATGCTCTTCACATTTACACCATTATTGAGTTCCAGGAGGAGACATATAAGGAGTTGTTTTTTGGATTTATTGGACACCTATGAGATGGGTGTCAATAGTATCCATTTCTGCCTTGGTGGATGCCCACACGAGTTGAATTTTTCTGAGTTTGGGGTTGGTCTTGGCATATATACTAAGAAGTTTGTCATTTCAAACATTTATCCAACACTTCATCTCCAACCACCTCATGAAATCTCCATGAAGTTATGGCCTATGATATCCTACAGACCTAAGTCACATCATGACCCATGCATCACCAAGTCTACCCAGCTATGGAGTCTAGCTTTGCATATCTTACATCGATCCATGACACATTGCTAGTTTTCCCGGGCTGAGAGTCATAGAAGCATCATCTAGGTGGATGTGCTGATTATTACAGCAGTAGTGGGTGGCCCAACCATCAACATGGCCACCCAGTTCACTCAGTACTACATGACCCTGGCATAGAGAATGCATGGAAGACTCATGGGTAGATATTTCATCACCCGCTTGGCCATGTACTTGGAGGTTTTTGATGCTTCTCAGCCCCTCACCTCCATTGGAAACTAGAGCTAATCGATCTTGTGCTCCTACAAAAGATGAGGATGTCAGTCAAGGAGGGAGACTTATATTTCTAGGAAATAGGTGTCCAGGATACTGACCTTAGGAGTAGTATTTAGGATCAGTATCAGACCCACCAGCCCATCTCCCACCTTCAACTACCACACCACCTCCACCCCAAACATCCTCCAGCACAACTACCATCCCTAATACCACCCATCCTACACCCACAGAGCTATGGAGTCATTAGCAGTTCATCCTGGAAAGGGAAATGGAAAAATGAGCTGGTGGAACATCTAACAACAATATCTACCCACCCTTCTAGCTGAAAATGTTGAGCTAGAGCTTTATGGGAGGCAACCCATAGTTCATCATTGTTTTGTCGCATTGTATTTTCCTTGTCTAGTTCATTCCCTTTTTATTTTCCATTTCTTTATTGCATGAAACTACATTGTAAACTTATCAACATATCAATAAAATGACTCTATCAGTTTCTCACTCTGTGTGACTATCCTTTTATCTACTATTCCAACTGTTTATACCTGTGGACTATATCTGTTATCTAGTGCAAGATTTTATTCTCTAAAAATTTTGTAGGTATACTGGATATTCATGTTACAATATCCCAAACACCCCCATGGAATTCCATTTTTACCAGGGAGCTCTCAATTCCCTATTATTTTTATTTTATCCAATATTCAATTTCAAAAATATTTAAAAATCGCTACCACACCACTCTCACCTATTTTTCATTGATAGTAGGTACACCATCTCATTTTAAGTGTGTGTGTGTGTGTGTGGGGGGGGGGGGGGTCTTCTAACAGTTTTACTGTTGATACACTTGAATTTTTGTTATTCTCACTTTTCTAGGAGATATTTTTTTAATAATAATCATGCTTTAAACTTGAGAATCATTATGCCCTTGAAATTAAAGAAAAAGTTAAGTGGAAAAGTTTTAAGGACTCTGTTTCACTCCTTCTTAGATTGGAATTGAATTATTGTTGAGTTTAGGGAATCAATTCAAATTAAAAATCATCTAAATAATGACTAATTGACCATATGTAGGATTTATGCCCTTTGTGATTGCTAGTTTATTGTTGATTCTCACTACCCGAGAGGAATCTAAGCCCTCAATTTCATACTGTTATCTGATCATATTTCTTTAAAGATACCTGAGGCCTATAAACAGACTAGAACATGCACTGAGATCATATAAAAATGACATCTTAAAGAGTATGTATTTAAAATTATTGAGGAAATCTTTGATAAATCAATTTCCCTGAGACCTACCAGACATTTATCCTTCGTTTAACCTATAGTTTCCATGAATGAACTGTTAGAATGAAGCTATTCCAATCCTATTTATTTTCCTACCTTGCTATGGTACAATGCTCATATATATTTTTGAACAATTTTGGGGGAGACATCTAGACAACATGGGATGCTTCCACTTTCAGAGATGTACGGTGCGCTCACCCGACTACGAGGTTGGGATGCATTGTAAGAACCCAAATCTTCATTTCAGGCATAGATCTTTATTTTAGGTTGTTTTTTAGGAAAAAGGAAGAATTAATAAATTTTCTAAGTAGACACTGTGTACATTTAAGTACATTCTGTGTACTCGATTTCCACATGTAGCCATGTACTAGCTATGTAACAACTGAGTACATGGCCGTATAGGTGACATGGAAGATCGCCTAAAGCGGGGGATGGTTGAGACTAGTGCACAACGTGTACATTAAATGAAAATTCCATATACTTTTCTTTTTATTTAATATATCGAAGTGGGGTTATGTCTCATTTATGGATCAATCTTCTTTTTCCCATGTCTCATACAAGAGAGCGACTTATGGTCGAAGAAATTCAAGCCCCTCCCATTCCTCCGCCCGATCTCTGATTGAGACGCCACTGGGTGTGTTGGATTCCCACCGATGAGTTCTCTCTTCCCCTAGAGTCTCTCTTCTAGATTTTTACCCTCTCTCGAGTTATCCAAGGTTGAATGATTTTAACCTTTTTGTAGATCTACATCATTCTAGGATGATTCAAGGGCCATCATTCAAGATTGTTCATCATAAAACATCAAGGTAGGTGGTTTGTTCCATTTTTTATTGTCTTCAGATTATATATGCTTAAAATTATGAATATCCATGTTTGGGGTATTTCATGTTTTTTAATTTAACCCTTTTTAATACCTTATATGGTTTTTTGATTGATAAAGGGGTTATTGCTTAGGCATAAGGTTTAATACCTTGATTATGGGTGTGTTTTCCATGTTTGTTTGAATATGGCCGTTTGGTCTAGAATTCCTATTAGGATTGATTTTTTTTTTCATTCCTTCTGTTGTTAGGATGGATTTACCATTTATTTGAGATTCATATGTTTTTCATTGTGAAATTATAGACAAGGGGAATTGACTGTGAGAGATTCCTAAGGTAGGGTCATTTATGTGTAATTTTTGTTATGTTGACCTAGAGGTATTGACTTTGAGAGTTTCCGGGTGGTCATAGACCAAAGGGGTTAGATTGTGAGTGCTACCTAGAGGGTCATTATTAAATTATTGTTGGACCATAGGGCATTGACTGTGAGAGTTGTCGGGAGGTCATTATATTTTATTTGTTACTATGCAGACCAAGGGGGTATTAAACATGAGAGCTACCCAGGTGGTTGTTTGTAAAGGATTAGTGCTTTGTGGGACCAAAAGGGTTATACTATGTGAGCTTTCCCAAAGGGTCATTGTTTATTTAATTCATGATATGTTAAACTAGAGGGGTTATACTATGAGAACTTTCCTAGAGGGTTTCTTTTGAATGTTTGATGAATGCGACGAGCCCACCAAGACAAAGCACAAGCTTTGACTCGGTCTTACTTGTTTGTTAGATGTTATCTTGAGAAATCTGTTTTTCTATTACATAGGGGATACCAAGATTAGGATAAATCCTAAGATTACATTATTCAATAGATTTAATAATTAATGAATGTAAATGAATTTAATTAAAAACTATATGATTATTTACTTTTGAGTACTTCCTAGTTTATTGCTGCATTTTTTCATATTACCTGATATATATATATTCAATGATAGTTAGGCACAAATATTTTGGTGGTTTACTACTAGGATTAATCTCACATCCTGTTTGGGTCATGCTTTTTGACCCAAAAAGATTATATGGTTGCAGGTATAGATAAGGGAAAGCACCCTTCTTCATCAAGTACTTGATTGTTGTTGGAGTTGGAGAGCATGAGACTAAGCTGAGGCTTGCGATGCTGTTGGAGTTTACTGTTTTCTGTAATTTGGTTTCAGTATTGTATTTACATAATTGTGACTTGTTTGGATGCATTCCTAGATACATGTGACATGCATCATTTATTTATATATACTGCAATTTTTTATACTATCAGTCTTCCAATGTTTACTTCTATTGTATGGTGTTACTACTTTTGCTATTGTTTACTATTTGTTTCCACAATTCTACTCTGCCAATGAGGTCATAGTTTCCCAACTATCACAACCAAGGACCTCATTTCTAGTCGGAATCCTCTAGCATTTAGAAAAATACACTTGCGGCCATGTGACCAACCGGGTATGGGGCACCTTTGAGCAGCACCTGGAACCAGGATGTTACAAAGTGGTATAAAAGTAAGTTATTTTATACATTTTCTTACTGTTTGGAGCCTATAGATAGGGATAGGAAGGAATGGGTAGTTGTTAATAAGATGTGCCTGGGAGTAGCTAACCCGTGTACAGGGAAAATCCAAGTTACCTCAAATATTGTAATTTTTCTAGTTTTTCAATTGTTACAGTTGATTTGATTTCACCATTGGGTGACACACTTGTTTTGTGCCGTTATGATTTATATCATTGTTGTTTTATATTTGTTTAAACCCAATGATATGAGGTTATTCCATCTAATTCATCATATAATAACTTGATAGTGATCACATATCATTCATTTTTTTCATTCCATTTAGGGTGCATTACTGACTACATGATATTGTGATAGATGTTGTGCTAGATATGCATGATGTTATGAAAGATGCCGTGATAGAATACCTACTATTTTGATAGGGTATTGGAATATGTAAATTTTTATTTTGATGGATGACAAACTTTGGTCTCTAAGGTGTTATGGGCCCTCTTGGATCAGAATTTGGGGGATCATGATTTAACTTTAATTGATCCTTTTCAAGTTATAATATGAATATGGATTCCAAACATTGGTTAGTGGGAGTATGAGATCTTAGGGGTCTGAATTTATCATACCTTGGAAATTTTTTTAAGTTTTTATGGGTTCTGGAAAAGTTTCAGAGGATTAATGTCTAGAAACCTAGACAACACAGTGTGTGATGTTATAAATGCACACCATGCGTTCTTCTGTTCTGGAAGAAATAAATTTTCTTAAGTACACATAATGTAATGGGAGTACACACCGTGTAGTGCTTGACCATGTAACTGAATGTGTGAGAAGAGACATTGGGTTTCTAATATTTTGGTAGAACACATTGTGTCTAGGTTGTACACACCATGTTGTAAATAACTATGTATCCATCCGTGTGACTAGTGACATAGGTGGATGAAACTTAGGTTGTACATGCAGTGTCCCATTTATGCATGTCATGTAAAGTCGACCGTGTATCTGACTGTGTGACTAATGACACGGGTGGATGGGAATTAAGTGGTACACGCCATGTGTAGGGTGAACATACAATTTAGTGTTACCCAGGAGAGAACTGTGTGGTTCGAACCGTGTAGAAGTACTTGGTAAGGTTGGGAAATTCAAGTACACGTCATGTATTTGTAAGAAATCATTGTGTGTATGGGTGTTACATGACCAGGATTGGCAGAGGTACACACCCTATTAAAATATTAAGGGAACACGCTGTGTATGAGTTATACACGCTATGTAACCCTATTTTGTAAAACAATAATGTTTCTTCTCTTGTCATATTCTTGTACTTCTAAGTTATTTTCCTTGATAATATTGAATTGAGATGTGCGCTTGACCTTGTGGATTAATTCCACCAAGATGTCCTCCCGTTGTACACTAGATACATGGTAATTATTGTACATTGGAAATGGTAGATCAGGGACTACCAAAAAATCCTCCTGTTGTGCCCGTCTTGGCACTGGATGTTATACCAGATGTAGGTGTTGATGCACAGTTCCGTGAAGGCAATTTGAGGATGGTACAGATCTTTCAGGGAGCACTGTATCCTGCCACATTTATGGAAGATTTTATGCAGGTGTTTTAGTACCATCATCATCCCTCTTTTTCTAGGGACAGAGGACCATAGGATTCAGAGTCATGGTTAGAGGCCATACTTTCTATCTTTGAGCATTTTGGGATGCCTCTAGAGAGGAGGGTAAAGCTTGTGACATACATACTATGTGATACTGCCAATAGATGGTGGGATGTTATCTCACAGGCGGGACATCATCGGGATATGGATCAGGAAGAGTTTCAAAGGACCTTCTATGAATACTTCTATCCTGAGACATTGAGGTCCAATCGAGACCGAGAGTTCATACACCTGAATCAGGGTGATCTTTCAGTGATGGATTACTCATCTTGTTTTACAGAGCTTCAGTTCTTTACACCTATTTTGGGAGGTGACAAGTTATCTTTGGCTAGGTTATTTGAGGATGGTATTAGGTATGAAATATCATCATAGGTGAATGTATTTAGGCTAACTTCAGTGACTGATATAGTGAATTAGGTGCTAATTAATGAGAACAATCTGAGGTATTTGGGATCTGTGAGCCCGGGTGATTCAGCATCCAGGGCTGGTATTCCATTGATAGATATCAAGAAGCACCGTAGGTAGCATTCACATGATGTTTCTTCAGGTATCCAGGTGGTATGATACTAGTGTGGGAGGAGTGTGAATACAATACCACATTGCCTAAAGAATCCAATTGAGTGACAAGCTTGTGGAAAGATGGGTCATGTTTAGCATTTTTGCTGGGGGTTTTCACCAGGAACAAGAGATAGGGGTTATGTTATGACTCCACATTCAGGAATAGGACTACCAGTTTCTCATTAGTCAGGGAACTAGAGTTCATCAGGACATTTGGGCCAAGGAAGTGGTCATTTCCGTGGTAGTCAGAATACAGATTTTCAGCGATAGTAGGGTGGATCAGCTCTGGGTAGTCAGGAAGGTTCATAGGGATGTGGTATAGGTCAAACTTCTACAGTGAAGAAAACCTAGTAGGAGTAGGATCTTGGACCCTCTATGCTCAGAGGTACAATACTAGTTGTCTTAATTTTAGCTTCTTTTCTTTTTTATACATAGGATTTCCATAGTGTCATATTTGTTGCTATTGTGGAGATCCTTGGGCTCTATATCTTTACTTCTGAGGATGTTATGACACTAAACACCCTATTGGGGATTAGGAAGGCTAGTGTAAGTTAGTGTAAGGAGTTCCATCTTGAGGTTGGTGGGTGTCACTTCTTATGGGACCTCTATGTCTTAGTGATTATAGGATTCAATTTCATTCTCAGAATGGACTGGTTAGTCTCCTTTCAGGACTTTGTTGACTGCTATCACTGCAGGGCGAGTTTCACATCACTAGAGGGTGGGTCTTTTCAACACAAGGGTGAATGGGATGTCTAGGAAAGTAGAGATGGAATTGAGCATCATGAGTTGGGAGTAATTACATCCCTTATTTCTAGTTTTTATCTATATGACCAGGGGATTTCATAGATGAAATTTCCTCCAGTGGTGGATTGTTTCAGAGATGTATTTCAAGAGTAATTTTTAGGTTTAACTCCAGAGTAAGAGGTATATTTCTCTGTTGATCATTTTTCAGTATTGGCACTGATGTTCATTTCTCCTTATAGGATGGCTACACCAGAGTTACATGATCTCAAGAAATAGTTAGAGGAGTTATAGGTATAGGGTTTCATCCGACCCGGTACTTCTCCTTGGGGTTCGACTGTCCTTTTTGAAAAAAAGTAGACATTACCATAAGAATTTGTTTGGATTATCGGAAGCTAAACTAGTTGATGGTTAAGAACCGATACCCCTTACTGTGGATTGATTATCTCTTTGATCAGCTTTGAGGGTCCCGAGTGTTCTTGAAGATTTACTTGGGATCTGGTTATCATAAGTTGCATATTAGAGAATCAGATATACATGTTACAATCTTTCAAAGTAGGTATGGTCTATACGAGTATTTGGTTATGCCGTTCGGTCTCAAGAACGTATCAACAATATTTATGGCACTAATGAAATGAGTGTTCCATCCTTACTTGTATTCTTTTGTTTTAGTCTCTCTAGACGATATCTTGGTGTACTCTCACACTTGAAACGTCCATTTCGTCCTTCTTGAGATCATTTTGAGTACCCTGAGATAGAATCATTTATATTCCAATCTCTCAAAATTCTGCTTTTTGATGGACCATATTAACTTCTTGGGTCATGTTATCTTAGAGAAATGAGTATCAGTAGACCCAGAGAAAGTGAAAACAATAGTTTTCTAGGAGCATCTGAAGAACATATTTGAGATATGGATTTTTATGGGGATGACTGGTTACTAAATGCACTTTATAAAGGACTTTTCATGTTTATTAGTGCCACTAACAGACTTGAATAAGAAGGGGGGAAAGTACTTGTGGATATATTCCTATGATTTTAACTTACAGGAGCCGAAAGGGAGACTGGATTAAACATCGATATTGATTTTTCCGAAGCTAGGAAAGAGTTACACTATTTACTGTGATGCATTAGGTATCGGGCTGGGAGCAGTGCTTATGTAGGGGGAAGGAGTCATTGCGTACGGATCTCATTAGTTGAGGCCACATGAGAGGAATTACCCAATGCATGATCTCGAGTTAGCTAAAGTTGTGAATGCATTATGCTGTTGGAGAAATTATCTTTTGAGGAAGAGTTTTGTTGTATTTACTGACCACAAAAGTCTCAAGTATATATTTACTCAGTGAGATCTGAATTTCAGATAGATAAGGTGGCTTGAGTACCTTCAGTCCTTTAACTTTGAGATTACCTATACGCGTGGGAAAGGAAATGTAATGGATGATATGTTGATCATGAGGACTCAGATACAGGCAGTTCAGGAGTCTAGTAGTGAGTGGAAGCTTATGGATTTATTTTATAAGATGCATTTGGAGGTTCATGATAGACAGGGCAAGACGTTTCTTTCTTCTATAGCTATTACCTATACATTACTGGATCAAGTGAGAATAAGGAATCTATCAGATTCTGAAGGTCTAGTCTTATGAGAGAGTGTGTTAGGAGTGGACCCTACTCCCAGGTGGACCATAAGAGATGATGAAATATTTCATTCTCAGGGATTCGTATGGCTGTCAGCAGACATACATGAGGATTTGATGCAAGATTTTCATTCCTCAATTTGGGAAATTCATCCTAGTGTCACCAAGATGTATCTAGATCTACACCATTAGTATTGGAGGCTAGGTATAAAGAGGGATTTAGCTGGTTTTATTATGAGATGTTCCACCAGTTAGTTGGTGAAGGCGGAACATCAGTGACTTGTAGGGATTTTACAGTAGTTACCCATTCCCGAGTGGAAGTGGAATGATGTAGCGATGGATTTAATGATAGGTTTAACTAGGTCACCTCGAGGGAATGATGAGGGTTGGGTTATTGTAAATAAACTCACGAAGGTTTCACATTTCATTCCAATCAAGGAAACATTCATTGTTGATGAGCTTGGAAGTTTGTAAATCTGATAGATTGTACATTTTAATGGGGTTCCACACTCTATTTTTTTAGATAAGGATGCCCGGTTTACTTCTTGTGTCTAGCAGGGACTACAAAGGGATTTGGGTACACAGAAACTTCTTAGTACAACTTAACATCCCCAGATAGATGGCCAATTTAAGCATATGATTCAATTTTTGGAGGAAATTATATGAGCATGCGTCCAAGATTTTTGGGGTTCTTGGGAGAGACATATACCCCTAATGGAGTTTTCCTTCAATAATAGTTTTTAGGAAATGATTCAGATGACACCTTATGAGGCTTTGTATGGTAGGTCATACTGATCACCCCTATGGTGGCTAGGGGTAGGAGAGGAAGCTATGCTAGGAACTCATATTGTCTAGGAGACAACTGAGCTGGTGGATTTGATTCAGAAGAGGATGGCTACTGCATTGTCTCAGCAAAAATATTATGCTTATCGAGAAGATGACCTCTAGTGTTCCAGGTCAGAGATCAGGTTTTCTTACATGTCACACTGAGGTTGGGACACAAAAGGATTAGGAGATAGGGGAAACTTTCACCAAGATATATTGGGCCATTTGAGGTTTTGGAGAGAGTTGGGATGGTTTCCTATCAGTTGTAGTTTCCTTAGAGGTACCCGAATATGCACAAAGTCTTTCATGTTTCTCAGCTATGACGTAACTTTTCAGAACTGTCTCATTCTTTTCAACCCAAATAGGTTGAGTTGGAGGTGGATGAATCCTTTAAGGAGCACCCTATATGGATTGTGGATCACAACATGAAGGTTCTCCATGGCTGGTCTGTTCCTCTGGTATGGGTGCTATGGCAGCACGGGTGAGTAAAGTATGAGACTTGGGAGAGGGAGGCTGATGTACGGTCACAATGGCCAGAGTTATTTAAAGTTTCTTCTTCACCACCTTTGGAAGGGAAATTCAAGTATGAATTGCTTTAAGGGGTTTTTTTGTAAGAACCCAGATCTTCATTTTATGTATGGATATTTTTTTGGGTTGTTTTTGAGGAAAAATGAAGAATTAAAAAATTTCTAAGTACATGCCATGTACCTGATTATTGCGTGTAGCTATATACTGGCCATGTAACATCCAAGTACATGGACATGTAGGTGACTAGGAAGACCACCTAAAGTGGGGGACAGATGAGGCTAGTACATGGCATGTAAATTAAATGAACATGCCATGTAATTTTATTTTTACTTGATATATCAGAGCAAGGATGAATCTCATTTACGAATCATTCTTCTTCTTCTCATGTCTCATATAGGAGAGCGACGTATGAACAAAGAACTTCGATCTCCTCTTATTCCTCCATTAGAGCTCCGATTGATATGCTGCTGGGTGCATTGGATTCCCACCAGCGAGTTCTCTCTTCCCATTTAGCCTCAATTTCTGATTTCTTCACTCTATTGAGTTATCCAAGGTTGAACAATTTTAACCTTTTTGTAGATCTACATTGTTCTAGGCCAATTCAAGGGCCATCGTTCAAGAGTGTTCATCGTAAAACATCAAGGTCAGTGGTTTGTAACTTTTTTTGATTTTCTTTGGATTATATATACTTAAAGTGACGAATACCCATGTTTGGGGTATTGCGTGTTTTTTAATTTAACCCTATTTAATATCTAATATGGTTTTTTTGATTGAGAAAGGGGTTATTTCTTAGGTATAAGGTTTAATACCTTGATTATGGGTGTGTTTATCATGTTTTTTTTATTATGGATGTTTGGTCTAGGATTCATGTTAGGCTTGCTCAGTTTTCCATTCCTTGTGTTGTTCGAATGGAGTTACTCTTTATTTGAGATGCATGTGTTTTGCATTGTGAAAGTATGGACAGGGAGAATTGACATTGAGAGATTCTTGAGGTAGTGTTATTTATGTATAATTGTTGTTTTATTTGATCAAAGGCATTGATTGTGAGAGCTACCGGGTGGTCATATACCATATGGGTTAGACCATGAGAGATACTAAGAGGGTAGTTATTAAATGAATGTTAGACCATAGGGAATTTATTATGAGAGATTCCAGGAGGTTATTAAATTTTATTTGTTACTATGAAAACCAAGGGGGTATTGACCGTGAGAGCTACCTAGGTGGTCTTTTGTAAATGATTAGTGCTATGTAGGACCAAAAGGGTTATACTATGTGAGCTTTCCCATAAGGTTATTTTTTATTGAATTGATGATATGTTAAACTAGAGGGGTTAGACTATGATAACTTTCATAGAGGGTTGATTTTTAATTTTTAATGAATGTGATGAGCCTACCAAGCCAATGAACAAGCTTCGACTCAGTCTTACTGGTTTGTTAGATGGTATTTTGAAACATCTGTTTTGATATTACACATGGGATACAAATCTTAGGCTATATCCCATGATATAATTATTCAACGGATTTAATAATTAATGATTGTAAATGAATGTACTTGAAAACCTTAGGATTGTTTACTTTTTAGTACTTCCTATTTTATTGCTTCATTTTTTCATATTACTTGGTATATATATTCAATGATAGTTAGACACAGATCTTTTGGCAGTTTCCTACTAGGATTCGTCTCTCACCCTAGTTGGGTCATGATTTTGGACCCAAACAAATTATATGGTAGTAGGTATAGATAAGGGAAAACAACCTTCTTCATCAGGCACATGATTGCTGTTGGAGCTGGAGAGCATGGGACCAAGTTGAGGCTTATGATGATGTTGGAGTTTAATGTTTTTTGTAATTTGGTTTCAGTATTTTATTACCATCATTGTGACTTGTTTGGCTACTTTCCTAGATACATGTGATATACATCATTTATTTATATATGCTATAGTTTTTTATACTATCAGTCTTATGATGTTTACTTCTATTGTATGGTATTACTACTTCTGCTATTGTTTACTATTTGTTTCTACTATGTTACTCTACCAATGAGGGCATAGTTTCCCCACTATCACACCCAAGGCCCTTACTACTAGTTGGAAGCCTCTTGCATTTGGGGAAATGTGCTTGAGGCCATGTAACCAACCATGTATGGGGTACCTTTGGGTGGCACCCGGAACTGGGATGTTACACCCATATTCCATTTGTTGTAACTAATTTATATTCTAATCCCTTGAAAAATTTAAATATAAAGAAAAATTGATATGGTTTGTGTACTAGGAAGGTCAAAAATCACCATTTTCAAGACCGATGAATCCATCGAAGGATCATATGTGGTTTTCTGATCGATGTGAGATCTATCCTAGGAATAACTTTTCAAAAATAAAAATACAAAATAAAAATAAAAAGGAAAGGAACATAATCAATTCATTGTATACATACTTTCTATATATATGGATCCAACCTGAGAAGATAGAGTATGGACATGACCAGCCTTAAAGAGGAACTTCATAACACTTTTCCTTTCACTTTTTGTAATGTACTATAGAGATTAACCTCCTATTTGAGCCTAATTTTTAACATTTTACCTACCCACCCACAACCACAAAGTCATCAGAACCTAATTGCCTAATCCCTCAAGATTAATCTTATTCTTTTCTTTACACAGTGAAGATGATATAACCAGTTCAAGCCTATGGTTAGGAACAAATACTCAGGGTTCGAGCATACCTCTACTCAAATTTTCTAACCTGTGTGATGAGAGAATAGAATGGTGAAGTAGATTTAAATTGGGCATATAACATTATGAAAATTTAAGAGGTTATGATTAAAAGACTATAATTTTATTTCAAAAATAGATTTTGAGTCATGAATAACTCTCTATACAGGTTTAATTTTGGAAAATGACTTTTCACTGCTTACACCTAATTTAATTACACAGACATAATGAATATTTCTTGCTTTAAAAATTGCCTATCCTTATATGAAATCATTATTGAGAAGTATTTCTTGAGGAAAATAAATTATTTAAGTGTGGGGTGATTTTATAATCCTCATTTGTATATATACTTTGCTATCATTTATTCATAGTTTTTCATTTAATTATTCTATAATTCACGTGGTATGTGTCTTATTTTGCATAAAAAAGATTTAAAAGTTTTCAATAAAGAAAAGGGAGAAAAAGTTAAAAATCATCCAACCACACATTGTGATGATTAAATTCACATTGTATACCTGAGGATCACAACCTAAACTAAGTTGTGAGGACAAGTTGTGACCATGAAGCCAGAAGGAAAAAAACTACTACATGTCGTGACCAGACTAGCCACGTCGTGACACCTAGTCAAACCGGTTAGTGGGGAATCCATGAGTATTCCACACAAAATCTACCATGCCAGAGTACATGTTTTGAAACATAACTACATGTCATGTACCCAGTCAAACATCCTATCCATAAAAACCATGTGCCACTATGGAGATCCAAAGGAAAATTACATGGATCGAGGGTACATGTCATGTTATATAGGTACACGTAGTGACAAAAAACACCTATATAAGGAATGGAGAAGAAGATCATTAGGATATATAGAGAGAGCACTTCCTTCTCCCCTATCGATTCCCTATGATCCATTCTTACTCTTTCCCCTTTTTTACCTCTATTTCTTTATAGTTTTCTTCACATTTCTTTCAATTCAAGAGTTACAAAGATTACTTTCTTCAACACCTTCTTTTCCCCATTCCGTGATTAAATTTCAATTATGATTTCTATCTCAATTAAGTAATTTAGTTTAATTCATAATTATCTTATGCATGTTTTCTTTTCATCATCCTAGAATCTCTTTTTTTTATCTGTTAATAATGCTTTATCTATTTTATTTTATTGTTCTACTATCCCTAATGAGTAGCTAAATTTATTAGGGGTAGGGATTGAGATCAATGTATCTGTATAATTAAATATACCTTTTAATATAAACTTGGAAAGCCTAATTGAATTAGGGACTAGGATATGTACCCTCGGTCTATCCCATTTGTGTGAACGTCCCTCACTAGGGTATGGTCAAAAAAACGAACCTATCCTAATTGGAGTAGATTAAGCTATGAACACTAGCTTAGGTGACTTTTTTCTCAGAAATCCAAACATACTGCACCTAGGATTTTTCTATCTCCCAACCACATAATAACTACTTCCTAGGTAGTACTTGGAGGATAAGAACAAATTCAACTAGTGACCCCTATTTTCTTCGTAGACAAAGACATAAGATCTTGACAAGGTTAGAATTAAAATACATCCTGCAACCAGATACTTGACATGATACCAAACCCTCTTTTATCATTTAAAGTTATCACAAGATAGATCTTATACCAAAATCCCAAAAAAAGACTTCTAGAAAGGACTCCCTTATAAGTTTATAAACTATATCCTCTCAAAGTTTAAATAGAATTCTCCCCGTGGATTCAACCTTGTACTTACACTACAGTGTGTATTAGTAGTTAGTGAAAGTTTGATACAAATTATAAATTCATATTTGATTTATGCCGAAGTAAGTAATGACACCACCTTGTAGAGGCCATCATTTCACTCATCTTAGAGACTCACCATGGGATCCCATTTTTACATTTTAATCTAGATTCAATGAAATTATATGATTATAATTTGAGTTAGATCCCTAATTTTTTTTACAAAAAGATAATTTCCCTTAGGCACAAGTTAAAATTTATATTTTTCTCAAGTAAATATCAATATTACACAAATATCTCTCCTAGTACACTACCTTACCTAGTTCCTAAAGTGAACATCCACAAAAATAGTTGGGCACAAACACACAACAATCATGTAGTTCTAGTAATTTCAAACTAATTGAATACCCTCAATATAGAATTAAAATATCTCCTAATAATAATTTAATGATTTTTTTTTATATTTGGATTTTTTTTAGAGACACAGAATGTATTTATATTTTGAAAATGAGTCAATTTAAAAAAAATAAAGGTTTTTTTGTATTCACAGTGAAAATAAGATTTGTACAACTAAGACCCTACCTCATAATTAAGACTAAAAACTTTACCCAATATTGAATCCTAAGGTGAAGAAAACTAGACATTAATTAAGGTTTAAAACAGATTTGTATTATTAGTACAAAAAAGGTTTTTTTCTTTAAGGTGTAATAGGGAAACTCAAACAATTTTTTCCCACATATCATGTAGAAAAAAAATCCCAAAGTACCCCTACTTCCACTAACAAGAAAAAAAGAATATAATATTGTATTATAAAAGGTTTCAGAAAATATATGATTTAATGAATGATTTTTAATTAGGAAAAAAAATTTAAAATGCAATTTCACATTGACCAATAGAAATTAAAAAATGTATCATGCAAGACATGACTGAAGTAATAAATTAAAAACAATGAATTAAATGAAACAAACAACAATACTATAATATATTAGAAATAATTAAAATAGTTAATCACAGAATATGTATAATATCTTCTCAATGTTGTACAAAAAAATGTATCCCACGTCAAAGTATTGATTGATTGAACACTCTGGCTGAAAATTTTAAACACTGAAATTATAGATCCAATTATCTTGAAATTCAAAATGGATCTTACCCTGGAAATGAATTTACCCAACCAACCAAACCCTCCTCATATAGGCACTTAACCATCCACACACCATTTATTAAACATGGTATGATAACACCATTACTTTCAAATAGTAAAAATATCAAACACGAGAAAGAGAAACCTACAGAAACTTCAACAATTTCTGGTTATAAATTCCGAGAGACATAGAAACAGGTAGGTAGAAATTTTTCAAACAAAAATTTAATGATAAAACATGAATTTTTTTCCACCCATATAATGCTCAGATTAAAGTCCCCATATAGAATCAATCACCTAAAGACTTTATCCATTATCATTTAATGGGTAATATTCATCATTAATTAAGGCTTGGGTATATTCTTTGGAAAATTGATGATGTTCACTCAAGAACTCATGGAAATATACAATGTAGAGAATTTTAGTAAAAAACTAAAAAACATGATGAATAAGCCTCATCCAATATTTTTTTTTAAAATCCATATTATCCTTTAATGAGTTAATGAAATTGGAAAAAAGGTCATCACCGACATCAAGATAACTGATCATATAGTTAAATTTCTCAAATTCACACCCCATACACATTTGACATTAAGAGGTTAAGAAATTTTAGCAGTAGAGAAAATAATAATCTCATTGTGAATAAAAGGAATATTATTATAGGAATCTTCCATTGATGAAATGTAGGGAGAATCATCATGATATTATATGAATTTTTAAAATTCCTGGAAATTTTTTTTATCATCCTGGTAGTGTAAATAAATAGGGGAAGAACCACTATCTACAATTAGTAAAATATATAAAAATTATTCTAAATCACTTTTAACATATTTAGAAAACAAATTTTCAACCATAAGATAAATATGATTTACTCTATACATATCCTTAACTCTAAAACATTCACTCCTAGTAGGGAAATCCCCTTGACTAGAATTACTTCCCTCATGATTTATAGAATAGTAATGCTCATCAGGGATGAGTACATGGGAGGGTTGTAAAACTTGAAAAAAACAAAAAATACTTTTAGTAAGATAACTTGATTTAGGAAGGATTACTTCATGGTCCGTATTAATGATTCTCTTAATTTAATTATAAATTATCCCCAATATTTCAATCTCTTGTATATATTAAGTTTCAAAGAATAATTATTCAAAATGTTCAATAAAAGTATCCTTGATAAAATCATTAAAGGGATTATTATATTCCTTTTTATTGAGCTCTATATACGTCATTTTCAACCTTAATAAACATAAAACTGACCATTAGGGGTGACTCTGTAAAAATGAAATTCATCTTGGTACTCAATAGCTTGGAGGGTAAGCATAACATTTGAGAAATCAATGAGATCCCCAATAGTGTCTATTAATGGCCTAAATAAAATGAGTGGAACCTTATTATCAAACAATCCATGTGTATAATAAATAAGTATGTGGGGAAAGACAGTTTCCCTATATCAACTAATAGGTTATCTACCCACCCATAAATGTAGGTAGGTGACCTTTTAGCCAATTGTAGTGACATTGAAGTTAGTTTTTGGTCCCAAAGACCAAAATTCTTGAACATGGAGTAGTTCACATGGTTAACGATAGCTTTTATATCACACAAGAACTTAATATACCCCATTTGACAAATTCTACAATATATGAATAAACTTCAAAGGGATTTTAGTTTAGGGGGATGTTATTTTGGACTACGGAACTACACACCTTATTAAAATTTATTGTTGATATATAACCCTAATACCACTTGTTATATAAGAACCTCTATATAAATTTCATGTATTAAGGGATATTTTTCAAAGATTTGAAAAAGGTTATATAATCATTGAAGCTCCTAAACATTTTAGGAAACATGTGGTAATTTGGATCATTTTCTTTTTTAGCCACTATGAAAAAGGTATGGTAGGAGGATAATTCTTTAAAAAATGTGGGTTATTATTCTAATCCTCAAGACACAACTTTTTCTTTCCCTCTTTTATAAATTTCCACATCATATTACTTTTTCCTAGGTTTATTCATGTTGATTTTCAACATTTACATCCATTCCTCCAAATCTTTCTAGATTTATATATTTGGGATCTTCTATATTTTTAATTACTATTTGATCATGAACATAAATTTAATAATTGGTAGATTGTTTGATAAGTATTTTTTGATTTTTTTCTAGATACAGTTATTACTAAAATCACATTATATCTTGGTTTTGACTTTGTTGGGCTTGGTAGCTTGCCTTTGTCTCTTTCACCTTGGTCTCTATCCATCTGACCAATTTGAATTTCCATACTATGAATCCTAGAATATATATCCTTTTTTAATGATATAATCTCACCTAGAACCTTCTACAACATTCTAGTAAGTTATCCTTTAAAATTTGATGATTCAACCTTATATTAATTTGAATAGTTATTCCTAGGCTATGTTAGGTAGTTTGGGGCAGTGGGCTATTTGATTATTCCTTTTTTTTCTTGGATAGGTTTGTATTATTATTGAATAAAAATTATAATTATTTGAGAATATATATTTGGAATCCTGATTATTATCCCTATAATCCACAAACTTGGTAGTCTCTTTATATTGGCCAGGAAGGTCAAAATTAGAAAAACATCTCTGATAATGACCAAACATCCCATAGTGAAAACGCTTCTCCCAAAGTGTTTATTCACTAAAAATAGAAACATGGGTATTAATTTCAGCCCTGAATAGTTCTTTTCTGATTTCACTTATGTAGGATATTTTGAGGAAACCTATCGAATAGTTTCTTAATCTCATCATAATCAGAATCAGAGAAGTTACCTCTATAGCATTAGTTAACTAGATTCTGGTTATAAGGGGTGAGAGTACTGTAAAATGTATTCATGAGCATATGGGAAGATATCTGGTGATTATATCTCTTTATAATAATACTTATAAACCCATATTGGGAAATGTGAAACAACTATCCTTCATCCTAGAAAAAACTAGTGATCTTATGCATCACTTCTGTGGTGGTGTTCCTGGGGTAGAATTTCGTGACAAATTGATTGAAAAGATCATCCAAGGTTCAATTATTTCTCCATATAGATTATATAACCAAGTAATACCCCCCATATAATAGAAAGGAAATAATATCAACCTCAAATATTCCTCACCCAGTCACTGTAGAGGAATTTGATTTACATACCCATAAAAATATATAATAAACTCTAACAAATCCTCTACTAGTATACCATTGAATGAAGGAAGTTGAGGGAGGTGAGAATTCTTGATCCCATAATTGCGATACCAAAAATACATCCTTATACAATATTAATCACTAGAAACCATTATAATTTAGAACTCCCTAATTATAGGACTCTTAGTGACATGAAACAATGGTTATGGAACATTCATATTTTGATTTTTAGGTTATCATAAATTAATTTCTTCAAGATTTTCCATTTCAATTTTTTTCTTCAAGATTTTCCATTTCAATTTTTTTCTTCAAATAACTGAACTTTGTTTACTAATTTCAAAAATTGGAGTTTCATGATCTATATTAGTAGTCCTTGTGTACATACATGAAAAACCATAATATTTTTCAGATTTTAATGTTGTGAACAGTTTTAAAGTTTTATATTTTTTTAATATTTTTTATTGATTTTGGTTTTTTATATTTATGTTATAAATTTATGTTTGTTTTTTTGTCTTGACATGGTTTCATATGGATTCCCTAGAAGCAGTTCCAAAATTTGATACTAAAAATTGTTTCATTTTATAATATTTAATATTTACAAACTTACTTAATACCTATAATATAACGGTTGTAAGAAGGGATGAACCACATAGAAGGAAAATGTTTCTGTAGAACAAAACAAACAAAAACAAACAAAAGAAAACTAAAAAAATATAAAATATGGAATAAATAAGAATATAAGATATAGTGTGTGGTGTTCAGTGAAAAAAATGGATGAAGTTATTGGAGATGATGTGTGAAATGGAAGTAGTGATAGTGGGAATGAAAAAAAGACCATAGAAAGATGCAAAAAATGGATGAATTTAGGGTCCTTAGGATTTTTGTAGCTGATAAAAAGATATTATCCTATTCTACACAAATTAATTCAATCATCTAGTGCTTAAGAAAATATAGTGATTCAATGTTCTGTCATTTCAATGAATATCCAAAATTCATTAATCCTTCTAAATTTTTAATCTTTTGATCCAAAATTTAGTATTAATCCATTCATTATGGAGAATATATTAATTAACCTTTCCATGTTATTGGTACTTTGTTCAATGATCCAAGGTGAAATGATTTCACTACCTTCACCCATCATTTTTTATATTGTGTGAAAATTATGCTCATAATAAAATATAAAAGTTTTTAAAACTAAAAAAAAATTTAATTTTTTTAATAGAAGTTAAAAGGATAAACGAATCTCATTTAATTGCATCCTAATTTTCTTAATCAATTTAGTTACTCATTATTGGGATTTTTTTTCAAAATGATAATAGAGAGAATTGAAAACATATATTGCGAGATGGAATTCTTCCTCATGATCTAGATCTGTATTCCACTCCCAACTCCATTGTTTTATCCCATATGTGTGATCCAATTAGTGAATGTGAATAACCATCAATCAGATGGTTCTCAAATTCACTGGATGGATCACCCCCATCTATTTAACCTCTCAATTTTAAAAGAAAATTCTCACCCATGTCAATTACATGCTCACCATCACAACATAAAAACAAATTCTCTAACTTCCATGTGTCACACCTTCACTATAAATATTCAACCTCATCTTACTTGAATAATGCTCCTTAACAGATTCAAATACTTCATGAAGCTCTGACACCATGATCATCTTCCAATCCTCTGACACTAATAAGGTGTAGTTATTCTAGAAAAATATAAATGGGGAGTTAGGAATTTTCAATATATATAAATAAATATCCCCTTAAAAAAATGGATCAAGGGCCGGTTTGGAAGAATTATCAGCCTTGTACCATTGAACCCGCTCACCCAGACTCATTTTGGGAAAAGAAATCACTAGGCGATTTTTGAGTTTTTTCTTTATATTTTTATATAAATATAAATATATAGATATATAAATATATATTACTTAATTTAATTAGATTATTTTAAAATATATACATAAATACATGCATTAATATATTTAAATATTTATATGTTTGTTAGTATTAATATATATGTAATTATTATTATTATTATCATATATATATATATTATCTTTTTATATTTTATTTTACTAATTTATATTTTCTTTAAAATATCTCCACTCCATCTGCAATATTCATCTTTAGGGTGGTGGGTTAACTTGGAATTGGGAGGAATCCTTTCTCAGTGATAACGACTTAGAAAATTCGACTAGTGCTACAACATCACCATGAATTCAGATCACTTTTCGGTGGTGATTGGCTTCTACATGGTCTCGATTGTATCTTTGATTTTGGATTTAGAAAGGTTTCATATCCGGTTCAGTGGGGTTTCTCTGGTTTGATTGGTGTTTATAAATTTCATGGTGGGGGAACAATGTTCTGATTCGAGTGAAGTAGTTTCTAAATCTACATAAAAAATGGCCAGGGCATCAGGATCCAGGTCTTAACAGTGCTAACACATGGTAGTACCATCATATTAATTTTAATATTAAAATAGGGGATCATATTTCTTAAAAATGTGGCCCATGGTCAGCATGATGATTGGTGATGAGTTTCAGGTAATGTGATATTTTATTTCAACAAGGACTAATAATGGATGGGCGTTCTCTCAGTTGCCTTAGGTGGAAATTGGTTCGAAAGAAGGTGTAACTTCAAGCGTCAGGTTTTTACAGTGTTGTAATATTGGGTGGAGATGGTTGGAACGATAGATGAAGGGGGTCAATGGATTTCTTATCGATAGATTTTGATGTTCTAGGGGTAGTGATGAAAGTGGTAGACTAGTAGGAGTGGAAGATAAGTAGAAATGATGGCGGGACAATGGACTAGTATATTGAGATCTACCGGTGGTTTAAATGTAGTTAGATGATGCTAGTGGTAAATGGACTACAGTGGTAGATGGAGAACATTGGTAGATCTGAGATATCTAACAGAGTAGATGGATAGAGAGAAGAGGAGTGGTAGATTCTTTATTTCTGATGGAAGAGTTCTACAATTGATGAACTGTAATAGTAGATCAAATGTGTGGTAGAAAAACCTGATGATAAATAAACAATAAACATTCAAACTAGAAAAAAATAATAACTGATAAAAATTTACATTAAAAATTACATATTAATTATTTAAAATTAGAATAAAAAATTAATAAATTAATTTATTTAATTCTCATACAAAAAATTGAAACAATTAAAATTTATTAGAATGCAATATATTTATTTTGATTAAATTATTTTAAACAATATGAAATTTTATAAATCTAAACAAATAATATAATTAAATTAAATAAATAAATAAAATTTAAAAATGACATTGAATATATGAATATTTTTATTAATAAAAAACAAAAAAAATGAATAAAAATTAAAATAATGAAAAATAGTAAATTAATATAATATCAATTTATTAAAAATAATGGGCTAAAATAATATTAGTGTATGGCTATTAAATTAATTATTTATCTAATATAAGTGATAAATAAATAGTATAACACTATAATTCAAAAATGCAGAAATTAAGTAAAAAATTAGTAATAATTATATATTATTAAAATTTAAAAAATATTTTGACATTAAAAATACAATAAAAAATAATGAATGAAATGGAAAAAATTAATGAATAAATGAAACATCAAAATTTTTCTCAGTCATTCAAGGATTGACATTTGGAAATTATTTTATTGAAACATACATCAAGAAAAGGGTTTATAATCCATCCTCTTAAAAAAGAGAAAGGGTTGTGTGAAACTCATTTGGAATAACGCATACTAGGATTATAAATAGTATAACATATGAAGGATATAAAAACATGGATATAGAAGAGAAAACTATCACCCAAATACAAATTGAGAGTGATAGAGAATAGTTCATTAGAATGTTAAAAACCAAAAATCTATAAATCAATATGGCTTGAAAACTAGCATTGATATCGTAAAAAATGATGAAAATATGACAAAATTTTATTTCAAGGTCTATTTTCCTAATGTTGGGGAATTACCTTTCCATTTAGATTGAGAATATATGAGAATGTACATACTTGATATCTTCTTATTTTATAGGCACAATGTAATGCCCCGACCCCAGCTACCCAGAGTCGGTGCATTACTTCGTAACATTGGCATGATCACAAAAGATCAAGTCTCGAAAGACCGATTAGTTTAGTAGCCTTGGAAACACTAGATACATTCATAAGTCTTATATTATATAATAAAGTAAAAAAACTACAATAACAAAGTCTCCATAGTCCACACTCATATCCTCTTCTGACTATCCCTGCAGATCATTCATAAAATACTTCTTCACATCCTGGAAAATATTAAAACATTGAAAGGGGTGAGCTTAGATGCTCAGTAAGGATAACAATATTGCGGAAGCTTTCATAAATAAACATAAACATTTAAATCAATATATAACTAAAACAAAAGCCTTTTAAACTTGAACTTCAACATAATATGGAAAAAGTAAAATGAAATAATGCCGTTTACTTATTCACATGGATATTCTACTGGTCGAATAATCACATGCAATATCAATAACCACTTTCATAATGATAGAATGCATAATGCCAGACTATCATAACCACGTAGCTAAGGCCTCATGCCAAGACCACAAATAATATTTTGTCAAGGCCTCGTGCCAAGACACTAGTTTGTCTCATGAGACCAACTGATGCATCGAGGAGCTATAGCGGGCTCCACCCATCACTTATTAAGTCCAATTCATTCCTCATATGAATAGGTTTAAACATATCATAAACCATAACATAATCGTATCACATAAAACATGCATAAAGGAAACATAACATTTCCACATTTCAATCACATGATATCAATAAAACACATTGATATAATAGAAACACTTTCAAAGCCATTTTTAATACCAAAATAAAATAAAATTAAAACTTTGTATTTATTTTTCATTTTAAAAAAAAGTTATGGCTTATAGAGGAAGCCGAAACTCAAATAATAGTCACAGCGGCGGAGAAGTCGTTGTCACCGCATACGTAAGAAAAAAAACATTCCTTTTGTCATTTATTAAAAACTCTTCGTATAAAAAGATTCCTTTTAAATAAAATTAAAAGTCAAAGGGGTTTATACACCGTATAAAAGAAAGTTGTGTATAAAACAAAATATGCCTCAATGAAAGGAGATTGAGACGAAGTCCCTTTCAAAGATAATTTTTTAAAATAAAATAGATCTATTATGTTTATTCACTATATTTACACATAAATAAAGTATAAATACAATATAGGACATAATAATATAATGACATAATTTGAAAGTAGGAGATTAACCCAAAGAATGGAAATTTGGGTTAAGAAATTCCCTTACCTCATGTCCGACTTGACTCGATCGTTATTTAATCTCCTTAATAATAAACTAGAGTTAATTTATATTTTCTTAAGAACCTATTTCATGTTCATTATTCCTTTTATATCACTTATTACCATGTTATGAACATTATGTAATTATTTATGTTAATAACAGTCATTTTGTCGATCTTTGGTACTTGAGTAAAAAATATACTTCTTATAATTACAAGTTGTTCATGTGGTGAAATATCCATTATATCCAGAATTATATTCATGATGTAGATATCATATATAACATATATATCCAGTATATACATTCATTTATAATATTACATAACATTTAGAGGTAAGAAATGAAATGCACCGTTCATGGAGACGGTAAGCCGTATGTACGCATGAAGGCTACTTTCATTTATATTTCTTATTTAATGGAATGAAGTTATAATTATATAAAGGTATAATATAATTCCAGTATAATATAATGTATAATACCATTTACTCCATCCTTTATACATCCCACATATGGTATTAACGATTCAAATCACTTTGAGGGGGCGGTAGTCCGAACTTCCTAAAATGAAAATATCGTGTTTACCCATAATGGAACCCATAAAGGTATGACATAAATGAATAATACAGAAGCTTAAGTAAAACATAAACATATTATATATCATATATAAATATAGTCACATCAAAATGGACACCATTATAGGTGTTAAAAGAATATTGAACAATCATCGTTTCGTGAGGCAGTATTTCGCCACCCACAGAAAGAGTATCTTCTTTAACCATTAGACGAAGGTGTGTGTAAGGGTAAACCAAATACTTATCATAACAACATACTAGTATATTTTAGATACTGGTGTTGTTACAAAAGAAAGGAATAAAAATAGTTTAAGGGTTTGGAGAAGAAAACTAAAACAAAACAACATTAGAGAAGACATTACCTTAAAATTGGGTAACTCTTTTTGATTTGAGCCAAAGGCTTCCTTGGGAAGACTTCTGCCAAAAGTGAGGCTTCTAAGATTAAGGGAGGAAAGTTGAGAGAGTATTTTGGCAGAGTTTGGCCGAGCCAAAAGGCTTTGAAGGTGTGAATAAGGTGGTAGTGGTGGGGGCCTTTTATAAGAGGAGAGAAGGGGCACTCTTGGAAAGATTGAAATTTTACTTTATTATGAAATTATTTTTCGGATTATAAAGGTCCCAAACTTATATATTTAGAGTATAAGGTGATAAGGGTTATAAATATACTCATACAATAGGTTTTTGAAAATTTTATGTCTTAGATTTTACATTATCTTTTCATTTTATTTAAATCGTTAATTAATGAGGTAATCGCTGCATCATCATGGTGTCATAAATAATTTAATTTATTTAATGTCTAAAAATTATAAAAGAAATATCAAGATGTAGGAAATATTTTTATCTTTATAATTAATATTTATAGTAAAAAATATTACTTGTATAACCCCATTTAAAAATTGTTTTAGTAAAACAACTCATGTTTGTGACATTTTTATTTTAACATTAAATAAAAAGTTTTTAATGTCATTTTCCTACCAAAGTGGCTCCATGGGGTCCCCAAGTTGACCCATGGATTTTCTCGGTCGGACATGACTCATCCAATAGGGGTAGGACAAGTGTAAAGGTCATTTCATATTTTTATAATACCATTTTTACCTTAAATTTCACTAATTACCTTTAATCGCGATTAATTAAACTTAAAAGTTACTATTCACCAAAAAATTATTTTAATCCCATTGAACCACATTTTACTTCCTAATGACAACCATGTATGTCAGATTTTTGAAAATAAAATCACAGAAGTGGTAATGTTTCATTTAAACGAAAAATCAGTTTTTTAACTACCACTTAGTGGTTTCACTATTCATCAAAAATTGAAGTTTTTCAGAACAACGCCAAAATTTCACCCTAAGCAATAATTGATATTCCAAATTAAAAAATGATTTATATTTTAAAAAATTACACAAATATAATTTTCATTAATTAATTTTATAATTAATTCCCGCTGTCACAACAAATAGCGTGTTTTTAAGAAACAATATATATCAAAAGATTGACAATTGTTTATGTCCAATTTCAAAGTGAAATTAATTATAATGACCACTATTGGATAAAATGGTAAAAATATATTCTAATTATACTTTAAAACCACTAAATAGTATAATTTATCACTATAATTTATTTTGATTAAAAAAGTTGTTTTTAAGTATTTTTTACTATTCATAAAAAAATTGGAATTTCTCAAAAAAAAAACCAAAAATTCAACATAGGCTAATTTCGATATTTCGAATCCAAAAACGAAGTCCATTTGGAAAGATAAAATTTATAAAATTTCAAAAATTAGATATTACTATTCATAATGGCTACTTTGATTGGTTGTGGTGTGTGTTAGAATCTCGAACTTACGTACAATGAAAGCTATTGCATTATTGAAAGAGAAACGTATCATGAAATCTTGGGGTGTTACATTCTCCCCTCCTTCAATAAATTGTGTCCTCACAATTTGAAATTGTTCTTAGAAAATAAAAGGTTGAAAATAGAAAATACCTTTGTGGAAAACCCACATCAGAAATAAGGTTAATAAAATTTAGCCTTAATAAGAGGGAAAGGGAAATGAAAAAGTCACGACCAAATTATGATCTCGATAAGGAGAACATTGGTGGCAATTAGAGACATATAATTGGAGGAAAAACATAAATATTTGTAGGGAGTGATTGAGGTCATCAATCACAAACAAGTGTAAAATTGAGGGCCTCAAAGCCTTCAATCTTTGTTGATTTAAAATATTATCAGTTCAACAAGACATAAGGTATTAGGATAACACATTTTTTTGTTTTAATATCCCTTTACTAAAGATTTAGAATTAATTTATTCATAGAATAAGAGATAGGTATATATATATTTATTCTTTACAAGTAGAGTTTCAACCTTCAACTAATTTCTACCACAAAGTCATCTTTCACTCAAAAAGATAATAGAACTCAAAAATATTATATTTATCCTAATCATACAAGGTTAAAAATATTAACACATACCATTTAGATTAAGAAAACTATTTTGTAAAACTAGGGACTTCCTGTAGGATAGTGGTAGGTAATAAAGGCCTGTCGCACTATGGTTGTGGGTTTGATTCCTGCAGCTTTGTCCGACGCGACGGGTTATCCCCCACCCTGCAGGTTTTCCTTTTCCTAAAACTATAGTATTATAATATTCCAAAAAATGACATTCAGAAATGTTTTAAACTTAAAAAATACTATCCAAAGATCAACTTAATCCATTCCAACCTTTATAGTTATCCAAAATACCTCCGTCCAGACTTCCTCTAAAAGGTCCTTAAATTCGAAAATCAATTGTAACATTAGATTCCCTAAACATAGTAAAGTTTCTCTTATTGTCAAATACTACAAATATGATTTCCTTCATCATATTAAAACCTTAATGATAACAACAAGTACTGTAGCACAATCCCTGTATACTCCATAATTATTATAACCAGTACATCATTGATGCAACACTCAAATGAAAAAATTATTTAATAACAACATAAGAAATCTAATCATTCCTCCTCATCTGTGGTAGTATCATAACTTGATTATTATCCAATAAAATCATTTGGGGCATACTCAGATGATTTGGATATTGGTTTGCGTAGTGTCCCCACTCCTTGTAGATGAAGCATTGTACATTTGAAACCTTTTTCTTACCCTTGTAGTCATGCAATTGGTGTCCTTTTTCTCCACACTTATAAAAAACTCCCATTACCTTCAGGCAAGTCCCATGGTGTTTCTTCCCACAATTATAACATATTGGAAAATTATTCTTTTCCCTCGTCCCTTTATCCATCATTCTCTCTTCCATCCTTTTCTTCTCTTTCATCCCTTCAAATCCATAAGACTCAGAGAATTCTCTACTTATCTTATTAACACATGATACTATTTCTTCATATGTTGAGAACACATGGGAGAATATTTACCTTCTAAATGTTGGATTAATACCGTGAAAGATATGATCCTTCTTACTCTTTGGATCATACGTATTTATGGAGTTCACATTCCTTATACTGGGCGCCATTTCTATACAATGGCATAAACTAGGTTAGTTTACAAATCGAAATACATAATAACAAACTTGCAAAACACTTAACATAAATTGAACTATTTATGGATATAATCCTTAATCATAAAAATGTTTTCTTTGAGGAAGTATATATTCATAAACCCTTCATAATGATTTGTAAAGAAAATGGGAATTATCCTAAGCATATCCCCCGGGAGTGTCCTAACCAAGAGTGTATTAAGGCCTGTTGTCGTGCACCAGTTCCCGTTCGAGTCTAGCTCAAAGCGGTGTTTTTGGGTTTTACCCCTAGGTACATCTGTGCCAGAGCCGCCTCTACCTGCTCATATCCATACAGGGATGTATTGATCAGAAAACTCACAAAATCTCTTTAATACCAAAATTCTAGGAAGTTCTTCTATACTAATCCTCAAAGTCTATCTTTGGGCTATGTGATCTAATCAGAGTTTATCTAAATCTAGATTCCAAGGTTAGTACTAAACTGCCTCTGATACCAACTATAACGCCCCGACCCCAGCTACCCAGAGTCGGTGAATTACTTCTTAACATTGGCATGATCACAAAATATCAAGTCTCGAAAGACCGAATAGTTTAGTAGCCTTGGAAACACTAGATACATTCATAAGTCTTACATTACATCATAAAGTAAAAAAAACTACAATAACAAAGTCTCCATAGTCCACACTCTTATCCTCTTCTGACTATCCCTGCAGATCATTCATAAAATACTTCTTCACATCCTGGAAAATATTAAAACATTGAAAGGGGTGAGCTTAGATGCTCAGTAAGGATAACAATATTGCGGAAGCTTTCATAAATAAACATAAACATTTAAGGCAATGTATAACTAAAACAAAAGCCTTTTAAACTTGAACTTCAACATAATATGGAAAAAGTAAAATGAAATAATTCCATTTACTTATTCACATGGATATTCTACTAGTCGAATAATCACATGCAATATCAATAACCACTTTCATAATGATGGAATGCATAATGCCAGACTATCATAACCACGTAGCCAAGGCCTCGTGCGAAGACCACAAATAAGATTTTGTTAAGGCCTCGTGCCAAGACACTAGTTTGTCTCATGAGACCTACCAATGCATCGAGGAGCTATAGCGGGCTCCACCCGTCACTTATTAAGTCCAATGCATTCCTCATATGAATAGGTTTAAACATATCATAAACCATAACATAATCATATCACATAAAACATGCATAAAAGAAACATAACATTTCCACATTTCAATCACATGATATCAATAAAACACATTGATATAATAAAAACACTTTCAAAACCATTTTCAATACCAAAATAAAAGAAAATTAAAACTTTGTATTTATTTTTCATTTTAAAAAAAAGTTATGGCTTATAAAGGAAGCCGAAACTCAAATAATAGTCACGGCGGCGGAGAAGTCATTGTCGCCGCATACATAAGAAAAAAAAACATTCCTATTTTCATTTAGTAAAAACGCTTCGTATAAAAAGATTCCTTTTAAATAAAAGTAAAAGTCAAAGGGGTTTATACACCGTATAAAAGAAAGTTGTGTATAAAACAAAATATGCCTCAATGAAAGGAGATTGAGACGAAGTCCCTTTCAAAGATCATTTTTTAAAATAAAATTGATCTATTATGTGTATTCACTATATTTACACATATATAAAGTATAAATACAAGATAGAACATAATAATATCATGACATAATTTGAAAGTAGGAGATTAACCCAAAGAATGAAAATTTGGGTTAAGAAATTCCCTTACCTCACGTCCGACTTGACTCGATCATTATTTAATCTCCTGAATAATAAACTAGAGTTAATTTATATTTGCTTAAGAACCTTTTTCATGTTCATTATTCCTTTTATATCACTTATTACCATGTTATGAACATTATGTAATTATTTATGTTAATAATAGTCGTTTTGTTGATCTTTGGTACTTGAGTCAAAAATATACTTCTTATAATTACAAGTTGTTCATGTGGTGAAATATCCATTATATCCAGAATTATATTCATGATGTAGATATCATATATAAAATATATATCCAGTATATACATTAATTAATAATATTACATAACATTTAGAGGTAAGAAATGAAATGCACCGTTCATGGAGACGGTAAGCCGTACGTACGCATGAACGCTACTTTCATTTCTATTTCTTATTTAATGGAATGAAGTTATAATTATATAAAGGTATAATATAATTACAGTATAATATAATGTATAATACCATTTACTCCATCCTTTATACATCCAACATATGGTATTAACAATTCAAATCACTTTGAGGGGGCGGTAGTCCGCACTTCCTAAAATGAAAATATCGTGTTTACCCATAATGGAACCCATAAAGGTATGCCATAAATGAAACATACAGAAGCTTAAGTAAAACATAAACATATTATATATCATATATAAATATAGTGACATCAAAATGGCCACCATTAGAGGTGTTAAAAGAATATTGAACAATCATCGTTTCGTGAGGCAGTATTTCGCCACCCACAGAAACAGTATGTTCTTTAACCATTAGACGAAGGTGTGTGTAAGTGTAAACCAAATACATATCATAAAAACATCCTAGTATATTGTAGATACTGGTTTTGTTACAAAAGAATGGAATAAAAAGAGTTTAAGGGGTTGGAGAAGCAAAATAAAACAAAACAACATTAGAGAAGACATTACCTTAAAATCGGGTAACTCTTTTTGATTTGAGACAAAGGCTTCCTTGGGAAGACTTCTGCCAAAAGTGAGGCTTATAAGAGTAAGGGGGGGGAAGTTGAGAGAGTATTTTGGCAGAGGTTGGCCGAGCTAAAAGGCTTTTAAGGTGTGAGTAAGGTGGTATTGGTGGGGGCCTTTTATAAGTGGAGAGAAGGGGAACTCTTGGAAAGATTGAAATGTTACTTTATTATGAAATGCTTTTTCGGATTCTAAAGGTCCCACACTTATATATTTAGAGGATAAGGTGATAAGTGTTCTAAATCTACTCATCCAATAGGTTTTTTAAAAGTGTAAGTCTTAGATTTTACATTATCTTTTCATTTTATTTAAATCGTTAATTAATGAGGTAATCGCTGCATCATCATGGTGTCATAAATAATTTAATTTATTTAATGTCTAAAAATTATAAAAAATATCATGATTTAGGAAATATTTTTAGATTTATAATTAATATTTATAGTCAAAAATATGACTTGTATAATCCCATTTAAAAATTGTTTTAGTAAAAAAACTCATGTTTGTGACATTTTTATTTTAACATTAAATAAAAAGTTTTTAATGTCATTTTCCTACGAAAGTGGCTCCATGGGGTCCCCAAGTTGACCCATGGATTTTATTGGTCGCCCATGACTCATCCAATAGAGGTAGGACAAGTGTAAAGGTCATTTCATATTTTTATAATACCATTTTTACCTTAAATTTCACTAATTACCTTTAATCGCGATTAATTAAACTTAAAAGTTACTATTCACCAAAAAATTATTTTGATCCCATTGAACCAAATTTTACTTCCTAATGACAGCCATGTATTTCGGATTTTTGAGAATCAAATCACAGAAGTGGTAATGTTTCATTTAAACGAAAAATCAGTTTTTTAACTACCACTTAATGGTTTCACTATTCATCAAAAATTGAAGTTTTTCAGAACAATGCCAAAATTTCACCCTAAGGTATAATTTATATTACGAATTCCAAAATGATTTATATTTTAAAAAATTCCAAACATATAAGTTGCATTAATTAATTTTATAATTAATTCCCGCTGTCACAACAAATAGCGTGTTTTTAAGAAATAATATATATCAAAAGATTGACAATTGTTTATGCCCAATTTCAAAGTGAAATTAATTATAATGACCACCATTGGATAAAATGGTAAAAATATATTCTAATTATACTTTAAAACCACTAAATAGTATAATTTATCACTATAAATTATTTTGATTAAAAAAGTTGTTTTTAAGTATTTTTCACTATTCATAAAAAAATCGGAAATTCTCCGAAAAAACCAAAAATTCAACATAGGCTAATTTTGATATTCCGAATCCAAAAAAGAAGTCCATTTGGAAAGATTAAATTTATAAAATTTTAAAAATTAGGTATTAATATTCATAACGGCTACTTTGATTGGTTGTGGTGTGTGTTAGAATCTCGAACTTGCGTACAATGCAAGCTATTGCATTATTGAAAGAGAAGTGTATCGTGAAATCTTGGGGTGTTAAATTCTCCCCTCCTTCAATAAATTGCGTCCTCTCAATTTGAAATTGTTCTTCGAAAATAAAAGGTTGAAAATAGAAAATACCTTTGTGGAAAACCCACATCGGAAATAAGGTTAATAAAATTTAGCCTTAATAAGAGGGAAAGGGAAATGAAAAAGTCACCACCAAATTATGATCTAGATAAGGATAACATTGGTGGAAATTAGAGACATATAATTGGAGTAAAAACTTAAATATTTGTAGGGAGTGATTGAGGTCATCAATCACAAACAAGTGTAAAATTGAGGGCCTCAAAGCCTTCAATCTATGTTGATTTAAAATATTATCAGTTCAAAAAGACATAAGGTATTAGGATAACACATTTTTTTGTTTTAATATCCCTTTACTAAAGATTAAGAATTAATTTATTAATAGAATAAGAGATAGGTATATATATATATTTATTATTGACAAGTAGAGTTTCAACCTTCAACTAATTTCTACCACAAAGTCATCTTTCACTCAAAAAGATAATAGAACTCAAAAATATTATATTTTTCCTAATCATACAAGGTTAAAAATATTAAAACATACCATTTAGATTAGGAAAACTATTTTGTAAAACCAGGGACTTCCTGTAGGCTAGTGGTAGGTAATAAAGGCCCGTCGCACTATGGTTGTGGGTTCAATTCCTGCAGCTTTGTCCGACGCGACGGGTTATCCCCCACCCTGCAGGTTTTCCTTTTCCTAAAACTATAGTATTATAATATTCCAAAAATGATATTCAGAAATGTTTTAACCTTAAAAAATACTATCCAAATATCAACTTAATCCATTCCAACCTTTATAGTTATCCAAAATACCTCCGTCCAGAATTTCTTTAAAAGGTCCTTAAATTCCAAAATCAATTGTAACATTAGATTCACTATACAAAGTAAAGTTTCTCTTATTGTCACAAACTAAAAATATGATTTCCTTCATCATATTAAAACCTTAATGATAACAACAAGTACTTCAGTACAATCCTTATATAGTCCATAATTATTATAACCAGTACATCATTGATACAACACTCAAATGAAAAAATTATTTAATAACAACATAAGAACTCTAATCATTAATCCTCATCTGTGGTAGTATCATAACTTGATTATTATCCAATAACATCATTTGGGGCATACTCAGATGATTTGGACATTGGTTTGCGTAGTGTCCCCACTCCTTACAGATGAAGCATTGTACATTTGAAACCTTTTTCTTACCCTTACAGTCACGCACTTGGTGTCCTTTTTCTCCACACTTATAACAAACTCCCATTCCCTTCAGGAAAGTTCCAAGGTATTTCTTCCCACAGTTATCACATATTGGACAATTCTTCTTTTCCCTCGTCCCTTTATCCATCATTCTCTCTTCCATCCTTTTCTTCTCTTTCATCCCTTCAAATCCATAAGACTCAAAGAATTATCTACTTATCTTATTAACACATGATACTATTTCTTCATATGTTGAGAACACATGGGAGACTATTTCCCTTATAAATTTTGGCTTAATACCGTGAAAGATATGATCCTTCTTACTCTTTGGATCATACGTATTTATGGAGTTCACATTCCTTATACTGGACGCCATTTCTATACAATGGCATAAACTAGGTTAGTTTATGAATCGAAATACATAATAACAAACTTGCAAAACACTTAACGTAAATTGAACTATTTATGGATATAATCCATAATCATAAAAATGTTTTCTTTAAGGAAGTATATATTCATAAACCCTTCATAATTATTTGTAAAGAAAATGAGAATTATCCTAAGCGTATCCCCTGAGAGTGTCGTAACCAAGAGTGCAGCATGGACCGTTGTCGTGCACCAGTTCCCGTTCGAGTCTAGCTTAAAGCAGTGTTTTCAGGTTTTACCCCTAGGTACATCTGTGCCAGAGCCGCCTCTACCTGCTCGTATCCAGACAAGGATGTATTGCTCAGAAAACTCACAAAATCTCTAAAATACCAAAATTCTAGGAAGTTCTTCTATACTAATCCTCAAAGTCTATCTTTGGGCTATGTGCTCTAATTAGAGTTTATCTAAATCTAGCTTCCAAGGTTAGTACTAAACTGCCTCTGATACCAACTGTAACACCCCGACCCTAGCTGCCCAGAGTCAGTGCATTACTTCGTAACATTGGCATGATCACAAAAGATCAAGTCTCGAAAGACTGATTAGTTTAGTAGCCTTGAAAACACTAGATACATTCATAAGTCTTACATTACATCATAAAGTAAAAAAAACTACAATAACAAAGTCTCCATAGTCCACACTCATATCCTCTTCTGACTATCCCTACAGATCATTCATAAAATACTTCTTCACATCCTAGAAAATATTAAAACATTAAAAGGGGTGAGCTCAGATGCTCAGTAAGGATAACAATATTGCGGAAGCTTTCATAAATAAACATAAACATTTAAGGCAATGTATAACTAAAAAAAAAGACTTTTAAACTTGAAATTCAACATAATATGGAAAAAGTAAAATGAAATAATTCCGTTTACTTATTTACATGGATATTCTACTGGTTGAATAATCACATACAATATCAATAACCACTTTCATAATGATGGAATGCATAATTCCAGACTATCATAACCACGTAGCCAAGGCATCGTGCCAAGACCACAAATAAGATTTTGTCAAGGCCTCGTGACAAGATACTAGTTTGTCTCATGAGACCTACTGATGCATCGAGGAGCTATAACAGGCTCCACTTGTCACTTATTAAGTCCAATGCATTCCTCATATGAATAGGTTTAAACATATCATAAACCATAACATAATCATATCACATAAAACATGCATAAAGGAAACATAAAATTTCCACATTTCAATCACATGATATCAATAAAACACATTGATATAATAAAAAAACTTTCAAAACCATTTCCAATACCAAAATAAAAGAAAATTAAAACTTTGTATTTATTTTTCATTTTAAAAAAAAGTTATGGATTATAGAGGAAGCTGAAACTCAAATAATAGTCACGGCGGCAGAGAAGTCGTTGTCGCCGCATACATAAGAAAAAAAACATTACTTTTGTTGTTTAGTAAAAACGCTTCATATAAAAAGATTCCTTTTAAATAAAAGTAAAAGTCAAAGGGGTTTATACACCATATAAAATAAAGTTGTGTATAAAACAAAATATGCCTCAATGAAAGGAGATTGAGACGAAGTCCCTTTCAAAGATCATTTTTTAAAATAAAATAGATCTATTATGTGTATTCACTATATTTACACATAAATAAAGTATAAATACAAGATAGGACATAATAATATCATGACATAATTTGAAAGTAGGAGATTAACCCAAAGAATGGAAATTTGGGTTAAGAAATTCCCTTACCTCACGTCCGACTTGACTCGATCGTTCTTTAATCTCCTGAATAATAAACTAGAGTTAATTTCTATTTTCTTAAGAACTTTTTTCATGTTCATTATTCCTTTTATATCACTTATTACCATGTTATTAACATTATGTAATTATTTATGTTAATAACAGTCGTTTTGTCGATCTTTGGTACTTGAGTCAAAAATATACTTCTTATAATTACAAGTTGTTCATGTGGTGAAATATCCATTATATCCAGAATTATATTCATGATTTAGATATCATATAAAACACATATATCTAGTATATACATTCATTTATAATATTACATAACATTTAGAGGTAAGAAATGAAATGCACTGTTCATTGAGACGGTAAGCCGTACGTACGCATGAACGCTACTGTCATTCCTATTTCTTATTTAATGGAATGAAGTTATAATTATATAAAGGTATAATAAAATTCCAGTATAATATAATTTATAATACCATTTACTCCATCCTTTATACATCCCACATATGGTATTAACGATTCAAATCAGTTTAAGGGGGCGGTAGTCCGCACTTCCTAAAATGAAAATATCGTGTTTACCCATAATGGAACCCATAAAGGTATGCCATAAATGAAAAATACAGAAGATTAAGTAAAATATAAACATATTATATATCATATATAAATATAGTGACATCAAAATGGCAACCATTAGAGGTGTTAAAAGAATATTGAACAATCATCGTTTCGTGAGGCAGTATTTCGCCACTCACAGAAACAGTATGTTCTGTAACCATTAGGCGAAGGTGTGTGTAATTGTAAACCAAATACTTATCATAAAAACATCATAGTATATTTTAGATACTGGTGTTGTTACAATATAAAGGAATAAAAAGAGTTTAATGGGTTGGAGAAGCAAAATAAAACAAAATAACATTAGAGAAGACATTACCTTAAAATCGGGTAACTCTTTTTGATTTGAGCCAAAAGCTTCCTTGGGAAGACTTGTGACAAAAGTGAGGCTTCTAAGAGTAATGGAGGGAAGTTGAGAGAGTATTTGGGCAGATGTTGGCCGAGCGAAAAGGCTTTTAAGGTGTGAGTAAGGTGGTATTGGTGGGGGCCTTTTATAAGAGGAGAGAAGGGGAACTCTTGGAAAGATTGAAATGTTACTTTATTATGAAATGATTTTTCGGATTCTAAAGGTCCCACACTTATATATTTCGAGTATAAGGTGATAAGGGTTTTAAATCTACTCATCCAATAGGTTTTTGAAAAGTGTAAGTCTTAGATTTTACATTATATTTTCATTTTATTTAAATCGTTAATTAATGAGGTAATCGCTGCATCATCATGGTGTCATAAATAATTTAATTTATTTAATGTCTAAAAATTATAAAAAATATCATGATTTAGGAAATATTTTTAGATTTATAATGAATATTTATAGTTAAAAATATGACTTGTATAACCCCATTTAAAAATTGTTTTAGTAAAAACACTCATGTTTGTGACATTTTTATTTTAACATTAAATAAAAAGTTTTTAATGTCATTTTCCTACGAAAGTGGCTCCATGGGGTCCCCAAGTTGACCCATGGATTTTCTTGGTCGCCCATGACTCATCCAATAGGGGTAGGACAAGTGTAAAGGTCATTTAGTATTTTTATAATACCATTTTTACCTTAAATTTCACTAATTACCTTTAATCGCGATTAATTAAACTTTAAAGTTACTATTCACCAAAAAATTATTTTAATCCCATTGAACCAAATTTTACTTTCTAATGGCAACCATGTATGTCGGATTTTTGAAAATCAAATCACAGAAGTGGTAATGTTTCATTTAAACGAAAAATCAGTTTTTTAACTACCACTTAGTGGTTTCACTATTCATCAAAAATTGAAGTTTTTCAGAACAACGCCAAAATTTCACCCTAAGCTATAATTGATATTCCGAATTAAAAAATGATTTCTATTTTAAAAAATTTAAAACATATAAGTTTCATTAATTAATTTTATAATTAATTCACGCTGTCACAACAAATAGCGTGTTTTTAAGAAACAATATATATCAAAAGATTGACAATTGTTTATGTCCAATTTCAAAGTGAAATTAATTATAATGACCACCATTGGATAAAATGGTAAAAATATATTCTAATTACAATTTAAAACCACTAAATATTATAATTTATCACTATAAATTATTTTGATTAAAAAATTTGTTTTTAAGTATTTTTCACTATTCATAAAAAAATTGGAAGTTCTCAGAAAAAACCAAAAATTCAACACTAGCTAATTTCGATATTCCAAATCCAAAAACGAAGTCCATTTGGCAAGATAAAATTTATAAAATTTAAAAAATTAGGTATTACTATTCATAACGGCTACTTTTTTTGGTTTTGGTGCGTGTTAGAATCTCGAACTTGCATACAATGCAAACTATTGCATTATTGAAAGAGAAGCGTATCATGAAAGTTTGGGGTGTTACACACAACATAATCACTTGTTTGTTTCTTGATGAATCTCCACTTAATATCATACTATAATTGATGAGTTTTTCATGTTTGAAGAAATAAATCAGATCCATAATATAATGATAAGTCATTCCCTCTATATATTTAAAAAAAAGTTAACATTGGTTATCCGATATGAATAAATATTAATATGTGGATGTAATAAGTTAATCTCTAAAACTTTATTCAAATTTCATGTTATGGAATTCTATAAATGTTAAACCTTATAACCCTTCCAAAATATTAAAATAAAAAACTATAGAAATAATTTTACTAAAATTACAAAATCAACATGAAATTAATCACCCAAACTATATGAAGTGGAACATAATTGTCACATATTTAACATGTGAGTACCTTTACCATGTATTATCTTGAAACATTTTAATTACATAATTTACCATAATATAAATTATTCCTTATTCCATACATAAAAAAATTATAGAATATATTCCATAAATCCAATAATGCCTTAAACTCCATCAATGATAAAAGAAACTATTTTTTTTTCACAAATCATTAATTAGTTTCATAGTCATTAATAATATCCAATTTACTTATTCATACCCAAAATATCTTTAACCCAACATCATAAATTCAACATCTGTAACATATTAAGGGATATATTTCATTAATCACATGTCTTATATAAAGTATCATATTTCCGTTAAATCAAATTTCTAGATCATAAATACCATTCAAAATATTATTGAAAACACTTAATAAAAAGTTATAAAAAAATTCCTTATATATATAATTATTTATATAACATAAATATGGAATTCCAATACATAAACACTTCAATTATTCCACCTCTTCCTTAAGACACTAACTATGCTTTATCATCTTTTTTCTTAATACATCATTCCTTTCATATATCATTCGTAGTCTCTTAATCATCAATAGAAAAACAATTATTCATAAAACCTTTCTGATTATCATTACCACATTTACCCTTAAAAAAATATATTTTCATAATTCTCATACATTCCACATTTAAAAAATTTAATAGATGATGATACCTTAGTGAGACCATTATTCCCATCCATTGTGTTAATCAAACTTTTAATTTTTTAATTTTCAGTTATTTTATTTGTATCATTGTTTTCCATACCTAAAACATCTTATCATTCCTCTAATACATCCCCTTGAGTGATTATTCCATCTTTCTTTATATATATGAAACTGAATCTTCTTTCCTCCATTGTCAGCACTATACGAACTCTAAGAGAACAATATTCAACTCTTTTTTGGTAAGTTAGCGATCTAGGTAATGTTCCCATTGCTAATCATTTTCTATGATTACTAATTAGGAATAATTATAATGTACTTAACTCTGGTCATCATCCCATTTGGATTATCATTAGTAAATTATCCATCACATTCAATGTTAACCCAATTTCTTATAGTTACCACCATTGAATAAAACAAAAAATCATGTTGTGGGCATCAACAACCATAGTGGAAAACCATATAATCATGAAAAATCACTTATAGGATATCTAAATCATGAAAACATAATTATAATCTATGAAACCTCTTTTTTATCCTAGTTTATTCATAGTCATCATATTTTTAAATCCTTCATGATGGTTCGTAATGATTTTGTGATTTTCCAAATCATATTCTCTAGGAGTGTCCAACAAGGTTTACACCAAGAACCATTATCATGCACGAGGTGATGATTGAGCCTAACTCAATGTTCCCTTTTTAGAGTTATTACCATAGGAAAAATTGTGCAAAAATCACATTAAATTTTAGTATCCATAAATGAATTTAATTTCGTGGAAACAAATTTTTCCATCAATTACTAAATTTCCAAGACATTTTCATATATTTTGGATCATCTATATACTTATACTTAGATACATCCCTAGATATATCCTTAAAATTACCTCTATGGATCTCTCTACAATTTTATTATCCTAGTTTCTAAAGGTTAATTAAACTATTACTTTTATAAAAACTATAGAGACCCAAGATTTTCATACATAGAGATTACATATGTTTAGATAAACATTCAATACAATACAATAACCCAAGAATGAGGACCATAATAGTTTAGTGTCTTTGGAGACTAAGTAAAAAATATTCTAATTTGGTGAAAGATGTTAAATATCTCCCAAAATTATCTTCCACTTAAGTAAACTTCACAAACATACAATACTTAAAGCCTTTATTCATAACTAGTGGAATGGAAACATAAGAAAGTGTGAGATAAAATGATTATTAAAGGTAAAAAAGGGAGATACATAAGAATAACATGAACATAATGTTATGATAACAAGATCATAACATTTTAAATCCATACCCCACATATCAAATATCATAATCATGAGTCATGGCATAAAGATTGGAAGTTCCCATGACATGGATAATAATGAAAAAAATAATATTAGATAAGATATAATAACATTGGAATTCTATAATACACATAAGAATAGAAAACAATTTTCATAGTTATCTTGGATCATTACCAAGGAAGTCATAGTTGAATGATTTTACTCCTTGAACTATCATTTTATTGAAGGTTTACTCCCAGACCATCATAGAGAACAATGTCCCTTACTGAACTAGGTCCACTCTCTATTTTAGTACTGTATATCTCATGAGATATAAATCTTTAACCAATTCATTGTAGGGGGATATAGGTTCCACATTTCACATAATTATAATCATACGTATGTGTGATACAAGATCATAAAACATTCATCATATCATAACCTAAGAAACGAAATGGAATTTGTAAATATATCATCATATCATCTACTATGAAAATGAGAATGGTTTCATAATCATTTAAAAATTTCATCATATCATAACCCATGATTAGAATTAGTTTTCATATACATTTTTGTCATTGTATAACTAATGGGTGAAAAATGGGTTTTATAAACATTTTATCATCATAAACCATTCACAGTAAGATTAATAATTGTATCCTCTGTTCATATCCCTAGTAAACAACAAATTATATCAAATGATTTCATATTACATGGATAAATATTTATAATGATAAATAAGTTGGATTGTTTCTTTAGGGAAATAAATTTTCTTTGAAAAACACTTTTTAAAAAAATGAGACATTTTAGAATTACTTTTCATTTAAAATAATCTTGAAATATTTTAAAATAATTTATAAAAATAATTTAAAACATTTTATGAGGAATATATTTGTTCCAATTAAAAAAATATATTTTTTAAAAATAAAAAATGTTGAAAATTATTTTCATTGAAAATAAAATTGAAAACTTATAAAGGAGTCCTCAAAGAAAATAATTTCCCTAAAGGCATGACATTTGGTTAATGCCGTACACATTAAAAAAATATTAAATTAAATTTATTCAAATGTAAATCATGGTTAAAAATTAATTTAATAAATAATTTTAATAATTTAAAAAAAAAATTGAAAACATTTTTATAAAATTTGGTTTTGGATGAAAGGGGGTTTTGAATCGAAGAGAGAATTATAGATGATTTCTCATAAAGTCATTAATTTGAAAACTTGACTAAATAAAGGGAGGAAAATTAATGGAAAAAATTTAGTCTCAATAAATAACTATAGGAGAATAAAATTAATGTGTTTATTGAGATATTGATCATAATATTTCATTATTGGAAGAATAATCATATATAATCATGATAAACAATGAGATCGTAACATAATACTCTTACCACTTTGGTATCATTGAATAATTATCCCCATGATAGAATAAAATTAAATGAAAATTAAAATATAATGAGAAAAAAAATAAATTAATTACATTAGATGTCAATTTGGATGTATATACCCCTCATAAAATACAAAATATGCGTAACAAAACATAAGTCTCAAAGAAGGAAAATTGAGACCAAAATCCATCACTATTGTTTTAACCTAAGAAAAATGAACACCATGAAAGATAGATCCTAAAATTGATATGTAAATACCAATATTTTTTTTAGGTGATGATTCATAAAATACGTTCATGGGTATTATATACACCATATAATGAAAATTGGTGGTGAATTTGACATATGTCTCACAAAAGTAAATAGTGAGACAGAAACCCCTTACCGCTTTAGTAAACATTTGAATAGTGTTCCCCAATAAATCATAACATAAAATGAAACATTAAATATCATTAAAGTTATTATACTCATGATATAATATTTAAAATGGTATGTATGTAAACCACACAAAATAAATGAGTGGTGTATTTTCATATGTCTCCTAGAAATAAAAGAGAGACATGAAATCCCTTACCTCAAGTATCGAAATCCTTCATACATGTTCAAAAATACTTTATAATAAATAAAATATTATTATAAATATATTATATAACAATAATTATATATATCATATCACATATTACATACATATGATAATTTATTAAACATTTATTAAAAATTCTTTGTTAAAATCATGTTTCAGGTAATAGCTTTTTGAATTTTTATATATGTTTTTATTTTTTATCTTAGGTCCCCTTAATTTGATCATGGTACCATAATCCCAATAATAATAATAATAACATAATTAAAATATTTATACATCAATTATACTTTAAATACCAATCATGAAATATGGTTTTTAGAACTGTAGTTTGTTACGATCATGGAGATGGTAGGTCATACATACACATAAGTAACAATTCCATTTTGGAATGGTAATTATGGAAATAAGGTTAGTAATATTTTATCTTCTCAGGATTATAAAAAAATCATAAATATTATATTAGTTATTTATATATACATATACTATCATCCATGTGGTTTGGTGATTAAAACTGAGAGTCACATCGCTTCGTGAAGGCGGTAGTCTACATGAACACGAACACGAACAACGTTATTATCATTCCATGAGTGAAAGGTATGAAATAAACATATATATATATATATTATATAATTATGATTATTTATATGTCTTTAATATCATAATTATTCTATTTATGAAAAATATATTCATAAAAATTACCCATGCTATCTTATATATAAAGAGTTAGTGAAAAAAGAATCACATCACATCACAAGACAAGGGAATGTAAAATAACAAGGTGTATGTGATATAATTAATAAATTGGTATAATTATTGTAAAAATATCCTATATATACTTTATATGCATTTTACTACCAACCGTGATAGGTGGTATTGGGATAACAAATGACATCGATTCAGGAGGCGGTAGTCCTCCACACAAACGAATGATGATTTCAAAACCAGTTTAATATAAGTGAGGATAATTTTAGTTAATAACATCAACATAATAACATATACGGATATTTAGGATAATTACTATATTATATCATTATATATTAAAAATAATTAAAGGAGGTGGATGATGAAATAATATAAAAACACTCATCAAAGAACGTTACCTCTTATTTGGGTAACCTCTTTTGGATTTCACCAAAAAGAATCCTAGGTTATATTTCTACCCAAATTAAGTGCTATATGATTATATTAGGAAATATGGGAAGTTATTTTTTCATTTAATTTCCAAATAATTTTTTTATGGTTTTAAGTTGATAGGAGAGGTGGTGGCCTTTTATAAGTGAGATGAGTGGAACACTTGTAAATTTTTTAATGAGAATGGCATACCCATGTTTTCCCAGGAAAAAGTGTCAAAAATGGAATATTATCATGAATTATAAATTATAGGGTATAAATATGTCCATAAATATATTTTGGATAATTTTAGGAAAATCTAACCCTTTACTTTTTAGTTTAACCCCCGGTAAAACCAACTTTTACCTTAACTACGATAAATAATTTTTACTTATTTTAGTATTAATTATAGTGAAAAAGTATGTTGAAATTATTAGATAATATAAATTATGTTGATTAAAAATATTAAATCCATTTTTTTCAAATTATATTCACATAATTGGAAAAATTTAATTAAAAAATAATCCCATAGATACGACGAGAATTCAGGTTTCCAAAGAGAAAATATTAAAAATCTATAAGACTTGTATGTAAAAATTCATTATGAAAATGATTATAATGAACTAAATTGTATTAATATATGAATAATTTAATTAATTATAATTTAAAACAAAATTAAAATGTTATTTAACTTTATAAATAATTTAAACAAAAATGCAGTTTTTAATTAAATTTTTACATTTTTCATGATTTGTAAAAAAAATAACATTTTTTAATAAATATAAAAATTATCCCCAAGATAATTATGAAATTCTGATTAAAATAAAAAATTTATTTTTTAAAATAAATTTTCTAAAATTTAATAATACCATTTTTAAAATTAGTGCGCAAATAGGAGAAAAAACTATTTTTTAGAAAAATACCGTTTTAAGCATAAAATAGGAATTATTCTAATGTTTTATATAGAAAACACATAAGATGAAAGTTAATGAGTTGGTTTAATATATAATATATTAATTTAAATAAAACAATTCACCAATTTTGTTTTAGTTTATTGTGGTAAAACATTTTTGTTTTTATAATAATGGTTTTTCAGGGGATGATGACATTTTTTTAAAATAGTTTATTATTTTCATTTTTAATCAATTGGACACCAAATAATTCATTTTATATAAAATTTTAAACCATATATTTAAAATATCTAGTTATTAAAATTCATATCTTCTATTCCAAGAGTTAGGTAATAACTAACATGTAAAAATATTTCAATAATATGACACATTTCATTTAAAATTAGGGTTTCCAGTAAAACAAGATAAAATTATTGTTATGTGTAACAAAAAAATAGAAAAGATTAAATTCATTTGAAAAAAATATTTCACAAAATCTAGGGGTGTTAAATTCTACTCCAGTTAATATGAATTTCTCCCTTGAACATTATCTTGGTTTTCAATATTTTATAATTTGAAAATTCCTTCATTGAAACCCACATCTTAGAATGTTTTAATAAAACATCCTCTTGAAAACAAGAATGGGATATATGAAATTCATCTAAAAAAACACATACTATGTTTCCAAATAGGATAAAATTGGTGGGAAGTAAAAAAATGGACATAAAACCAATACCCAAATACTGATGGAGAGTGATAGAGAACATGGTCAGGGGAATGTTAACGAAGACAATTCCATAAACCAAAGTTTCGTGAAAAGGGTCACTAATATCATCAGAAATGATGATTAATGGAAAAAGTTTTATTTAATGATCCATTTTCCTAATTTTGGATAATTCTATTTCAATGTAGATTGAGAACATACAAAAATTTCATTACTTGATAAATTTTTATTTCATAAGAATAATTTCATCCTTTTTTTTGTTCCTCGATTGATTCCCACTACATCTCAAACCCTAAGAGACAAATTATTTTGGTATAATGAAAAAAATAAGATCCATATTATGATGATAAATAATTACTTATATCTATATTAACAAAAATGTTAACAATGATTATCCAATATGCATAAATCATCATATGCAAAAGTAATTATTTAATATATAAAAACTAATCCAAAGATCAAAATTACCAATTCCATAAATGGATAAACTTGTAACAATTACAGAAGATTAAAATACACGAATTTAGAAAGAATTTCACAAAATTTTAAAAATAAATATATTATTAATCCCCCAAAAAACCTGAAATAGATCATAACTATCACATAATAAAAATTTAAATACCTTTAACACGTATTATCTTAAAAAATAGTAATAACCTAAATTAACATAATAAAATAATTAAAAAATACATGATTCCTTATTCCTTTTATAAAAAATAGATTATTGAATATATTCCATAAATATAATAATGCTATAAACTACATCAATGATAACAAAAACCACTTTTTCCACAAATCATTAATTATTTCCAAGACCATCAATACTATTGAATTTACTTATTCATATCAAACATCTATTTATACCAACATCATTATCTCAACATATAAAACATATTAAGTTTTATATTTCCTTAATAATGTATTTTTTATAAAGTACCAACTTACTATTAAATCAAATTTTTAGTTCATCAGTACCATTCAATATATTATTGAATGTACATAATGAAAAACTTATAAAAAATATTATTATATATATTATGATTCATATAACATAAATAAATAATTAAAATTCATAAAAAATTCAATTATTTCACCTCATCATTAAGACATTTACAAGTCTTCATATTCTTTTTCTTTAAAACCACTTTACTTTCACATGTCATTCGTTGTATCATCATTGTCAAAAACAAAACCATTACTCATAAAACCTTCCTCATTATCTTCATGAGATTTCACTTTAGTAAACAGATTTTCATAATTCCCATACATTACACATTTAAAATATTCATTAATCAATGATAACTTAGGGAGACCATTATTCTCATCCATTATGTTAACCAAACTTTTCATTTTACCTTTTTAGTTAATTTCTATGTTCCCATCTTTTCCAAAACCAAAAAATCTTCTCATTACTTTGAGACATTACCTTAATTTATTCTTCCCACATTCTCGGCATATAGGAATTTAAATATTCATTCCTCCATGGTCTTCACTACCCAAACTCTAAACAAACTCAATCATAATCTTCTTTGGTGAGTCTCAGAGTTAGTTATGGTGAATTTTTTTAATCATGTTACATGATAATTGATTTGGAATAGTCACAATATACTTATCTCTAGTCATCATACCATTTTTATTATCATCAAAAAATTTTCTATCACATTAAATGTTAAACCTATCCCCTCTTGTTACCACCAATTAATAAAAAAACTCATAGTTTTTGAAACCCTAATAATATTGGAAAACCACAAAATCAAGAAAAAATCAATTATTTGATTTCAAAATAATAGAACATTTTTTAAGACTGTGAAACCTTTTATTTATCCTTGGTATATTGTAGTCATCATATTTTTAAATCTATCATGATTTTTCTTAAAGATATTGCAAATTTCCAAAGCATATCTCCCAGGAGTGTCAAACCCAGTGTGCAGCAAGGCCCATTTTCACTTACCATGTCAAGTACATCTCAATGCACCCATTTATTAGTTATTTACCCATGTTACCTCTATGATAGAGCTACATAAAATTGTTTTATCTAGAAATGGATTTAATTTAATGGAATACACGTTATCTATCATTTAACAAAATTTTAGGACATTTTCCTATACATTGAATCATTATCATACATATCATTAGATAACGGGTATTTTCATAAATTTATATTACATCATTTCGGATGAATATTAAATAAATTACACAAACATATGACTATATACTATAATAGTTTAGTGTATTTGTAAGATAGATACAAAATATCTTAATTTGGTGAATGATATTCAACATATCCCATAAATATATTCCACTTTATTACTTTACACAAATATACCCTATATAAAACCATTCTTCATAACCCATGGAAATAAAACATAAGAAAGGGTGATAACAGAAGCTCAACAAGGATAAAAAATGGAGATAAATAATAATAACATGATAATTAGGGTATTATAACATGAGTATAATAGTTGAAAACCATAACCTATGTTTAAACGATCATAATATTTAATCATGACATAAATATTGGTAGTTTAGAGGAAATTAATCATAATGAAATCCATGAAAATTATCCAAGAGAGTATAATATTGGAATAATATATTGAATTGTGGAATACACATAATAATATGAAAAAATTTAAATTTTAGTAAAGGCTCACTTCCAAGGATATCAAAGTGGAATAAGTTTAATCCCCAAACCATCATAGTTGTCAAGGTTCACTCCCAAGACCATCATAGTGGAAAAAGTCCCTTACTGAGGTATGTTAACTCTATCTTCCAATTATATACATATTATGAGATATAAATCATTACCTAATGATTTATATGGTGATATAGGTTCCACCCATCCATTAATTAAAATCATATTTATTTTTTCCACTAGATCATAAAACAATCAGCATACATCATAACCCATGAAATGAAATGTTTTTTTTAACATTTTATCATATCATAACCTATGTAAAAAGATAGTTTTCATAATCATTTCAATACTAAATCATGACATATCCCATAACAAGAAGTTATTTCCATAATAATTTTATCATGGTATAACCCATGTAAGAGAAAGAGATTTCATAAACATCTTATAATCATAAACCTTTAGAGTATGAATAAGAATGGTATATTTGGTTCATATCCATAGTAAAGACTAAATTATAATATAGTATTTCATGTTATATGGAGAATTATTTTTAGTTAAAAATCAACAAGAACATTTCTTAAATAAAATTAATTTTCTTTGAGAAACACTTTTTAAAAACAAAAAACATTTTCGAAATCTTTTTCATTTAAAATAACAATGAAAAATTATAAATGAAAATTAAAAAATCCCATAAAAATTTTTTTGAGGAAAATATCCATTCAAAATAAAAAAACAATTTTTAAAATATAAAATATATTAAAAATATATTTCTTTGAAAATAATCTTGAAAACTTTTAAATAAAGCTTCAAATCAAATAATAGCCATGAAGGAGGGAAATTCCGTTTATTCTTTGCATGTCAAAAAAATATTTCTTTCAATTTTTTTTTCAAAAATTAAAACATGGGTAAAAATTTATTTAAATCATTTATTGAATAATAAAATTCTTTTTCAAAAAATTATAAGGAAAAATTGTTTTGGATGAAAAATAATTTTTCGACTGAAGAGAGAAATAAATATGATTTCTATTAAAAAAATTCATTTCAACTCTTGAGTACACAAAGAGAGGAATATTAATTGAAAAAATATATTCTATAGAAATTACCATATTAGAAGAAAAATAATGTGTTTCCTGATATTTAGATCATAATATTTCATTATTGGAATCATAATCACAAACAATCCCAATAAATGATGAGATTGTAACATAAAACTCTTACCTTTTTGGTTACTTTGAATCACAATCCCTATGAAAGAATATTGTTAAAATAAAAATAAAATATCATGAGAATAAATAAAATATTGATATTAAATGTAATATTATTTTTATATACACCTCATAAAATAATATTGGTGCATAACCTAACATATGTCTCAAAGAAACAAAATTGAAACTAAAATACCTTACTATTTTGGTAACCATTGAACCATGAACTCCATAAAATGGAAATCCTAAAATAGATATATGAATACAAATAATTTTTTAGTTTAATAATAATAAAATAAATTCATGGATTATATGTAGACCACTTAAAGGAAATTGGTGATGAATACGACATGTATCTCACAGAAGTAAAAAAATTGAGATTAAAATCCTTTAACGATTTACTACTCTTTTGAATCATAAGACCCAATAAAGAATAAAATCAAATGAAACATTAAATATAATTAAAATTTGTATAAAAATGATATAAAATGTAAAAGTTTATGTATATACACCACACAGAATAAATTATGGGTGAATTTGTATATGTCTCTCAAAAATAAAAGAGAGACTTGAAATTCATTACCTTAAATATCAAATTCCTTCATACATATTTGAACCTACTGTATAATAAATCAAAATTTATTAAAAAATATAATATTGAACCATAATTATATATATCATATCATATATTATTTACTTATGACCATTTATTAACCTTTTATTATCAATTCCATGTTAAAATCATGTTTTTATTAATAACTACTTTGTTTTTCACATATATTTTGATTTTTTATTTCAAGTACCCTTAATTCGATCATGGATAAATCTTCTCCAGAATAATAATAAAAAAATAATTTTCATATTTATATATTAATAATAATTTTAATACAAATCATGAATGATATTTTTGATAAATGAATTATGATAGGATCATGAAGATAATAGATCATACTTACTCTTGAGTAATATTTCCATTTGTAAATGATAATTATAGAAAGAAGGTAAGTAATATTTTATCTTTAAATATTTATAATAATGTAAAAAATACCATATTAATTCTTTAAATATACTTTTAAATGTTATCTATGTAGAATTTTGATGAAAAGAGAGAGTCATGTTGCTTCATGAAGGCAGTAGTGCACACATATACATATGACATTATCATATTTCAGTTAGTGAAATGGTAAGAAAGAAAATAATATATATTAATTTAATAATGATAAATATTTCATTAGAATCATAATTTTTTCATTTATATCACATATATTCATTTAATTTGTCCTTATTATCTTACTTGTAAAATGTTACTGAAAAATGAATCGCATCGCTTCATAGGGAAATTGTTCGCTATACATACGAGCGATGTTATTGTATCCCCTACACAATGGAAATTAAAAATTTATATATGGTATAATGATTAAATATGCATAATAATGTTATATATTTAATATTTATACTTTATATACATCATCATAACAAACCATGAGAGGTGGTGATGGAAAAGTGAACAACATCAGTTCGCGTGGTGGCAGTTCACCATACACACGAATGATGATTTTGCAACCCATTTGTGGATGTGGGGATGGGTATAGGTCATGAATATTAAATAAAAACATTTTATTGTATGTAATATAATATTTTAATTAAATAATTATGTTTTAATAATAATTTAATGAGGTGGTGAAAAAAAAATAAAAACATTCGTTGAATAACATTACCTCTTCTTTGAGTAACCTCTATAGGTATGCACCAAAATATTTCCTAGGACAAATTTATGTCAAAAAAAGTCCTATAAGATTAGATTAGGGATTCTCAGAAGTGAATTGGGTGGTTAATTGCTTATTGAAAAAGGATTAATGGTGTCAAAATTAGAGGAGATGGGGTGACATTTTATAAGTGATGTGAGTGACACACTTGTAATTTTTGAAAAGAAAAAGGTGTACCCAAATTTTTCAAATGCCAAAACACACAAAAATATAGTTTTATAGAGATTTTAAAATGATAGTGTATAAAAATTTCTATATATAATATTTTATACAATTATTTAAGTAATTTTAACCCTTATCATTTTAGTTTAATACCATAATAAAACCATTTTTACCTTAACCGAGGTAAATAATTTTTACTATTTTTAATATTAATTATTGTTAAAAAATAAGTTGAAATTATTATATAATATAAATTATTATTATTCAAAATATTTAATAAATTTTAAAAAATTAAATTTACATAAGTTAAATAATTTAATTTAAAATTAATCTTGGAGACGTGATGTGAAAGCATGTTTTGAAAGAGAAAATGTTCAAAAGTTTACATGTTTTTTTATCAAAATATTTTATAAAAATGATTCCAATGAAATAAAATTTATAAATAGATATATTATTTAAATAATTATAAATTAAAACAAATTTCAAATATAATTTATCTTTATAAATAACTTTAACGAAAATTAAGTTTTCAATTAAAATTCAGTATATTTCAGTGTTCATAAAAAAATTATTTTTTCATAAATTTAGAAAAAATAAACCTAACATAATTTATAAATTATTATTAAAAATGTTAAATTTATTTTTTAAAAGATTTTTTTTTTAAATTTTCAAAAATTAGTTTTAAAATTAGTGTGTAGAAAGCTGACAAAATAACTTTTTAGAAAAAAACATTTTTTAAATGTAAAATTTTATTTATTCTTATCTCTCATCTAGAAAAAACATAAGATGAATATTAAACTATTAATTGAATAAATAGAATATAAATATTATTAAAATAATTCAAAAAAATTGTTTTTTTAATTTGTTGAGGGAAAATATGTTTGTCTGCATAATTTTTTTCTAGAGAAGGATTTACTTTATTTTCAAATAGTTTTTTATTTTCATTTTTAATTAATTTATCTCCTAGTAAATTATTTTATATACATGTATAAACCATATATTTTTATATATTAGTTAATCCTCTTTATACCTTTCATTCCAATAACTAGGTGATAATAATAATATAATAATATGTTAATAATATGACACATTTATTTTAAACTCAGGGTTGCGTGTAACCCAAGATCAACTCAATGTTACATGTAATGCATAATATAAAGAATATTAAATTAATTTGAAAAATGGAACAAATTCTCAAGGTGTTAGAAAGCGTGATCTAGAATGCTCAGTAATAGAATAAACTTAGCAATAAATCATATCATGTGAGTTGTGTGGAATATCATGATATCATAAATAAAATGAACATAAACATGGAACTATAGAATATGAAAAATATATTTTATGATCATAGAATAATGGAATATTTTGAAATAAAATAATACATTCCATTATAAACACATGTGAAGTTTAATTTCTAATAATACAATCAAAATGATGAGAAATCTCATGGGAATTAGGTTCACCCCCAATTCCATTATATAGTGTATCATAAAATATTAAAATTAACACAATTAATTCAAAGGATATATAATTCTGGTCCCATTTATATCATAAAATATTGTACCTAGGCTAACAACCCGTATAATATACATAGTATAAGAAGTACCATAGTGGATTAGGTTCACTCCTTAATCCCAAATATAACATCTCATGGGATATAAATCATTATCCAATGAATTATAGGGATATATTATTATAGAAACACCCATAATAGAATAAAAATAATATTTATTCATTCCATATGAGGGAAATACCATACATAAGAAATAATAATCATTAAATCCATTAAAAGGAAGAGAGTTTTATTTTTATGATTCCAATAATAACAAATGGATAATCATAAATACTATCAAGAGAATAAATAACTAAATAATTTTGAACATTAACAATATAAAAGGGATATATTTCTTAATAATGGAGTTTAAATGTAGAAAATTAATGAAAATGATTTTGGATAAGAATGAATAAATTATCCACTTAGGTGATTCTCTATAAAATTAGTAAGGATCTTTTTGAAGGACATATATTATTATTTTACATAAAACCATAATTATTATTTTTTGTATTATCCATAGAATAATTACTATATTTTGAAGCAATTAATTTTTTACAGACATTTAATTAGGGTGATACTTTATATGTCATAAGAAATAAGTATGTTCTCTTAAATAGTATATATACTGAGGTGGGAATTACAAAGAAAACTAGAAACATGTTAAACTCCAGCAATGAAAAATATATTTATTTAGTTATATATGTAGGGGAAATATATTAAAAAATAGAATTATATGACAAAAATATTTAATTTAATGGATAAAATAATGAGATAATCTCACTGACAAGTAAAGAGGGTGGTACATAATATACCTTATATTTTTGAATAGATCAATTATAGTACACAATATTGAAATTAAAAAATATATGTGAAGATTCCAATTTAAAAAATAATTTTTAGTATTAAAATTCATTGGGGTAGTATTTACACTATATAAATGATGATTGTAGGATAATATCAAAGAATGTATCAATGAAGGGCGATTGAGATTGAAACCCTTACCTCAGTCCTGATTCATTGTGTACTTATGATGAACAACCTGAATAACCAAATCATGTTCGTTAAATATTTACTTAAGAAAAATATTAAAACATATTTAATATTACATGGTACTTTAACTAATATTTGTTATATAATTATAATATTGTTTTCTTTTCTGTATTGGTTACATGATATTGTTTAGTAATATTTTTGTAACTCCTTATCTACGTTGAAAATGAAGAAAAAATTGTAAAATAGTTTCATAATATCAAGAATACTAGTCATGCTATAAATATAATGTTTTTATGTTAACTATATTTTTAAATTGATATATGGTGGTTGGTGATGAGAAATGAAACTTATTTCTCATGGAAGTAGTATTCCACATGGATTCTTAAGTAATGATTCCATTTCATGATGAATTAATTGGAATGAATGTAAATGATGTTTTTGGAATTAAATAATAAAATAAATATTATAAATATAATATTGGTTCATAAATTAAACTCATTTAATTATCCATTAATGTTGGTGATGAAAACTAGAAGGATTCACATTCCAAAATTAGTAGTCAAGACAACACTATAATGACACCTTTTTTTTTCTTAGAGGATGGTAGCGAATAAATACTGGTTATTACCTTATTATAATAACATATATTTATAAAAATAAAAAAATACTTCATTATATTTTTATTTATATATGATATTGGTAAGAGAATGAAAAAGGATAAATGATTAATAAGAAGGTAATACATACATTGGAAACTTTATCATCTCAGAGAGAAATTCATGAAAAAGAATGACATAAGCTAACATATATAAACCTGGGGATTATATATGAAAAAATTAATTCAAGAATATTTAATTTTAGAATTATATCAGGGTTAAATGTAACGGTATTTGTTTCCAATGAGTTGTGGAACTGATCCCCATTTATATTTAATGAAAAGGTCACCTTTGGGAATATACATTACACTTCCTTATTATCATTAAACTATTCTTTGGTTAATCAATAAAAAACTAAGAAATAATTGTGTGTGGGGTGGTATTGGGTCACGAAATCCGAAACCAAAACGTTTCACATATGTTATAAATATGTTTCAATACTTTTACCATTGGATTTTACATTTTTACATTTTGGTTTTTATCTTGTTAACTACTTTTTAACTAATTAATTTTTATTTTATTTAATAATATATGGTAAAAACTGTTAAAAAATATTTTGGTTTTGAATCTAAATTTAATAACCATTTAGTATAATTAAATTTATTAATATTATAAAGCATTTTTTTTATTTAAATATATATATATAACACTTTTTTGTAGAGAAATGACTTTTAACAAATATGTGTCCTTAATAATATTTAGTATTGATTACTGTAACATCCTGGTTCTGGAAGCCGCCCAGAGGTGCCCCGTACCCGGTTGGTCACATGGCCTCATGTGCATTTCCCCTAATTCCAGAGGTTATCGAGTAGCAGCGAGGGCCTTGTGTGTGATAGTGGGGAAACTATGACCTCATTGTAAGAGTAACATAGCGGAAGAGAAATATATAACAATAGCAGAAGCAGTAATAATGACATACAATAATAAATAGTGGAAGACTGAATGTAATAATTAGCTGGAGCACATATATAATGATACATGATACATATGTCTAAGAAAAAATCCAAACATGTCACAATTCTGTAATATAGTGCTAACCCAAAGTATGAAAGAAAATAGTAAACAACTCTTCAGCATCACAAGCCTCAGCTTGGTCCCATGATCTCCAGCTCCAAAATAGTCTGGTACCTGAAGTAGAAGGGTGATTTCCCTTATCTATAACTACAACAATATAATATGTTTGGGACCAAAAGCATGACCCAAATAGGGTGTGAGACTAAATCCCAGTAGGAAACCACCAAGAGATCTGTGCCCAACAGTCAGTGAATATATATAGTAGGAAATAAGCAAAAGAAGCAGTAAACAATTAAGTAATCAATGGTAAACATTCCTACAGTTTCAAAGCATTCAAACACCACATATCAAGTAAGCAGATAATTAAAAACAGGTAACCCTCTAGGATGTACTCATAGACTAATCCCCTTTGGTCCTACCTAGAAAAGACAAGCAACCCTCTGGGAAGTACACACAGTCTAACCCCTATGGTTCATATTTAGCACAAACTCTATGAGGAAACACTCACCGTCAATTACCCCTATAGTCTTGTATCAGTAACTAAAAGGCACTCTGGGGAAGAACTTACGTCTCATTACCCCTGTGGCCCATGTCATGGAACTACAAACACTCTGAGGAAGCACTTATGTCGATTCCCCCTATGGTCTCACATCGTAACAATAAAAACAGACCCTCTGGAGAAGCCCTCACATCGATTCTTCCTATGGTCTACTACACCAGGTTCTCATGGCCTTGTGTAAGTCAAACGAGCATAGAAAAACAAGGAAGCCAAAGAAAACCTCAAGAACTACTTGGCTAAAAAATCTACAGCATAAGAGCATGTCAGATAAAACACTCCATCCTAACAATACTAGGCATGGAAAACAAAGCTGTAGCCTAACAGGAAAAACTAGAACAAACGGTCAAAATAAGAAAACATGGTCAAAACCTCTATATAACAGAAAAATAAACCCTATTCACAACATATAACCTCTATCCCATCAACCAAGTCATAACAAGCAAAAATTAGGGCTAAAAACATAGACACGCAATACCCCGTTCAAGGGTATTGGGAACTTTTGCACATATAACTCAAAGACTTACTACAAAAAAGCACAAACCACCTACCTCGGTGTTGTAGGATCGTTATACAGGAACCTCAATCCTTGAATCGCCCTATAATACTGAAGATCTACAAAAACATCTAAAATGTTCAACCCATGATATCTCACAAGAGAGAAGAAATTAGAAGAAGGTGTTCAAGAAGAAGAGAGAACTCACCGATGTGATTACAACACAACCAAAGGAGTTTGATTTGGAGAACGGACGCTCGATCGAGGGATCGATGAAGATATGCACTGTACAAATTCTCTTGGACGAACTAGGTCGAGAAGAGATGTGTTCTATCCGTCATACATGACCCCGGTCTATTTAATGAAAAAAAAATAAAGTACACAGCGTGTACTTTATAAGTACACAACATGTACTTTAGAAGTACACAGTGTGTACTTTCCCTTACCGGTACCCACATTAGGTGGTCTCTAGGTCACCACACACGACCGTTTGCTCAGCCATTACATGACTACCCGTGGTAATTGAGTACACGACATGTACTCATAAAGTACAAAATGTGTACTTAAGAAATTTCCAGAAATTCCTCTTTTTCTAAAAACCACCAGAAAATGGAAACATACCTGAAAAGAAGATCTAGGTTCTTATAAACTTTCCCCCTTAAATAAATTCGTCCTCGAATTTCCCTAGCAAGGTGGTGTAGAAGAAGAAGGATCCTCAAACAGCTCTAGCCACTATGATCGTACATCAACCACCCTCTCCCAAGTCTCATCCTATACTCAACCGTGCTACCATAGAACTCATACCAGAGGAACAGATCATCCACAGAGAACCTTCTCACTTCGATCAGCAATCCAGATAGGATGATCCTCGAACGAGGAGTCCACCTATAACTCAATCTCCTCAAGTTGAAAAACATGAGACGAGTATGAGAAGTAACGTCGAAGCTGAGAAACATGAAAGGAATCGTGCATAGCCCGATACCTCTGAGGTAACTGCAACCGATAGGCAAATGGACCGACCCTCTCCAAAACCTCAAACGGACCAACGTACCTCCGTGAAAGCTTACCTTATTTCCTAATCCTCCTATGCCCCAACCTCAATTTGACATGCAGGAAAACCTTATCTCCGACCTCAAACTCCAGAGGTCGTCTCCGACGATCAATATAGGACTTCTGTTGAGACTGTGTAGTATCCATCCTCTTCTGAATCAACTCTATCTGCTATGTGGTCTCATGGACAAGACGAGGTCCCAACATAGCTACCTCTCCTGCCTCCAGCCAACATAAGGGTAATTGGTATGGCCTACCGTTCAAAGCCTCATAAGGTGCCATATAAATAGTTGCTTGAAAACTATTATTGTAGGAAAACTCCACAAGACGTATATGCATCTCCCAAGAACCTCCAAAATCTAGGATGCATTCTTGAAGAATGTCCTCAAGCACCTGAATCGTATTCTCAGACTAAACATATGTCTGGGGATGGTAATCTATACTCAAAAGTACCTGTGTACCCAAAGTCTTCAGTAATCCCTGATAGACTCGAGATGTAAAATGTGTATCCCTATATGATGTAATGGAGTATGGAACCCCATATAAATGTATAATCTCTCAGATGTATAGTCTTCCAAGCTCATCAACACTGAAAGTCTCCTTGATTGGAAAGAAGTGAGAAAACTTCGTGAGTCTGTCAATGACAACCCAAACTGCATCATTTCCTCGAGGAGACATCGGAAAACCTGTCATGAAATCCCTCACGACATCATTCCACTTCCACCTGAGAATGGGTAACTGCTGCAAAAGCCCTGTTGGTCGCTGATTCTCTACCTTTACCTGCTGACAGGTGGAACACCTCATGATGAAACCAACAACATCTCTCTTCATACCTAGACACCAATACTGCCGGTGTAGATCACGATACATCTTGGTGACAGTAGGATGAACTTCCCAAACCGAGGAGTAAAATTCCCTCATCAACTCCTCGCGTATGTCTGTTGACACCCATACGTGCCCATAAAAATGCAAGATCTCATCCTCACATATGGTCCATCCTAGAATAGGTTCATCTCCTAACACACTTTCCTGGAGGAATAGGCCTTTGAAATATGATAGCCACCTCATTCTCACTCAGTCAAGAAGAGTAGAGGTAACAACTACAAAAGAAAGACATGTCTGCCCCTGTCAGTCGTGCACCTCCAAATTCATCTCAGAGAACAGAGCCATAAGATGCCACTCACTTCTAGCATCCTGAACTGCCTGTATCTGAGTCCTCCTACTCAGCGCATCAGCCACAACATTTCCTTTCTCAGGCATGTAGGTACGCTCAATGTCAAAGGACTAAAGTTACTCAACCCACCTTCACTGTCTCAAATTCAGGTCACGTTGAGTGAAGATATAATTGAGACTTTTTTGGTCGGTGAAAACCACAAAATGATCTCCCAGAAGATAATGTCTCCAACAGTGTAAGGCATGACAACTACAGCCAATTCAAGATCGTGTGTCAGGTAATTCCTCTCATGTGGCCTCAACTGCCGAGACCCATACGCGATGACTCCTTCCTGCATAAGCACTACTCCCATCCCGATACCTAAAGTAGCATAGTAAACAGTGTATCTCTTTCCTAGCTCTAGAAAACTAGTATTGGTGTTGAAGTCAACCTCCCTTTTAGCTCTTGAAAAGATGACTCACAAGAATCTGTCCACAAGTACTTCACACCCTTCTTAGTTAGGCCTGTCAGTGGCGCTGCTAAGCATAAAAATTCCTATATGAAATTCATGTAGTATCCATCTATCCCTATAAAACTTTGTACCTCAAAGACATTCTTCGGCTTCCCCCAGGAAACTATAGCTCTCACTTTCTCTAGGTCCACTGATACTCCTGTCTCTGAGATAACATGACCCAAGAAGTGTATCTGGTCCATCCAAAAGTGGTATTTTGAGAGCATATCATATAACTGATGCCCTCTCAGTGTACTCAAAATGATCTCAAGATGGGTAGCAAGGTTGTGTCGAGTGTGAGAGTACACAAAGATATCGTCCATGAAGACCACCATGAAAGAATCCAATTATGGATGGAACAATCAGTTCATCAATGCCATGAAAACTACAGGTGCGTTCGTGAGACCGAACGACATAACCACGTACTCGTATAGAACATACATACTACGGAAGGCTGTCAGAGGTATATTAGATAACATGCAACTGATGATAAATATATCTAAAGTCAATTTTTGAGAACACCTGAGCTCCTAAAATATGATCAAAGAAATCATTAATCCTCACCAAGGGATATCAGTTCTTGACCATCAAATGGTTTAGCTTCCGATAATCCACACAATGTCGGAGGGTACCATCTGCCTTCTTTGTAAACAGGACAGGAAAACCCCAAGAATTACTAGTTCAGATGAAAAAATTTGACTGCAACTCCTCTAACTATTTCTTGAGCTCCTGTAACTCTGGTGTAGGCATCCTATAAGGAGGAATGGACACCAGTTCCTCTTCTGGAATGAGATCAATAGAAAAGTCTACCACTTGCTCTGGAGGAAAACCTGAAAATTTTTCTGGAAAGATATATTTGAAATGATCCACCACTGGGGAAAAGTCCATATGTGAAGTCCCCTGGTCATCCATATATAGACTAGAAATTTGGCCTGTAACTCCTCCCAACCCATGATTCTTGGGTCCCGCTCTGCTTTCTTGGACATCCCATTTTCCCTTATAAAGAAATGATCTGCCTTCTGGTGATGTGAAACTCACCTTACGTCGATAATAGTCGACAAAAACATGGAAGATAACTAACCAATACATTCTAAGAATGACATCATAATATGTTATCTCTAAGAAATATAGGTCCTAAAATAAGTGACACCCAACAACCTCAAGAGGTCACTTCTTATACTGACGTACTCCAGTCGTTCTATCCCCCAATAGAGTGTCTAACGTCATGATATAAGCAAAAGAAAATATACCGATATCAAGGCTCTCCATAACAGAAACTGATATAAAGATATCAGAAGAAAATGTATCAAAAAGAGTCGAAACTAAAACTGAGGTAACTAGGATCATACCTCGAATGGTAGAGATTCCAGGATCCTGATCCTGTTGGGTGTACTCCACTGCAAAAGTATGGCCTGCTCCACGATCCTGTGACCCTGCCTGACCACCCTGAGCTGATCCAACTTATTGTCGCTGAAATTATGATAACTGGATACCATGACCATGACCTCCACCTTGGACTGAATGGATGGAAGAACTCCAGTTCCCATACTGATGAGAAACTGGTGGTGCTTCTCCTATACGAGGAGTCATAGAAGAACCCCTATCACCAGCTACTAGTGATAAGATATGATAGAAATGCTTAAGATGACCCATCTTTCCGCAAGATCGACACTCTATTGGGTCTCTTGGGCAATGTGGCCTTGTATTCCCACTATTCCCGCACTGGTAGCACACCACCTGGATACTAGAAAAATTGTCTCGCCTCCTTGGATCACCATGTGAAGACCCCCTACGACGCTTCCTGCTGTCAGTAGGAGGGATACTAACTCCGTATGTCAAACCGCCCTGGCTCACAACTCCAGAATCCCTCAAATTGTGCTCCTTGATCAGTGTTTGGTTGACGATAAGAAGTGATGGAATTTTACCTAATGATGTTCACCTACGATCGGATGACATGCCTTATACCATACTCAAACTTCCTTACTAGGAATAAATCATCACCTCCTGGAATAGGTGTGAAGTGGTACAACTTAGTGAAGTGAGAAGAATAATCCATAATGGAAAGAGTACCCTACTTTAGACTCATGAACTCTCGAGATAGATCGACCCTTAAGGTTTCCAGATATAAGTAATCATAGAAGGCATGTTGGAAATCACCCCAAGCCATAACCTGCTAGCATCCCGCCAGTGAGATCACATCCCACCATCTCTTGGCAGAGTCCCAAAGAATGTATGCAGTGAGCTTGACCCTCCTCTCTGAAGGCGTCTCTAGATGCTCGAAGATAGAAATCATGGATTATAACCATGACTCTACAGCCTGAGGTCCTCATTCCCCGGTGAAAGTGGGATGATGATGCTACTGAAAGACCCGTGTCAGCTCTGCCATGGATGGGGCAGGAAGCGGTACTCCACGGAAGGTCTGCATGAACCTCATAAATCCATCTCGGAACTGTGCATTAGAACTTGTGTTAGGAATGATTGTTGGTTCCAATAATGGCACAACTAGAGGATCTACTGGAATTCCTTGATCAACCATGTACGATGTTTGATCATTGCCCTGTAACTGGAATACAACCAAAGGAAATCTCGGTGGCATGAATTTTCAAGTTCAAGTGCACACCTTAGATAAAGATTATCAAGTACTGAAAACTAAAAGTGAAAGAAGAGAATAGAAGAAAGAAAGAATTCAAGTTTTTCAAAACAAGGTTACACGGTGTGTATTTTAACTACATGATGTGTATATTTAAGCTTCCACATGGACATGTACTTCTACCAAAACTAGTCATGCAATACCCCATAAACGACGTGTTTTCCTAACACACGACATGTACTTAAATCTTCCTCCCCTGCCCGAGTTACCCTACACAACTAAGCCACATAGTTCTCCTATAATAAGACTACACAACGTGTTAGTGCCAGACATGACGTGTACTAGATGAACTTCACCAACCCATGTTGTTAGTTACACAGTCGGTTACACATCTCACTCTACACGGCATGTTCCAGCAAGACACAGAGTGTACTAAAATATTTCACTGACCTGTGTTGTTTGTTACACGGTTAGATTCAAGGGTTATACTACATGGTGTGTTGAATACTGACACAGTGTGTATGAACGAAGCATTATCCATCCATGTTGTTAGTCACATGAGAAGACACAATATCTAAACACACAGTGTGTACTTCCAGTACACGATGTGTCCCACCAAGATTTTTCCCAACCCCGTGTCTCTACCCACAAAGCCAGTGACATGGTTAGAGACTACACAACGTGTACACAGAGTACATGATGTGTAATTAAGAAAAACAGTTTCTTCCTGAATAGAAGAACACATGGAATGTATTCATCACTACACGACATGTATTCTAGGTTTTTCTAGACAATAAACCTAAGAAAGTACTCCGAAACCCATAAAAATACCGAAAAAAACATTTAAGTTCCAAATTCTGATTCGTGAGGGCCCATAATCCCTAAGAATCAAATCTTGGCATCTTATACATGTCATATACAAGCATAAAAGATTAATGATCCACAAAATTCCGATCCATGAGGGCCCATAACACCTTAAGAACCAAATTTTGGCATTCATTCAAACAAAACCATACAAAAAATCAATAACCTATCAAATAGAAGGTATTTTATCAAGGTATCTATCACAACAACATGCATATCTATCACAATATCTATCAAAACAACATACAATCTCTAATGCATCCTAAATGGAATAGAATGTGATTTCTAACAAGTCCCTATATGATGCATGAGTTGGAATACCCTCATCTCATCGGGTTGAAACTGAAATAGAACCTCAATAATATTAACAAAAATAGAAAAAAACATGTGAATCACCCAACGGTGAAAATCAAATCAACTATAATACTGAAAAACCAGAAAAAATTTCAATATGAGGTAAATTGGATTTTCCCTGTACACGGGTTAGCTACTCCCGAGCACAACTTATTACCAAGTACCTATTCCTTCCTATCCTAGGCTATATGCTCTAAATAGTAAGTCAAGAAGAAAAAATTCCTTTGATACCACTTTTTAACGTCCCAATTTTGGAAGCCGCCCAGAGGCGCCCCGTACTCGGTTGGTCACATGGCCTCAAGAACTTTTCCCCTAATTCCAGATCCTGCTAAATAGCAGTGAGGGCCTTGAGTGTGATAGTGGGGAAAATATACCTTAATTTACAGAGTAACATAGTGGAAGAGAAACAAATAACAATAGCAGAAGTAGTAATAATTACATAAAACAATAAACAAAAGAAGACTGAAAGTAATAAGAAGTTAGAGCACATATATAATGATGCATGATACATATGTCTAGGAAAGAATACAAACACGTCACATTGCTGAAATACAGTTCTATACAAAAGTACTAAAGAAAAAAGTAAACAAATTCTCAGCATCACAAGCCTCAGCTTGGTCCCATGCTCACCATCTCCAAAGTAGTCAAGTACCTAAAGTAGAAGGGCTCTCTCCCTTATCTATACCTACAACAATATAATCTGTTTGGGACCAAAATCATGAACCAAATAGGTTGTGAGACTAAATCACAGTAGGAAAACATCAAGAGATCTATGCCCAATAGTCAGTGAATATATATGGAAGACAATAAGAAAAAGAAGTAGTAAATAAAGAAGTACTCAACGGTAAAAATTCCTACAGTTTCAAAGCATTCAAACACCACATATCAAGTAAGTAGATAATTACAAATAGGTAACCCTATGGGATGTACTCACAGCCTAATCCCCTCTGTTCCTACCTAGAAAACACAAACAACCCTTTGGGAAGTACACACAGTCTAACCCCTCTTGTTCAGTTTTAGCACAGACTCTCTAAGGAAGAACTCACTTTCAATTCCCCCTATAGTATCGTATCGATAACTAAAAGGCTCTCTGGGGAAGAACTTACATCTCATTCCCCCTATGTCCTGCATTGAGGAACTACGAACACTCTGAGGAAGCACTTAAGTTAATTCCCCCTATGGTCTCACAATATAACAATAAAAACAAACCCTCTGGAGAAGCCCTCGTGTCGATTCTCCCTATAGTCTACTACACCAGGTTCTTATGGCCCTATGTAAGTCAAATGAGCATAGAAAAACAAGGAATCCAAAGTAAACTTCAAGAACTACTTGGCTAAAAAATCTACAGCATAACAACATGTTAGATAAAACACTCCATCCTAACAATACTAGGCATGGAAAACAAAGCAGTAGCCTAACATGCAAAACTAGACCAAATGGTAAAAACAAGAAAACATGTGAAAAACCTCCATAACATGTAAAAATAAACCCCATTCACAACATATAACCTCTATCCAAACAACAAAGTAATAGTAGGAAAACATTAGGGCTAAAAACATAAACACGCAATACCCAATTCAAGGGTATTGGGCACTTTTTCACATATAACTCAAAGTCTAACTACAGAAAGGCACAAACCACCTACCTCAGTGTTGTAGGATCATTATACATAAAACTCAAGCCTTAAATAACTCTATAACACTGAAGTTCTATAAAAAAAATCTAAAACATTTAACCAACGATATATCTTGAGAGAGAAGGAATCAGAAGAAGGTGTTCAAGAAGAAGATAGAACTCACTGATGCGATTCCAACGCAAATGATGAAGTTCAATTCAGGGAACAAATGCTCGATTGGGGGCTTGGCCAAGATCCACACCGTACAGACACTCTCATATGAACTAGGTCAAGAAGAGATGTGTTATGTCCATCAAACGTGACATCGGTCTATTTAATGAAAAAAAGAAAGTACACAACGTGTACTTTATAAGTACACAATGTGTACTTGCCCTTATCATCCCCCACATTAGGCGGTCTCTAGGTTACCACACACGACCATGTGATCAGCCATTACATGGACAACACACGACTACCCATGGTAACCGAGTACACGACGTGTACTCATAATGTACACGGCATGTACTTAAGAAATTTCCAGAAATTCCTCTTTTTCTCAAAAACACCAGAAAAAGGAAACATGCCTGAAAAGAAGATCCAGGTTCTTACAATTACCATTTTAATGGGTGTTAATAAAAGTATATATAGTTTTAAAAATTATATTGTAATTATTATTTTATTTAGTTCGATTTCATTGATTAGATAAAAACTACATAGTATTAATAAAATAATTAATTTAAAAACATTTTCCCATTATCAGAGTAATTATTTATAATCTTTCTAATATTATATTTTAGCATACAAATGAAATTGAACATGTTAACTAATATATAAATTTTCAAATACAATATGAGTTATAATTTTTATATTTTATAAATAAAAGTGATAATGTATAATTTTTATTATAAACATAAAAAAACTTATTAGATATAAATTTTTACTTAGGTTTAAAAAATGTTAAACATATGTTATATAAATTCAATATATAATTTTTTATTTAATTTTATTATAGTTTATATATAAATATTTTTTATATAAAAAGGGTTTCAGAAACATTTATCTTAGTCTTTTATTATTAATGTTATAGTTTTTAGCAAAGTTGGTATTTTTACTATTCACTTAAAAATCAATAATTTTTGAAAAATATAAAAAATACATACTAAGATAATTTAGATATAGTGAAATAAAAAACAATACTTATTTTCAAAAATTAAAATTCAAAAAATTTATATTTATCTTTTTAAATAAATATAAAAATTATATATAAAACTATTATTTTGAAAAATTTTGTTTTTAAACATAATTCCTTCCTAATATTATATCATATAAATTAAAAATTTGATTCATGTTAAGGTATTAGATCCTATATAATAATATTTTAAAATATTCAATTTTACTTTTTAGTAGATTAATACAATACTTAATAAAAATTTTCTTTTAAAATAAATAATTATTTTACAATAAATACAGTCTAGAAAATACTATTAATTATTTATTTATAATTCAAACATTTAATTTTACTACAATATTGTTATTTATATATTCACATAAAATTTATATATAGGATATATCATTTTTAATAATATTATTATAATAATTATACATAATGTGTAAATAAATATATTATTATAATATTTTAATATCATACTGTTATTGCATTATGAGTAATATCTTTTCCACAATACATAAATTATGTATACCTATTGGATGTATATCAAATGAATATATCTGCAATAAACATTTTTCAAAATTCTATATCTTCAATGGACACATTTCATTCATATATAGTGTATTTTTTAAAATTCTACATCTTTAATGGCCATATTTCATTCATATATACTATTTTTATAAACATATTCCATTAACACTTCTCATTTCCATTATTTTCATTTTAAATCTGACAATATGCTCTATCAATTTTAGATGTTCTTCCTCATTGTATGTTTTCTTCCACAGTTGTTTATTCTCAGTGGTGAATATGATCAAAGAGATCTCATAGTGTTTAATATTTTATTATTTTTTATATATTATCCCCACTTGATTTTTTAATTTTTAACGGATACTCTAGTGTGTGGTGATTAATAATCCTTGGTGTATAATACAAAGTTTATTTTTATTTGGTTTTAATTCTAAATTATGAATGAATAAAATTTTACCAATTTAATTCTATTTTTTATGACTTATTTACAAATCTATTTCAATTATGCAAACATATAGTTTTTTGTAATTAAAAATATATGGATTATAGAGAGAATATGTTTTCTAAACACCCTAGGCATTAAATCCAGTTACATAGAAATACAAAGGTTGGTCCTCTTCTAGATAACCTATCCAAAAAACACTTATCTTTAGCCATTGAAAAGATATCAAATTTCATGATCTTGATTCCTTAACTCTTAGAGGTGTCCAATAATCTTCCAAACAAGAACACTAGAGTCCAAACCCAACTCTCTATGTAATTTATAGGGTTATATCCTTGACCAACCACAATATAAAAAATATATATCTACACACTTACTCAAATATGATCCATAACAACCTTAGTTCATTTAAAATTTATATACATCCCAATTCTAATTCACAGAACTCTATTTTTTTCATTTGTAACATATAATGACCCAAAATTTCCTCCCTTATTTTTGATGAAATTACATATCAAAATTATAAATTTAATCATTTTCATCATAGTTTTTTATATTTAGTGTCTTGGAAACTTGTAACATAATATATTAAATGCATGAATCACATAATAAAACACAATGAAATTTTTAAAGAAACTCAGAACACCTTGAGAGGGGAGGGGTGAATCAGGGTGTCAAAATTTTCTTTTAAACCGATGGATCTTTTTCCCAATTGGTAGGAACCTGTTAAACCTGTTTAATTAGAAAGTGAAGAAAATAGACAACCACATGAAAAGAAAATACACAACAATTTTACTTGGATCACTGCTAAGGGATACGTATAAGGATCATACACCAATAGGTTTTTAGTTATACCAAAGTCTACTAATCATCACTAGTTGTGGAGTACAAAATTATAGCAGAATCACTCTGTATTAGGCACAATTCCTTTATATAGGTTTTTGGATAGCACACTACGTCCCTCAAATCACTACTATTAAATTCCCCTTTCTCACTGCATTGGGAAGAATATGAACTCAATTTATCATCTTAAGAGTTTCTTCAATGAGTTGGATTTAAATAATTCATACTCAATTATGGAAATATGCTCAGTTGAAGTCCCATTTTCCCCTATACATGTAATCATCTTTTCTGCGTACTTTTTGTTCGTGAAATTTTCCTCAGTGAACTGGACTTCTTCCTCTGCATACTACCGTGCACCATATACCACCTCAGTGTACTACCTCTACAAAACATGACCGCATACTGCCTTCTCAAACGACATCCATGTATTGATTTTTCTCTGCAGACCAACTCCTCGTGCAGACGAAATCCTCCTCTATGAACTATATTCCACAAAACTTCTTCTGTGAACTATCTTCCATGATCTATTTTCCATGAATCATTATAGAATTCACCAAATTCCTTTAATATTTCTAATCAAAGTCTCATTTAGAGGGTTTTCTTCCTAAAAACCACTTATAGAATTTTAAAAATTCCTCTTGGATTTTAAATCCTAGTGCCGTGCACTAATTAAGGTATTAGTTTTCCTTATATAGGAAAATAGATCCACATAATCTGCTAAACCAAAATTTACCAATTCATTGATATAAAACCACCTTTACAGCATACCGTGCATCTCCCATGAACCATATTACCCACACAATACACACACCACCATTATCCTTATGATACCTTATAAATCACCACCTAGTTTCCACAAATGACACCCTTCACAACTTCTCAAAACACCTAACTTTTGAAAATTACACGCAATCCCATGAACTATTTTCCTTCCATGAATTGCATGAATTCATGCGAACCTCTTTCACTCTATGAACCATTACTCTTATGCAGCCCACATACCATTTTCTTTCCATGAACCATTCCTACTATGTGGTTTACAGTTCTCCATCCCACATACCATATTTCTTGATCCACAAACTATTCCCAAAAATCCCATTCCACGTACTGCCTTTCTGAAAAACCTTCCATTTTCGAAGAGAAACTCCCAATTTTGAGGCCCAAAAATTTGGAAGACACTAGGAAACTACGCCAACTTAAACATATTCTTCATCCTGTACTGTAAGATCACTTAACTTGAAAATCCCTTGATGAAACCAAGGTAGATTGACAACAAACACAAACCATAATCTATTTCTAGAAAAGAGAAACCTTTGTTCCAACAATCTCCCCCTTTGGGTTTATTGGAAATCTATAGATAAATTTAATGAAGAACTTTCAAAATCCTGATAAATGAGAAACAACTCATCCAACTCTCTAAGTCTATGTGAGAAATGCTCAGTGTAGAAAATAATAGGGTAAGTATGAATTGGATTCTCTTGTCTTAGAATTCTTGAATGATTTCTTGTTTTCTCCATTCTCATTTCCCCATTTTTAACTCATTGAATTAATCTAGTTACCTGGAAAAAATTTCATAAAAAAATTTTATTCTCCTCCTTTCTCCATTATCCATTATCTATACAAATAAATTTATCAAATCTCCCCTATTGAAAGTAAAACCAAATACCAGTATTTGAACATAGTAGAGCTTAAAAGACACCCCCCCTAAATCATATCTCCCCCATAAAATTTCATCACATTAAAAAATATATTAAAACAGTTAATACAACTGGGGAGAGGGAATAAACCGTAACCTCATCATATATTAGAAGGCGGTTGAACTCCAAGGTTCAACCGATGTTTCTCAAACACATGTGAAGATAATGGATTGGTCAGTATGTCAGCCACTTGATTATCAGTTCCAACATGATACATTTTAATCATGACTTGTTAAAAAATTTATTTGATGAAGTGATATCTAATTTCATTATTATTAGTATGATAATAATGAACAAGAGTCTTTATAAGATCAATTTCAATCTTGTTATCATAGTGAATCACCATTGGCTATTTCACTATATCACTGATATCAGTTAGTTCTTGCTTCATCCAAAGTAGTTGAGTGAAAGTATTTGTAGCGGAGATATACTCATCTTTAGCAGTACTGAGAGAAGTGATTTCCTATTTCATACTCAACCAACCCTCATATTTATTTTAAATGAATAATGCTCCACCACTTATGGATTTTCTATCCACCACATCTCCAGCCCAGTCAACATTATAACAAGATGATATTTCATTATATTTTCCTATAGAAAAGTATAATCTGTACTTTTTATTACCTTGAAGGTACCTCATTATTCATTTAACTACTTCCATATGATCTTCATTTGTATTTATTTGAAATTGGGACACTATGCATGTTGCAAAGACAATATCTGGCCATGTTGCAGTTATGCAAAATAGGCTTCTAATTATTCTCATATACATGGTGGGATCTCTATAAGTCTCATCCTAATTCTTTCCATGTTTAGTTCCAACCACAATAAGAGTCTTCATTAGTTTTGATTCATGAATATTGAATTTCTTCAATAACTCTCTTACATATATTTCCCGAGAAATGAAAGTGTATTCTTTCTAATGAATAATTGGTATCCCCAATATGTATGTGAGTTCACCAATCATATAAATTTCAAATTATGATTTCATGTGATTGGAAAATTCATCCAAAAAACCTTTCCTACTTCCTCCAAATATAATATCATCTATGTACATGAAAACCATGAGCTGATCTTTATGATAATTCTTCACATAAAGATTGTGATCCACTCCCACTCTTTTAAATTTGAACTTCATCAGATAAGAATTCACTTGAGAGTAACATGCATATAGTGCCTATTTCAGACTATATAGGTCCTTCTTTAATATGAAAACATTAATTTCATCATTACCAAGAAATAAACCCACTGGTTTTTCAATATATTCTTCTTCTTCAAGAACACCATTTATGAAAGATGTCTTGACATCCATTTGATACAAGTTGTATCCTATTTGAATTTCCATGGAAAAAAATAGTCTAATTGACTCCAGTATAGCTACCAGATCAAACATTTCTTCATTATAAAAAAATTTAATCTATGAATATCCTTTACACACCAGTAACGCTTTATTTCTGATCATATTTCCATTCCCATCAAATTTATTTTTGAAAATACACTTTGTACCATTCAAAATGTTGTTTTTGGTATCTAAACTAGATCTAATGTTTTATTATTTTTGATTTAATCTAGATATTTATTCATGGATTTAACCCATGATTCATCATTTACAGCTTCTTCAAATATGGATGGTTTTACAACTGATAGGAATGAATATTATGTACTATTCCTCATTCTCCTTTTCCGTGTGGGATCTATCTAATTCCTAATGATGTTGGATTGAAAAATTTATGCTCTTCAATTTCTCCTATAAGGTTCAGATGAATTTTCTACATCCATGGTTTCCTCTTATGATTCTTCTTCTGAGTGAACATAATGATGTGATTCTTGAGTTTATTTCACATCTTCCTCTAATTTTTTATTTGGATATGTTCCATTTCCACATTATTTCTCATCTTATATCACATCAATAGACAAATTCCTTAAGGAATTTGTGATTTTATCTTCAATAATCCTCACATAACTTTTTTACACAATTTTTCCAAGACATTTATTGAAGCATTTTTAGGATTTTCTGTTCTTTTAATATCCAAGGAATATTCTTTCATCTATATCATCACTATAAATTCCTTGGTTTCCTTCTTTGTTTTAGATAAAGAATTTACTTCCAAAAACATGAAAATACTTAAAAGAGGGCTTCCTTTCATACCATAACTCATAGCGTGTCTTGGTTTCCCCTATATAAAGTCCTATTAAGTTTGGAATATAAAATTAATCTTAAATAATATCTTTCCAGCAATGGAAAGAGATACAACTCTCAATCCACATAGTTCTAGTTATACTGTTCACCTATCGATTCCAGCGCTCAAAAAATCCATTTTCCATGGAGTTCTCACACTAGCCACCTCTTTTTGTATTCTATGTTTCTATAGGTAGTTTTCAAACTCAATGGATGTATATTATCCTCTATTATCAGGAAAAAAAACATTGATTGTCTGCCCATTATCATTCTCATCAATTCGGCGATAATTTTTCATGAAAGAAAGAACTTGGAATTTACCTTATATAACCATCATACATGACATTCTACTATAATCATCTATTAAATATAAAATGTACCTTTCTCTATATGTTCTAGAAACATTTATCGGACCTCATTTGTATGTACGAATTAGGTCAAGAATATTTGATTCTCGTTTCTTGTTTGAATGATATGAACTGCACACCATCTTTACTTGCATGTAGGCATCACCAGGATTCTCCCATTCACACTTCAGATTTGGGATATCCACTATAATATTTAGTATAGATATACTTTTCATATCTTTTTTATTGATGTGACCCAACCTTCAATGTTACAAGTAGTTCTCTTCTTCAACTGTCATGTAACAAATATTCACTTTACTATCAACATGAAATAAGTTGCCATTTGTTCCACATCCCTTTATGATATAATTACATGTTCATCCTTTTATAGTGAATTACTTTTGGATGAATGTCACTATAATCCCTGAGTCACATAGTTAACTTACACTCTAGATATTATGATGCAAACCACCCACATAAAGAACATCAGTTTTCTTTAGCTCACTATTATCCAGTTCAGTTATTCCATTACCTTTGATATTCAAAGAACCATCATTAATAAACCTTACTATTCCATCAAATGTTTTCTGAACATCAGTTAAAAAGTGTACATTACCTGTCATATGGGATGAGAATACACTATCTAGAATCTAGGTGCTGTTTCTCTTTGTACCTTTGAGGAATACTCCTGAAAAGTTGGATTTTCAATTTTATTCTTTTCCTTCCATGAAATATTAGATTGAGTAAAGGATAAATATAGACTTTAAAATCTATCTTCCATGTTTGTAGGTTCTTCATACTAATACTCTTCTTTAATCGTTGAAAACTTGTTTTCAAGAGAAACACTATCTGGTTGATGAGTATTGACTTGTCTTAGATTTCTGTATGAATTTTTCTATCCTTTGCTCTACCTATAATAAATAGATTTATAGAAAAAGTTAGAATAATGGAAATAATATCCATAGAAACTATTTCTTCTATAAAAATTAGGATATGAATTCTTAATCCTTTATTGATTTCCTAGCTCTTCCCCTTTGAAATAAATCCTTTCCTTTTCATAGTATGAAATTGTATGACCTAGATAGCCATAAAATTTACATTTCATAAGTGGAAATGTATTTTCACTTATATTTCTCCTCATATCAACTTCCTTAGGAGGATAGTTTGACTGTCTATCATCTCAGGAGACTTGTGGATAGTTTTTAGTCTGCCTTTCAGGTTGATTTTGGAATTTATTTGTTTGGACTTCAAGTGTCATTGTGATATTTCCATCTATCATCTTGCCTTTATTTTGGCCCATTTTACTTCCAGCTGTTGATGCTTTAGTATCACAACCAATTACTATGTTTCCCATGCATGAGGGTCTTTAATCATTAAGAACCATTTCAACTCCATCAGAACCATGCTTAACTCTCTCTAGCAGCTCAGCATATGAGAATTTTCCAAATTGAGTTTTCCAAATTGAATTTTATTCTTTGTTTTTTTGGAATTGATTCACTTTCAAGTTCACTCATAAGAGTGAAAATTTCTTTTTCATGTAACTCAATAGTTTTGGACTTCTCCTCTAGTCTAGATTTAAGGTAAGTAATAACCTTTTCATGTTCTTAAATTCTAGGATTTAGTTAAACTATATCTTTTGAGATTTCATATGTTGTTGAATGTTCCTTTAATACATGAGCAAGCAGATCAATTTCAGCTTCCAGTATATCAATATATTCTGATGACTCTTCCATAATTTCATTCCAATTTTTGTATCTCTTGTAATGATTCTCATGCTTACCAAAAGAATCCTTAAGTTTCAACTTTATATCGATATCAGTGGTCAACATATTATGTATAGATTCATCTCTCGATGGTTCTGATTTTTCAACGGTATCCATCATTGATTCAAGGGTTCTATATTAAATTCTGGTTCTTCTTCCTCAAATAATTAACTATCATCATCATCTTCTTATTAAACAAAAACCTTTCTCTGTAGTTTCTTACCAGACATGAAATATCCCTTAAAAAAAAACCTTTTTTGAGGATTATACATGTCTCCATCATCACTTTCTTCATTATTGAACATTGTTTTGCATCGAGAGGAAATGTTCCCAAATCCTCCATAATGAAAACAAGCCAAAGGTAACTTGTCTTAAAATTTAATTTTTCCATTCTTGAATTTCTTAGAAATACATGAAATATTTGTTTACCTCACTATCTTCATTAATAATATCTTTGGAAATTTCAAGTTTTTCCATGGATTTTAATTCCATTTACTTTCTTACTTGAGTCATTGAATATTCTAGTTTGTCTCTAATCTCATATGCCACCAGGATTCTTAGAAAATCATCCAGATAAATCTTGGAAAGATCCCTTTACTCAAGTACTGACACCTTTACATTGAAAAGTAGTGGAATCCTTCTCAATATTTTCTTTACAATATCAATTTCTTTGATTTCTTCACCAAGTCCTCATATTTCTCCAACAAATTTTGTAATTGGATTGAAAAAGATATCTGTATTTTCATCAAGATGCATTTTAGATCATCAAACCTATTCTAAAAAACTTGTACATTTTCCTCCTTTACTTTTTTGTCACCTTAATATATATTATCTAGTTTTTCCGACATAGAATTTGTGGATTTAAAAATCATCACCTTTAGATAGATTTGATCATAAAGATTTTCAGTGAGGGAATTTTGTGCTTTATCGTCTGCATCAAGAATTTTCCAATATGTATCACTCATATAAATCACAGTTGGATCATTAATATATATTCCATGAGTAGTGTAAAACATGACTTCTATTCCAAGAGATCTTAGATGGGATCTCATAATATTATTCTAGATATAAAAGTTTCTTTAATCATAGAGGGGGACACCCCTTACATTCATGGTATTCTCCATGGTAAAAATGAAGGGAATATTTAACACTAGAAAACTTTACCCCTTGATTCCACTTGAAGGACCCCGAAACACCCTAAGAGGGGAGGGGTGAATCAGGGTGTCAAAATTTTCTTTTAAACTAATGGATCTTATTCCCACATCGTTAGGAACCTGTTAAATCCGTATCATGAGAAAGTGCAAAAAACAAAAAATCACATAAAAGTGAATACACATCAATTTTACTTGGTTCACCACTAAGGTCTGCAACCGAGGAGCATTTGTTGATAGGTTTTCAGTCATACTAAAGTTCACTAATCAACACTTGTTGCAGAGTAACTTTTTTTAGCACAATCACTCTATGCCAAGCACACTTCCATTATAAGGTTTTAGGGACAACACACTACATCCCTCAGATCACTTTCATTGACTCCCCCTTACTCACTGGATTGTGAAGAATTTGAACCCAGTTTATTGACATGAAGTTCACTTAAATGGTTTGGAATTAAATAATGCATCCTAAACTATGGATAGATACTCTTTTAAAGTACCTTTTTCCCCTGTAGATGTAATTTAATTTTCCACATACTCTTCATTCGCAAAATTTTCCTCCATGAACTGGACTTTTTCCTTCATGTACTACAGTGCTCTGCATACCACCTTCGAATACTACCTATGCAAACCATGACCACATATTACCTTCAAAAACCACATCTGCGTACTACTTCTTATCTATGGACCAACACCTCCTATAGACCAAATCCTCCTCTATGAACTATCTTCCATAAACCTTGTTCCATGAACCGTCTTTCACAAACTGTCTTCTATGAACCATTATGGACTTCACAAAATTCATTTCTGATTTCTAATCAAATTCTCCTTTTGGGTGGTTGTCTTCCCACGAACCAATTTTAGACTTATCCAAGTTTCCATCAGATTTTTAATCATAGTTCCACAATATAATGAAGGGATTAGTTCTCCTTATATAGGAAAATAGATCTACATAATTTTCCAAACTGAAATTTACCAAATCTTTGATACAACACTACCTTTACCTTATACCATGCATCTCCCATAAACCATATTTCCTATGTGGTCCATGTACCATCATTCTCCCTACACAATGACATAAATCGATGCCTCATTTCTGTAAATGACTCCCTTCATGGATTCTCAAATCTCTACCTTAATTTCATAAACAACTGACCATACCATGAACCGTTTTACCTACATGAACCACATGCCTTCATGCAAACCTCCTTCGCTCTGCGAACCATTCCTCATACGCGGTCCAAGTACAATTTACTATTATGAGAACCATTCCCTTTATGTGGTTCGTGGTTCACCATTCTTTGCACCATATTTCCTGATCTGTGAATTGTTCTTGGAAATCCCATTCCATATACTACCTTTGTGGGAAAAGTTACTTTTCTAAAAAAAATACCTATTTTGAGGACCAAAAATTTGGCAAACACTATGAAACTATGCCACATTAAACACCTAGTCCAGCATGCACTATAATATCACTTTACATGAAAACCCCTTGATCAACCCAAAGTGGTTTGAAAAAAAACACAAACCATACTCTATTTCCAGCAAAAAACAACCCTAGTTAAAACAATTTTATCTCACATAATATATTTCTTTATTATCCCATCTGAGATCACCTCACTGTATATGATTTCATAGGGACTATCACAAACTTGCCTGAATATCCTAAAACTTGATAAGTAATATGTTATTGACATAGCACGGAGGGAATTCTTGATCTCCATGATTTGGAAACTACCACATGGAATCAGACAATATTGAAGTGGGATTTTTTCCCACAAACACAATGAAAGCATTATTAACAAGTCAATATGCATATAATAAAAACTCTACAGTAATAAGTGTACTAGAAGTCAAAAATTCATAAACAACCCCATGTACAACCAAAAAGTGCCAGAAAACTAGATAATCAACCCAAGTCACAATGAACATAACTCTCCAAGCCCATGGATTAACAGCTAATAGCACCTCCAAGTGGTGCCTTACCCTTTCTAGAACTTGTAAGAAGATAATCTACAAACACATGAAGGAAAAGGTAGTGTACGAGCAAAAATCCCAATAGGGTCTCACCAAGGATTCCCAAATAAGATGCTAAATTTTAATTAACAAAATAAATATTTCAATTTTAAATAGACATGCATGGATGTTAGAAAGAATATTTAAAACAAATCATGATATAAATTTCAAATGATGGAAATACTTTAAAAAATGGATTAAAAACAATTTATATAAAACTTTCTATATAAATTCAGAAGGCATACATAAAACAATTTATAAATAATGGAATATATTTCAAATAAAAAACAATGAGAAACATGTTCATATTATAAAAGGTATGGTAGTTCTAGGATATGGGACTCCCTCACACTCAAATAGTTATCATGATAATATGTATACACAGGTCCCTCATACCCTGTTCTAAGAGGACTCATCACCATCCCATCAGGGATGTGACCTGCTGCATAAGTGTTATTAGTGTTTTAAATTGTCAATTGAGTGATATCCCGAATAAATCATAAACTACCTAGGATTTCATATCCTCTAATAAAATCATTGATGGGAAAATTATTTTAAAACCATTTAAAAATAAATTCATCCCATTATCTCATATCAAATATATCAATTCCCCTTTAAAAAATAGGACATGAGGTTTTAATCAAATAATGCATTTTCCAATATAAAACCACTCGGTTTATAAAAAACCCTTTAAAACCACTTTTATCAAAACAATTTCAAATAAATTCCATAAAAACAATTTAAAAATTTAAATTCAAAAATTTAAATTTCACAATTTTCCATCAATTTTACAAACACACCCTTATAATTTATTTCTGAATCAAATCCAAATCTCCAATTCATTAGAGTTTTGTTTTTTAGTTAACCAATTGAAATCAATTTAATTGAAATAAATAAATTTAATTTAAATCAAAAAATTGAATTTAAATAATTCAATTTATGTCTAATCAAAATTGGTTATCATAAAAGAACCATATACATTGAGATCATGACATCTTGAAACACAATACCCTAATCAGGAAACTCCAAAAAATAATGTAGAAAATGATGATAAAATAATCAAACATATATTCAAGATAGTAAAAATGGAATATAACCTCTAATAACACATAGATCTACAAAATCATAGGGAGGAAAGAGTAGAGAACAAGGGAAAGAGAGATGGAAGTGGAATCCTATTGGGAAGAGATTGAATGTCATTACCATAGCTTCAATTTGCTTCCAAAATGGTGTATAGGTGAGGAAATCACCTCTTGGGAGCCTCTAATGAATAAAAGACACTATAGGGTCATACCAGGCCATCAAGAACCTATAAATAGGATTTTAAAAATTTAAAACATAAATTTAAGATTAAAAAAACATGTATGCATGGCTTCTTAGGTAGGGCTCCACAGTTAGAAAAACCGTGTGTCCTATTGATGAATCCCCACTAAGGGTGTTTCATGGTTTCTCCTTGGTGGGTGTATAGTTTTTCAAACTGTTCATTAACTGTGGAAACCCCCACTACCTAGGTTTTCTCATTTTTCACTAGTAGTGTGCACTGTTTGGAAAAACCATGAAGCAACTATGCACAACTCAAAAACCCTTCAATATTTTCTAAAATTTCACATGAAACATCCCTAAATAAAACCCAACCAAATATTGAAAAAAATAAGGGTTTATGAATACTTTAAAATAGTAATAGAATGTTACAACATCCCCAAAATAGAAACTTTAAGTACCCTAGAAGCCTATTAAGAAGATTCCATGTCAAAAAGGTAAGATTATAGCTATCTCATTAGTACCTCTGTCTCCCATGTCTCATGATAATCAGAACTGTGATCCCATAGAACTGAAACTAAATCTATATTCTAAACATGAAGTACCTTGGTATCAGAATAATCTCTTATGACTAGATTCTAAGTTAGAGTTAAATCAGGTTAAACCTCAAGATCCCTCCAATAAATAACATGAGATATATTAGATAGATACTTCTATAGATGAAATACATGAAAAAATTATGCATCTACATAAACTTCGGTGGAAGTGATAAATGATAAGAAACTTTCCCCACCAACTAACAACCTCAAATGGTCTAACAAAGCATATAGAAAGCTTCCCTTTCCTCCCAATCCATCGATGACCCTACTGGGGTGAGACTTTCAAGAACACCTGGTCACCAACTGAGAACTAAAATGTTTTATGATGATGACCATCATATTTTTTCCATCTCTATGCATTCAAAATTCATTGAGTAATCCACATCATCCTTGTTGTTTTCTCTTAAACCCAGTTTGGTCCAACCAAGGAACTTTCACCAACCTCTGACTAAGACAAAAAAGTTATTTCAAAGCCCCATACAAGGCCTCAAAAGGATCCATTCTGATCGTGGATTGTTAACTGTTGTAATAATAAAACTCAACCAGCCACAAAGGATCATCCCAAGATCCACCAAATTCATGGACATAGATGTGAATCATATCCTCAAGAATATTTATAGATATTTCTATCTTAATATACAACTGTGAATGGTATTTCATGATCAAATGGACCTGATATGCCATTGTCTCATGAGGGACTATCCAAAAGTGAGAAGTAAACCAAGGATATCTATAAAAAACTATAGCACATGGAACTTAGTAAAAATGAAAATTCTCTTTCACTTAGTTATTTCCCAACTCTTCAAATTTGTTTGTATTATGAATGGGTATAAACTATGTCGATTTAGTCAACCTATCAAGTATAACCCATATAACATTCTTCTTCTTATGGGTATGTGTCAACCCAACCATAATGTCCATAGAGATCCCATCCCACTTCCATGTATAAAATAGAAGTGGCAGAAACAATACTGAATAATTCTGGTGATCATCCTTGACCTGCTGGCACATATAACAATGTGAAACAAATTCAACTATTCTTTTTTTAATACCAGGGCACCATAATTATCTCCAAATTTCATAGAACATATTCATGGTTTATGGGTGCACTGCCCACTGGGAAGTATGGGAATAACTTATCACAACTTTCCTCATTACTAATAGAAAAAAAATTGATTCCAATAGAATAAAATTCCTCAGTGGAGAATGACTAGTTAGGTACGGTATCCCCACTACAATGAGAGTCTATAATTCTTCCTAATTCATCATCAAGATGCTATTCTAGAAGAATCATCTTTGGAAGAGATAATTTCAAAAAAATACTTTCCATGGAAACCTCATTCTATGATTCATAAACTTCAATATGAAGCTGTTAAAAAAGATCTATCATGTTCCATTATTCTGATGATTCTTTCACATAATGTATTAAAAGTTTCCTACTCAAAGAATCTATGATGAAATTCCCTTTCCCCAAGGTACATTTGATGTTGAAATAAAATGATTTCATTTATTCCACCCAATATATTTGGAAGAGATTAAAATCTTTTTTAGATAATATATAACTCATTATATTGTGGCCAGAATACATGGTGAACCTTTCTATGAAAATTAAGTGTCATCAATTTTTAAGTGTGTGAATAATAGCTACAAGTTCATGGTCATGGGTTGAGAAATTATTCTTGTATGGCCTAAGATGATGAGATCCATAAGCAATAAGATGATCAATATTCATAAGAATGAATCCCAAACCTGAACCCAATGCATCATTGAAGACCACATAGACCTAATAATCCTTCAAAATATTCAACACCAGCACAAAAACTAAATAATGTTTCATCTCAACAAAAAAATTATGAAATTTTTGGTCCAATGAAAAAATTACTCCATTTCTAGTCAGTGCAATACTCAGAGAGTAAAATTTTGAGAAGTCTATTACAAACCAACAATAATAGCCAGATAAACCTAAGAATATTCAAATATTGGAAAAATTATTTTGTTTTCCCATTTCATAATAGATTTTACCTTCTCAGGGTAAACTGAAATACCATGTTTTGACACCAAATGTCCCAAGAACATCACTTCCTAAATCCAGATATCACATTTTGATAGCTTGGAATAAGGTTAATGATTTATCAACAATTCCAATACTTCTATCAGATGATGAACATAACCCTCCTCAAACTTAGAGTAAATGAGGATTTCATCCACAAATACTACTATTAAAGTATCTAGGTACTTGTGAAAAATCATATTCATTGATTCCATATAGACTATAGGATAATTTGTTAGATAAAAAGTCATTAAAATTTACTCATAATGGCCGCACCTGCTTTGAATAGTGGTTTTCTAAATGTCAGATTCTCTTATCCTCAACTGATGGTAACCATATTTAAGGTTAATCTTCAACAACCACTTATCCACTTTCAACTAGTCAAACCAATTATTGATATATAGAAACTGATATGTGTTATTTAACGTAACTAAATTGAGTTTTTGTTAATCAACATAAAGGTGGAGTGACCCAAATGATTTCTTAGAAAATAGAACCAATGATTCCCAAGGTGACACAATAAGGTGTATAATTCATTTCTCTAGAAGATCATTCAGCTAAGTCTGCAAATCATTCATTTTAGCTGGTTCCATATAATAAGAGGGTATTGAGACTTGATGAGTACCTGGTACTAAGTCAATAGAAAACTCTACCTCCTATACAGGTAGAAACCTAGAGAAGTTTAAAGGAAAAAAGTAGTGGAACTCGAAAAAATGGAGGTAGATCACTGCTCAAGTATTCTCACTCTAGATAAAAAAAATATGAATAATACTTTCCACAACTTTGGATAATAGGTTTCGGCTCTACTCGACCTCAGGTCCAATTCTCCTTAAAATATTCAACATACACCATTGGGTGTAGTAAATGAGACTTGATGAAGATAAAAATAAATCCATTATTTATTGTTAATGAGCCAATACATCCCAAATATAACATTAAGAGGTTTCATGTCGAGAACCAAAAAATCCAAAGAAATATTGACATCTTATAATGGGAAAAAAAATCAAGAATATGGAGTCCATACTCACTCTTAATTTTGAGGGGTGTAGTAATATCTATCACATTAGACAAAATATACATAGGAATATTAAGAGTATTGACAATACAAGTTGAAATAAATTAATGAGATGCATAAATATCAAATAAAGCATTCACTAATGAAGTATCTATAGTGATGGAACCACTCAAGGTTGCTGAATCTATATCTGATTCCTCTGGAGAATCTTCCACTGCATGAGGAAGCTTCATTTTAGATGCCTGTGGATGAAACCATCTTTTCCTTGAATCATCTAATTATAATATAGTTTTAATAGAATAATATTATCCAATTTCACTACAAGGAGTGAAAAATAAATAGAAAACTTCACAAAGTTACCTTAGCATCCACAAGGACAACATATATTGGGTACCTCGGTGTAAACCCACTTAGAATTCCCATTCTTACCACACTAATAGAAAGTAAAAGGGCATCTTCCAAGAATTAAAGTATGTCCATAAAAACTATGATATTAATAACCATAACGAGAATCATCACAGTTCCTTTATTTATTAAAATAACTCACACTACCACGGGGAGAAAAAGTAACTCCTATCAACCCTGCCATTCCACCCAAGTCCATCTCAACCATTAATTCTATATGCATCACATCACCATAAGAGGGAAAATTCAGCAAGAAAACCTAAGAAAAATATCAGATCAAAGAACCATCTCAAACCATCGAGTCTTCATTTCTTAATTTGAAAAAATATTAGGTGAAAACTACACAAGATCATCAAAATAGTTTTCATATTCAATCATGGTACTCTCATCCTAGTTGAGTATGAAAAACTAAATCTCCTTTTCCAACATCATCAAATCTAGATAGAATTTTTTAGTGAAAAGAACATTGAAGTATTTCCACTGAAATACCTCATGGTTATTCGCTACCACCATAATGTCCCACCATCTCCTACTCAGTCCCTCCAGACTGAAGGTGGAACACTCCACTTTTATTTCAACATGTGTTTCCAATAACACAAACAAATATTTAATCCTGATCAACCATTTCTTTTCCTCTTATGTATCATTGGCGCCATTGAACTCTACTAGCTTCTAGAAAAAGAACTCATGTGATGATTTTGTAAAACATCCCTCTGAGGTTCCATAGCTGGATCCTGAAAGGGAACTGGTGTATGTGCCTATCCCACAGATTGGAAAATATGCACAATCAATTTAAAAAAACTCAGGTCCACTGTAGGATTTACTCACTTTGGTTCATCAGAAGCATCCTCATCGATCTTATTTTTATTTCTTATCAGTGGAATTATGCTATAAAAAAATTAGTTAACAACATTGAAGAAATAATATTAACACTCAAATAGATAAAAGAGGGAAAATAATCCAATAGATAGAAAACAAATATTTGTATTTCAGTCTATCCAAATCCAAATAAGGGATGAGACTATAACTAATACTCAAGATGTAATTCCCAAACCAACCCTGGAGACTTAAGGATCATTATGGTGAGAGTTGGCTAGACACTCAATTTCTACTACCTCTTATGTCCCAAAAATATTTACACAACTTCATACTGACATCAAGGAAATATGAAAAACATGCAACTTTGAAACTACTTTACCCCGAACCATCCAAAATAACATGGTAAAATGATAACCATGATGGTCTAGACATCGCCTGAAGGGAATTACTGATCCCCATGGGTTAGCGACTAGCCCCTAGAATCACATAATATGAATTTGGGAAAATATTTTCCACAAACACAATAGAATCTAGATAAAAGAGTTAGTATGCATACAAGAAAAAATCCACTGACAGAATTTTACCATAATTCAAACAAGAATAAATATCCCTAAGTATAACCATAAAGTACCATAAAATAGGATAATAAATTAAAGTTATAGTGAATCCAACTCTCTAATCCAAATGATTCATAACTACTACCACCTCCATGTGTCAACTTAACCTTGACCGAACCTAGAAGAAGATAATCTATAAACACCCAAAGGCATTGGTAGGGTGTGAACTAATATCCCAGTATGGTATCACCAAGGATTCTATAATAAGATGAAAAAATTTAATTAAAAAAAATATTTTAATTTTAAATAAATAAGAATGAAAGTTCAAAAGAAAAGTTAAAAAAATCACACTTTACATTAAAAATGATGGAAATACATTAAACAAATGGTTTAATAAACATTTTATATAAAAATATTTATATAAATTCATAAGTCATGTTTAAATAAGTTTACAAACAATGGAATATATTTGAAATACAAAAAACTAGAATCATGATCATATGCCAACATGTATGATAGTTTTAGGACATGAGACTTCCTGACACTCAAATAGGTATCATGGAAATATGTGTACACACATTCCTCATACACTGGTCAAAGAGGAATAATCACCATACCATAGAGGATGTGACCTGATGCATATGTATTTTTAGTGTTGTAAATCATCAATAGAGTGATGTACTGAATAAATAACTAACTTCCTATGCTTTCATTTTCCCTAATACAATCATTGTTGGGAAATTTATTTTAAAACTTTTTAAAATAAAATTCATCCCATTATCCCATTTCAAATATTCCTATTTACTTTTAAAAACCAATACATGAGTTTTTGATCAAATAATGCCTTTTTAGGATAAAACCATCAAGTTTCTATCAAAACCATTTTAAGCCACTTTTCTCAAAAAATTTCAAATCAATTCCATCAAATAAATTTCACAATTTAAATTCAATAATTTAAATTTCACAATTTTACAACAATTTTTGAAACATAACCCAATTTATCGGAATCATGGGTTTTTTCTCAATTTCTTTCCAAATAAAATAAAAATACCCAATTAACTAGAATTGGGTTTTTTCAATAAACCAATTGGAATTAGTTTAATTAAAATCAAGAAGTTGTATTTAAATAAAATAATTGAGATTAAATCATGATATTTAGGGTTAATCAAAATTGGCTATCATAACAAAACCACCTACCATGGGATCACTAGATCTATAAAAACAAAGTTATAATAATGAAAATACAATGAGGAACATCAACAATGAACATCTGAGAATCAAAAAATGATTCACAATCTAAAAAAACATGTAATATATCCTCCAATAGAAAAATGATCTATAGAACCCTAGGGAGAAAAAGGAGATAATGGGAGAAAGAGAGAAAAAAAGGAATCTTATTGGGAATAGATTGAGCATCGTTCTCTTAGCTTTGATTCTCTTCCAGAAGTGTGTATAGGGGAAAAAATCACCTCTTGGTAGTTTCTAATAAAGAAGAAAACTCTATAGGGTCACACTATCCTATCAGGAACCTAAAAATAGGTTTCTAGGATTTTAAAAATTAAATTTTAGACTAAACAATCCCATACTCAGGGTTTCCTAGGTAGGGCCACATAGTTAGGAAAACTGTGATACCTAACCATTTATCCTTGATAATGGGGTTTCATGGTTTATTCTTAGTGGGATCATGATTTTCCAAATTTTGCACTAACAGTGAAAAAAATCACTACTTGGGTTTTCATGATTTTCACTAGTAGGGTGCACAGTTTGGGAAAATTGTGTGCCAACCATATAGAACCCAAAATCCCTTCTGTTTTTACCAAAATTTCACCCAAAACATACCTAAATGAAACCCAAACAAAAAGTGATCAAAATAGGGGTTTATGAATACCTAAAAATTTCAACAGTACATTACAACCTCAACACCATAGAAACAATATGTCCTCAAAAATCATGTTAAAAAGCATCGATGTCAAAAAGATGAGGCCACTGCTGTCTCATCAGTTCCTCCCTCCCCCATGTCTCATGAAAATCAGAACCATGCCTCCATAGCACTCGTACCAAAGGTATCATCCTCACATGAAGTACCTTGGTATTAGAATCAAATTTCATGACTAAATGACCAGTCATAGATAAATCAGGTTTAACCTCAAGATCACTCCAACTCAGAACATGAGATGGATTAGATAGATACTTCCACAACTGAGATACATGGAACACGTTATGTATCTATGTCATCTATGATGGATTTAGTAAATAATCATAAACTTTCCACACCTTCTCATAAACCTCAAAAGGTCTCCCAAAGTATAGAGCATTCTTTCTTGCCTCCCAAGATGTCAAAGATCCAACCAGGGTAAAATTTTCAAGAACACATAGTCACTAACTGATAAGTTCAATGGTATAAGATGATGATAAACATTTGATTTATACTAACTTTGTTCCATAAACATTATTTTAGGAATAAAATTAATACATACTATTATCTATTTATCCCATATTGGTCCAACCAAATAACTTTCACCAACCTTGAATCAACATAATGGAGATCTTCAAGGGTAGCCATACAAGGCCTCAAAAGGATCCATTCTGACTATGGACTGGTAACTATTGTTATAAAAAAACTCAACAAGTCATAAATGATCATCCAAAGATCCACCAAATTCAAGGGCATAGGCCCAAAGAATATCCTTAAGAATATATATAGCTCTTTCTATCTAACTATCCGACTATGGATGGCATGAAGTTCTCAAATAGAACTGAGATCCTAGTGCCTCCTCAAGGCCTGTCCAATAAAGAGAAGTAAAAAAAACATAGCTATTAGAAACTATAGTAGATGGAAATCAGTGAAAATGAAAAATCACTTTCATATAGAGATTTCCCATCTCTTCAACTTTGTTTATGTCATGAATGGGTATAAAGTGTGTTGATTTATTCAAAAAATTAATCAAAAACTATATCTAATTATTCTTCATTTGGGTATGTGGAAACCCAAAAATTAAGTCCATAGAGATCTCATCCCACTTCCGTTTAGGAAATAGAAGTTTCTGAAGAAAACATGAAGGTCCCTAGTGTTCAACCTTCACCTGCTAGTAAGTATAATAATGAGAGAAAGATTCAGCAATTCCACATACCTAGCTAGTAGAATAGTCGAAGCATGTAATAGAGAAACTTTTTGGTTTTTGGGTGAACTACACATTGGGAATTATGGAAATATCCATCAACTATTTAATTAATGATAATGGAACAAAAAATAGATTTTGATAGTATAAAATGCCCTTGATGTAGATTGACCAGTCACGTATAGTTTCCCAACCATAATAAAAGTCTCTAATTCTTTGGAATTCACCATCAAGATGCAACTCCTAAAGGATCATCTCTAGAAGAGAGTATTTCCACTAAAAACTGGCCATGGAAACCTCATCCCCTGATTCCTAGACTCTAATATGAAACTTTAAAAAAATATCTATCGCGTTTCACTCTTCGGACAATTCTTTCATGACCTGTGTCAGAAGTTTCTAGCTCAAAGAATCTATGATGAAATTCCCTTTCCCTGAGTTATACATGATTTCAAAATCAAAAGATTATTGGAATTAAACCAAATATCTCTAGCATAGATTAAAATATTTTTTAAAGAATATATAAATCAAGATATTATGGTCAGAATACATGGTAAACCTTTCTCTGAGAAGGTAGTGACTCCAATTCCTAAGTGTGTGCATCATAGCTGTGAGTTCAAGGTCATGGATCAGATAATTCTACTTGTGTGACCTAAGTTTAGGGGATACAAAAGCAATGACATGATCTCTCTATATAATAACTCAACCCAAACATGAACCTGATGAATCAAATAAGACCACATAGCCCTGATCTCCCTCTAAGAGAGTCAACATTAGTGTAGTAGTAAAAATATGTTTCATCTCATTAAAAAATTCTAACATTTTTAATCCCAAGTAAACTTTACTCCATTATGAGTAAGTGAAGTCATCAGAGAGGAAATATTTGAGAATTCCATTACAAACTAGAGATAATATCCAGCTAAACCTAAGAAGATAATAATATCCAAAACATTTCATGGTTGTTCCCATTTCATAATAGATTTTACATTCTCAGGTTCAACTAAAATACCATGTCTCGACACCACATGTCCCTAGAAAATCACTTCTCAAATACAGAAATTTTTTTTTGGTATCTCAACATAAATTCGATGATTACTTAACAATTCTAGAACTGATCTAAGATTATTTATGTAATCTTACTTGTAAAAAGAGTAAATTATTATTTCATCCAAAAATACTACCATGAAAGTATCAATGTAATCATGGAAAATCATGTTAATTAAATCCATAAAGATTTAATGAGTATTGGTTAAACCAGAAGGCATGAAAAGGTACTCATAATGGCCATACATGCTTAGAAATGTATTTTTCTGAATGTTAGATACATTTATACTAAACTAATGGAAACTATATCAAATGAAAATATTTGAGAACCACTTCATGAATTTCAACTAGTCAAACAAACCATCAATCCATGTTAACATATATTTATTCTTTACTGTAAATCGATTGAGTTTTTAATAACCAAAGTAGAGGTGGAGTGACCCATATGCTTTCTTAGCAAAGATAATTGGCACCAACCAAGGTGCCACACTCAGTCATATAAATACTTTCTCTATAAGATTTTCCAACTAATTCTTTAGATTGTTCATTTCAGATGGTTCCACACGGTATGAGATAATAGACACAAGTTTAGTTCCATTTACTAATTCAATGGAAAAATCTACCTCCCTTGCCGATTCCAACCTAGAGAATTTAGAAGGAAAAAGTTCAGGAAAATTGATGACAAATAGAGGGGGATAACTTCTCATGTATTCCTTATCTACATAAAGAAATAACATGGATATTACTTTACCCAACTCTAGATAAGAGGGTTTATATCTACTCAACTGGATGTCCCATTTTCTTTGAAAGATGAGGCATACAACATCAGGTGTATTAGAGGAAACTTATTGAAGATACCAATAAAACTGAGCTTTATTGGAAATGAAAAAATCCATCCCAAATATTACATCAAGAGGTTTCATGTTGAGAACCTAAAAATTCAAATATAGTTCAATATCTGATAATGAGAAAACACAATGACTATAGAGTCCCTACTCTTACTACGTTTCGTGGGGTGTATTAAAATCTATCACATAAGAAAAAATATCAATGGGATGATTATGTAGATCGATAATAGGGGTTGAAATAAATTAATTATATACACCAATATTAAATAAAGTAGTCATTAATGGTGAATCTATAGTAATGGTACCTCTCACAGTCACTGGACCTTATCTTCTTCTCTAGAGTCTCTTACACTATGTGAAGAATATTTTTTCCCAAATCCTGTGGCTAGAATCCATTTGTTCATGAAGTATCTGATTTAACCATAGTCTTAATAATCATTGATGATCTCATGCCACTACATGGAGTGGAAAAGATATGTAATAACTTGTGAAAGTGACTTGAGAATCTGCTCAAACCATATATATTCAGTGCCTCAGTAAAATCCCACATAGAATTCTAAGGCTTACCACACTGGTGGAAAATCAAATGGCCTCTACCAGGCATTACTAGAGGTATAAAAAGACATAGCTATCTAGAACCACCATGAGAATCATCACACTTACTCTTTCCTTGAGAGGGAACTCACACTGCCACTGAGAGAAAAATGAACTCCTGATAACCCTGACTTGATAGCCAGGTCCATCTCAACCATTAACGATCTATCTAGAAAATCCGAAAAAGAGGTAAGATTCAGTAAGAAAATATGATAATGAATATCAAATAGAAGAACCATCTAGAATTTTCAATTCTTCATCTTCTCATTCAACACAATCTTAGGTGAAAACCACATAATATTAGAAAACAATTCATATATTCTGTCATTTTCCTATCATCCTACTTGAGTTTGAAAAACCAAATCACCTTGGACAACAACATCAAATCTATATATAACTGGATGGTGAAAAGATCCTAGAAGTATTTACAAAAAACTACCTTGTTCTTATTCACAATCACCATAATGTAACACCATCTCAGGATCAGTCCTTTTACTACAAATGGGGAACACTTAACCTATATTTCATCATGTGTCTCCAATAACTCAAACATGCTTTCAATCCTGCTCAACCATTACTTATCCTCTTGAGGGTCATTGGAGCCTTTTAGGACTAGTGGGTTCTATTGAATAAACTCCAAATCATGATCTTGTAAAGAATATATATGTGTTTCCACAGTTAGAGCCTAAATGTGAACTGGTTCATGTGCTTATCCCAGAGCTTGTATAGTACACACAATCACCTCAACCAAACTTGAGTCTATAAGAGGATTTACTCCTTGCGGTTCATCAACACCTTCATCATGGATCTAATTTTCACATCTTATATGCAACATTATGCTTCACAACATCAACATACAACATTGAATACATCATATCAACAATAAAATAGATTAATGAGGGAAATTAATCCCAACAGACAGAAAAGAAGATTTGGATTTCAATATATCTAAATCCAAATAAGGGAAAAGGCTAGAACTAATCCTCAATATGAATTTCCCAAATCAACCATGGTGAATTAAGGCTTATTGAGGTCAAATATATCCAGAAACTTAATGTCTACTACCTTCTAAATCCCAAAAATATTCACACAACTATATACTGACATCATAGAAAGATGCACAACCTGAACCTTTGATACAACTTTTTCATGAACCATCTTGGATACCCTGGTAACCTAAAAACCAATATAGTGCTAAAATATCCCAAAGGTAATTCTCGATCCCCAAGTTTTGAAGACTATCACCTGGATTCACATAATATTAAAGTGGGAATTAATTTTCTAAAAAACTAATGGAATCAAGACAAAAAAGTAAGTATGAATACAAGAAAAACCCTATAGGGAAGAGTGTACCAAAAGTCAAATTAGAATAAACATCCCCATGTAAAACTTCAATGTACTAGAAAATATGATAATCAACCCAAGACCCAATATAAATAATTCTCAATCCTAAGGATCAATAGCTACTACCATTTCCAAGTGGAACCTTACTCTTTCTCGAACCTTGAAGAAGATAATCTATAAACACTCAAACGAATATGTCAGGTGTGGGATAAAATACTAGTAGGGTCTCACCATGGATTCCATAAATAGATGATAATATTCTATTAAACAAATAAATATTTTAACTTTAAAAAAAAGGAATAGTAGTTCACGATAATATTTAAAAAAAATAATACTTTACATTTCAAATGATGGTTAAACAAATGGATTAATAAAAATTTTATATAAAATTTTTTATATAAATTCATAAGGAATGTGTAAAAGTGTTTAAAAACAATGGAATATAATTAAAATAAAAACAATAATAAAAATGGTCATATACCAAAAGGTATGATAGTTACAGGATATGGGTATCCCTCACACTAAAATAGTTTTCATGGAAATAAGTGTACACACGTCCCTCATTCACTAGTAAAATAGAACTCATCACCAGTCCATAAGCGATGTGACCCACTGCATATGTATTATAAGTGTTGTAAATCATCAATATAGTTTTTTCCTAAAATAAATCACTAACTACATAAGCTTTAAAGTGCTCTAATACAATCATTTATGGGAGATTTATTTTCAATCTGTTTAAAATACATTTCATACCGTTTTCCCATTTAAAATATCAAAATTTCCCTTTAAAAACCAATACATGGGATTTTAATCGTATAATTATTTTTAAAAGATAAAACCACTAGTTTTATATCAAAATCATTTTAATCCACCTTTCTTAAAATAATTTGAAATCAATTCAATTAAATCAATTTCACAATTTTCCATCAATTTCACAAATGCACCCAAATTCACCAGAATTTGGTTTTTTACCTCAATTTTATTAAAAATCAAATCCAAATATCCAATTCACTATAATTGGGGTTTCAATAAAAAAATTGAACATGATTTAATTTAAATCAAGCAGTTGAATTTAAATCAAAAAATTTAATTTAAATAAAGCAATTTTGGGTTAATCAAAACTGGCCAACATAAAAAAACCATTGAATTCAGAAACTCTAATGAAGAATTACATCAACAAAGATCAAAGAATAAATCCTAGATTCATGATAAAAAACCACATGTATTAGATCCTATAAAAACAAATAGATCTATGAAACCCTAGAGAGGAAATATGAGAGAATATGAGAAAAATAAGAGGGAGAGGGGTCATACTAGGAAGAGATCATATGTCATTATCCTAGCTTATATTAGATCCAGGAAGGGTTTATAGGGGAAAAAATCACCACATGGGAGTCTAAAAGGAATAAAAAATTCTATAAGGTCATACTGGATGATAGGGAACAAAAAAACATGGTTTCTAAATTTTAAAAGTTAAATTTTGGATTAAAAAATAATGTATTAATAGTTTCATTTAGGTATGTTTACTGGGTATGGCCACATGTGTTCCCTAACCATGAACCCCTTCTAATGGGATTTCATGGTGTCTCTTTGTTGGGTGCATAGTTTTTGAAACCATGTTCCAACTGTGTAAACAATCACTACCTGGAATGTATGGTTTTCACAAGTAGGGAACACAGTTTGGGAAAATAGTGCACCAACCATAAAATTTCGTAAAGATCTTCAATGTTTTTCCAAATTTCACCCGAAACATCCCTAAATTAAACCCAAAAAAATAATGAACAGAATATGGTTTTATGAATACCTAAAAAGACTAATAGGATGTTATAAGGATTTCTTTCAAAAGAAAATTGTTAGAATAATGTGCTGTAATGGATAATAAATGAAAATGTATCATAAATTAATATCACGGGTAAAATACAAGGCATAATATAAAAACATGATCATAATTTCAATAGTCATATCATTATCAAAAGAACTTGAGTCATAACATGATAATATTTACATGAGGTATAATATGGAAATATAACAACAATATAAATAAGAGACATCAATAAGAATATCACCAAAGAAGTCATACATCCAATATATCTTAAAAAATACATATATAAAAATTGATTCTTAACATAATGCATTATAGAACTATCAGGGTTCATCCTTTATATGTTTAAAATTATGTGTGCCACTTTGGAATCCATACATAATTCCATTAAATTATAATTAACCTAAGGAGGAAATAGTTTATATTATAATAAATGACATGATCCTATGACATACATCGAATGATGGTGAATTGTATCATAAGATAATAATAAAATAATTAAAATATAATGTTAAAAAGAATAGAAAAAACCATTTAATGATCATTGGGTAAATCACTTTGAAAAATATTACTAAATAATACCTTTTATTTTAAAATTATTCCTAATGATAATTATGTTAAAAAACATTTTAAAACATGTAAAGGAATATTTTTTTGTTGGAATGGTTATAAAGGTGAATGGATATGTTCACACAAATGAAAAATTAAACCAGATATTTTAGAATATATTTTTATCAATATCATGAGAAGAAAATATTATAGGTCACTGTTAATAGTTATATTATAATATGTCAATTTAAAAATTTTTAAAATAATTATATTAAAAAACACATTTAATAATAGATCCATGAAATGTCTTGAAGAGGATACCATTGAAATATGGAGTGGAAGAAAAAAAGATCAAGGTAGGAAAAATATTTTATTATTTTAAAATATATTTATTGGAATAACACATCATAAAAAGTGTAATAAAAAATAATTTTATAATGAAAATAAAGAAAATATTAACTCTAAATGAGATAAAATGTAATTGGATTTCCAAATTTAAAGGATAACATTAGCATGAATTAATATATTAACAAGGAGTTGAAACCATTTTTTGAGAGGATAAAGATTATTCTCAGCAATAATAAACTTCTGGAGAATGAATTTTAACAAGGTAAAAGAAATGTATTAAAATTAATTATCCCAACATGGAAAGATAAAATACCATAAAAACCTTTTAGAGGAAGAAATCAACTACGGAAGAATGAAGTTCAAGAAGTATCGTTATAACTCAATGAAGGGAGTTGAGTTAACAAAAAGAATTCATATTTTGAGTCATAAGACTTATGTAGAAGACAATAAGGATCTTCAAACCCTATGTATCACATAATAACGACACAATAAATTATTTATAATTTAATCACACTATATTAAAGGCAATATTATGTGAAATATGAAAAAAACATATTGAAATATATTTCAAAATAAATAACCCCTTAAAATAATTCACGACTACTACGGATACACTTGTATCCCTTGTATATAAAAAAATGACTATCTAAATCACCCACATAATAACCTTATTCATATCAATAACCATTTATAAACCCCATTAATTATTATTAAATTCATGTATATTAGACATTTATTTTTTATATATAATATCTTATGTGTATAGTCATGATCATTTTGAACATGTTTCATAATACTTGTGTTGTTGTCTATTCATTTACAAAAGTTTATCATTAAGAGGTCACATAATTATTTTGAATTATTTTTTATTCTTTTCATAATTATTTTACTTATTATTTGTGATGATGACTTTGATGACAAATATGATTTATTTATTTATGAAAAATGAATGGTATTTTATTAATTAATTAGTTAAAATTTTATATTAATAATCCATGAAAAAATATATAATTAATTATCAATATAAAATATTAGGTTTTTATATTAATTGTTAATTGAATTTTATATAATTATGTATTTAGGTGATTATGATGACCCAATAAGAACATGTCATAATGTATGTGTTAATATAGCTGTGGATGGGATTTTTTTTATAATAATACCACTATCATAGAATTATAATGACATTATTTTGATGTTATGAAGATAATTAATCATAATTTAGAAGATCTAAAAGAATATGGTTAATTAAAAATAATGTGCCACTTATCAATAAATTACTTTTCTTCTTGGAATGATCGTTTTAGGTCGTTAGTTCTACAATGTTTGATTATTTCTAAAATTACATAAAAAATTCATTTTTTAAATTTAAATAATATATATCATGAAATAAATAAAATATTTATTAACTAAACCCAAATATATATCCATCCAGGGATTCTAGTAATGAAAAACAAAATTATTTGTTTATGGTGATGGTTTCCCACCCATGAACATGAGAAATATATTTTTATTAAATTTAAGGGGAATAGATTATTGTTATAGTATCAATATCAAAAAAATTAGTATATAATTTATATTGATTTCAATATATATATTTTGTTATAATGGATTTGGATGAGGTTTTATGAGAATGATAATAATGGATGTTAAATGGAAAGTAATACTTAAGTTGAGTGTTTGGGCCTTCCCATGAAACATCCCTTATAATTGAAGGACTTGAGGAAATTTTAGGAGGAAAATGTCATACAACTTTTTTGTGGGGATATAGGGGAATTAAAATGGGGAAGTATTCATGGGAATTGAAAAATATATGTTTGGAATAAAATGAGTGGAACATGGCTCCTCTTATAGATTGAACATATGGAAAATTCCATGGAATTGAATGTTAGGAATGGTGTATTAATGGAATGTCATGATAGATTCACGATTCAGGTGGGGAAAGATTAGTTTTATGAATAGGTATGAATTTATTATCTGGTGTTGTTATTATCAAAGTTACTTGTTTAAATTTATTTCTAAATATTTGTGCTTCATTAGATTTTCCATTTTAACACAATAATATTGATTAAAATTAACCATGGAAATCATTCTATTATCAAAATATTTTATGTCCATTCAATAATTTTTTTTGAAATGATGATTCTGAAATTGGGATATATTTTACCTAATTAAATTTCTTAATATAATCAAATAAATAATCAAATTAAATCATTTAATTTGTTGAAAAACACTTTTTTACAGAAAAATATACTTTTAATCATTATCTGTTATTAATATTTTTTTACTATTGATTTTTAATTAAATGATTGTTAATTTTATTACATGTTTATAAATAATATTACAATAATTATTTTAAAATATATAAATTTAATGTATATGAATAATGTGTGAAATGTACCATTCCATGAAAAATGACTATTTTACCTTGGTAACTAATATATATCTCAGTAACTAAATTTTATGTCTAAAAATTAAAATGACACAATTAAGTAATTTGAAACTTCTAACTAGAAATAATGAGAAATATATTATATGATTTGAATTTTAAAATTGATAAAAGCAAATTTTAATATAATCATGCATAATTCATTAAAATAAAATCAAGAAACATATATATTCTTAGTAACAATTAATTTATTACTTTCATTGTAATAACTGTGAGATGGATTTTAATATATTTTATTATATATATCATAAATAATTTTTCACATATAATAATTTTTATCTATATCATAAGACACTTGTTAGTTATTAAGAAGTAAAATTTTAATAAAATTTATTTTTACATATCAAATGATTCTATTTCTTATTTTTATATAGTAAATAAATTTTATAAATGAATCAAAGTTAAAATCATATTTTTTTTATTTATTTATACAATTAAAAATTATGGAACCTCAAAAATTAAACACCAATTCAATGGAGATATTATAACAGTTACATATTGTTTCACAATTCATTTTGGGTCAGTGTTGTGTATCAAGCAACCTATTTTTGTCTTTCAGTTTTAATGGAAAATTTTTATTTTAAAATATCGAGGTGTTACCTTTTCTAATCCTTAAATAAAATTTTTCATCATAATTTTAATTATCACCATAATATAAAATTAGTTATGGGAATATAAAATATATTCATGAATCAAGAAATATATTAAAATGAGGTTTCTATATTAATAACATAGGTTTGATCAAGAAACACATAATTCCCTTAATCAAGTTAAGTAAGTGCTTCAGTTTTCCTCAAGAAATTATTTCTCTATTTCTTTTTCTTCCCTAAAAATATAATCTTCATGTTTCATTAATACATTCTTCTTTGTTACTATTTACACATAATTTAAATGGATGAAATTTATCTTATATCCATCACAATATTTATCACTTGTGCATCCATGAGACTTCAACCTTGTCTACCTTGGTTATTTTTGGAAGTAAATTATGACAATGTCATTAATAAAAATTCCTAATAGATGTTTTAGAATAATTACAAGATTTATCAAAATGTTTGTATAATCTACATATTATTCATGGTATTTATTTTCAACTTGATTTCTTTGGACTTTATCCATTACTAAAACCAAAAGTAGTTATCATGAGTGATGACCAAGTAAATCCTTAAGAGAATCATTATAAGATGAAAAAATAAACCTCAGATTATCCTACTTGTTTAAATTAAGACATTAGTATTATGTTAAACCTAAATCATTATTAGCTTGATGTAGGTTTCATTATGATGGATTCTCTCATATTTCATAATCTAATTCCATAACATGATAAATCACTACCAATGGATTATAATGAAAATTTTATTAACCAAATAATATTCCCAAGGAGTGCCTTTCCATTGGTATTGTGTCACTCCCACTCACTGTGCACCAAAGTAACTATTATGTTTAAATTCAACTACCTTTTTTAATATGATTAACTATAGGTGAATCTTTTCCATAAATTTATCCACTTTATAGTTCCTATGTAATATTCCATGTTTTCATATGAGGTATAAATCCATTAATTTTTATATATATAATTTTTCTTATTATAGATGTTCTTAATGGTGTGAGAAAGAATTTTGGAGAATCCAAGGCGATTTTAAATCCCATATCTAGTGTTTATAGAGGAATATAAAAAGTAACATGGGTGTTACACATTTAGTAGTAAGTATGTGGCTCAACCGTGAAACCATAAATGAAAAGGAGAACGGTTTTTAAATGATGTGTTATAGGACGCATGGCCATGTGAGGAGCTATAGAGATACTATAGTGGTTTCCCATAGGGTTATCCTAACCATGCAACAATCAGGTACCCTTACTAACACTTAGAGTTAACATCTACATATTTTGTTAAACAATTTGGCCAACACTACAACTAGGTATGATTTTAGGATAGATTTGGAACACGGTTGCTGTACAGTTTAGAAAATCATGCATCCAAACAGTAAACCTCTGTAAGAAATAGGAAATTACTAATTTCCCTCTATTTTAATATATTCTATACATCCTTTTTTTTCCTACATTAGACAAAACAACTCTATGCTCTAAGACCCCTTCCCCCATCAGATATTCTTTGAGCTTGGTCCTTCAAATGGTGTCTGATTATTTCATTGTCAATCACTTTGTATGTGTATCAATAAGATCTTCAATCCATTCCATTCCTTAATTAGATTATATTTTCACATTGAATTATAAATCCATGTGATATTTTTTCCTTAATTTTAGTTAGTTCATCCATTTAATCGATTTATCCTATCCTAAACTAAATAAAATGATGATATCACATGAGGAGAGTTATACCCATCTAAGGTAGGTGGTCTATACCTTTTCCCTAAATGTTTGGTTGTTTTATACCTTGTGTTGTAGTGCCGTACACCATAACTTCAGAGTGTTTTACATTAAATTAATATACCTTTAAATTGAATATTTAAAGTATAATTTAAACATGTTATCTCACCCATATAAATGGTTTGAGGTTGTAACCTCATCACAAACGACCCTGGACGCGTGTTGTTTCATTGAACACGTTTACGTCGCCCATAAGGTGTGTTGATCCCACCACTTATTTAAGGGATTAATATTTTAAATTAAATGAATTTTTAAGGGTTAATAACCGTATTTTAGTACCTTTTCATTTAGAAAATAATGGTGGAATGCAATGTAATAAAAATGGAATTGTGGAAGGAAACAAACAATGATAAATCCTAATGAAAAATGATGTAATTTATTTGTGAAATGGAATGAAAAATAAAATGAAACTACTTCCTAAGAAATTTATGTATATTAAATTATAAAATTAACTAGATAAATTCAAATAATAAAAATTTAAAGGACACTAACATGGATACTTTACTACTTTTATAATTCATTGAATAAAATTGATTAAATGTATAGTCACTAACATGAACTCAAACATTGTCACTAATATATAAAATTGATAATGAAATTATTATGATAAATCCTATGGACTAAGGTAATGAACACTAACATTTCCCCTTGAATAATTTTATAGATAATATTAATAATGGGTGTTACAATTTTTTACTGACGACCCACATGAACATTTATTAATGGATTCCCTAGAGTGCTACTCTAGATTCTACATGCTTGGATGAACTAAAACATGATCCTTGGGTTCCATAAAAGCCATTACTAAGTTTTTTTATGGATTATAACCATGTAATTTAAGAGGATTGAATTGGCCATGGGCCCTATATCATGGACCATGTTAGTCTACATTACACTAATTTTCTATGGATGAGATCTATGGACTCAAATAGGACACCTTGGTCATTGGCCTTGGGTTGTATCCCTCAATGGTCTGATAAATGATTTTTTGGAGTACGACCTCCATTATTGACACTTGATATGCTAGAATAGCCCATACCAGATGATTTACTCTATTTTTAGTCATTCATCATTTATATAATTCTTATTATTTCATTTTCCTACAAACTACATTGCATCAAATATTTTGTAGATTTACTCCTTCTATATCTACATACTAATACATACTATATGTGCATACTAGATTTGTTATAGAAACCATTGGTGATAGTATACATAGTTTTTCTCACACATTATTAGGTATATTGTTTTGTACTCTAAATTACTTAATAATTTCATATAGGGATGAAGAGAAGGGTAATATTCTGGACTCACGATTTCCTATGTAAGGATGATGTATGTGACTAGAGGACTGATCCTATGCTCATGATTCTAGTGGAGCTAGTCATCTTGGACTCTCTATATTCTTGTATGGAACATTGTATATTCCTGTTCATTCTTTCCCATGTACCATCTTCTTTTTTTATCAACATGACTTTATCAACATCATTCTGTATATAACATTGGATATTTTTATGTCAGTATTTCTTTTATAATTGAATGGTTTACTTATTCCTGTACAGTTTATTCAATATTCATCCATTTTTTATTTCTATTATATTTTTTCTATGACCCACCCTGATCATGAGGGTATAGTCTCCCTATCATTCCACTATTATACCCTCGTAGCTAGTTAGAAACATCTAGTATATGGGGAGAAATTATTGAGTCCATGTGGCCATCTATTAAACTATTAATATTGATTGATCCAATCCCAAATGTTAAAAAATTTCATCAGATCCCTTTTATCCATTTTTTCCTTCTATTCAGGTAATTATATAGAATAGTAGGAATATGTTGGAATTTGATATTGATACAATTCCTAGGATAAGATATCCCACATATAGTGAAAGTAAAAACAACCTTGGAATGAAATTACTATTCTATATTATTCATATTACACTTTTATTAATTTAACCATTGGGTGATGTACATGTTTTATGGTTCTATTGTAAGCATTATGGATTATCTTTTTCCTTGGATATTTATATTAAGGAAGTGTTGTATCATATTTCATTATAGGATCTTGAGGATTCACAGGCCATGGATATTACATTCCATATACACCATTACTAATTTCATTTATTTCCGCATGTTATTAGTGCCTTGATTTCAATAAAAATGGAATTATTCTAAAATTTCATGCAGGAAATTGAAGAATTTTTTTTATTAAAGTGTCTGCATCATCCTAAATGGTGTTTTCTCATATAGCATGATGGTGGAAAATTAATTAACCAATTATTATATGTTTGAGCTATGTGATTGTGATTAAATGATATGGAACATTAGTTAGCTGTTATTACATGGATTCCATTTATAATTTATTGGCCTCTTATATCTATAAATTTGGAATGGTGATCCATCTAATCGAGCTATATCAATATGGAATATTTACATTATGATGCCAAATTTAATGGTCTGGTTATAGTTAAATGATGTTCTAATTGAAAATTATAAGGCACAATACGTTATAATTTTTAAATTGAGACTCTTATAATTGGACCATTATATACATAAATGAATAAAAACTATAATTATTAAAGAATAAACATAATGGTTACCATTAAAAGATGATTACATTTGAAAAATAAAGTTTATTTTCCTCTATAACATGAAATTGGAACAATGTATACTGAAATCACTAATTTGAAACATAGAAATTATCCCAGACCTGACCATAGTAGTGGTAAGTAGGTAGTATCTATTTTGATTCCTTATGATCTTATATACAACCAAAACATGGTTTTAGTACCATGAATAGGGGTGTTACTCTAATATAGTTTGGCACATATATATAGAATTCTTATATCTATGATTTAAATATTGATAAAATCTATTCAGATTTTTGTGCATGGAATTTTTAGATCTATTCAACCATAAATTCCTTAAGATGTTAGCCAGGAGGGTCACAATGACCATGCTCTAGAGGTAGTGGGCCCTGAGTCACCAGTATTTCCTCGAGTAGTGAGACATAAGGAACCTTCTATAATACCAGACTATGGAATTGATTCCATGGTTAGGATGGATTATTACAGCTTTTGTAGGCCATACAGAGAGCCCTATGACTTTCTCCTACAATGTAAAAGTTGATGTAGGGATTTCATCATCCATATAATCCCACTATTTAAGGTTAATGTAGTCTATAAACCACAAATTCTTGGATGGTAGCCACAAAATCTACATTCATTCTTGTAGAGATGCCTCTCAAGATATGGGTCATGATTATAGCTTATATTCTATGTGATTCATACAAGATATGGTGGGATGCGTTGACCTAGGATGATCATCATCACGATATAGTTTAGAGTTATTTATAGATAGCCATATATGGTTATTTATTCCCTGATACATCGAGGGACAAAAAATATAGAGAGTTTATCAACATAGATTATGGTGGTTAATTAGTTATGGACTACTCCAAATGTTTCACAAAGCTCTAACACATTGTACCTATCCCTATAGGCAATGATGTATCCAAGGATAGGTGATTTGAGGGTGGTATCAGGATGGAAATTTGATTTTAGGTGAAAATTTTTCATTTTACCACCATAAATAAAAGAGAAAATAAGATCCTTATTATTGAGTGTAAGCTGAGAGAAGATGTGGACATGTTCCATGGTATATTAGTTCATAAACCAAGAACTAATTTGACCATTATCAGGAAGTTCCACAAGGATATTTAATTCGGAGGAACAATCAGTCAGAGCATGAACCAGGGTATCCAGAAGATCAGTTATTAATATAGTAAGTATGGTTATATGAATAAATAGTTAAATTGAGCCTCTATTGGGTGTTGAGCCTATGATAGAATGGTCTAACTATAGAGGTTTTTCTAGACCATTCCACTAATGCTTAGTGGAAGTGGATCAACACCATCTCTGCCTTCAGGTGCATGATTTTCATATCTATGTTAGAAATGGTGCTTGAGCACTACCATCCATTCAAGATAATAAGTTAGTCATAACTATTGGATCCATATTCTATATTTATAGGGCTAGTAGAGTGGAACTACCTAGGGTTCTTAGACTATATCTATATGTCATGGATTGGGCCAAATACATGCAGTGGAGTAGATCCATTAGAAGTAGTGCACCAATACATCTATAGTTAGAGTTTTGAAATTAGTAGACTCTACTATAGTATTATATCTATTTGATATAGTTACATCCTAGTCCGTTGTATATGTGGTGACTATAGAGATTCATGTCCATGAGATCATGAGTTTCTATGGTGTGACAACACTGGATACTCAACCGGGTATTCAATTGGATAGTGTATAATAATCTAAGGAATTACCCTTTTTGATAGGCGGGTATCATTTCCTATGAAAACTATTATTCTTTGATATGATAGGTTTTGACATCTTTATCAGGATATACTAGTTTGTTCCTGATCTTGCTTATTTATATTTTTATCACTATAGGGTGTCTTTTACATCACTTGAGGGTGATAGATATATTCACAAGGGTGAATAGGATGTCTAGGATAGACAAGATAAACCTGAGCATCAATGGTTGGGTGTATTGATAGTATATATTTTTATCCTTCATATGAATGATTAGAGAACACATAAGTTTGATTTCTTTCTAGTTGTAGATCATTTCAAGGACATTTTCTCTAATTAATTTTCTATACTACCACCTGAGATAGAGGTAGATTTTAATATCGATCCTATTAGAAAATATTCATTAGTATCCATCCCTCTTTATAAAATGGATAATACTAAGATTCAGGAGCTCAAGAGGTTACTCGAGGACTTGGAAGATGAGGGTTTTATATGGTTTATTACTTCCCAATGGGTTTCATCTATCATTTTTTCTAAAACGGTATATGGTACCATCAGGATTTACATAAATTACTATTAGTTGAGCTAGATTAAAGTTATGAACCAATATCCACTTCCATAGGTAGACAACCTAATGTACTATATCCAAATAGAATGGGTTTTCTCTAATATCAATTTAAGTTCAAGATACTCTTAGGTAAATTTTATATAATCAAATATACCTCATTCAACATTCCATAGAATATATTTCTCATATGAGTATTTTTTCACATTGTACATTCATAAAAATGATCCATAAATATTCATTTCATTGTGGAATCATGTTTCCACCAGAATCATGATTCATTTATGGTAGTCTTCACAGATGACATCTTGGTGTACTCACATACTCAACACAAATTTTATTAAAATCATGATATCATTTTTAGAAAACTAATATAGAACTATCTATATGATATTCTCACCAAATTACACTTATGGATCATTATGGTCCACTTCATGGTTGATATTATTTTAGAGATAGGAGTATCAATTTACCCAAAAAGTGAGGGATGCTATTTCAATGGATACTAAAAAAATCTATTTTATATACGGAGTTTATTAGGGATTCAAAGATATTACAGGTGATTTATACATTATTTATCATGTCTTGTATTATAGATCACCATATTGATAAGGAAAAGTGTCATGTTCATATAGTCTGAATTGTGCATGATGGTATTTCCAGAAATTAAAGGGAAAATCACTTACACACTAATCATGATTTTACCTTACCCTAGATGAGGATATATGGTTTATTATGATGAATAAAACATCATTCTAGGATGAATTATGATTCATGGAGACCATGTTGTGTTGTAAATGTCTCTTAAATTAAGGTTTTATGAGCATAATTACAGAACAAACGATCTTGAGCTAGCAATTGTGGTTTATACCTTTCACTGTTTAAGGAATTACTTACTCAGAGATAATTTTGTGGTGCACAAGAACCAAAAAGTCCTCAATTATATATTTACACATCATGAATTGAATATCAGGTAGAGTATGTGGGTTGAATACCTATAGGAATTTTACTTTTATTTTTTTTATATGCTTGATGCACTGAGCCAAAAGACATAGACATTTCTATTTCATAAGTACAATAATGACTAGAAATTGATGAACCTATTTTATGATATTCTCTTGGAGGTCTAGGTGAATCAAATATAGAGTATTTTTAAAGAATTATCTATGAAATCTTTAATTCTGGATAGAGTGTTGATGAGGCATATTTTTCATTCTAAAAGCATCTTCCTGCGAGGGAGTATTTCAAGAAAGTACCCAAAACCTATTTGAAAAAATAATCGCTATGATATCTTTAACATTATTTGGAACATCCGTGATTCAATAAAAATTTAGTAGGAGATTATTTTAGGGTCTCATTATTCTTCTTCGGCAATACATCATGGCCTTATGATGATGTACCATGATTTAAGACACTAATATTAGGGCTTGGTATGAAAATGGAGATAGCTTTTTTCTATACTTAGTGTTCCACCTGTTAGCAGGTGAATACATGACACTAGAAAATAGAAGGTATTTTTCATTCATTTCTGATTTCTGAGTGAAAATGGGATTAAATTAATATATATTATTCTTAGAGGATTACCAAGGTCACCATGAGGATGTGACATAGTATGGGTAATTGTGGGTAAGTAGAAAAAGGTCACTCGCTACTTATCAGATATGAATTTATAGTGAATTATCTAGGAAGGATATGTGTCATAGAGATCACATGACTTCATGGAGTTCCACATACTATTGAATTGGGTAGAGACAATCATTTTACATCACAATTTTGGAAGGGGATATAGAGGGACATGTGTTCATAGATACATTTGAGTACAAACTATCACCCATAGACCGACTGTTAGGCTGAGAGTATGAAGACGTGTTAGAGAACATGATCCAGAAATACATCTAAGATTTTTGTGGTACTTGGTACAAATGAATATCATTTTCACATTTTCATTTGATAACTACTATGAGGAAACTATTCAGTAGACTCCTTTGGTGTATTTATATGGTATTTCATTCCATTCACCTATATAATTATTAGAGAAAAGATAGGTAGTTCTAATAGGTCATCATCTCATTTAGGATACTTAAAAGATGTTAGATATTATATGAAAGTGTATGGATACTGATATATCTAGGTAGATGTCTTATGCCGACCAAATCTATCAATCACTAGTGTTCGATGATTGGCATAAAGTATTATTGTGCATTTCAACTATATTTGGAGATATATAGATTTAGAAACATGGAAAAACTTCTTCCCATTATGTCATCTCTTTAGAGATTCTAGATAGATTCAGGATAATAGCCTATCATTTGTAGTTACAACAGTGGTACCAAGCTATACATGACATGCTCTTTGTGTCTCACATTAATAATTATCATTCATAACCATACCATATTCTATAACATGATGAGGCTGAGTTGGAGTTAGATTCATCCTTCGAGGAGAATCCTATAACAACCATTAATAATAGAATGAAGGCACTTAGAGGATTGTCAGTTCCTATAATACATGTGTTACGGTAGCATGGCCATATATAGTATGAATCTATAGAGTGAGAGCCCGATATATATGCATAGTGTCTAGAGTTTTTCATAGATAGATATTTACCACCATCAAAAGTGAAAATCAGGGATGTGGTATTTTAAGGAGGGGATATTGTAAGATATCGATTTTTTGTAACAGGTTTAAAATATTTTTTTAGGGTAAATGTTGTTAATTTCTTCTAATTGAAGTTATTAAAGGATGAAGGAATATTTCAAGAGAATCTAAGGCCCATTCAGATCCCAAAATATATTTTTTTGAGGAACAAAAATAGGAATAGGGTTATCTCATTTTTATTAGTAACTGTGAAAGGATTTCCAGAGAAAAATTATAGGGGATCCACATGGGTTGCACACAGTTATCCAAACCATGCGCCTTTCCCATATACTTAGTTATAATTAAGTTATTATTCCACATTATTAAACACTAGGTTTTTCAATCCATGTTACCAACCAAATTATGGTGTATTCCTTTTGGATAGAGGTGGAACATAGTTGGTGCACGGTATAGAAAACTATCAAGAAAAATAATGTTCTTATAAAATTAAGGGGTAATTACTTATTCCCCACTAATTTATTATAGAACCTGCAGTTTCAAGTTAGTAACCCTTAATTTATTCTTTTTTACATATATAATGTGTATGGGTAGAGTTTTGGAGGGTTTGAAAACCTTTAGGAATGGTTTTGAGGATTTCTATAGGTGCACGGTTTGTGGAAACTGTGAAACTCCTATAGGAAACCATGCATAGTGGAACATAATCTAAGTGGAAGGAACATGATTAGGTGCAACTTTTTTCAAATAGTGTGGCTACCCATGAGTTTCCATGAATAGTGAAACATGGGATAAGTTGAAGGTGCATGAGTAGGTGTATAGTTTTTCCAAACCATGTGACTGCCTAGGAGAAACCGTGCAAAGTGGGACAATGGAATTTTGCATGGTTGGCTCATGATTTGTATTACCATTCTAGTAAACCATATAAGGACATACTTGTGGTAGTGTCTATCACATGGTTAGTGTATGGTTTTACCTAATCGTGTGACTGACTGTGCATAATTAAAAAAAGATCCTAAAAATGTGGATCTTGGTAGGGATTATGTTTTAACCTCTTTTTTTTACTCCAAATCGACCCTAACTTGCGATTTCTTCCTACCAAAGGCTATATAACCTCTCCCTATATAATTAGAAGTAATACAGAGGTTTTTCTTCCTGCTTTGAGTCCAAATTCCCTTGGTAAGTCTCATTTTGTGGTAGTTTTTTCTACTTTTTATTAGATATAATTTTTTCCCTCTTTCAGTTTCTTATATATAGTCTTATGCAGATATATTTAAGGTTATTGATTCCAATAATGGTTATATTTGGATATTTTTATTATAGGGGAAGATATCTATGGAGGGTTTTTTGAGATTCAACCATGTTTTGTGGGTGTTTTCATGTCTTTCTTCGTTTTCTCCATAATTCTTGAGGTAGGTGGATTAACTCTCTACTATTATTCTTAGTACATTATGTATTAATTAAGAATTGATTAATTTGATTCAAATTTATTTTAAATTTTTTTAGAATGCATGTTAGAAACACTCTTTAGTGATGGTTTGTGATTTTTTGGTGAAATTTTGGAATTGTGGAAAGTGGTTGTATAAAGTGCTTTGTTTTCTTGATTTTAAAACGTTGATTTTAAAATATGGATTTGATAGATTTTTGGTAAATGGATTAATTGATATTTTTTGAATAAAAGGATGGTTTTAATTAAATGTATTGATTTTTTTAAAGGTTCTCAATAAAAGAATATTTTCATTGAAATGGTTTAAATTGGTTCGTTTGAAATGGTTTTGGCATACATGGGTTGGGTGAGTTCTTGAATTTGATGTGACCCTAAATAAGGGGTGAGTACCATTGAGGTATAAAGGGACGTGACCCTAGATAAGGGGAGTGTGTCATTGGGGAACAAATAGATTAGCCACTTTTTGATGACATAGTGGATGGACAAGGAACCACTCATGAGTATGGAACTTCCAGATAATCATTCATGTGTGCATGTGTGTGGTGAATCAAGTAATGGTTATAAAAAAATGAATGTGAAGTAATTAAAATTATTTTTTGGTTTCTTTTCCATGGAAAATCTTTTTTATGGAAATTTTTTTTCATAATAAACTTATTGGATCTGATATAAACTATTTTCAAATTTTTAAATGAATTATTTTATCTAAATGTGATAAAATGTTCTATCATAGTGGCATCATAAGGAATATCATTTGGGGATAGCCTACCAAGTATCATTACTCACCCCTATATTGTCAGTTGGGTTATTTTACAGATATGGTTTATTGGGACACTAGAAAAGGTAAAGTATCACACTTCTTTTGTAGTGCATCGTGGTACTTGGGATGTTTTGTGGTGTTGGAGCATGGTGCATCTTGGTGTCTTTGAGTTTTGTGGTTTTTTCTTCTGCTATGAAATTTGATGTTAGTTGACTTTTTCCATTGTACTCTATTGTAGTATGGTTTTGATATCAATTGTATTTATTTGAGTTGTTTTACATTTTTATCATGAATCATGTAGTGGTTTATTTTGTTATGTAATGTATGGTTGGGTAGTTTTATTTCATAAAGGGAAAATAGTCCCCCAATTGTATTATTGACCTTGGCATTTATTTACAGCCTTTGGAACCTTGGGGATGTGACTTAAGGCCATGTAATTTCCTTATGTCTTCTATATATAATGAGGAGGTTTGGGATGTTACATTTTATATATTATCTCCACCCATTTTTCTTTCCTCCACACAAAAAACATCCATACTTGGAGCTCCCTTCAAACTTCACCTAGGATTTTAGCTACATCATTCAAATAATGTATGATTCATTTACCATCAGTTTCATTATAAGAGTATCAGTAAGTTATTGAAACTTTTGATTTCCTTAATTTATCTTATCATAAAAAATGCTAAATCTATGTGATCTCATTTACCATATTATTTGGGACTTCTTCTATTTCATAAATTTCTCCCATCCTATACAGAGTCATAAGCAAATATTAAATGAGGAGAGTTCTACAAATCTATGATAGGTGGTATATAACTTGTTCCTAAATGTTTTGGAGTTTTATAGCTTGGACCATTATTCTGAACATTAGACCTTTTTGGTTTTTCTCCTTAAATTATTATACCTTTAAATTTAATGTTTAAACTATAATTTAAACATTTTGTCCAATCCATATGAATGTTTAGTGGTAGTAACCTCAACCTGAACCATACATGAGGTGGGTTGTTATATTGACCATATGTACACCAACCATGGGGCGAGTTGAGCTCAACCATTATTAAAGGGCCCCATATTTTAAATTCAATGTATTGTTAAGAGTTTAACACCTTGTTTTAGAATATTTTTATTTTTAAAAGAGAGGTATAATGAAATAGAATAAAGAGAGAATTGTGTAATTAAATATAAATTAAATTTTTATAATAAAAAATAAATCAATTTATTATTTAAGAGACATGGGAATTGACATATCCCTTATTCTTATTCCATGTATTTGAATTAAATTAAAAATTTAATAGGATAAATTAAATTGATAAAAACTGCACGCACCTTAACATGGCCCCTTGAATCTTTTTCTAATTAACAGAATAAAATTGATTAATGTCAGGGAAAATAACATGGCCTCTCACCTTCTCAATAATATGTTGAATTATTATTTAAATTATTATGATAATCAAATGGATTATGGGAATGGAAACTAATATGTTCCCTTGAATAATTTTATGGATAAAATTGACAATGGTTGTTATAGTGTGGCACCAAATACCACTTGAACACTAATTATTAAATGTGTTGGATTGTTACCTTGGATCTAGTTTGATTAGAAAATCCCATACATGCTCCTTGGGATCCAATGAATCATTTGGCATATTTTATTTGGAAAAGATCCATGTTCCCAACTTTGATTCCTTCAACTATGTGCCCTGGGTCCTAGCCCATGTTGGTCTGCACTACACTGAGTTTTCTATGGATGAGATCTATAGGATTCAAGAGGAATCTATAGTAACTATCCCTAGGTCTTGACCCTCATAGGTATGATACAATATTATTCATTATAATCCATACTTTCGTGAAACTTGATATCTTGACGTAGACTATTTATAAGGATTTACTCTATTTATAGTTATTAATTATTTATATACCTCTTGTTATAACATGTTCTTATAGACTAGATTACATCACTTATTTTATAGCTTTACTCCTTTTGTATCAGTACACTACTACAACTTATATTCATAGACTGGATTTGTTATTGACACTTTTGAAGGGGGCATACTGAGTGTATCTCACACCTTGTTTAGGTAACCATTTGGTACCCAAAAGTACTACATGATTGTAGGTATGGAAAACAGGAAGGGTCTTGTTCTAGTTACATAATTTCTTGTTATAAGATATAGTACGGTAGAAGAGTATTGTACTTATTCTAACAATTCTAGTTGAGACAATTTTTTGGCATTTATTTTTTTTTGTATGACATTTTGTATATACCTATTACATATTTCCCATATACCATAATATTTTTTATACTAACATGAAATGATCAACATCATTTTTTATATGACATTAGATATTGTCATGCCAGAATATCTTTTTTAGTTAGATGGTTTACTTATTTTGATACTGTTTATTCATTATTATTATGATGTTTAATGATACTATGATTACAATTTGACCCACTATGATCACTGGGGTATATTCTCCCCACCCATACCACTATTATACCCTTGCTTCTAGTTAGAGACCTCTAGTGTATGAGAAGACAAGATTTTGGCCATGTGGATACTAGTTTCACTACTTCTATCAATTGAGTCGGTCTAAGACATAAAAATATAGAGATATATTTAATTTCTAGGTGAAATAAACAATTTCTACATTACGGAAACATTGATATATTATCCTAAATATAGATATATCATTTATACTTAGTCCTAGACATTTAACTAATAATCTATTATCTTAATAACTAAGATGTTCAATATTAACTCAACTAACCTAAAACATTGTCCATACCTCTATAATCATGATCAAATATAATATATCAATAAATAGATTTTCTATCCACTTCGGTGGTGGTGTGGCGGTGAAGGTGAGTCACCAAAACAGGTTGTTCTTTGGGTGGTTCAGTGTTAGATTCCTGGGAGTTCACTTTCAGGGTGAGCCTCTCTCCAGGGATCCACCGACCTTGCTAGGTCGCTCGGACTCCTCTGGGCGGGAAAAATGAGGCGTGAGCCAATTGCTGGCGGATCGCTATGACGAACCATCGCTGCCGGGCTGTTACCCTCTGGGATGCTCTGCCATCTCGGCTGGCAATGACTCCATCCCCGGCTGGGGAGCTGCCTTCGGGTGCTATCCCTTCGTGGGGGTGGGGGGTTTCTTTGTGTGGAGGGTTCGAAAAGGCCACACTGGGAAATTCCCTTTTTTCTAAAGAAAAAAACCAATAAATAGATTATCTTTATATAAAATCCTAACCTTAAAATTAGTCCAAAACCATATATCATACCAACTATTATGACTGATAATTTCATATATATATATTTTAAAATAAATGCATAAAATATTTATTAAAAAAATCATTTACTCAGAGCCATTTGAGGTTTAGTTTCATTTAAAATAGGAACATAATACATGGAACATGTGGATAAAATTTGAATTTTTTTAACTCTTATAAAATACATCATTATCATCACATCCAAGATCAAACCACTTAATAAGATTTCCTGGGGACATTTTTTAAAATAAAGGTCTAAGAATAATACCGAGTAAGGGATAAGTAATGGAAATGGAGGATAAATGAACAATATCTATTAAATATGAGAAAAAATATAAGAATATTAACCTAAGTAAAATAAGAACATCATGAAAATATAAACCTAATGAAAAACATGATCATAAGTACAAGAGAAAGGACATAAAAATGTGTTTAGAATATAAACATGAGACATTAAAAATCATATCCCAAAAGATCATATCTAAGGTGTCATAAAATCAAATTACCAAGACTATTGACCATGATATCATAAACAATTACCATGGAATACTTCTATGGTACTAGTAACAGGTCATCACAAGATATTACTAATTCACCTGATGTTGTGGAACACTATCATGGAACACCCTTCACATGTCTAAAAATTTATGTTCTACAAATGGAAATTATTCACAATTCCATCAATGAATAATTAAAAAAATTTAAAATTCTATTACATGATAATACAAAATATAAGAATAAACCATCCAGTGGATGAAGGTGGGTCATATTATATATAGCACCCCGATCCTAAACAACCAGACACAGTATATTTAAATGTTGTGTATTTTTTTTGAAATAAAAAGAAACTAAAACAAATACACAACACTTATTACATACTAGGAACTTTTACCAGTCTAGGTTCTAGAAAATTATATATAAACCTTAAAGCATGGAAAAACCATACAAAACAAAACAAAATAAAAGAATATAATTCACATGCACAAACTTCATAGTCATAGTGAACAACACTATAAACTCTACTAAACATGTAGAAAAAAATTTAAAATAAGGGGTGAGCATTAAATAGACCAGTATGGGGTTTTAAAAACCTTTGATAAATCCTTTAAAAAAATATTATTTTGAAAATACATTCAAAATACATTTATAAATACATTTTTAAAACATTATTTGAAAACTACTTATGCCTTAAAAATAAATTATCACTTTTGAGAATAATTATATTCAAAAATTGCATTAAACATATTCCAGAAATTCGTGAAAAATACTAATCAAACCCTTGAAAAAAACACATGAGGCCAATTGAAACATGAAAGGCTATCTGGGCCTACCCACATTCTTAAGGGACGAGTTCACTCCCCACTCTCTATCATGTTTACCATGTTCAAGTAATTATTTTCATAAATAAATTTTTATCTTTCCTTACCTATATGTATGTTTTACATTAGAGTTTTTATTTTAAAATATAAATAAACATTAAATGAACATACACTTTTAATTGTATATAAAAGTATAAATACAAACCTTCTTGGAAAACACTTTTTAGACTTCACACAACCAAATCCCTTGATACTTGAATTTTCATCTTTACTTGGAAGAATAATTTTCATCCATGTACATAAATTTTCATTCATAATCTCATATGAATCCATTTTAAGGTACTTGTGATAAATATAAAATTTTATTCAATTTCTTATGCATATATATATATATATAAACCTATTCATATATTAATGAATTAAGTGTCAATAAAGATCATCGATTTATGACCATAATCTTGATTTTCATATGATATGTATATGAATTAAACTCTTTACATAAAGTATTAAAAATAATAAATTATAATTTTTCATTATAAAAATAATTCCTAAGTAATAGATAATTATGTGATGCACATAAAATTATCAATGTAACATTTCTTTAAAATACACATTCATCCTTTCATAGATGTATATATATATATATATTTGTAAATAAGTCTTGAAGAGCATAACTTTAAGAAGTACATATATATATATATATTTATATATATGTACATAATCATAGAACATAAATTAGAAATCAATGATCTTGAAGGTTAGATAAATTATTTTTGTATATATGATTGAATTGAATATACATGTGTATTATACACCCATGTTTGATACTTAAATTATTTAATAAAAAAATTACACTTCAATACATATATATATATTTATATTTATATATATTAAGAATAAACATAATATATATATATATATATTATGCATACAAAAACATTCAATTCATGAATTAAAAGTATAGATTTTGAATTCATACAAGTATAAAATATATAATCAAAATATATAAATATTTAGAAAACCTTGAAGTAGACATTCTTGAATTTGAAAATAATACCCATATATATATATAGGGTGATAAATATAAGGATTTGAAAATTATCAATAATTTCTTTGCATATAAATAATAAAGTAAATAAATCTCCTTACATATTATTTTAAATAATAATAACCTCTATTATAAATAAATCATAAAAATAACTATTTTGAAAAACGTTGAAAAATATTGAACAAACTTCATTTTAAAATAATTTTTTAGGATAATGAAATCAATTGAACAAATTAACATAGAAATATAATTTCCCTTACTAAAAAAATATCAAAATTTTAAAACTATGAAACATGTTTGATAATAATAGAAAAAATAATTTCACCTTACTTGAATATATTTGGAGAAGGTGAGAAGATGTTGAAAACTGTACTGCCTTAGACACATACACACTAGACTGCATATTGGTTTTCCAAATTTCAGTTTTCACAAAGGCAAAATCCATTTACATCCATAAACTAAACTATGTGTACAATGACATACACAAATATCTTTCATAATAAGTTGGGGATGTCTAGACAAAGACTATAAAAATACACAATACAGTGACGAAAAATTATAATAACTACAACAGGAAATCAGATAAAAATCATTTATCCATAAGACATAGATAGGATAATATAATATTATAGTGTATTTTAAATAAGAGGATAAAAAACATTGGTAATGATATTTTAAGATTATAGTGACATGAGAAGTGGACGTATGTGAACCAAAACGAAACAATTGATGTCCATAAAGTAAAATAGGATGAATAAAATCGATGCCTTGACAAACATATAATTGGTTTAATGAATAAAACAACCCCACCACTACTAAGATGAAGAGATTAGGACCTAAAAAAGGAAACAAAGTACCTCGAAAAGTTTGGAGAAGATCCACAACCCTCGGATCAAGATCTAGATGTTTGATTTGGGAACTCCAACCATAATTGAACCACAACGACGCCGATTAAAAAAACCCTAAATGCTAGAACTCCATCGATGACACCTGGTTCACCGACAACCATCCTCTATCTACCAAGCCTTTGGCCTCAACCACTACGTGGCTCGACCTGATATCCCTTGACGCTACTTGATTCTAACACCCTGGTTCAAAGCCCTTAGCTCTCCTTCAACAAATCGAACTCTTGTTCAATTTTTACCTCACTCAAGAACCGCGATCCCTACTACGCGAACCCATGAAACCCATTACTCCACTATTCATGATTTCCCCTTTTATTATTATCATTATTATATATGTAATTTTTTTAATAAAGTTTATATAAAGGTTATAATAATATTATAAGTTTAATCCCAACATTAAAAAGATATAATTTCTTATTTATAAAACAAAATAATTTCATATTCTAGTCACATTTTATATAAAAATAATATTCATTTTATTAATACATTTATTAAAAATATCATATTTGTATAATAAAACATGTTATTAGGAATATTAAATATTTATTTAATAAATTATTCCACTTTAAAAGTTTAATTGATATAAAATATTAATAATGTATTTTTTTACTTACATTATATTAAAATAATGTTACTTAAAATATTTGAAATTTTTAAAATGAAAAAAATAATACTTTAAAATAATAATCATAAATGACTTGTATAATTTCAATATTTAATTAAAATAATTATAATCTAAAATTATAATTTTATTAAACAAAATTTATAGTAGTATTAGTTAATAAAAACATTCTTATCACAATTTTATAATTCAAAAGTATTATACACTCATATATATACAAACACACACACACACACACACACACCATATTTTGAAAATCAAAAACAAATTTACTATATTCATATATTAATAAAATTATTATTTCTTTTGTTAAAAAAATATTGTATTAAATATCCTTGTGATAAAAATAAATTCTATTTTACAAAATAATAATATATTTATTACAAATTATTCTTTTAAACAACGAGAAACAATATTTATTTTTTTAATATTAATTAAAAATAAATTCTAAAACTATAAATATTTAGTGTATTTAATTATGGGTATTTAATTAAAATGATTAATTTAAAATAAAATTATCTCAGAAATATTATTAGTTGGTTTTAATTATAAATAAATCAATTTAGTAATATATTTTTATAATAAAACTATTTAGGGATTTTTTGGGTTATTAAATTATAAGTGTATATCATTGGATTGAATAGAGGATATTGACATAGATAGAAAAAATATTTTCAAGAGAAATGGGTAAAGAACAGTTTAAAATAATGGGAAATACAACTATTGCATTTATAATCATTAATAATTTTTATTATTTGGAATAAAAATTTAATAAAAAAAGATTTTTTTATTTAAATATAATTGTGTTAATAGTTAAAGGATATGTTCATATTTGAGAAAAAGAAAAATACAGTTTTTTTAAATTTTTTTAACATTATCTAAGAAAGAAAAAGTCAATGGTCATTATGAAAAGATAATATAAAAAATCATTAAAATGAATATTTTGAAAAAAAATATATTTTTAAAATAACATTTAACAATTTATTTTTGAAACAACTTAATTTGTATCATAATGGAATAAATAATTTAAGATAAAACAAATGATTAGGAAGGATTATTTTTTTTAAATATCATTTTAGAAATCCCTCATTAATTAAAGTGTAGCAAAAATAGAATTTAAAAAAATGAGAATACAAATATAATGGTCACATGATATAAAAAATAATTTGGTAAAAAATATAAATTAGAACATCAATGTAAAGAAAAATATGTACATAGAGGGGAAACATTCATTAAAGAGGATGATAATTTTTATCGACAATGAAATGATTTTCGAGAAAGAATTTTATCATGGTAAATACATTGAATTGAAATAGAATTATCACTACATAGGAAGATAAAATACCATGAAATAAAATCATTGGATGTAATAAAATAATATTGGAACAATGAAGTTGAAGAAGAATTCTTATATATTAGTGAAGGGAGTTGAGTTGATAAAAAACCATTCACATTTTTAATCATTATTTTCTTGAAGAGAGAAAAAAATATGGTTAATCAAACCCCATAAATAAAATGATTGCGATGAAAGAAATTAAATATGATTTAATGAAACTATATTATATATAATATGTTTCGAAGTATGAAAAATGTCTCATGAAATTAAATTTGTGACAATGAACCCATAACCTTAATTATAGACATCCAATAAAGCACATAAATACTCTATATAAAATAAATAAATAACACAATGACCTATTTGAGAACCATATTAATATATATAAACCATTATAAAGAGAATTAACAATTATTCCATAAAATTATATTAGTTAGATACTATCTATTTGTAATATTGGGTGGGGATAATAATGATCATTATGAACTAGTTTTGTAACACCGATGTTGTTCACCAATCATCTCCCAATGTTCACTATTACCAAATGAGAAGAGATATTGGAATTTATTTTCTTTACTTGTTTATAATTTTATAATTTCATTTCACAAATACTTTAGTTATTATCCTTGATGAAAATGTTAGTGACATGCTTGTTTTTGTAATTTGTGATGAACGAAGAGTGTTATATTATTTTATTAGTTAAATGTTTATATTAAAAATCATTGACAAAAAATTAATTATATACTTATTAATGTCAAATTAAACATGTCTAAAAAATTCAATGATTAAAATTTATAGAATTTTTGGTGATTAAAAGATACAACATGAACATAATATAATCATAGTGTGATTATGTATATGGAAGAGACTATTTGATAGAATATAACTTTAAAAAAATTACAGTGAAATTATTTATAATTTATTAAGGTAATGATTTAGAGTTTATATTATTTATATGAATAAGGTAAAAGAGAAAAAAAATCATTTAAAAATATATTTAGTTTCATCTAGGTATATTTGTTTATCGAATAAAATTTTACAATGATTTCATGTTTATAATATTATATAAAGATTAAAAAATATATATTTATCGAATTTAAATAAACTCTTAAGTAAAGTATATATTCAAAAAAACCATTTTATAGCCATAATTAAATACTGGTGATTTAAAAAGATATGTTTCATTCATGGAGGTGGTAGATCACACTCATTCCTAAGAAATGTTTTCATTTTTTTGATTAACTTAGAGGGGAATAGATAATATTTATTTCATAAATATAAAAACACATTAGTATATTATTAATAATTATTTGATTATTTACATATGGTTATAATGGGTTTTAAAGAATGTGAATGAGATCGACAATGAAAGAAAGTTAATGGGTATGTAAAACCTAGGTTGATAATTTGAATATTCCCTTGATGTATCCTTTGGAAATGAAGGGCATGAGAAAAATTTATAATGATATGGGATTATAAAATTGGTAGAGGGGTTCTATGTGAAGTAAAATTGGATGATATTCTACAGAATTTTGAACTAGAGGTCTTTCTTCAAATGGGTAGAAGTAATACCATTTTATAGGTGAAGAATTGGGATGCTTAATTGAAATAGAATGTTAGGTATGGGGTAGGAATGTAATTTCATAATAATTAGGTGAGATATGTGGTAAGTTTTTTTGAGATAGATAGGTACGGATTCTAAACATAAAAAATGAAATATAAGAGGACTATATGCCAAATTGATTTAGTGAAATTCAATCCATAATTGATTACACATTGTAACACTTGTTAATATTGATTAAAATTAACCATTGTAATTACATTATAACTAAATATATAAAATGACCCTTATTAAAAAATTTATTCACGATGAATCTGAATTTTGACTAAATTGATATTAATTTAAATTATATTTATAATAATTTTTTAAAATAAATCATATAATGTGTTGAAAATTGTTTTTCTTGAAAGTTGCCTAATCAATTTTAATGTGTCCCAAAAATATTTTTTAGAATTGATTACATTTAAATGATTTTTAGTTTATTTATATAAATTTTGAAACATAATATTAGGAACATTATTTTTAAGTAAATAAATTTAAGTTTAAATACAAACGATTAAAAATGTATCATTTGTTGAAAAATATCCATTTTACCATGGTAGAAAATATTTATCATTGTTACTTAATTTTATGCCTAAAAATAAAATTGATCCAAACTCTTACATTAAAAATTCTTATTATAATTATTATAAAAAATCTATATGATTCAAGTTCTGATGATATGAATCATAAATTTTAATATAAGTGTGTATAAGAAATTTGTTCTATAAAAAATGTATATTCTATGCATAAAATAAATTTATTACTTTCCTAGTATTTATTATTGGTTGAAATTTTAATTATTTAATTTTTTAAACATTAAAAATCAATCTCATTTTTTTCATTATTTTAAAATAATATAATCAACATAATATCACATGAAAATGATATTTTTATGAAAATATATTTTTTCACATATAATTATTTAATTTATTATTCATGAATAACAATTGAATTTTGTCAAATAAATTGTTGTATAAAATAAATTTATTTTTATTTCAACATATTTTTTATAAACTAGTTATGAAACTAATTATGTACCAATTCAACCACTACATTTTAATCATTTCAAAAACCTTCCACTATATTTTGGTTCAATTTTTCTTATGAATCAAGAAATGAAACATATTATTTTTTAAAGGAATAATATATTTTAAAATATTGGGGTGTTATAGAACAACACACCAAAAAAAATTCTATTATAATATTTTCAGAGGAAAATGTGTCCTTAGGATACTCAGCTCACACTAATAATACTTTGGGATTCCCCAATCTAACTAAATCTTTTGTAAGAGGTTTAGAGGATTCTAGGACATCAGGAAAGTATCCACATATACTATAGGCTGCTAACTAGTATTAGTTTTCTAGGGTAGTATTGTGGGGAGACTATACCCTCATATTAGAGCTCTCAAAAATAGATAAATAATCCAAAAATAATCCATGGAAAATAAACATCAATAAGTGTACATGGAAACAATAAAATAGAATCAATAATAATAAATTTCGTGTGAAAAAATGGTCATAAAAATCAATGGCTACTCACCGTGATGACCCAATATAAAAAAATGAATCAAAAGGATAAAGAAATGTACAAGAGGATAAAATAAAATCATTGTGCCTCACCTCATTCAGTTTATAAATTCTATATGTGATATCTTACCAAACCATGTTATGCAGGACCTTTTACCAACCATAACCTATAACTAGTGAAGTCTGATCGAGTACCCCAGTGCCATGGCTTCCTGAGTAGGTTGTGAGTACAACTTAGCATGAAACCAAAAACACGGACCCATACATGAACTATGAATGTAGTTTATATGTAAGATATTCTAATATGAATAAATAAAAAAACTATATAATAATAAATAATAACCATTCTCGAAACATAGGTTGTTCCATCTCAATTAGGATTTTCCCAAACATGCTTCTGCTAGTGCTCAAGTATATATGAGCATGTTTTTTAATCATTTCAATAGGTGTAATCACCATGTGTATGAATCAAACTTATATATATATATATATATATATAAGATTAGAACTTGGGGTCCTAGTTCACATCGGAATATAGGAGATAAAAGGGGGTCTCACTTCACTACGAGAAAAATGAGTATTTTCGACGGGGTAGGGCCCCATCGCAAATAGCCCGTTGAAAGAGACTATTTGCGACGAGACACTCTCCCCGTCACAACTAAGTAGTTATTTGCAACGGGGAGATTGTCCCCAATGCAAATAGTTTAGCACGGATTGCTCAGCAAACTGCGGGAAGAGTATTTACGACAGGATTTTATACCCGTTACAAATACATGACAACATTTTTTAGTATTTGCGATGGGAGATCCAGCTCATCGCAAATACTATGTCAACAGGTGGGTATTTGCAATGGGGCCTGTTGCGAATACCCTTTCAACTGCCACCCCTATTCAACAGGGGGAAATTATTTGCGATAGGATCCATCACAAATAGTACTATTTGTGACAGGCTTCCCATCACAAATAATCCCATTGCAAATAGTCTAACACACACACACACACACATATATATTCCTCTATCTTTTCTCTCATTCCACTCCTTTCTCTACCCCTATCTCCCTCTATACTTAGATTTTTTCTCTCAAATTCTTTCAAAATTTAAAGTTCTAAATTAGAGCAATATTCATGACTTATATCCTTTGAAAGAATCGGTTTTAAGGTATTTATCCTTTTCTTTTATTTTTTCTTAATTAATTTTATTTTATATTAATTATATTTATTGTTTATTAGATACAATTAAACTAAATTAGGATTGGATCATTTTATTTTTCATTTTTTACAAATAATTATGAGTGATTAGTATTAATTAGTATTGATTATTAGTTATAGTAATAATTATTAATTAGTAGTCAATAGTATTAATTAGAAGAATTATTAGTAATTCTTAATAATTAATCATAATTAGTAATAATTATTGATTATTTGTAAAAATTAGTGTTAGTAAGTAGTAAATAGAAATAAATATTTATAAATAATAATAAATTGTAATAAATAGTAATAAATAGTAATAATTAGTAATAATTAGAAATAATGAGAAATAAATATGATTAATTAGTAATAAATAGTAATAAATAGTGATAATTGGTAATTATTAGTAATAATTAGAAATAAATAGTAATAATTAGTAGTAATTAGTATTAATTAGTAATAATTAGTAATAAAAAGTAATAATTAGAATTAATTTGTAATAATTAGTAATAATTAGGATAAATTAGTAATAATTAGTAATAAATAGTAATAATTAGTGTTAATTAGTAATAATTAGGATTAATTAGTAATATTTAGTAATAATTAGGATTAATTAGTAATAATTAGTAATAATTAGAAATAATTAGGATTAATTAGTAATAATTAAAAATAAATAACAATAAATAGTAATAAATAGTAATAATTATGAATAATTTGTAATAAAAAGGAATAATAAGTAATAATTAGTAATAAATAGTAATAAATAGTAATAAATAGTAATAAATAGTAATAAATAGTAATAAATAGTATTTATTAGTAATGATTAAGAATAATTAGGATTAATTAGTAATAATTAGGATTAATTATTAACAATTAGAAATAATTAGTAATAATTATGTTTAATTCTTAATAATTAGTAATAAATAGTAATAATTAAGAATAATTATTAATAATTAATAATAAATAGTTATAAATAGTAATAAATAGTAATAAATAGTAATAATTTGGATTAATTAGTAATAATTAGGATTAATTAGTAATATTTAGTAATAAATAGTAATAATTAGTTAGTAATAATTAGGATTAATTAGTAACAATTAGTTATAATTAGGAATAATTAATAATAAATAGTAATAATTAAGCTTAATTAGTAATAATTAGTAATAATTATGTTAAATTAGTAATAATTTGTAATAAATAAGATTAATTAGGAATAATTAGGAATAATTAGTAATATTTACTAATAATTAGGATTAATTAGTAATATGTAGTAATAATTAGTAATAAATAAGAATAATTTGTAATAATTTGTAATAAATATTAATAAATAGTAATAAATATAATTAATTAGTAATAATTAGGAATAATTAGTCATAATTAGTAATAAATAGAAATAATAAGAAATAAATATGAATAATTATTAATAAATATGAATAGCTAAGAATTATTAGTAATAAATAGTAATAATATCAGATTAATTAGTAATAATTAGTAATAATTTGGATTAATTAGTAATAATTAGGATTAATTAGTAATAATTAGTAATAATTAGTAATAATTAGTAATAATTATTAATAAATAGTAATAATTAGTAATAATTCGGATTAATTAGGAATTTTTAGTAATAATTAGTAATAATTAGTAATAATTAGTCATAATCAGAAATTATTAATTAGTAATAATGATTAATTATTGGGATTAATCAGTAATAATTAATTAGTAATAATTGGGATTAATTATGATTAATCAGGATTAATCAGGATTAATTAGTTTTAATAAGTAATAATTAGTCATAATCAGTAATAAATAATCATAAGTAGTCACAAATAGTAATAAATAGTAATAAATAGTAATAAATAGTATTAAATAGTAATAAATAACTATAATTTAGAACTGCATCAAAAATGAATACTACCATCCGGAAAAGGTGGATTCTTACTACTTATTCAATTAATTTTATCATCATTTTATCTACTATTTGTATGTTATGTTACTTATCATTTTCATCTAACACTTAAATTACTTTTTTTTTAAAATCTTTTGTTTTCAACTTTCTACAACAAGCCACAAAATAGATAAAATAATTCTTTCTACCAATGTAACCATGTTTTCCAAATTCATTGTCTTTATTTGTTGAATTGCTAATGCTGCATATAGATTCAAAGTTGTTAACCAAAAATATTTTTCATTTTTGAAGGATTAGAGAGTAATAGATGATAATGTTACCATTATGGTGACATCTCATGATATAATGGGAACATAAGCTTATTTTTATCTTTTAACATTCAAGAACAGAAACAAATTTTCATCTAAGAAAATTGAGTCAATATGTAGTGTTAGTATTTTGATAAAGAATGAAAATGGAATCATGGTTACATTGATAGTTAAGATAGTTTTAAGAATTTAGGATGTGTAAGAATCAACCACACTTCATTCTGATGCATGTTGTTACCGGTATACACTATGGCATGCAGAATGTCACTTTTTGATAATAGCAGCAACAACAGTAGGAGGAGGAGAGGATGCATTGATTACTGGAGCAAGAACACTAGCAGATGATGAATTACATGGAACATCTGACTCACGGTTTAGTGCATTTTTTATATTATTGCGAATATAGTTTTTTAATATTTTACTATTTATTTAATATTTTAATATTGTATTACTTTAAGAGTTATTTTTATTATTATTTTATTTTTTTATTATTTATTTTATTTTATTATTATTAATATTAATATTTTTTTTATATATTTATGAATATTGATGTTTTTATTATTTTATAATTTATTATTATTATTTTTACTATTAATATTATTATTAATATTAATATTTTTTATTATTATATTAATATTATTTTTCTATTATTATTATTATTTTATTTCTATTATTTTGTAAATATTAATTTTTTTCTATTTTTTTACATTTTTTCAATGAGTATTTTTCCATTGCAGAAAACTAGTTGTGATGGGCCCGTCAAAAATAGTTATTGTAACAAGCCATCATAATAGAGTTTTTAAAAAACTATATGAATGCATTTGCAATGGGAAAATTTCCCTTCACAAATAGTTTTTTTGTGGTGGACCGTCGAAAAAATACTATTTGAGATGTTATTTTCTACAATGGTTCATTTGCGATGGGGTCCCATCACAAATACCCCATCACTAATTACTAAATTTCCAGTAGTTCTTGTTAAGGTCCAAAACTCTAATATATAAATATTACATCATAATAAAATTATATTCCTTACATATCATAATGATCACTGTAAGAATCATTTATCTCTAGTTTTCTTTGAAACATAGAATCATAAAAAATGGTCCATGAGTGAACTATATCATCAGTAACTAAGATTCTCATAACTAGAACCCTTATTAAACATATAATACATAATACCTTTCATCATAACCTGGTGAAATGAAACATCAAAAATGGTGACCTCAGATACTTAGTAAGGGTTATAAGGAGATTTCAACATAACAAGATCATAAGGGTATGAGAATATGACAATAACATTTGAAAACCATTCCCTGGATACCGTAGATCCTGAACATGAGTCATGGAATAAATAATTGCATGTCATAATAAACGTATAAAATAGTAATCAAAGTACATAAGTCACAAGAGTATAAAATTTTCATAATACATTGATTTGTGTAATACACATAAGAATGGAAAATCATATGTTAAGGTTATCCAAAAATACATTCATGGAATTTTATTTTTGGGATAACCATTTGTGCACCTACTTTGGGCATTAGATAACCTTTAGTGTACCCAGTTTCAAGAATGGGCCACTAACCCATGCACTATCTTTAAGGCTTAAGATATCTTCCCATGTACCCTTTGAACTAATATAACATTAATAATTACCCAATTCATTAGAGGGATATATCGGTCCCACATGTCACATAATGCATATATTTTTTTCCATAGGATTATAGAAAATTTATCATACCACAACCACAATAATGGAAATAGGTCACATAAACATTTCAACATAGCGTAAACTATAGAAAGTAAATGAGTTTAAAAATCATCTCATCAATTCATCAAAGTATAACCCCTAGAAATGGAATAAGATTCAAAACAATATCTTTATTATAATAAAAAATATCCATATAAATAATAAGTATTGTGTAATCTGATCATATCCTAAGTAAATCATAAGTAAAATAAAATGTTTTCATCTTAGATTGAAAATGATTTTTGAAAGATCACTTTGAACATTTCTTGAGGAAAATACAATTTCACTATAAAATATGTTTTTTAAAATAAAAATATTTATTATGTAATAAGGAAAAGAATATTACTTGAAAATAACCTTGAACAAATTTAAAGTATTTTTGAACTTTTTGAAAAATAATGATAACATTTAATACTATTCATGTTGTGTATGCTAGAAAAAAGTTTCCTTTTAAATTTTTGTTAAAAATCCAAACATGCATTGTTTGAAAAAAGACATGAAAACTCCTTTAAATTTATTTTTTCAAAAAGTTAAACATGGGTAAAAATTAATTAATAAGGAATTTGGAGAATTCAGAAAACATGTTTGAAATAATTTTTAGAAAACATAAAAATGGAAGAAATGGGTTTTCGACCAAAGAGAGAAATAAAGTTGATTTTCTTCAAAAACATTATTTTGGAATATTTAAAATAAAAAGGGAGGGAAATGAAATTAAAACATGTATTATATAGAAATAAATAGTGGTTAATAAATATAATTATGTTCATGATAATTACATATGAATATCTCATCATTAGTATCAGAATCACAAATAACCATGATAAACATTGAGATTGTAACATCAAGACCTTACCACTTAGATAATTATTAAATCTTATGTCCCATTAAATCATAAAATAAAATTAAAAATTTAATATCATGAATATAAGAAAAAAATGATATAATATTTCAAATTTTAAGTACATACGCCTCATAAATGAAGAAAAATTCATAATATAACATATATCTCAAAAAAGGAAAATTATGACAAAAAATACCTTACCATAGGTATTAACATATTTTTTACATGTTTGAACCTCCTATATAATATATCTAATCTCATTATAATCCAATTAAATAAAAAAATATTATATCATACTATATATTATTTACTTATGACCTTTTATTACCCGTTTACTAACAATTCCTTGTTTAAATCATGTTTCGAGTTATAAATGCATTGTTTTTAATGTATGTTTTGATTTTTTATTTTTGGCACTCATACATTTATCATGGATCCATAATCTATAGAATATAAAAAATGATAGGCCATACATATGCATGAATTTTGTTTCAATGATCTCAATGGATTGAAAGATATAAAGGTAAATAATATATTAAATTTATAGAGTATATTTTTTTCATATTTAATAAATAATTTTATTTAATAAATTATTTATTACCTTCCATGTAAATCATACGTGAATAACGAATCACATCGCTTCGTAAGGCGATAGTCTTCCGTACACACAAATAATGCTATCGTATCCCCCATAGAATTGAAAGTAAAATGGTAAATGTGATATCATAATTATAAATTTATATTTAGTTTTCAAGTATAATAAATATTCATTTATTTTATTCTTATTATTATCCTTTTAAAATATAAATGAAAAACACATTACATCGGTTCATGAGGTGGTTGTCCACTGTATACATGAGTGATGTTATTGTTATCCGACCGGTTAAAAGGTAAGAAGGTAGATGTAGTGTTATAATTTTATATTTAGAATATTTTTAACAAATATAATATATAGAAATTAAATATCTCAATATATTAGATATAATTATGTTATTATATTATAATAGTTGAACAATATTTAAAGGTGGTGGAAGAAGAAAAAAAACAGAAGTTCAAGAATTTTACATCTTCTTCAAAGAAACAAATTAGGTTTATACCTAAAACATTATTTAAAGGAATTCATAATCAAAATATGGTATATAGTTATTGGATAGGTATTTAGGGAGGTTATATGGTTAGGTATTGGATGATAAAAATTATTTTGTAATTTTCAATAGTGGAGGTGAGGGTATAGCCGTTTATAAGTAAGGGAGAGGACACAATTGGATTTTTTGAGAAGAATAAAGTGTACCCTTATTTTTCACACGCCACAGGGATCCCAAAGGGGTAATTATTAATACTTATAGTTTATAAGGTAAAAATATGTCAAAAAAATTTGTTTTTTACAAGTTTCTAGTTCATTTTATCTATTATCTCATTTTTTTAACCACTGCTAAACCCGCTTAATCCTTAAATACGATAATTAATTTACTTCTTTCTCTATTAATTTTGATAGAAAATTAGGTTTATCATATTATATAATATTAATTATGTGGATTAAAAATATATAATATAAATTTTTAAATTACATTCAAAGAAGTGGAAAAAGTAATTTTCAAATTAAACCCTCAGAAGTAACGAGAAAGTAGTTTTATAAAGAGAAAATGTTCAAAAGTTTAAAAAGTTATTTGATAAAAATTCAAAATAAAATCTATTCCAAAGAAATATATATTTTTAAAAGATATATATTTGAAATATATTTACATTTAAAACCATATTAAAAAGAAATGTTGCTTCTAAATTTATTTAATGGAAATTTAGTTTTGTAATAAAATTAGTATTTTTCCCAATTCAATAAAACATTTAACTTTTCAGAAAATTTTCAAAAAGAAAACCTAAGATAATTTTGAAATGATGATTCAAAAAATGAAATTAATTTTTTTAATTTAATTTTCTAAAAATTTCAGGAATTAGTTTTATTATTTTTTTACAAAAATTAATACAAATAATTTTTTAGAAAAGTATTTTTCCAAGAATATAAATGCTTTACTAAAAATTTAGTAATTTTGTTCAATATTATTATTTATATTAATCCATTATAATTACTTTTCAACATTATTTTATACCTATTAATGTATTCATGTTTAGTGAATATGCAATAATGGTCTTATTAAAATAATAATATTAATAGTTTTCCACTGTTATATAAAACTCATTGTTGCACATAATGCAAGTTATCAAAGAAAGAAAATGTTTTCAAAAAATTTATATAATAAAAACATAGCTTGTAACATTCTACCCCCTTTAATTATTTTATTCCTCCATATTCATTACATTATTAAAAAATATTGAAGATACCTTTGCCTCATAACATCCTTAGGCCCCCACATAGATTCCTCAAGCTAGTGGGATTTCAAAAAAACATTTACTAGATGAGAGGTGTTGTTTCATAGAAAAATATTTATAAAATATTGATTCTCCAATGTTTGTTAATCAAAAGAAAGATATCTATCATGTGGTATTACCTCTACTTTCATTAAATGCGATGGATCATATATGTACTTCCTTTTTATAGATTCATAGAAGACAACATGAACCCGAGAGAGGTTCAGTGGAATTTCTAAATGATAAACTACCATTTTGATACGAACAATATTTTCAAAGGGTATTATATACCAATGGATTAGTTTTCACTTCATTCTTATATAGATAAATTCATAGAGAAACCTTCTCACCAACATTAAATCCTATACCATATCGATGACTACCAGTATAACATTTCTATCCATTTTGTGATTCCCTTATGTGATTCTAAATGGATATAATCTTCTCTTCTATTTCATTAGATTTCTTAGCTAACAATTTATTTATTTCTATGACATCATTCAAGTACATTTTAGTTATAAACTTATTTCCATAGAGGGATTCATATGTATCCATATGAATTCATAATTGAAATCTATTATAGTATAAAAATCAACTAGAAGAAGGTGTTGATCAAAACCAACTTTAAAATACATAGAAAAAGATATTAGAATATTCTATAGGGTTTTAATTTTTCTCTCATATTGACAATAATTAAAAAGATGGTATTACATGTTTAAACTTAACTCGGTATCAAGATCTTGTTGAAAAATTCTCTAAAACTTTATGGTAAACCTCAAATCCAAATCAGATACAATTGATTGATATACTCCTGAAACATTACCACTTCCATAATTTATATATTGGGAAGATCATATAGAGAGAAATAATCTTAGCCAGTGATGAAGTGTGGTGAAATTTTATGGTGATAGACCAAAAATTATATAAAATTTTACCCTTTATATGTTTTTTCGAGTCCCATAAATTTATTTATGGTGATATTATCCTATTAACATTATTTTATAGGTAATGGTGTTTTAATACTCATATAATTTTGTCTCTCAGCCTTAAATTTCATACATACCAAATATTGAGATACCAAAATTGAAACATATATCCTCATCTATTCCTAGTTTAAATAATATTTTATATATTATAGTGGTATACATTATACCCTTATCATCCATCAGTTGTGGGTTCATTCCCCATAGCCTTACCAAATTAAATATATTTTATCCTTCTTGGTGAGTTACCATATTTCCAAAACTATATTAATATAATTCATATTTTTTTTAAATTGAAATAAAATATAGTAACAATAACATAAAATATTAGATAAATTATAGAGGATACTATTAAATTTAATCATATGACAAAAAATTATAAAGGAATTCCTCCACAAATAAATTTTCACCAGTAAAACATATAAAACACTAAATATTTGTATCCCCATAAATTTATCCCAAAATATCCCTAATCTTGATAAAATACAATAACATAAAATATCAATTATGTTTCTATAAGAATTTGAGCTTATGATTAACCATAAAATAATAAACCCATAATGATATCCATAATTTTTAAGTTAATCTTACACGGAGACATATACACTTATAAAATATAATTGGACCATTATTCATTAAATAAGATCTTATCTTATATGAAAAAATTTCCATTGTAATATTGGTTTCATCATTTCATCCATAGTATATCAAATGCGATTTAATTATTCTATAATCCATGTATAGGGAGATAATCAATACTTAATATCACCTCAAATTTCCCTAAAGGATAAACAATAATATTTTCATAGGGATCATTCATACAAACTCCAACATGAAATTCAAAACACTTGAGTGGAGGATATGTGTGACCAAATAATCATGATTCACTTTAGATTTTATGATTGCATAAACATTCACTTTTATCATTTTCTTTATAGGTTTTTTGTCTTATTATCATAATTATACCTTAAATTAGGGAATTTATTCATATAATTACCAATGTACTTACACATGTGGCACCGATGTTTGCGGGGTTAATTCTATTGGTATTTTTCTATATTATCATAATTAGCTATATTATCTCCATAACTTTGGAATTAAACCTCTAAATGACATTCATTTAAGAGAATATAACATTTATTATCCCCATTAAGATAATTTTCTCCATGTTTACTTCTACATCTCAAGAATAAAAGAAACAAATATTCTTCTCTCCATGATTTTTAGAGTTTTCATATAATTACATATTTATTTTCCTCTCATGATCATGCCATTGATGGGTAAATCCAATCTCTATTTTTTACATTGATATCTAACATAATGATTTTATCTTAGATATTGGAGTCCCTTATTGATTAATCCCTTTAGAAGATTCATTTTAATACATTGAAGAATTGATCAACCTTACATTCAGGTTGGATAATAATACCAAAAGCATATCTCCCAAGTCTTGTAAAATTTTCCTCATAGATAACAATAGATTCATCATCGATATACTTTAGTTCAATGAATTACTTATACACATTAATAGAATTAATACAAATGATGTAATAATTAAAAAATAATCCCATGAACGTATCCTACTCCATGGAGTCAATTTCATATTTTTTTCCTTGTATTTTTGATTAGATTCCCCCATTGATCCACTTCTATATCCAAATGATAGATATACTAAATGAATTTTCAATGCTCGAAACATTAGAGAACAAAAGATATAATTTTAATGGTGCTGATTCATTTCATAGTAACTAGTGGATCAATAGAAACACTAAATTATGGTAAAAAATTCCTCATCAAGGAATCAATATAACATTTCCCTCCTTTTATTGTTTAGAAATTCTGCATGATTAATAGCTTGTGAAAATTTAATAATCATAAAAATATGATTTTTATTACATATATCATAACATTTGGATACTCAGGATGAAAATTGTTTCATTATATATCACACTCAACATTAAAATTGTTCCTTTGAGTTTTAAATATTAACTATATAAAAATTTATATTGTAAGAAACAATAATCACAGTGGGGACCTACATAATCATAAATAATAACTTATTGTATGTCTAAAACATGACAAATTCTTTTTAATATATGAAACTATAAGATTAAACTATGTCATTCATGGTTATTATTCTAATCAATCATGATATATTGTAAAGAGTTTATGAATTTTCAAAGCATATCCCCTTGGAATTTCAAACTAAGTTCACAGTAAGGAATATTGTCATGTACTAGGTAACACTTGAGTCAAGTATAAATATATATTTTTTGGTTCTAATACCCCTAGTGATATATATTTGAGAACCCCATACACGTTTCATATCCAGAAAAGTATTTAATTTCTTAGAAATCACTCATTGTATCCTTTACCAAAACTTTAGGATATTATCCTATATTTAGGCTCATCCGATGGGTTCTCAATAATATTTTTCCATCCTAGTTTCCAATGGTTAAATAAACATTTTTATGATAACAACTATAATGGAAAAAAACTCTCATAGTTTAATATTATATCTTAATAAATGATTATTCATTATGTATCTTAATGATCCACACCGTAATCATTTAGGTATATTTCATTTGGAAACATGTATGCATAAAAATATAGTTCATAAGTGAACTACATCATATACCACTATGTTATTAAAACAAGAACCCTTCAAAGACATATCATAAATATTAAATTTATTCATAACCTAGATAAAGGAATCATAGGGAAAGGTGAGCTCAGATTATCGGTACAAGTTACATGGGAGATATCTATATAACATGAGAATAATGAAATGAGAAGATGGTAATGAGTTTTAAAAACCATACCTGACATACCATATAACATGAAAATGAGTAAGAGAATAAATCTAGGAATTTCAGAAGACATGAATCATAATGGAATCAATATACATAAATCCTAAGAGCATGAAATTGTCATAAGGCATTGATTTGTGGCAAACAGTTAATCATAGAAAAAATTATGTCATGGATATCCACAAAGAAATTCATAACATATGATACATGGGATAAACACCAATGTACCTACTTCAGGCATGGGATAACCTCTCATGTTCTATCTTTAAGGAATGGTCAGACCACCTATGTACTATATTTCAGTCTTGGGATAGCCTATCGTGTAACCTTTGATATCATATAACATTAATAATCACCCAGTGAATTGAAGGAAGATATAGGTTTCACCACTAAACTAATCCATATATTTTTGTGAAAAATAATCCTATAAAAGTCATTATATCATAATCCATATAATATAAAATGGGTCTATTAATCATTTCATCATACTATTACCCATACAAAGGAAATGAGTTTCATAATCGTCTCAACAATTTATCACAGGATAACCCATTGGAAAAGAATTTTTTTATAATCATATCTTCATTATAATCATTAACCATAAAAATGAAGTATAAGGATGGTACAATTGGTTCATATCCCTAGTAATGTATATGTAATATCCAAGGATGTCATATTAAATGAAATATGATTTTATAAGATCACTTGGAACATTTCTTGAGGAAAAATCATTTTCAACTTAAAATATTTTATTTAAAATTTAAAAATTTATAAAGTATTAAGTCAAAAGTTTTGTATGAAAAGAACGGTGAAAAATTGTAAGAAATTTTTGAACTAATTTATTGGTTATAACAACAAGAAATTATTTTTATGCCTTTTAGGTTAAAAACTTATTCCTTTCAGATTTTTTCTAAAAACCAAATTGTTATTGTTTGAAAAAAAATTGGGATTCATTTATTTAAAAAGAAAATTATAAAATTAAAAAATATATTTAAAAAATAATTTTTATAATTTTAAATACAATTTTGGAATTATTTTTAGAAAACATAGATATGGAAGAAAAATGATTTTCAATCAAATAGAGAAATAAAGTCAGTTTTCATTAAAAAAATTATTTTGGAATGTTTTGTACATAAATAAAGGAAAATAAAATTAAAAAATTTATTATACATAAATAACTAGGGGATATGAAAATTAATGATTTTCTTGACATGTAGATCAGAATAACTCATCATTGAAAAAATAATCATAAACAACCTCGATAATCAAAGTGAATGTAACATCATGCCCATATCACTTGGATAAATTTTGAATCATTAAACCCATTAAAGTATAAAATCCAATGAAAAATTAAATAAAATTAATTTAAATATATTTTTTGTATAAATGGTCAATGTGGAATTATATACACCTCATAAAAGAAGATAGGTTTATAACAAAACTTACATCTCACAGAAGGCAAATTGAGACAAAAAGACCTTACCTTAAGTCTTAAATTCCTTTATACACATTCAAAAATGCATTATAATAATTAAAATTCTATTATGAATATATTATATAACCAAAATTATATATATAATATCATATATGATTTACTTATGACCTTTTATTACATGTTTAGTAACAATTCTTTCTTAAAATCATGTTTCGGGTAATATCTGTTTTTTTAATGTATGTTTTGATTTGTTATTTTTGATATTATAAAATTCATCATGGATAAATAATATTAATAATATAAAAAATTATATAAGTATCATATATATTCTACATATTAATATTTTTTGTATTCCATAAAATTTATAAATATAAAATGAAATAAACCATTTGTGGAGACGGTAGAAAGTATATAAAAATGAACGATGTTTCTATTTTCATGATTATCATAAATAGATAAAGTAAAATAATATATTAACTTTATAAAATAATTAATATGTGATATATTTCACCATTTTTTATTTAAAACTATATTTATTACATTCCATGTAAAATGTATGTGAGGAACGAATAAAATCACTTCGTGGGGCGGTAGTCTGCAGTACACATGATAACATTGTCGTATCACCCATAGAATGGAATGTAAGAAGGTACATGTGAAAACTTAATTATAGAGGTATAATTTTTCTTTTTAATATATTATAAATTTATTCATTATACCTATATTAAAATCCATGTAAAATAGAAATCAAAATCACATAACATCAGTTTGCAAGGCTGTAGTCCGCTAAAGAAACGGGTGAAATTATTATTTTTTTATAGGTTGGGAGGTAACAAGGTATATGTGGTATTATAATTATGGAGGTGTAATAATTTAAATAAGATAATATATAAAAATTAAATCCATAATTATATTCATCCTTAAGATATGGTAATGGAAAATGAATAACATCAGTTTGTGAGATGGTATTCCACCACACACAAGATCGATGGTTTCATTTTCCATTTTACGGAGGAATATATGAAAACAGATGTGGAATTAATATAATAAAATTGAATTATATGTGATATAATAATTATATAATATTATTATAATTTAATAAGATTTTATTTAGGTGTAACATGATATAAAACAAATACACAAGTTTAATAATTTTACCTCTTTATCGGAGATCCTATTTAGGTTTTTAACTAATGCCTTTATAGGAGGGTTTAATAATATATATAAAGACACTAGGAAGTTGAAAGGGAATTATAGAATATATTTTTTAGGTAATTACCAAAAGAAAATTTTTTTGGATGGGTTAAGAGTGGATGAGAGGGGGTGGCCATTTTTAAGTGTGGGAGAGGACACACCTGTTATTTTTAAAAAGATTAAATGTACCGATGTTTTTCAATTGAAAAATAGATAAAAAATAGGTCATTATAGAAAAATAAAATTTATAAGGTCTAATTATGTAAAAATGGGGTTTTACTTGTATCTTGGCAACAATAATGAATTTTTTAAATGAGAAAATAATCAAAAGTTTAAAACATTTTTATATCAAAAATAAATATGAAATTGATTATAATAACATAAATTGGAATAATATATTTAAAATTAAACTCATTTTAATTTTAAAATATTCTAAAATGAAAAATATATCATAAATTATTTGAATGAAAAGACAGTTTTATAATAAAAACCAATAGTTTTCACTATTTATGGAAAAATTTAAATTTTCAGAAAATTATAAAAAATTCACCCAATGATTGTTATGACATGATAAATCATGAAATAAAGTTATTTTTTATCAAATTTATTTTTAAAATGTTTCAAAAATTAATTTAATTATTTTTTCTTCACAAAAATCAATATAAATTATTTTTTAAAAAAATTATTTTTTAAAGAATTTAAAGATATTATTAAAAATTAAATAGTTTTTTTTCAATATTATTTCATTATATAAAACCAATATATATAATTTATAAAATTTGGATATTCCTATTCTTGTCTCCATGGTTAATATCTAGGTAATATTGATAGTGTTTAAATAATAAAATTATCATTTTTTCGCGGATCTTTAAAACATGTTTTTACATGTAACACAAGATATTGAAGAAATTAAATGTATTCAAAATAATATAGCTTAAAAAATCATGGTGTAACATAAATAACCGTAGAATACATGAGATATAAACTCAGGGTCTAACTCACCTTGTAATATATGAGACAGAATATCAAGGTACAACTTTCCCAGTTAATCAGACTAAAAATCTTAATCCAAATCAGGACATTCCATACAATCCAACTCTATGTTTTGGGTTACATCCCCTGCACATGTATCCAGGGATCATATCAAAGGAATTTCAAACAATGTGTGTGTGTGTGGGGGGGGGGGGTTATCCCCTAAATGGATATCCAAATAGGTAGTCCAAGCCATCCCATGCATGTAAATAAATACTTGGGGTAAGTACTACCTCTCGTTACCTTTCATCAGATATTAATAGATGAGAGTCTTACTCACATAAAATGTTCAGCCTTAAATGTGCAAGAACTATAATTATAATTGAAAATTTAGGATCAACCATAAACTCATTTTCTATAGTGATACCCACAATCATCTCAATCCATTTTCATAACTATTCATTCACTAGGGTCAATATTTCACTGAATTAGCCACCAGGTTCCCCTAAGTATCATCATTGTCATAAAACCCCACCCAATTCCTCTTATCTAAAACATATATATTGTTTCAACATCAATCACTAAAATAGAAATTATTCCCTATGAATAATCAAATTTCATCATGGTATCATAGGTCTTCTATGAAAACCTCACATAGGAGTTAGCCTAAATCTTGTCCCATTTTAAAGTCAAATTAGGATGGTCTCACCACCAATACTATTAAAAATCTCTAAAAGGTCTAGACAACCTATTTATCATATGTCAGTGATGGATGGAAACTCTCCCCATATTCATCTCAAATAAACTAATGGATCTGATGTATCTCAGGTTTCTCGTAGGTCCAATCCATTTATAAGAAATCTCAACTCCACACTATCCTCTTCTTAGAAGTCTCTAATGGTTAATTTGAAAGTACCACCAACATATGTTTAATAAATTCAATTTATATCCATAAGGTTTCACATTTCTCATGGGAAAACATTTTAAATAAAGGATCATTATTTATAGTTCAAGTTAAACAATCCAATGTCAAATGTCACTCAGGGACTTGGAACATTGTTTGAATCATAAATAGAAATTTAATTTATAATGAAATTATTTAATTTATTTAAAAAATTAAACCTTAATTGGTTAGGATAACTAACATTACATAAAAACATAATTAAAAATAATATAGCAATTTTGTATGTAAAAGTAACCACTTACCTCAATCATGACACACTGCCCCTTTTACATATCATCCCATTATCTCACAACCCAAGATCATCCAAGTTTGTTTCGTCTCAAATAACCATCATCCGTACACTTGAGTCTTTATATAATTCTATGAATAAGTAAAAAACCATTACTATGTTTTATAATAACTAAATAATTTAATTTAATTTGGTATAAATTTAGATAAACCAACTACGTGACCTTGTCACACAAAAACTAAAACCATCCACCCGCGAAACCTCCATACCATACCCTAGAAAATATATTTTTAAAAATACATATTATTAAATATTAAAATAATAATAAATTTAATTCTATTAAATTATAAATTCTTATAAAAATACAACACAAGAAACACCTTCAATTAAAATTCTTATGATAGCATGAAGGTTTCATTTTAGGACTCCTATGATACATTCCTCATTAATTGACTTTGGAAAATAGAAATCTCCATTATTATATAGTGTAAACATATGAAGAACCCCGACCTATGAAAATATAAACTATAAAAGTTATATGGATAAAATTTGGTCTGTAAAATAGAAAATGAAATAAACCATAATTGCTATAAAATCACCACAAAAACTTTCTAAAGATAGGGGACAAAATTAGGGGGAGTAGAGGAGGATTGGAACAAACTTTTCCACTCCAGATCAGTTTAACAACTAAATAATTATAGGGGTGATTAAGTTAACAACCTTACCCTATCAAAAAATCCCCAAGGATTCCCCACCATCTATCCTGTGTACATAGTGTACCTGCGATATTGTGGATTTTACTATATCTATAAAGTCCCAAAAACTTATCTAATGATCTACTAAGATCATAGGTGACATTTCAGGTGGATAATAGTTTCTAAAAATTCAAATTTGGGACATCAAAAGTCTCATAAAATATTTCTATGTTCTAGTTCATAATTTGTTTTCCAAAAAAATGTATGTAACACCCCGAGATTTTATTAAAAATGTTCTTTTAATGTCTTGTGTTGTATACTACACCAATATTATCTTGTGCTATACGCAACACCATATTAGCTTGCAGTATACGCAACACAATTCTTGGATTGTGTTATACACAATTTCAAGTTCATTTGATAGAAGTTATTCTACGCAACATTGAGTGTGTGTATATATATATATATACTCAATGTATAGATGAAAAATGGCTGGATTCTATTATAACGAAACAACAAAGGAGTCTTGCACTATACGCAAACCTGACTTGGCTTTCATTACACGCAATCACGACCTTCCTCGATAGCGTGTGTTGTACGCAATACCGAGTTTTACTAAACAACAATATATTATTATAATATTATAATGAACTAGACGTTATGAATATTATTAACTAAATTTTGAATTTTATAACATTATTATTTGTCTTAATCATTTTCTAGAACATGGTATAAGAACAAAATAAATTTTTCAGGTAAAATAAGTATTTTTCAAAAAATGCAGTTTTGCCACCTTTTGAGGGTGCACCCACTTTAAATCTAGTTTTTGACATGTTTATAAGTTCAATTTTACAAAATAAAATTATTCTTTGGAATCAGGATATAAAATTCTACCTGGGATAAATTTTTCATATTATTTTGATAACTTTCATATTTTAATGAATAGTAAAAACACGCTATATTTTAATTAAAAACAACTTTTTTCATCGTAACTTATGTGGTTAAATTATAATATTGAATGGTTTTAAAGTATAAATAAAATATATTTTTATCATTTAATATAATTTATGTCATTAGCATTGATTTTACATTGAATTCGTAGGTTAAATCAATTCAATCTTTTGCAATATTTTAAACAAAAACTCGTTTTCATTCGACAACGGGATTAATTTTAATTTAATTTCTGAAACTTATATTTATTGAATTTGAAAAAATGGATTCCATATTTGGAATCAGTGGGTCCAAATTATGTTAATAGGCTACTTTTTATTTTCGGGAATTATGAATAGTAACTACGGTAAATTTTATTTTCCATAGTAAAAGGTAAATCAGGTAATTAAGGGTGAATATAATATTATAAAATTACCCTAACACATGCCAAAATTCTATTGGATGACTAAAAGTCTACCCATATCACCTAAGGGTCGGATTAGATTCATTTTATGGACTTTTGACCAGGAAAATAATTTAATTATTATTAAAACCGAAGAAAGTGACAACATGTCACTCTCTTAAATCTTATAAGTACAATAATTTTAATTTAGTGATAAAAATCATAAAACTTCAAAAATGAATATTATAAAGAAATATAATAAAATTATCTACATCACTATAATTTATTTATATTTTTTTGGGATTAAATAATTATCATTAATGGTGATACATTAATGATGCAGAAATTATTTATTAAGTGAAAAATCTGTAATATAGTTTTTATTAAAATAATAATACCCATTAAAAGGCCCGAAAACCTGACAAAAAATTATTTATAGTGTATATATATACCATAAGAATCTAATGACCTAATATATAACGGTTTGGAGTCTTATAAAAGTGATTATGACACTTATATTATTTTATTTTAAATGATTCCAAAGTTGTCACCTTCATAATTTGATAAATACAACAATTTAAATATTGTGATTTTAAGATGATAAATTCGAGTAAAAGTATTATTGTGAAAGTTAATAGATTTATCTTCATCATAGGATTTTATTTTTAATTTTTATGCAACAAATAAGTATATTAAATAACTATACAACAATGTTGTAGAAATTATTTTATTAATAGATAAACCAAATAAATGGTTTTAAAAATAATAAAATAAATATTATATGAACTATTTAATGTGATCCACTAATTTTCTAGATACATATTTCCTTTTATAAATATATTAAAGCTTTTAGTTCGAACATATCTTCTGTATATATTTTATTTAAATTCATATAATTGAATAGTGTCAAAAGTGACACTATTGTTATTTTATAAAAATAACATATTATAAAATTGTTTAAAAATCACAAATTTTTTTAAAAAATTATAAATTAAAATTTATATGGTCTAAAATTTTATAAAGTATCCAATTATGGAGAATTCACAACCAATAAATAATTTTTTGTTATAATTTAAAATTTAGAATATTATTACCACGAATAAAATTAAATTGATTAAGTAAGGATAAATCAAGTTGATAATGTTTAAAATAATTTCTTAACATGTCTAAATTTTATTGGTTGATGATATTACAACCCTATATAATCTTATATTCTAATATGAGTCATTTTTGGAGGTTTTTAAGCGGGGTTAGATTTATTATAAATTAATATTTTTAAGATTTCCAAAGGTTCCCCTCTCCTCCCTTATAAAAGGGAACCTCCTCCCTCTCCTCCTCACACCAATTTGAGCCTTCAAGCTCGGCCAATACCTGCCCATTTCCCTTCTCAATTTCCATATAAACATCCTAGAGGTCCTGGTCTTCTTCAAAGAACAATTTTAGTACCCTAAGAGGAGGATTCAAAGAGGCGTGTCAAAGAAGAGGTAATATCCGTTACCGATTCTTTCAATTTTCTTTCTTCTTCAACTTCTTCTTATTTATTTGTTTCATTATAAAGTAATAACATCAGTATCAATCATATACTTATATGTTATTATAAGTATTAAACAACCATATTTCACCATCTATCCATCCTATGGAAAATGAAATCATCGCGTGTGCATACGTACGGAATACCGTCTCCACGCCGTGGTGTAATCTATTTTCCACCACCACCTTACTTGGATGGGTATAATGGTGAAAGTAATGAATATATATGATTATTGTAAAGTGATATTGATTCTTTAATATTATACATACACTTTAATACAATTCGAAGATCATGGGAATGATATCATCGCGCGTGTGTACGTACGGAATACCGTCTCCACGACGCGATGAGATTCACTCTCCATGATAACCATTCAAGAATGATTATAATGTATATATAATAAGTAATCATAAAATATATGAAATAATAATGCTTCTGGATTTATGTATATATATATATATTTATGTCATCTACTTAATTCCATTCAATTCAATAAGGAAATGAAAACAGCGTTCATGCGTACGTACGACCTACCGTCTCCATGAATGGTGTATTTATTTCCATTTATCGATCTATTATAAATATGTATATTATGAATATATATTATATATAAATCATGTTTTATATTTTGGAATTAAGTAATCATGATCTAAGTAATCATATGAATAATTACAAGTCAAAACATGGATGACAAATGAAACGATTTTACCCAAAACACTCTTTAACATGGAATTTACAAAAGAACGGGTAATATAAAGTCATAAGTGAACCATATATGATATAATAACAATGAATATGATTATATAATAAGTAAATGACAATATTTAAATCATTATACAGGAGGTTTGGATACGTACGAATCATATCGGACCTAAGGTAAGGGATAATTTTGCAAATCTCATTTTTATATGAGATTTCTTATTCGTAAGTATTTACTGGGGTTATTTATATCATCCATGTCCATGTTTTATAAAAGTTTTTTCATGTATGTTTAAAGTCATTTTTACCCATTTTTGATTTTTACTACATGGCATGTATGGAATATTACTATTACGAGGTACTTTTTGACTTTTCTGGCAAAAGTACGAGAAGAATGTTTTTTTAACTTATACGGCGTGAACGGATTTTTATGGTTTCATAACGCCTCATTTTCAAGAAGCTTACTATTCAATATTGCATGATTATTTTCAACAAAACCCTTATCTTTTAAAATTTCATGGAATTTTGTGAAAAGAAAATGATTTTCAAGAAGAAAGGATATTTTCCTCAATAATTCATTGCAAGTGTTTTATCAAAACTATTTTCCACCTAAGATGAAATTATTTTCATATGTGTATGTTTCAAGTATAATGTCTCTATGATTTAAATGGATTAACTTTGCTTATTATGAAATGATATCCATTTATTTTATATGGATTATGTGATGATGGGATGATATTTATGAAATCCATTTTATTCTTTAGGTTATTATGAATTATGTATGTTTATTTTGTGGCACAAGTAAGAATGATTTCATTATAAGATGGGTGATACCTATATCTCCCTCCAATGCATTGGGTAAAGATTTATATCTCATGAGATAGATATGGCTGGAACGGAAAGTTAAACCGGTTCAGTAATACAGGACTGGAACAAGGAATGAACTCGATTCAGAAAGGGACTTTGTCCACTAAGATGGTCTTGGCAGCAATGCCTTGGCTACTATGGAAATCATATCATGTGATTAATGGTTTCCACAATTACATGTTTTATTCCCATGCCATTTTATCATTCTTAATGTTTCTTTATGATCTATTCCTTACATACTTCCATGTTTTATGTCATTGCTCAAGATTTTGATGTTTAAACATTATGTTCATGTTTTTAAGATTCAAATGTATATGGTATGTTTTATTTTATCCATGATTACCATTACTGAGCATTTGAGCTCACCCTTTTTATGTTTTATTTTCCCCAGGATATAAATAAAGGTTTTAGGTATGAAAAAAAGGGAAGATCTTTATGGGAGATATTGAAGATCTTTCACCACGATTAGAAGATTACGTTCCAAGTTTCCAAAGACACTAAACTATTACGGTCCTTGTGTGTCTATTTTTGTTATGTATTAAGTATTCCACTAAAGTAATGTAATGTCCATGTATTTCAAGCTTCAGGTATCTACAGTTGGTATCAGAGTAAAGGTTTAGTCAACCTTTGGAAACTAGGATTCGAAAATGTTAGTGAGATCCCTATAGATATTTCTAAGGTATGTCTAGGGATGTCCCTAAGGATAAGTATACGTATAGGATATAGTCCTAGAACTACGGTAACGATCTTAGAATTTAACCTAAGTTGTTAGATATTGATGGTGCTCCCCCTTTACTATGTTGTTTTCCCTAGCATGATTTTTGCCTCTCACACTATTCTTTTTGGGTTTTAGAAAATGGCTGGAAACAGGAAGATTCATGATAATGGAGGATATGACGGACAATGGAATGATATTCTTCATGATAAACCAAATGAAATGGGATTTGTAGTCCAAACATCGTTATTATGCCTAATCAGCAATATCATAATATGATCAATAATCTCAACTTTGGTAAGTTTCCCGACATAGATAATAAGAGAAAGATGGAGTTTCATGATGATCATAGAGGAAAGAAAGTTCAATTTCCCTCATGTAAATCATGTGGGAAGAGGAATCGGGGAGATTGTTTCAAGGGAACTGGAAGATGCTTTGGGTGTGGAAAAGAAGGACACAAAGCCAGTAAGTGCAAAGGAAAAGGTTCAGTTAACACCATGGATGAGGATAATGGTATTTCTACGAAATCAACAATGGTTAAATGTTTTAAATGTGGAATGTACGGGCATTATGAAAACCAATTCCCTAAGGGAAAGTCTCATGAAGAGAATCAGTATGGCCGTATGGGTAGTATTTATGTTGATGATGATGAAGAGACTACAAATGATATGTGAGATGAAAGAATTGTTGAAGCTCAGTCAATGGTGTAAGAAGGTAGTGGAATGATTACATGTTTATCAAGTGTAATGTTGTATAAGTAATCTCATGGTACTATGGAATAAAGAGACATCTAAGGATTGTTACACTGTTATCTTTCCTTGAGTTTTGAAAGTGTAAGATTAATGGTACCAGTATCCATGAAAGGTTATTAAGATATTTTTGGAATGTATATGATATGCGCATAATGAAGGGATAAGGAGAAAATTAAATGTTTGATAGTATTCATGAGCTCATGACTGATATAAGGAGAAGGTTATATCATGGTTTGAGTATATAGAATTTTTGGATTTTGGTATGTGGAAAGAGTTAACTTTTGACAGCATTCATGTTTTCACTAAGGATTAATGGGTATTCATTTTTCAAGAGAATACATGATTAAGGTATTCACATGATTGGAATGTGACCAACAAGATATATGGGGGATAAATGATGGTATTCACATACTTGGTTGATAACATTTCAAATAATCATTTTCTTTATACTATGAGATTGGACCGAAGTATTTTAGATAAGCCTAAAGATTAGAATGGATTATGTTGGACATAAGTTAGTATTATTTAAGGATAGAACTTTTTTTTGATATTATTGATGGGATGTTATAGTAATGTAGTTTTAGAAAAAGGACAACCTGCAGGATGGACGACAACCCATCGCGTCGGAAAAGGCTGTGGGAATCGAACCCACAACCGAAGTGCGATTGGCCTTTATCGCCTACCATTGGCCTACATGAAGTCTCTGTTTAGTAGAAACTAGTTTTATTATATTAAGAAGTATGATATTTGAAGTATAAGTCCATTTAAGAACCATATATGATTAATCTCACTATAGATGGACTTATGTATTTTTGATAACTTTTATAACCTTTTGTTTGAGACAGATGGAATGACCCATCATTCTATCACATGAGCTGCTAACACTTCACGAATTACAAATTCAACTTAATTTCTTTAAGAGATGAAGTGGAAATTGTCCAAAGAACGAACAACGGTGAGACTGTACCAAAATCACGAAAGTATTTCTTCTATTTCCAATTTCATCAACTTTAGGGAAATGATCTTGAAAACCAAAAATGTTGTCCTAGTGCCCTTATATCTGATGAATCAGATGGTACCTTAGATCATCACAAATCAATGGCTTTGTGATTGTTGGTTATTTCATAGCCATGTTCTCTACCACTCTCTATCAGAACTTGATGGTTAGATTTTTCTTCCATATACATATTTTCACCTATGTTCTCCTATGTGGAAACCCAGTGATGAGTTAATTTGGGTAACCGTTACATTTCATACTTTAGTTTTTAAAGCCAAGTTTTGGTATTACTTTTTACGATGTGAGTTTCTATTAAACAAACTTTTGAGTAGTAAACCATTTATAACCCCGACAAATTTCGAGGGAGAAATTCATTTTAAGGGGGGTAGAATGTAACACCCAGATATTTTATAAAAAATATTATTTTAATGTATTGTGTTGTATATTACACCAAGTTTATCTTGTTCTATATGCAACACCGTATTATCTTGCAGTATACGCAACACAATTCTTAGATTGTGTTATACACAATTTCAAGTTCATTTGATAGAAGTTATTCAACGCAACATTGAGTGTGTATATATATATATATATACTCAATGTAAAAATGAAAAATGGTTAGATTCTGTTAAAACGAAACAACAAAAGAGTCTTGCACTATACGCAACCCTGACTTGGCTTGCATTACACGCAATTGCGACCTTCCTCGATAGCGTGTGTTGTACACAATACTGAGTTTTACTAAAAAACGATATATTATTATAATATTATAATGAACTAGCCGTTATGAGTAGTATTAACTAAATTTTGAATTTTATAACATTATTATTCATCTTACACATTTTCTAGAGCATGGTATAAGAACAAAATAATTTTTTTAGGTAAAATAAGTATTTTTCAAAAAATGCAGTTTTGCCGCCTTTTGATGGCGCACCCACTTTAAATCTAGTTTTTGACGTGTTTATAAGTTAAATTTTACAAAATAAAATTATTATTTGGAATCAGGATATAAAATTTTACCTGGGATAAATTTTTCTTATTATTCTGATAACTTTCATATTTTAATGAATAGTAAAAACACGCTATATTTTAATTAAAAACAACTTTTTTCATCGTAATAACTTATGTGGTTATGTTATAATATTGAATGGTTTTAAAGTATAAATAGAATATATTTTTACCATTTAATATAATATATGTCATTAGGATTGATTTTACATTGAATTCGTAGGTTAAATTAATTCAATCTTTTGCAATGTTTTAAACAAAAACCCGTTTTCATTCGACAACGGGATTAATTTTAATTTAATTTCTGCAACTTCTGTGTATTGAATTTGAAAAAATGGATTCTATATTTGTAATCAGTGAGTCCAAATTATGTTAATAGGCTACTTTTTATTTTTTGGAATTATGAATAGTAACTACGGTAAATTTTATTTACCATAGTAAAAGGTAAATAGGGTAATTAAGGGTGAATATAATATTATAAAATTACCCTAACAAATTCCAAAATTCTATTGGATGACTAAATGTTTACCCATATAACATAAGGGTCGGATTAGATTCATTTTATGGACTTTTGACCATGAAAATAATTTAATTACTATTAAAACTAAAGAAAGTGACAACATGTCACTCTCTTAAATATTATAAGTATAATAATTTTAATTTAGTGATAAACATTATAAAACTTCTAACATGAATAGTTTCCAGAAATCTAATACAATTATCTACATCGTGATAATTTATTTATATTTTTTTGGGATTAAATAATTATCATTAATGGTGATACATTAATGATGCAGAAATTATTTATTAAGTGAAAAATCAGTAATATAGTTTTTATTGAAATAATAATCCCCATTAAAAGACCCAAAAACCTAACCAAAACTTATTTTTAGTGTATATATATACCATAATAATATAAGGACCTAATATATAAACGTTTGGAGTCTTATAAAAGTGATTATGACACTTATATTATTTTATTTTAAATGATGCCAAAGTTGTCACCTTCATAATTTAATAAATATAACAATTTAAATATTGTGATTTTAAGATGATAAATTCGAGTAAAAGTGTTATTGTGAAAGGTAATAGATTTATCTTCATCATAGGATTTTATGTTGAATTTTTACGCAACAAATAAGTATATTAAATAATTATACAAAAATGTTGTAGCAATTATTTTATTAAGAGATAAACCAAATTAATGGTTTTAAAAATATTAAAATAAATATTATATGAACTATTTAATGTTCTCCACTAATTTTCTAGATACATATGAAATTTTATGAATCTATTAAAGATTTTAGTTCGAACATATCTTCTGTATATATTTTATTTAAATTCATATAAATGAATAGTGTCAAAATTGACATTATTGTTATTTTATAGAAATAACATATTATAAAATTGTTTAAAAATCACAATTTTTTTTAAAAAATTATAAATTTAAATTTATATGGTCTAAAATTTTATAAAGTATCCAATTATGGACAATTCACAACAAATAAATAATTTTTTGTTATAATTTAAAATTTAGAATATTATTACCACAAATAAAATTAAATTGATTAAGTAAGGATAAATCAAGTTGATAATGTTTAAAATAATTTCATAACATGTCTAAATTTTATTGGTTGAGAGATTACAACCCTATCTCATCTTATATTCTAATATGAGTCATTTTTGGAGGTTTTTAAGTGGGGTTATATTTATTATAAATTAATATTTTTAAGATTTCCAAAGGTGCCCCTCTCCTCCCTTATAAAAGGGCACCTCCTCCCTCTCATCCTCACACCAATTTGAGCCTTCAAGCTCGGAAAATCCCTACCCATTTCCCTTATCAATTTCCCTAGAAACATCCTAGAGGTCCTGGTATTCTCCAAAGACCAATTTTAGTACCCTAAGAGGAGGATTCAAAGAGGCGTGTCAAAGAAGAGGTAATATCTGTTACCGATTCTTTCAACTTTCTTTCTTCTTCAACTTCTTCTTATTTAGTTGTTTCATTATGAAGTAATAAAATAAGTATCACTAATATAATGATATGTTATTATAAATATTAAACAACCATATTTCACCATCTATCCATCCTATGGAAAATGAAATCACCGCGCGTGCGTACATACGGAATACCGTCTCCACGTCGTGGTGTAATCTATTTTCCACCACCACCTTACTTGGATGGGTATAATGGTGAAAGTAATGAATATATATGATTATTGTAAAGTGATATTGATTCTTTAATATTATAAATACACTTTAATACAATTCAACAGTCATGGGAATGATATCATCGCGCGTGCGTACGTACGGAATACCGTCTCCACGACGCGATGAGATTCACTCTCCATTATAACCATTCAAGAATTATTATAATGTATATATATAATAAGTAATCATAAAATATATTACATAATAATTCTTCTGGATTTATGTATATATATATATATATTTATTTATTTCATCTACTTAATTCCATTCAATTCAATAAGGAAACGAAAACAACGTTCATGCGTACGTACGACCTACCATCTCCATGAACGGTGTATTTATTTCCATTTATCGATCTATTATAAATTTGTATATTATGAATATATATTATATATAAATCATGTTTTATATTTTGGAATTAAGTAATCATGATCTAAGTAATCATATAAATATTTACAAGTCAAAACACGAACGACAAATGAAACGATTTTACCCAAAACACTCTTTAACATGGAATTTACAAAAGAATGGGTAATATAAAGTCATAAGTGAACCATATATGATATAATAACAATGAATATGATTCTGTAATAAGTCAATGACATTATTTAAATCATTATACATAAGTTTTGGATACGTACGAAGCATATCGGACCTAAGGTAAGGGATAATTTTGCAAATCTCATTTTTATATGAGATTGCTTATTCCTAAGTATTTACTGGGGTTATTTCTATCAACCATATCCATGTTTTATAAAAGTGTTTTCATGTATTTTTAAAGTCCTTTTTACCCATTTTTGACTTTTACTACATGGTATTTATGGATTCTTACTATTACGAGGAACTTTTTGACTTTTTTGGAAAAAGTACGAGAAGAATGTTTTTTTAACTTATTCGGTGTAACGGATTTTTACAGTTTAATAACCTCTCATTTTCAAGAAGCTTCCTCTACAATATTGCATGATTATTTTCAAAAAAACACTTATCTTTTAAAATTGCATGGAATTTTGTGAAAAGAAAATTATTTTCAAGAAGAAAGGATATTTTCCTCAAGAATTCATTGCAAGTGTTTTATCAAAACCATTTTCCACCTAAGATGAAATTATTTTCATATGTGTATGTTTCGATTATAATGTCTATATGATTTAAAAGGATTAACTTTTCTTATTATGAAATGATATCCATTTATTTTATATGGATTATGTGATGATGGGATGATATTTATGAAACCATTTTATTCTTTGGGTTATTATGAATTATGTATGTTTATTTTGTGGCACAAGTAAGAATGATTTCATTATGAGATGGGTGGGACCTATATATCCCTCCAATGCATTGGGTAAAGATTTATATCTCATGATATAGATATGGCTGGAACAACAAGTTAAACCGGTTCAGTAATATAGGACTGGAACAAGGAATGAACTTGATTCAGAAAGGGACTTTGTCCACTAAGATGGTCTTGGCAGCAATGCCTAGGCTACTATGGAAATCATATCATATGCTTAATGGTTTCCACAATTACATGTTTTATTCCCATGCCATTTTATCATTCTTAATATTTCTTTATGATCTTTGCCTTACGTACTTCCATGTTTTATGTCATTGCTCAAGCTTTTGATGTTTAAACATTATGTTCATGTTTTTAAGATTCAAATGTATATGGTATGTTTTATTTTATCCATGCTTACCCTTACTGAGCATTTGAGCTCACCATTTTTATGTTTTCTTTTCCCTAGGATATAAAGAAAGGTTTTAGGTATGAAAAAAAGGGGAAGATCTTTATTGGAGATGTTGAATATCTTTCACCATGATTAGAAGATTAAGTTCCAAGTTTCCAAAGACACTAAACTATTACGATCATTGTGTGTCTGTTTTTGTTCTGTATTAAGTATTCCACTAAAGTAATGTAATGTCCATGTACGTCAAGATTCGGGTCTCTACAATGTAAAATTCATATTCTCTCATATTTTTCTAACCTAAATGGATACAGGGTATTATAAGAATACCATTAGGTTAACAACCCATTAAACTGATTCTACATAATCCTTTTTAATTTTATTATTTATTAGAGTGAACCAAGGGATAACCACATATTTAAAATAATAATAATCCTAAAAACCATCTCATATTCTAAGAACTAAAAAACAGAGTATATCTTTTCAATCACATCAATAAATTTCTTAAAAAATAGTGGAATAGAGAAGAGAATAAATGTGGGTAGAAATTTTCTTATGAAATATTTTATTACATGTTACTCATTAAATATTTTATTTTGGTTTACCAACATGGTTATGGTTTTTTCTCATATCATGGGAGATATGAGTTAGAATAAATACATTATTCTATACTCTTTCCCTAATCCAATTGTTTTTATCATTAGGAAAATAAATGATTATCCAATCACACCCAATATATACTTATTTTATCCTTCTTCCAACCATTTATTAAATAAATAAATTTTATTGATAATAATACATAATCTAAAATAGTAAACTATTACCATTAAAGGGATTAATCATAAATTACGTATGTAACCTATATCAAAAAATTATTTTACATAATATATATAATTCATTTCCTATATCCTATTAAGTTTTCCAACCATACCATAAGGGTTCTCTCAAGTAAATTATAATTTTTCCTAAGGGAAATGTGATTAACTAAACCATATCCCCAGGGAGTGACTAGACATTTGTGTATACTTAATCCCACTCATCATGCATTATTTAAATATAATTTTGATACTCAACTAGCTATTTTCAAGGTGATTTTCCTTAGGCTCATCCAATCAATAATGGAATCAACTTTATAGTATGAAGACATGTCTGTAATTTCTAGGAAAAACATTTAATTAATATTTTACAAAAATTAAAGGATTTTATCATATTCTTAGACATACACCCATGGTTTTAAATATATTTCTCTAATAATAATCCCTAGAAATTACTAAACCAATTATCAAAAATAAATAACCCCCTTTTGACACAAATTGAGGCACACCAAACCTGTACTCCCAGGCCTGGTTTGAAAAATACATTACACAAATGATTCTATACCAAATGATATGATTCAAAACATACATCACATTTTTTATATAGTTTACATTAGTTATAAATTATACCACACTATAATCACAAAATCTTGAGAATTGATGACTTCTCATGTCTATGAACTGGCTCCATAAGTAACTTATGTTACAACACTTGTTAAAATTTATCTATAATCTAGCTACAATAGAATCCATTAAAAACATCTTATTTGATACAAAAATATTCATAACCTTGTGAATGGAATCAATATAGGGAATCCTAAAATACATATTAAGGGAAAACATATCAATATTTCATTAATGGATATACTATTGTATTTTAGGAAACATTAAAAAGGAAGAAATATATATTTAAAAAGAAAATATAACAATAAAATTTATCTACAAGTATTGAGAGAATTCCAATATATCTAAAATGTACAAACATCTATAGTGAGATAATTAACATCATCTAGGGAGAATAATCATAGGAATATAGAATATAAATGTAATTTTCCCTTAAAACATAGAATATCAAATACATTTGGAACTAATATATACACATGGATTCTTCACATTGTGATTATATATAATATTTACCACCCTATATTTTTAGGGAATATCCAAGAATTCTAACCCATTTGTCTATGATCAAATCAAATAATGCCCAAACATTTTTGTGTGAGCATATCTATAAAGGTTCGCCCTTAAATTTGCGAGAACACCCAAGAAGGGACACCCTTTATATAGAAAACATATCTAAGATGGTATGATATACATTATATGATGTTATATATGTCACAACCCATCCCCCGGGGCCCGTGCCCTGACTACCCCAAGCCCGCCTTCCATAGGCCGGGGCTCGCGACTAGCACCAAAGGCATAATTCCCTAAAACTTGGAAGACATTTCCTTTATAACCTGTAAACACACACAACAAGATACAAACACGAGTAAACTGTATAACCAAAAGAGTTATAAAAGTAAAAGGGTCCGGAATACAAGCCCAATAGAAAAGGTACAAGTACAACTGAAAACAATAAAACTGAGGAAAAAGAAAGAAAAGAAGCTACTGGGTCGTCCTACAGGATTCCTACCTGAAGGGTAGGTATAGATAGCCTCCTCAGCACTCCGCATTATTCCATATCCTCCACATATCGACACACCATATGGTCCACATCCAGGCACCATCCAGTCCTAGTACTCCCATCCCCAGTCAGCGTTGTCCGTCATCGACAACCAACACAATAACGTGAAAACATGGCCCATGTAGGGGTGAGTATAACGATACTCAGTAGGGACCCCGAGATCCTCAAGTTATCAAAAAATCCATCAAGGATAAACCAAAAAGTATGAAATAAACAGATAACATTACTTAGGTATATGCCCATACATATACCTAAGATATCAACTGATCCATCTCAATCATGAGGAAAACATAGAAAAACTGACTCAGCTCAACCAGGATTTTATTCTAGGGGTAGTATCAAGTAACATCCCCAGTCACATTGTTGAAACCTCGGCTGCTAGAGAACTACTCCTCTATCAAGTACATTGGGCCTTCCATGACACCAAGCTCGCTTCCCACTAACCTTGGACTACTGAGGTACTCCTGCTGTCGAGTACCGTGGATCTACCATGTCACTAAGCATGCTCCCCACCGTGGGTCTGCCGCATCACCAAGCGTGCTCCCCCTCATAGCTTGCTGAGGTGCTCTTCATGTTGAGTACCGTGGGTCTTCCGTGACACCAAGGATCTCCCCACTGTGGGTCTTCCGTGACACCAAGGTGCTCCCCACTCAGCTAGTAGAGTCAATCTGAGTCAAAATGGTCAGCAATTGTCAGGTCTCAGCCAAATACTAGGTCTCCGGACTATGCTTGCTCATCTCCGGGAGGATCCTCTCCATAAGCTACTAGTTGAAACTCCAACTTTCACGAAGTACCACGAAGAATTATCACAAAGGTCTGCCAAATCATAGGGGTATCAATGTAACAGACGACACGTCAATCAGACGCCCAGTCTGTGAGTTATTGGCCTTTTAGTCCCGGGGGCCTAGTTGGATTCGTGCATGATCCAACCTGATCGTATCTCAACTATACCCCAAACTCTAGTGGGGTATACTCAAAGGTACCTTCACACTCTATGATTTATATTGCCGCTGATGGTTTGTCAAACGGATGTCCGGTGCCAAAGATATGGCCGAAGGAGCGTAAATGGGTCATAGTGGGCCCAAGTTTAGTCCGACCCATTCGGACTAACCCATCCCGAACCGTCATGACCCATTGGGTCTAGCCTAACCCGTTGGGCGGGCCAGCCCGTTGGGTTCGGCCCGGCCCACTAGGCCCAGCCCAGCAGGCCACGAGGGGCCGCAGAGAGCCGTAAGGGCGCAGGCTGGCTGCGAGGTCGCGGACTGGCTGTGGGTTGGTGCGAGGGAAGTTCGGCCCAGAGGGCTCCATGAGGGAGGCTAGGTCTGGAGGGCACTGCGAGGGCAGCTCGTCATGGGGTGTGGGGCCGGTTCGGCTCGGAGGGCTGCGAGGCTGTGGCTTGGGGAGGCTCGAACCAGGGGATTGGGTGGCGCGACCGGGGCCAGTTTGGCCAGCGGGTGGCACGAATAGGGCCGGTTCGGCTGGAGTGGCCGGGGAGGCTCGGACGACAGATGGTGCGGAAGGGCGGCTTGGCTGGGAGGCCGAGGTGGCCGAGGAACGGTGCAGCCGGGGCACGACATGGCTCGAGGATGATTAGGCCGATGCCGGCACATGGCTAGTTTGGTCAGGAGGCTGGAGCGCCGCGGGGGTGAAGCGGGTCATGGAGGCTACGGGTGGCGGCACTGTTACCTTCATCGCCTTCATCTCCTTCGCCGCCTTCCTCTGTTTCGAAGAACACCGCAAAACAACACAAGGGTTACGGAGAGGACGAGCCTTGTTAGTTTGGTCCACACTCTCCGCATTAGAGTGGTTTCTAGAGGTTTTAAAGAATGAAGCACATCAAACCCTCCCGCAACGATTCTTCCCAACCCGCAAAAGAAAAGAAGGGGTGTATTTGTGAAGTGATAATCAAACAACATTAAACACCTACTTGTTCGTTATTGGTTGATGTTGGTGCGAAAAGGCTGACGTCGATTCGTTGTAGACGAACACATCCTACATCGGAAGAAGTTATGGTGAAGAAAATAAAATTTTAGTTTGTTATTCATAGTCGAAGGCATTTCTCTTCGGCATTCTTTGTTGGTGGAGTGTTCTTTATTGGGAGATTTCTCCCATGTTCCTCCTCTCCCCAAATTCAACCCAAAAAGAAATCGCAACCCAAGATTATAGATTATAATATCTATTAAGTCATTGGAATAATATTAAAAAAGGTTTAATTGATTAAGGGATATTTGGAACAATTAAATTATGGAGGTGTTGAAGAGGATCCCCCCCATTTATTAGGGAGTTGAGGGTTTCTCCCAATTAAAGGGGGGTTTCAACGGGGTTTAATCCCAGGTGGTCCCCACCACCATAACCTCTCATGGGAGGTTATAGTCTGGTGGTCCCCACTTACAACTTCCACATGGAGGTTTAGATCTGGTGGACCCCACCTCCCAATACCCACATGGGTGTTGTAAATAAAAATAAAAATTTCACACATTTTTATTTTTATTTTATTCATATAGGAAAAACCCAAAAACTATCTTTCACTCTCAACCCACAATCGTTGAGGTGAAAGTATCCTTAAGAGAATACCGGTGTTGCGAGTTCAACGGTTCCCTCAGATTTTAATTCCAAGCACCAGTTTAAAAGTTAGAAAAACCTGCTTGCACGTTTACTGAACGTACCAGTACAAAAGATCAGAAATTCATTCTGGGCACTCTGGTCCTTAGAATCACATGCCTTAAATTTTCACGGACTTGTAAAAATCCCATATATTTTTTAAAAAATTTACATGGAAATTCTGGGACTTTATATTCTCCCCACCTCAGGCTCTACATCCCCATAAGACACAAATCAAAATAGGTAAACAAGTGGGGGGTACTGAGCACGCATCTGAGCCCCCCGCTCCCATGTTCTCTCTTGAAGGTTTCCGTACTGCCAGGGAATGCACACAAAAGGTATCGACCATCCACAAAGGACCCTCTCCTGGATGATCTGCACCTTCTCTGTGGTAGCCCGTACCATCTCTGGTCCCACTAGTGATGACTCCCCTAGGTCAGTCTAGCAAAAGGGTGACCTGTAAGGTCGCCCATATAACACCTCAAAAGGTGCCATCCCAATGGTGAAGTGATAGCTATTTTTGTACGCAAACTCTACCAAAGGCAGGTGATCCTCCCAGCTGTGACCGAAGTTGAGAACACAAGCACACAACATGTCCTCGAGGGTTTGAATGGTCTGCTCAGTCTGGCCATCCGTCTGAGGATGGAAGGCGGTTCTCAAATGAAGCTATGCCCCGAAATCCTCCTACAACCCCTTCCATAGCCGAGAAGTAAAACATGCATCAAGATCGGAGGCAATCATCATGGGTACTCCATGTAGCAGCAAAATTTCTTGCAAATAGAGACGTCCCAAGATCTCTACTGAACCCTTCTCTCTGATCGGTATAAAGTGGGACGACTTGGTGATTCGATCAATGATCACCCAAATAGAGTCAGGTCCCCTGGATGTACCTGAAATTCATATCACGAAGTCCATGGATATCCCATCCCACTTCCACTCTAGGACCTCTAAAGGCTGAATCAAGCCTGCTGGTACCTGATGCTTCGCCTTCACTTGCTGACAAGTGAGGCATCAAGAGACAAAATCTGCAACTGCTTTCTTCATTCCCAACCACTAGTGATGTATTTGGAGATCCTGGTACATATTCTCTACTTCTGGATGAACCGCTAGAAGGGATGTGTGGAACTAACTCAACACTTCCTCCTGAAGTGACACTGGTACCATGGTATGTCCTCTGAAGACGATGACATGCTCCCCACCTTCAGAAAATCCATCAGGTTCCTGTCCTGTGGATATCTAAGAACATCGTGACTCGTAGTCAGCGTACCCACGTTGTGTCTCCCTTACTCGCTGAAGAAGTGGGGGAGTGACTATAAGAGACCGAAGAAAAGCTGCTCCATCTCTATCCACGAAGGATATCTACAAAGATTACAGCTACTCTTTCGCCTCACCTAGCAACTGTATATCAGATCTCTTGCTGAGTGAAACTACAACAATGTTTCCCTTCCCAGGAGTGTAGACTCTTTCAATCCAACATCACTGTGTCGGGTTTAGGTCCTTATGGGAGAAGATATACCTGAGAATCTTGTGATCAGAGTACATGGTAAAATGCTCGCCCATCAGATAGTGTCGCCATGTCTTTAAGGAGAATACCACTATTTCTAACTTTAGGTCATGGGTTGCGTAGTTCTTCTTTTACTGTCTCAACTATCGGGATCCATATGCTATCACTGCTCACTCCTGCATCAGGACACATCCAAGTCCAGTCCCTGATGCGTCGTAGTAGACTACATACCCTATGCCCTCCTCTATAAGCCTCAAGATGGGGACACCAGTCAGCCTCTGACTCATCTCCTGAAAGCTTTGCTGGCATCTCTACGACAACACAAAGGGTTTACCCTTCTTCGTTAAGTCTGATAATGGTGCTGCAACTCTAGAGAAATCTGGCACAAATATCCAGTAGTATCCAGCCAAACCCAGAAAACTCCGTACTTCCATCACACTCCTGGGTGGATCCCAAGCAAGTACCACCTCAATCTTTGTTGGATCCACTGAAACTCCAGCCTCCAATATGACAAGTCTTATAAAGTGAACCTCTCGAATCTAGAACTGGCACTTTGAGAGCTTACCATAAAGTTGGTGATCTCAGAGTGTGTCCAGTACTACCCGAAAATGATTGTCATGATCCTCCTTAGTAGCTGAGTAGATCAGAATGTCGTCTATGAATACCACTACAAAGCAATCAAGGTACGGCTGAAAGACCCTATTCATGAGTCCCATAACACTGCTGGAGCATTGGTTATGCTGAAAGGCATAACCAATAACTCGTAGTGGCCGTATCGACATATGAAATTTGTCTTCTGCACATCCTCATCTTGAACTCTGAGCTGGTGATATACTGATTTGAGGTCTATATTCGAGAACCACTGTGCTCCCTTCAACTGATCAAATAGGTCATCAATCCTCAGGAGTGGGTACTTGTTCTTCAGGGTCACCTGGTTCAAGTGCCGATAGTCGACACAAATCCTCAAGCTCCCATCCACCTTCTTGGAGAACAGAATCAGGGTTTCTCAGAGAGAAATACTAGTCCGAATTAATCTCTTACCCTAAAAGTCCTCCAACTGTACCTGCATCTCACAAAGATCCGCCAGAGCCATCTGATATGCTGGTGTAGATATCGGTGCCGTCCCGAGGTACAAGTCAATGTAAAATTCCACATCTCTATGAGGAGGTAGACCTAGGACATTATCAAGGAAAACATTCATGTATTGGTCCACCACTATAGGATAGCTCAGACTCTCCACAATAACTTCTATGAGGGTAAGGCTAGCCAACTGATGAGTAATCGGCTGCACCCTCCTCTGGATAAGTCCATCCTGCGCCGCAAAGGCTCCCTTCTTGCTGGTAAAGGTAAACCTAGTCCCATCAGTGTGGACACATCACACTTTGCACCTAATATAGTCAATCTGAGCATGGACTGTAGATAACCAGTCCATACCCAAGATGTCGTCGTAAGGGCTCGACGCTGCTACTAGGAGATCTCAGCCAAAGCTCTCACCTCCTATAGTAAGCTCACACTGCTAGCACCAGTGTGTAATCATCGAATCTGCTCCCGTAGGAGTCTCTAGCCGTAAGGATCCATCCAAAGGCTTCGTCAAAATATCTAAGCTCCTAATGAGGGTAGTGGAAATAAAAGAATGACTGTAACCTGTGTCTATAAGCACTATATCTAATGTGGAGTAGACACAAATCATACCTCATATCATCTTCAGAGCACCATGATCGTAGGCCTCAGCTGCATGGAGATGAGATCTCCCCTATCCACCTACTCCTTGTGGTCAGGGTGGACCTCCTGGTGGTGGTGGCAGTAATATCTCAAATCATCTCCCACTGCCAGCTACACGACCAACTCCTCTACCACATCCGCCTACTCCTTGTGGACAAACTCGATCGAATATCTGTCTCTGCCTGGGTGGTCCTTCGAACATATGATGATCATTTGAACGGAAGTTTAGACAGTCACAAGACATTTGAACCTTCCTGTTGCATGTGAAACACTGCCCACTCATGGAATGTCTATCGCCGCTTCGGGTTCCCCGCACAATCAATCCTGATTCTTGCGGTCATCCATCAGTAGGTCTAGTCCTCTTGGACCTCTGTGACATCTATCTGCTGCCAGCTGCAGAAGACTCCTCTACATGATGACTAGTAGTGGTTCTTGCTGCTGGTGTCTACTCAACAAGGATTCTTATAGCATCCTGCCTTTTTATCACATAAAATTTCATTACATTATACAAAAATGAGAATCTTTAAGGTTTAGTGTCTTGGAAACCAGGAACTTAATACATGAAACAAAAAAAAAACATTCTTCTTAAACACTTGAAAGGATTCTCAATATGTTTATCCTAGGTTCATTAATACATCTCATAACCTGGGGACATACATCAAAATAAAGGGTGAGCAGAAGGCCCAGTAAGGGAAACAAGAGGAACATTTTACATGTGAACTTGAGATACTTCAACAATGTCATGAAAAAGAACTTTAAGGAATGAGAAATAAATCATGTGGCATATCATAATAAAAATAAATTTTTTCATAACTTTAAGATGTGGCTACATCATTTAACATATAAAATCATGAACATATCACCAAGGTCCATCCCCAAGGTGTCATTTGAAAATTACCAAGGTTATTCACCAAGATATCGTGAAAATTGTAATCTCTAGTGGTTACATCATTACCCAATGCATTGGAGCGCTATCAGGGCGCAACCTTAAATTTTACTTTATTACCATGTGAGCCACATATATCATCATCAAAAATTTCATAAATAACCCATATAGCATAAAATAAATGGGTTTCATTTCATAATCATAACGTTTTAAGAAAAATTGTTTTAAAGACATGATCTTTACATCACTTTAAACCCACAGAAGGGGAGAGCGGGTCTCATGTATGTAAATCCTCGAATTTAAAATAGAACATTGTGATATATATGTGAATAAACCTATAGAAATAAGAGCTTTGAGTATTCACTTTATAACATAAAATAATTTTGAGAAAAGAGAGAGGCATTTTGAGACGAAAATTCTTCAGCATAACGACTATGTTTCGGGTTTTTAGAAAACATTAAAAAGAGAGGGGAAATGGGTAAATCATTCATAAATGACCCATAAAACAGTAGAGGGATAGAATAAGAAGGATATATGAACATGGTAATGAAATTTTAAGGACATACCATTTGAAATGAAAAACATGGAAGGAAGACAAAAATTAGACTTCTCTTATGAAAGTTCGGCAACCTAACGACGTTACTTAAACTTCAACAAAAATGATTTGAAAAGATATAATAGGGTCTCTAATCATATGAACATAAAATATCAGTATGATAGATTTAGATATCATACCCCAACATAATAAAAAGGAACTTGAAAGACTTGACATGAAAGTAGAACTTTGAAAAATGAGAAAGGTGAAAGAATCCCTTAAAAATTCGGCAGCCTAACAGCGCCACTTAAAACTTAAAAATAATGAATTAAAGAGATAAAATGGGTTCTATCATAATATGATCATAAAAGATCAGTATTATAGATATATATATCATACCCCAACATAATAAAAAGGAACTTGAAAGTCTTGACATGAATGTAGAACTTGAAAATGAGAAGGGTGAAAGAATCTGTTACAAAACTTTCGGTAGCCTAACGGCGCCACTTAAAATTTCATAAAATGAAATGATGAGAGTAAGAGGGGGTATATAATCATATGAACATAAAAAGGACAGTATAATGAATATAAAAGAACATCCACCAACATAAGAACATGGAGCATAAAAGAAATTACATAAAGGAGATCACTTGAAAAGAAAGAGAGGGGTCAGATTGTAACACCCCGAGATTTTATGAAAAATATTCTTTTAATTTCATTAATGTCTTGTGTTTTATTATACACCAAGATTACCTTGCGCTATACGCAACACCGTTAGCTTGCAGTATATGCAACACTATTCTTGGATCGTGTTACACACAATTTTGATAATAGTTATTCTACGCAACATTGAGTATATATATATATATATATATTCAATGTATAAATGAAATATGGTTGGATTATGATATATGAAACAACGAAGGATTCTTGCATAGCACGTAACCCTGACTTGGCTTACATTACACGCAATCGCGACCTTCCTCGATAGCGTGCGTTGTACGCAATACCGGGTTTTACTAAACAACGATATATTATTATAATATTATTATGAACTAGCTGTTATGAATAGTATTAACTAAATTTTGAATCTTATAACATTATTATTCATCTTACACATTTTCTAAAACATGGTATAAGAACAAAATAATTTTTTCGGGTAAAATAAGTAATTTTCAAAAAATGAAGTTTTGCCACCTTTTGATGGAGCACCCACTTTAAATCTAGTTTTTGACATGTTTATAAGTTCAATTTGACAAAATAAAATTCTTCTTTGGAATCATGAAATAAAAATTTACTTTGGATAAAATTTTTATATTATTCTGGTAACTTTCATATTTTGATGAATAGTAAAAACACGCTATATTTTAATTAAAAACAACTTTTTTCATCGCAATAATTTATATGGTTAAATTATAATATTTAATGGTTTTAAAGTATAAATAGAATATATTTTTACCATTTAATATAATGTATGTCATTATCATTGATTCTACCTTGAATTCGTAGGATAAATCAATTCAATCTTTTACAATGTTTTAAAGAAAAACCCATTTTCTTTCGACAACGGGATTAATTTTAATTTAATTTCTGCAACTTTTGTGTATTGAATTTGGAAAAATGGATTTCATATTTGGAATCAGTGGATCCAAATTATGTTAATAAACTACTTTTTATTTTTGGGAATTATGAATAGTAACTATGGTAAATTTTATTTACCATAGTTAAAGGTAAATCATGTAATTAAGTGTAAATATAATATTATAAAATTACCCTAAAACATGTAAAAATCCTATTTGATAACTAAAAGTCGACCCATATCACCTAATGGTTGGATTATATTCATTTAATGGACTTTTGTCCATGAAAATAATTTAATTATTATTAAAACCAAAGAATGTGACAACATGTCACTTTCTTAAATCTTATAAGTATAATAATTTTAATTTAGTGATACACTTCATGAAACTTCGAACATGAATAGTTTCCAGAACTCTAATACAATTATCTACGTCATAGGAATTTATTTAGAAATTTTAGGGATTAAATAATTATCATTTATTATGACACAAAGATGATGCAGTAATTGTCTTATTAATGAAATATTGACATAATTGATGTTATAAATACACAAATAAATGTAATTTAAGACTTTTTATGAATTACACTAATTTTATAGGTTAATATTACATGTTAGTATTGATGTAATTAACTTTTTTCGAACTAATCATTCTGTTATGATTTTCACAAAAATCAATTACTAAATAGTGTCAAAATTAACATAAAATAGTTTTTTTAAAAAATATTATATTATTAATTGTTATTTTATTCCTAAAAATCTAAGGTTCGGCCAAATGACTTATATAAGGTTATATATATTAATAATAAACAACTTGGGGTTCGTTTGGCTCGATATAGTAAGTTTATTAACCTTATAGTGTAAGAAAACAAGAAGACATGGTGAAAGTTAAATTATCTAACTTAAAGTTAAATCTAAATGATAAGGTTAAAATTGATACCAAAACTTGTCTAAATTCTATTGGATGAGAGGATTTATACCCCTACCCACCTTATCTTTGAGATATATCAATTTGGAGCTATTAAAAACCGAATTTTACTTTATAATAAAATAATATTTTTGGTTATTCCGAAGGTGCCCCTCTCCTCCCTTATAAAAGGACACCTCCTCCCCCTCTTCTTCACACCACTATGAGCCTTCAAGCTTGGAAAACCCCTGACAATTTATCTTCTAAACTTCCCTAGAAACATCCTAGAGTTTCTGTTATTCTTCAAAGACCTATTTTAGTTCCCTAAAAAGAGCTCTCAAAGAAGTACTTCAAAGAAGAGGTAATGTCCGTTACCGATTCTTTCATCTTTATTTCTTCTTACACTTCTTCTTATTAGGTTGTTTAATTATGAAGTAATAACATAAGTATCACTTATATACTGATATATTATTATAATTATTAAACAACCTTATTTCACCATCTATCCATCATACGAAAAATGAAATCACCGCGCGTGCGTACGTACGGAATACCGTCTCCACGCCGTGGTGTAATCTATTTTCCACCACCACCTTACTTGGATGGGTATAATGGTGTACATAATAACTATATATGATTATTGTAAAGTGATATTGATTCTGAAATAGTATACATACACTCCAATACAATTCCACTATCATGAGAACGATATCATCGCTCGTGCATACGTATGGACTACCGTCACCACAACGCGATGAGATTCATTCTTCACGTTAACCATTCATGAATGATTATAAAGTATATATAATAAGTAATAATGAAATATATGACATAATAATTATTCTGGATTTATGTGTATATATATGTATTTCATTTACTTAATTCCATTCAACTCAATAAGGAAAAGAAAACAGCGTTCATGCATACGTACAGTCTACCATCTCCATGAACGGTGTATTTATTTCCATTTACTGGTCTATTATATATATATATATATATATTATGAATATATATTATGTTTTATATTCTGTAATTAAGTAATAATATGATTAATTACAAGTTAAAACACGAACGAAAAATGAAATGATTTTACCCAAAACGCTCTTTAACATGGAATTTACAAAAGAACGGGTAATATAAAGCCATAAGTGAACCATATATGATATCATAACAATGAGTATGATTCTGGAATAAGTCAATGACATTATTTAAATCATTATACAGGAGGTTCAGACACATACAAAGCAAATCGGACCTAAGGTAAGGGAAATATCACAATCTCATTTTTATCCGAGATTGTTTATACTTTGGTATTTACTGGGGTGTATTTTATCATCCACATCCATGTTTCTCCAATATGTAATATTTATATCCTTATTCAATAGTTTATATCCAATTTTACCCTTCTTTGAGTTTTTAGTAAAAGATATGAAAGGAATCTTTTGTCATTTTTCGTACGAGGTACTTTTTGACTTTTCCGACAAAAGTACGAGAAGAATGTTTTTTTAACTTATACGGCATGAATGGATTTTTAAAAAATTATTTCCAAGAATCTTCCTTTACAAGTTTCCAATTTTATTTTTAATCAACTTCTTTTAGTTATAATTTTATTACATGTTAAGAAATGAAATGTGTTTTTGAAGTAGAAAAGATATTTTCCTCAAGAATGGAGTTCAAGTGTTTTATCAAAATTATTTTGCATCTAAGATAATATAAGGTTATGTTTCTATCCCTATTATTACATGGATTTGATTATGTTGTGATGGAAATATTTTTATGAATTCCTTAATCTTATATGAATTGTTTTATGATGTCATGTTGTTTAGGAATCCCATTTTTATTACATGGGTTATGCTATGATGTATGGTTTATGATTTTGTGGCACACATAAGAATGGTATCATTATGAGATGGGTGGGACCTATATCTCCCTCCAATGCATTGGGTAAAGATTTTATATCTCATGAGATAGACATGGATGGTAAGGTAGGTTATACCGATTCAGTGAAACAGGACTGAAACGAGGGTGACTCAGTTCAGAAATGGAATTTGTCCACTAAGATAGTCTTGGAAGTGAGTCTTGACTAATAAGATATGATTCTCTATGATTATGTGTGTATGACACAAAGTTTCATGTTTTAAGTTATTATTATTGGGATTTCATTTCACTACTATGATTTATCCCATGTTATGAAATTATGCTCTCTTTTGCAGGTTAAGATTTCAAAATGTTATGTTCTTATGAATATGATGTGATTGATATTTCTTTTGTTTACCCTTACTGAGCATTTGAGCTCACCATTTTATGTTTTCTTTTCCCCAGGATATAAAGAAAGGTTTTAGGTAAAAAAAGGAAGATCTTTATGGGAGATGTTGAAGATCTTTCACCACGATTAGAAGATTATATTCCGAGTTTCCAAAGACACTAAACTATTACGATCCTTGTGTGTGTGTTTTTGTTATGTAATAAGTATTCCGCAAAAGTAATGTAATGTCCATGTACGTCAAGCTTCGGGTCTCTACAGTTGGTATCAGAGGAAAGGTTTAGTCAACCTTTGGAAACTAGGATGTGAAAACGTTAGTGAGATCCCAAGAGATATTTCTAAGGTATTTCTAGGGATGTATCTAAGGTTAAGTATACGTATAGGTTATAGTACTAGAATTATGCTAACGATCATAGAATTAAACCTAATATGTTAGATATTGAAGATACTCACCCTTTATTATGTTGTTTTTCCTATCATGATTTTTTCCTCTCACACTATTCTTTTTGGGTTTTAGACGATGGCTGGAACCCGAAGGAACCGTGTTGATCAATGCAATGGACAATGCAATGATTGTCCTCCTGAACAAACAAATGTTATGGGAGATGGAGTGAAAAATATTATTTCTATACTTACACAAGCTAGGAATCATTATGGACTTCCAAATGAGCAGAGAAGGGAACAATATTCTATTGAGTCCTTTATGAGGCAACGTCCACCTTCTTTTAGTGGGTCTTCTGATCCACTTGTTGCTAAACAATGGATCAGTACCACTGAAAAGATATTTTCAGTTCTTCAATGTTCTGAAAATGATAAAGTCATCTTAGCAGTATATCGTTTGGAAGGTGAAGCTGATCAATGGTGGAATCTTATCAAGAATACGAGGCAAAGAGATGAAATTGAGTCCATGGAATGAGATGAGTTTAAGAACTAATTTTTCAATAAGTACTTCCCTCGTATTCTTTGAACAAAGATGGAGAAGGAGTTTCTTGAACTAAAGAAAAAGGATGATGAATCTGTTGGTATATACGAAGCGAATTTTACAAGGCTTGCAAGGTATGCATCTGGATTTATCATCCAACCTGAAAGTAAAGTTGATCGATTCTTCAGTGGATTAAAACCAAATTTTCGAAGGGCATTAACTATAAGAGACTTCAGTAGCTATGAAGAAATTGTGCGTTGTTCTATCAAGGTAGAAATGGAAGTTGGTGTTACTTATCCATCTCATAGTTTTGACAAGAAACGAAAGATGGAGTTCAAGGAGAAATCTCAGAATAATGGTGAAAAGAAGATGAATGTTTCCTTATGCTCAAAGTGTGGAAAGAAGCATGGTGGAGATTGTCTTAAAGGGACAAGTAAATGTTTCAAATGTGGAAAGGAAGGTCATCGGGAATTTGAATGCCGCAATGATGGGAAGAAGATGTCTAATGATGCAAACAAAGGAAGGGATACACAGAATGAACCTACTACACTTCAATTATTCAAGTGCAAGGAAATGGGGAATTATGCTAATAAATGCCCTAATCTAAGGGTTAGTGATGATCGACATGAGAAACCACTTAAGGAAAAGGACAAAGGGAAGTCACATGCAATCACAATTGGAGATGTTGAATATGAAAATGATGTGGTGGAATGATTAAGTGTTTATGTAATGGGATTCCAAAATAATGTTGTATATAGTATCGTGGAATATTGGAATATTTATGTTTTGGTCTATTGTGGTTTTCAATAATTTTATGGAATCAGTAACCATGAAAAGTGATTGAAATATTTTTGGAAAGAAGATGATATGCACATAATGAAGGGATAAAGAGAATATAATATGTTTGATAGTATTCATGAGCTCATGATTGATATAAGGACTAAGTGATATCATGGTTTGAGTATATATAATTTTGAGGATTTTGGTATGTGAAAAGTGTTAACTTTTAACTACATTCATGTTTTCACTAAGGTTCAATGGGTATTCAAGAGAATACATGATTAAGGCCTTTGAATGTTTGGAATGTGACCAACAAGACATATCTTATGATATATGGGGATCAACGATGGTATTAAATCTCTAGTAATCGTTTTCACTATATTATGAGAATGGACTTCAGTATTATGGATAATCTTAAAGATTGGAATGGATTATGTTGGACATAAGTTAGTATTGTTTAAGGATAGAAGTTTTTTTCGATATTATTGATGAGATGTTATAGTAATATAGTTTTAGAAAAAGGACAACCTGCAGGACGGGCGACAACCCATCGCGTCGGACAAGGTCGTAGAAATCGAACCCACAACCGAAGTGCGACTGGCCTTTATCGCCTACCACTGGCCTACAGGAAGTCCCTGGTTAGTAGAAACTAGTTTTATTTTATTAAGCGGTATGATATATGAAGTATAAGTTCATTTTAGGAACCATATATGATTAATCTCACTATAGATGGACTTATGTATTTTTTGAAAACTTTTCTAACCTTTTGTTTGAGACAGATGGAATGACCCATCATTCTATCACATGATCTGCTAACACATCATGAATGACAAATTCAACTTCATTTCTTTAAGATATGAAGTGGAAATTGTCCAAAGAACGACAAACGATGAGACTATACCAAAATCACGAAAGTATTTCTTCTAATTCCAATTTCATCAACTTTAGGGAAATGATCTTGAAAACCAAAAATGTTGTCCTAGTGCTCTTATATCTGATGAATCAGATGGTACCTTAGATCATCACAAATTTATGGCTTTGTGATTGCTGGCTTTTCCATAGCCATGTTCTCTACCACTCTCCATCAGAACATGATGGTTAGATTTCTCTTCTATATCTATATTTTCACATATGTGGAAACCCAGTGATTAGTTTATTTGGGTAACCGTTATGTTTCATACTTTTGTTTTTAAAATTGGTTTTGGTATTCCTTTTTATGATGTGGGTTTCTATTAAAAAAACATTCGAATAGTAAACCATTTATAACCCCGACGAATTTCGAGGGCGAAATTCATTTTTAGGGGGGTAAAATGTAACACCCCGAGATTTTATGAAAAATATTCTTTTAATTTCATTAATGTCTTGTGTTGTATGCTACAACAAGATTACCTTGCGCTATACGCAACACCATTAGCTTGCAGTATATGCAACACTATTCTTGGATCGTGTTACACACAATTTTGATAATAGTTATTCTACGCAACATTGAGTATATATATATATATATATTCAATGTATAAATGAAATATGGTTGGATTATGATATATGAAACAACGAAGGATTCTTTCATAGCACGCAACCCTGACTTGGCTTACATTACACGCAATCGCGACCTTCCTCGATAGCGTGCGTTGTACGCAATACCGGGTTTTACTAAACAACGATATATTATTATAATATTATTATGAACTAGCTGTTATGAATAGTATTAACTAAATTTTGAATCTTATAACATTATTATTAATCTTACACATTTTCTAAAACATGGTATAAGAACAAAATAAATTTTTCGGGTAAAATAAGTATTTTTCAAAAAATGCAGTTTTGCCACCTTTTGATGGCGCACCCACTTTAAATATAGTTTTTGACATGTTTATAAGTTCAATTTGACAAAATAAAATTCTTCTTTGGAATCATGAAATAAAATTTTACTTTGGATAAATTTTTCATATTATTCTGGTAACTTTCATATTTTGATGAATAGTAAAAACACGCTATATTTTAATTAAAAACAACTTTTTTCAAAGCAATAATTTATATGGTTAAATTATAATATTTAATGGTTTTAAAGTATAAATAGAATATATTTTTACCATTTAATATAATGTATGTCATTAGCATTGATTCTACCTTGAATTCGTAGGATAAATCAATTCAATCTTTTACAATATTTTAAAGAAAAACCCGTTTTCTTTCGACAACGGGATTAATTTTAATTTAATTTCTGAAACTTTTGTGTATTGAATTTGGAAAAATGGATTCCATATTTGGAATCAGTGGATCCAAATTATTTTAATAAGATACTTTTTATTTTTGGGAATTATGAATAGTAACTACGGTAAATTTTATTTACCATAGTTAAAGGTAAATTGGGTAATTAAGCGTAAATATAATATTATAAAATTACCCTAAAACATGTCAAAATCCTATTGGATGACTATAAGTCGACCCATATCACCTAAGGGTCGGATTAGATTCTTTTAATGGACTTTTTTCTATGAAAATAATTTAATTATTATTAAAACCAAAGAATGTGACAACATGTCACTTTCTTAAATCTTATAAGTATAATAATTTTAATTTAGTGATACACTTAATGAAACTTCAAAAATGAATAGTATAAAGAACTCTAATACAATTATATAAATCATAGGAATTTATTTATAATTTTTTGGGATTAAATAAATATCATTTATTATGACAAAAAGATGATGCAGTAATTGTCTTATTAATGAAATATTGACATAATTGATGTTATAAATACCCAAATAAATGTAATTTAAGACTTTTTATGAATTCAACTAATTTTATAGGTTAATATGACATGTTAGTATTGATTTAATTAACTTTTTTCGAACTAATCATTCTGTTATGATTTTCACAAAAATCAATTACTAAATAGTGTCAAAATTAACATAAAATAGTTTTTAAAACGAATATTATATTATTAATTGTTATTTTATTCCTAAAAATCTAAGGTTTGGCAAAATGACTTAGATAATGTTATATATATTAATAATAAACAACTTGGGGTTCTTTTGTCTTGATATAGTAAGTTTATTAACCTTATAGTGTAAGAAAACAAGAAGACACCGTGAAAGTTAAATTATCTAACTTAAAGTTAAATCTAAATGATAAGGTTAAAATTGATACCTAAACTTGTATAAATTATATTGGATGAGAGTATTTAGACCCCTAACCACCTTATATTCTAGATACATCAATTTTGAGCTATTAAAAACCGAATTTGACTTTATAATAAAATAATATTTTTAGTTATTCCAAGGGTGCCCCTCTCCCCCCTTATAAAAGGACACCTCCTCCCCCTCTTCTTCAAACCACTTTGAGCCTTCATGCTCGGCCAAACCATGCCAATTTCTCCTCTCCACTTCCCTAGAAAAATCCTAGAGGTTCTGGTCTTCTTCAAAGACCTATTTTAGTTCCCTAAAAGGATCTCTCAAAGAAGCACTTCAAAGAAGAGGTAATGTCCGTTACCGATTCTTTCATCTTTATTTCTTCTTCCACTTCTTCTTCTTAGGTTGTTTCATTATGAAGTAATAAAATCAGTATAACTTATATACTGATATGTTATTATAATTATTAAACAACTTTATTTCACCATCTATCCATCCTACTGAAAACGAAATCACCGCGCGTGCGTATGTACGGAATACCGTCTCCACGCCGTGGTGTAATCTATTTTCCACCACCACCTTACTTGGATGGGTATAATGGTGTACATAATAACTATATATGATTATTGTAAAGTGATATTTATTCTGAAATAGTATACATACACTCCAATACAATTCCACGATCATGAGAACGATATCATCGCTCGTGCGTACGTACAGACTACCGTCTCCACGACGCGATGAGATTCATTCTCCACGTTAACCATTCATGAATGATTATAAAGTATATATAATAAGTAAAAATGAAATATATGACATAATAATGATTCTGTATTTATGTGTATATATATGTATGTCATCTACTTAATTCCATTCAACTCAATAAGGAAAAGAAAACAACGTTCATGCGTACGTATGGTCTACCATCTCCATGAACGGTGTATTTCTTTCCATTTTCTAATCTATTATATATATATATATATATATATATTCTGAATATATATTATGTTTTATATTCTGGAATTAATTAATCATGATCTAAGTAATCATATGAATAATTACAAGTTAAAACACGAACGAAAAATGAAACGATTTTACCCAAAACGCTCTTTAACATGGAATTTATAAAAGAACGAGTAATATAAAGCCATAAGTGAACCATATATGATATCATAACAATGAGTATGATTCTGGAATAATTCAATGACATTATTTAAATCATTATACAGGAGGTTCGGACACATACAAAGAAAATCGGACCTAAGGTAATGGAAATATCACAATCTCATTTTTATCCGAGATTGTTTATACTTTGGTATTTACTGGGGTGTATTTTATCATCCACATCCATGTTTCTCCAATATGTAATATTTATATCCTTCTACAATAGTTTATATCCAATTTTAACCTTCGTTGAGATTTTAGTAAAATATATGAAAGGAATTTTTGTCGTTTTTTGTACGAGGTACTTTTTGACTTTTCCGACAAAAGTACGAGAAGAATTTTTTTTAACTTATACGACATGAATGGATTTTTAAAACATTATTTCAAAGAAGATTACATTAAAAGTTTCCAATTTTATTTTTAATCAACTTCTTTTAGTTATAATTTTATGACATGTTAAGAAATAAAAAGTGTTTTTGAAGTAGAAAAGATATTTTCCTCAAGAATGGAGTTCAAGTGTTTTATCAAAATTATTTTCCATCTAAGATAATATAGGGTTCTGTTTATATCCCTATTATTACATGGATTTGATTATGTTGTGATGGAAATATTTTTATGAATTCCTTAATCTTATATGAATTGTTTTATGATGTCATGTTGTTTAAGAATCCCATTTTTATTACATGGGTTATGCTATGATGTACGGTTTATGATTTTGTGGCACACATAAAAATGGTATCATTATGAGATGGGTGGGACCTATATCTCCCTCCAATGCATTGGGTAAAGATTTTATATCTCATGAGATAGACATGGCTGGAATGGTAGGTTATACTGGTTCAGTGAAACAGGACTGAAACAAGGGTGACTCGGTTCAGAAATGGACTTTTTCCACTAAGATAGTCTTGGCAATGAGTCTTGACTAATAAGATATGATTCTCTATGATTATGTGTGTATGCCACAAAGTTTCATGTTTTATGTTATGATTATTGGGATTTCGTTTCACTACTATGATTTATCCCATGTTATAAAATTATGCTCTCTTTTGCAGGTTAAGATTTCCAAAATTTTATGTTCTTATGAATATGAGGTGATTGATATTTCTTTTGTTTACCCTTACTGAGCATTTGATCTCAACCTTTTATGTTTTCTTTTCCCCAGGATATAATGAAAGGTTTTAGGTAAAAAAAAGGAAGATCTTTATGGGAGATGTTGAAGATCTTTCACCACGATTAGAAGATTATATTCCGAGTTTCCAAAGACACTAAACTATTACGATCCTTGTGTGTGTGTTTTTGTTATGTAATAAGTATTCCTCAAAAGTAATGTAATGTCCAAGTACGTCAAGCTTCGGGTCTCTACATAGATCCCTTACCTTAAAACGTAACTCTTAAAACTCAAAGGTTTGGATCTTGAGGGCTTGGGGGCACCATGGGAGGACTCCTTGGGAGGTAAGGAGACCATAACTTCATTGAGATTGATTTTGGAGTCCAAAGGATGAGAGAATGGCTTGGTATTTATAGGGAAAGTGAGGGGACAAGGCATTAATGGCCAAGGGACACCTCATAAGTGGGTTTCTCGAAACCATGTGCTCTCCCAAGATATTTCCCATGAAGTTAGGCCACATGGGGCCCCCAATACAATAATTAATCACATTTGGTCGGCCAACCCATAAAATATCTCATTAAATCATCATGACACAGTTATGATGTCATTAAACATACCGAAACCCTAAAACTGTATTTTTACTATTCACGGAAAATTCAACTTTCTCAGAAAAATCCCAAAATTTCACCTTAACCAAATATCAATGCTCCGATTTAAAAAATGAACTCCATGTTATAAAAATAATTTTCTAAATATTTTTAATTTATTTTTTTAAATAAATACACTATTCACCGAAAATTCATTTTTTTCAGAAAAAACCCCAAAATTTAGCTTAACATAATATCGATGCTCTGAGTTCAAAAATGAAATCCATTTTATAAAAATAATTTTCTAAATATTTTTAATTTAATTTTTAATTAAAAAACACTATTCACCTAAAAAAACTAATACTTGACTAATAATTTATGAAACTGTTATTTAACCATTTTATTGAATCACATTACTTAATCAAGGTGCCTAGATTATATTAATGCTTTATTTAAGTGAGATTACTAATCCATTTGGCCACATTACTAATCCTAAGAATAAAAGCACTATTCATAATTTACTATTCATCAAAAATTAAGTAGATCTTATTAGACTCTAAATTTCGTACTGAACATAATTGTAGAAGACCATTTTTTGAAAATCATTACACATTTTTTGATTATTTAAGGTTTACATAAACATTTTTAAAATATCCTTTCTCTAAAATTCACCAAAAATATGCATACTATGTTTATCGAGACATTTGAAAAGTCATAAACATAATCATAAGAAGAAATCCCAATTTTTATTTAAAACAAAGGATTACACAAGGCAGTTATGGTCTCCTTACATAGCCCCTTATCACACCAGCATAGGACCTAAGTGTAAGGTGTGCTAAGGTGAGAGAATATGAGGGAGGCTCGGCCAACATCACACGAGTAGTAATTTCTATCAGTTTGAACTTCTCGCGAAGGCGATCTCGTTCTAGCTTCACACGATGAATTTCAGCTTGGGTTTGGTCCAGAGCAAAGCCCTGTGGTGTTACCTCCTTCCCAAGTTCTGTTAAATGGGCTTCGATCGGTCCAAGACTACAGGGTGAGGCCATCAAATCTTCTTTCATTATTAATTAACCAAGATTACTTGTATTATAGAAAATAATCAAAATGTTTATTTTCCAGCGGTCATATTGACCAATGGTCATATAATAGTCAAAACCCAATGGTCTCATTTTAATTATACTCATGTTATCAAATGAAACATTTTTGTTGAGAATAAAAATAAAATAAAATAACACACAAAATTAGGAAACAAGATTTATTCAAAATTTTGGGTGGTTACAATTCTCTCCACTAGGAGGGATCTCTCTAACACCCCCGCCTGCATTGGTATTCTATGTGAGATCACCGATGCCCTAATCTCCTGCCTGAGTCCCTGATCGAAGGTCCGGGCCCTGAAGAATGGGTCCCTCACCATATCTGTGGAGTAGCATGATAGGTCAGTGAACCTCACTGAGTACTGAGCTACTGTCATGCTACCCTTCTGTAGACAAAGCATCTCCTACATGTGCACTGCGCGAAGAGTTACTGGGACAATCTCTTCCTGAAACAGGCTCTCAAAGTTTGCCCAGAGAAGCGTCACCTGGTCGTGGACCTGGAGAATCAAGCTCCACCATCTGTCTGCTGCTTCCTGTAAAAGGCTGGCAGAAACGATCACCATGAGATTGGCTGGTGTCCCTACCAGTCAGAAAACTCTCACCACAGCCTCCATCCAATCCTTAGCCGCCTATGGGTCCATCTCTGCCCTGAACCTGGGTGGCCTCTGGATCTGGAGCTCGTGCAACGCGCTCAAGCGGCATGCACCATCTGCTACTGGGGCTGGTGGCATCGATGGCCCAATGGGGAATAGTACCACTGGTGCCTCTACAAGAACAGGGCCCCATACAGAGGCCTCATCGCTCGGTGGGATATCAGTGCGTACAACTCTCGGAACTCTAGCCAGCTGTCTGCGTGGAGGAACCCTAAAAGGAAACAGGTGAACTATGGTTAAAAGTTATACCTGGTGAGCTGACTTGGTGAGCCGACTTAAAGAAATTTTTTTAAAACACAGACGCAATTAGTGTTTTCATGAACTGAGTAAGAAATCAGAAGTCAGGGTACTGGTGTATGGATACGTCAACCGCCACACCAACACTGGACACCCTGAACAGAAAACCACACTCACTACACTTAACGCTATTTCTTCAAAGAAAATAATAGAGTCCTAAGTTCTATGGTAAAACTGACTCCTCTAATAACAATTTGTTATGACCCATCCCCCAGGGCCCGTGCCATGACTACCCCAAGCCCGCCTTCCATAGGCCAGGGCCTGGCGACTAGCACCAAAGGCGTAATTCTCTAAAACTAGGAAGACATTGCCTTTATAACTTGTAAAAAAACACAACATGATACGAACATGAGTAAACTGTATAACTAAAAGAGTGTTGAAAGTAAAAGGGTATGGAATACAAGACCAATATTAAATGTACAAGTACAATTGAAGAAAAATAAAGAAAAGTAGCTACTGGGTCATCCTTCGGGATTCCTACCTGAAGGGTTGGTACAGATAGCCTCCTCATCACTCCACGTCCGTCCGTCTCCTCCAAGTACCGACACGCCGTATGGTCCACCTCCAAGCACCATCCAGTCTTGGCACTCTCAGCCTCAGTCAGCGCTGTCCGTCATCTATAACCAACACAACAAGGTGCGGGCATAACCTCTCTAGGGGTGAGTATAACGATACTCAGAAGGGACCCCGAGACCCTCAAGGTCTCACAAAATCCAATAAGGATAAACCATAAAGTATGAAATAAACAGATAACCTTACTTAGATATATTCCAACACATATAACTAATATATCAAGTGATCCATCTCAATCACGAGGAAAACACAGAAATACTGACTCAGCCCAACCCTGATTTTATTCTAGGGGTAGTATTAAGTAACATCCCCAGTCACATTGTCGAAACCTGAGCTACTGGAGAAATCCTCCTCTATTTAGTGTAGTTGTAATGGCACTGACCTCACTGTTCCATTACTTCATGAAAATGTGGTGTTGGAGGTGTTCCGAGAGGTCAAGGTGACTTATCCCCAACACTTTTCCAAATTTCCAGTTCTGTGAACAGTGTTTCCAGACCTATAACCTTCTAACGGTGACCTTATAATGGTAGACTTGAACAGTGTTTCCAGAATGGTAACCTTCTAACGGTGACCTTATAACAGTAGACTTGAACAGTGTTTCTAGAACGGTAACCTTCTAACGGTGGACTTGAAAAGTGTTTCTAGAACGGTAACCTTCTAACAGTGACCTTATAACGGTAGACTTGAATAGTGTTTCCAGAACGGTAAGCTTCTAATGGTGACTGATTAGTCACTGAAAGTGGCTAATATTAATTGTTAATATCTTTATATTCATTGTTCCAAAGTCCATAAACATTGTTTTTAGTGCATTATATAAATAGAACTTCATTTCTCATCAAAAATGCAATTCATGTTTAAAATGAAAATTTGGGCCCAATCATTCATTTGTTTGTTGACAATATTATATTCATTTTCATTGTTCCAAAGTCTATAAACACTGTTTTTAGTGCATTATATAAATAGAACTTCATTTCTCATCAAAAATGCAATTCCTGTTTAAAATGAAAATTTGGGCCCAATCATTCATTTGTTTGTTGACAATATTATATTCATTTTCTGAATTTTAAATTTTGGTATATTATTTATCACTTTTTTTGGAACATTTTATCTTTTAGGTCCGATGGATGAATCCCAAAGGAAGATGGATAATTTTGCGCCTGAAGCCAGAAACTTGCTGGAAAAAGCATAATGGGACTAAGGCCCATCAAACAAATGTGGGGCCCAGAAACCAAGCCCAATGAAGCTCAAATTTATACAGTAGAAAGATACAAATATGAGGATCATTTTATTCAACTGTAGCCGGAGCTAATTCTGATGTTTTCATGATGATAAAGGGATATGAATTTAAGATTTAAATGGTGGACCTGACATTAATGCACAGAAATCCGTTCCACCATTTCGACCATAACATCCAAACGACTAAGCAAAATTTCCTGAAATTTTGAGAGCTTCTATAAGACACATGGAATAATATAGTTTTTGTTTATGACACCTTCGGATTCGGCCATATGAAGTGTCAAACGTACACGTCAAAATGGAGGACGAATCTGGACAGTTTTCCGGGTTAACTTCAAAACGTCAATTTCCTTTTGATTCTTCACCCTCCTTTTGAATATCTTAATTGTTGGGGGGTGAATTTATTTTTGGGGGTGGACATAAGGCTCCTAATATTCCTATATAATGAGCTGGTGGTGAAGGAAATAATCATCTAACATTTTCCTTTGAATCCAAGTTTTTCTTTCAATTGTAATTTCCCGCTTTCATTTTGTAATGGCATCGTCAATTTTTCTAATGTAAGTTTTTCATTCACGTTTAGTATTTTAAATTTTTTTATTCTTTTTCACTTTTTATTTTCCTTTTCTTCACATGTTGATACCGTTGAATCTTAGTGTGAATTTATTCACACCCGCACTTGTGAATTCATCACACAACGGTGGAGTGTTCATTTTGATTAATGTTTTTTGTCTTTCTTCTTCAATCCCACTTCTTTAAGTCAATTACCCGCTTCCATTGATAGAATAGCATCAATTGAGGGATAAACTTTTATGGGTTGATCCTAGGGAGTTTCATGAGTTGGATTGAATGTTATTTGATGTTCTTAAATTCATAAATTTGTTCTTTATTTTAAGAGTTCCTTTCTTTGATTTATCTTCTTCTTTGTCTTCACCAAATTTAACGATGACACATTTTGAGTGCTAGTACGATCCAATTACTCGGAGTGCTCATTTAATTGATCCTCTAAGTGAATTGGTGATTAGCCTTGAAATTGTGTATGGATTAAATCGAAGAATGATATTGAGGAATTATTTCATTTAATGGATACCTCTTGAAACGATGAACAGAAAATCAAATGAAAAACAAATACATTCAATCAAGCCCAAGAGACAACCTAGGATCGACTCACCTTAATTAGTTGTTTTAATTCAAGTAATTTTATTTGTTTTTTTCTTTAAATTAAATCAATTTTTCTTCAAATCAATTCAATCCAAAGTTGGCCACTACAAAGCCCATCCCACACCAAATCATAGTGTCTCAAGGTTACTTCTTCGGTCCCTGTGGATTCGATCCCTAATTGTACTTCAATGACCGCTTTTACCAGTAGGGTAAATTTGGGTGCAACCAGTGACCTTATAATGGTAGACTTGAATAGTGTTTCCGGAACGGTAACCTTCTAACGGTGACCTTATAACGGTAGACTTGAAAAGTGTTTCCAGAACGAAAACCTTCTAACGGTGACCTTATAATGGTAGAATTGAACAATGTTTCCAGAATGGTAACCTTCTAATGGGGACCTTATAATGGTAGACTTGAATAGTGTTTCTAGAACAGTGAGGTCTAATGGTGACCTTTTTATTCCTTTTCCAAATTTTGAGTATGTGAACAGTGATTCCAACTTCCTACAGTTTCTCCCCTTTGACGTTTCCTTTGACGTAAAATACATTTAAAGCCTTATTTTAAGGACTCTTAAGTCCGATTCAAATGCCATAAATCCTATATTAATTATTCCTATGGCTCGGGATGTTTTACTTGGTCAAACCGCGTGGGTTAATGTGATCCGTTTTTAATGGACAATTAACCGGATCTTAAACCGTCGCCTCATTAAATCTTCAAAAAGGAACCAGATATCATTCTCCCCTTTTCTTCCCCTTTGTTCTCAGCTAAGAGACACTAGAAACTTTCAATAATTCCCATAAGAGTTTCACAATCAAACCCTAATCCTCCAATTGGTTCCACTTTATTTTGTATACAACCAAGCTGTGTCAGTCAATCTTCCCAATAAGGTATGTTTTATCATCGTTCCTTTGGGGATTATCTTCCCTTGTTTCTACCTTCCATATTATACCATGTAATTTCCCAGATTCTAATGGGTTTTTCTTAGGGTTGGTTGGTACTGTCGTACCGTGGAATCCTTCGGTGGATGCAGTTGTCATGAGAGGATAATTGTGACCCGTTGTGTGGATAAAGGACGTCAATAACTCTTAGAGGTATGGGATTCATGGCTTCTCTAATTGTATATGTGCAATCGTAGTATTATCATGATTTAGCCCTTTGGATAACAATGAAATTGACCTAATTAAATACTTAAACCGGATTAAAATAATTGGTTGATCGCATGTTGTTGCTTTGTACCGTGATAACGGTTATCCTCATGTTTTTCTAGATAGATTAATATCTATGTTTTCTTGGATTATTTGTTCATTCTTGATAGAAATTGATAATGAATGTAAATCCGGAATTAATTGTTAATCAATTGGCTAAAGATAAAGAGGCATGTAAATGAATATGGTTGATTCCATTGGTGTAGTTGTTCTAATTTGAGGTTAATAAAATTAAGGAAGTAAACATGGTTATTTACTTGTGATAGCTTACTGATTAGGTCTCCCGTAATTGGAACCTACGAATAACAAATCTGCTAATTCAATATGGATTAAATAATAGATTGTGTGAGAATTCTTAAAAGGGTTCTGAGTTACCCTCTTGATTGTTAAAGGGCCAAGATCCCATTGATGTGATGTTTGTTTTCCTGATTCATGGGATGTAATGTGAGCCTGGATGGCTGTTGTGATATGTGGAGGCATGAGGACTTGTGTTTGTGGAAGTGGATGATGCCTAGGGTGGTGAGATGAATCAGCTTATGCATGTGGGTGTCGGGGAGGACACCAAGGATGATGGTATGGGATGAATGTGATGGCTGGATGTTGGTGGTTTTGTTTGGTTTTTTATCTGTTTTACTTTTCCCCACTGCTCAAGGCAGCTGGTCTTGCTTACCCTCCTTCCGAAGGAGGAGAAGACATGCGGGGTATGCCACGTGCTTTCCGTGTTTAGCCTCTCGAGGGAGAATGGGTCTATGCTCTTGCTATAGGTGGAAAAGACTCAACGGGTAGTATATCTACTCACCGTGTTGTGCCCCCTTTGTGTTTAGTAGCATAGGATGCCTTTCTAGAATGCCTGGGAATATGGGAAAGTAATTCCGTAATGAAAGTTTGATTAAATGGTGATAATCCATGGGGAGGGAGATACTGGAATTTAAAGGTGATGTGAATCTTAAAAGGAGCAGTTGATTTTGAATGTGATGCCAGTTCAGTTTAATGTGGAATTGTTCATGGTTAATTAATGTTTAAAAAATTAACTAACGTATAGTGGAACTGATAAAATGAGAATGGAGTAATCTAATAAAGCTCTTCAAATGTTTGTGTGCTTATAGGATACCTAGTCTTAGAAGTAGAAGCCTGGAGTCTGAGAGACGTTAGCTACAGTTGTATCTAAGACTAGGTAATGCCCATAGTGTGGATGTGAGTTATATATATATTCTTTACTTTTTGTGTTTCTATATGTTACTCCACCCTGTCAGTAAGGGAAACTAACACCCCGGGGATTCTGAGCCCTAGGAGGGGGGGGGGGGGGTATTTTCCCCAACATTCTGATGGGAGGTCGAATGGATGACTACCCCCTTTGGACCCACTCTCTTCTCTTGGTAGATACATGTGCCAACAAGAACAACAGTTAGTTTCCCCATATATGTGTGTAGAGGGCTGTAATGGCTTGTGGTTATTTTACACACATATATTCTGGATATAGTATCCTTTGGACTACTATAGGTGTAACGTGTATAGGCTGTGATGGCTTGAGGATCCCTACTAGGTGTATGGGCTATAATGGCTTGAGGTATAATACCTGATGTATGATGCACGTTATGCGGGCTATTGTGGCTCTCAGAACTTACCTGATTACTTTTGGTAGTGAGGATGGTGTGGTGCTTCGCCCAGGTGTCTGCGGTCAAGCCTTTGTGGTGCACGAGGTGCAGATTTTGGAGCTTATCCTAGGTGTCTGCGGGCAAGCCTTTAGAGAGAGATGCACAAGACGCATGTCATTGGGGAAAAGCGGAAAACTAGTGGGGAAGTAGTAGTGGGGTACCCTTGATATTTTTCATTATATTCTATATTCTTGTATGCGTTACTTAGAGAGAGTGGCCATGGTGAGGTTGGGAACTTAGTATACCTGTTTAGGTGACGAGATAGTTTCACTTGTTGTTCACTAGGATTTAGCATGCTTTCTTTACTTTTGCACGAGAGGCTTGGGGAGGATCCTACTGAGTATACTATTATACTCACCCTATGTATATATAAACTATTTCTCAGGTCACTTGGAGCAGGTTGGAGATCAAGCTGGTTACTACTAGCTTCTGGTTGGAGGAGCTGTTCGGGCTTGTGGTCGCTGTTGTTTTACTTTCTTTTGGGTACTTTTGGTTTTCCCTTTCAGTTCTAGTACTCTTGCATGACATTTCATATATGTACTTGGGTTTATTTTATATTTCAGTTCTGAGTTGGAGTTTATTGGTGTCTATCTTATCTCTCTCTTCCTCATGTGCTCTCTTAGAGGGTAATGCCTCCCATTTGTGTGTTTACTATACCCTCGGTGCTAGTCGCCAACCCAAGGCCTACTGGAGGTGGGACTAGGGGGTCATTATATTCCTTCTCACATTGCTGGCCCAGGAGGGGTACACTTTGTGGGGAGGGGGTCATGACAGAGTGGTATCAAAGGTCTGGTTGAGGGATAGGATGGAGTTTGGAGTTAGGAATAGGTGAGGTTGCATGGGATGGTAGGGCAACAATGTCATTCATGTTTAGAAAGTGGGGTAAACACTGGAGACCGGCAGATACATAGGCGTTTTATAATGACCCATACTTTATATAAATTGTTAATACTTCAAAATTGAAGCATACTTATTACAACATATAACAAAACCATGAAAGGACCGTATAGGTATAGTGTCTTTAGAAACTGGGAAACATAAACAACTGGTTCATAAAGCGTCTACACTGTCTCCCATTTATTTCATCATATCTATAGTACCTTTTGGCATATCTTACTTAATAACCTTCTTCCTGACCTGGGGAAATAAAACATACAAAAGGGTGAGCTCAAATGATCAGTAAGGGTAAACAAAAGAAATATCAATCACATCATATTCATAAGAACATAACTTTTGGAAATCATAACCTGCAAAAGAGAGAATAATTTCATAACATGGGATAAATCATAGTAGTGAAATGTAATCCCAATAATCATAACTTAAAACATGAAACTTTGTGGAATACAAACATAATCATAGAGAATCGTTTCTTATTAGTCAAGACTCATTGCCAAGACTATCTTAGTGGACAAAGTCCCTTTCTGAATAGAGTTCACTCCTCGTTTCAGTCCTATTTCACTGAACCGGTTTAAACTGCCATTCCAGCCATGTCTATCTCATGAGATATAAAATCTTTACCCAATGAATTGGAGGGAGATATAGGTACCACCCATCTCATAATGATACCATTCTTATGTGTGCCACAAAATCATAAACCATACATCATAGCATAACCCATGTAATAAAAATGGGATTCTTAAACATCATGAAATTATAAAACAATTCATATAAGATAAAGGAATTCATAAAAATAATTCCATCACAACATAATCAAATCAATGTAATAATAGGTATATAAACAGAACCCTTTATTATCTTTTATGGAAAATAATTTTGATAAAACACTTGAACTCCATTCTTGAGGAAAATATCCTTTCTACTTTAAAAACACTTTTCCTTTCTTAACATGTCATACAATTCTAAAATAAAAGAAGTTGATTAAAAATAAACTTTAAAACTTTTAAAGGAAACTTCTTGGAAATAATTTTTTAAAAATCCATTCATGCCGTATATGTTAAAAAAACATTCTTCTCGTACTTTTTTCAGAAAAGTCAAAAAGTACCTCATACGAAAAATGACAAAAGATTCCTTTAATATCTTTTACTAAAAACTCACCGAAGGGTAAAATAGGATTTAAACAATTTTAGGTGAATGGAAATAATATTACATATTGAGGAAACATGGATGTGGATGATAAAATACACCCTAGTAAATGCCAAAGTATAAACAATCTTGGATAAAAATGAGATTGTGATATTTTCCTTACCTTAGGTCCGATATGATTTGTACGTATCTGAACCTCATGTATAATGATTTAAATAATGTTATTTACTTATTCCATAATCATACTCATTGTTATGATATAAAATATGGTCATATTCTTAGCTTCTTATTAGTAATATTTCATTACAACTTGTTATTCGGGTGTTTATTACTTTTTGTTCTTATGCGTGTTTTGTCGAATACATTCTTATTATTCTCTTTAGGTTATAGATACCTCATTTACAGAATGTTATTAGTGTAATATATATCATATTCATTTATTCAATTCATTTATATAATCATTATGCAATGAAGATCATGTAGAACGAGTCGCATCACATTGTTGAGACGATATTCCGTACGTACGCACGAGCGATGATATCGTTCCCATGATCATGGAATTGTATTGGAGTGTATGTATACTATTTCAGAATCAATATCAATTTACAATAATCATATATAGTCATTATTTACACCATTATACCCATCCAAGTAAGGTGGTGGTGGAAAATAGATTACACCACGGCGTGGAGACGGTATTCCGTACGTACGCACGCGCTGTGATTTCATTTTCCGTAGGATGGATAGATGGTGAAATAGGGTTGTTTAATAATTATAATAACATATAAGTATATTAGTGACACTTATGTTATTACTTCATAATTAAACAACTAAATAAGAAGAATTGGAAGAAGAAATAAAGATGAAAGAATCGGTAACGGACATTACCTCTTCTTTGAAGTGCTTCTTTGAGACCTCCTTTTAGGACACTAAAATAGGTATTTGAAGAAGACCAGAACCTCTAGGATGTTTCTAGGGAAGTGGAGAGGAAAAATTGGCTGGTTTTTTCCGAGCTTGAAGGCTCAAAGTGGTGTGAGGAAGAGGGGGAGGAGGTTCCCTTTTATAAGGGAGGAGAGGGGCTCCTTTGGAAAAACTAAAAATATTATTTTATTATAAAGTCAAGTTAGGTTTTAAATAGCTCCAAATTTATTTATTTAGAAGATAACTTGGGTATGGGTCGAAATCCTCTCATCCAATAGAATTTATACAAGTTTAGGTTCCTATTTTAACCTTATCATTTAGATTTAACATTAAGTTAAATAATTTTACTTTTACTGTGTCTTCTTGTGTTCTTATACTATAAGGTTAATAAACTTACTATAAGCTTCTAAACGAACCCCAAGTTGTTTATTATTAATATATATAACCTTATCTAAGTCATTTGGCCGAACCTTAGATTTTTATGAATAAAATAACAAATAATAATATAATATTTGTTTTAAAAACTATTTTATGTCAATTTTGACACTATTTAGTAATTGATTTTTTTTGAAAATCATAACAGAATTATTAGTTTGAAAAAAGTTAATTAAATTAATACTAACATGTTATATTAACCTATAAAATTAGTGGAATTCATAAAAAGTCTCAAATTACATTTACTTTGGTATTTATGACATCAATTATGTCAATATTTCATTAATAAGATAATGACTGCATCATCTTTGTGTCATAAATAAATTGAATTATTTAATGTCTAAAAATTACAAATAAAATACCATTATGTAGGAAATATTATTACCATTATAATGAATATTTATAGTCTAATTTATCTTATTTATAACCTTATATTAAAAATTATTTACTTATTAAACTTTGATTTTAACTATTTTAACCCTTCTTTAAATAAATTAATAATAAATGTCCTAATCTAATCCAAGTGGGCCTAAATGGTCATATTTTATTCCTAAGTTTGTTTTTGGTCGAATTAAACTTATACAATAGAATTAGGACATGTGTTAGGGTAATAATAATATCATTTTTACCCTTAATTACCCTATTTACTTTTAACCGTAGTAAATAAAAGTAAAAAGTTACTATTCATAAAAAAAATATTTTCATCTCATTGAACCAAATTTTACTTACTGAAATTAACCGTGTCTCTAGGATTTTTGAAATTCCACTCACAGAAGCGGTAAAATTAAGTTTTATGAAAAATTTAGTTTTTTAACTACCACTTAGTGGTTTCACTATTCATCAAAAATTGAAAGTTTTCAGAAAAATACCAAAATTTCACCCTAGGATAATTTCGATATTACGAATCCAAAAATGAAGTCCATTTTGAAAAATAAAATTTATAAAATTTCAAAAAGCGGTTAATACTATTCATAACGGCTAGTTTTAATAATATTTTATTAGCATATCATTGTTTAGTGAAACTCGGTATTGCGTACGACGCAAGCTATCGAGGAAGGTCGCGATTTCGTGTAAAGAAATCCAAGCAAGTGTTGTGTGTAGAAAAAGATTCCTTTGATGATTTATATAACATAAAAGTCCAGGTGTTACATTCTACCCCCCTTAAAATGAATTTCGCCCTCGAAATTCGTCACTTTGTAACAAACAGATGAGGATACCTCTCCCTCATCATATCCTCAAGCTCCCATGTAGCTTCTTATAATTGGTGGTTCCTCCATAAAACTTTCACCAATTGAGTGGTCTTGTTTCGTAGGACTTTTTCGCTATAATCCAGAATCTCTATCGACTGTTCTTCATAAGAAAGATCATGCTCCAGCGGTACAACTTCTGAGTTGAGTACATGTGAAGGATCAGGTATGTACTTTCTCAACAGAGATACATGGAACACATCATGAACTTGAGAGAGATTCGGTGGAAGAGCCAATCGGTAAGCTACCTTCCCAACACGATACAGTATTTCAAAAGGACCGATATATCTAGGGCTCAACTTCCCCTTCTTTCCAAATCTCATGACCCTCTTCCAGGGAGATATTTGTAAGAACACTTTATCACCCACTTAAAACTCTAGGTCTTTTATTCAGTTGTCGGAATAACTTTTCTGTCAACTCTGAGCTGCTCTTATGTGTTGTTGAATAGATCTGACCTTTTCTGCCATTTCATCAACGAGATCGGGTCCTAATAGCTTTCTTTCCCCAACTTCATCCCAGCAAGTTGGAGTCCTTCATTTCTTTCCATAGAGAGCTTCATAAGGAGGCATCTGAATACTGGAGTGAAAGCTATTATTATAAGAAAATTCCACCAAAGGTAGGTGTTGATCCCAACCCCCTTTGAAATCCATAGAGCAAGCTCTCAACATATCTTCTAGAGTTTGAATTGTTCTCTCAGACTGACCGCCTGTCTGAGGATGATAAGCAGTGTTGAAACTCAACTCTATATCAAGAGTATGCTGAAGACTTCTCCAGAACTTCGAGGTAAATCTAGGATCCCGATCAGATATAATAGAAAGTTGTATTCCATGAAATCTTAACACTTCCTTTACATATATCCTGGCAAGCTGATCTAGAGAGAAATCCTCTCTAATAGAAATGAAGTGTGCAGACTTGGTAAGACGATCAAATATGACCTAGATAGCATTATTACCTTTGGATGTTTTAGGAAGTCCTATGACAAAGTCCATAGTGATGTTTTCCCATTTCCATTCGGGTATGGGTAATGGTTGTAACATCCCCTTAGACTTCTGTCTCTCAGCTTTAACTTACTGACAAACCAAGCATCGAGAGACATATTCAGCAACATCTCTTTTAATGCCATCCCACCAAAAGTTCTCTTTCAGGTCCCTATACATCTTCGTGCTTCCAGGATGAATAGAGAATGAAGAACTATGAGCCTCATCCAGTAGCTCCTTATTTAATTTGGGGATGGGAGGAACAAAAACCTGATTCCTGAACTTTATTATCCCATCACAATCATTGTTGAATTCAGGAACATTTCTCACCTTCTTTTGTAACTCGACATCTTCTTTCTGTGCCTCTTTACTCTTCACATGTATAGATGGTTGAAAATTCATTTGAGAAAGATATTATTTTCCCCTTTCATTATAATTCCAAGATCCATCCTTTGTAAATCCATAAATATTGGATCTTTTTTGATCCTCATCATGGATAAACTATCATGGTCTTGTCGACTTAATGCATCTGCCACCTTGTTTGCTTTCCCAGGGTGGTAATGAATTGAGCAGTCGTAATCCTTAATCAGATCCAACCATCTTCTTTGGCGTATATTCAGCTCCTTTTGTGTGAAAATATACTTTCAACTTTTATGATCAATATAAATATCACACCTTTCACCATAAATGTAATGCCTCCAAATCTTTAATGCAAAGATTACCGCAGCTAACTCCAAATCATGAGTTGGGTAATTTTGCTCATGTATTTTCAACTGTCGTGAGGCATAAGCTATCACCATATCATTTTGCATAAGAACACACCCCAATCCCTTCTTGGATGCATCACTGTAGATCAGAAACCTTTCTCCACTACAAGGCAGTGTGAGCACAGGTGCACTGGATAACCTTCTTTTCAACTTCTTGAAATTCCCTTCACATTCCTCCATCCAAACAAACTTAACTCCTTTCCGAGTCAACTTGGTGAGTGGATTAGATAATCATGAAAAATCTATCACAAAACATCGATAATATCCATCCAAACCAAGAAAACTTTGGATCTCAGTTACTGTTGTTGGTCTCGACCATCTTTCGATAACCTCTGTTTTTGCTGGATCCATAGATATCCCCTCTTTTGAGATTATGTGACCAAAAAATGAAACTTTTTGAAGCCAAAATTCACACTTGGTAAATTTGGCATAAAGCTTCTCCTTTCTCAGGGTCTTCAATATAATTCTCAAGTGATCTTGATGTTCTTCCTTGATCTTTGAATAGACAAGAATATCGTCTATAAAGACTACCACAAACTGATCAAGATAGTCTCTAAAGACTATATTCATTAGATCCATGAAGATAACAGGGGCATTAGTGAGACCAAATGGCATCACTATAAATTAATAGTGTCTATACCTTGTACGGAAAGCCGTCTTTGGTATATCCTCCCTTTTGAACCTTAATTGATGATACCCTGAATGAAGATCAATCTTGGAAAAGTATTGATCTCTGCGTAGTTGGTCAAATAAGTCATCAATGCGTGGGAGATGATATTTGTTCTTGATAGTGATATTGTTAAGTTATCGATAATCAATGCAGAGTCTCATTGATCCATCTTTCTTCTTAACAAATAGAATAGGTTCTCCCCAAGGTGACGCACTAGGGCATATGAATCCTTTATCAATATTCTATTGGATTTTCTTCTTCAATTCATGCAACTCAATTGGGGCCATTCTATAAGGTGTCTTTGAAATAGGAAAAGCACCCAGTACGAGTTCTATTGAAAACTCAACTTCACGATTTGGTGGAAGACCCAGTAATTCCTCTGGAAAGACATCATCAAACTCCCGTACAATGGGCATATTCTTAATCGTGAGTTTCTCACCAACCATTTGAGATAAATAACCTTCATTTAGTGGAATCAAGACCCATAAGGTAGAAGGAATTTCCACTGGAAGGTTATGTTCATCCTTTCATTGATAGACGATCATAGATTGATCTGGAATATGAAATGTGACTTCCCTTCTTTGGAAATTGATATGAGATCCATATAAAGAAAGCCAATCCATGCCAAGAATCACATCAAATTCCACTATAGGAAGGATCACAAGATTTGCAGGAAGCACTTTCCCACAAACTTCGATCGGAGAAGAATTATAAACTTTTGATGTGGCTGTTGTGCCATTAGGTGTTGTCACAGCTAACTCAACATCTAATTGTTGAGGTAATACGGTGATACCCTTAGAAAATTCTTCAGAAATAAAAGAGTGGGTGAATCCAGAATCAAATAAAACATTTTCTACTTTAGAGTGGATGGTAAGTGTACCTTTCACCACATCGTTATCGTACTCCACATCGCTGATAGAAATTGCATGTGACTTTCCTTTGTCTTTAGCCTTAAGAGTTTGTTGATGTCGACCATCATCATCAACCCTTAGATTAGGGCATTTATTGGCATAATGTCCCATCTCCTTGCACTTGAAACATTGAAGTGTAGTAGGTTCATTATGTGTATCCCTTCCTTTGTTTGCATCATTAGACATCTTCTTCCCATCATCGCGGCATTCAAATGCCCGATGACCTTCCTTTCCACATTTGAAACATTTACATGTCCCTTTAAGACAACTCCCTCCATGTTTCTTTCCACACTTTGAGCATAAGGGAAATCTCATCTTCTTTTCAGTGTGCTCTTTAGATTTTCCTTTGAATTCCATTTTCCTCTTCTTATCAAACCCATATGAATGATGGGTTACTCCAATCTCCATCTTGACTTTGAGATCACATCGAACGATTTCCTCATAGCTATTGAAGTCCCTTATGACTAACACCCTTCGAAGACTTGCTTTTAAGCCACTAAAGAATCGATCGATCTTACTCTCAGGTTGGATAATAATACCAGAAGCGTACCTTGCAAGTCTTGTAAAATTTTCTTCATAGGTACCAAAAGATTCATCATCCTTTTGCTTCAGTTCAAGAAACTCTTTCTCCATCTCTGTTCAGAGAATACGAGGGAAGTACTTATTGAAAAATAAGTTCTTGAACTCGTCCCATTCCATGGACTCAATTTCATCCCTTTTCCTCATATTCTTAATAAGATTCCACCATTGATCATCATCTCCTTCCAAACAATACACTGCTAGGATGACTTTATCATGTTCAGAAAATTGAAGAACTGAAAATATCTTTTCAGTAGAACTAATCCATTGTCCAGAAACTAATGGACCAGTACACCCGCTGAAAGAAGGTGGACGATGCCTCATGAAGGATTCAACAGAATGTTAATCCTTCCTTTGATCGTTTGGAAGTCCTTCATGATTCATAGCTTGAGAAAGTTGTGTGAGCATGGCTACAAGATTTTTCATTCCAGATCCCATAACGTTTGGTTGCTCTGGGGGACAATCATTGCATTGCCCGTAGCATTCCGCATTAACACGGTTCCTTCGGGTTCCAGCCATTCACTAAAACCAAGAAGAATAGTGTGATCAACACTAATTATAATAGGAAAACCACATAATCAAGAATAAAATTTCACACCTAAGGTCTTACACTAGGTTATTCATGGTCATTTCTAAAACACTAAGATTGTGTTCTATGCTTAGAATTATCCTTAGGGTTATTACTAAGGCTTTCACATCATAGTTTCCAAAGGTTGACTATACCTTTCCTCAGATACCAACTATAATGACCCATACTTTACATACATTGTTAATAATTCAAAATTGAAGCATACTTATTACAACATATAACAAAACCACGAAAGGACCGTATATGTATAGTGTCTTTAGAAACTGGGAAACATAAAAAACTGGTTCATAAAACGTCTACACTGTCTCCCATTTATTTCATCACATCTATAGTCCCTTTTGGCATATCTTACTTAATAACCTTCTTTCTGACATGGGGAAAGAAAACATACAAAAGGGTGAGCTCAAATGCTCAGTAAGGGTAAACAAAAGAAATATCAATCACATCATATTCATAAGAACATAAATTTTGGAAATCGTAACCTGCAAAAGAGAGCATAATTATATAACATGGGATAAATCATAGTAGTGAAATGTAATCCCAATAATCATAACTTAAAACATGAAACTTTGTGTCATACACACATAATCATAGAGAATCATTTCTTATTAGTCAAGACTCATTTCCAAGACTATCTTAGTGGACAAATTCCCTTTCTGAACCGAGTTCACTCCTCATTTCAGTCCTGTTTCACTGAACCGGTTTAATCTGTCATTCCAGCCATGTCTATCTCATGAGATATAAAATCTTTACCTAATGCATTGGAGGGAGATATAGGTCCCACCCATCTCATAATGATACCATTCTTATGTGTGCCACAAAATCATAAACCATACATCATACCATAACCCATGTAATAAAAATGGGATTCTTAAACATCATGAAATCATAAAACAATTCATATAATATAAAGGAATTCATAAAAATAATTCCATCACAACATAATCAAATCAATGTAATAATAGGTATAGAAACAGAACCCTTTATTATCTTAGATGGAAAATAATTTGGATAAAACACATGAACTTCATTCTTGAGGAAAATATCCTTTCTACTTCAAAAAAACTTTTCCTTTCTTAACATGTCATAAAATTCTAAACTAAAAGAAGTTGATTAAAAATAAACTTGAAAACATGTAAAGGAAACTTCTTGGAAATAATTTTTTAAAAATCCATTCATGCCGTATAAGTTAAAAAAAACATTATTCTCGTACTTTTGTCGGAAAAGTCAAAAAGTACCTCGTACGTAAAATGACAAAAGATTCCTTTAATATCCTTTACTAAAAACTTTCCAAAGGGTAAAATAGGATTTAAACAATTTTAGTTGAATGGAAATAATATTACATATTGAGGAAACATGGATGTGGATGATAAAATACACCCCAGTAAATGCCAAAGTATAAACAATCTCAGATAAAAATGAGATTGTGATATTTCCCTTACCATAGGTCTGATATGCTTTGTACGTATCTGAACCTCCTTTATAATGATTTAAATAATGTTATTGACTTATTCCATAATCATACTCATTGTTATGATATCACATATGGTCATATTCTTAGCTTCTTATTAGTAATATTTCATTACAACTTGTTATTCGGGTGTTTATTACTTTTTGTTCTTATGCGTGTTTTGTCGAATAAATTATTATTCTTATCTTTAGGTTATAGATACCTCATTTCCAGAATTTTATTAGTGTAATATATATTATATTCATTCATTAAATTCATTTATATAATCATTATGCAATGAAGATCATGTAGAACGAGTCGCATCACACCGTGGAGACGGTATTCCGTACGTACGCACGAGCGATGATATCGTTCCCATGATAATGGAATTGTATTGGAGTGTATTTATACTATTTAAGAATAAATATAACTTTACAATAATCATATATAGTCATTATTTACACCATTATACCCGTCCAAGTAAGGTGGTGGTGGAAAATAGATTACACCACGGCGTGGAGATGGTATTCCGTACGTACGCACGCGCTGTGATTTCATTTTCCGTAGGATGGATAGATGGTGAAATAGGGTTGTTTCATACTTATAATAACATATCAGTATATGAGTGATACATATGTTATTACTTCATAATGAAAAAACTAAATAAGAAGATGTGGAAGAAGAAATAAAGATGAAAGAATCGGTAACAGACATTACCTCTTCTTTGAAGTGCTTATTTGAGACCTCCTTTTAGGGAACTAAAATAGGTCTTTGAAGAAGACCAGAACCTCTAGGATGTTTCTAGGGAGGTGGAGAGGATAAATTGGTAGGGGTTGGCCGAGCTTGAAGGCTCAAAGTGGTGTGAGGAAGAGGGGGAGGAGGTGCTCTTTTATAAGGTAGGAGAGGGGCTCCTTTGGAAAAACTAAAAAAATTATTTTATTATAAAGTCAAGTTCGGTTTTAAATAGCTCCAAATTGATTTATTTATAAGATAAGGTGGGGCTGGGTCGAAATACTCTCATCCAATATAATTTAGACAAGTTTAGGTTCCTATTTTAACCTTATCATTTAGATTTAACATTAAGTTAAATAATTTTACTTTTACCGTGTCTTCTTCTGTTCTTATACTATAAGGTTAATAAACTTACTATAAGAATCCAAAAGAACCCCAAGTTGTTTATTATTAATATATATAACCTTCTATAAGTCATGTTTCTGAACCTTAGACTTTTAGGAATAAAATAACAAATAATAATATAATATTTTTTTTAAAAACCATTTTATGTCAATTTTGACACTATTTAGTAATTGATTTTTTTTGAAAATCATAATAGAATTATTATTTCGAAAAAAGTTAATTAAATTAATACTAACATGTCATATTAACCAATAAAATTATTGGAATTCATAAAAAGTCTCAAATTACATTTATTTTGGTATTTATAACATCAATTATGTCAATATTTCATTAATAAGATAATTACTGCATCATCTTTGTGTCATAAATAAATTAAATTATTTAATGTCTAAAAATTACAAATAAAATACCATTATGTAGGAAATCTTCTTAAAATTCTAATGAATATTTATAGTCGAATTTATCTTATTTATAACCTTATATTAAAAATTATTTACTTATTAAACTTTGATTTTAACTATTTTAACCCTTCTTTAAATAAATTAATAATAAATGTCCTAATCTAATCCAAGTGGGCCTAAATGATCATATTTTGTTCCTATGTTTGTATTTGGTCGAATTACAGTTATCCAATAGAATTAGGACATGTTTTAGGGTAATAATAATATCATTTTTACCCTTAATTACCCTATTTACTTTTAACCGTGGTAAATAAAAGTAAAAAGTTACTATTCATAAAAAAAATATTTTCATCTCATTGAACCACATTTTACTTACTGACATTAACCATGTCTCTCGGATTTTTGAAATTCCACTCACAGAAGCAGTAAAATTAAGTTTTATGAAAAATTCAGTTTTTTAACTACCACTTAGTGGTTTCACTATTCATCAAAAACTGAAAGTTTTCAGAAAAATACCAAAATTTCACCCTAGAATAATTTCGATATTCCAAATCCAAAAATGAAGCTCATTTTGAAAAATAAAATTTATAAAATTTCAAAAAGTGGTTATTACTATTCATAACGGCTAGTTTTAATAATATTTTATTAGCATATCATTGTTTAGTGAAACTCAGTATTGCGTACGACGCAAGCTATCGAGGAAGGTTGCGATTTCGTGTAAAGAAAGTCAAGCAAGTGTTGTGTGTAGAAAAAGATTCCTTTGATGATTTATATAATATAAAATTCTCGGGTGTTACACGTTTGGGCCCCCCTATGATCTGTTGCACGGACCTTTAAGTTTACGATGGCTACTAAACAAAGTGATACTATTTGCAGGGTAGTGACCTAGGAAAGGATCATGCATCATTATTCTTTGCGCCTGTGTTTGAATGGGTAGACCTTGGGATAGGTTAACCTAAAATTAATAAAAGAAAACAATTAATTTATTAATGTTGAGTCTTCCATATTCCAGGCTTAGGAGCTCTAACAGTTGTTATTTTACAGGTGTGGCTCTAGGTCGACGTCCTCGTCAGGTTTGCGCAGAAGATGTTCAGCAGGCTATTCTAGCAGATCGCCGCCAGGTAGAGGTTGACGATGATGACACTCCAAGAGTTTTAGCGCCAGAGTCTACATGTTGAGAAATGTATTGTTTTCAAACAATTCAAAATAATGTTTTTTAAAGGAGGAGATTATTTCAAATAATACTCTGTCTCTTTATGATGATTTTGATGCTCACAAATACCCTTAATTATTTACTAATTATTTCGTTGAGTATTTTGCAGGAATTTATTTTATTTATTTATTTCATACAACGAGATTTCATACTTCATTTATTCCGAGATCAATTTTAGCGTGTTCTGGAATCACTGTAGCGCAAGATCAATTTTAGCGTGTTCTGGAATCACTGTAGCGCGAGATCAATTTTAGCGCGTACTGGAATCACTGTTCATACCCTACGTTGATGAACGTAACGTATGGATGAAAAGTTTACTTTTTATGTTAAAAGAAACGTATGGTTAAGGAACCTTACATTATTTTGAAACGTATGGTTAATGAATCTTACGTTGTTGAAAAGTATGGAAGAAGAACATTACGTTTGGAAGGAACCTTACGTTTTCGTTGTTGGACAAGTATGGAAGAGAAACCGTACGTTAGTTTTCTGTGTTGAGTTTGTTTCTCAAAAGTATGGATCATCAACCTTACTTTTATAATCAACTGTACGTTCTTTGGAGAGTTGAAGCGAGACAAAGTATGGATGATCAACCCTACGTTTGAATGCTGAAGAGAAAGTATGTACGTTCTGAACCTTACGTTCTGAACCTTACGTTTGTGAACCTTACATTTGTGAACCCTACGTTTGGAGCCACGCCATCAACCCTACGTTTGGCGTCGGGATATTTTTGATAGACGATATTTCCTTTTGCATTGGTCAAACAAGCGGATTATTAAGCGGATTTCGAGCCGATTCTTAAGTACGACTTTGACTGAATCAAAGACGATTTTCAACGGATTACTGATTGATTTAAACGGAGCTTTTTATGCCGATTTTCAGGGGAGTTACAACGGCTCTGTTATTTCATTTAATATCGCGAATCTAAAGGAGATTTTCATGGATCTATTTATGCGGAAGATTTTCTCAGATTTGAATATATATGTTCTATCTTGGAAACTTCGGATATATATATATACACAGGAAAGTGTGTGAAATATACAGATTGATCTTTTAACGAGCAAGAAACAGAGACTGTGAAAAGGTGTTCTTTTCTGGTGATCGAAAAGAAGTGTAAAACCTTTATTGCCGAAGTAAGATCTTGATATCATATTCACGTGTTCTACACCGACTATCTGTTGTGAATCTATTGCTGCTGAAGTTGTGAAGTTTCTGGTAATATCTATTGCAACTGGATCGACTCAGAACTGTTTTTGATTACAGATCTTTATTTTCTGAAGACAACGATCTATCTACTGTCAATTGCATTCTGTTGCAATTGTGAAGAACAACTGGAGAAGTGTTTTCTTTATCGAAACCCTTTTTTATTTTTGAGTGATCAGCTTCTCGTTCTAAGCTGTGTGGGTTCGTGTTTGAACCAGGAAGGCTGTGTTTGCCTGAATCTTGTAAAGGTGTCAACTGCCTGTACTCAGTTGTGAACAGGTCTGTGGAAACGAGGACCAGATAGTGAAAATCGCCAAGCTCGTGGATTTGAGCGTTGGTGGAGTGGACTAGGGGCCTTCTGTTCCCCGAACCACTATACATCCGTGTGTTCATGCTTTTACTTTTTCCGCTGCATATTTAATCGTGCAAAAGCATAGTGGACATAATTTGTCTAAATTGAAGAGATTGTAATAATTTTGAAAAGACACAATTCACCCCCCCTCTTGTGTGTAATCCGTAGATTCAGATCCAACAATTGGTATCAGAGGAGGAGTTTCTTATTTTTAAAGTCTTATCAAGCTAGAAGTATTTAAAGATTATACATAGTGTATCATGGCTGATATGAGAGAGGGAATGTCAATGGTCAGAGCACATTACTTTAATGGAGATAATTATGGCTGCTGGAAATCACGTATGATTATTTATCTGAAAAATCTTGGTTACAAAGTCTATTCAAAGATTCTGACTCCCTATGAAATTCCTGAAAATCCCGATACATGGAGTGCTGCTACAGAGGCTGAGTATGACATAAATTCAAAAGCTATGAATGCAATCATCTGTGGTCTAGGACCAGATGAATTTAACAGAGTATTTCAATGCCCGACTGCATATGAAATGTGGCAAACAATAACTGTTGCTTATGAAGGAACAGATAATGTAAGACAGATGAGATATGCAACTGCTAAGTTAAAATTCGATACTTTTAGAATGATTGAAGGAGAGAGCATCACTCAGATAAATGGAAGATTGACAGAAATTGTCAATAATATAACAGCTCTAGGAGAACCAATCAAGCAGGCTGATCAAGCGTTGAAGGTACTGAGAGTACTTCCTACTCGATGGAATGGAATCTCTGCAGCAATCAGACAATCAACTTCTGTTAAAGATCTAACTATGAGAGAACTGATTGGTACATTGATGATGTACGAAGATGAAATGCAAGATGAGGTAAATGAGCATAAAGTCTACATAAAAAGGGAAAATACTGCTTTGAAAGTGACTTCTCAACAAAAGGATAGAAAGATGAAGAACAGAGAAGTAAGTGCTAAATCAGAAAGCTCTGATTCTTCAAATTCGGATGAAGAACTGGCTCAGCTAGCCAGAAAATTCAGAAAGTTCTATAGTAAGAAGAAAGACTTCAAGAAATCCTTCAAAAAGGATAGCAAGGAAGTGAGATGTTATGAATGCAAAAAGATGGGACATATCAGACCGGATTGCCCAAAATTGAAAGATGCAAAGAAGAAGAAATTCTTCAAAAGAGATGATTATGAGCAGAAAGACAAGAAAGCTATGAAAGCTACTTGGAGTGTTTCTGAAGACTCAAGTAATTCTTCTGAATCAAGCTCAGAGAAGGAGGAAGCCAATTTAAAAGCAAATATGTGTTTCATGGCTGAAACTGATGAGGTACACTAATATTACTCCTCTGACTCAAATAATGAATCAAACTCTGAAACAAGCTTCTCAAATAAAAAACTTGCAGCTTACTGCAATATTCTTGAAGAAAGGTATGATTCATTATTTAAAAAATATAAATCTATAAAGAACTTGCAGAAAGCTATTTCAGATGAGAGAAATACTTTGCTAAAACAACATAAGGAATTAATTGACAAATACAACTCTGCTGACTCAAATAAAATTAATTTTGAATCAAAAATAAAAACTCTACAGGATGAAGTAGAATCTTATAAAAAGGCTGCATTAGTTTTTACAAAAGGAGAAAACACCTTAAATGAGATACTTGGAAAAACTGTAATTAAAAAGGAAAGGTTTGGAATTGGAAGTAAAGGAGAAAAACCTAAGTTATACAAAAATTATTTTGTTCCTAGCACTAAAAAGGTTATTTGTAACTTCTGTGGAACAAAAGGTCATATAGCTAAAAACTGTTTTCTAAGACAACCTCAAATATGTGGAATTAAGAAAGCTTATATTTCCAACGATCTATATGATTCAATCAATTTTAAGGAAACAAAGCAAATCTGGATACCCAGATCACTGCTTGCTAACACTCCTGGACCCAACAAAATATGGGTACCAAAGCAATTTGTTTGAATGTCTTTGCAGGTAGCAGGTCACCAAAGAAAGAAAGAAATATGGTATATGGACAGTGGATGCTCAAGACACATGAGTGGAACTTCAGCTAATTTCTCTTCTCTTACTCGAAAGGAAGGAGGACTTGTCACCTTTGGTGACAATGCCAAAGGAAAGATTATTGGTATTGGAATAGTTGGAGATCCAGAGACAGTCTCAATCGACAAAGTACTTTATGTACAAGGGTTAAAACACAATCTGATAAGTATCTCTCAACTCTGTGATGATGGATACACTGTTGATTTTACTAACAATAGTTGTACTGTTTCTAAAGATAAACTGTTTAAGTTTAGAGCACCCAGAACTGATAATGTTTATACTTTGGATTTGTATTCCTTGTGTAAACAACAAGTAAACTGCTTAACTGCTAATATAAGTGAATCCTGGATCTGGCATAGAAGACATGGTCATTGCAATATATATGCTTTACATAAATTATCTAAGAAACATCTAGTTTCTGATTTGCCTAGTCTCAAATTTGAAAATGACAGATTCTGTGATGCATGTCAGCTTGGCAAGCAACACAAATCATCATTCAAATCTATTAATAAAGTTGCTACAACTAAACCTCTAGAACTTATCCATATGGATTTGTTTGGACCTTCAAGAGTAGCAAGTTTAGCTGGTAAATTGTATGTTTATGTATTAGTTGATGATTATTCTAGATTTACTTGGATTTTCTTTTTGAAATTTAAAAGTGAAGCTTTTAGTTTATTTGAAGGTTTTTGTAAATCTATTCAAAATGAAAAAGGTTTTAATATAATCTCATTAAGAAGTGATCATGGTGGAGAATTTGAGAACCAGGAATTTAATTCCTTTTGCTCAAACATGGGTATTAAACACACCTTCTCTGCTCCAAGAACACCTCAACAGAATGGGATTGTAGAAAGAATAAATAGAACTATTCAAGAAATGGCTAGAACTATGTTAAATGAATATAGCCTACCTATATATTTCTGGGCAGAAGCTGTTAATAGAGCTTGTTATATAATGAATAGAATTTTAATAAGACCTATTTTGAAAAAGACACCCTATGAACTATGGAATAATAGAAAACCTAAAGTAAATTACTTTAAAGTTTTTGGATGCAAGGTTTACATCTTGAATACCAAAGATAATCTTGGTAAATTTGATCCAAAATCTGATAAAGGTATTTTCTTAGGATATTCTGCAACCTCCAAAGCTTATAGAGTCTATAATAAAAAGTCAAGGATTGTTGAAGAATCAGTTCATGTGAAATTTTATGAATCTGATACTTTTGAGAAAAGGATAGAACAAATAGATGAACCTGATTCTAATGAAAACATGAGACTTGAGAATTTAAAGAATGATTTTGAAAATGATATAAAAGAAATTCAGTCTAGTTCAGAAGAACATGACACTGAAGAACCTTTGAATGTAATGCCTAGACAGTCTAGAACCTTAAAGAATCACCCTTTAGAATCTGTGATAGGTGACTTAGAGACTGGTATTCAAACTAGAAGAAACTTTGGAAACATAGTTGAATTCTCTGCTTTCCTATCCCAACAAGAACCTAAGACCATAGAAGAAGCCTTAGATGATGAGAGCTGGGTAATAGCAATGCAGGATGAATTGAACCAGTTCAAGAGAAATAAGGTTTGGGAATTAGTTGAAAGACCACATGATTATCCAGTAATAGGAACTAAATGGGTCTTTAGGAATAAACAGGATGATCAAGGGATAATAACTAGAAATTAAGCAAGATTAGTAGCTAAAGGATATAATCAAGAAGAAGGAATAGATTATGATGAGACCTTTGCACCTGTAGCCAGGTTAGAAGCCATTAGAATCCTTTTAGCCTATGCATCTTATATGAATTTTAAATTATTTCAGATGGATGTTAAATCTGCCTTTTTAAATGGTTATTTAATGGAGGAAGTTTATGTTGAGAAACCTCCTGGTTTTGAAAATTCTCAAAAACCAGATTCTGTTTTCAAACTTACTAAAGCTCTTTATGGCCTTAAACAAGCACCTAGAGCTTGGTATGAAAGACTAAGTTCTTTTCTTTTGAAAAATGATTTTACTGTTGGACTAGCAGATCCAACACTCTTTAAGAAAACTGTGAAAAATAATGTTTTGTTGGTTCAAATTTATGTTGATGATGTAATTTTTGGATCAACCAATAAAATTCTTTGTCATGAATTTTCAGAATTAATGCAAAAAGAATTTGAAATGAGTATGATGGGAGAATTAAATTTCTTTTTGGGTCTTCAAATATTTCAAAAAGATTTTGGAAATATTTTAAATCAATGCAAATACATTACTGATTTACTTTAGAAATTTGGACTTGAAAACAGCAAGACATTTACAACTCCTATGTGTACTAATATAAAACTTGATTTGGATGAAACTGGAAAATCAGTGGACAACAAGTTATATAGAGGTATGATTGGTAGTTTGTTATATCTTACTTCTAGTAGAACAGATATAATGTATTCAGTATGTCTTTGTGCTCGATTTCAATCAAATCCCAAAGAATCCCACTTAACTGCTGTTAAAAGAATTTTTAGATATTTAAAAGGTACTATTTATCAATCTCTGCTTTATCCAAAAACCTCTGATTTTAATTTAATTTCATATTCAGATGCTGACTTTGGAAGCTGTAGATTAGATAGGAAGAGTACTTCAGGAACATGTCACTTTTTAGGAAAGTCTTTAGTATCATGGTCTAGTAAGAAACAACACTCAGTTGCCCTGTCAACAGCCGAGGCAGAATATGTGTCTGCAGGTAGTTGCTGTGCACAGGTTTTGTGGATGAAAAACACTCTTATGGAATTTGGATTAAATTTCAATAATACACCTATTTTATGTGATAATACTAGTGCAATTAATATTTCAAAAAATCCTATTAGTCATTCTAGAACTAAGCACATTGATATAAGACATCACTTTTTAAGAGATCATGTGTTTAAAAAGGATATATTTTTAGAATTTGTAAATACAGAAAATCAATTAGCAGATATTTTTACTAAACCACTTCCCACGACAAGGTTTGAATTTATTAAGGGGGAGTTAGGTTTATTTAATTTTAAATAATTTTTTTTTATCTTATTCTGTTTTCGAATTCTGCTTCATTTCTGTTTCCCGCTATAAGTAATTTTATTTTGTTTTAAATAAAAGTAATGATTACTGATTACACGGGAATCAAGGCTGTCAGAACCGTTTCACCTTCTAAACTGTTTCACCTTTTTCGGAAACCCTTTCGAAAACCTAAAACCGCACATCTGCTCCAAAACCCTTTTCTGAATCTTCAAACCCTAAACTTTCGAACCTTCAGAAATCGTTGTTGAAATGGAAAAGACTAAGCGTCCAGATGAAGCTGAGAGCAGTGCTGCAAAGAAACCTAAAGTAGTTGGTCGGAAAATACTGCAAGGTAAAGTCATAGATTTAGAATGGCTGTTTGAAACTAATTTACTGTTGAAGCAAGCGTTGTCGTTTCAAAGCCTTGAGCAAGCTTTTAATAGTGAAAACTCTGAGTTTCTATATGAGGCAGAAATGAGACATTTCTTTAGAACTGTTCAGTTTAGCCTTGGAGATACGGAGGATAGTTTATTGGCTCAAATAGAGGATAAGGACTTTTCCATATCATCTGTAGAGATAAGTCAAATTCTTAACTGCCCTCATGAAGGAGTTTTTCATTTCGATTTACGGAATATTGGAGATTCTGTACATAAGTCTGAAGACATTATGTCTTTTTTGTTTGGAACCAGAGTGATAAAGAAAATGTTTATTAAAGATTTGGAGCCCGATCAGAAAATCTTGGTAAAATTTGTTCAGACTGGTTTAGCACCAAGGATGGCTGAGATGGAGAAAATCCTATACCCTGACATGTACATAATGTATCTTCTGATGTGTGATATTAAGTTTAATTTCCTCGGTTTATGATAATATATCTGAGATACTGCTGTCAGAGTGAAGCAAGAATGACCTTTTTCCCTTATGGAAGGTTCATTTCTTTGTTTTTGTTTAAAAGAGGAATGATCAGATTGGTAGATGCTGGGGTGAAATGTCACCACAGTAATGTTTTTAATGCTAGAACTTTAAGGAAAGTAGGATACTTCTGGAGCACAATTAAAGGAAAACTCTTACCTGTTGGAGCTGAGGAAGACTCGGAGAGTGCTCAGGCTCAACCGGCTAAGTCCAAGGAGGGACAAGCAGAATCAAGGGTTAGTACAGTGGCAAGGAGAATTCGCTTTGAGATGGAGGAAGTTGAGGAAGAGAGAAGTCAAGAAGGACTTCAATCTAGAAGGAAGAGGTCAATTGATAAAGAAATTATCTCTCCTGCCTTGAAATCCTCTGAACCGGTAATTTCTTATTCATTTGTGAGAGAAGCTGTTGTGGATCAGACTGCACCGATAGAGGAACCAGTAGCTCAATCGGAAATCCAAAAAGAACCTCAATCTGCTGCTGTGGCTGTTGAAAAAGTAATTCCACAAGAACAACTTATGGAGGCAGTGCCTGGTGAAGAAGTGGCCCGACCTCAAGATTTACATGAAAATATTGTTCTTGACCATTCAGTAGAAGTTAGAGAGACTACTGTTCGTGATGAACATACTTCTGAAGCTAATACAGAGGTACTTCAGGAAGATTTTTTCAGTGGAAGAGTTTCAGGCTTCAAAAGCTAGTTCAGTGGATCAACCTTGTCTGGACAAGGACAAAGAACAGTCAGATGCAGATTCTTTACCACTTGCCCTGCCTCATCAACCTATTTCTGGACATGAGAATAGAGCACAGGGTGCCCCTGATTCGAGAAAAGAAGAAGTTGTTGAGTTGTACAAGTGTATCTCTCAATTAGAATCTGAGAATGTTAGTCTCAGAAATTCTCTGAACTTAGAGCATTTGAAGTTTCAAAAGCTGAAAGAATCTACTGTTTCAAGACAGGAAGTAGATTTGTTTAAGACTGATATGCTGCATGCTGTTGATCAGTTAAAATCAGAGATGGTAAAGAAAGATGATTTGTCTGAGATGAAGATTTACATGGAGAATAAATTTGAGTCTGTTGCAAACAATGCTGTGAGTGGATCAGGCTCTTCACCTGATTTGATTCGGATATTTCAAGCAATTACTGCAGCAATGAGCAATATGAGTGACAGATTACACGATCTTCAGTGTAATAGTGCCCCTTTGTCAGTTTTTCTAGATAATCAGAAATTTTTAGTGGATCAGTTGACATCTGGAGAGCAGCCGATTAGGATTCTTTTGAATCAGTTATCAGAGAAACTGGCTCTTTTTGTTGAAAAAGAAGAAAGAATGCATGAGTTTTTCAGAGTTAATTTGATTGAAGATATTCATATGACTCAAGAGAACAGAGATCTTATTATCAAGTTAGGAGATGGGATGATGAAGAGGCTCAGAGAAAAGTTTACAGAGATCAAGACCGCGATTCAAAGGAGATAGACACCCTTTTTTTTCCCTGTCTTATCCATGAACCTTGATTCCTCTGTATATCACAATCGTTTATATATAACAGCTTGTGAATGAAAATTCTTTTCTTACTTTCTTTTTGTTGTTTATTGATTTATGATTAAGTTAGCCAGTATAACAAATTCACTTATTCATACACAGTTAATTATAGCATTTACTTATAGTTCAGTGCAATATTGAATGTGTTCAAATCCGTAATTTTTCATTCTTTTTGATATCACAAAAAGGGGGAGAATTTGGATAAACACAACATTTAAATTCATTTGTTTCCTATGAAGAAATTTGGATATATAGGAGAAGACATTTATCTTTTATCTATTTTTTAGCTGAAAATTTATTTTTATGGGGGAGAAATTTTATTATAGTTAAATATTGTTTTAATCCTTTCAGAATTCTAAAATTTTATAAAACTAATTTTTTAATAAAGATTGCAATTAAATTAGTTCTATTATTTTATGGGTTTTGTGATCATAAAAAAGGGGGAGATTGTTGAGCAATGTATTGTTTTCAAACAATTCAAAATAATGTTTTTTAAAGGAGGAGATTATTTCAAATAATACTCTGTCTCTTTATGATGATTTTGATGCTCACAAATACCCTTAATTATTTACTAATTATTTCGTTGAGTATTTTGCAGGAATTTATTTTATTTATTTATTTCATACAACGAGATTTCATACTTCATTTATTCCGAGATAAATTTTAGCGTGTTCTGGAATCACTGTAGCGCAAGATCAATTTTAGCGTGTTCTGGAATCACTGTAGCGCGAGATCAATTTTAGCGCGTACTGGAATCACTGTTCATACCCTACGTTGATGAACGTAACATATGGATGAAAAGTTTACTTTTTATGTTAAAAGAAACGTATGGTTAAGGAACCTTACGTTATTTTGAAACGTATGGTTAATTAATCTTACGTTGTTGAAAAGTATGGAAGAAGAACATTACGTTTGGAAGGAACCTTACGTTTTCGTTGTTGGACAAGTATGGAAGAGAAACCGTACGTTAGTTTTCAGTGTTGAGTTTGTTTCTCAAAAGTATGGATCATCAACCTTACTTTTATAATCAACCGTACGTTCTTTGGAGAGTTGAAGCGAGACAAAGTATGGATGATCAACCCTACGTTTGAATGCTGAAGAGAAAGTATGTACGTTCTGAACCTTACGTTCTGAACCTTACGTTTGTGAACCTTACGTTTGTGAACCCTACGTTTGGAGCCACGTCATCAACCCTACGTTTGGCGTCGGGATATTTTTGACAGACGATATTTCCTTTTGCATTGGTCAAACAAGTGGATTATTAAGCGGATTTCGAGCCGATTCTTAAGTACGACTTTGACTGAATCAAAGACGATTTTCAACGGATTACTGATTGATTTAAACGGAGCTTTTTATGCCGATTCTTCAGGGGAGTTACAACGGCTCTGTTATTTCATTTAATATCGCGAATCTAAAGGAGATTTTCATGGATCTATTTATGCGGAAGATTTTCTCAGATTTGAATATATATGTTCTATCTTGGAAACTTCGGATATATATATATACACAAGAAAGTGTGTGAAATATACAGATTGATCTTTTAACGAGCAAGAAACAGAGACTGTGAAAAGGCGTTCTTTTCTGGTGATCGAGAAGAAGTGTAAAACCTTTATTGCCGAAGGAAGATCTTGATAGCAGATTCACGTGTTCTACATCGACTATCTGTTGTGAATCTATTGCTGCTGAAGTTGTGAAGTTTCTGGTAATATCTATTGCAACTGGATCGACTCAGAACTGTTTTTGATTACAGATCTTTATTTTCTGAAGACAACGATCTATCTACTGTCAATTGCATTCTGTTGCAATTGTGAAGAACAACTGGAGAAGTGTTTTCTTTATCGAAACCCTTTTTTATTTTTGAGTGATCAGCTTCTCGTTCTAAGCTGTGTGGGTTCGTGTTTGAACCAGGAAGGCTGTGTTTGCCTGAATCTTGTAAAGGTGTCAACTGCTTGTACTCAGTTGTGAACAGGTCTGTGGAAACGAGGACCAGATAGTGAAAATCGCCAAGCTCGTGGATTTGAGCGTTGGTGGAGTGGACTAGGGGCCTTCTGTTCCCCGAACCACTATACATCCGTGTGTTCATGCTTTTACTTTTTCCGCTGCATATTTAATCGTGCAAAAGCATAGTGGACAGAATTTGTCTAAATTGAAGAGATTGTAATAATTTTGAAAAGACACAATTCACCCCCCCTCTTGTGTGTAATCCGTAGATTCATATCCAACACTACAGAAGTACGAGGGCTCCAATTCAGATGCAGTCATAGAAGACTGGTTGGAGGAGGTCGAGATAGGCTTCAGTTCGATTCGTGGTCGGAAGGAACACTGGGTGTCCTTGGTTGTGATGATGTTGCGTGGAGTAGTAAGGTAGTGGTGGATATTTTTCCTCGGGGATCGTGAGGATTCAGTGATCTCATGGGAGGAGTTTTGAGATAGGTTTAGAGTTGAGTTTCTTTCATCAACTTCGAAGGCGTCCAGTCACCAGGAGCTTCTTACCCTTTGACAGGGGACCTCTAGTGTTCGAGAGTTTGGAATCCATTTCAGGAACCTTCTACGATATGCTTCAGGCTTGTTACCAGATGAGGAGGCCAGGGTGAGGCATTTTGAGGAGGATTTTCATCCAGAGATCCCGCACCAGGTCACCCCATTTATACTGAAGACATATCTTGAGGTGATGGCGAGGGAAGAGGTTGTTGAGAGGACTTTGGCCAGGACCATATCGTCACGAGAGGGGAATCTTCATGATTCCTCACAAAGCAGAGCTGTGGTTCGGGCTTCCTGGTTTTCAGGGCAGAAGAGTTTCTGTTCACCTGGGGGTAGGTCCCATCCCTTCCCATCTCATTTCTCTAGAGGCAGCAACTCTCAGGCCTATTCCAAGGGATCAGGTGCTTTTTTTTCTTGTGGTGGTCGTGGTCATTAGCAGCGGGAGTGCCTGACTTTTCAGAGCAGTCATCGTGCACCGTCCACTCCGCTCCAGGTTCCTCTGTTGAGGCAGTTCCAGCTGAGGAAGCAGCAGTAGGTTGCACCAGCTTTATATCACCAGAGGGTAGATGGAGCAGGCAAAAAACAACCCCATGACGCTCCCCATCCTCAGAGAGTAGAGCGCGACCATGGTGGTGGTCATCATCAGGGTCAGAGAGGCCATGGAGGAGGTTGTGGTCAGCTTCATGATCTAGCATTGCCAGCCCCAGGCGAGCCAGATGTCGTTCGAGGTACCCTTTGATTGTTTTCTACCTTGGTGTATGCCTTGTTTGATTCAAGAGCAACACACTCCTTTATATCACCTACCCTTGTCCATGCTTTGGGACGTGAGGTAGAGAGGCTTCCAGTTCCCTTGGCGTTGACTATGCCAGTTGAAGGTTGAGCTGACTTGTTTAAAGTATGTAGAGACTGTGAGCTAGTGTTGGGGCAACACCGCTCTTGGGGATATTTCCTATGTTTACGAATACAACCATATGATGTCATACTCGGCATGTATTGGTTGTATTTGGTGCAGGCTATTGTGGATTTCTACAGGAAGAAGGTTGTCTTCTTTGATGCAGATGGAGAAAAAGTGGTGTTTGTTGGTGAGCGAGATCCTCGGATGGGTCATAGACGAGTTCCATCCTTATCATCCATGATGGCTGAGATGATGCTGAGTTCTTTAGAGGTTCAGCAGTTGGCGTTTCCTAGGGTCGTAGAGGAGTACCCTGACGTCTTTCCAGAAGAGGTTTTAGCCTTACCCCCTCAACGAGAGATCGATTTTGGGATATAAATACATCCCGGAGCGTCTCCTATCTCTATGTCTCCATATAGGATGACCTCTTCTGAGTTACGAGAGCTACGTATTCATCTTGATGGTCTGTTGCAGTGCATTTTTGTTCGGCCAAGTGTGTCACCGTGGGGTGCGCCAGTTTTGTTTGTGAAAAAGGCTGATGGAAGTTTGCGGTTGTGCGTCGATTATCATCGATTAAACAAAGTGACAATAAAGAACTGCTATCCTCTCCAGTGGATTGATGACTTATTCAATCAACTGAAGGGTTCAAGTTGGTTCTCAAAGATCAAATTGCGGTCATGATATCATCAGATGCGTGTAAAGGATGAGGATATCCTGAAGAATGCTATCCGTTGTCGTCATGGGAATTATGAGTTTGTTGTAATGCCATTAGGCATGATGAATGCTCCAGCTGTTATCATGGGGTTGATGAATAGTGTGTTCCGTGAATTCCTGGACAAGTTTGTTGTGGTTTTCATCGACGACATCCTTGTGTACTCCACATCTGAATAGGAGCATGCAGAGCATCTACGAGCCGTTTTGGGAGTTCTTTGACAACATTAGTTTTTTGGGAAGTTGTCGAAGTGTGAGTTTTGGGCACAAGAAGTTCGTTTCTTGGGGCATGTTGTGTCCCAACAGGGAGTAGCTGTGGATCCTTCGAAGATAGAAGCAGTGGTGTCTTGGGCAGCCCCCAAGACCGTGTTAGAGGTGTGAAGTTTACTTGGTCTCGCATGCTATTATAGGAGGTTTGTAGACAATTTATCCTGAGTTGTGACTCCTCTGACAGCTTTGACCAAGAAGGATCAAGAGTTCATATGGACTGATCAGTGTCAGGCAGCTTTCGAGTATCTAAAGGAGAAGTTGGTAACTGCTCTAGTCCTTTGTCTTCCAGTGGAGGTAGTCCAGTTTGATGTTTTCTGTGATGCTTCACATCTGGGGCTAGGCTGTGTTCTCATGCAGCAGAGGTCAGTTGTTTCTTATGGGTCTCGGCATTTGCGTCCCCATGAATACAACTATTCCACCCATGATCTTGAGTTGACAGCCGTGGTTTTTACTCTAAAGTTATGGAGACATTACCTCATTGGTGAGCACTTTGTGGTTTTCACTGATCATAAGAGTTTGAGGTATGTTTTCTCCCAACGTGACTTGAACTTGCGGCAGTGTCTGTGGATGGAGTTCTTGTAGGAATATGACTTTGAAATATCATATACACCTGGAAAAGGGAATGTTGTAGCTGATGCACTGAGCCGAAAGTCACGTAATGATGTTGTGCGTGAATCTGGTGATTCCTGGAGAATGATGGAAGAGCTATCAGCTTTTCATCTTGATATGGGAGAAGTTGGGGGTAGAGGTTGTCTTTTCCAGATGACAGTGCAGTCATCCCTGATATAGAAGGTGGAAGAGTCTTAGTTGGGTGATCTAGAGGTGTAAGTTTGGAGAGACAGAGTTGTTTGTGGTGAGGCCCCTGATGGTTGGTTGGAGGATGAACAACACTGAGTGTTGTATCATAGTAGGATTTTTGTTCCCTTGGTGATGCGCGAGACTGTTCTCCAAGAGTTCCATAGTTTGCCCTTGGCAGTACATCCTAGTGTGACAAAGATGTACCGATCCTTGAGGATTCAGTTTTGGTGTCCTGGGCTGAAGCGTGCAGTTGCAGAGTGTGTGTCTCGATGTTTAGTCTGCCAGAAGGTGAGGGCCGAACACCGTGTTCCTGGCAGTCTTCTCCAGCAATTAAAGATTCCTTAGTGGAAGTGGGAGGACATTTCAATGGACTTTGGTACAGGTTTACCTCGAGCTCCGGGAGGACATGATGCTATATGGGTGGTAGTGTATCGTTTAACAAAATTGGCCCACTTCATAGTGATCAAGGAGTCGATATCAGTGGAAGTTTTGTCGAGGCAGTATCTAGAATAGGTGGTGAGACTTCATGGAGTCCCTAGGACAATAATTTCTGATGGAGATCCACATTTTACCTCCAGGGTGTGGAGGGGTCTCCAACATGCTTTTGGTTCTCAGCTATTCCTTAGCACTGCTTTTCATCCTCAAACGGATGGTCAAACATAGCGAACCATCCAGACTCTTGAAGACATGTTGCACTCTTGTGTTCTTGATTTTGGAGGTTCATGGATGAAGCACTTACCCTTGGTAGAGTTCGCTTACAATAATAGTTTTCACTCTACCATTGGTATGGCGCTGTTTGAAGCCCTGTATGGTCGGCCTTTCCGTTCTCCGTTGTGCTGGACTGGGGTCGGAGAGTCAGCAATCCTCGGACTGGAACTAGTACATAATACAACAGAGATGATTTAGGTGATTCGTGAGAGGATGAAGACAGTTAAAGATTGTCAGAAATCATATGCTAATCAAATAAGGAGACCCTTAGATTTTAATGTTGGGGATCATGTGTTTCTGAAGGTGACTCCCCGTTGTGGACAATGAAGGTTTGGTCATGGAAGTAAGCTTTCTCCCCGGTTTGTTGGGCCTTTCAAGGTGTTAGCTCGTGTTGGAGCTATGGCATATCGAGTAGCACTTCCCCCTCAGATGAGTCAGATACATGATGTTTTCCATGTATCACAGCTCCGTCATTATCTTCATGATGAATCTCATGTTATTGATTGGGGAGAGATCAATATTGATGATGATGCAACCTTCGAGGAGAAACCTTTGGAGATCAAAGACCGTATGGAGAAGGTGTTGCGTGGGCATTCTATCCCCTTAGTTCGTGTCTTTTGGCGACACGGTGGCATGGAGGAGAGTACCTGGGAGTGTGAGTCACAGATACGTGCTCAGTACCCAGAGTTGTTTAATGTTAAACTTTTTTCATGTAATGATATTTACTTTGTGGTTATACCTTTCATGTTTTATTTATGAACTTCTTTTATTCCTTTTTCTGGATTGCTCTCTTTTGAGAGGTATCTCGAGGGGTGGTTGTTCGGGCCCCGTTTCTTTTTTTCCTCTTTAGGTTGGTTTTGAATTCTCGAGGACGAGAATGTTTTGAGAGGTATCTGATGTAATGGCTCAGACCTCTCTGGTCCTTTACTTTGTGAAAATGTGGTGTTGGAGGAGTTCTGGGAGGTCAAGGTGACTTATCCCCAACACTTTGCCAAATTTCTAGTTCTGTGAACAATGTTTCCAGAACGGTAACCTTCTAATGGTGACCTTATAATGGTAGACTTGAACAATGTTTCCAGAATAATAAACTTCTAATGGTGACCTTATAACGGTAGACTTGAACAGTGTTTCCAGAATGGTAACCTTCTAACGGTGGACTTGAACAGTGTTTCCAGAATGGTAACCTTCTAACGGTGACCTTATAACGGTAGACTTGAACAGTTTTTCCAGAACGGTAACCTTCTAACGGTGACCTTATAATGGTAGAATTGAATAGTGTTTCCAGAACGGTAACCCTCTAACGGTGACCTTATAACGGTAGACTTGAACAGTGTTTTTAGAACGGTAACCTTCTAACGGTAACCTTATAACGGTAGACTTGAACAATGTTTCCAGAATGGTAACATTCTAATGGTGACCTTATAATGGTTGTCTTGAATAGTGTTTCTAGAACGGTGAGGTCTAACGGTGACCCTTTCATTCCTTTGACAAATTTTGAGTATGTGAACAGTGTTTCTAGCTTCCTACAGTTTCACCCCTTTGACGTTTCCTTTGACATAAAATACATTTAAAGCCTTATTTTAAGGACTCTTAAGGCGAATTCAAATTCCATAAATCCTATATTAATTATTCCTATGGATCAGGATGTTTTACTTGGTCAAACTACGTGGGTTAATGAGATCCATTTTTAATAGAGAATTAACCGGATCTTAAACCGTCGCATCGTTAAATCTTCAAAAAGGAACCAGATATCATTCTCCCTTGTTCTTCCCCTTTGTTCTCAGCTAAGAGACACTAGAACCTTTCAATCATTCCCGTAGGAGTTTCACAATCAAACCCTAATCCTCCGATTGGGTTTTCTCCATTTTGGATGCAACCGAGCTGTGTCGGTCAATCTTCCCAATAAGGTATGTTTTATCATCATTCCTTTGGGGATCATATTCCCTTGTTTCTCCCTTCCATATTATACCATGTAATTTCCAAGATTCTAATGGGTTTTTCTTAGGGTTGGTTGGTACTATCGTACCGTGGCATCCTCCGGTGGATGCAGTTTTTGTGAGAGGAGAATTGTGACCCATTTTGTGGATAAAGGACATCAAGAACTCTTCGAGGTAGGGGATTCATGGATTCTCTAATTGTATATGTGAAATCGTAGAATTAGCATGATTTATCCCTTTGGATCACAATGAAATTGACCTAATTAAATACTTGAACCGGATTAAAAGAATTGGTTGATCGCATGTTGTTGCTTTGTACCATGATAACAGTTTGCCTCATGTTTTGCTAGATAGTGTAATATATATGTTTTATTTGATTAGTTGTTCGTTCTTGATGGAAATTGATAATGAATGTAAAGCCGGAATTAATTGTTAATTAATTGGCTAAAGATAAAGAGGCAAGTAAATGAATCAGGTTGATGCCATTGTTGTAGTTGTTTAAATTTGAGGTTAATCAAATTAGGGATGTAAACATGGTTATTTAATTGTGATAGCTTACTGATTAGGTCTCCCGTAATTGGAACCTACGAATAAAAAATCTTATAATTCAATATGGATTAAAGAACATATTGTGTGAGAATTTCTTAAAGGGGTTCCGAGTTACCCTCTTGATTGTTAAAGGTCTAAGATCCCATTGATGTGATGTTTGTTTTCCTACTTCTTGTGATGTAATGTGAGCATGGATGGCTATTGTGATATGTGGAGGCATGGGGACTTGTGTTTGTGGTAGTGGATGATGCCTAGGGTGGCGAGATGCATCAGATTATGCATGTGGGTGTCAGGGAGGACATAAAGGATGATGGTATGGGATGAATGTGATGGCTGGATGTTGGTGGTTTTGTTTGGTTGTTTATCTGCTTTACTTTTCCCCACTTCTCAAGGCAGCTGGTCTTGCTTACCCTCCTTCCGAAGGAGGTGAAGACACGTGGGGTATGCCATGTGCTTTCCATGTTTAGCCTCTCGAGGGAGAATGGGTCTATGCTCTTTCTATAGGCGGAAAAGACTCAACGGGTAGTATATCTACTCACCATGTTGATCCCCCTTTGTGTTTAGTAGAATAGGATGCCTTTCTAGAATGCATGGGAATATGGTAATGTAATTCCATAATGAATGTTTGATTAAATGGTGATAATCCATGGCGAGGGAGATATTGGAATTTAAAGGTGATGTGAATCTTAAAAGGAGAAGTTGATTTTGAATGTGATGCCAATTCAGTTTAATGTGGAATTGTTCATGGTTAATTAATGTTTAAGAATTAATTAATGTATAGTGGAACTGATAAAATGAGAATGGAGTAATCTAGTAAATCTATTTATATTTTTGTGTGCTTATAGGATACCTAGTCTTAGAAGTAGCAGCCTGGAGTCTGAGAGACGTTAGCTGCAGTTGTATCTAAGACTAGGTAATGCCCATAGTGTGGATGTGAGTTATATATATATTCTATACCTTTTTTGTTTATATACGCTACTCCACCCTGTCGGTAAGGGAAACTGACACCCCGGGGATTCTGAGCCCTGGGGGGGGGGATGTTTTCCCTAACATTCTGATGGGAGGTCAAATGTCTGACTACCCCCTTTGGCCCCACTCTCTTCTCTTGGTAGATACATGTGCCAACAGGAACAACAGTTAGTTTCCCCATATATGTGTGTAGAGGTCTGTAATCTCTTGTGGTTATTTTACACACATATATTCTGGATATAGTATCCTTTGGACTACTATAGGTGTAACGTGTTTAGGCTGTGATGGCTTGAGGATCCCTACTCAGTGTATGGGCTATAATGGATTGAGGTATAGTACCCGATCTATGATGCACGTTATGTGGGATGTGGTGGCTCCCGGAACATACCTCGTTACTTTTGGTTGTGAGGATGGTGTGGTGCTTCTCCCAGGTGTTTGCGGGAAAGCCTTTGTGGTGCACGAGGTGCAGATTTTGGAGCTTAGCCCAGGTGTCTGCGGGCAAGACTTTGGAGAGAGATGCACATGATGTATATCATTTGGGGAAAACAGAAAACCAGTGGGGAAGTAGTAGTGGGGTACCCTTGATATTTTTCATTATATGCTATATTCTTGTATGCGTTACTTGGAGAGAGTGGCCATGGTGAGGTTGGGAACTTAGTATACCTGTTTAGGTGATGAGATAGTTTCACTTGTTGTTCACTAGGCTTTAGCATGCTTTCTTTACTTTTGCACGAGAGGGTTGGGGAGGATCCTACTGAGTATACTGTTATAATCACCCTATGTATATATAAACTGTTTTTCAGGTCACTTAGAGCAGGTTGGAGATCAAGCTGGTTACTACTAGCTTGTGGTTGGAGGAGCTGTTCGGGCTTGTGGACACTGCCGTTTTACTTTCTTTTGGGTACTTTTGGTTTTCCCTTTTAGTTGTAGTACTTTTTCATGAAATTTAATATATTTACTTGGGTTTATTTTATATTTCAGTTCTGAGTTGGAGTTGATTGGTGTATATATTATCTCTCTCTTCCGTGTGTGTTCTCTTAGAGGGTAATGCCTCCCATTTGTGTGTTTACTATACCCTCGGTGCTAGTAGCCAACCCGGGGCCTACTGGAGGCGGGACTCGGGGGTCATTATCTTCCTTCTCACATTTCCGGCCCAGGAGGGGTACACGTTGTGGGGAGTGGGTCATGAAAGTAGTGGGACTTCCGTGAAACCAAGCATGCTTCCCACTAACCTTGGGCTATTGAGGTATTCCTACTTTCGAGTACCGTGGATCTGCCACATCACCAAGCATGCTCCCCACCGTGGGCTTCCGCATGACCAAGAATTCTCCCCCTTGTAGCCTACTGAAGTACTATTCCTGTCGAGTACCGTGGGTCTACTGCGACACCAAGGTGCTCCCCATTGTGGGTTTTCCGTGACACCAAGGAGCTCCCCACTGGGCTAGTAGAGTCACTCCGAGTCAAAAAAATCAGCAGTCGTCAGGTCTCAGCCAGATACTAGGTCTCCACACTATGCTCGCTCTTCTCCGGGAGGATCCACTACACAAGCTACTGGTTGAAACTCTAACTGTCAGGAATTCCCATGAAGAAGTATCACAAAGGTCCACCACGTCATAGGGGTCTGAACGTAACAGAAAATGCCTCAATCAGAATCTCGGTTTGTGAGTCGTTATCCTTTTAGTCCCGGGGGCCCGGTTGGATTCAAGAATGATCCAACCCGACTTTATCTCAACTATACCCCAAACTCCAGTGGGGTATACTCAAAGGGACCATCATGCTCTAAGATTTCCAGCGCCGTTTAAGGTTCATCAAACGAACATCCGGTGCCAAAGATATGGCCGAAGGAGCCTAAATGGGTCGTAGTGGGCCCGAGTCCGGTCCGACCTAGTTGGCCCGACCTAGCCCGATCCAGCCTGGGCTGACCCATTTTGGGTCGACCTGGCTTAACCCATTGGGTCTGGCCCGACCCGTTGGGTTCAGCCCGACCCACTGGGCCTAACCCAACAGGCCGTGAGGGGCCGTAGAGAGCCATGAGGGCGCGGATAGACCGTGGGTTGACGCGAGGGTGGTTCATCTAGGAGGGTGCCATGAGGGAGGCTCGGTCTGAAGGGCTCCGCGAGGACGGATCTGTCCGGGGTGTGAGGGGGGTTTAGCTCGGAGGGCTGCGGGAGCACGGATCAAGGCAGCTTGACACGAGGGCCGTGGTGGCTCGGCCGGGGCCTGTTCGGCCAGTGGGTGGCGTGATCGGGCTCGGTTCGGCCGGAGTGGCTGGGGGGGGGGGGCTTGGACGATGGATGACACGACCAGGGCAGCTCAATCGGGAGGCCGAGGTGGCTGGGGTCAGTTTGGCCGGGGGTAGGGGAGGCCGGGGTGCGGCGCGATGTGGCCGGGGCATGGCGCGGTTCGGTGATGGTTTGGCCAGCGGAGGCACAATGCTGGTTTGGCCGGAAGGTCGGAGTGCCACATGGGTGGCGTGGGTCATAGAGGCTGTGGGTGACGACGTTTTTGCCTTCGTCGCCTTCATTTCCTTCCTCCGTTTCGAAGAACACCAAAAAACAACACAAGGGTTACAGAGAGGACGAGCCATATTAGTTTGGCCTGCACTCTCCACATTAGAGCGATAGCAAGAGGTTCACAAGAACAAAGCACATAAAACCCTCCCGTAATGATTCTCCCCAACCCGCAAAAGAAAAGAAAGGGTGTACCTGTGAAGTGATAATCAAACAACACTAAACCCATACTTGTTCGTTGTTGGTTGATGTTGGTGCGAAAAGGCGAACATCGATTCATTGTAGAAGAACACATCCTATATCAGAGGAAGTTCCGAGGAAGAAAATCAAAGTTGAGGTCGTTCTTAATAGTTGAAGGCATTCCTCGTCGGTTTTCTTTGTCGGTGGAGCGTTCTTCATTGGGAGATTTCTCCCAAGTTCTTCCTCTCCCCAAATTCCACCCAAAAAGAAATGGTAGCGCAGGATTATAGATTATAATATATATTAAGTCATTGTAATAATACTCAAAAAGGTTTAATTGATTAAGGGAGAGTTGACACAATTAAATTATGGAGGTGTTGAAGAGGCTCCCCCCACATTTATTAGGGAGTTGAGGGTTTCTCCCAATTCAAGGGGGGTTTCAAGGGGTTTTAATCTCGGGTGGTCCCCACCACCATAACCTCTCCTGGGAGGTTAAGGTCTAGTGGTCCCCACTTCCAACTTCCACATGGAGGTTTAGTTCCAGTGGACCCTACCTCCCAACACCTACATGGGTGTTGAAAATAAAAATAAAAATGTCACACACTATTATTTTTATTTTATTCCTACACAAAAAACCCAAAAACTATCCTTCTCTCTCGACCCACTATTGTCGAGGTGAAAGTCTCCTTAAGTGAATACTAGCACTGAGAGTTCAACGGTGCCCTCAGTTTTCAATTCCGATCGTCGGTTCAAAAGTTATAAAAACCCACTCACATGTTTACTGAACGTACCTGAAAAAAAGTTCAGAAATTCATTTCGGGCACTCTTGACCTCAGAATCATGTGCCGTCAATTTTCGCGGACTCGTAAAACTCCAATATATTTTAAAAAAAAATTACATTTAAATTTTAGTCCTTTAAAATAAAAAACATTATCCAATGAATGGGTGGGGGGTGATATATGACCCCACATGTCAATATTTAACACATTAGTGTTACATTTGAATACAATTCTTCATTACATCATAAAGAACCCATGAAAAGAGAATGATTTTTTTAACTATTGTAGAATGGTATCACCATAATTGAATTAATGTATATTATTCTTTGATACCCATAATTTAATAAATCCAAAATTTTATTTTATAGTTGATTTAAAGGATTATTAATGGAAAATAATTTCTGTATAAATAATTTTTTTACATATAAATAATATTGTTAAAGAGAACTGTATTAAGAAAATTTTCATAACATTATCATAAAAGGAAATATTACATATTATGTTAAAATTTTTATTTTAAAACTTTAAGTGAATTAATTGGATAAAATTTATTTATAAAATCAATCTTGAATAATAGAGCATGAAAAGGAAAAAAATGTTTTCGAAAGGGAATGATTTGAGGAAGATAAAACATTTGATGGAAGATAGTATTATTATTTTTAAATAAGTTTGTTGAAATTAAATTTCATAAATGTCAAAATAAAATATTAAATTAAAATTATGAAATGTGTAAAGTCAAAATAAAATTAGTTAACAAAATTTTGGGTTCCAAATATAATGGAGAACATTGGTGAGAATATAAAATATAGACTTGGTAGAAAAATAAATTATTTTATGAGGATTGTAATTATTCTTAACCTCATAAACCTTTTTGATGAATGAAATTGATCAATATAAATACCAAAAAAAGAAGATGGAAATAAGTTATAATTTTAGTATTGAATTTTTGAAATCCATCTTGTAAAAAATTATTTAGGGAAGAAAAATTATGACTCAATAAAATAAGGTGAATCAACAAAAACCTGATACCTTTAGTCCTATATATAAAAAATTCTTTAACCTCTTGTATAAAAAACATCTATGTTAATACCCTAATTTAGAACCATATTAATACCTACAAAATTATATAATATATGATTTTAATCTTTTTATAAAAGTATATTTGTTGGTGATTTTTTTCATAATCAGATGTAATTATCTTGGTTGTTTGTTTTATACTTTTTTCTTTTTGGAAGTGTCAATTTATGTTTTTGATTAAATTTTCATAATTAAAAGATTATTTTATGTACAAAAATATATTTTTTAAGGGTTAATATTTCTAATTTATTTTTTCAAAATTATATATGTTTGGATTCATAAGGACAATGCTGGTAAAAATATTATCTTAGTAATTTCTAATGAATAAAATATTAGGGAAATAATAATAGGTTAAATATTAATCTATCCATTCCAGTTCCATAAAACAAATATTATTTTCAAATTAAGGTCTATTCATAAGAAAATTTAATTTACCATTTTAATTCATAATAAAAATTTAATCCGTTTTCCAATATGTTGTTTAACAAACCCAAACAAACATGTTGTAATCTATTGATTCGTATCATTAGGAAAATGTTTATGTTTTCATAATTTAATTATTATCGAAGCATAGTTATATTACTTATATTATTTAATATGGTCAATTATATTTTATGGAAGTTTTAAAATGAATAATAAAATTTTTGAAAAATGAAATAGGTTACTTTAATTGATGAAGTAGTTTGCACATACACATGAGGAACACATTTGTTTCAATAAAATAGAATGAATATAGGGAGTGGTATGTAATTTCAAAATCATATTAGTTTTATAAAAATCTATAATTTAATACCCCTTTTGAAGAATACATGTTTGGAAGTTATGAAATTATGATCATGTCACTTATGGAGGATGTAGACCCCATATAATAAAAGTTATATTTTTCATTTATAAAATTGATGGGAGGACGGTAGTAACATGTAATCACATTATAATAAAAAAATTTATGTATAATTACGATGCTCATATAATTATATCAACATTTGGAGACTATATTATATGAAGGTAAAATAATAAATAAAATAAAAGGATGTGAAATGGGTAACTATGAAATACCCCTTACTTCCTAGAAGATATCCTTTTTTAAATAGACAAATTCTTCTAGAGGTCATCCATTATGGAGTCCAAAAATAATTAAGATGATTGTATGATTTTTTGGAACTATTTTTGTATTTATTAGTCAAATCAAAGAGACTAATTGTGTGAATAGAATTGTGGACATTATGGATACCCTAATAAGCGTGAGGAGTGAATGTTTTTAATAAATTTAATGGTAATTTTACTAATAAAAATTCATATGTATAAAATAATAGAATATAAATGAATAATTAAAGAGTTATGAATTATTATGACTTATCCATATATTTTAACACATGTTTTAAACATGTTTATATGTATATTACTCTTAGATTTTTAAATTTTACTATTTTTTTTATTAATGCAATAACTAATTATTAAATAGGTAATTTACTTTTAGTGATAAAAAATGATCCATTTTACTTAAATTTAACCTAATTATTAGAAATATGTAATCCATTATTAAAAATACACTTTCTATGGGATAGATAAATTAATTTTAATGATAGAAAATGTAACGAATAAAATCTATTTTTTGAAAAATAGAATTATTAAATATTAAATTTAACTTTATAATAAAATTATGATTTTAGTGGATTCATATGGAATTTTTTTAATTATTATCAAAGAAAATATTATTTATATTGAATTCAATGGATGAAAAACTGAAATTCCCATGCTAAATCATTACTAAAAAAACTGACCAAAATATTTTTTATGAAAATAAATATTACTTAAGCTTCAAAATATTAAACAAGTGTTTTCAATATTCAACATAGTATTTTTTTTAAATTATTAATTTTCTCCTTAGATATATTTGTTTCATTATGTGTTTTAATATGTTATAATTTCATACTTAGTCTATAGTAATTTCCTAAAAACTATTGTTTTTAGTAAAACAACTTGTATTTTATACAATTAACATAAAAACTAGTCCATTTAGAAAGATATAAAAAATATATCTTAAGCTAATATTTTAATTATAAATAAAAAATAAGATCATTATTTGAATTTAAAATTCTAGAATTATTGAATTTTAATTTTTAATGAAATATAAAATAAAAGGTAAAAAAAGTTATTGTTAAAATTAATTTTTAGATATTAACAAATCTTACTCATATTTACTATATATTGTTTTTAAAATTATTTTTAATATAATAGAAAAATTCAAAATATATTAAACCTGAATATATTTAGACTCTTTAAATAAAAACACATAGATCCTAAAAGATTTTTTTTATTAAAATTCATTATTAATAAAAAAAATCTTATTAGTTACTAAATGAATTATAAAAATAATAAGTATTTTTCTTTTGAATATATTTAATATAGTATTTATTTCTATATAAAAAATAAAAAATCAGCTAACACTTAATATAGTTATGTTAATATTAATAAAATGTTTCACAATTTATTTTTGGTATGATGTTACCTATGAAGAAGATAATTAACACACTATTTTTTTAAGGAAGAAATTAATAATAAAATTTCAAGTTGTTACATGTTTTCCCAATTAAAAATATATATATTGATATACCAATAATCAATTTATATGTAGTTTCTTGTCTAAACCAGAAATATTCAAGATTATAAGTTCAATCATTCATTGATATACCCATTGACTTTTCTAAAATTACATTTAATGACATATTATTCACTTCATATTTTCACTAGTTCATAGATTATTGACAATTCTACATTTATCCTAGTGTCCATACACCCCTGTTAACTCTTTGAATTGAAAATTCTATATGTGTACCCCATTTTTAATAATTATTTCTTGAATAACTCCATTTTAAAATAATATTTTATTCCATAGAAATATCACCATAGATTATCCTAGTTTCTATTATAGAGAGATGGATTAATACATTTGGACACATATTATTTTATAATTAGTATATACTTATTCTCATGAGATATATAAAATTTTCCATTAATCTCCACTCCTTATATATCAAAAAACTTTTATTCTATTTTTCCAAATTAACCAATCTATTTCCTCCTCCCATAATTTCTAGTTCTTTGATAGGTTTCAATGTTCTTGGAAAATTTCCCTATATATATGAATAATTATATTTAGATAAAACCAATATAATTAAAAATTATACCTATTATTAAATTTATAAAATATCAACCATATGGATGTGTGAAAAAATAAATTTTAATTTACAAAACATCTTCTTATGTTATAAAACTTCTATGAGTCTTATAATATACAAATTTTTATAGAAATTGATATTATAAAATACATTCTTTCACATCTACCTCATTCCATTATTTTCAATTTATTTAATCCCATAATATTGTGTTCTATTAATTGATTAATTTTCAATTTCTGAATACAATTTATTTTCCTATGTTATAAAAATAGTTTCTCATTTTGAAACTCTCTCTTAGTATGATTAATTGGATATTATGTCAAATTTTCATGTCTAGATAAATTATAATATTGAACATTATTAAGTCACTTACTTTCATTATTCACATGATAAAATTATTCTATAAGAAATATGTATATAATAAACCATGGGTTGGTTTTGTTCTATGATTATAGTTACTTTAAAAATTACTAGTATTTATATACAAATACCATGATTTCAAAAAGATATGGCCTAAATTTTTCTATATACTAGATGAATGATTAATTTTTCTTATTTGGTGTCACAGAAATGGGAAGTGATAAATTCAACATATCACATTCATAAAAGATCAAATATAATTTCATTTAAGCTTCCTACACATGATCTCCTCTTAAAAAAATTAAAAATATCACACATTATTTAAAAAGATTTAATCCAATCATAGTATTTGAGGATTGGTTCTATAATAATCTCAGCTTCAATAGGTTTAATGATAGTAAGCATTTTTTTATTAAACATGAATTTGGAAATAGTTTCAATAAGTTAGCACATTGTTCAATTTATCATTAAAAACCCATTATATATATGTTATAAATCATTTTATCTTCAATGAATATTCTCAATAAATTAAATGATGTTTATGGATTAAATGACAAGACAACCTTAATTTTACACTTAACCATGTTTAAAACCACTATTGTGATATTGTGTTAAATATTTATGCAACATATCATAATGAACATAAATTTTACACAATTAGGTAAAAAATTTATCAACATACATCTATATAGTTCTTTTTTAAAAGTCTCTATTAAATCATTAAATTCTATTCCTAAAAATGAAAAGTAATCACTAAGAAATTTAATGATTATATCTACCAGATATGACATGATAACCATCATACATATCTATCAAGTTTAATTCTCTCTACATAATTCAAATGTCAAAATATCATATTACATAATGTAAAGTAAATATAGTTTTTTTCCAGATTAGAATAATCTATTGACACTTGAATTTATTTTAAATATACATATAAAACATAAAAGTCATAATTTCTTAACTAACTCTCTAGAAATCAATATATAAATAGTAGTAGAAAATTAAATTTCCACATGGACTTGTCCAACTTTATGAATTCTATTGAAACACCCAAACCAATTAGTACACTTATTGATATTTCCCAATTCCTCTCATTTTTATGGTAATCATACCACTTATCAAAGACCCTGGATATGTAAGGTTAACCCAATAACTATCCGATACAATGTAATGTATCCCTATTTCAACCAATTTTAATATCTTATCCTCGACCACATCATTCATTTTTTGATTGATTCAGAATTGATAACTAAATTCTTATTCAGTCACATCATCCATAGGAATTGTGTTCATGTAGTTAGATAGGATAACTCATTTAATAGAAGACACTGAATAATAAATTTTATTCATATTCTTTCTCAACCCTTCATGAATATTTTAATCTTTTTTAGCATCCCTTTTTTCAAAAAACTATAGGATGCATCTCACTTTCATTAAGTAAAAATGTGTATGTTTGAATGGTGAATCCTTAAATTAGATACTAATTGGATTCTTCACTGATGTATAACTAATAATATTTCATTTATATTTCCCATATCTAAAAAAATAATCAATATCTAATTTTGATATCCCTTTATTGTTTATCCAAAATTCCTAAAAATACATTGTTTTTATTCCCTTATTTTTTGTGTATTTCTCTACCTCAAATTTATTATACTCTTGTTTAATTTATCCCTAAGCTATAACATGCTAGTTCATGATATCTACTAAGAAAATTGGCTAAACCAATTTTTTTGTTAATTTATGAAAAAATAGAATCATTTTATCTTAGTAAATATAAATGCGAGTTTTCGTTTGGCCATTCCATTCATGATATAATTAGTATATAATTATTTTTTTCTCAATATCAAAAGAACACCATTATCAATTTATATTTCCAATAGTATGAAATTAACTAGAAATATAAGTTTTATATCTGTGAACAAAGAATATTACATGGAACTTGGTGGATATGATATTAATCTATCTACCAATAATAATGAATATTTTTTATAATTAAGATATCTAATTACAAGTGCTTTATAATCTATAAGATGAAATAAATTAATATTAGCCCCCAAATCCCCATGGTATGTCAATGTAAAATTTCCCTGAAACTCATTGTGAATCATAAATCTAAAAAGATACTTGAGTATTTTTTATTTCTATTTAAAAAATAACAATTAATTATTATATGGGTGGAATAGTGGAAGATTCATAATGAATTACCATTTTTGGAAAATAATTTTCATGATCATTATAAAATATGACATATCAGTTGGTTATTCTAGAAATTTTCAACCTAATATGATATTATAGAACATTTTAATACAAATATTGAATTATTTTTCTCTATGTATAAATAACTATTTGTCTCTTTCATGGAAATGAGAATGTACATCATATGTATTTACATCACATTCAGAAAGATTAATAATCTCTTCCTCATAATGTTCATATATTATTTTTATCGTTTTATTAGAAATTTTAGCTTATAGTTTCAATATTTGGTTACCACTATCATGTAAATAATCATTATAGTTAACTTCTAAATATAGTCAAAATTACACCTTTATTTATAGAAGCTCCTCATAATATTTTCTATTAATAGTATTCTAAATTGTGGTTTTATTTTATATAATTCCTTCAAATGGGTTTGTTTTAATAACAATTAGAAATATGAAAATTTATCTTTATGTATTTTTTCATATTTCATGACATGAATATCTATATTGTATATATTTTATTATTTTAATTATATTATCTAATTAATAAATAAGAATTTTTTTATTCTTAAGAAAACCCCATTCATCTTTAATTGAAGTCCACAGATCTATTGTAGTTTATTCAAGATCATCTCTATAATAAAATATATTTTTGTGATGATAGAATCATAATTCCCATAAGTTTCATAATTAATTATTGCATTATAAGAAAAATATAGATTTCCTTAGAATTATCCTTCAATGGCCTTATTTAATGTTCCATTTAACTTATAATATATATTTCTATTATTTTCACGTCCTAAATTATAGTTTTTTTTGGAAATTGATCTTTTATTAATATATAGTCTCCCATAGTTCCCAATTTACTAGCTTTCACTACATGATTTATTTATTCTTCATGTGATGGAATATAGGAATTCTTGAAATATATAACATTTTGGCTACACATATTATTATAATTTCATTGATTCTTTCCACATTGAGTCATATATAAATAATTATGAAATTTCTATTCCAAATTATCTTTTTGATCATACACATCACCCCTAAATTCCATAATATTGACGATGGTTCATCTTAATCTAAATATTATACAAAATAAAATAGAAAAACCAATTTTTAAATGATTTATAACAAGTGTTTAGATTTCATAAATTTATAAGATATTTTAGGTTTAGTTTTTTGGTGTATTAGGAAAATCATTACAATTCACAGGGAACAGTGAAGAATAACGTGAATTATTTCCCAAAAAACTTAATTAATATATTCAAACTTATGTTTCATTCAAAAAACATTCTTATATTTTATAAAAAGTATATATAGTGTAAATATTGACCTTGATATTGTTTCTACACATCTATAGATCCTATAAAAAACATATTAATGTATGGGATGAGGAAAAATATATTAGTAAGGGATATAAAAATAATATAGTATTGTTATGACATTTGAAAGTAATAAAACTCATTATAATGATTAGAGATTTAACATTAATAATTTTATAACATATACAAAATAAATCCAAAAAATAAAATAAATAATTTATGAATTAAAACCATAGAAAAAAATAGAATGAAGATGAAAAATATGATTAGATAATGAAAAAATATTCTAGAAAAACAAATCATTATCCATTAAAACATCAAAAAAATTCCTTACCATATAAGATAAAAAAAATACAGAAAATATTTATCAAGAAAAAAATTGGTATATTAGATAATCATATTGATAAACAATGTTAAATCACATATCAAAACTATAAAAAAATAACTGAATCCCAACTAATTCCACATGAGTAACCATCCTAGTCATTTCTATCTTTTTCACCTTTAAAGACTAAATTATTTCCCAATGTATTAGAGATACATATAAAACCCACCAATCATCATGAGGTATATCAGGAACACCTATCATAATATATAATTCTCATGTACCATTTTAGAAATAAAACATCTTTATGCATTCAATATTTCAACATCTAACCCATGAAAAAGACATTTCAACCCATAACCAATGTATTTTATAATTTCACATAAAATAGGGGGAATATCAATTTCTTTTGAATAAAAATAGAAATTAAAAATTACCCAAAACATTGGTAAATTGAGTTTACATTGGGAAACCTTGAAAAGTTTTACTCGATTATTAATATAATATAAAATGCATGATTAAAGTAAATTATACTAATGTCATATATGTTAAACAACATTATTTTTACACTTTGGTAAAAAAAAAACAACTTAAATATTTGATAAAATGGTATAATTTTTTTTGATATTTTAAAAGACTATAAAATAAAGATGAAATTGAATTTTAACAATAAATGATTAATAAATAAACAGTTTAATTTTTTATAAAGAAAAAGGACATACATGAAAATGATTGAAAACTAATACCTTGAAAAAATTATTTAAAGAAAAATTAATTGATAGAATGAATGGATGTTAATAAAGAGAAAGATAAATTTATTGGTAAAAATAAATATAAAAAAATTAATGAGTAAAATACATTAAAAAAGTAGTTAAAACACAATACAAAATAAAACATGGGGTGAAAATTATATAAGTCTCTATTAAAGGAAATTGAGATGAGAAATCCCTTACATCATCTCTTGAATTTCCATGTATATTATTTAACTCATGTATGATGAAATTATATTAATTATTTACATTAATAATATTGTTTTTATATTTATTCTCTTATCAAAATAAATTTTATTTGTTTGATTACCATTTTTTATATACTTACTAAATCAATTATGTTCATTTCATATTTTTGGAGAAAATTCTGTTTATAATCCACGAAACATTTTTGTAGGATAACCAAGGAAAATTGAACCTTTTAAATTTATATTCGTATTATTAAAATGTGGGTCATTATTATATTAATTCTACAAAGAATGACAACCCGAGGACACGACCCTACGATCGGTGCCACACACCCCAACCCCTCGCCACCCCAGCCACCGACAGGGGGGGATTTATATTCATATTATTAATTATGATACAATTTTAATTTTTATTCAATAAATTAAATTTTATAATAATACAAGAATGGAGGATAAGGGAAATTAATCACATCGCTGTATAGTGGTGGTATTCCACACATGAGAAAGAGTGATAATATTGTTTTTAATAGTTTGAAGGGTGAAATGGAAAGTATTATATTTTATTTATAGAATTATAATTCTACATTTAATTTCATTTATATTAGTTTTCACATCATTTTACATATCCATATGATCTGGTGATGAAAAATGAAACACATCACTTTGTGGAGGAGGTAATCCACAAATACGTACAAGAAATTTTTTCATTACCCAATAATTAGAAAGAGAGATAAAAAATGGAAGTACCATAATAATAATGAAATTATGTACATTAATGATATAGATGACTTAATTTCATTATGGTTAAAGAATATTTGAAGAAGGTATATGGATAAATAAACATGAAATACATAATTAAGAAATATATATTTTCTTTGGAAAACCATTATTGGAATACATATTAATCCTTTATAAGAAGAAATTTTAGATATATTAGAAAATCTAGGACATGGGAAGTGATATTGGATAAAAATATGGGTAGATATTGGTTGTGATATAGTGCTCAGAAGGTGTGAGGAAGATAGGAGAGTGTGTTTCCTACTATAAATGAGTGGAGACACACAATTGTAAATACCAGGAACATTAAAATATATTAAATATCATTATCATTTAACTGTAACTAAATTCCCAATGGATTAAATTTTAGTTCTTTTAACATAATAGTTATCTTATTTTAATTTTTCTTTATTTTTAATGAATTTAATAAAATATATATTATCATAAAATATCATTTATGTTAATTTTTTACTATTAATTTAATTTTAAATCAAAGAAAAAATGAAATAAAAATAAATATAATATAATAATATTTAATAATAATAATACTTTATAATTATGTATAAAAAATAGTGAATAAAACAGTTCATAAAAAATATATTAATTTTATTATTTTTAAAATAATTTATGTCGATTTTTCTATTACTTGTAGAAACACTATATCGGTGATGTGTAGAATTTAATGTAACTATATAGTCAATAATAATTAAACATAATTTACTATAACATGAATAAGTTATTCACATTTAAAATATAAATTTATAACTTCTCATAACTTTTTTTATCATAATGTAGATATATTAGAGATATTAAAAGGAAAAGAGATACATTTTTGTGACTATCCATTTCATAAAATAAAATAAATTTTATAATAAAACTAAATTGGAAATAAAGTATCAATTTTTAAATCATGGATGTAAATTGAAAAAAATAATCCTAGAAAATATATTCAATTTTAGGTAGATTTTTAGACATTATTTCATTGATTTATCATTGTTTTACCCATTTACCATTTCAATTGTTTTTTAAAATGTTTACTATTCATAATGATAGAAAATGAAGTTGATTTGTTTACCAAATATTAACATAATTATTAAAAATATGGAATCCTTTTTTTATTATTCAATTTATAATTGTGTAACAAAAATAATTTAATATAAATGATTAAAATATAAAAAAGAACATTTTAGATAAAAATGAGTTTTATACATAAAAATGAACATATAAAAAAATAAGATATAATATTTATTCCTACAAACTTATTTATATTATATTTAATGAAAAGGAAGTCCTTTTAATTTAAAACCAAATCCAAAACAAAATGATAAATTTATATTACAATATTAAATGAAAATAAATAAGAGTTTTTAAGAAAATCATTATTTTTTATTAATCACTCACAAAAAATTTATTTAGAAAAGTATAAAAAATTAATAATATTATTATTATGAAATGGTTACTTTAAAATAATATTTCCATTTATTAACACACATTTTATAAAAGTAGTATAAAATAATTTTAATATCAACAAAAAATGCAACAAAAACCATTTTCTATAGAAAATTTATTTCTAAATTATGAAATGAAATTATTCTTATTCCATTATTAATAAAAATAATGAGATGAATGTTAATTAATTAGATTTGGATATATATTAATTTTTTTATGATATTTACACAGTAATGATAAATCTAATCTGTTAAGGGAAAAATAAATTTTTTACATAAAAATAGTTTTATGAAATTTATATATTTTAGCTTATAAATAATATAACTTGATTTTTAAAAATCAGATAATAAATTAATTATTGAATATTATTTTGTCTAATATTTTTCTATATATGTAACACCCCAGATTTTATGAGAAATATTAATTTTAGTTTCTTTGATGTATTGTTTTGTACACTACAAAAATATTATCTTTCACTATATGAAACAATGTATTATCTTATAGTATATGCAAACACTATTCTTGGATTGTGTTGCACGCAAGAGCGACCTTCCTCAATAGCTTGTGTTGTACGCAATACCGAGTTTCACTAAACAATGATATATTATTATAATATTATTATAAACTAGATGTTATGAATAGTATTAACCAAATTTTGAATTTTATAACATTATTATTCATCTTACACATATTCTATAACATGTTATGAGAACAAAATAGTTTTTTCGGGTAAAACAAGTATTTTTCAAAAAATGCAGTTTTGCCGCCTTTTGATGGTGCACCCACTCAAAATCTAGTATTTTGACATGTTTATGAGTTTAATTTGACAAAATAAACTTATTCATTGCAATAATTATATAAAAATTTACTTTGGATGATTTTTTAATATTTTTCTATTAACATTCATATTTTGATGAATAGTAAAAATACGCTAAATTTTAATTAAAAACAACTTTTTTCATCAAGATAATTTATATGGTTAAATTATAATATTTAATGGTTTTAAAATATAAATAGAATATATTTTTACCATTTAATATAATGTAAGTAAGTATCATTAATTTTACATTGAATTCATGGGTAAAAACATTTCAATCTTTTTCAATGTTTTAACTTTTAAAACCTGTTTTCTCAACAGTGAGATTAATTTTAAATTAAATACTGAAACTTTTATGTTTTGAATTTTGAAAAATGGATTCCATATTTAGAATCATTAGGTACACATTATGTTAATAGGATACTTTTTATTTTTAGGCATTATGAATAGTAACTACAGTAAATTTTATTTACCACAGTTAAAGGTAAATCAGGTAATTAAGGGTAAAAATAATATTATAAAATTACCCTAAAACTTGTATTAATATAATTTTATGATTATATATATCTCTAAAACATACTTGGGTCGAAATGGAATCTATTGGAACCCACTTTGATGTGATTAAGACCATTAATTTATTTTATTTAAAGAATGTGAAATATGTCTCACTCAATCTTTAATAATTAAAGTATTTTTAATATAAGGTTATACAGAATATAAATTCAATTAAAAAAACTAATTTAAAAGATAATTTTTTTATTTATTATGGTAATTTATTTTTAATTTTTAAGAAATATTTAATTACCTAAATAGCTTATACATTAATGATGAAAAAATTATTTATTTAATGAAAAAATCAATAATATAGTTTTTATTCAAATAATAATACCCATAAAATCCCCCCAAACCTGAGAAAAACTTATTGTTAGTGTATATATAAACCATAATCAGACAATTGTCGAATTGTGGACCATTTGAGGCCTTATAAAAGAGATTATGACACTTATATTATTTTATTTTAAAAGATGTCAAAGTTGTCACCTTCATAATTTAATAAATATAAAAATTTAAATGTTGTGATTTTAAGATTATAAATTCGAGTAAAATTATTCTTATGAAATATATTAGATTTATATTTATAATATTATTTTATTTTTTATTTTTATGCAACAAATAAGTATATTAAATGATTATATATAAATGTTGTAATAATTATTTTATTAAGAGAAATATCAAATAAATGGTTTTAAAAATGTTAAAATAAATATTATATCAACAAATTAATGTTCTCCATTATTTTTTTAGATGCATATGACATGTTAAGAATCTATTAAATAATTTTTTTTGAATATATCTTCTCTTTGTATTTTATTTAAATTCAAATAATTAAATAATGTCAAAATTGACACTATTGATATTTTATAAAAATAACATATTATTAAATTGTTTGAAAATCACAAAAATATTTAAAAAATAAAAATTGAAAATTATATGGTCTAAAATGTAATAATATATCTAATTATGGAAAATTCACAACATATAAGTAATTATTCATAATAACTTAAAAATTAGAATATTATTACCACAAATAAAATTAAATAGATTAAATAAGGATAAATAAAGATGATAAGGTCTAAAATAAACATAAAACATATCTAAATTTTATTGGTTGATGATATTACCACCATATATTATCTCATATTCCAAATGAGTCATTTTTAGATATTTTTATGTGAGGTTTGAGTTTATTATAAATTAATATTTTTGAGGCTTCCAAAAGTGCCCCTCTCCTCTCTTATAAAAGGGAACCTCCTCCCTCATCTCTTCACTCCATTTTTAAGCCTTCAAGCTCGGCCAAACCATAAAAATTTCTCTTCTCATCCTATATATTTATATTATAGTGGTTTTGGTCTTCTCAAAAGGCTAACTCTAGTGCCATAAGAAGAATTTTAAAAGAGGCACATCGAGGAAGAGGTAATCTCTTCTACCGATTCTTTCAAGTTTCTTTCTTCTTCTACTTCCTCTTCTTTAGTTGTTTCATTATAAAGTAATAAAATCAGTATCAATAATATACTGATATGTTATTATAAATATGAAACAAACCTATTTCACCGTATATCTATCCTATGAAAATCAAAATCACTGCGCATGCGTACGTAAGGCTTACCGTCTCCACGCCGTGGTGTAATATGTTTTTCCACCACCACAATACAAGGATGTGTATAATGGTAGAAATAATAAATATATATGATTATTATAAAATCATTCTTATTCTGATATATTATATCATCCACTCCAATTCCATTCAATAATTATGGGAATGATATCATCGCTCGTGCGTACGTACGAATTACCATCTCCACGATGCGATGAGATTCATTCTCCATGTTAGCCATTCAATAATGATTATAACGTATATATAATAAATAATAATGAAATATATGACATAATGATACTGTATTTATGTATATGTTATTTACTTACTTCCATTCAATTTAATAAGGAAATGAAAACAGTGTTCATGCGTAAGTACGGCCTACCGTCTCCATGAACGGTATATTTCATTCCATTTATTGACCTATTATATATATATATATATTATATTCTAAATATATATTATATATAAATCATGTTTTACATTCTGGAAGTAAGTAATAATGATCTAAGTAATCATATGAATTATTACAATTCAAAACACATACGATAAATGAAACGATTTTACCCAAAACACTGCTTTAACATGGAATTGACAAATGAACAGGTAATATAAAGTCGTAAGTGAATCATATATGATATCATAAATATTATTATGGTTCTTTAACAAGTTAATAATATGTTTAAACCCACTATATAGGAGTTTCAGACATGTATGGAAGAAATTGGACATAAGGTAAGGGGTAACTCTGCCAATCTCGTTTCTATCCAAGATTGTTTATTGGTAAGTATTTAATGGGGTTAAATTTATCATCTATGTCCATTTATTCTAAATCTGTTTTCATAAAATGTTTACTATTCTTCCATGTATGTTTAAATTCATTTTTACCTTTTTTTGACTTTTACCACATGTTATAGAAGGAATATTTCTTTTGTTTACCGTACAAGGTACTTTTTGACTTTTTTGGAAAAAGTAAAAGAAAAATGTTTTTTTAACTTATAAGAAGTGAACGTATTTTTATGATTTCATAATTCCTTATTTATATTAATCTTATTATACAAGATTTCATAATTATTTTCAACAAAAATATTTTCTTTTAAAGTCGCATGACATTTGGAGAAAAGAAAATGATTTTGAAGAATAAAGGATATTTTCGTCAAGAATTCATTTCAAGTGCTTTATCAAAACTACTTTCCATCTAAGATGAATTTTTTTAATATGTTTTTGTTTCAAGTATAATTTATCTATTATTTACATGGTTTGATTTTTCTTATGATGAAATGATATCCATTTTTTTCTATGGATTATGTTATGATGTGATGATGTTTATGAAACCCATTTCACTCTTTGAGTTATGATGAATGATTTATGTTTATTTTGTGGAACATGTAAGAATGATTTCATTATGAGATGGGTGAGACCTATATCTCCCTCCAATGAATTGGGTAAAGATTTATATCTCATGATATAGACATGGCTGGAATGGCAAGTAAATCTGGTTCAGTAATATAGGGCTGGAACGACACGTAAACTCGGTTCAGTAATGGACTTTGTCCACTATAATGGTCTTGGAAGCAATGCCTTGGATACTATAGAAATCATATTATGTACTTAATAGTTTTCCACAATTATATGTTTTATTCTAATGATATTTTATCATGATTAATGTTCCTTTCTGATCTATGCCTTATGTACTGCCAAGATTTATGTCACTACCCAAGTTTTATGTTCATGTTTTTACGTTCAAATATTTATAGATTGTTTGATGTTCTCCATGTTTACCCTTACTGAGCATTTGAGCTCACTGTTTTTATGTTTTCTTTTCCCTAGAATATAAATAAAGGTTTTAGGTAAGAAAATAAAGGGTAATAACTTTATGGGAGATGTTGAAGATCTTTCACCATGATTAGAAGATTTTGTTCCGAGTTTCTAAAGACACTAAACTATTACGGTCCTTGAGTGTCTGTTTTTGTTATGTATTTAGTATTCCGCAAAAGTAATGTAATGTCCATATACGTCAAGCTTGGTTCTGTATAGTTGGTATCAGATGAAATGTTTTGTTAAACTTTGGAAACTATGATGCGAAAACTTTAGTGAGATCCATAGATATATTTCTAAAGTATGTCTAGGGATGTACCTAAGGTTTAGTATAACTATAGGTTACTATCCTAAAATTATGATAACGATCATGAATAACCTAGGATTATGAAGGACCCCGGGACACCCTGAGAGGGGAGGGGTGAATTAGGGTGAAATTTTTTTCTTTTAATGTGATGGATCTTGTTCCCATGTTGGTAGGAACTTGTTGAACCTATATGATGATTATGATTATAAAGCAAACATTAACATGCACAGAGAAGACACAACACCTTTTACTTGGTTCACCCCTAAGGGCTACGTCCAAGGAGCATACACCGACAAGTTTTCGGTCATACCCAATTCCACTAATCTTCACTAGCTGTGGATTACAAAGGGTTGGGCACAGACACTCTGTCCCTTGCTCAATTCCTTTACAAAGGTTCAGGGATGGCTCACTGCTTCCCTCGGGTCACTCCCGTTGACTCCCCCTGGATCACTGCTGTTGGTGAAGTCACACTCAGTTTATAGACGTGAAGGTCTATTCAATTGATAGACATGAAGTTCTTTGTCTCATGTTCAGCATGAGACTTTGCTTGCATATGATTCCTAAGTTGATGCTCTGTTAAAGTCGAAATTTCATCCACTGATGAATAACCCATTTTTCCCTTGTCCACTGGGCAGACAACCTTTGGAAAGGGCCTTCGAAAAGTACCCTACTTCGTAAGGCTCCCAATTTTGCAAAGCTCAAACAGGCCTTTGTGGAGTCCCGGCCTTTTCGTGAAGCTCAACAGCGAAGCACTCTCGCGATGCACCAGCCTTCGCAATGCTTGGCTATCACGAAGCTCCTGCCTCTTCGCGAAGCTCACTGAGCCAACGTGGGGCGCACAACTTTTGCGAAGCTAGAAAAGCCGCCGTGAAGCTCCTCTTCCACAAAGTACACTGCCTTCGCGAGTGACCTTTGTGAACTGAGAGAAAAGGATTTTCTTTGAAATTCTCTCTACTTCTCTTGAGGGGGTCGACCTCTATTTATAGGAGATTCCACTGACCCTCGAGCTTTCTGCGCAAATTCAACGCCATGTCATCTCAAATCGCAAAGCTCCGAAGTTTCTGCAGAAAGTCTGTCCAAATCGCGAAGCACCTCAGAAATTTTTGGATCACAGAGCTCGTCGTAATCGCGGAGTATAACCATCATCATTCCTTCACGCCTTTTCCATGAAGCTCCCTCGCAAAGCCCTTCACCTCCGCGATGCGCTTCAAATCTTTCATTCGCGAAGCTTTGACATAATCGCGAAGACTCACCGCCTCCATTTTTCTGGTCTTTGCGATTTCCAAACCATGAATCCTCTCTTCGTGAAATTCATGCCTTTGCAAAATTTAATTATTATCTTCATGGAAATCCACTTTTCGCGATGCTCAGCAACTTCCAGATTTTGGACCCCAAAAAAAATTTGGCAAACACTGGGAAACAACGCCACCTTCAATACTGTTGTCTGCTTGAACGGTATGATCTCTTTGTAGGTACACGATCCGAACTTCCATTGATGATCGACAACAAACACAAACCATACTCCAAATCATGCATAGAAGACCATGGTTCCAACAATCTCCCCCTTTGGGTTTGTTGGAAATCAGAAAATAAATTCAATAGATCTCCATCTATGTGAAAACCAAAAACGCAGGAATCAACTCAGCCAACACTCTAAGTCTACGTGAGCAATGCTCGGTGTAGAGGCATGAATTGGGTTCCACTGTTTGCATTCTCATTCTTCTAATCACAGAAGTTTCCTGAATTTATTCCTTTCTCCTTTCTCCCCCATTGACAATAAATCCAAAGACCCGTAATTTTTTTTCACGTTCAGCTCAAACCATACTCCCCCTGGATAGTATCTCCCCCATAAACCTGCATCATAGCCATAAACAGATAAAAATAGTTATCAAAAATGGGGAGAGGGGTTTTCCGGATCCTCCTTATGCAGTAGAAGGTGGATGAACACTGAGGTTCAACCGATGCTTCTCAAACACAACCGCAGACAATGGATTGGTCAGGATATCAGCCACTTGCTCATCAATTCCAACATGGTCCATTCTAATCACGCCTTGTTCAACCTTTTCTTTGATAAAATGATACCATATTTCAATATTTTTTGTACAAGAATGATGAACCGGATTATTCATAAGATAAATTGCGCTTTTGTTATCATAGTAAACCACCATTGGTTGCTGCACCTTATCACCAATATCTGTTAGTTGCTGCTTCATCCAAAGCAGTTGAGTGCATGCCTTTGTGGAAGAGATATACTCAGCTTCAGCAGTATTAAGAGAAGTACTTTATTTTTTCTTGCTCAACTAGCCAACACATTTCTGCCCAATATAGAAAGCTCCACCACTAGTGGACTTTCTGTCTACAACATCACCAGCCTAGTCAGCATCAGAAAACGCTGATAATTCACTGTCCCTGCCTGCAACAAAAAATAACCCGAAGTTATGTGTACCTTGAATGTACCTCATGATTCTTTTTACTGCTGCCATATATTCCTCCTTTGGATTATTCTGAAAGCGGGCCGCAAGGCATGTTGCAAAGACAATATCTGGCCTTGTCGATGTCAGGTACAGTAGGCTTCCAATGATCCTCCTGTACATGGTGGGATCAACAGAGTTCCCATCCTCATGCTTCCCAAGTTTAGTTCCAACTGCAATCGGAGTTGACATTGGTTTGGAGTCTTGCATATTAAACTTCTTCAGAAGCTCTCTTGCATATTTTTCCTGAGAAATGAAAGTGTATTCCTTATTTTGAATCACTTGGAGCTCCAGTAAATATGTGAACTCCCCAATCATATACATTTCAAATTCTGATTTCATGTGGTTGGAAAATTCATCCACTGATTTCTTCCTGCTGCCACCAAATATGATATCATCAACGTAGACTAGAACCATGAATTGATATTTTGGATAATTATTCACATAGAGATTGTGATCAACTCCTCCTCATTTTCATTCCAAATTCTTGAGATATGAATCCAGTCGTGAGTACCACGCCCATGGTGCCTACTTCAAACCATATAGAGTTTTCTTCAGTTTGCAGACCTTTGTTTCATCAGTACCCAAAACAAAGACCACTAGTTGTTCAATGTAGACTTCTTCTTCGAGTAAACTATTCAAGAATGCTGTCTTGACATCCATTTGATATACTTTATATCCTCTTTGGAGTGCCATGGCAAGGAAAATCCTGATTGAATCTAGTCTAGCCACTGGAGCAAAGGTTTCTTCAACATCAATGCGTTCAATCTGGGATTATCGTTTACATAGCAGTCGTGCCTTGTTTTTGATGACACTTCCATGCTCATCAAACTTATTTTTGATGATCAATTTTGGTACCAATCACATTGTGACCTTCAGGTCTCTGGACAAGATCCCATGTATGATTCTTGTCAATCTGATCTAATTCATCATTCATTGCTTTCATCCAAGATTCATCTTTTGCAGCTTCTTCGAATGAGGATGGCTCTACAACTAATAGAAATGCAGAGTGCGTGTTATTTCTCATCCTCCTTGTTTGAGTGGGTGCACTTCTGTCTCCAATTATGTTGGATGGATCAATATCAGCTCTTAGATTTCTCCTGCGAGGTTCAGTAGCATTCTCTTCAGCCATTGTTTCTTCTTCGGATTCTTCTTCTAAGTCAACATCATGATGTGACTGTTGAGTGTTTTGAACATCTTCCTCTATTTATGAATTTTTATTTTCTTCACGTTCACATTCTTCCTGACTTTCTATCACAATAGCATATGAAGTCTTTGAAGAATTTGTGGTTTTCTCTTCAATTATCTTAACATCACTGCTTTCCAAAATCCTTCCCAAATTCTTGTTGAAAAATTTGTAGGATTTGCTGTTCATTGAGTAACCGAGGAAAATTCCTTCTTCTGCATTGTCGCCATATTTCCCTTGATTTACATCTTTGTTCCTGATGAAGAATTTACTTCCAAAGACACAAAATTATTTTAGAGAAGGCTTCCATCCATGACACAATTCATATGGTGTCTTCGTCTCACCCATATAAAGTCCTGTTCGATTCTGAATGTACACTGCAGCTTGAACAACCTCTTTCCAATAATGTTGTGGAATACGACTCTCAATCAGCATAGTTCATGCCATGTTGTTCACCTGTCGATTCCTACGTTCAACAACTCCATTTTGTTAGGGAGTTCTCACAGAAGCTACCTCATGCTGTATCCCATACTTCTCCAAATAATTTTCAAATTCAATGGACGTGTATTCTCCTCCATTGTTAGATCGCAACACTTTGATTGTTTGTCCAGTATCATTCTCGGTGATTTGCCGATATGTTTTCATGCATTCAAGGACTTGTCGTTTCCTGTGAATGACCATCACACATGCCATTCTACTGTAATCATCTATAAAAAGGAAAAAGTACCTTTCTATATGAGTTCTAGCAACATTTATTGGCCCACAAAAATCTGTATGAATCAGATCAAGAAGGTGAGATGCACTTTTCTTCTTTGGCCGATATGAACTGCAGACCAGCTTTCCACGAATACAAGCATCATAAGTTTTTTCACACTCATGCTTCAGGTTGGGAATGTCCATGACAATTCTCAATTTTGATATTTTCTCCACGTATTGTTGATTGATGTGTCCCAGCCTCCGATGCCACAAATTGTTTTCTTCTTCAACAGTCATGTAACATAAATTTTCTTCACTATCAACCTGATATAAGTTTCCTTCAGTTCTGTATCCCTTCATAAGTGAATTTACAGTCTTTCCCTTGATAGTGAAGCCTTTTTGATTAAATGTAACTATAAGTCCTGAGTCACAGAGTTGACTCATGCGGAGGAGATTATGACGTAGGCCATCTATGTAAAGGACGTCAGTCTTCTTTAGTTCTCCATTAGCTAGTTCGGTACTTCCATTCCCTTTTATTTTCAGAGCCCCATCATTACCAAATCTTACTGTACCATCAACCTTCCTTATGATATTCATTATTAGGCCGACATTACCTGTCATATGAGATGAACAACCGCTATCCAGAATCCAGGTACTGTTGTTCTTTGTAGCTTTGAGGGACACCTCTACAAGGTTGGATTTCTCAATCTTCTTCCTTTCCTTCCACGAGACATTAGATTGAGTATATAGAATTGATGGACTTTAAATTATCTCTTCAGCATACCCAGGTTCTTCATAGTCAAAGTCTTCCTTGAGAGGTGAAAACTTATTTGAAAGAGCAACACTGTCTTGCTGACAAGACTTGACTTGTCTTGAACTTCGGTATGAGGTGTCCATGTCCCTTCTCTTCCTGCAATTAGCTGATTTATGACCAAAGTTAGAACAACAAAAACAATATCCATAGAAATTATTTCTTCTATAAGAATTAGGATATGAAATTGTTCTCCTTTATTGAGCTTCTATATCTTCTCCATTCAGATAGATTCTTGCCTCTTCACAATAAGACCTGGCATGGCCTAGATAGCCATAGAACTGACACTTTATGAGAGGAAATGTCTTCTCAATTGAATATCTCCTCATACCTTCTTCCTTGGGTTAATAGTAAGACTGTCTGTCATTTCTGAATATTTGAGGATAATTTTCAGGTCTCCTTTTAGTTTGGATTGAGGGTTCCTTTTTCGGCACTCTAGGTAATGTTTCAACATTTTAAAATTTCATCTTATCTTTATTTTGGATCTTTTCACTTCCAGCAGTTGATGTCTCAGCCTCACAACCAATTCCACTCTTTCCCATGCAAGTGGGTCTTTGATCACTCAAGATTTTCCCAACCCCATCTGAACCACACTTGGCTCTTGCTAGTAATTCTACATCTGAGAATCTTCCAAACTTTATTTTCTTCCTTGATTCTTTTGGAACTGATTCAGTCTCCAGTTTACTACTTAGAGTAACAACTTCCTCCTCAAGACCCTTAGCAGTCTTGGATTTTTCATCCAGTCTGGAGGTAAGGTCATTGATTACCTTTTCCTACTCTTCAATTATCATCTTCAGATCTACTACATCATCATTGCTTTCAATTATTTTAGACTGCACCATCACAAATTCTTCCAGTCGTTCAATTTCAGCTTCAAGTTGAACAACGTATTCAGTTGATTCTTCCACAATTTATTTCCACTTATTACAGCTCTTACATTTAATCTTAAGCTTACTATCTGCATCCTTAAGTTGCATATCAGGATCTACACAAGTTCTCAGTTGTTTTTCTCCATCAGTATCTTCTAACTTTTCAACAGTGTCCATCATAGAATCATGGTTCCCAGTTTTGAATTATGGTTCTTCTTCATCACAGAATTCATTATCATCTTCTTCCTCTTCACAGACAAAACTCTTTCTTTGAATTTTATTACCATATTTGAAGTCTCCCTTTTTGAAGAACCTTCTCTGAGGCTTCTCAATGTTTTCATCTTCACTATCTTCATCATTGATCTTTCTTAAGCACTGAGAGGCAATGTGCCAAAATTTTCCACAACGGAAACATGCGAGAGGTAACTTCCCTTTGAATTTACCTTTCCCCTTCTGGAACTTCTTTGCAATGAGAGAAAGAATTTATTTTTCTTTGTCATCTTCACCGATACTATCCTTTGAGATTTTCAGTTTATCCATGGATTGAATGACATTTCCTTGCTCACCCAAGTCGTAGCATCTTCTGGTTTGACGCTCATTTCATATGCTACCAAGCTGCTCAGTAGATCATCTAGAGAAAGTTTGGAAAGATATCTTTCATTAAGGGTTGGCACCTTCGCATTATACAGAGGTTGAAGTATTCTTAATATTTTCTTTGCAATATCAATGTCTTTGATTTCATTTCCTAGACCCCGAATTTATCCAACCACTTCAGTAATTCGATTGAAGAAAGAGTCTGAATTATCGTCTGGATGCATCTTTAGATCATCAAACCGATTGTGATGCACTTGTAGTTTTTCCTCCTTCACTTTGATATCTCCTTCATAAATATTCTCAAGTTTATCCCACATGGATTTTGCTAAGGTTAAATTCATCACCTTTAGGTAGATCTGATCAGAAAGGGCTACAGTGAGTGCATTCTGTGCTTTAGAATCTGCATCAAGAAGTTTCCTGTCTGTTTCAGTCAAAGCTAGGCCTGTTGGATCAGTGACTTTTATTCCTTGCACAATAGAAAAGAGAACTTCCATTCCAAGAGATCTTAGATGAGATCTCATTCTGTTCTTCCAGATCTGGAAATTGCTTCCATCGAAGTGAGGGACTCCACTGACATTGACCGCGTTTTCCATGACAAAAAAGGTCAGATTCAACACCATCAACCTCTACCCTCTAATACCACTTGAAGGACCCCGGGACACCCTGAGAGGGGAGGGGTGAATCAGGGTGACAACTTTTTCTTTTAATGTGATGGATATTGTTCCCATGTTGGTAGGAACTTGTTGAACCTGTATGATGATTATGATTAGAAAGAAAACATTCACATGCACAGAGAAGACACATCAGTTTTTACTTGGTTCACCACTAAGGGCTACGTCCAAGGAGCATACGCCAACAAGTTTTCGGTCGTACCAAATTCCACTAATCTTCACTAGTTGTGGATTACAAAGGGTTCGGCATAGAAACTCTGTCCCAGGCTCACTGCCTTTACAAAGGTTCAGGGATGGCTCACTACTTCCCTCAGGTCACTCCCATTGACTCCCCCTGGCTCAATACTGTTGTTGAAGTCACACTCAGTTTATAGACATGAAGGTCTCTTCAATTGATAGACATGACGTTCTTTGTCTCATGTTCAGCATGAGACTTTGCTTGCATCAGAGTCCTGAGTTGATGCTCTGTTAAAGTCCAAATTTCATCCACTAATGAATACCCCCTTTTTCTCTTGTCCACTAGGCAGACAGCCTTTGGAAAGGACCTTCGCAAAGTACCTTACTTCACAAGGCTCCCAATTTTGCAAAGCTCAAACAGGCCTTTGTGGAGTCTCTGCCTTTTCACGAAGCTCAACCGCGTAGCAGTATCGTGATGCACCAGCCTTCGCAATGCTTGGCTGTCACGAAGCTCCTGCCTCTTCACGAAGCTCACTGAGCCAACGCGGTGCTCACGACTTTTACGGAGCTAGAAAAGCTGCCGTGAAGATCCTCTTTCGCGAAGCACACTACCTTCGCGAGTGACCTTTGCGAACCGAGAGCAAAGGATTTTCTCTGAAATTCTCTCTACTACTCTTGAGGGGGTTGGCCTCTATTTATAGGAGATTCCACTGACCCTTGAACTTTCCGCGCAAAGTCAACACCACATCATCTCAAATCGCAAAGCTCTAAAGTTTCCGCCGGAAGTCTGTCCAAATCAAGAATCACCTCGACAATTTTTGGATCACGGAGATCGTCGTAATCACGGAGTATCAACGTCATCATTCCTTCACGCCTTCGCCGTGAAGCTCCCTCGCAAAGACCTTCACCTCCGCGATGCACTTCAACTCTATCGTTCGCGAAGATTTGACGTAATCGCAAAGACTCACCGCCTCCATTCTTCTGGTCTTCACAATTTCCAAACCATGAATCCTCTCTTCGAAAAATTCATGCCTTTACCAAATTTAATTATTATCTTCATGGAAATCCACTTTTCGCGATGCTCAGCAACTCTCAGATTTTGGACCCCAAAAAAAATTAGCAAACACTGGGAAACAACGCCACCTTCAATACTGTTGTCTGCTTAAACGGTATAATCTCTTTGCTGGTACACGATACGAACTTCCATTGATGATTGACAACAAACACAAACCATACTCCAAATCATGCATAGAAGACCATGGTTCCAACAGATTAAACCTAATATTCTAGAGATTGAGTGTACTCCCTCTTGATTATTTTATTTTCCTAGAATGATTTTTTCCTCTCACACTATTCTTTTTGGGTTTTAGAAAATGGATGGAAACATGAAGATTCATGTTAATGGAGAATATGATGGACAATGAAATGATATTCTTCATGAGAAACCAAGGTAAAAAAGATTTGGAAGTCCAAACATCGTTATTATGCCTAATCAACAATGCCATAATATGATCAATAATCTCAACTTTGGGATGTTTCCTGACTCATCTAATAAGAGAAAGATGAAGTTTAATGATGATCACAGAGGAAAGAAATTTAAGTTTACCTCATGTAAATCATGTGGGAGGAGGCATCAGAGAGAATTTTTCAAAGGAACGAGACGATTATTTGGGTGTGGAAAAGAAGGACACAAAGCCAGTAATTGCAAAGGAAAAGGTTTAGTTAACACCATGGACAAGGATAATGGTATTGTTAAGAAATAAAAAACGGTTAAATGTTTTAAATGTGGAATTTATGGGAATTATGCAAACCAAATCCCTAAGGGAAAATCTCATGAAGAGAATTAGCATGGTCGTTTGGGTAGTATTTATATTGATGATGATGAAGAGACTACAAATGATATATGATATGAAAGAAGTATTGAGGAATAAAATGATGAAGCTCGATCAATGGTTTAATAAGGAAGTGGAATGACTATATGTTTATCATGATTAATGTTGTATAGGTAATTTAATGGTACTATGAAATAAAGAAACATATAAGTATTGTTACACTATTGTTTTTCCTAAAGTATTTGAAAGTATATGTTGAATGGTACCGGTAACCATGAAAGGTTATTTAGATATTTTTGGAAAGTAGATTATATGATCTTAATGAAAGGATAAGGAGATAATGAGATGTTTGATAGTATTAATGAGCTCATGACTGATATAATGACAATGTGACATCATGGATTGAGTATATAGAAATTTTGGGATTTTGGTATGTGGAAATAGTTAACTTTTGACAGCATTCATGTTTTCAGTAAGGTTATATGGTAATTCATGTTTCAAGAGAATACATGATTAAGGTATTCACATTTTTTGAATGTGACCAAAAAAATATATATTATGATATATGGGGGATAAATAATGGTAATCACTTGCTTTGTATATGACCTCTATAGTAATCTTTTTCTTTATACTATGAGATTGGAAAAAAATATTTTAGATAAGCCTAAATATTGGAATGGATTAAGATAGAAATCAGATAGTATTGTTTAAGGCTATAACTTTTTGATATTATTTCTGAAATTTTATAATATTATAGTTTTATAAAAAGGAAAACCCGTTGGACGAGTGACAACCCGTCACGTCGGACAAAGATGCGGTAATCAAACCCATAGCCGAAGTGCAACAAGCCTTTATCGCCTACCACTAGCCAATAGGAAGTCCCTGGTTAGTAGAAATTAGTTTTATTTTATTAAGTGGTATGATAGATGAAGTATAAGTCCATTTTTGTGACTATATATGATTAATATCACCATATATAGACTTATGTATATTTGAAAACTTTTTCTAAACTTTTGTTTAAGATAGATGGAATGACCCATCATTCTATCACATGATCTGATAACACTTCAATAATGAAAAATTAAACTTCATTTCTTTAAATAAGAGATGATGTGGAAATTGTTCATGGAATGAACAACGATGATATTGCACTGAAATCAAGTATTTATCCTTGTGAAAAAATTTATCAACTTTAAGGAAATGATCTTGAAAACCAAAAATGTTGTCCTAGTACCCTCATATCCGATGAATCAGATGGTACCTTAGATCATCACAAATTTATGGATTTGTGATTATTGGCTTTTTCATAGCCAAGTTCCTTACCACTCTCCATCAGAACTTGATGGTTAGATTTCTCTTCCATATCCATATTTTCAACTATGTTCTCCTACGTGGAAACTCAGTGATGAGTTAATTTGGGTAACCATTACATTTCATACCTTAGTTTTTGAAATTAAGTTTTAGTATTCCATTTTACAATGTGGGTTTATATGAAAGAAACTTTTAATTAGTAAACCATTTATAACCCCGATGAATTTTGAGGGCGAAATTCATTTTATGGGGGGAAGAATGTAACAGGCCGAGATTTTATGAGAAATATTATTTTTAATATCTTTGATGTCCTGTGTTATACGCTACACCAATATTATCTTCTGTTATACTCAACACCATATTACCTTGTAGTATATGAAAACACTATTCTTGGCCTGTGTTGCACGCAAGAGCGACCTTCCTCAGTAGCTTGTGTTGTACGCAATACCGAGTTTCACTAAACAATGATATATTGTTATAATATTATAATGAACTAGCTGTTATGAATAGTATTAAACAAATTTTTAATTTTATAAAATTATCATTCATCTTACAAATATTATTGAATATGGTATGAGAACAAAATAATTTTTTCAGGTAAAATAAGTATTTTTCAAAAAATGCAGTTTTCCAACCTTTTGATGGCACACCCACTTTAAATATAGTTTTTGACACGTTTAGGAGTTCAATTTGACAAAATAAATCTATTAATTACTATAATTATATAAAAATTTAATTTGGATAATTTTTTAATATTTTTCTGTTAACTTTCATATTTTGATGAATAGTAAAAAATGCTAAATTTTAATTAAAAACAACTTTTTTCATCAAGATAATTTATATTTTTAAATTACAATATTGAATGGTTTTAAATTATGAATATAATATATTTTTACCATTTAATATAATTTAAGTCATTATCATTAATTTTACATTGAATTCATAGGTAAAAACATTTCAATCTTTTGCAATGTTTTAACTTTTAAAACCCATTTTCTCAACAGCGGTATTAATTTTAAATTAAATACTGCAACTTCTATGTTTTTAATATGGAAAAATGGATTCCATATTTGGAATCATTAGGTCCAAATTATGTTAATAGGCTACTTTTTTATTTTTAGGTATTATGAATAGTAACTACGGTAAATTTTATTTACTACAGTTAAAGGTAAATCAGGTAATTAAGGGTAAAAATAATATTATAAAATTACCCTAACACTTGTCTTAATATAATTAGATGATCATATTTCTCTATAAAACATACTTGGGTCGAAATGGAATCTATTGGAACCCACTTGGATGTGATTAAGACTATTAATTTATTTTATTTAATGAAAGTGAAATATGTCTCACTCAAACTTTAATAATTAAAGTATTTTTAATATATAGTTATAAAGAATATAAATTAGATTATAAATTCTCATTTGAAAGATAATTTTTTTTCATTATGGTAATTTATTTTTAATTTTTACGAAATATTTAATTACCTAAATAGCTTATACATTAATGATGCATAAATTATTTATTTAGTGAAAAAATCAATAATATAGTTTTTATTCAAATATTAATACCCATAAAAGCCCCCAAAACCCGACCAAAACTTATTGGACGTGTATATATAAACCATAATCATCCAATGGTCTAATTTTTGACCATTTGTAGCCTTATAAAAGAGATTATGAAACTTATATTATTTTATTTTAAAAGATGTCAAAGTTGTCACCTTTATAATTTAATAAATATAGAAATTTAAATGTTGTGATTTTAAGATGATAAATTTTATTAAAAGTATTCTTATGAAAAATATTAGAGTTATCTATATCAAATTATTTTAGTTTTTATTTTTATACAACAAATATGTATATTAAATAATTATACATAAATGTTGTAATAATTATTTTATTAAGAGAAATATCAAATAAAGGGTTTTAAAAACATTAACATAAATATTATATGAAAAAATTAATGTTCTCCATGATTTTTTTAGATGAATATGAAATTTTAGTAACCTTTTAAATATTTTGGTTCGAATATATATTTTGTTTTTATTTTATTTAAATTCAAATAATTGAATAGTGTCAAAATTGACACTATTGATATTTTATAAAAATAACATATTTTTAAATTGTTTGAAAATACTAAAAATATTTAAAAATTACATATTGAAAATTATATGGTATAAAATTTAATAATTTATCTAATTATGGAATATTCACAACACATAAGTAAGTATTTATAACAATTTAAAAATTGAATATTATTACCACAAATAAAATCAAATAGATCAAATAAGGATAAATCAAAATGATAAGGTTTAAAATAAACATAATACATGTCTAAATTTTATTGTTTGATGATATTAAAACACAATATTATATTATATTCTAATTGAGTCATTTTTGGAGATTTTTATGTGAGTTTTGAGTTTATTATAAATTAATATTTTTGAGGCTTCCAAAAGTGTCCCTCTCCTCTCTTATAAAAGCGCACCTCCTCGCTCTTCTCTTAACTACATTTTTAATCCTTAAATCTTGGCCAAAACCTAATAATTCCTCTTTTCAACCTATTTAGTTATATTATAGGGGTTCTAGTCTTCTCAAAAGGTCAACTCTAGAGCCCTAAGAGGAAGTTTAAAAGAGGCACGTCGAGGAAGAGGTAATCTCTTCTACCGATTCTTTCAAGTTTCTTTCTTCTTCTACTTCATCTTCTTTAGTTGTTTCATTATAAAGTAATAAAATCGGTATCACTGATATACTGATATTTTATTATAAATATTAAACAACCATATTTCACATTATATCCATCCTACGAAAAACAAAATCACTGCTCGTGCGTACGTACAACTTATCATCTCCACACCGTGGTGTAATCTGTTTTTCCACCACCACCATACATGGATGGGTAAAATGGTGGAAATAATAACTATATATGATTATTATAACATCATACTGATTCTGAGATATTATACCATCCACTCAAATTCCATTAAATAATTATGGGAATGATATCATTGCTCGTGCGTACGTGCGGATTACCGTCTCCACAAAGCGATGGGATTCATTCTCCATGTTAACCATTCTAGAATGATTATAAAGTATATATAATAAATAATCATGAAATATATGACATAATGATACTTTATTTATGTATATGTTATTTACTTACTTCCATTCAATTTAATAAGGAAATGAAAACATCGTTCATGCATACATACGACCTACCGTCTCCATGAACGATGTATTTCATTCCATTTATCGACCTATTATATATATATATATATATATTATATTCTGAATATATATTATATATAAATCACGTTTTACATTCTGAAAGTAAGTAATCATTATCTATGTAATCATATGAATTATCACAAGTCAAAACATGTACGATAAATGAAATGATTTTACCCAAAACGTTGCTTTAACATGGAATTGACAAATGAACAGGTAATATAAAGTCATAAGTGAATAATATATGATATAATAAATATTATTATGGTTTTTTTACAAGATAATAATATGTTTTAACCCACTATAAAAGAGTTTCGGGCATGTAAGGAAGAAATTGGACCTAAGGTAAGGGGTAACTCTACCAATATCGTTTTTATCTGAGATTGTTTATTTGTAAGTATTTACTGGGGTTATATTTATCATCCATGTACATGTCTTCTAAATCTTTTTTCATAAATATTATAATATTATTACATGTATTTTTAAAGTAATTTTTACCTTTTTTTTTGACTTTTACCACATGGTATAGAAGGAATATTTCTTTTGTTTACGGTACGAGGAAATTTTTGACTTTTCCAGAAAAAGTAAAAGAAAAAATGTTTTTTTAACTTATACAGCATGAACATATTTTTATAATTTCATAATAAATTATTTAAATAAATATTATTCTACAATATTTCATGATTATTTTCAAAAAAAATTTTTTCATTTAAAATTGCACGACATTTTGAGAAAAGAAAATGATTTTGAAGAAGAAAGGATTTTTTCTTCAATAATTCATTTCAAGTGTTTTATCAAAATTAATTTCCATCTAAGATTACATTATTTAATATGTTTATGTTTCAAATATAATGTCTCTATTATTTACATGGTTTTATTTTTCTTATGATGAAATGATATCCATTTGTTTTGTACGGATTATGTTATGATGAGATGATGTTTATGAAACCCATTTCAATCTTTAGGTTATGATGAATGATTTATGTTTATTTTGTGGCACACGTAAGAATGATTTCATTATGAGATGGTTGGGGCCTATATCTTCCTCAAATTAACTTGGTAAAGATTTATATCTCATGAGATATACATGTTTATAAAGAAAAGTAAATATGGTTTAGTAATACAGGGCTAGAATGACACGTAAAACCGGTTCAGTAATAGACTTTGTCCACTATGATGGTCTTGGCAGAAATGCCTTGGAAAATATAGAAATAATATCATGTTATTAATGGTTTTAAACAATTAAATTCTTTATTCCAATTATATTCTATCATGATTAATGTTCCTTTCTGATCTATGCCTTATGTACTTCCATGATTTATGTCATTACACATGTTTTATGTTCATGTATTTACGTTCAAATGTTTGTGGATTTTTTGATGTTCTCCATGTTTACCATTACTGAGAATTTGAGCTCACAATATTTATGTTTTTTTTCCCGAAGATATAAATATATGTTTTATGTAAGAAAAAAGGGGAAGAACATTATGGGAGATGTTGAAGATCTTTCACCATGATTAGAAGATTTTTTTTTCGAGTTTCCAAAGGCACTAAACTATTACTGTCCTTGGGTGTCTGTTTTTGTTATGTATTAAGTATTTCATAAAAGCAATGTAATCTCCATATACTTCAAGCTTGGGTCTCTACAATATATATTTCAAAATATAGTTATTCTTATTCATATATTCAATAAAAATTGTTTGGTCATAACAATCATAATTATATAATTTTATTTATGCCATATATCATGGATCTTTTAGGATCGGTGTTACATATAACATGGGTTGTAGAATATATTATTTTATGAAAATAAATTATAAATCCACGAGGTGTTAAATTACTCCCCCTAAAAGAAATTATTAACACACAATTATATATTATTCTTGATAAATAATGGAGTTAAAACATTTTTAGAATCAATACCAGTGAGTGGAAAAAAATATACAATAATGACATAAAAAACCATTAAAATATTATAAAATACCATTTTTGAAAACCATCATCATACAAACGGAGAATAAAAAATGATTTTGATAATAAGAGAATGAAATTATGATGGTTTCATTAAATAACACACAAATAGGTTCCAATATAAGGTGAAAATGGAAGGGATGTGATAATAAAGATAATGGGGAGAAAAATATCATCCAAGGAATAATATAGAGTGATAGAGAACATTATCAAATTAATTTTAATAACTAAAAAAACCTAATCAAATATGTAATAACAAATACAATAATTTCATTAGAAACGAATGTAAAAGGATAATATTTTTATTTCATTATCTTTTTCCTAGAGTTGATAGATTGTTTTTCTATCATGATATTGAACAAAAGAAAATTTAATTAACTGATATATTTGTCATTCAAAAGAACAATTTCATCCATTAGTTTTGTTTTGATCATTCTACAATTAAATCTCATCCCTTACTACTCGAAATTATTTTTCGAGATGATATTTTTATTCTTGAAAAAAAAGATCACCATTCACGTGATCACAATATTCACTATACATTTACATGTTATTTATCATATTATTATCCATTAAAAAAACAAATTTATCTCAAGATATGTAAATATAAAACATGAATAAACATTCATTTTAATAAAATACTACATTAATAAATAATTACTCATTATATAAACCCATAATAAAACATTAAACATTCCATAAATAATTAATCTTAAAACTTTCCAAAATATTCCCTCCTAAGTTAAAAAAAATTAGAAGGATTTAATCACATATTAACCATATATAAATTTAAAATTTATCTCAATATAACCTTAATCATTCATAAAGACACACAACAGAAATGTGTATTTTGTAATCAAATATTCCAAAAAATTATATTATGGACAATAAATAAGTTATACCACCAACAGAAGATAATATAATAATATGTGAATAAAATTAATAAATAAATGATTATTTATAAAATAAAATATAAACATAGAGAAAAATATTTTTATTTAACTTAATCATACAATGGTCATGAAATTTAATCCCCCTTTTACTAATTTATTAATATTTACCCTAACAACATCGATCATATTTACCATAATTTTTTTTAATACACTTAAAAATGTTTTTATATAAAATTTGAAACAATTAATACTCAAATATCCTCACCACTACTAAAAATGTTAAATAAAATGGTTACATATAACTTAAAAATTTATTAAAATTCAATAAATTTCTCCCATTGTACTCCAATCACATTAAACCAAAAATGGGGAATCTATTTCATTAAACATGAGATAAAACAAAGATTTATTATCCCATGAATGTATTTAAATCTATTAAAATATCCCCAATTGAATCATAATTAACCCTAATTTTTTATATACAATTCCTTTTATACTAGTGATAATGACTTTTAAATTTTGAAACCCATAATTACATAAGTCATAACAAGAATTTAATATTTATAATTTTTGAGGATATTTTTGGTTTAGTGTTTTATATAATTTTGATCATTATTAAATTATATTGGGAATAATAAAATTCATTGTCAAAATTTTCTCCAAAATAGGATTTATGAACCTAAACAATTTTTTTATTCAAAAAACAACTTCCAATTTTACAAATATTTACTACAGTTTAATGATTGAACTTACTATAGTTTCTACACATCCTTAGATTTTTTAGAATTATTTAATATCATGGTATGGGATAAAAATACTTAGAAATGGATATTAAAAAACTGTCTATCATTATTCTACTGAAAACAAGGAAACCTATATTGATATTTACCATTTTCATAATAAGAATCTAATAAAATAAAAAATACCTTTGAAAAAAACTAAATAAAAACCATTTATCCACATTATAATGAATTTGAAAACCCAGAAAAAAATTCATTGAAAAAAATACATTTACCATTAATATATAAATAAGTTTACATTAGTTTTTAAATCAAAATAATTCCATAAAAACCATTATAAAGTAAAAATTGGTATTATGGAGTATTGTTTTCATAACTATTTTCCAATCATTGTTTATCCTATGGATGAAATAACTAAATCATAATTAATTCCATTTTAGTTCTTGTCCCTATTATCTCACACATTTTTTGTTATCAAAGGAAATATCAGTACACAATGCATTAGAGAGCTATATCAAATGCACCCATTATCATCACCAATATCAGGATAAAAAAAATATTATATATTTATAAATGAGAATATTATGAAAAAAATTATAAATATATCACTTTTATAACCTAAGGTAATTTAAAAATTATTTGAATCCGTAATCTAAGAGCATTCCATTTTCATAAAATAATAGTGTGAAATTTGAGTTTCATTTGAAAAAACCTTGAAATGAAAAAATTTCCAAAAAAAATTGAAATAAAAAATTTATTTTAAATACCTGAAAAATATAGAAAAATCCAAATTTAAAATAAAGGACAATATGGAGGTAATTTACCCTAATTTCATATATGTTAGAAACATTATTTTTCCACTTCAGTAAAAAATAAAATTACTCATAAGGAAAATATTTAAAATATTCATTTTTAATAATTTATAAAAAATGTATATTATAGCTAAGACTTATATTAAAAATAACTCTTATATAAATGATACATCTTGGAATAATTATAGAGAACACAGATATTTGAAAACAATACTACAATGGAAAACATAAAAAAACATTTTAATGAAAAATTCATTGTGGATTTTTGTATCATATAAATCAAGAGGTTGTTGAATAAGATAACATTAAATGTATTTGAAAAAATATTTTTTATAAATAAATTAATGATAAAATAAATCCATAAATAGGTTCATACAACAAAAAAAACAAAAAAAATTGATGCAAATAGTATAATTATTAATAAATATAAATATATATGAAAAATATCTTACCTCAACTACCAAATTACCACATATATTCATTAACTCATATATAATGAAAATATATTTATTTTTTAATCATTTGGGAACCATTTTTAGGTTTATTGTGTTATAAAAATATATTTAATTTAATTAATACCATCTATTAGTCACTAAATTAAAAAAATTCTTGTTGGGTTTTTTAAAGATGTTAAGTTCATAATCCCAGAAAACAAATTATTGGGATGAAAAAGATAAAAGGTTTTATTAACCCATAATCTAAAATTATTAATAATAAAAAATTATATTTTTTATAAATTAGAGACAAATTTATAATCTTTTATCTTGGGAGTTCATGAAAAATTATTCACATCACTATGTTGAGATGCAAATCCACACATACGCATGAGAAAAAATATAATTTTTAATGGGTGGAAGGGTAAGAAGAAAAATAATATATTATATTTATAGAATTTTTATTATGTTATTAATATCATATATATTAATTTTACACAACATTTTATCAATCCATATGATCTAGTGGTAAAAAATGGAACACATCTTCTCATGGAAGTGGTAGTCCACACATTTGCATGAAAGATGTTATCATTTCACATTGGATAGAAATGTAAAATAAAATGGTATGACATATAATCATAATAAATTTTTTATATATGATGGATATTTATTTCATTATTTCAATATGGTTAAATAATTTTTTAGGGTGTTATAAAATTAAATATATAAGAAACACTCAGTAAAGAATTATAACACTTCATTGAAGAACCATCCATGGAATACACATTAATCCTTAATAGGATGAATTTTTGGTGAATAAAACATCTAAGTAATGGTTATAGATGTTGGGGAGTGATTTTTAGGTCATAGATAATCTATAGTTTTCAAGTGGTGTGAGGAATAGAGGATTTTAGGTGCCTTTTTTAGTGAGGGGTATGGAATAATTGTAAATATCAAGAACATTTAAATATAATAAATATCAATGTTATATAGAGGGGAACCTGTTGAAAATTATATAGAAATAAGAACATTATTAGGTCAAAATAATTTTTAAAAATGAAATTTGGATAATTTTATGTACATTTTAAAGCATATATTTTTTTAACCCCATCATTATCCATTTATATACATAAAAATCTTAACAAAAGTTTCATAATTTATTTATTATAAATATAAAATTGAGGTGGATATTCAAGTATAAATTGTTAATGGAAGAAATTGTGCATCTATTTTCCATCCAAGATATCCACTTTCAATTTTTTTTTTTTAAATTTAAAATCATTTTATATAATATTTTTTTATAATAAAATATCATTATTGTCAATTGTTAGACAATTTAATTAATTTGAATTCAATAACATCGATTAGAAAAATTTAATATGAATAAAAAACATTAAAAAAATGATTTATTATTACATATTAAACTTAGGGCATAAAAACTTCATCCAAAACATATTAATTTTGTTGTTTTTATAATTGTTTACATATATTATTATACTATAATAAAAAACACTGTATAATAATTCCATAAGTGTTTATATTGACTATGTTATAGCTAAAAATTAAATATAAATTAATAAATATAAAAAAGGTATTAATATTATAGAAAATAATTTATAACTAATAATAATATCTTGTTATCTTGATGAAAATATATGAGAAATAATAAAATTAAGAGAGTGACATTTTTTAATAATACTTTAATTAAAATAATATAAATGTTATAATCAATTGAAACTAGTAAGAAAATGAAAATTTGGAAAGAATTATATGTATGAGACAAACTAATATTATAAAATATATTCAATTATTAAATAGATTTTCAACATTAATGTAAGAGTTTTTACCCTATAATACCAATTTTACCCTTACCGTGGAAACATAATTTTTACTAATGTTAATATTTATAATTATAAAAAAATAGAGTGACATATTTATCAGATTTGAACCATAATATTAAAATATAAAGTTCATTTTTCATGAAAATATTTCTATAAAGTGAAAAAAAAACTATTTTTATATTAATACAGAAAGTGCAATGAAAATATTACATTAGAAAAATGCCTTTTAAAACTATAAATGAACTAATAAAAAAAATAAAATATAATTTTTATTCCTATGGAATTATTTAGATTTTTTAGTAATATTTTTTATATATTAAATTTAAAAAATTCCAATATAGAATAGTAATTTAATAATACTTTATTTATAGAGTAGAATTGACATTTTTGCAAAAAATGACATTTTTTACAAAAATGACATTTTTCTCTTTTCACTCAAAAATTAAGAATTTATTCAAAAATCTAAAAAATTAATCCTAAGAATATAATGAAATGATTTATTTAAAAATATTTTTTATTTTTTCAATTACACTTTAAGAAAATAGGGTAAATTAATTATAATAATTGTGCCCAAAATGTAATAAAAACCAATTTTGAAGAAAACAATTTTTGAAGTAGAAGATGATGTTATAATAATTCTATTCCTAATAAACATAATTATATTAATGATATATCAATTTATTGGACATAAAATATACATATTTCATTAGTATTATTTATCACTAGTAATTATGTAAATTTATAAAGGAAAAAAATTGGACCTATAACAATTGTTTGACGAAATAATATCTCTTACCATTAACATTTGTTATCATCATTTATAAAAAACTAAAATTCAAGGAATTATTTATTATTTATTTTATTGAGGGAAAATTATAAATATATTTCATAATATGTTTATTCCTATTCATACTTACAAAATGAAATTCCAATTCATAACTATCATAATTAAATAATAATATTTTTTGTAGTATGTCATTGTTTGTTCAAGATTTATGTTTTTCACACTAAATTCAATAATTTTTTTGTTTTTATGAAAATGTATGTAAATTATTTGGACAAAAATTATACCCTATTAAATAAATTGTGACCTCATAGTTTTATCTTTTTTTCAATGAACAATGTGGTTAGAACACTTTCAAAAGCAATTCAAAAAGAGTTAAATAAATTATTAGAGTTGGAAATGAATGTTTAAATATTTTAGATAAATATTTTATGAAAGACAACATCATAAATAGGTATTATAAAATATCCATTTTAAAAATATAGAAAATAATTGTTTAGTTCACATTGAATAACAAATAATTAAGTTCCAACATAATTAAAGCACTGTTGGTAATATGAAATATGGACCTAGGGTAGAAAAAATGTCTAAGAAAAATATACTGTGATAGGGAACATGATCATCATAAAGTTAATATCTAAAAACCAATAAATCATTAAGAGTTATATAATTACACCAGTTTATCAGAAAATAATGTTAAAGCATCATTTTTTTCAATATCCTTTTCCAAGAGATGGGGTGTTTTATCTATCATGATAGAGAACACAAGAATATAAACATAATTGTTTTCATTAAATTTCATAAGTACAATTTCGTCCAATAGTTTTTTTCAATCTATTTACACTTGTATATCTTCTCTTACTCCATAAAATGAACACTATTGAAGTAATTTTCATACTTGAAGTAATTATATAATCATTCATGGGATCACAAGATACACAAAATCATGATGAGTTATTTCTCCAATTTCATTACATTAACCAAAACAAAAAAATATTAGTACAAGATAAGAGAATATCACAAATGAATAAACCATCATTTAAATCAATAATATGTTAACATACAAATTCTCAACAATAACAAGTAATTTTAGATATTAAATATTCCAAAAATAATTTACCCTTAAATCTCTTAAAAATATTTTTAACGAAGTTAAAATCCAAAAAATCATATGGATTTGATCCTATATTTCTCTAGAATCAATTTAACATTTATCTCCAAAAAACATTAATCACTCATGAAGTCATATACAAAAAATTATTATTTCCTAATCTTATGATCTCCAAAATATTATAACATTTTCCATAAATATCTAGAATTTCTATTAATATATAAAAAACACATATATTTTAAACAGATTAACTAACCATTATTCATTAAATAAAATATCATCTTTTCCAAAAAATATATCTACCTTGATCATATAATATTCCCCAAAAGTAATAAACCTTTTAATTAATTAACTATAATGTCCATAACATAAAAGAGCATATTTAAAAATAATATAATCAATAACATTTAATATATGTCTAAAAATATTATATAATTCATCCTCAAACATTTTTTTTCAATAAAACACATTTTAAATATTAGGGTTACATATACACCAACCAGTTATTGAAAATAAATAAATTTATCCCATAGTAATCCCATCATATAATACCACTAATTGTGCATATATGTATTTAAACATATGTTCAAACATATAGTTATTAACCCATGATGGTTATTAATACATGTAATAAATCCTCATGTTGATCATCCTAACCTCTAAAAGTATTTAACCATTTACTTTAATAGAAACTAAAATGGCCCATAATATAAACACCCCATAATTACATGATTTTTTTAACAATAGTTTCACATTGACACATTTATATATTCTTTTAGTATTAGATTTATAGACAATTAAGAAAAGAAATACAATTCATAGGGAATAATATATTGTATTTTCCATTTTTTCCACAAAACAAGATTATTAAATTTAAAATTATATTTCATTCAAAAAAATTATTAATATATTTAGACTAGTCACCATAGATCAGTGATTGAACATGATATAGTTTCTACACATCCTTAGATCTGATTGTTTTTTTGAAAACATGGGATGAGGAAAAATTTCCCAGTATGGGATATAAAATAAGTGAATATGATTTGTATTGTGAATAAAATAAAACCTAAGATAATCATTACTTTTTTCACAATAGAACATTGACCCCATAATTAAAAAACCTCTACATGATAAAGTAAAACAATTCTCAAAGAAGTCATGTGAATCCCATTAGTAAGAATATGAAAACTGATAATTAATCATGAAAATATTTCCCAATACATTTCTAGTATATATTAATATCACCTATCATAATGTGATATATATATACATGGATCAACCATTGTTATATATAATTATAAAATACTATATAGTGAATATTTTTTTAATAATTATATACTTTTTCATAATAGATACACTTAAAAAGTAATTTAATTTGATAAAAAATGTACCTTCTATTTTCACAAAAAATTGGGGGAGATATCATTTTCCTTTTAAAGGAAATTTAAACCAGTAGCTCCACAAAAAACTGGAAACTTGATTTATATTATAAAACCATGAAAACTTATACCATAATGTTAATTAAAAATTAAGGATTTTATTGTGGGTATTCATCTCATGTCATATATTTTAGAAAAATTCATTTTTCCCATTATTTAAAAAACATGAAATGTCCGGTAAGGTATATTTTTAAAATATTCCTTATAAAAACATTTAACAGAATATAAAAAGTATGTAAAGTATAATATTAAAAATTTATATTGTTTAAATAAATTAATTCTTAGATAATTTTAAATAACATTGAAATTGAGTGAAAATATTTGAATGGAATACATTAACATATGGTTTTAATGAAAAATACCATACAAATTTTGAAGCATCTAAAATAAATGAATGCTAAATAAGATTACATGAATTTTATATTATAAACAACCTTTTCCCGAAAATATATTGATAAAAATAATTCATATGTAAATAAATATATCATAGAAAATAGAATATCTTGTGAAAATATGAAATGTCTCAATGATAGGAAATTTAGATGAGAAATCCTTTACCTTATTTACCGACCTACAAATTATTTTCTTTAACTCCTTAAAAATATAACAACATTAATTATTTACTTTTATAAGAATAATTTCCTATTTTATTTCCCTATTTTAATATCTTTTATTTCATTTATTACCATATTTTATATAGTTAGGAAATTAATCAAGACAATACCACATGTTTTGGGGATATCAGTTCATAATCACTAAAAGAAATCTCGTAGGATGACCAGGGTCAGTGGGGTAATTGACTCATCATCTTCATAATACTAATAATTAAATAATTATAATTTTTATACATTATTTAAAACTATATTATCATCCATGAATTTCATATATGAAAAAATGAATCACTTTTTTTAGCGGAGGTGGTATTCCACAGGTACACATGAGAGACATTATCAATTTTTAATTGGTTGATGCTAAAATGTGAATGTAATATAATATATTTAAATACATATAATTATTTTCGGAATAATATATATATATATATATATATATATATTAATTTATTCTTTCTTCTTAACAAGCTATATGATCTGGTGATGAAAGCTGAAACACATATTGTCGTAGATATAGTAGACTGTGCATACAGACATGATATGCTTTCATTTCCCATTAGATGGAAAAGGGGATAAAAAATAGATGTAACATAATCTTAATAAATATTAATTATATAAAGTTAATGAGGTTTTTAATTTAATATGTTTAATGAGGATTTGAATGAGGTTGTCGAAGAAATAATTATGAACCCCATTATTATTAATTACACCTCTTGTTTAAAAAACATACCATGGATTACATTTAAATACTTTATTGGAAGAAATAATGATGCTACTAGTACCTCTAAAACACAGATTGAGAGGATTGAGACATATTTGGGTAGGAAATGACCATTATTTATTTATAAAAATGTTTAAATAATAGAGAAGTGGGGGGGACCTTTTATTAGTGACGGGAGTGGTATAATTATGAATGTTAAGAATGTTAAAATATAATAAATATTACAATCATGTTATTATGAACCAAATAAAAATAATTAAAAAGTTAGGATATGATAAGTACATAACAAAATCAATTTATAAGGTATATACATTCTTTAGTTTGATTTTTAAAATTTCATGTTGTTTTAACCCCCTCATTAACCTTTATTAACCTTAACCATGGTAAATTTTCTGTCTCTATTAAAATTTAATAAATTCTCATCATAGGGGTAAAATTAAGTGAATATGGGTTGTAGAATAAATTTTAAACAATTTCCCATAAAACATATTCTATTTTTATATTTATGACTTTTAAATCCATTAATAAATTATTTTTTGTCTTAAAATATCAATAAAATTATTTATGGGACTATTTTTTTTAATTGAATTCAAGGGAAAAAATATTTTAATGGGATAATAATTTTTAAAAAATAATACTAATTATAAATTATAATTTAACATGAAATTCCTGTCATACCAAAATTTATCTATAATATATAAATTTTATTGTTTTTTAAATCATTTACATTGATCTTTTTACTTTTTTTCACATGCACAATATTAGTGTTGAGTTTGTGTTTAAGGTAATTTTAGTATCCCATGGAATAAAAAAAATCATACATAACAAAAATAATGTATTAAAATTAAAAAAAATCATTTATAACAGATCATTTATTATTATTTCATAATGAAAATATATTATAGATATTAAAAAAAAGTGAGTAACATTTTTAATTAAATTTTACCTAAAATTATATAAATTTTATAATCATATATAGAAATAAATTTCCATATTTTATAATCATATATGGTTATAGAAGAAATAAAGCTCATAAAATAAAATAATTTCATGTTTTGGGAGATCATTTGGCATTATCTCAATGTTTTAACCCAGTTTTACCATTTTTACACTTAAAATGGTGACAATTTATTTAGTAAAGTTAATATTCATAATTATTAAACATAAAAATTATATAGTTAAAAACTTTTACCCTAATAAATTGAAATAATTAAGTCATATTTCATGATTTATTTTTTATATGTGGATGATATCAATTTTATTACAACTTTGTAAAATGTAATGAGAAACTATTTTTTATAAAAATAATTTTTTAATCATGGAAACTATCTTATAAAAAAAATTTAATATTGATTCCTATGAATTTAATTATTGTATTTCTAATAAATTTTTTGTTATTAAACATAAAATTAATTGAAAAATATATTGGAAGTTTTGAATTTTATTATTTAATGAAAAGAAATGATATTTTTTCAAAAATCAATATTTTTTAGTATTCAATCATAAATGATTGTTTTCAGAAAAATATAAAAAATTTGTAATAAAATTGATATCTTCACTCAAAAATGAATGTTTTACTATTGCTTCATCAGTGTTGAAAATGATTTTCATATTTATCCTAAAATAAATTTTAATTTGTAAATTTTGAATTATTTTTTATGTTATTTTTAGTATATTATATTTTATGTGTTGTTCCATAAGTATCATAAAATTATATATCATATTTATTATATTATTATATATTAAGATATATCATCTTACATAAAAACAATATTTTTTCACTATTCAATAAAATGTGATCTTAAACACTCAATATATATGGTTGGATTGAAATAGAAATGTTTAAAACATTAATTTAATTTTATTTAGATCCATAAAATTATTCAAAACCCTTAATTATCTAAAAAAAATAAAATTTAATACATTTAAAACTATTTATTTTTATTTTTTACCATCTTATAAAATCACTTCTTTAGCGATGTGTAAGTGTTTTAGCTAATTATTTCATTTATAATTTTAAAAAAAATTACAATCCAAAAGATAGAATGTTCATAATAAATTAATTTTTTTATCATTTAGAACATGTTTAAATCATTGCGATAAAATTCCATGTTTTATTAAAATTAATAGAGTGAAATTTTAGTTTTATAAATGACTGAAATAAAATTTTCGTCATTATCAACCACAAATGAAATAAAATTTGAATATGTTATAGAAATATATTAGTATCGAATAACTACACTCATCAAATATGATTAAATAAAGTTTCTGGGTGACTTTAATGTCTTAACCCATAGTTTTGACTTATTTTTACCTATTTTACCTCCTCTAAAGCCTGTAATTAAAAACGGTCACATATCAGTGCTCTTCGGGATCCGATCTTTACAGATCCAGCCTCACTTGTTGGTCTGCATCCAATCAGGGGGTTTGATCGCGCTCAGATCCACCCACCAAGTTGATCCATGGATAAGGGGGTAAACATCAAAGAAAATGAATAATGAGGGAGGGGGAAGTACAATGAACACCTGGAGGAATGAACATTTTCATTTGTTCCTATCGACCTCAATTCATTCTCATTAGAATAGAAAACAAATAATAATAAGGAAAACTCCTGAAATAATCCCCATAATTATCAACCATCCCACAATGATTATATTGAATTTCAATCTATCTATGGATTTACCCACATTCATCATTGAATTCAAGAATAGGAAAACCACAAAGAAACAACCTCCCTACCTCGATTTGGATTGGTCACTGATGAAGAATGGTCATCGTGATATCGTTGATTCTAGTTTTTTCAAATCCGAGAGGCATCATTCTATCAATACATTATCATTCTCCAATGGTTTCTATATAAGTTCTTCTCCACATCTACATAGGAAATTAAGGGTTATGAGGATGAACCTAAATTTTTGAAAATACAAAATAAAAAGGAGAGTCACCGTGTCAAAAATAATTCATAAAATTATTTTATTTATAGTTACGCCATCCATAAATTATTCTTTAGATGTCCCATTCCAACAGAAGTTATGTCACACCTAGGGTAAAGTCAAAACTCTTAACTCAAGGGTTCCCTCACATTTCTAATCTAATCACCCATTTAAGAGTTATTACACCTTTTCAGGAATACTATATACGTGTAATATTAAAAGATTAATATTTTTCAAAAACAATTTTTGGGAAAACCAAGCCTTGGAATCACATTCCACCTTAGCAGCTGGTCTCAAAATATATCTATATAATTTCTAAAAATAATACATAGAGAAATATGAGATGTTACATTCTCTCCACCTTGGGGATTTCCATCCCCAAAATCCAAAAAAGGGCCACTCAAAAAAATGAGGGTACTAAGCACAAATCTGAGCCTCCCTCTCCCATTTCCATCCTGAAGATTCCCATACTACCAACAGACATGCACTAAAAGAATCGACCACCCATGAAGGATACTATCCTTATGATACTTAATCTCTATTGGGTACTCAACAAAAATCATCCCATCCTCAATTTACATCTCACCCCCATCGATAACGTGTGATGGGTCATGCACATACCTCCTCAGCTGAAAAACATGGAAGAAATCATGTAACTAATCAAACTGTGGTGGTAGATCCAAGAATTATTCTACCTCACCAACTTTACACAGTATCTGGTATAGACTGTGAACCATAGAGATAACTTGCCACCCCAGTCAAATCTCTATAATCCCCATCATGGAAAAACCTAAAGGAACACATGGCCTCATTCCTCAAACTACAAAGGCCTCTATTTCCTATCATCATAAGTCTTTTTATAGATCTATGCAGTCTTAATCCACTCCTGGATAATCTGAATATTCTTAGTCATTTCTCACACTAACTCAGGTACCATGACTGCTGACTCTCCTAGGTCACTCCAACAAAGTGGTGAACTGTAGTGTTGCTTATAGAATGTGTAAAATGGTTCTATACCAATGGTGGAGTGGTATCTATTGTTGTAATAAAACTACACTAGTGATAAGTGATCCTACCAACTATAGAGAAAGTCTAACCTGCACACTCGTAACATGTCCTTCAGAATCTAAATGGTATGCTGAGTCTAGTCATCCGTCTGTGGGTGAAACAGTATGATCAAGCATAACTGGGTCCCAAACTCCTTCTTAAATCACTTCCACAATAGGTATGTAAAGAGAGCATCATGATCTAAAACTATCATAAATGGTAATCCATAGAGTTGATCTATCTCCAATACATAATGGTGTCCCAATCCCTCTATTGAAATATTCTTTCACATAGCCATGAAGTGGGCCAACTTGGTGATTCGTTTAATGACCACCAAGATGGAATCATGTCACCTATAAGTATATGTAAAACCCATCCTGAAGTCTATCTATATGCAATATCACTTCAATTCCGACACATTAAGGGGTTGAGCTAAACCTATTGTAACCTAGTGCTCAGCCTTCACTTTCTTAAAAGTGAGGCATCAAGAAACAAACTCTACAACTCCATTCCCCATCCATGGCCACCAAAATTTACTTTGGAGGTCCTGGTACATCTTTTCCAAACCTAGGTGTACCATAAAATGGGATGTGTGGAACTCCCTCAGATCCTCCTCCCACAACACAAAAGGTATAACTTTGTGTACTCTGAAAAGAATAACGTGAAACCCACCTTTTGAATATCCATTAGGAGTAAGTCCTTTGAACATATGAGAACTTAAGGTCTCATAGTCAGTGTCTGCAAGATGTATATCCCTAAATCACTGTAAGAGTGGAGTGGAGAAAACTATCCAATGGAGGTAAGCTTCTCCATCTCCATCCACAAAGGATTATTGAAATGAGGCTAACTACTCGGACACCTCATTTAAAAACTATGAACTAGATCTACTACTAAGATCATCTTCCACCACGTTCCCCTTACTAGGTGTATAAATAATCTTAATGTCATATTCCTTTATGAACCCAAGATATACCCTCTGTATAATGTTCATATCCTTATAAGAGAAGATAAACTTGAGACTCTTGTGATCAAAGTAGACAATAAACCGCTCACCCATTAGGTAGTTTCGCCACATATTCAATGTGAAGAATACTATGGTTAGCACAAGATCATGGGTTGTGTAATTCTAATCATGTGGTATCAGCTTATAGGAACCATAGTAAATAAATTATTTCCCCATCATTAGGACACATCCATGCCCAGCACCTGATGCATCGCAGAAGAAGACGTACTCAATGCCTTCCTCTAGTAACATTGGGATGAGAGCACTCATAGATCACTACCTTAGTTCCTGAAAGAACTACTGGCACTTCTCTATACACAAAAAAGGATTCCCTGTTCATGTAAAATATTTAAAGGCTACTAATACTCTTGAGAAGTTGGGTAAAAAAATCCAATAGTATTGTGCCGATCCTAGGAAACTCTGCACGTCGACAACACTCTTAGGTGGCTCCCAAGAAAGCACCACCTATACCTTCATTGGATCCTCTGCAACTCTAGCCTTTGAAAGGAAGTTTCCGAGAAAATGGAAATATCAGATCCATAACTGACACTTAAATATATTCTCATAGAGTTGGTGCTCCTAAAGTGTATCTAGGACCATGACAATGTGTGTTTCATGCTCCTACTCAGAAGAAAATTACACTAGGATGTCATCAATGAAGAGAATTATGAAACGGTCTATGTAAGGCTAAAATATCTGGTTTATGAGTCCCATGAACACAAATAGGAAGTTTTTCATTCCAAATGGCATCACTGATTACTCATAGTGACCGTAATTACATATGATGGACGACTTTGGTATATCCACACCCCGTACTCGCAACTGGAGATAGACTGACCTCAGGTCAGTCTTTGAGAACCATCGCATTGCTTTCAAATGACAAAAGAGGTCATTGATCCTTGGTAGTGGATAAATGTTCTTCACGATCAACTGTTTTAATCAATGGTATTCCACACACAACCTTAAGACCCCGTCTTCCTTCTTGGAAAACAAAACTGTTGCTGCCCAAGGTGAAACACTGGGTCTTAAGAAGCCCTTCCTATGAAAGTCCTCTAAATTCAACCTTAGCTCAAGAATATATTCAAGATCAATCAGATATGCATGTGTAGATATTGGATCCATATCTAGAGGTATATCAATGTGGAAGTCTATATCCCTATAGGGAGGTAAACTTGGAAAATATTCAGAAAATAAGTCCACATACTCTGCCACCACTACAAGAAACTGAGGGATCGGGTCATCCACTACACTAATGGTGAGGCCAACCAACTGATGATTAATCGACTGCACCATCCTATGTTTGATTCCATCTTGCACTACCTACATTTCATTTTCAGTAACAAAGGATCACCTGGTTCTATAACTGTGGACACACTACACTTTTCACTAAAAAATGTCAATATGTGCATTAACTGAGGATAAAAATTTCATACCATGAATGATGTTGTAAGTCCTCAATGCCAATACCAAAAGATCATAATAAAAAATCCCACCTCAAAGTGTTTGAGAACACTATCAAAACTAGTGTGAGATCATCATATCCCCTACCGCATGAGTCTCTAAGTGTAAGGGTTGATTCAATGGTTTAACTAGAATATTTAAGTCCAAAAAGGTTAATGGAAATGAAAAAATGACTAGAAAAAATGTCTATAAAAACTAAATCTATGGTGGAAAAGACATAGATCAGACCTAGCATCATCCCTAGAGCTTCGGGCTCCACCACCTACACCTGGCCTCACCCTAGACCACCAGCTCCCTAATCATGGCATGGACTACCAGGGGGTGGTGGTGGTAATTGGTTTATCCCCCAACCACCTCCTACTACCCTAAATTCTCCTTTTCCAAATCCTCTTCCCTACAAAGCACCATGATCCTATCTATGCCTTTTCCTCGGTACTCCCTTGATAGTATCTAGATAAACTACATGAGGGGTCGATCAATCTCATGTTAGATGCCCACAACCAAAAAATGAGTAACACCATCCATCCTGGGGATGACTCAATCCACCTTGGGAGCCTTACACCACTAACCCTGAGTCCTGAGATCATCCCCTGAAGTGCCTATCCCACATTGATCCCTGTGACTATAGTCAACTTCCTTCTACGGAGGTGTCAGCTACCCGACGCCCACTGGTTTCTCCCACTACTGGTGTCTTATCCACTAGAAATATATCCACTAATATGACTCACTAAAGTTCCCCAATATAGGTAGAAATTCTAAGGGATACCATCAATGCCCTGATCTCCCAACGTAATCCTTTATCAATGTGTTGATCCTTGATGAACTAGTCTTGTACCATGTCTATGGAGTAGTGTGAAAGGTCAGTAAACCTCGCAAGATACTCAGACACTATCATACTGCTCTAGTATAGATGAAGAAGCTCATGTTTTCAAACCGTTCTCAATGTGGCTAGATATAACTCCTCTTGAAAGAGACACACAAAGTCTATCTAGGAGAAAGCTTTCTCGTTGTGACATTATGTCACCAAGATCCACCATCGCCCTATGGATCCCCAAAGAAGACTCACAGAGAGGCCTTCCATCTGGTCAGTATGCATCCTAACAAGGTGTAAGACACATGTGAATACCTCTAGCCAATAATCAGCCAACTGGGTTTCTAGATCACCTTGAAACTAAATAGGTTGATATTTCTAGAACTCATTCAATTCACTCATCCTACATGAATCCTCAGCTGAAAGTGATGGTAGTAGCTTATACTTGATGAGTGGAAGTATAATTGCTAAAATTCCTAGAGGTTCTATCTTTAGTACATGCCCATATAACAATGCCTCTTCTCTAGGCCGATCATCCTCATGATCTCGCAACTGAAAACTGGCTCACTGTCTTCATGGGGGTATCCGTAAATAAAATAATATGTACCTCGGTCAATTAGGTATATCTAGAGAGTTTACTCAAGAAGGACATGGATATCACAACCATTCCAAATTGATGCATGTACCATTATTATTTCCTCAAAAAGTGCGTTATCATGTATTGAGTCAAAAATCATGTATTCAAAGCCCTATTTTATGGATACATTAGCCGTCACACCAACACTAGAGTCTGTGCCCTGAAGTCCAAACTGAAAACAATTAACACCATTTCCACAAACCAACATGACAGACTCCCAGTCCTAAAGTAGAACCGAACTCCTCTAATACCACTCTGTCACAACCCATCCCAGTGGGGCCCATTCCATGACTACCCTAATACCACCATAAATAGGCTAGGGACTAGTAACTTACACTAAGTAAGAATATTAAAAAAATGGGAGTCATTTTCCAAATTACCAATACATAGGGACACATATCCAAGCCACAAAATGTTGTAATGTATAAACACTAAGTAAATAATCTATTCATACCCTTAATATATCAAAAAAATGTACGGCATGAAAGGTATTGGAAGTAAATAGGTCCAAAATACAAGCCCACCAAAAGGAGTCTGTAACCAGAAGTCCAACCTGTAAGAAAAGAGTCAATGGGACTACAATATGAACCACAGGAACACACCTCATCTATCCAGCCTTTATAAGAACCACCTAGTCATAGTCCACCTTGTAATATATCAAATGATTGATTGTCCTTACAAGTAATGACACATAGGGGTAAATCCCATAAATGGGTGAGTATAAAAATACTAAGTAGGACTCCTCAAAATCATAATAGAAATATAACAAGGGAAATAACATGAATGAAAATACAGTCATCCCCACATAGGTATATGTATACAAAGCATGTAAAATGAATATCTAGATATACTCAGTATAAGACACACAATATAGAGGTAAGACACAACCAATTACCTGGCACATGATTATACTTGAAGAACACTCATTTTAGGAGAACTCACTTCCCAATCCCTGATATTGAGAGACACTCATAGATAGGTCTAGCTCATTTGTGCCCCACTAAAAGAGAATGATCTGGTCAAGGAAGACTATGATACCCAGATAGGGGATCACGCCCATACACACTGGGGGATACCACAAATCATTCCCATACACAATGGGGGATAACACATACCTAATTTGGTTCAATCTCAACATAGGTGATCCTACCCAAAACACTAGGGAATACCACTAACCTTACTTATGCAGCTCATAACCTAGGGTATCCTACCCAGAAACACTGGGGAATACCACTAACCATACTGATGTAGAGTGATAGATAGAGGACCAGTTCCCTACTCTTAGAGGTTAGATAGACTCCAGAATACTCAATTAGGGGTGATATAGGATCACAATTCACTCCCATGGAGGGATACCATACTTTACATGGGAATCAACCTCTTGAGGGGATTACAGTTTAGTGATGTGGAGATAATGTCATACTAAACCCTTAAGGAAAGGACCAAGGGAACAATATCAACCTATACTGGTCCAAAATAAAAAATCACTACTTATTCCAAATCAATTGTCTCATCGCTAGGGTCACAAAACTATATGAATCTTGTTAAATGGACATACAGTTTGAAAGTTATACTATCACAAACCAGCCTGAGTCGACCCTAAACCGATCACAAGGGCCAGCCCACGACAAGTCCCAAGAGGTGTTCCTGATCCTCCCAGGATGGTGAAAAGCACCAAGAACATCAATAGAGTACACAAGGTAATTATTTCACCCATATATAAACAACCAAACAAACAAAGAAAAAATTCGACAACCAAAAATACAATATAAAAAAATGAACAGAACATTATTTGTACAAGAAACTAAAAGTACAACTAAACCAACAACTCAAATAACCAAAACCAATACCCAACTAACTCCATGTGACCTAATGGTAAATCTCCAACATAATGATCACATGTATCCCAAGGCGATCGAACTCAAGATGAAACCTACAAAAGGGCTAAAAAAAAGAAGACTATAGGCATGAGTATTAAAACTCAGTAGGTTAGACCGATATTATATTCCCAATGCACATCCTTTAAAATAAAAGAAACAACAATTTCATTTGTTAAAAACAATATATAATGGTATGTTTTCCAAATGAGGTCCCATGCCATATAAAAAAAATTACCAGACAAAAACTTGCATGTTTTATAAACAAGAATGCTAGTAACAATTTTCAAAGAGGTGAAACTTCAAAATGAAAATAGTTTTCAAGAGGGTTTATTTAAATAATTTAAAATTTTAAATAAATAACACACAATAATGAATTTACCAACCAAACACACCATATACCAATGAAGAATAAAAAATATCCAATTAGCACAAGTCACAGGAACACCCCTAGGCACTAGTTAGTTGTTATCCTTAGGAACCTCGTATCTCGGTGAAAGTAACCATAATAAATATCCGTTATCATGCACACAATCCACTAGTAGTGACCATAAACATAACATAGTGGTCCCCCAACAACATCATCAACATAGTTTAGTTAGTTTTTTCATCGTCAAACATGCTACGTGAAACAGGGGCCAAACCCCACGAGATCACTAGAATACTAGTACATGTTCGCCTACCTAGACACCATAGATTACCTTAAGTTATAAATTAAGTTAAAAATATTATAAAATACACATTTAGAATCAAAATTACATTCCCAACCCATAAAAATACAAACATCCCACAAACTTGCTTCACATTTCTTTCACGAATCAATAAAACACTAATTTTTTTTGTAAAATAATTTCAAGAAGTATAACGAGGACTTACACATAAAATCCATTCAAAAATGATATTTTAAGTCCATAAAACCATAAATAACATAAAAAATAAGATTTGGAAGCCCCAAAACCAATTAATAAATCACTTTCATGGACCATAAAATGGCCCCAAAAGATAGAAGATGAAATACAGATGGAAACCATTTTTACAAAAAAATGCCAAATTGGCCTTTAAGCTTTTATCAAAATGAACATTTGACCAAGGTATGCATTTTAATTTTATTAAGTAGGTGTATAAGAACCATTTAAAGCAAAAAAAACATTTATAAATACCTTAAAACACTCAGGTTACATATTCAAAATAGAACCATTTTCATAAGGATGTGAAATGAGCCATTTTTCAACAACTCGGGCCAAAATACGTTGTAAACCAAAACCCATTAATTTTTAAAAACAAATACAAATTGGAAATACATATTAGGAACCAAAAATAACATTTAACATTCTTAAAATACATTTATAAATCCAAAAAAATAATTTTATATCACACATCACACATAAAATCCAACCGGGCAATTTACCGAACACATGACATGACCGTTTTAAACAAAACAATTTATTTTAAGAACTTGACAAGGAATAAAACCCCAATTTCATGCCAAAATTTTTTAGAGATACTATAACATGTTCAAAATACCATAAAACAGGTTTTAAACCTCACAAAACAGTTGCAAAATATAGTAGAACATTTAAACAAATACTTTGTGTGCACTTTTATAACAAAACAAATCTACCTTTCACAAAACAAGGCTTAAAAAACCATTTTTCACACCAATAAAATTATAAAAAGTATTAAAAATAATAATAAAAACATGTATCAGATGTGAAAAGTAATAAAATGATGAAACTTAAATGATAATGGCATATGTAAGGGATATCCTACCTCAAATCCTTGGTGTAATGGAAACACACACCCAATATCACTATTTGAGGGTTTACAAACCCTAAACCTATTAATAGCATCCCCAAATGAACAAAAACCCCATAAAAATCATGTTATAATATAAACCTAGGTCAAAATTGACTAGGGGAGAATATAAAACCATGAAATAATGAAAGGAGGAGGAATAAGAAGAATAAAGGAGAAGGAATCTCACCCTACCACATAGAAAAATCATCATATTCCATTAGATATGAACCATTAGAGAGAAGGTAATGGATTGGAACTTTTTGGAGAGTATCCTATGATCTGGAAGAACCAGGTAAAAAAGATTTGTGGAAAAAATAGTGTGAATTTAATGACTTATGGATGAAACAATTTACCTTCTCAATTCTTGATGTTTTGAGGAAACCAGAGAAATTTCGCCCTAATAAGGGATTAAAATGTTCTCTAAATATGTAGAATATATAATGGGGATTAGTATAGGTACTTTGGATTTTAGTAGGAGGTTTAATCACCAAAAAATATAAAAAAATTAAAAATATATAAAATAAAAAAATTATTTTTTTAAAACTGGAAATGAGCCCATGGGCTGGACCATTACCTAAATAAGTAACCCAAATTCACCATGATTTTGAATTATTAAGGGATAAAAAAGGACATGGTGGTTTAAATATGTCAGTGGAGGAAATTTATGAAATTTTATTGGTGCAAAATGTTAAAAAAAATAATTATAAAAGAAACAAATTTGGTTTCTAAAAGTGGAAATGGGCTCATGGTTATCCCAAATCATGAAGTAACCACCCTTTCTCAAAAAAACTCCTAAAAAAGCAATGGGGAAACAAAATTAGGGTAATTATACATATATGGTAATTCAAAGCTCAAAATTAATCTCACCCAACACCTAATAAAATGATCTGTATTTTTAATGAACTGAATCAAAACCATGGCATGAAAAGAAAAAAACAGGTGTGACAATTCTCCCCACCATTAAAGCTTTCCGCCCCTAGAAAGACATATCACATTCCAGCTGATTGATCAACACCTAAGGATTATCTATCAATATGTTCCAGCCTCATAGTCTAATGACACACCATCAACCATTAATGGAACTTAAATTCTCTTACCTCAACCAAAACACGAAATCTCAAAAACTTCATGAGAATCAATCAAAAGATCGAGTCACTACCTCCACAACCAAACAAAGAACCCTATTATTGGGCCTTCTAACAATGAACCAAAAAATCACCCAAACCAAAGAAATATCACATAAAAAAAATTATAGTGGATTATGGGATGAAATTTCCACCATTAAGAAATAAATATCACTAGAGAAGTTCTTAGGAGGAAAAATCAACGAGACCCATGGTGGGTATCCCCACCATTAAATCACAACTACCATCCAACAAATACTAAAGGAAATATATTCGAGACCTATAGTGGGTCTCCCCACCATTAGATACCAACTATAAATGAACAAAGAAATAATTCAAAATGAACTAGAACTAGGCCTCACCTGCATAGGACCACCAAAACTCTCCCATAATAACCTACAAACTCAAGTTAAAAGGGTTAAAAAGTGAACATATAAACCACCCAATCCCAAAAAGAGGGGATAATAACTGGGCCAACAATTTTGGCATGGATCTAGGCCCCCACCACTCGAGGAGGTGAGGGAAGGGGACCCAATAATTAGGCCACTGAATCCAAAAAAGAAACAAATGAACTACCCACCACTCTCCACCTATGAACAGGTAACACCAAGACCACACCCGATTTTCACAGGTGGTCCACACATGGAAATTGATGTAAAACCCACATCCATAAAGGCATAACCATAGAAACTGTGTGAGGTGTAATTCCACCAATCTTGCTGCAACAAATAAAAATTTAGATAAACAAGGAACCACAAAAGAGACATAGAAAATACCATACCACAATGGTGGAGGTAGGAACCTAGTTGAGCACTCCACACCTCAGGCGATTTCTTGACTGTGTGTAAAGCTTCACTCTGATGCCTATGGTTAGAGTCCTGATTCTTGAAGAATATTCTGTAGTGCAGTCAGGTGATAAGGAACACACCACTCAAAAAAAATCACTTGCTCAACAAAATACCTTCATCTAAATAATAACTCACAGATACATATCAAAATTCAATCTCACTCTGAACAAGGAGAATAATGTACAAGGAATACATAAAAACACATCAACATCACTGAAAACAACTACTACAACTGAGAGAATCACCATAAAGGGAAGACACTTTAAATCGAGCCCAAACAGCTCTCGATTTCAACAAATTGGCTAAGGTATCATTCTAAGAGGTGGATTTAACATTTGAAACAAATCCTTAGGTTGATAAAATAGAAATCATGCCAATGGAGAACCATTTTTGGCCACATCACAACATCCAATACATATTTATAAACCCAGTGAACATTTCCCCAAAACCGAGCCACCAACAAGATCCCATCTCAAGATGCAACAAGAGTATGACTTCTAGATCATAAGGAAGCATACCTAATAGACAAAACATCCAAGAAATTGAATAAACCATCCACATAACCGTCGATTCATAACAAACACCACATTGTTTCAGCTCAAAACACTTTCGGAAAACAAATAAACTCACATTGTGGATTTTCACATTCACCAACGGTGTTTCATCAAGTCTCACTCACATGAACATTTATGTGCCACCCCAAACACTCAAATACCATGCCATACCGGCCATTCATCCATACATCCACAAAAAAATTCATGTGAGAACCCTTGAAAACACTGAATGAAAAAAGAAAACATCATTATTACAAAAATAATCGTGTACCTTCCAAAGGAACATTAACCACCAAATCAATAACCATTTTTTAATTTCCCAAGACAAGCCACACTTCATCAAGAACCCTTTGATTAAAAAAACATTCCATTTCATTTAATAGAACTTTCAAAAACAACCATTCTATTCCAAATATCCCTTTCCCATTTAAAAAAAAATTCAGTAAGGTCTATTTTAATAATATGACAACCACAAAGGCCAAAACCCCTTTCCCGAAAAACACTAACCCCTCAAAAAAAATTTCCAAAACCAATTCATCATATTAAAACACTTTTCAACAGGAAAAAACACCCCATTGAAAACAAAGTTTTATAATTTCTTTAAAATTATTCACACTTTGAAAACATTTTATTTCAACAAACCACATATTTAGATTAGGGAAAATCCAATCCCATTAAATAATTTCCACTTCCTCCGAAAAATTTGTTAAAAAAACACAATCTTACAAAACCATTCTTATATTTAATTTTTGAAAACCATTTTCACCTTTTCAAAATACAGTACTTCCTTTAAAATCCATTTGCATAATTCTAAAATAAGCATTTTCAATACAAAAATTCAAAATTCAAGAAAGGTCTAAGAAACCCCCAAAAGGGAACTAGTGTAGGTCGGTGACTTGACCATATGGTTGGAGACCATATTTCAAACAAAACACCAACACAAAGAGACTTATTAGGAACATTCCCAGATCCGCATGGCATTACAGGCCCTACAAGCTCATGGAGGCCATTATCCAGACTTCCCTTGTCATATCCCTACAACAGACAATCAACAAGAACAAAGGAAACTAATAAAACCGGACATTCTGTGGAAACTTGTGAATCAAAACGAGAAAGAGTCTGTGATGATCTTATAGAACTTACCCCTAAAGTCCCAAAAATCCTACTCTATCTACCTTGAATTACCCGAAATAATAAGGGAACTCTAAAAAAAGGTCTGCTAAGAGCTGACCTCCTTTGATACCATTTTTTCACGAACCAACCCGAGTCGACCCTAAACCGGTCACAAAGGACAACCCAAGAAAAGTCCAGAGAGGCATTCCTGATCCTCCTGGGAAGGTGAAAAGAACCAAGAGCATCAATAGAGTACACAATTTAATGATTTATCCCATATATAAACAATCAAACAAATAGCAGAAATAAATGGACAACCCAAAATACATTAAATAAAAACTGAACTGAACATTATATATACAAGAAACTAAAAGTACAAATAAACCAAAAACTCAACTAACCAAAACCTATTCCCAACTAAATCCAAGTGACCTTCTGGTCACTCTCCAATATAATGTTCACACGTCGCCCAAGTCGATCAAACTCAAGATCAAACTTTTACAAGGGCTAAAAATAGAAGAAGACTATAGGCGTGAGTGTTAAAACTCAGTAGGTTAGCCCGATATTCTATTCCAAATGCACATATTTTAAAATAAAAGAAACATAAATTTCATGTTTTAAATACAATATATAAATCTCTGTTTTCCAAATGAGGTCCCATGATATATAAAAAAAGTACCATAAAAAAACATGCATGTTTTATAAATACGAATGCTAGTAACAATTTTCCAAGAGGTGCAACTTCCAAATGAAAATAGTTTTCAAGAGGACTACTTTAAATAATTTAAAAGCTTAAATAAATCACACACAACACTGAATTTACCAACCAAATTCACCATATGCCTATGGTGAGTACAAAATATCCAATGAGTACAAGTCACGGGAACACCCCTAGGCACTTGTTAGTTGTGAGCACCAGGTACCTCGTATCTCAGTGAAAGTAACCATAATAAATATCCGTTCTCATGCACAAGAGCCACTATTAGGGAGTATACCCATAAACTAGTAGACCCACAAAATCATCATAATCATAGTTTATTTAGTGTTGTCCTAATCAAACTTGCTACGTAAAATAAGGGCCAAACCCCATGGGATCACTAGCATACTAGTACACGTCCGCCCACCAAGATACCCGAGATTCCCTTTAGATCTAAATCAATTTACACATATCATCAAATAAACATTTCAAATCAAAATTACATTCCCAAACCATAAACACAAATACATCCAACAAACATTCTTCACATTTATTTCACGAATAAATAAACCACTAAAACTTTTCGTAAAACAATTTGGAAGAGTATAACGAGGCCTTGCACATAAAATCCATTCAGAAATGCTCTTTTATGGCCATAAAACCATAATTAACTTAGAAAACCATATTTTGAAGCCCTAAAATCAATTAATAAATCAATTTCATGGACCAGAAAATGGACCCAAAATATAGAACATGAAATACAGATGGAAACCATTTTTACAAAAAAAATGCCAAACGGGCCTTTAAGCCTTTCTCAAAACTAACAATTGACCAAGGTATGTGTTTAAATTTTATTAAGGAGGTTTATACACAGAATTTAAAGCATAAAACCACATTCATAAATCCATTAAAACACTCAGGTTACATATTCAAAACATAACCATTTTCATAAGGATGTGAAACATGCCATTTTCCAATAACTCAGGCCAAAACATGTTGTAAACCAAAACCCATTTGTTTGTAAAACCAAATACAAATTAGAAATCCATATAAGGACTCAAAAATACCATTTATCATTATTAAAATTTATTTATAAATCCAAATATATAATTTTTAAATCACACATCACACATAAAATCCAACCGAACAATTTACCGAACACATAACATGCCCTTTTGAAACAAAACAATTTATTTTAAGAAGTTGAAAAATAATAAAACACAAATTTAATTCCAAATTTTATTATAGATACTGTAAAATGTTAAAAATACCATAAAAATGTTTTAAAACTCAAAAAACAATTGCAAAATATAGTGGAACATTTAAACAAATACTTGGTGTGAACTTTTTTGAAAAAACAACTCTAACTTTCACATAACAAGTCTTAAAAAATCATTTTCACACCAATAAAATTATAAAAAGAATGAAAAATAATAATAAACATATGTATAAAATGTTAAAAATAATAAAATGATAAAACTTAAATGATAAAGGCATGTTAAAGGGATATCCTACCACAAATCCTTGGCGTAATGGAAACGCACCCCCAATATCAACATCCGAGGGTTTACTAACCCTAAACCTATGATGACCTGACCAAAATGAACAGAAAAACCATCCAAAATCATGGTATAACAAAACCCTATGTATAACATGGATATAGGAGAATAGAAAACCAAGAAATAATGAAAGGATGAGGAAGATAAATGAGAAAGGAGAAGGAATCTCACCTTTCCACCTTGAAAACTCTTCGTATTCCACTGTGCCCCGCGTCCCACCGCTTTAGTGTCCTACGACCACCTGCAGTGCTCCACACTGATAACCTGATCGATGGAACCCAAGGCATCCAAAACTATCTCATTTCCTCACTAGACCGCTGAACTAGACCCGTACTAGTGGTCCCATCCATAGACCAACGATCCACCTTTGATACCCGTAATTTGAAATATTCAAAGATCTGTTCTCCATAGGCCCTGATCTACATAAACCCAGCCTTTGTTGTTTGTTTTCCTCCAATATAGGGGTCTGATAGTTATTGGAGCCACCCAGAAATCCAAAACATGGCCATGAGGATCCAACGGTGAAGAACATGGGGGGAGGGGGAGCTCAAAGAACAACATGATTAACAAACTCACCTTTTATTTTGTGTTGGACACAATACGTTCTTGTTATAACAAATAATGATGAAAAATAAGAAAAAATCTTGAAATAATCCACACAATTATCAACCATCGTGCAACGATCGAACCACTGATCAATATATTCATGGTTTGAGTAGTGTTCATCATGGAAATCAAGAATGAGGAAACCAGAAATAAACAACCACCCTACCTTGATTTAGGTCGGTCATAGATAAAGACCAGTCACTGCATCATTCTTGATCCTCGATTTTTTGAATATAGGGGGCGTCGTTAGATCGATCCATCTTCATTCCCCAATGTTTTATATAGAGGTTACTCTCTACATATCTAGAGGAAGTTCAGGTTTATGAGGATAACCTTGAATTTCTGAAAAAATTTAATTAAAAAGAGAGTCTCTACATCAAAAATAATTATTATAAAAATTTTTATTTACGATTATTACCTCTGTGAATTTTTCTACAGAATACCCACACCAAAAAATGTTATGTCACACCTAGGGTAATGTCAATACTCTGAACTCAACAGTTCCCTCATTTTTCTGATCTAAGCTCTTGTTTAAGAGTTATTCAAGTTTTTTAGGAAAATTGTGCACACATTCTATTAAAAGATTAATATTTTTAAAACAATTGTTCAGGGAAATTTGGTGCTCTTAATCACATTCCATCTCAGCGCCTGGTCTCAAAATCAATCCATACAATTTCTAAAAAAATAGATGAAAAAATCCAAGATTTTACTTAGATTTTTTATTCAAGAACCCATTTAATAGTTATTTAGATTTTTTAGGAAAACCGTATGTACAAGATGTTTAATGTTTAATATTTTTCAAAAAATTGTTTCAGGAAAACCAGGCCTTGGAATCACATTCCATATCATCTTCTAGTCTCGAAATCAATCCATATAACTTCTAAAAATAATAAATGGGAAAATCCAAGATTTGGCACAGAGATACTTATTTTATGAACTAGAAAAAATGTGTTCTTTGTAAAATATCAAGGTGTTACACCCCCACCCCATTATTAATTTACATACTCACAATTTTAACTTTATCTCTGAAACCAATAGGTAGAAATTTTAGAAAATCCATAATTGAAACCCACATCCCAAAAAGTGTTAATAAAACATCCTATTGGAAAAGGTAATGATAAATATGAAGGTCATCTAAAATAACACATATATAGGTTTAAAAATAAGAGAAAATTAGTGGGAAGTGAAATTAAGGACATTGATGAAAAAATAATGTCCAAATAATGATGTAGAGTTAAAAAATGAACATTTATTAATAGAATGTGAATGATCATGAGAAGGTCAATGTCTATAAAACCATACATCAATGAGTTATTAAAATGACTATTGATTTATCATAAATTAACATAATAGGATAAATTTATAGGTTCAAGAGCCTTTTCCTTGAGTTGAGGAATTCCTTTACTGTATACACTATAAAGATTATAAAATATACTTACATTACATGTAAAATTTAATCCTATAATAAATTTCCACTTTAAATTCATCTTTTTATCTAAGTGATGAGTATTCAAGATGTAGTTTTATTTCCTAAATCACTAAAATAGACAAATATTAGATCCCAAGATCCCAAAGAGACAATTATTTATTTCAAAAGTTGTAGTAAATTTACCAAAAAAATGTTAGTTCAATGTATGATATTATGAATGTACCATTATATGTGGAAATATATCATTAATATCCAAATCTTCAACAATAATACCCAATGATCAATTTAAAAACTTTGATAATTAACCATAATTAAATTAATCAAAATATTACTGAATAATATTAAAAAAAATAATATTATAATGATTTTGTCACATAATCTTCCAATAAAAACATAATGATTTTTCCAAATTAATTAAATAATTGTAAAAATATCATATAAAAATTTAAATACCATCTTCATATATTGTCAAAAATAAACTAATCATTTTCCCAAATAATTTCACAAAAAAATAATATATGCTTCTAAAGGATAAATCAACCTATATTATTCAAATCAGAACACATCTTAGTCGATAATATTTCTATTTTCCGTGATATTATAATGTCCCCAAAATAGTGAACTTATTAAAAGATAAAATTAGTCTTATATTTACCAAGTACTATTTAAATATAATGGTATTATATATGATAAATTGTATATTCTAACATGTAATATCATATTGTCAAAATTAACCATAATATCCTCAACATAGAAGTCCATATTAACCTGAAAGGTAATAAAATCATATAAACTTTCTTCCCTAAAGAATTATTCCTCTAAAAACCGTTTCCCCAAAACAAAAACTAAACCAATGGTTTTATTACCATTACTATCTCAGAAAATACTGTTAATAATATTAAACTACAATCACATAAAACCTCAAAATGTGTATTTATATATTTAAGCATATGATCATCCTTATACTTATTATCCCATGATAGTATCCATAACTTTTAAGTTAACCCCACATGGAAAAATCTTAATCAAAAAATTTATCTACACCCATGCCTATGATACAGACTATAACATCCTCAAACCCACAATCCATAATCTAGTGAAAAAAATATAATCATTAAATTTCTAAATTTGAGATAGATAAACATGAACCTATTTTTCCCTTAATAACATACAAAATTAAATAGGAATATTTTATCATTTACATATCCCAGTACCTTTTATTTTTTGAGTTTAATATAATTTGAAAAAATTATTACATATCATCTTTGATACATTAAAAACTGGTATATTAAAATATATGTTATACACAAATAATTCCTCCTAATATAGTAAAATTATTATGTATAACAAAAATAAAAACATTCCTCACATATTCGGAAAATGTAAAAAAATAAAAGTAAATAATCAAATGATCAGTAAGGGTAAGCATAAAAATTAACAATTTAATTCTGTCAATGATAATAATAGGATAATATAGTTATGGTGACATAATAAAAGTACATGAGAATAAGATAAAATAATTCATACCCATCAAATTTTTATCATAAATAATTAGAAATCTCATAAATAATTAATATAAGATAATAATCCTATATGATAACAATGATGAGACATTTTAAAACAATCTTTGAAAAAAGGATCTACTAAAACTCATAACAAGCACTGAAAAACTATGTAGGTATATTTGGACATCAAACCATCATTATGTAATTACCTAACATAATAAATTATCATATCTATTGGGAGTGAATTATAATTGGTAAAATCTATCATCTAATAGAATTAAAATAAGTCCATCATCTCTTAGAAGTAAATTATACCTAATTATCCATATCTCATTACCCAATTCATGGGATGACTATAATGGACCCAACCATCCTTGGTTTATCATAACACCACCTATAATTGGTTTAAAATGGAACAAAAAATAACTGGATATAATGTAACAACCGATCAATCATCCAAACATTTTCCCATGTACAACTGAAGGGGTAAGAAAGTTGAAAGATTTCACTTTTCAATAAAAAATAACCATTTATCATTAATTTCTCGATTCTACTATATAAATGAAATGGGTTGCAAGAGAATATGAAGGGAAATAACATAATCTATCCATAATAATAAGAAATAATGTATAAATAAAATATATCCCCATTTTAGAATATCTAACATCAATAACAATTATCATTGATGAATTGAAATAACATAAAAAGATAATTAAAAAGATTATTGAATAAAATTATCTTTCCACTTTAAAAATCACTATTGAAAACTAAAATTTTTAGGAATTTTAGGAATGAAAAATTCAATGAAAGGAACAATAGGAACCTGTAGAACATGTTTCAAATCATAGAGCGGTCATGATAGTGGGAATTTATATTCTGTCTATAGTAATTAAATATAGTTTATGATGAAAACAATTGTAAGATGTGCCATTGTTTAAAAAAATCAATAATATTATTTTTAAACATTTTAGTAAAATTTTTATCATTGTTAATTAAAAAACATTTAACAAATAATAATATATACATGATTTTTTAGAAATCATTGATAATGAAGAAAAAAGTATTCTAATCAAAATTGGTTAAAAACTGTTGGTTCTTATTAAAAACATATTCCGAACCATTATGAGTACCTTATAGAGATATATGGTACTAAAACATAAAAATTTATAGAAATATATCTAGGGAAAGAAAAATGATATGGTTTTATCAAATAAGGATCTTTTAATTTCTTCAATGTAAATTCCACCATAATTTTTTTGATTAAAATGGGATTGAGAAAAAACCCTTACCACTTTGGTAAATTTATAATCATAATCCTCAAGAATTTATAAACTAAAATTAAACTTTAAAAATCATGAAAATAAGTATATTAATGATATAGCAGGACAATATAGTAGTATATACACAACAACATAGAATGTATGCACAACACATAAATTTATGTCCTAATGATTTTTTTAGAAAACCCCCCTACAATGATCATATAATTAAATTAAAAATTAATCAATGAAGATATAAAATGTTAAAAAATACACTAAAAATAAGTGAAAATATGACATAAATAAAAAAATATTCATTTCACACACAATATTTTAATAATATAATTAATAAAGTTGAGATATAACAGAATGAAAGAGGTTTATTTTAAGAAACTGTTACTTTTTGATTTGTGTCACCTCCATTTGAAAGATATTATGGACATTTTAGGATAATATTATGATCAGAATAGTGTATGGGGGTTGTGTTAATGGAAGATATAACCTAATCTATTATGGTTGGAATACATGGTAATCCTTTATCTGAAAAGGTAATTTTGACAACTCTAAAGTTCATGCATCATGACTGGACGTTCAAGGTAATAGGTTGGGGAATTCTTATCATGAATAATATGATATATAGAGACATATGTAATTATGTGATCACTATGAAAAATTACACAACTGAAACCTAAATATAGTGCACAAAAAATAACACATAGACATAACTGGAATCTAGAGGAGTCATCATAGGCGTGTAAGTCAATTGATGTTTCATCTTGGAAAAAGATGTTTGAAATTTTGCATCCCAAGAAAATGTCAATCCCTTCCAAGTTAGGGGTTCATCAAAGAAATAAAAATTAATAAATCCTTTAAAAATTAGTGGTAATATCCATATAAACCCAAGATTCTCTGAATATCGAAAAAATTACATTGTTTATCCCATGGAATAACATTTTCAACTTATCAGGATAAAACATAAAATTATATTTCAAGAACATGTGTCCCAATAAATTCAGTTCTCGAATCTTGAAATTTCAATTCAATATATTGGAATAAATTTATCAATTTCATAGATATTATAGAACTACTTTGAAATGACAAACATCATCCTCTATGGACTTAGATTAAACTAGGATGTCATGCAAAATGACCACCATGAACATATCAAGACAATCATGGATAATCATTTTCATCAATTCCATAATGAATGTAAGAGTATTGATTATACCTAATGGAATGCCAAGGAACTCATAGTGGACATAGTTTCTTCATAATGTGGTTTTCTAAATGTCAGATTTTTTTATTCTCAACTATTGATAACCAAATCAAAGATAAATCATAAAAAACCACTTCTCCACTTTGAAATGTTCAAACAGATAATCAATCCATGGAAATTGATAATTTTTTTATTATCGTGACTATATTTATCTTCTGATAATTAACACAAATGAGAGGTGTTCCATCATCATTCCTAGAAAAGAGGGAATGCACCACCCTAGGTGACACACTCAGGCCTATAAATCCATTCTCTATATGATCATGCAACTAAGACTTGAAATCTATAATTTTATATTATGATATATGGTAAGAAGTATTAGATACTATTTTAGTATAGGGTACTAAATAGATAGAAAACCCTACCCCTATTACAAGTGGAAATCTAGAGAAGATAGAAGAATTTTTTTTCAGGAAAGTCGAAAATAACTCGAGAGAGCCCACCACTCAAGGATTTATTCTCTAGATCAAAGGAAAAAATTATATCACCTTCCCTAACTATGGATAAGAATGTCTAAATCTACTCAAAATAAGGCCCCATTCTCCATGAAATATTTAACATACACCATCATGTGTAGTAAAGAGACCCATAAAATATAACAATCGATTTGGGATTTATTAGCAATGACCCAATCAATCCCCAGAAATTACATCACCTGGTTTCATGATGAGAAACATAAAACCCCAAGCAAGATGAAATTTTGATAACAAGAAAATAAAATAATTTTAATAGAAGATCAATCTATCTCAACTGATCCTCAGAATCTTAGGAATCCTTAGATCCTTAGAATGAAGATGGGTTCTGATTAAAGAAATACTAAGAAAGATTTTGAGATTGATACCTCTAAGGTTACACATTTGGATCCTGAATGGGAATGAGTTCAAGTGTCATACCGAAAGCATTGACAACATGAAAAAAACCTCAACCAATTATATTACACAAGAGGATTATCTCAATGTGGCTCATTAATATCTTCATCCTATATCCTATTCTTGTACCTTCTCAAAATTTTGTTGTTACAAAACATCAAAAAACAAAATTGAAGACATCATAAGATTACTCAGATCTACCCTTGAAGATTAGAAACAAGGTAAATTAATCACATGATATAGAAAGCCAAGATGTGAAATTCAATTTATCCAAATCAAGATCCGGTAAAATACTATAACTAATAATCACAAGTCCTTTACCCAACTAAACATGGTGAATTAATGTTCATTGTTATGAGATTTTTCTAGGAAATCACTCGAAACTACCTACTATGTCCCAAAAATATTTCTTAAACACATACTAAAAACATGGAATGATGATTAACCTACCAGTATGACACCACTTTGTCATGAACCATCCTAGATACCCTGGTACCCTATTAATTGAAACCAATACCAACATATACTAAAAGGATTTACCAATCCATATGGATTGGATAATAGAAAATTTAATCATATAATATAAATGGGGGAATGAATTTTCCAAAAAAAAAGTGGAAGAAATAGATACATATCAGTATGATCAAAAACACCAAATGAAAATAATATCAAAAACCAAAAAGTAATATAAAAAACCCATAAATTACATCATAAATGTTCCATAATTTCTAATAAGAAAAACTCCATGTTCTAGTGGACACATCACTCCAAGACCTTATGGATTAAGAACATCCATCTCCTCTAAGAGTCACTTTACCTTTACTCAGACTAGAAATAACAAATAACTATAAACACTTGAAGGAAAATGTAGGGAATGGGCTAAAAAACTAGTAGGGTCTCACTAAGTGTTCCATAAAAAGATTCCATAATAATTTAAAAATCATTATTTAAAAATTGATTAAAATAGTCTTGCTAGTGTAGTTTTATATTAAAAAAATCATTTTTTTCATTTCAAATGATGGAAAACATTTCAAACATGGATAAAATAATCACTTCATATAAAACAATTTATAAAAATAATTAGTCATGTTTAAAGTTGTTTCAAAATCAGTGATATATATAATAAGTATAATTACAATAATAACCTTGATCATCTACCTTGATGTAAAATATTTTCATGTTATGTGATCCTCAGACATCTAATATAAATGACCATGAAATATATGTGTACACACATCCCTCAGCCTATTGCTTAATAGTACAAATAAACATTCCATCAAGGATAATATAAATTTAAAGTGTTTTTTTCATAGTTATAAATCATCAATCCATTTATTGGTAATTAACTTCCTAAAATGTTTGTCATAAATATCCTGCTAACTACCCTGGGTCGCATGTGCATAATTAATAAATAGAAAAAGGGAAGATCACCTTTCTTCAAAATACTTCAAAATCACCAACTTTTCCTATTCACAATTCTAATTCACATTAAAGAAACTAAAAATAGGGTTTTCATAAATTCATACCTTCTAGATTCAATACAAATCATTGGTTTATATCAAATAATTTTAAGTCATTTTACAAAATCAATTCTCAAATCAATTTACAATTTCCATCAATTTCAAATTACAACCCAAATTCCAATTCCATTTAAATTGTGGTTTTCCCAAAATTCCATACCAAGTGAAATCCATGTTCCGATTCACATCTAATTTTGTTTTTACAAATCAATTGGAAAAAATTTTGATCTAATGAAATTTAAACTTTAATCGATTGGAAAATCTTAAACGGAACCACCTATATTTTTCATGAGAACACAATGACCATAGGATGAGTTACCAAGGGATAAAGGAGGTGAAAAATATCAATTTAATCATCATAGAATAAATATTAATAAACACATAGTTTATATTCATCAATCCCATGATGATATATCAAATTGTAAGTGTAAAATAGAGGGAAATGGAAGAGATAGGAAGACGACATACTCAGAGGGATGCACAATAATCAAAAAAAATTAAATCGTTGAATAAAATGATCCTAAAGGGTTGGAGGGATCCAAAATATCATATGGATGGATTTAGGTCAAGAGGGAATATCTAAAAATTATATGGAATGAAAAATCAGCTAAGTAGTGTAATTAAAACCACATTCTATGATAATTACACTGTGTGTAACCCCATTACACATCATGTAGTTTTTGAGTCTCATATACACTGAAAAACACAACACCATTTATTAAAAAATATGATTTTTAATATTTATATGAAATTTAATCTGTGTATGGCATGTAAATTTCGAGGCTACTTACAAGATTCATGGAATATTCTAGGTGATGATTATATGTCATGTACTAACATTACAGGATTTTTAAATCCACAGAATATTGTGAATTTTCATGTTTTATATTGAAAATTCAAAAAAATATCTGACTTCACCATTATAGGTATCCCCCCCATTTCATTCTTGGAATTACCCATCAAACTAAAAAGAAAAACTACAACATGGGTTTAGAACACACCTGATATAAAGGTAATGAGGTGCTATAACCATCATCCCTTATTTATTAGTGAGTAGTGAGATATATCCATGTGGTCAATAACATGAATTATCCAATGATATGTTCTTATAATGTTACAATATGTATTTATTTTCTATCATGTACAATGTTTTACATATATCTAACTCATTATAAAATTTTATAATTTGGTTATATATTTTTATACTTTTACTTCCTTATAAACCATGAAATCTACCTATGATCCATAAGGAATCTACAAAGAACAATAGACCTATATTCTTGTGATCCTATCATTCCATAAAAAAATAATTACTAATATTTATTTTTATAGTTATTTGGGTCCACATGATAACTTCTAGGAAATAATGGATGTTAGTAGATAGTGTTTCTTAATATTCATAAATTACATCAGTATGTATCCTATTCTAGCTAATGGTAATTCAATATAAGGGAACCGTATTCTTAGATAAACCTCTTTTGTACTATGTTGGAGTGATAGAAGATCATGCATTATAGATAGAAAATTGGACAGAGTGTATATATATTCTTATTTAGTTCCATGGACCAAATTGATTTGAAAGATCTATGTAATGTTAGGAAGGACACTCCATATTGGCAATGTTACCTCATTATTTTAACATCTTTAAATACTAACAAAATTGTATCAAAGCTCATATATATATTATATACTTAATAATGAATTTTGGGATCTAATGATATTTTGAGGGTATAAAATATATCGGATTGGATTATACATGATATTTTTTATAGATACAATACCCCATGTTATTTCCCTACATAAGTTTAAAGCTATCATAGTATCAAGAAGTTAATGTCACATCCTATGATGAGAATATTTATACAGGTGGTAATGGTCACAATATGACCATATTCCTCTAGAATATTCTTAAACTCTATATTGTAGAAATATTGGATTTATATACACTCAATTTATATATATTAATATGAAATTTTATTTAATGGATGATTATAGTTCACATCTATGATATTTTGGCATATTAATACCTTCTCAATTGAATTTTTAGGACTACCTTGGTATAAATATGTATAATTAATTTTCTGAATTCATACTATGTTATCTATTAAATATATTATAAATCCTATATTATTTTTTAGAACCAAATTTTACCAAATCTTATTCATACACCAGCACCCTATTCCCTTGCATCTAAATATACACTGAACATGGTGAATTATATCAAAATAATAATGATTCAATTTACAATTTTAATTATTTGATATCATTAAATGGATATAAAAAATATAGATCTTATTCAGAAAAGGAATAAACACTCTAGTATTATTATAATTAAAATTTTAATAAATAACCATATAAAGGTCAAATAATAAATAATCCTAATAGAATAACATAACAATGAAATGAAACAATATTCCCAATAACAACCATAATTGTATCCTTGAGTTATATAGTGGGGGAATTAACAGAAGAATATGTATTTTAGTTATGAAAAAATTAAATCATTATTTTAAAATTAATGTTTTTTGATTTTTTATTTACCTTTGTTTTTATTGATGACTATGTTAAGATATAGCTAAAAAAAATAAAATATAAATGAAGTAAATTGGTGTATATTTATTGAAATATATAGAGAATTCTTCATAAAATAGAAATTAAAAATCATATCATCAAATAAAACATTCTGAAGAAGACGTGGTCATTCCGATTAGAATGCTAAGAAAGAGATCTCACTTACAGAGGATACTGATTTAGATGGCTTTGAAATATAAATCCTAAATTTCCAATAGGAAGAGTATGATATTATTATATTAGAGGTCATGGGAGTGGTCATATATTCTGTAGAGTAATTGATTGGAATTCTGTACCTGAAGAAGAATGCAAGATTGCGAATAAAATAAAGAAGAAGCTTGGTGAATACATCTAATGAGGGCACTAATGACTTGTATATCCATACCTTTCCTTTTCTTTGTACTCTTTTTCATTTATTTTAATTTTATGGATTATATCCTAACCTTTATAAAAAAAGATAACGATTTAAAATGATAATATTTTAATACTTCATATTCTATAAAAATTTAGTAAATCTATAATAACATTAACGATTTATTTATAAATTTCTCATGATATATGAAGTGAAACATTTTGAATTTAAATGATATAAGATTATGTATTTCCACCAAATCATATAAAAATCTTATAATTACAAAAAATAATTTATTTATTCAATAAAAAAATTCTTAAATAAGATATTAAAAAGAAAATGAGAAAAAATAAATAATATAGGAAAATTGAGTAAATATTAGTTTTTTGTATACGTGTTTTAGGAGAAAAATTTATAAATCATAATAATAAAAATATGATATGGTTTTAATTTTATATTTAAATTTTGAAATTATAAAGTGTTTGAAATTTTTTGAAAGTTAAAAATAATGTGAATTTGAAGCTTTTTGGTCCCCATTGATATCTCAGTATAATACAAACATATATTAAAGACATATATATATATATATTAGAAATTAATATCAAGGGAAAATAATTATAATTCAAATAAAATTCATTAAATTATTAGATCCTTCATATAATTTTATGTATTAAAAAATATTTAATTTTCACATTTTCTTATTTCATTTTTTTAAATATTCTGGGAATATTTTTTTTAAAATTCCATTATAAGGGTGGTAAGATAAATAAAAATTGTCTTAAAACTATTTTTATATTTTAATTAATTCAACACTTATTCATTTTTTTAAATTTCTTAGTAATACACATTATTTAAAAAATTTCATAACAAATAATGTTTTGTTCATGTCATGTTCAAGTAAATGTCTTATTTATTTCATAGACAGTACGTAAAATTTATGATCTATTATGATTATAAAATCATAATGAGTATTACTACAAAAACCAAGGGTTATAGCTAGTAAAATTTCAAAGGCACATAACTGTATGATTATATAAAAATAATAAATAAAAATATATATCAAGTCGATACATCCTTAATAAAGTCAAACCACAAAAAATTAAGGATTAAAATCACTATCTTAATAAAATATAACAAAATTGATCCTTAAATTAATTTAAATGATTTGTTCAAATTTAGTTCTATGAATTTTACATTCGTCCTTATAGAATGTTTTTATCTATATAATGAATTGTATGAGTTAATTTTAAATTTTATATATAATATATTTATTTATATAATAAAATAAAAATTAAATCATTCAAAAGTAAATAAAAATATCAACAATTAATTTCTTCTACTCGAAAATGGAATGTATTCATAACTATGATCTGGATGATTTCGACTATCCCCCATAGATGATTCATATGTCATTGACTTCAATCAGTAGTAATATTATATATTTGGATTTCATATATGATTTTTAAATTATCTTATGTGATATATTGAATTAATATATTCAAATAAATTACATATTTTACTATCCCATAACCATAATTTTCCATTTATATTTTAGATACTTTGGGGTTTTACTATTTTTTATCATTATTAATAGATTTTAGTCAAATGAGGAACTAAATAATATTTCTATAGATAATATCAAGGGAATATTCTCTATTCTAACAATTAAATATAAGTCATTTTTGAATTAAATAAATCATTTTATCATTTGAAGGTTTCATTACACTTCATCTTTTTTCATGGTTTCATTAGATGTTTTATTTTATAATTTCACTAAAGACTACCTCAAATATTTTTTATGAATTTATAATCTAAATCATTTTAGGTAAACTAAATTGAAATATATTTAATGTTTCAGATATCCTTTAATAGATAAAAATTATTTCATACTAAACATAAACACTATGTTATGTTTAATTTCATAATATGATTCTATGGAATTTTCTTTCCAAATAGTATACTTCTTTTTACATACAATAAATAAGGATGCATTATTTTCTCAATAATTTTAGATTGTTTTTCATCCCTATGAAGGACCTTGAAAAAATATTTTTCTCAAAAAAGTCCAATGGATAATTTAAATCATTTATTTATATTAAAAAATAAAAATTCCAAACTCATTATCCTATTTTTTGTTATATATATAAATACTCTATTAAATCACATTAGACCCATATTTATCAAATTTTTTAAATTAACTAAAATTAATAATTTTTAATGACTTTATAAATTACTAATTTATAATTTTTAATTTTCAAATAATTTTATGTAATGTAATGAACTTTGGAGAAAAATTGGTTTCATTAAATTTCTATGGGTAACTAAGTACCCTCAACATTTATATTATGGTACACCAATGTGAATCTACTAGGTTACAATTAGAAAAGGTATTTTCAAAAATCTTACAATATATTTTCTCATATATTATATTCCTTATTGAATATTTGGAAAATTATTTTCATAAAATTAGAACATTATTTTTGTTATAATTTTATAAATACATTCTATCAAGTACCTAAAATAAAAAAAATTAAATTATAATTAAAATATTCCTTCAAGAAAAACATTTTTTTATTATATCATATAATAAAAAAATATTTTTAATATAATTATCCCATGATGATCAAAGGATTGAATATATTTTAGCAAATATTTTCTCTAAATTTATTGTATAATGGGAATAGTTATATTAATTAAATAAGAAGTTTGTTAACATAAAACAATAACAAATTCAATCTAAAATTTAACTATTTTCTACATGAATATGATTTAATTAATGAAATATAAATCAATAAATGGATTACATAAAAAATTTCATGACCATATATATTCAATTTAGATGAATTTATGGAATAATTTTAGTATAAATAAATTATTATAATTAATTATCATAGATTTATGTGTTAATTAAAGGGAATGTTCTCAAGATTGAATAATTATTTTCTAGGTTTTCCTATTATAATCATTAATCAATAAATGTAAAATATGGAAGAATCCAAAAATTGTTTCCAAATTAATTGAAAAAATGTATTTTAATTTATTTTTTTATATATTTTTATATTTTGGTTTGGTATAATTTAGGATGTCGAATGACTTAATAACACAAAATTATGCTATTTTTGGTTAACTAGTGATTAAAAATCCTAAAAAATTAACAAATCTTATTTTTAATCGCACTGGAATCCATGTCACTCTATTTTAGTGGGTGAATCATGGTTAAATTTTTTATTCATTTCTATGTTATAGTAAAATTTTTACCAAATATCATATTTTTTCCACGAACCATACGTTATTAGTTTTAGAATTTTTTCAATTCAACTTTATTATCACAATAATTAACTTTTTCCATTTTATTAACATCAAAATACATATATATAAGACGATATTTAATTAAGTGAGTTATAAATATTTTTTTACCTGATGTGGAACATATCTACAATACATAGACAAATACACCTCAAAACTTAAATTTCACTAAAAAATATTTAGTTTTCAGAAACATGGGAATTAATCCTTCTAAATCATTATTTATTATATGAATCTTGTTTTACTCACTTTTATAAAAATAGTGAAAGTAATTTTATTTTGTTCCCTCCTAATGTGGGTCACTCCCATTTTAGGGAATTTATAAAAATAATCTTATTAGAATAATAAATATATAATAATTGAAATGATTTCACCCCTCAAATGGATCTATACTAAGTATTTATATTTTACAACATGGGTTAGACACATTTTGGAATTATCTTCAAATATGAAATGTAATCATACAAAATCCACTTCCTTTTATAATGGGTTTTCAAATTTACCACGTCAACTGATTTTCAATCCCCCTCTTCATTAAAACATGTTAGTAGAAATAATATGGCTAATTATATAATCATATATATATATATATATAATATCTCTTTACCCTTATCCTATAATAAAAAATGTTCTATATTCACTTACCTTTATTTTTAGTGTTAGATTCTAATTTATCATTTAGTTAAGAATAAGTATAAGACCAGGTTTAATCAATCATTTGTAATAATCCATTATATGAGATTAATCCACTAGGATATCATTTTATATAATCTGTATTAAATATTATTTACATATGCTAGGATATCCTGTAATCCACTTCTCCAACTTTTATATTTATATTTACTATATATAACCTTTATTATAATATTCACCATAACTTATAACATATAATTGTAATTGAACATGATCATGTTCATCTATAATTTATTTCCCACTTTCCATCAAGTTTATATTAATATATTTGACAATTTGATAATTTCTCTAATAGATATCATAATTTTAATTGTAATTTTAATATCATATAGCTCACACCCACTCATATATTTTATTATTTAATGTAGTAAAATTAGATAAAATAGTTTGATATCAATTTATTTCTCTATATCATATATGAAATATTATATAGATATCTATTATGATTTACCCCCACCAAGGTCACCACATGAATCGAATAGTTCAACACATTCTTCTAACAGTAATTATTTCATTATATAATCATGTATCTGAAATTTTATAATTTTAAAAATTTAAAAAACTCCATGAAATCTATGAAATAACTACTCTATAAAATATCCATTAATATTTAACTATATTGAGAAGACAATCACATCTCTAATTTTCTTGTTTATCATATTTTGTCCTAGAATAATTTGAAAAAACAAATATCACTAGTGAACCCAACCAATTTTATAATAATTTTATATTCATGAATTTCATATGATTCTTTTATCACATCTGAAAGAATATTATTTTTCATCACATATTAAAAATGATTTTAAATTATTTTCATTTCTAAATTGATTCATTTTTCAAATTAGTATCGCTTAATGTTAATTATTATCTTAATCAATATCAATAAGAATAAGAAATATATGATTAAAATATCAATATATGTATTCCAAAAGTAGAGATATTCTATCATTTATTTAAATACTCATTTACAATAAATCGATTTCCAATCAATAACCAAATATCTCACACAAAACAAACATTTATCATAGAATTAATTGATAGCTTGGTTACCAAAAAACACTAATGGAAATATTCTATAAATAAACAAAATCACACACAAAAATATCTTATATGCATACCACATATCACTTCACAAACCCTTATATACTCTATAATAAAATCCCAAAAAACTCTTTACAACCCAAATTATTCATGTTAGGATGATTCAGATATCCTAGAAACCTAATGTGTAGTTAGTTGTGGTTTACTTAGAATATGGTTAATTATTTTATATTTATTTTCTCATTAGTGATAATTTTATGAAACACATTCTTCTCCTTAATTCAAATGGACATAATTTGTCTACATAGTTAGTTTCAAAATCCCATTCATCCACTTAATAAATTTTCATTGTAACATGTTATATTACCTTGAACCATATTATAACTTGTAGTTATTCACCAAACATTAAATACAATACACAACCCCTGATCGGTGAGACCATATGGAAATACATAGACACATACTAAATGTACTCTTAATGAAAAAAATTTCACATAACAATACCCATTGTAAAAACTCCAAATAGACACTCTTATAATTTTTATGGCACTAATCCTTATAGTTCACATTAAAAAATTATTACTACATTTTAATTTTTTTTATTTATTAAAATCATATCATCACATGTTGACACAATTTCTGAGATTTAATGTAAAACAATCTACAACTTATAGAAGAAAAATACAACACATATACCTTTATCAAAATATAGAAATCCATATATTCCAATGTCCTCCCTAATTGGATTTTATTTTCAAGGAGGGCCATATTATCTATTTCATCAACAAGAACCTCATTCTAATTTCATTTGAAATACAAATACAATTAAATAATGTGTAATATGATGGATCATAATGTTCAAACAACCTCATACTATATCCTTAAAAATTAATAGATATTTAATTAATATAAATTTAAAACCCATGTGACATCCTATTTTTATTTTCAGGTACTCCTTGACCCTCCATTTTTCTTATACATTGGATGGGGTTCATCTAGGGTAGTTTTAAGAATAAATTTGAATTCTTTGGAAATTTAAGGGATGTGTACGGTTAGTGCACTATTTTCATAAATGGTGATCCGAGGAAAAAATCTGAAAAAATATTGGGGATTTTCATGGAAGGTCCATGGTTTAAAAAACAGTGGACCCCTAGTATAAACAATGTACCCAATTAGAGGGCCTCATGATTATAGTAAAAAATTCTGAAAACCATATGACCTTACCCTATTAAACATTAAGATGGTGATTTTTAATTAGTAAAAATTATTAAAATTTTTCCAAACCCCCTTTTTTCCTCTCTCTTAGACCCAAATCCTCTTGGATTGATCTCCCAGGTTTTGGAAGATCTCAGGAACCCATTTTGGCTCCTCCAAATAATTTCCAAGGTGGATAAAATTTTGGAGAATGCCAATCTATTCCACTCTAGTAAGTGATATACTCAAATTATTTATCTCCCACTACCTTCTTCTCACCTCCTTATGGTATATTAAATCACTTCATTATTGGAGAAATCCTTAGTTTTAGATATTTAATCTTGGATTGATTCTTGAATCTCTTTTGCTGATACTCTTCTTTGGTGTTTTCCATTGTGAGAATTATGTTAGTTGATCACCTTGTTAAGGTAGTTGGTTTTGTATAATTTTTTCCATGTCATTTTACCATGAATTTCTTAATTTAAATTGGATTATGAAAATACAAATTCTCATCGAATTAGAATTGTCCGGAACCAGCCTAGGTACCCTAGTAATCTGATAACCGAGATAACATTGACATATCCTGATGGGCATTCCTGGTCCCCATGGGTTAGTGAATAGGACTTGGAATCATACAACATGAATGTGGGAATGAATTTTCCATAAAACATAACAGATAAAAAAGATGGAATACAATAGGAAAACAAAATAAAATCCACTATGATTAATTCACCAGAAGTCAATAAATAATTAAATCCCGAAATACTACAATCCAAGTACCAAAATAGAGGAAAACACTATAATTACCTAAGGACACAACTCACCACGTCCAAGGTTAAACAACTGGATCCACCTACAAGATGTCCTTTCCCTATTCTCAAAATTTGAAGGATATAATCTATACACACCTAAAGACACATGTAGGGTGTGAGCTAAGAATCCTAGTATGTCTCACCAAGGATTCCATAACATATTACAAAAAATTGATTAACAAAAGGATTGATTTCAATTTTTTAAATTAATACGTTTGGAATTTTGAAATAATATTTAAACAAACCATGTTATAAAATTCAAATGATGAATAAAATTATTTTAGAAAATTCTTTGGAAGTTAATAAATATTTCTAAAATAATGTCTCAAATAAAACAGATACATAAAATAGTTTATATAAATCTAGAAGGAATGAAATTCAGTTTTACAACATTGTCATACATTTATTTCTCAAATATTAATAATAAGTAAGCAACATGGTAATTTACCAAACATGTATGATAGTATTCCGACTATAGGACTCCACACTCTCAGAGTGATATCAACAATATGTATACAAAACCTTCCCTCTAACACTGGACAGTGGTGACTTGTCACCATCCCATTGAGGATGTAACCTAGTGAATGTATGTTTTAGAACATTTTAATAGAGTAGAGTGTGTTCAAATAACCTACCAACTACCTAAAGAATTAATGTGATATCATGCAATCAATAATTGGAAATTTATTTTAAAAATTATTAACATATAATTAAATCTAATTCTTCCATTTCAATATCAAATTTCCTTTAAAAAAAAATTAGTTAAAAAAACATGCCTTTTTAACAAGATAAAACCACTGGGTTTATATCTAAACTTTTTATTCCATTTTATACAAGTTTAAATCCATTAAAAACCAATCCCATCTATTTTAAAATTCATTTCTATAATTAAATTCACCAATTTAATTGAATTCATTCCCATAAAATCTACAATTTATATTCTCTAATTTTAATCAACTAATCTACATAAACACACCCCATTTGAATGGAATTAGGGGTTTTCCCAATTTTCATGAAAAAACCATTTCAAATATCCCAATTAATTAGAATTGGATTTTTTTTAAAATAAATTGAATTAATTTTTAGGTAATTGAATTTAAATCAACAATTGAAATAAATAATGAAATTCCAAGTTAATCATTTTAGCTAAATAAGATGGAATCAAATACCATTTCCCAAAACACAATACTCTCAATAGTACCTGTTAATGAGAACAAAGGGGTAGAATACCTAGAAACTCAAAATAGAATTGAGATCCAACATCACAGAACCTGGATCTATCAACATTAGGATGATTTGTTGAAATACCATAGGAGAGGAAATAGATAACGATAAAGAAAACATACTCATGAATCAAAAAACAAGAGAAACAATGATCTAATGTAAAATGAATTGATCTAGAAGGGTTGGAGAGCTTTAATTTCGTATGGGGAAGGATTTGGGTTGAGATGAGTGAAATTGGAGAGGATCCAAATGGGAGAGATCAGTTGTGCTACCTATTTTAAAAAATGGGGTCGGGGTATTACACGAATTTCATGTAGAATCATTACCCAATGTGTGACCTTGTTACATAATGTGAAACCATGTTAAATGATGTAAAACCCACCTATAGTCTACTGAAAAGGCCAGGTAAAGCTATGATTCCACTAAATCATTGAATTCACCATTATAGGTATCCTCCCAATTCATTATCAACCCTACATAGTCAAAAAAAGTAAAAATCATAAAAAGGATTGAGTCATAACTATTTGATCTATAGTTGGATGTTATGGGGGTTTTTATCGTCATTGTCATGATAATTGGGGGAAAAACCTAATTCTGATGAAGTGGGGTGTGATTTGGATTTGATGGAAATTGTATTTTTTTTTGTGAAATCGAATTGTGAAATTGATTTTGAGAAAATGAAATAATTTTTTTGACAAGAACCCATGTTTGGTTTTATCACGAGAAATAAATGAAGGGATTTTAAACCCATATATTGGTTTTTAAAGGGAAATTGGAATAATAAAATTGGAAAATGTTGAAATTATATTTCAAATAGTTCTAAATAATTCACCCATTTTTTTGAGATCATAAAATCTATGGTATTTGGGGAGTTTTTTGGAAGAAACATGATCAACTGTGAATTCCCAAGAAATAGATTGATTCATTACAATAATATCAAAAACATACCTCAATAGATCTTATCATCATTAGGATATTGACGATTCCTCTCTAACTAATGTTTGTGGGACATGTTTAAAAACTTCCATTTTCAATATACGAGTGCTTGAGGATACCATAACATGGAACAATCAAACCTCTTAGAAGGTGAACATGTTTCTCATTTTTCTTATTTCAAATATATTCCATTTTTTATAAAATTTCTTTGCACAAGACTTTTGTATTTATAAAAACTAATTTATAATTTTTTTATTAAGACATAGTATAAAATGTATCAATTAGTTGAAATGAAATTCATGTATTGTTTTAAATATTCATTGGTACTAAAATATATTTTTATTTAAAATTGATAGATATATTTGTTTAGTTAATGTGGAATATTATTGTAGAACACTTAGTGAGACCCTAATGGGATTTTATATGACACCCAACCTTTACATTTGGGTATTTTTAGACTGTCTTCAACTAGGTTCGAGAAAACGGAAGGCACCACATGGAGGTGGTTCTTATTGATGATTCCTTAGACCTATAGTGGGTTTTCTATTGGGACATTGTTTGTTTTATCTTTTCATTTTGGTACTTCTTATTTGTGACTTGTGTTTATATACCTCTGCACCTTTTTGTACTATTTTCTCTTTGTTTTTTTCTTTTGATCATACTGATAAGTTTATATTCTTCTACTTTTTATGTGGAAAAACCACTTCATGTTTTACCTTTTATGATGCCAGGTTCTTATCCCCAAACCGTGTGGATTAGGAATGACCATCAGGCTATGTATGCATCAAACTAGGTATCAAGGTACCATGGTGTCTATGATGGTTCATGAAAATGTGTTATAAAAGATATAGGGTTTTCATCTTACCTTTATGTAAGTGTGTAGTTATGTAATCTTTTTAGGACATTGGATGTTGTTATGAGTGATTTAATGGCTATTTATTATCTTAATGAGAATAAAGTTACCATAGGTGGTTAAAGAAAGACATATATGAGAGTAATTATAGTCTTTTATTTTAAATTTATTTTTATAGGTTGTAATAAAACTCAATTTTATCTTTTTGAAGGGAATAAATTTCCTATTTCTCTTATTTGAGTGTCAAACAAAGTAATATTATGATGTTTTCCTTGTTTTCTGCTGATGTCATGTCGCATCATGCCTCTGAGAAGATGTGACAATAGTATATTGGAAGAGGCTGATGATAAAATACAACATGAAAATTCTTTTTAGACTAGAATCTAGTTGAGGAAGTTGTGTGTTCTGTCCAAATTATGGGATAGACACCTGTACCAGTTCTCATTTAGGATCCTGCTCTATAACCATAGTGGGATGAATTTAGGGTTCATGCATAAGAATTAATTTTACAAAATACACTAGCATTCCAAGGATCAAATGATCCTCAAGAGGCTGAGGATTGGTTTAGTAGAGTTGAACTTTTATTTGAGCTCTTGGAAACACCTAATTCAATAAATTTTAAATGTTACACCTTCAAGTTGGAGGGACCTGGTAGGAGACAGACAAGATGGTGATAGAAAAGAATCATGATGAATTATAGTGGAAATACATTAAATATTTTTTCACCAACCTATTCTATCCAGTGTTGATGGTGTTGGACAAGGATATTAAGTCATGGTTCTAGATGAAATAAAGGTTTTGAAGTCTCATTTTGATGACATTGTATAGAAAGGATTTATATGACTGAGTGTGTCACCATGGGTGACACCTTTTCTCTTTGTTATGAAAGATGGTGGGTTAGTTCTCTTTGGTGTTGATTATAAAAAAATAAATTGAGTCATGATAAAGAAAAATTATCCATTTCCATGGATTGATGTTCAATTTGACTAGTTGAAGGGGGAGATGTGTTTTTTGAAGATTGAAATTATATATGGTTATCTCTAGTTAATAATAAAATAACATGACATTCGAAAAACTACCTTCCCTAGAAGTTATGGGAATTTCGAGTACCTTGTCTTTTAATTTGGTTAAATAATTTCTCCTCAAGTATTTATGGATTTTAGGAAGAGTATTTTCCATGATATATTTATACTTTCATGGTGGTATTGTGTATAACATACCTTTTTTACTCTAACTACAAGAAGGATCGTGTGAGTCATCTGGTTGGAGGTATTTAATTTTGAGAAATCACCAAATTCATGCCAGGATATCAAAATGTAACTTCTGGATTTGGGAAATGATATTCTTTTTAAACAAGGTGAAAGCTCATGGTATCTCAGTTGATACTAAGAAGGTAAAATCTTTTATGAAATGGGAATAACATTAAACTGTTTTTTAGATTTATATCTTCTTGTGTTTGGATGGATATTATCACTAATTCATAAAGGACATCTAAGTTTTTTCCTCTCTGATAATATCTCTTACTAAAAAGGGAGTGATGTTATCTTAAGATGAGAATTGACTGAGGTATTTTGTTGATCTAATTTTTTTTGGATTACTGAACTAGTGTTGACTCTTCTAGAGTTTGGGCATAGATATGTGGTATTATATGATGCATTAGGTTTGGGTTTGGACTACGCTATTATGCATAGAGATCATATCATTTCTCATGGATCTCGACAAGTTAAGACGATTGATAATAATTACCCTACCACTAACCTTGAACTCATAGTTTTTATAAAAACTCTTAAGAGTTGGTGGGATTATATTTTGGGAGAAAATTTTACCATGTTTTCCATTCCTAAAATATGGAGTTATATATTCTCTAAAAAATATTTAAATATCTACCAGAGGAATTATGTGGAGTACATTAAATAATTTGATTTTAATATTGCCTATAACCCTAGGAAATGGAATTTTGTAGATGATACATTGATAAGAAAACCTCCAACCTTGGCTATTAAAGAATCATTGGAAGAGTGAAACTGGATGGATCTTTTTTCATAGATTCAAATTAGAGTCTCAGAGACAAGGTCCGAGGTTGTATTGGATAGTGTTCAGTTGACCTCTACTCTTACCGAGATGATTCATTAGGAGAAGTAGCCTGATGAATAATTACTTAGAATTAAGAACTCTATTTATGGTGGGGATACCTTTATTGAGTGCTCATACTCCAGAGAGGACATTCTATTTTTTCAAAATTTTGTTTGTTCTGTTATTGTTATAGAATGTTTTAATGGGTGGATTTCAATAATTCCTAGTGGGATGCACTCAGGAACCATGAATATGATCTATGACATGTAGTGACAATTTTGATGACTAGGTATGCGATGAGGAATTTATAATTTTTTCTCTTGTTGTTATACATTCCAATAGGTCAAAGCTAAGAACTAGAGACCATTACATTTTATTCAGACACTTTCAGTTCCCACATGGAAGTGGGATGAAATATCTATGGAATTTTTTGTTGGTATTATATATACCCAGAGAAAAAAGAATGTGATATGGATTGTGATCGATAGGATGAACAAATTGGATCAATTTATACCCATTCAAGATACAACCAAAGTAGAGGAGGTGAGGAATATATATGTGAAAGAGATTTATTGTTTTCATGAAGTTTCATATACTATAATATTTGATAGGGAACCACATTTTACTTATTATTTTTAGAGAGGCCTTTAGGAGGTATTGATATCTCTGGTTCGTTTTAGTATGACATACCATCCACCATCAGATGGCTAGATAGATAGAGATATACAGATTCTAAAGGAAATGCTTCCCACTTATGTTCTTGACTTTGGTGGATCTTGGGATGACTATTTTTTACTAGTTTAGTTTTCTTATAGTAATATTTATAAAAACATGATCAGAGTGGATAATTTTTATGAATTTTATTCTTAGATTTGAAAATATCTCTTGTGTTGTTCAGAGATCGTTGAGAGTTCCTTGATTGGACCAGGCATGTTTTAAGAGATAAAAACAAAGATTCATTTGAATCTTTATATATTTTGGATATAATAGTGATGGTATAAGTCTTATGCAGATAATAAACACATACCATTTCAATTTCCCTTAGGGATAAGGTGTTCTTTAATGTTTCACCTTGTTTGGGTAATCGATTACTTGGGAGGAAGGGGATTTTCTCCTATTTTTGTGAGAATTTTGAGGTTGTTGAGTAGGTGGGGAATGTGTTTTAAAATTTATAACTTTGTACATAGTTTAAATTGATACATAAAATCTATTATGTATCACATTTTTGAAAATATCTTCCAGATCCATATCATGTTCGGTGAAAGAGTGGTCTTGATGTTATGCCTGATTTATCTATGACTAAGCATCTAGTTAGTACAGTTGATTCTAAAACCAAGGTTCATAATTAGATGAATATACCTTTGGTTCAATTGATATGGAAGAACGGTTATTATACTCATGAGATTTAGGATAGAGAGGCAATGATGATAGAAAATGGCCTAATCTTCTTGGCATGAAGACTTCTTAGCATGATTTCTATGGAAATATATTCTATGGTGGGGAGGTTGTAACATATATTTACTATTTCAGGCACTCCTTGACCCTAATTTTTTTTCTATAATTTTTTTGGGGTTTCTTTCAGGTTGTTTTGGGAACAAAGTTGAAACTTTTGAGAAATTTATGGGCTGTGCACGGTTGGAAGATAGTTTTCTCAAACTGTTTTCACACCCATAAAAAATATAGAAATCCTAAATAGGGGGGGGGGTGGGGGTGGGGTTAAGAAAAGTGAATATTTTAATAAACCATGTTATAATATAGTATAAAATGTTCCCCAATTTGTGGTGCACATGGTTTGGAAAAACCATGTGACCCTTCCAAGATAACCGTACATATATTAATTTTTTAATTCTGAAAAATTATTAAAAATTTAATGACACCCATTTTTACTTCCATATTAGTCCAATATCCTATAGAACCAATTTCCTAGGTCTTGGATTCTTTCAAGTAGCAATATTGGCTCTTATGAACCCTTTATAAGGTATATCAATGAATAGATAATTTTGATCGATTCCTCTCTAGTAAGTGATCTTCTTGCATTCTCTATCTCCCGCTTCATCTTTATCTCATCGCTAAGGTTTGTTTGATCTCTATGTTGTTAGAGGATCCATTTTTTTTGTTTTACATCTTAAATATAGCATTTATTCTCAGATCTCTATTGTTGATGTTCTTCATTTTAATTTCCTATTCTAGGAATTGTGATATATGATCTCTATGTAAAGGTATATGGTTTTGTATAAGTTGGGATAATTAATTAAACATTTATCTTATTGATTTAAATTAAATTTCTCTCAATTATATTAGAAAAAAACACATTCAAAAAGAATTTGGATTTTCTTTTTATTTGGAATGAAATTTTGGGGAAAACCCCCAATTCCAGTTAATTGGGGAGTAATTTATATTTGATAGAAATTATGGAATATGATTTGTGAAATTGAATTGTGAAATTTAATTGGGAAATTGAATTGGGAAAATAATTCTAAAAAAAAGTGGTTATTTTTTTTATAAGAAACCACGATTGGTTTTATTTTACAAAATGAATGAATTGACTGAAAACCAATATTTTAGTTTCTAATTAGAAATTGTTATATTGAAATTGGAAAATGAAGAAATTATATTTTAAATAGTTTTGAAATAATTTTCCCATTATTGATTATTGTTTTAGAACATGAAAGACATGGTAGTTAGTGATTTATATTGGTAAATCACACTTGGATGGGAATATTATAGCAACAGATTGAAGCTATACAACTATAAAAAAAACCTTGGTATATCTAATCCCCAGTAGGATGTAGATGAGTCCTCTCTGACCAGTGTCTGAGGGACATGTGTGAACATTTACATTATCACTATATGAGTTTACTAGGACACCATAACCTAGAAGTATTAAACATATTGGAAAATGACCATGTATTTTATTATTATTATATATATATAAATAATTCATTGAGAAATTTCATTACAAATTCGTTGAAAATTTATATAAAATTATATATATAAATTTTTTATTAAGCCATTGTTTGAAATGTTTCTATTACTTGAAATAAAAAGCATGTATTCATTTAAATATGATATAGTAATCACGCATTTTTTATTTAAAATTTAAATCCCAATTAGGTAAATTAATATAGAATCTTATTATGGAATACTTGTTGAGATCCAACTAGGATTTAAGCTCACACCTGACATTTCCCTTTAAGATTTTTTAGATCATCTTCTTCTAGGTTTGATCAAAGGGAAAGTTCCACTTGGAGGAGGTATTTTTTGTCGATCCTTTGAACTTGGAGTACTTTGTCCATCTCGACTTGAGTTTTTTTATCTTTTTCTATCTCGTACATCATGGATATACCTTGGGTTTATATACATGTTGTCTTATGGTAGAAATATCCCCATAGAGTTTTATTTTGATCATATAAATAAGTTTCTATTATTTTAATATTTATGTGGAAAACACATTCCAAATTTTATCTTGTATGATTCCGGGTACTTTTCGTCAACCTATGTGGATTGGGAATTACCTTAAAACCATGTCAAGATTAACCTAAATGTTAGGGTACCAGGGTGTCTGGTTCAGTTCTTGAAATTCTTCACATATATATTCATTGGAATTCATGAGGAAAATATTTTTATAATAAAAAATAAGGTTATATAAAAATCCTTCATCACCATTTTTACCTATCTTAACATCATTAAAATTTTATCCTAAAAATAATTTATTATTACTTCCTAGAATACCACATAAAATTCATAACTCATTATAATATTTTTATTTATTATTTATTATTAAATGGTAATTATAAAACATAGGGAACAATGAGATTAAACAATATACAACAAATTTTTAGTGAATAATAAAACTCTACATTTTTTGTGCAATATATTAATAAATACAGAATACATATCTTTTGAGTGTTGCTTCATTATCAAAGAGTAAAATGTACACATTTACCCAAAATTTAAAATCTAATTATTTATATAATATATATATTTATATGAATGTATGTATGTATAATAGTTGGTATATTTATTTATTAATCATGAACCATTTTTGATCAATCTTCTTATTTTTTAGATAACACATAAATTTTATTATATACCCCACAATAATATGATCATGATAAATAAGAAAATTGATGGTTTATTCTATGATTTCTACATAGGAATTTTAATATACTATTTTCAATACTATATAAATTATCCAAATTACTTTATTTCAATGATAATTCTTCTTTTTTTAAAATTATTCTTCCTCCCACTATGTTTCAAATTAGTAATTTTAGTTGTTTCTATTGCAAAATTGAAATCTCCTCATCCCTTATAACGAATATTCATCTCAATTTCATTAAATTTTTATTTCTATATCAGTATTGAATTGACATTATTTTACCATTCACTATAGTAATAAGATTTACTATCTTTTCTACTTATATTATACTGATTACACATCTATACAGTTTTATTTCCACAACATTTTTTCCAATAAAATTGATTTTTTATTAGATTATACTATTTGAATACATATATTATCATTAAAATTATCAATTGAATATTCAGTGAAATATGATAATTATCAAAATATAGTTTTATTCTGTCTATATTGAGTCCGTTAATTATTTATAGATATAATTATCTCTTTAAAATACCATTTCGTTTGTCCATAATTTTCACAGTTAAAACACATTTTGTATAAGGGTTCAATTTTGATGGTGTTTGTACTGGTCTATGTGAAATGTGCAGGTAATTGATAGGGTCAATTCATGACCATAAGGAATTTAATTTGATATATCACTGATTGATTACTCACTGAAGGTGAAAATTTTAAAATTTATGTAACTCTATTATGTTTTCTAGTAAATAAATTTCTAGTACATTCAAAATTAATCAAATTATAATTATACGTAATTTTTAGGGGACAATGTTATTACTCTAGTATGGAATTATTCTTATATTCACTATATATACGAATCTACTAGAATTTTTTATATGATATCATTATATTTTTAATGAGTTCCAAAAAAGAAGAACATATTAATATATCACCTTATTTTATATAACATATTTTTATTAATAAATATTATTTTTTCCAATTTTATATTCCATAATTACTACTCTACAAATTAATATTCACTTTATATAGTTTAGAATTTTTATTGAACTTATTCTAAATAAAATATCAATACAATATTTATATTGGGAATTATCTAAATTAAATACCTTCTATACTGATTATGCGAGCTATTAAAACTATTATGGACTTATTTCCCTCATTGAGGAATCCAAATATTTTTTATGTAGTTTATTTACTAATTTCTCAAATATATCCTATAATGGATAAAAATATATATAATAGAGACCTAATCATTATATAGTGTTGTTGTTATCTAATAAATTGATGAGAACACACATATAAAATCATAATGTTTTCCACTTCAATATCACTTAAATAATCATTTTCTATTTTTACCATTATTCTAAAAAAATTATTCTATAGATAATAAATTTTTGACATGATCCATTTTTATTATGATTTATATATTCCTTCTATATATATATAATATCAAATCTATTACTCTATATGGATTCTAGTTATGTTCATTTATCTAGAACCACATCCATTTTCTTGATTATATTAAATTTTTATTCTTATTTAATCATATGTTCTACAATAAAATTAATATTCTTGTTATCCATATATTAATTTTTTTATGAATTATTCCTTAAAAAAATATTATTCCATGATCCTTATATTTTATCATTATCCATATTATTTATTTATGAATAGTATATAGATACATTAATATGATATAAACTATATTTCATTCATCACTTTATCCAAAGTAAATTTTTATGTTAATATTTTCATTATATTATATTACATTAACTTTATTATACTTAAAAAAATAGAAAGTTCATCAATCATAAAAAGTTTTCTATATAAGTTATTGTTCACATTTTCACCCACTACATCCATATCTCTAAAAAATATAATCATCATAATAATAAAACTAATCCTCTACAATTATAATGACAATAAAATTATCCTAACTCCTTGAGTTCATATACAATAACTTCATAAAAAAATTTAATTTTTTTTTCAACACTTCAAATCCAGTACCCTCTATAAATATTATTCACCTTCTTCCAGATATCATTGGTGATATCACATCACAATAACTATATAACCCATAACATTGATTATATTGATAAAATATTTTTTATATTTTTACATGAATATTAATTTCCCTTTAATTTTATATATCAAACAAAATTAAGAAAAAATATAAAAAATGCAATTAAAATATTAAGATATGAAAAAATATAATTTTTTAGAGTCTCAACGTTTGATCTGAAGAATTTTATAATCATCATCTTCAATAACATAAATTATAAAACCCAAAAGTAAATAAAATAAAAATTCCATTATAAAACATATTTAAATAAATAATTTTGTAAATTAAAACACCATCCTAATAAATTAATAGGTTAATGATCCAGTATAATGTATGTGAGATTTTGATACATCATTTTAGGCATAGAGTGTAACAAACAAGTATATAAGTAATAACTTTTAACTTTTTAAGGACCATATGAGTGGCTAGTCTGGTATACAGGACTAAAATAATATGATTTACTATATTTCAATTATTTCCATTAATCTGAATATATCGAAAAGGATAGCACATAATTAAAACTAAAAAATGAGCATAATAAAACAAAGGTCATTTTATACCAAGAAATAGATATTTCTCAAAATTATTTAATGTGTCATTATATCCAAAATAATTTAATCACTTTTAGAAATTTAATTTGATAAAATGAAAATAATTTTTATATTAGTTATAATATTATAAAATTAAGATGAATTTTTTAATTTTTTCTAAAATACTTTTGTTATTTGAATAGTGTAAAATTATAGTTTTTGTAAAAATAACGGCTCTTACAACTTTATCAATATATATGCACGGCCTGAAAATTTATAAAATCTTATAAATGATCAAATATATATTATTGGGGTATAATTATGAAATATAAAGTATTATTTTCAACATAAAAATTATATTTATAATATTTTATGACCTAATAAACATTTTATTAAAATTTCAAAAGTGTTTTCAATTTTTTATTTTAATTTAATATTTTTATGGTGAAACTCAGGTGTGGATTGATTTTAAATCCAATACCACTTTATTTATTTTATAAATAATTAATTACTCTAATGAAAATAATTAATCATCAATTTTTTATATATATTAATTTATAGTTAAAAAATATCTTTTAATTAATGATAATTTTTATGTGTTAAAATTGTTTAATTTAAATTCATATTTTCTAATATTTACGAACTAAATTTGGTTAAATTTAGGAAAATATATTAATCATCATGTCTATTTTTTTATTAAGGGTCAACTTATTTCTTTAGTAACCAATTAATTGAGATGATTAATATTTAAATAAATGTAATAATTCCATAAATAAAAATTCTATGGATTGTCGAATTTTCTAATAATTAAATAACCTTTATAAAATCTAGAAAAAAATTGATAGGTTTTAATGTTTTTAACTAAATTACATAAAAACCATCCCTCACCTAACTCACCTAACTCACCAAATATTCATTTAATTCAATTATTTCTCGTTAAATAATTTTTTATCATGGAAAATTATATCTTATTTACTTATAAAAGGTGGATCACTTACACTATTTCAACACTACACTTATATTTTGAACATTCCTTGAATACCTGCCCAAATTTATGATCATTTATTTACTTTACATTCCATAATTCTGATGTACACCACAAATTTACTTATGTACCTCAAAGATAAGGTGTTCTTCAAGAGGAAGTTCAAGGTATCAACGTAGGTATCAAATATGTATTAATGTTTCATTATTATTATTTTATTTCTATACCAAAAATAAATATAATATTAGAATAAAATCTCTATCCTTAGTGTGTTGAGTTGTTAATACAATAATTCTTTTATAATTATTTATACTCATCCATCATCTCTGAAAAATTTGATTCGTTATTACTATGTACATGTGGTGATTTCCCCCTACAATAAGCGATGATTTTGGTTTTTAATCAACACCAACATGGATTGTATTAATTATGATATTTATTAATAGATATGATGTATATAATTTAACAAAGTATTATAAATTGATCACTTAAGACCCACATACACGACTCTCTTTCATTGAGTATCAGAAACACTAATTGTACTTTGTGTGGAATATCACCATAATGAATGAACATGTATTTATTTCATTCACATCCAAACATGAATGGTTTCATTTTATAGTGTATGGGTATATATGATATATACATGTAATATACATCATTAATATTATTATTTTTTGGATAAAAAAATTAATTATCACTATAATGTAATCTTTCAATATCGGTAAATAACCCAAAACTAGTTCATTATAGTTTTTTTTTCAGGAAATGTGATGAAAACAACCATATAATGGTATTATAACATTATTAATATATAAAATAAATGAAAAAAATTTACTAGATTTTAAATTATATTATTTTGGAGAAAATTAATATCTACACTACTTTTATGAACCTAGTTAAAATAATCATGATTATAAACACTCGATGTTGAAAAGAGATTAAAATAATATAATATATTAAGATAAATGTAATTATTATAGAATAAAAATATAACTGTAAATGAAAAAAATATCTAAAATTTAATTAAAATGTTTATATTTTTTATTTTTTATTTTAATGAAATTATTTTGTAAATCAAGGGAAAAGGTAAGGGGCATGGTAAGTCAAAATAATTTCATTGAGTTATTTTATTGATTATTTAAAAACTATATTTCAATGAAATTACATGTTAAATTATTTTCTATTTTTTATTTTGAGTAAAATGATATTTTAGTTCAATTAAATTTCTATAAGAATTTAAAATTTAATTTTATTTAAAAAAAGGATTCACTTTGAAAAGAGAATCATATCTATGACCTTTACCATGATGAATACAAAATGAATATAAAAAAGTTATTTTTAGGATTTAGTTTTAATTATTCTAAAAATGACCTTCCATGAATCCATTTGGTTTATATTATTATTTTTATTTTATGACATGCTTATTTTTTTCAAATGAAAAATAAATATATAAGGATTATGAGATAGGTGAGACCTATATATCCCTCTAACACATGGGGTAAAGGATTAATTTCACAAGATTTAGGTTTCATGTGTATGGGTTATAAAGTTATTATGTTTACAAATGTTTTTTATAATGGTGATTTTGTATTCTTATTATTTTAGGTGTTAATTGGTTTATGAGTATCCAGGTTAAAAAATAGAAGAATATATATATATATATATATATAATTTAATGGATTTATTTTATATATTCCTTAGAACATGTTATATATTTTAGGTTTTATTTTCTCATTCTATGGAAAAATTGTTACTGTTTGAGTTTTATTATATATCCTTCCTTTTTTATGGTTAAAATTTAATGATTTATATTCATTTAAATAAGATAATATTTCCTTAGTCATTTTTCCATATGTTTATGATTTAACTATGATTCCATTTATTATGTTATACCTTACTGAGAATTTGACATCACCCCTTATTTTTCACCTTCCCATGGATTTTATGATGATCATGTCTAATGGAAGATCTCAAAAGAGGTATAGTTTATTGATAAATTTCCATGATTATAAAATAAATATATTTTTTGTTTCCATATTCCAAGAAACCTTTCCTTTAGTTTCCTGGGATGTATAACTATTTTTGGATGTAATAATTAAAAAATGTTATCAACATATTATTTTTGTATATTAATTTTGGGTTACTTCAGATGGAATCAATTGAAGGTTTAGTTATTTTGGAGACTAGGATGAGAAAACATACCACACCCTAACCTAACACTATATAAATATATTTAATTATTCTTCATTATCTATTTATTTTTCTCTAATACCATGGGATTTTTACTTTGAATATAGTGTTTTTGGGAACATATAAAATTCCTCATTTTAAGGCGCATGGTTAGTAAAACCACACGGTAACCATGTGTCAGCCATTATGTCAGGGAAGTTCCAACCACATAGCTAGTACATGATTTTACAAATCTTGCAGCATGACTGTGTTAGTAGCTCTTTGACTTATAGTATTGGGTGAACAGTTTACACATGGTTTGGCCAACCATGAGAAAAAATTGTGTGAGCTTCCCAAACATGAAAACAAATTAAAAATAAAATAAAATAAAATAAAATAAAATAAATAAAATAAATATAATAATTATAATAATTTCAAGAATTTAATACTAATAACTATACACTCCACACCATATTTCTCACCATCACACTAAACCTCTCTCATTTTATGTTTAAAGGATCTCGCTCATGTGTGATCTCCCCCTCCTTCTCCCCTCTGGGAGGACTATTTCCTTCTAGAATCTCGGTTCCATCATCCCAATTTACATTATCCTCTTCACATCTTCCATTCTTTCTCCATTATTCTTAGTTTTCCATCCATTCCATGTGGTGTTCATTCCATTTATGAACCATTACCCAAATAAGGTGTTTGTTCAAGAATGTTCTTGGTTCCTAGTCTTTGAAAGGGTTGATTTAAGGCTCTTTCATGTATTGTTCCTCAATTTCAATAAATCTTAGACTTTACATGACAAAATTTTGACATTTTGGGTAGGTTATCTGCATCCAAGTAATTGATATTAAAAAGTTGATTTATTGGTATTCTGAAAATGCATCATTATTTTTATATAATTTGTATATGGTACATAAAATGATAATCATTATGGGAAATAGTTCTTCTTAGGTTTTCTGGGTTTTCTCTATGTATTCGACCTGGTTCATTCATATAAAAGGTTGTTCCCAATTTTTTTTGAAATTTAAAATCATTATAACGATATGATTAATTTTTAAAAATGATTTATACCATGAGAATTTAATATTTACAAATATTTCTTGGTCTTTTGACCAATTTTTTATAAAGGCATGATGGCATGTCTTGGTTTCCCAATGATTTTCTATGCAGTTTCCAATCCATTTGATATATCAAATGTGACTTTTCCATATATATATATATATTAATTTATATATGGTTTACCTATTTTATTACATCATCACTCATGGAACTACAAACATGTACATTGGATTAAGGGGTGATTGTAAATAATTGTGTGTATAATTATTTTTGTGTGATTGATGGTTTCTGGAATGCGAAATCTGTGGTTTGAAAGTTATTCATTGAATTAATGGTGTTTGTTTTCATGTTATGAACCCAGTTATAACTTTGTATTGATTTTAATAAAGGTTTTTAACTCCAATTAAAGAATAGTTTTGTTTATTTTTTGGAACTCAGATGTGATATGATTAACATTTTAGTACAATTCTATGAAATAGTCTTTTCATTTGTAATGCAAGGAGGTGAGGCATTGTTTTTTTTAGAGTTTCATAGTTATGTGATTAATATTTATTTTTCTACCTCACCTCACATATGTATTATGGTTATGGGAATGAAACATCAGAATCATGTTTAACTATGAAGGTAGTCCGAGGACTATTATATTCATAGATCCAAAAACGGATTTTTCCTAGCTTTCTGACAAGGATAAAGTAATAAAATTAAATAAATGTGATGATGATGATGATGATGATGTTGGTCCCATTAAAAAATTGGTGAAAACCTCTCTAGTGGAATATGCACATGAGGTGTTTTTTGTGATATATCACTGAGGGTATGAGGATACTAAGACCCCAACTAACCATGCTTCCTAGGGGTTGACCACAATCCTTTATCTCATTTAACCTTGTATTCCATGGAACTATTTTTAAAATTTTATTTGCATAGGATGATATTTATATAAAAAATGATTAAAATTTTAAAATCCTAAGGTTTTATGGAATTTGATGAAATTTTATTTACCTTTATTATTTGTCATTATAGAGCTTACAATATCATCTTATGCCTACATAAAAATTATTTTTTAAAAAAATACATCCTTTGGAAAGTTATTATATAAATAAATGGAGAAAATTGATTTTTTTAGATAAAAATTACTATTACTTATGTTGAAATGAAATCTAAAATTTTATTTTTATGTATTTAAAATTTGAAACTTTCATAAAAAGAGTTTCTCATTAATGGTAAGGAATAGAGGGTGGTTTTTAATTTTGGAACCCCTACTAAGTGAGTATGTGATCATGTCTATATATCATAATCATTACTCAGTTGTTGGTTTTATATTATCTTTTATTCTTAGTTGTTTGGCATCTTAGTTCAAATATTTTGTGGTGACTTGTACAATCATAAGAGAAAATTATGTTATTTTTTAGTTTTTTATTTCAGTTTCTTTTATTTCATTGGACACATAAGATTTTATTTCTTTTATAGGTGTAGGGTAACTAAATATTTTAATATGTGAATCAAGTCCATTAGGGGAACACATTGTTTCATTGTAGGAGATGATTTTTTGGGGGCATGGGATGTTTTTTGGTTCTGTTTTATATTTTTTTATTTCATAGTTTTGATTATTTGGACACCGTTTGTTTGTTTTTATATTTTGTAGAAATCAAATGTATGGATGAGTTAAGCTGGAATTTTATTTACTCTCTGCTACATATTTAATTAATTATTTTGGGTGAAATATTTCCCAAGAGGAAATTCATTTCGGAATAGGCTCTGTTTTTATCACATGGGGATTGGTAACACCCTTTGGGCCTTATTGTGAACTGGTTCATGTGTATGATGGGGGGACTACTCACGTTGGTTCATGAAAAAATGGCATCAGAGTAGGAGTTTTTTTATTTTATCTATAGGATTCTAGGATCACTCTTTATAAAACCTTATTTTCTATATCTGGATAGTGTATATAGGATCATCATAACTCAAGGGGTCTGTAATGGGTCATTTCCTAATCACAACCACTCATAATGAGACATGATTTTGTATAGGATGTTGGGATTTTGATTTTGGGATTTTATTTTTGGAGTGAAATGGGAGTTGACCTGGTGGTACTATGAGCTAACATGGATTAATAACCCATGTGAATCCCACATACAAGGATTTGTGCTACTCTTGGTGGTAGTTCATGGTTTACACATGGTATTCCAAGCAATGTGATCAATTCATGCAGAGTCACTAGTCCCTAATTTTTTTATTTTATGTTGAGTACTGTTGGTCAAATTAGTTTTGATTTAAGTTTAATAATGGTTATTGGATTCCAAAACGGTTTTCTAGTAAAATTTTATGAATTTTAATATGTACTTGTTAGTTTCTAAATTGATTTATGTGGGTTAAATCAATTTGAATATTTTTAGGGGACTTTTTTGATTGGTAAACATTATAAAAAACAAAATTTTAGGGTCTTTTCACCAAAAACAAAATTTATAGGTATATCAATTATGTTTTGAAAATTGGATATTTCAATCATTATTTTTAATGAAATTATTTTTTTTGAAGAAAAATGTTTAATGGAAAATTTGAAAATTTCAAACAGAGTGGTGTTTTTCAATGTGGGGTTTGCGATTTAGATTGATTGAGTTCATTAAAATTGATGTTTTTAAAACTCATTGAAATAAATGTTGTCGTATATTTAATAATATGTGATGATTTTTTTTGGGAAATGTTTATAAAAGAGTGTTTTGAAAATTTAAATTCTAGTTATGGATTTTAAATGGAATGTTGGTTGTTTTTAATGATATTTTCCTTATAAGGAGTTTTGTTTTAGCATTGGTTTATGATTCTTGTTAGGACCATTTTATTTAGAGTGGAAATCATGAATTGATGTATTTTTTTTTCATTTCTTTTATTATTACCAATAATGTTCTCAATAAATATTGTATAAATTATATATAGAGTGCATTCATTAGATGTCTAGGTGAAAATCATTTTTGGTAATCGATAATGGTAATTATTTGGTGTCTAGAGAATATCAATTTGAGGTGGTTGAAAAAAAATTGATGAAATTATGAATGAGTGTTTCTATAGGTATCAGACCTTGTCATATCCCAAGGGAATATCAATTTTTTCATTGAATAACCATTCTAATGAGGTTCAAGCATCAGTGTTGGAATTTATTTATTGAATTAGAAAGTATTTCCTTGAGTTGTTTGGATGACTAGGTAGGGTACTATAATTTTTTGTTCAATTGGGTTCACTCTGGATTAATGTTCTAAGATATAGTCCGATGTTTTCCTCTTTGGAATTGAAACTGGATCCCACTTTGATAATATTAAATACAATTTTTTTGTGGAATTATCAATAGTATATTTTCTTCAAACTCATATTGTTTTTTTCGAATTTTCATTATTCTAGGTGGTAGTGCTTAATGTTTTTGGTTCTAGAAACTATTTTTGGTATTTGGGTTATACTGAGTTTGAAATGTCTTGAATCAAGGGAGATGGTTTTGAGGGTGGTTAGGTGTTGGTTGTTTGTATTGGGAGCCTAATTTTATATTTCCTTATTTTATAAATTATGGTTTAATTGAAATTATCTATTAAGAAAATTATGAATCTGGTTGTTTTGAAGAGAGGATGGTTGTCATCCCACACATCATTTTTATTGCATTTGGATTACATGAGGAATCCTGAATCTGTTACATATTGGGAAATTAATGATCTAATATAGACCTATTTTGGTAGAGAGACAACAATTTATGTATCTTATAGAAAATATAATTTTGAATCCCTTATATTGGGGTAATTATTTTTTCTACACTGGTTTTCCATGTTCACAGTAGTTTGGAAGGCTAGGATCATTGGTCATGTGAAGGATACCTATGGAGATCCTAAATAGGCCATTATGATTCTATTTAGTGGTTTCTATGTTATGGGTTGGGGTGTTCCTTGATTTGAGGTTCTATTTGGAGAAAATCTAATTTTTATTTGATTATTTATTTGAATGGTTTAGGTTAATTGGTATCATTATCTATTTAATAATATGTTTTTTTGGTTTTATAGATTTTATATTTCTATAATTTGCGATTTAATAGTTTTGGGTTTAGAGATGAAGGTGAGTGTTGGTTCATTGGTCTTATAATTTTGGGAGTGTCTTATTGAGTAGTAGTTTAACCTTTCCTTATGTCTTGATCCTATAAATATTTTGGAATTTCATTTTTCTAAAAGTGTCATAGTGGGAAACATTTTCACACCTAGACTATTTAGTATTTAATATTTTTATTTTTTTGAGTCCTTATTTAATTATCTCTCCTCCTAGTTTATTTTCTCATCAAATCTAGAGTTTTTTTGGGTTTATAATGCATATCACATGGTTACACACACATTTATCTAAAAATTGGTAATTGTGAGGTAGTATCTATGTCTTTTAAAATATAACCACATGGCTATAACACAATTTTAAAAACCATGATCCCTTAATATACATGGTTCTTTGGGACTTATAGTATAAGGAATGTGGTTGGTGCACATTTTTTTCAATCATGTAGGAAAACCCTATATGCTAATCATATATAAAATAATAGAAATAGAAAATAAATGAATCATAATAATAATGATAACCTAATTACAATAACCCTATATCCCTTACCTGATCACTAAAACTCACCCGCACCCCTCTCATTTGACACCTAAATGGTCTTTGTCACTCATGGATACCTCCTCTTCCTCTCCCTATTGTGGGAAGACTTCCTTCCCCAACAATTGTTCAATCATCCCAGGTCATCATCTCATACTATCATCTTCTTTTATTTAAACATTATTCTTGGTTTCCCATACCACCAATGTAATTCACATTCCATGTAAAAACCCTTACCTAAATGAGGTGTTTTAATTAGGTGGTTAAAAATTACCAGGGGTTATAAGGTATGATTTGAGTCTCATTCTCATGGAATTCATATATTGAGATATCTCTGGGACTATGCTTGAATGGATTATGAATTTTTTATATGTTACTTATGTATAATACTTTAAATTTAGAACTATGAATACGTGGTGTTATTGAAATGTGTTTTCATTATTAAATAAAGTTTAAATTCTATGTTATATGATTGAGATTCATGGAAATGGTTCCTCCCATGTTTGATGGGTTTCCCTAATTCTTTGACATGGGTTCTTCAGATAAAATAATGATTCTATTATTTTTTTAAAAGTAAAATTTTTTATAAATGTTTGATTTTGTATTATAAATGAATTATAACTTGTAAATGGGAGATTCTAAATGGGTTTTAGTCATTATACCATTATTCAAAAACATCTTGGTGCCATTTTTTGGGTTCCCAATAATTTTTATGTAGTTTCTAATCCCCTTGATTTATCAAATGAGAAATTTATATACATATACAATTTCCCAGTTTTTTATCTTTACTCATGATGATGAAATAATATACATTGGGAAAAGGGGTTCATAAAAATATATTTCTAGGTGAATATATTTTTATGCGTGAATAATAGTTTTTGGAATATGGAAAATTTGGTTTAAAATGGGTTTTATGAATGATTTTTGTTTGTTTTAAAGTTAAAAGGCTTAGTTGAAACATTATAATAAATTTCAAAAAATATGTTAACACTAATGGAATCCTAGATTTATATGTTCTTTGAGGAACTGGGAAGTGATAATATTGGAAATTTGGTATGATTATTAGAAAGGAGTTTTTCATTAGAAGGGCATGGATTTTATGTGTTATTGTATACTTCATTTTCATTATTTTGTAATTAAGACACAAATTTAGTAAAAAACTAACCTTATTTTATCTATCTACAGTCATGAAACCTAGTAATAGACGGTACCTAGGATGGTGAACTAAGCACTAGTACACTGGGAGAGATATCTTGGGTTCCCCTCAGAATTCTTATAAAGACTACACTATAACACTAACAAAACATTATGATGATGGTGTTTTGGATTCCTCTAGAAATTTAGAGATAGAAACTTCAGTAGATAGGGCATGGGAGGAGTTATTACTATGATTTATAACTAAGAGAAAAGGTTCGTAAAACGAAATTATAGCTATTTATATAGGTGCTTCCCATAGTGCTTAATATAATTTTACACTATCATAAAAGGTACTATTTTTTAAATTGTATTTTGTTTGATTTCATTTTAAATCCAATAATGATAAAAATCATTTTTATACCCCCTATGTTTCATAGAGCCTAATGAAATTCTATTTACTATTATAATTTATCACCGAGACTCTTTCATTATCAGCCAGTTCCTTTAGAAAAATGGTTTTTTAAAAACCATCCATTATTTGGATAGTGATTTTGGAAATCAGAATAGAGAAAGGATTAAATGTCTAAATACTTAGCTTTTTACTATTTTCTAAGGAAACTGGAACCCATATTTTTATGTATTTTTATTTTCAAACTAGCTTGAAATGGATTTCTATTTAAATCTATGGAATATGGTGTGTTTTTTATTTTTGTAATGCCTACTTAGAAAGTAAGTAATAAAACCTATATATAATTTTCACTATTAGTTGTATGTTTTGTCTTATCTTTTATTCTCACATGTGGGTTATCATGGTTCTTTTGTTGGGTATTGGATTATATAGTCATAAAAATGGTAATTTTTACTTTTTTTTCACACTAGCCATGTATTATTTTATTGATTTATATAGACATAGGATAACTATATTTTTTGGTAGGTGATGAAGATCCATTGGAGGTGCCTGAAATTTTATTTCTTGAGATAATGTTCATAGGTTGATGGAGGGTTTTTGAGGGTTGCTATAATTTTTCTTCTTTCTTAGTTTTGAGTTTAGGTAGTAGTTTTATTTTATTTTTATCTGGGTGGGATGATTGATATATGGATATTTTATTCTTGAATTTTGTTTACTCTATACTATGTATTTAATAATTTTTTGTTTGAAAAAAATTCTGATTTGGTCATTATTTGAATCCCATGAACTTTTTATAGATCATGTGGTTTGGGAACACCCTTTAGGCCATATCATGAACCAATTCAAGTATCTAATAGAGGGAAAACTAATGTTGGTTCTTGAAAAAAAATTAGTGAGAACCCATAGGGTCATAATAACTATAATATAAAATCCTATGAAATATAAAATAATGGTGTGTGTTTTTCATAGAAATACAATCATATCTAGAACCTATAAGTGTCTATAATTTTGGATTTTATCCATCTTGGGGTAATAAAATTTAAATGAGTTAGTTGAGTATATCCCATCCAAAATTTTGGTGTATGGTGAATATACGATTACATCAAACCTAATCTAACACATCCAAGAGATATTGTTTGGATAAATCACCTTTTCTTTACGAACCTTCATAAATAATTTTTTACCATGTTTAATAGTGTTTAAGGAAAACATAGTAGGGAAACAAACTTTGATAACCTAAATTAAATATTCAAAAGTTATTATATAAAAATATACTAATAATTTTTAAGTAATTATTTTTATTATCATAATTTTTTTCTTTATAATCTCAATAATTTTATTATCATCACATTGAGTGTTCCCTTATAAAGGATTTAGATATAACAAGAAAGAACCAATATAATGATGGATGGAGTGGACAATGTATTAATTTTACCAATGAAATGTGAACCAAAGATCAAAATTTCCTGAAAATTCTAACTCAACTATAACATGTTATAAATAATAATGTGAGTCATGTGGGGCCTCCAAACGTAAAATGAAGTTAGTTTCTTATTTTTGAATATATTATGAATCAACATCCACTATTTTCCAAGTAGTATTAAATCCCATTTATTTCAAGGAAATTGAATATTATGATGTAAATTAACCTTCATATGCTTCATTTCCCAGAGAATGGGTAGGTCATGTTTTTAATCTATCATTGGGAATATAAGGCTAACCAATAATGGAATTTTAGTAGGTGTAAAATGAAAATTATGTTATTTGATTCTATGATGTGGGAGGAATTAAAAGGAATATTCTATCATAAATATTTCCCTTATAATATTCATAATAATATGGAATGAGAGTTCTTAAAATTTAAACAAAAGGAATATGAGTATATTGGATCGTATGAGGGAAACTTTATGACACATTCAAGGTATTCCTGAAAGACTATAATTATATATCATAAGTGTATTGATAAATTTTATGGTGTTACAAACCTATAATTTAAAAGTCATTAGCTATAAGATAGTTTGGAATCTCTGAGGTAGATGTATGAAGTGTGCTTATGGTTGAAATTAATGATGGAGTCCCAAATTATTCTAGAGAATGAAATAGGAGGATAAAAGATCACAAAATTATAAATGAATACTATAGTGGGTGTATGAATTTATAAATACCCATATGTATAAAATGTGTGTAGAACTATTCATGTTATTTTCATAAGTGTTATTCGATGATTAACATGTGTGTTAAAGAATACCACCAAGCTCATGTCAGATAAAAAATTATAAAGAGACCGAATAGCACAATTGAGTATAAAAGGACCCAAATGTTGCTCAACCAGCAATTCAATTATTAAAACTCCAATAATATGTGATTTTTTTTAATTTTTTATATTACCCTAGAGTTAAATAAGGGAGTAAGTTGCAATGAACTCCTAAACAAAGGAATAAAGAGAAGGCATATGCCACAACTACTATAGAGGTGGATTACAATAATGAATTGGTGAAATGTACAATAATTATCTACTATAGAACAATATATTAATTTTTATTTTTATATATTTATTTTAATTATTTTATAACTTATATGTTTATAGATAATAGGTATTCACCACCTTAATCATTTAATAACAAACAATATGTGAAAACACTCATTGGCATGGACATTGAAAATATGGTGTACAAATCTTCTCTAAATGAGATTTTTGGCTATATAAATCTAGAATATCCAGGTTTTCTCCCTATAGTTGAATTTGACATAATTCTTTGTATGGAATGTCATGCCTTATCTAAAGCACATATATATTTATCAGAAAACGAAATCTTCTTTCACATTATCAATCGTCGTGTTGTCATGTAATAATGAACAGATGATCCTAAGAATTATTCAGAAGAGAATTAAATAATATGGATCTTGATACTAAGAAAAAAGAAGATACTATACCATAAAATGAGTGATTAAGACAACATTTGAAGCATTAAAATTGTATGAGAATATGATCATGTATTTCCCAATGAATTTAATGGTCTTCCCTTAGAACATGAGGCCAAATTCCCAATCAAACTCATCCCTAGATCATTATGTATCTCAAATTCTACAAATATAATTGATTCTTTCATAATATAGAAATTGAACTTACCATGTGGTGCACTAGTCGTCTTTTTAAAAAATAAGGCTAGATCAATGTTTGTTGACAACGATTACTATAAGATCAATAAAATGATAATAAAAAACAAGTATCCTAGCCCTGTATTATTGAACAATTCAATCAATATATAGGACCTATATTTTTCAAAATGTTATTCCTCCATTCAGGATGTCATGAACATAGGGTATTAAGGGAGTATATTTAAAATTCAATATTCCAAACACGTTATAAAAACTATGTGTTTATTTAAATGTAGTTTGGACTTACCAATACCCTAATAATCATCATGGATATTTATAATAGAGTATTTTCGAATTATGAAGATATTTTTTATAGTAATAATAGATTATATCCTTATTTTTTAAAAAAGAAAGAAAAGACATGAAGATTAATTAATGAATTTATTAAAGACCACGAGGAAGTGGAGACTATATTCAAAACACAGACAATGTGAATTTTGGATATATTTATAATTATATTTTTGATATATACACCGATCATAAAATAATGAAATATATATTAATTTGGATAGAGATAAACATGTTCCAAAGGATATGGTAAGAGTTAATATATGATTTTGACTACTCAATACATTATATCACTTGAACAAAAAACAATGTGACTGATGATATGAATATCATTGAACCTGATACTTTATCAAAGAAGAACCTTAAAAAAATCCAATACTATTAAATTTAAAGAGGATAAATATTTATATCATAATTTAATGATTTAATCCCAATATTTAATAAGTTACATATTGAAAATCCATTCATGTGAAGATCATAAATGACAATAAAGATGATGTAGAGCTACAAAAAAGGATGAAAATATTATGGAGATCATCTTTGATAACCATTGATTTATAATGTCTAGACCCTAGATACATGTACCTTATAAACTAGAACTAATTAAGGATATTTTTAGAGATTCAAATATATCATCATTATCTTTCAATCTTGGAGGCACAAAGATGTATAGAGATATGAAGAAAAACATATAGTGTGATAAAATGAAGAGGGATTTTTTTGAGTAAATATCCCGATGTCTGATATGATAGAGTGTTACTGAAAAATGAAAAAATTACTAATGGGATGATGCAACCATTGGAAATACCTATATGTAAATAAGAAAAAATCATCATTTATGTTTCTAAAGGTCACCACATAGTATCTAAAGGCCAAAATTCCATAGGGTTTCTAGTAAATCATCTTGAAAAGTCAGTATATTAAATTTCCATGAATTAGGATTTATCTATTGACTAACTCACTAGGATAGATATAATGGATGTGTTTAGTCTCCATGTATTTCAAGTATACATTATATGTGATCAATATAATAGGTTTATCATGATATTTTGGTGAATTATATATAATGTGTTATAAATATTGTTGTGATTTAAAACTACCTATTTTCTACAGATATATGTTAATTCTGAGAGAATAATCAAAACTCTAGAAGATATACTGAGATCCTTCTTGATGTATTTCCAAGGAATTTGGGGTCAATTTCTAACCTATTAGTGTTATTATATAGAAAAAACCTATATTCTATATTTTATATGGAACCATATGAGGTGTAATTATGAGAAGAGATGTATTACATGAACATTCTTAAATGAAGCTATAAATAAGATTTATGTAGGGAATGAACCTGTATAAAAAATGATATATAATTTTTGAACCATTTAGTGGTGTATGAAACTTGAAAAAAGTTAATATATGTGTTAGGTAGATAATTATCATCAGGATCATGATATTCCAGTATGTGATTTGGTGATTCTTTGAATATCTCCATGGAAATAAGTTATATAATTTGTGAAGAATGGGATAATGAGCCCTAGATACATTGATCCTTTAATGATCCCGGATCTTGTCAGGTTCATAGCTCATCTCTAGATTATCCCTCCCTAAATCTCCCATGTTTATTATCTCTTACATGAATAGTTTTCACGGATGTACATACAAGATATAACACATGTATGAAAAATTGAAGTTGTGTAGTTGGAATGCGACCTCTACAATGAAGAACATCCCACAAAGATCTTGGAAAGAAGAGATAGTGTTCTAGGAAACAAGACCACCCATATTTTCATTTTTCTACAGAGGAACTAATTATATTAGGAGTCTTTAAGAGAACCTTGGGATTTTATAAGAGATAAGTAACCAAACATATTTTTCATAATGAAATAGAATTTTGAGTATGGTATTCCTTTAATGGGGTAAAAGGTAAGTACCTAGGATTAAAATAATTAATTTCTATACATTATGTATCATATGATAAAATTTCATAGAACAAAGAAATGAACTAAAATGAATAGCCTTTTTACATTAATATCCATTAAATTTTAAGGTATCAACAAAATTACCCATATTTTTAAAATAATATAAAAATGTATAATAAAAAATGTTAATTTATAGTAAGAAATACATGTCTCTTAAAATTAATTTATGCATGATTATATATAAATTAATTTTATCATTTATATAAATTTAATTTTATGAATTGAAAATAATTTGTGGACTATGAATAATTATATATTCATAAGATGTATTTTTATGGATATATCTAGTATAAATTATTTTTTAGAAAATAGTAAAAAATATAGTTTTTGAAAAATGGTCAAATTTATCATTTTATCAGTATATGTTCAAGGCCTATAAGTTTATATAATATTTTTACTTATAAAATATATATTTTAGGGTTATAATTTCTATATTTAAAATATTTTTTTTTAAAATTTAAAATGTATTTTTAATAATTTAGTACATGAGAATTTTTTTATTAATATATGAAATTTGTTTTCATTTATTAATTTGAATTATATATTTTCATGGTGAAATATGGGTTTGGATTAATTTTAATGAAAAAAATGATTTATTTTATTTATTAAATTAATTTAAATTATGAGATTTGGTATGCCTAAATGTTTATCTTAAATAAGTTTAATGTTTAAATATACCCTTTTTATTATAATCATTATTTTGTGTTTCTGTAATTAATTTGATATAATAACTCTACTTATTTATGAAATTAGTTATGATAAATTGATCCGATACTTTGAAATATCATGAAAATATTTTTAGTATGGGGAATATAAATTTTTAGTAACTAAATAATTTCAAATTTTTAAATTTATTTATGAGTACTGTGTGTTTATATAAAAAATGTTAGGTGACATAAAATTTTCTAAATTATGATGACCTTTATACCTTTTAGAAATTTTTTTATTTTATAATGTATTATTGACATGTATTACCAACCACACCTTAACTATTTCACCTATCATTCATTTCGTTACATTCTTTCCCCTCACCTAACATTATATTCATTGGCCAAAACCACATTCTTCACTTATAAAAGGGGTATCAAATACACTAATTAGAAAATACACCCTTATTTCAAAAATTTCTTTTACCATATCCTATATTTACTATATTTTATTTAATTACATGACATAACCCCCAAGTTACCTTAAATGATCCTATATCCCCCAAAATTGAGGGTGTTAGTAAGATGAACTCAATGGTCCCAATATTGGTGTCATATGTTTATTAACATTTCATTAGTTTTAATTCCATGATAAAAAAATAAAAATTGAATTATAATAAAATAATAATAATTATTGCATCAATATTTTATTATAATAATTTTATAAACATTATTAATTCACATCCATATATTTTAAAAAAAGAATCTTTGTTAGTGTGTGTGCATAGACATCCACATCTGTGAAGTGACACGTTCAATTTTTTTACCATCAATCCTCATTGATGATCCCAATTATGGTATTGAAGAAGAAATATGATTTATATAATTCATATATGACTCTAATATGACCCATTTTATCCCATTTCAATCCTCTCATTCATTGAGTAATGGAAATTCTAATTACGAGTAGTGTGGCCTACCACCTCCATGAATAAATGTGTTTTAGTTTTTTTACATCCAAGATGGATTTTTTTGGTTACCATTGTATGATTATATTATATATATTTAGTATAAACTATTAATATGGATTTTTTTTTATAGTAAAAAATTATTGATTATTATAAAGTAATTAGTAAATATCGGTAAATAACCCAAAACAATTTCATTATCATTTTTCATTTTCAGGAAATAGGACAAAAACTCCAATATAATTTTATTATAACATTATAAGTACTCAGAAAAATTCATTCATATACCTTTAATTGTTTTTAACTAATTATATTTGTGATAAAAAGGATTATCAACAATAATTTTACAAACTAGGATCAAATGGCCATGATTACTAACTATTGATTTTGAAAAGAGATTTCAAAAATTTAATAAATAAAGTTAATTTCTATTAATGAAGAATATAATTGGAAATGTAGATTAATAGATCTTAAAAAATATAATTAATATGTTTATCATTACGATAAAATAGGTTATAGAACCTCTATATAATTCAAGGTTAATTATATGGTACTTGGTGAATAAAACCATATCTTTGACTTATAAATTACTTATTTGAACTTCATATTTTAATGAAATTTTATAATAAATTATTTTTTATTTTTTATTATATTTAAAATTTATTTTTAATGTATTACATTTAATTGATTGTTTTTAGTTTTTAAAATACATAAGGAACTTTTTTAAAAAGAGACTCAGAACTATTTCATTTTCAATGATGAATAAAAAATGAGTTCATAATATCATATTTCATAATTTTATTTTTTATCTAAAAAATGTCATACCAAAATTAATGTTAGGATTCGTGTTTCACCATATATTATTCTTATATCATGAGATTATATATTTTGATCATGTTTTTTGTGTTTTCTTATTTATGTTAGGGTTTTATTTTAATGTTTTATGAATCAGATATTATTTTAATGGGTTTCATAAGAAAATTGATTGAAATCCATTTTTGTGTTTAAAAAAAAAATGTATTTACCAGGGTACATTATATGACGATTTGGAATTTTCCTAAAAACCAATTTCTCTCTATCGGTTATTTTTTGTGGAGATTATAATTTTTAATGGTAATAGAAATATATATGTATAATGAGGTTAGTGGGACCTATATCCCCCTTAAAAAATTGTTTAATAGATTATATTTCAGGATAAAGAAATGTTACATAATCCGGTTAGTAATTTGAAAGGTTAAAAAAGGTTAAGTGTGATGAAATTTATATCTAGTAAAAAAATTTAGACTAAAGCGGTTTGCAGTTATCTTGGTTCAGAAGGATTTTAATTCCGCCATTTATGATTCTAAAAATCTATTTCTCCATTGTCTGTACCATGTTATATCATTCGTGATTTAAGTTTTCTTTATATAGTAAATGTGTAATCATCTAAGATGTTATGTTTATCTTTCATGCATATAGTTAGCCAATTATTATTTGTAAACTTCAAATTCAGGCATTTTATTCATTATTAATGGTTTTAAAAATGTGTATGATCTAACCAATATGGACTTTGTTAGGAAATTATGTTGTTGAGAATTTTAGCTCACTATTTATTTTTTCCATTCATAAGGATTTAATGTTGATTATGTGTCATGGATTGTTTAAGATGGGGTCTAGTTAATGATGAAATATTTATATCATTTAAAATATATGTTTTGTGTTTCTAGTTTCCAAGAATCTAACCCTTTAGTTCCCTGGGTTTTGTGACTATTTTTAGTTTTAATAATTAAAAAATTTTATTCATATAAAATTTATGTATATTTTTTTGGTCACCGCATATAGTCTACAGTGAGACACCATAGGAAGTGTGTTTTCAACGGTGTGATAAAATACTCATTATTAACTTCTCTTAACACATTTTATCTTATATATCTTTTAGATCATGGTATATTGAATACTATAGTGGAAAATATAATTCATCCTATGATGAAAATATTATTTATTAACACTATTTTGTTTACAAACATTATAAATCACCCATATATGATGATATGATAATGAATGACATAATTATTTACTAGGATCAATAAATATAGATTGCATCCAAGGCCTATATAAACCACACGACATATATTAAAACACTCAAATAACATTTATTTACAAGGATAGGAGAGGTTACACCTATCCTAATATTATTACCTTATATGGTTTTTTTCATCCCTCTATATCACCAAGAGTAAATTTATAATTGTATCAATCACTCCTAATTTTTATGGGTCTTTCATACAATAATTAATTCCACATTTTCCCCTCAACTGATAAATTATTGTACAAAAACATAATATATATAAGTCCCTAAAGAGTTATCCACTAACTATAAATGTTGTATATCTATTTTTATTCAATTATTCTACTTATTTTCTATTATATGTTTTCCATAAATATTCATTTTCTATTATTGTTGATTATTTGATATCACATCTCAAAACATAATCATAATCATATTTCTTAACATCATCATACTAGATATAATCATAAAGATAAAAAATTCTTTATAGATATATATATATTTCATCCCAAATCTCACATTCCATATTCTTAAATATCATTCAATTAGATGTCGGGTTTTCAATTTTCTAGACATATATCTTAGAGAGGGAGTCATCATTCTTATAAAATATTTATTTTATTGAGTTTAATCCTTATAGGTATCATTTTCATAATATATATTCAATTTTTTCATAGAGTTCAGTGGGGTTAGAAAATAATTAATATCACCTTTTATATCATTATTCACAAAAAACAACCTCTAATAGAAATCATACCATATTTCATAATATAGCATAATCCTTGACTATGATAATATGTTTGTATGATTTATTCCCCCATAATACTTTAGATCATAAACAATATCTTCAAAAATAATTTATATAATCTATTAAGTATGAACTTGAAATATGTAAAAATCATATTAATTGTCTTTAAATTATCATGACTTGTAATTCTTTTGTGAATGAACACTTTTGCTGTAGAGTATAGAATCACATAACTATAATGTATATAATGTGATGTGTTATTGGGAATTTTTTTGATTTACTATAACCAATACTATATATCTAGTATCATTAATATATATATATATATATATATTTATAATCTATCCTTTAACAGTTCCTACATTAAGCAATCCATCAAAAACAATGAATGTAAAATCATTAAAAAGGATCCTTCAAAGACTATAATTAACCATCTAGTTGAATATCTAATACATAAAATATTGTATACATAAAATAACATATTATCCTTGACAATGAAAAAATATCACCTTTTATTTCTACATTTTTCTCATCATGTTTTTAATTATAATATTAATGAATGATATATATCTTGTTTAATAAAAATGTTATGTTATATTTTATTACAAAATATTTACCTAATAATCAACATGAATTCTTCAAGTAAATCATGTCATAACACATTCTAATAAAAGGAAAATTGTATCACTCTAGAATTGATTTATATGATATTAGAAAAATCACACAATATTCAACATATTATTATCCAAAACTAACTCCAATTAGAATACATATCAATATAGTATCCATATTTTTACATAATTATAAGATATATTTGGTGAATTATTATAATAAAAAGTTCCAAAATTAATTCCCTTAATAGAGGACCCAATATAAATTAAAACATAAAATTTATAGTATAGATAGATTTGGTGACCAATATAATTTAGAAATCCATTAACATTAATAAAATATGATATCTTAATGTGATTTATACAAATATAGATTTTATTTCACAAAAAATGATGCTTATTTGAAATATACATTTCCCCTTTACAAATACATGAAACAATGATCATAAACTCATGAAAAATTATACACTCTCATGGTAGGTTATTTAATTTTATATAAAAATTAAAAGATGAATATCATAATATATTATTTTTGATGAATTAATTATATAAGAATATTTATCTTTAAAAAACTTTTTTATAGGTCATTGTGTTCTTCTCAAATAAAATTGAATCATATTTTCTTCAGGTAGGAACCAAAAACCCTCACAACCACTTTAGGAGAATATTTGGGTTACCCCATTTATTACATTCCTCCATATTCACATGGAGATATTTGGGTGTATGTTTTCTAAACCCTGGACCACTATTACCAAAGACCCATATAACTTTGTTCTTGTCCATGTAGTGATTTATAGAACCTCTGTTATGTTACCAAACTCGAGATATCTTGCATCAATATAGAAAACATGAACACATATTCAATTAAAAAAATATCCAAAATCACCAATTTTATTTCATTCAACTCTAATTCCATATGGAAACTCACATAGTATATTAATTTATATAAATCTAATCATTATCATCAATATATCCATTCTAATTGTTCTATCAAATTCTTCTCCATGAGATTCATATCATCACATGTCATCTAAAAATCTAATTATGAATCCGAATTAAATTTCCATTATTTAATATCAAACATAACTAATAAACCAACTTATATAAGTCCAAATATGTCATTTCCAACAATAAAAATATTTTTATTAAATTAAAAACTATTTTATTTTTCCCACTTTTATAAAAATAATTTTTTTTCTTCTAAAAAAATAGATGTTGGTATTCTATAATAAAATATTATAAATTTTATTCATAATAAATTTTATAAGGATGAAGTTTTATATTTATTTTAATGATTCACATTATATTATTTGAAATTATTTCAAAATCTAGTGGTTAAAATTTTTATTTAGAAATATATTATTATGTAGTAAAATATCAACACAATCCAATCCACTCAACATAACCTGAGACAACCTAAAATTTCACATGGACTTATGAACATCCCCAAGAAAAAAAGGATGAAAATAAATATTTATGGAAAATAAATATTTTTTATAGTGGTTATAACTCTAATAACTCCCTATAAGTAATTCATTAGAACTTTTTGAATGTAATTTGAATAACTAAAACAATAAAACATATATAAAATTAAATGTGAAGCATAACACAATGAAAGAGATAATTTGAGTTTATAATTATATAATATATATAATTTAAACCAATATCTAAAACTTATTTTAACCATCATCATCTATAAATAATAAAAAATCTGGAATACTAGGATCACATTGACAGAATAATACATATCCTAATAACATGGATCATCAATAATTGTATCATATAGACCCCAAACTACAATAGAAAATTGATTATGTGAAATTTTATCTACCAAAATTTTTCCACTATGATGACAATAACCAATAACTACTACTAATATATTTATTTCATTTTTTATGATTCCAAATTTAATAAAAAAACACATAAAGCTATAAAAATCAGGTTTGAGTAACATGAATAATTAAGATGTCCTCAAGGATTCCCTTTCATAAAAATAATGAATAATATAATAATGGTAAATTTTTGTATATGAAAATCAATATATTCATTATAGGTTCATATAATCATATTAATAATTTTTTAGTTTACAATAAATAATATTTTTGTAGAACTATCAAATAGACATGTCATAACCATTATTATTTCAAAATCTCTCAAATACTTTACTATTTTTATTTTTCAAGACCCTAATAGAGCTAATCTCCATGAGTTTCATTCATTGGGTACCAATTAATGAAGAGTGTATTTACTACCCCAATCATAGGCTTTCTCTAATGACATGTCCTAGAGACTAATTCATGATTTTAAAATAATTTCCATTAATCATTAAAAGGCCCCAACATTTAAGATGGCGGATTCTATCATAATTACACTAAAAATAATAACGACTAATTTAAATACTCAAAATATCAAAATTAAATAAAAAAATAATAGATAATTATCATCCTAAAAATAAACCATTATTAGTTTCCTTGGTTTTTTATAAATCTAGTATGGATTTATAAAATTCCAAAATTCAATCTCCTTGAGAGTATATTAATACCAATAAGAAAAATAAATATTTTTTTTCATTAATAAATATTTTTGAATAATATTTATATAATATTATATCCATAATTCAAAGAAAATAAAAGTTTTAGAGAAAAATAAATTAGAGATGATACATACCACAATAATTATGTAAAAAAACAACTCATCCCTATTATGATACATCCTCTCTTAACCCATTTCCATCAACAATAACAAAAAAAAATATTCATTATGAGTATCCATATATTTCTCTAAAATATTATTTAGATAGTTTTTTATTAAGATATAAATAATAATATTCACATGAAAGAGATTTCATGAGTGAAATACAATCAATAAGAAATATAAACACCCTAAAACCTATAAGAGAAGGGATATAATGGGAAGAATCCACCAAAATTTTATACAAATCAATATCCTTATTTTTTTATGAAAACTAGTATATAATTCTAAAATTCAAAAAATATGATACTTCTAAAATTCTTTTATGTGATTAAAAACTTTATCCAATTGGTTTTCCTAACATTGTGTTAAAATATTCCCCAGAAATTATTATCCTCACTCAAGATCGAAATTCATCTAACAATTTAACCAAAACAATAAAACTATATATATTTAATTATTTTAGTTCCATTTTTATCTAGTATAATTCCATAATTTAATTGAATGTTTGGATAAGAATTAAACTAATTTTGAAACACTATAAAACCATTAAAATGAGTCATATTAAACCCTAAAATACACAAAAATACATTATACATTAATCATTATCATATGTTACCTAAATGAGGATCCCAAATTTTTCAATTGAAATTAAATTTCCTTTATCATGAGGGTAGAATATGTATTTATATATTTAATATCTAGAACTTGTGAATTCCACATTTATTTATTTTACTGCATCACATATTTTATAGTATAATGATTGTAATGCAAATATACATCGAATATTATGTAAAATAAATAATCTCCACATTACATAATAATGTTTTCTATATCTTATAAATAAAATCACATTCAACACCATATAAAACTGTTAATAAATGGTAACATGAGAATAATCTTTCAAATAATTCAACAATTACAAAATGACGATCACATCATGCATGGATCTATTATAGCAGTGAAATTACAATAGATATGTGAATTCTATAATTTAATAAAAAATATTTAATCATCAAATATATTTATGTAATAAACATTCTGAAATCATATGCCAATAATCTCCCATCCTAGACACTCATTGAAGTAATATAAGATATCCTACTAAAATTATAAAATCTTGTTAATGATGATTATATAATTAAATCAACTAGTTTTTTATAGTTTTCCTATTTATAGTCAACCAAAAATTGTCAATTTTATTTTTCTTTATAATAAATACCCCTCGGTAAACTAAACTTTCATCCACTAAACAAATAGTGCACTAATATATTACACTGTAATCTGTATTGATGGGAATCATTCCAATAGATCATTTGAAACTATTATTATTATAAACACTAAGCATTAAGTGAAGATAATCTCAATAGTAATTAATTTTATTTATACAATATTTGTTCATATCATATAATAAATAAGTAAACTAATTGGAATAAAACCTATTTCTGGATGAAAATAAACGACAAACATTAAAAATTTAACTCTATACTTTAAAAAAAACATAAAATAGTTGGATATAAACCTCTAATAATTTTTATAAAAAATAAATTGATTTTGTAAAAAGTGTCCATTGAATATGACACTCAAGGGTATATAAAATGTTCAAATTTTATGAGTTTTTTGTATAAAACCATAATTAGTATCATGATTTTAGTGGTACTTGGAATGAAAATATAAAATTAAGAGGAATGATATTCCCTCATTTAAACTTGTATAAGAATAGGTAATTATCCTTTTCAAGAATTTTTGAACCTCTACTAACAGCTAAAAGGTAATGAATTATAGAATATAATGATAAATGTATATATTAAACTCTATAATAACCAATGTGTGAAGATGAGTATTTTACTAATAGGAATTTGTTTTTGTAATTTTGGATGGTTTATTTCTATAAAAATGACATAGATTTTAAATCAATGAGTTTGAGCATCCTGAGGTGATTTTATAGGATAAGAAGGTTGTCTAGGAGGTGTATCAGATGATAAAGTGAGGATCAGGAGAATCAAGTTGTGTCTAAAGATTTTATTTTAGGATTTTGTCTATAGACCAAGGGTTAGTGTTCATATTTTAATTGTAAATGTTCAACACCCTTAATGTGATAAGGTTATTGGTTCAATTATTCTATATCATGATTTTCTATCATGGTTAGTGAAATAGTTTTAGGTAGACATTTTAATTCTAGTGGAAGCTATGAAGATATTTTTGGGAAACAGTATTAGAACACGTTTTCACACTATTCTAGTTAAACCATGTGAAATATTATAGATAAAGATAGTTCCAACTCATATGGTTGGAACATGGTTTGGTAAACCTTGTAGCTTAATAGTGGGATTCGAGTCTTCTAGGAAAACTCTTATCACATGATTGGTGTATCACTAAGAAATTCATCACCCAAACCATGATACTCATAATTATTTTTTATCTTTATACCACTTTTATATATTAAAAGGGGGATTTAGCTTTCTCCTCCCTCATAATATAATCCAACCAACCCCTCTATTCTTCATCCATGATTCTCCTCCATTAATGGAAAATTGAGTGGTTATTTATTGGTCAATTGAAGTGAGATATATCATTGGGTCATATTTTCTATACTTACCATTCCTTTTTATAATTTGGTTTACTCTTATTGTTTTTTTAATTAAAATTACTCTAAATCATGGGGAAATCAGAAGATTATGTTGGGGAACTTATTCTTATATAAAAGAGAATGTCATGAGATATTTTATGCATGGAACCATTTTTAGTATTTATTGAGATATATATTTCTAGAGTGTTTCTTAATTTTTTTAAATGAATTAAATTATTATTTATAATTTTTTGGTGGTTTCATTTTTGGTTTTTTATAGATTTTTGTTCACTAGTGGACGTTACCCCCATTGCTCGAGGCATTTGACAGTGTCAAATTCGTTGTGTGTTAATAATATTTATTAAAATATTATGTAATGTTTTTAATTTAATTTAAATGGTTGTAATTATTTAAGTAATAATTTTTTTATTGAGTTAAAAGGATGATATGTTTCTATGATATTTGATGAGGATGGACAATCCTTTAAAATGTGGCCATCTTATGGATATAAGAGGAAAATATTTTAAATTATGTAGGTGGTCCTTATACTAGTATTATTGACTATATACATGTTTGATGTTCCATCATATCCCCAATTAAATAATGTTGTTAAATTTATATTATTATTGTTAAATAAATTAGTTAATTAAATTGATATTCCCTTGATAAAATAAATAGTAAAGGTCATGTTTCATTTTTTAGATAGAGAAATTCCTCAATCATTGATTGATGAGACCTAAAATATTGACTAAAATGGAACATTGAGAACCCTTGAGAGAGATGAACATAAATAGTTTAAGTTAACAATAGTTTAATATCCCCAGAGTAGGTTCCCATAAATTTTACTTATCAAGGAAGGTGATGAGTTTGTAGTAGTTTTCTATATTTGGTCATTCAACAACCATGAGATGGATGCATGACCAAACATTAGAGACTATGGGGTTTTAGATGGTACTTATTTCACCTCTATAGTGGGAAAACATTGACATTTTACCTTTTTATCCTTTTATTTCATTCAGATATTTTGACTTTGTGAGGTTTGTGCTTCCCTAGGAACCAGAATTTCCCTAAGTTTTCTAAGTTAGATCAGAGGACACCAAGTGGGGTGCACCAATTTTTTAGGGAACTAAGGGACCGTAGTAGGTTCCATGATTATTTTTATCTATATTTATTTACTGGGATTGGATATGGATATTAGTGATATGTTTTGGAATTTATCCACCCCTTATTACACTCTCTTTATGATCAAACCATGCATAAACCCTTAGGTTGCTTTTATTTATTAATGTAATACCCAAATATAGGTGTTCATTATTTTTTTTGGAAAATACCTATCGAAGTGGTAATTTATTTATGATTAGAAAAAGTAAATAGGAGTTTCCTTATTCACTTATTTAATAAAAATACCATTGGGGAGGTTTTTGTTAATTATTGAATTATTCACTTTGCTGAAAAAACTGTAGTTGGGGAGATATGTAATTACTTATTGAGAAAACTTCGACATAAGTAGAAATAGGGACTATCAGTAGGGATTCCATGGAAATAGATGTCGATATGATTTAGTATGGTTGTATTTATAATTATAAGATCATTCCCATTGTCTGTGATACTCACGGGCTCTTCCAAAAACTAATAAATCCTTCATAGGGGTGGTCTATGATACTTGTTTTCTTTCCAATGATACATGGGTATATTAATTTTGGTGGCACAGCCATTTCCACATGCTATTAGAAATACCACCAATGGATTAATCACATATGGTCCATCAAGGTTATAGAGTTAATGATAAAAAATGGTACAATATATGGTATATGGGTTGGAACAGTCTATGTGATGTTCTCTGATATATTCAGGCATCATGTATAAGTATGTATTATTGGTCGATCTAGTAATTTATTTTCATTAGTTTTTTTATTTATACTAATCATGTCACATGAAAAGTTTATAACATTGCAGGTATTTTATGAGGCCAATTTATTGGTTCCCAAATATGTTTTTTACTCACACCCATCAGGGGAGTCTATGAAAATTTTGAAACTGATCATCACTTACATTTTATAAGTTTAGGTTGGTTTGAGGAAAAGGATTTAATGGTCGAGATGGAGTGGCTAAGATTGGATAAAGTTCAAGATGGAGTAAATATTTAGTATTATAGCATATACTACTACACATTATATTCAGTTTCTTTCATTACTTATATTTTAATTTTTTTATATAGGATCATCCTAGTGGGATATTGAGCTTGTATGATTGCATTTATACATTAGCTCCCCATATTATTGGTTTTGGGTGTATATTTATTTATATAATAGGATGGAAATGAGTTACACAAAATTTTTTATTTAATAATATCTTTAATATAGTTAGTATTGTTCCCCATGATACCTTTTGATTCCCTCACTGCTCATCTTTAGTATATGGCATATGGGGAGACATTCTTAAGGTAAAATAGTGAATACCAGTTTGGGAATCAATCAAGGGTATGAGGAAGTAGGTCATTACAATATGGAATCCAAGTATTTATATTATTTTACTATTTTTTCTAAGTAATCATGAGATATTAGAAAAAGTTAGATCCTAAGATTTGTATGGGAATATTGAATTTGGAAGATATGTTTTGGTAGGAAGTAATAAATACTACATATGGGACTAATGTTCTATATTTTGGATGTTATGGTTGACTGAAATCACATTGTGGGAAACACATGATGTTTGGTATTTATGAATTCTAATGATTTTTTTCTCTTAGATTATTGGAAAGTGAACAACTATTTGATTTTGGATAATTTTATATGGATGCAAGGGTAATTTCCATCCATCTTTCTTTGAAAATGGGGATTCAAATGGAATATCAGACTACTAGTGTGTGATTGTGTCTATGATGATATAATAAGTTGTTTAATGTTTTATTTACTAATTAGAAACTCCTTTCCCTTATATACACTTTCTCTATTATACATATCAAGGAAAACTAGTATGTGTATATTTTAATATAATTGAAAATCATGTGGATTTATATGAGGAAAATTGATGAGTTAGATGATGTAACTTTCCTTATGTTCTTGGGGTATACTATGGAAATAATATGTTAGAAGAAGAATATGATTACTTAGTGTTATAACACCCTTCATTGGTTATAATTTAGGTTCAGTTATTTAGGAATCTATTAATAAAATATTTGGTGTTTCCCCCTATATCATCAAATAATAATCTTCATGATTTATCTGGTGATAATGATTCTCTTTATTTGAATGGTATTGGAAAATTTCATTTGTTATAGATTTTTTAATGGTCATTTTTTTTTCTTAAGGGATAATTACCCTAAATGGTTTATTCATTAGAATCAATTTCATAGTGGGTAGATTAAAAATAATGTGATTCTTGTTATTTATGTAAATGAGATCGATGATAGTTTGGCTGGTTATGTTAGATGCTGTAGTTGGTAAGAGATATTATTTTTTATGGAATATTGTGATCTATGACGTTTATTTAGACATGAATTATAGGATAGGAAGATAGACATACAAAACATTACTTTTGACATAAACATTGTTGGTTTGGTAACATTTATTATCAAGGGACACCCATGAGAGGGGTTAGAATGTACATGTGAGTAGCCTTGAAGAGAAATGGATTGTGTATTATCCATGAGTTCTTAATATCTCACTATAGGTTTTCCTATGGATATAGTATATAAATGGTTATACTTTGGGGTTTATTAGAATAGTTCATTATGTTCTAGAACATTGGTTTTTGAAGTAGTTAGAGTGAATTGGTATCAAGATAAGCCTTGAAGTGTTGGGATGTTCTGAATCATGAAAAAATTATTATGGTTTTATGTTTCACATGGTCAGATAATGGGTAGATGATCATTTGATTTAATGATGGTAGATGGATGATAAATATATGAATTTCCTCGACAAAGATGATATGTTGGGAGTCTTAATGAGAGAATATGGGAAGTCCATTGATTGAAGAGTTGACAAGATGTGGGGAATGGTCAAAAAAGATTGGTTATGTTTAACACATAGGATCATGTATAGGGTTATAGTAACCCTGTTTTATTTGTGAATGCACCCATTTATATTTTATAGAAATCAAGGTGACATGAACTATTCTTGGGTGGATCTTATTGAATTTAAAATTAATGGAAACTGAGGGTAAGTTGAGTACTGATGAGATTTATTAATTCTAGAATGGAATGTATCTTAAGTAATAGATAAATATTTGAAATTTCCCTTTCATGGGAGTAGAGTCTTGGAAGTTGGATTAAGGTTTTATGGACTAACAAATATGGTTTTCTCCTTTTCAGGTACCCACAAGATGAAAAGGCTGGCTCGGTAGGAGAGAAACATTATCTATTATGGATAAATGTGATGTGATTTATACAATGGAGTGGATTAGGAAAATTAATTTGGTAGGCCATTTACCAGGGTCTAATTGAATATGGATATCATATGTGTAAATTAATTTCAATAGATGTAATGGATGATGTTCCCATATGAAGGGAATTGGTGACAAATAAATTTTTCAAGTGGTTCCAGGAGATGGAAGGTTCTCTCATAGTGTTCCACGATTTTATTTGATGTAGGGGAAATGGAAATTGATTATATAGAAATTGTTTTAGTAGTGTGATCATAAGAATGATCATATTATAGGGATCCTAATATTAGCTATGAGTGGGATGAACATGAGTTGGTAAGGTTGTGTGTTTGTGTGAAATACCATTACAAAGATACTTTTACACTGTGGTTCCATTTAATAAATCAACATTATCAATATAGACTCATTGGTTAATGTAGGATTAAACCATAGTTGTTTTTTATCGTGTTTGATTATTTTTGTTAAGATTAATAAGAAATAGAGAAGATTTTGGTTGATTCAGAATGAGAGTACATTAGTGCCCATGGTACAATAGAATAAAAAATTTCATTTGATGGGGATACAACCATTGAATTAAACACCAAGGAAGAACATTTGTGGGAACAAATAAATGAACATGGGATTCCAAAAATACTAAAGAAGTCACAATTGTGTAATTTTAGATAGTTTGTAGATTATAAAATTTTATTATTTTTATGATAATACATCTTTAGGAGGTTCAATTTTTGACCAATCATGTAATGGGATGCGTCCCATGTGATACTAAATTAGGTGTATAAATATAAATATAGTATGTTTTTTTATAGTATTTTTTAGGGTTTTATATGAATTTATATGTGTGTTTATTTTATTCTTGAAATGTGTAGGAATATACATTTGGTTTAGAATTTCTAAATTAGAGTTGGAATTGGTTTTTAACCACCACTAATTCATTTTTTGTGGTGAATTATTCATGGAACCATGATGTGTGTGTAATTATACCACTGAGAACATTTTCTTGAGGGTATTTCCATTAGTTGGTAACCACTATGTTTTGGATTTGGTTTTGCTGATTAATAACCAGTGTTAGGGATTAACTTATTCAATATGATATGTTAAATGATGAGACTTTTTGTTCTCAAGGTGGATAGGTTCGAGTAATAATTCTACTGATGTTTCAAATCTGAATTATAATGTTTAACCCAATTTTGAGTGCATATGTACCTTGGATTTATACTTATTTTGTAAATAATGATTAAAAATTTGGATATGGAACATGATTATTTGACCATGAATTGATGGACATGGATGGTCAAGATATTCGGCTGGATATACAACATGGAATCATGGGAATGATATGTATTATTTTGGTGAGAATGTAACACATCGAGAATATATATGATTCTTTTATTCTGGAATAATTTGATTTTTTTATAGATAATATATTTTCAAAAAAGGATTCTAATCGAGAAATTGAGAGAACAACCATCCAAATATGATGTTTTGGACATTTTTTGAGTATTGAGAGGTGGTTTGTGATCTTTTTTAATATTGGGAGATTTAGGTTCTGTTTCACAATTTTTTTTTCTATTAATGTAAAACTATTTGATGTACATAGTTTCTGAGGAACCTTGTGTGACATTGAGGGTTGGAATTTTTTTAGTATAATATTTTAGAGAATGGATTTCTAGATAGATTAACATATTATTTTAAGAAAACTCTAAAGACTCAAGGGATTCATTAATTATTAGTTTTTATTTGGAGAATGTTGCATTTTTGGTCATGGTTACTATAAAAACAATAAAATTATCATAAATAGAAATAGATCTAATTCACATAGTTAGTGCATGCTTTTATGAATTAGGTGGCTTAGAAATGAGAGTAGTCTTCCTTTATAGAACCTATTACATAGTTATCACATGATTTGTCAAACTATTATTAGGAACATTGTGGATCCTTTAATGATATTTTTAAAAAATTTACCCCTATAAAATCTGAAATCTTGGAGCCCCCTATATTCTCCCCCACACACTCATGGGGTTTCCGATCCCTCCCCTATATCTCCTTGTTTCTCTTCTATTAATTAACTATTTTTTGATTATTCTTATGAATTTTGAGTTGTGTTATAACCTATAGATACATCCATTAACTGTGACATTTTCTTTTAAATAATTTTGGTTTCCTCTGGTTAGTGTTTAAATTCTAATTACAATGGGGAATTATTGACTCAACTAATTGTTTTAGGACTTCCATTGTACCTATATAGGTTACATATCATGATTAAATCATCATGCAATAGTTTTATATTTTTTGGAGTTATGTCACCAAGGGGAATTTTTTTTTATAAAATAAAATACAATAATATTTTTATTTCATATTAGCGTATGTTAGGTCATGGAAATGGTTTGGGATTGGGAGTGTGCTAGGGGTGATATAGAATCCCGTATTTTTATAACATAAATTTCATTCCATTACACGGAACTGAGGATCTTTAAGGTTTAGTGTCTTGGAAACAAGGAACATAAAACATGAAACAAAAAAAACATTCTTCTTAAACACTTGAAAGGATTCTCCTCATGTTCACCCAAGGTGTCGTTAAAAATTACCAAGGTTATTCACCAAGGTGTCGTTAAAAATTACCAAGGTTATTCAACAAGGCGTCGTTAAAAATTACCAAGGTTATTCACCAAGGCATCGTTAAAAATGGTCATCTCTAGAGATTAAGTCTTTACCCAATGCATTGGAGTGCTATCTGGGTGCACCCTTAAATTTGCCTTTATTATCATGTGATCCAAATATATCATCATCAAAAATTTCATAAAGAACCCATATAGCACAAAATAAATGGGTTTCATTTCGTAATCATAACGTTTTAAAAACTGCTTTAAAGACATGATCTTTACGTCACCTTAAAACCCACAGAAAAGGAAGGTGGGTCTCATGTATGTAAATACCATAATTTAAAATAGAAAATTTTGGTATATATGTGAATAAACCTTTAGAAGAAATATCTTTGAGTATTCACTTAATAATATAAAAGAACTTTATAAAAAGAGAGAGACATTTTGAGACGGAAATTCTGCAGCATAACGGCTATGTTACGAGGTTTTAGAAGACATTAAAAAGAGAGGGAAAATGGGTCAAACATTCATAAATGACCCATAAAACAGTAGATGGACAGAATAAGAAGGATACATGATCATGGTAATGAAATTTCAAGGACATACCATTTGAAATGAAAAACATGGAAGGAAGACAAAAATTAGATTTCTCTTATGAAAGTTTGGCAGCCTAACAGTGTTACTTAAACTTCAAACAAAATGATTTGAAAAGATCAAATAGGGTCTCTAATCATGTGAAAATAAGAGTTTAGTATGATAGATATAGAGATAATTCCCCAACATAATTAAAAAGGAACTTGAAAGACTTGACATGAAAGTAGAACTTTGAAAAGAATGAGAAGGGTGAAAGAATCCCCTAAAAAATTCGGCAGCCTAACGGCGCCACTTAAAACATCAAAATACTGAATTGAAGAGATCAAATGGGGTCTCTCATCATATGAACATAAGATTCCAGTATGATAGATATAGAGATCATACCCCAAAAAAACAAAAAGTAACTTGAAATAATTGACATGAAAGTAGAACTTCAAAACGGGAAGGGTGAAGAACCACTTAAAAATTCGGCAGCCTAACGGCGCCACTTAAAACTTCAAAATACTTAATTGAAGAGATCAAATGGGGTCTCTCATCACATGAACGTAATATTACAGTATGATAGATATAGAGATCATACCCCAACATAACAAAAAGGAACTTGAAATAACTGACATGAAAGTAGAACTTCAAAACGAGAAAGGTGAAGAACCACTTAAAAATTTGACAGCCTAACAGCGCCACTTAATACTTCAAAATACTGAATTGAAGAGATCAAATAGGGTGTCTCATCATATTAACATAAAAGATCAGTATGATAAATTTAGAGATCATACCCCAACATAATAAAAAGGAACTTGAAATACTTTACATGAAAATAGATCTTGAAAAATGAGAAGGGAGAAAGAATCCGTTACAAAAATTTCGGCAGCCTAACAGCGCCACTTAAAACTTCATAAAACGAAATAATGAGAGTAAGAGGGGATCTCTCATTATATGAACATGAAAATGGCATTAAGAGGATTATAAAAGAACATCCTCCAACATAAGAACATGGAGCATAAAAGGAATGACATAAAAGAGATTACTTGAAATTAAAGAGAGAGGTCGGATCCCTTACCTTAAAATATAACTCTTAAAACTCAAAGGTTTGGACCTTGAGGGCTTGGGGGAACCTTGTGAGGACTCCTTGGGAGGTAAGGAGACAAGAACTTCATTGGGGGAGAGTGGGGAGTCGAATGGATGAGAGGATGGCTTGGTATTTATAGGGAAAGTGAGGGGACAAGGCATTAATGGCCAAGGGACACCTCATTAGTGGTTTTGGAAAAACCATGGGCTTGCCCATTGTATTTTCCCATGGTATTGGCCACTTGGGACACCTCATACCTTATATTACTATTCATAAGTCGACCATATTGATTAAATACTTAATACATCATTTAATGATGTCATTAAACACCCGTAACTTAAAAACTGTATTTTCACTATTCATCGAAAATTCAACTTTCTCAGAATAATCCCAAAATTTCACCTTAACCAAATATCAATTCTCTGATTTCAAAAATGAAATCCATTTTATAAAAATAATTTTCTAAATATTTTTAATTAAATTTTTAATTAAAAAAACTATTCATCGAAAATTTATTTTTTTCAGAAAAATCCCCAAAAATTACCTTAACATAATATCGATGCTCTGAGTTAAAAAATGAAGTCCATTTTATAAAAATAATTTTCTAAATATTTTTAATTAAAATTTTAATTAAAAAACACTATTCATCCAAAAAAACTAATACTTGAATAATAATTTATGAAATCGTTATTTAACCATTTTATTGAATCACATTACTTAATCAAAGTGCCTAGCTTATTTTAATACTTTCTTTAAGTGAGATTACTAATCCATTTGGACACATTATTAATCCTAATCATAAAATCACTATTCATAATTTACTATTCAACAAAAAATCATGTTGATCTTATTAGATTCTAAATTTCGTACTGAACATAATTGTAGAAGACCATTTTTTGAAAATCATTACACATTTTTAATTATTTAGGGTTTACATAAACATATTTAAAATATCCTTTTTCTAAAATTCATCAAAAATATGCATACTATATTTATCCGGTCATTTGAAAATTCATAAAAGAAATTGAAATTTTTATTTAAAACAAAGGATTACACAAGACAGTTACGGTCTCCTTACATAGCCCCTTATCACACCAGCATAAGACATAAGTGTAAGGTGTGCTAAGGTGAGAGAATCCGAGGGAGGCTCGACCAACATCGCACGAGTAGTAATTTCTATCAGTTTGAACTTCTCGCGAAGGCGATCCCGTTATAGCTTTATATGATGAAGTTCAGCTTGGGTTTGGTCTAGAGCAAAGCCCAGTGGTGCTACCTCCTTCCCGAGTTCTGTTAGATGGGCTTCGATCGGTCCAAGACTACTGGGTGAGGCCATCGAATCTTCTTTCTATATTAATTAACCAAGATTTATTGTATTTAGAGACAATAGTCAAAACGTTTAGTTTCCAGCGGTCATATTGACCAATGGTCAAATAACAGTCAAAATCCAACAGTCTCATTTTAATTATACTCATGTTACCAAATGAAACATTTTTGTTGAGTATAAAAATAAAATAAAATATAACATAAAATTAGGAAACAATATTTATTTAAAATTTCAGGTCGTTACAATCTTCCCCCCTTAAGAAATTGCGTCCTAGCAATTTTTAAAATTGGGTTTTGAAATTTCATTGAAAGTCCCACATCGGAAAAGGAGTCAGTAAAACTATTACTTTAAAATAAATAAAGAGAAGTACAAAGGTCACCCGAGTTAACCCACACTAGGATTCTATGTAGGAAAACATGGACATGGAGGAGAAAACAAAGGGTCATGTTCTGAGGGAGAGTGATAGAGAACATGATTAGGAGAAAGTTAACCATAAGAAAATCCCAAACTTATGATGTGTGTAAACGGTCTTTGATTACCTAGTAGGAAACGTAAACCAACAACATTTTTGTTTTACGTTTCTTTTCATAATTTTGAGGAATTTATTTACTACATAGAACAAAAACATAAGAAAACATACCTACCTTCAAGTAGAGTTTCATCCTTTAATAAGTCCCTACCACCACTAATCTTTTCTCCAAATGATGAGAATTCAAAAACACTTGGTCTCATAAAAGAACGTGAATCATCTTCTAGAGAATCAAATAATCTACAAAAGATTAACTATCTATTTCTTCTATCTTTAAAAAATTATCCCAAAAAAAGAAAGGTTAAGGTAAAACAACTCTTCAAAAAGAAAGAATCCCATAGGAATGGAAACTACTTTTAAATCTTCAAAGTTCCATGGTACTACCCAAAGTTCATCATAGACCATTCCATAAATAACGGTCCTTAAAATTCCTCAAAATGAACCAAACTAAGATTGAAACCCAAATACAAGAAGGATTTGATAACATAATCTTCCAAAACAACTTCATTGTTCATCTCCAGACAACATCAACCACTCCTAACATCTTATAACAAAAGTAGCTAACCTAAACATATTTTACCCAATATAGGTTAATCATTCCCATAAGTAACCTAAATTACTATAAGTCCACCTTAAATTCATCAATTCTTAAAAATATAAGTCAACCTTACTCCTCAATGAAAATACTATAGTAATCTATTTACCTCGATCATATAGGGTCCCCAAAATAGTGAACGTCTTCCAAAATAATAATCATCTTTTAATCCCCTAATCGTCTCTGTCATATTAATAAGGAAATTGTCGCATTTCCTATCACATTGGTTGTTGGGACACGTTATTCCATTTCCCACCATTAACTAAGAAGAGAAAGTATAATTAGAGGTTTAAATACTTAACCAATAATCATGAAAACGAACTTAAAGCATATAAGGATAACTTGTAGAAGAAAAGTATACCCTAACTTGTGATCCCCTAGGTTCTCATCTAGGTTATCCATGATCATATATTCTTATGTGAATATTTATTTTATTTTATCTTTGTTCCTTTAACAATGGTTCATACCAAGCTTATGAATTTACCAAAGCATATCCCCCGGGAGTGTCGTAACCCAGAGTGCTGCAAGGCCCGTTGTCGTGTACCGGTTCCCGTTCGAGTCTAGCTCAAAGCGGTGTTTTCAGGTTTTAACCCTATGTACATCTGTGCCAAAGCCACCTCTACCTGCTCGTATCCAGACAGGGATGTATTTTCTTGGAAACCCCTTACTCAATACTCACCAAAATACCAGGAATATTTCCTATATTTAAACTTTTCTATAGGGTTCTTCCTAGAGTTTTCATATCCTAATTTCCACAAATAACTAAACCATCCTTTGATACCAACTATAGAATCCCGTCTTTTTATAACATAACTTTCATTCCATTACACGGAACTGAGGATCTTTAAGGTTTAGTGTCTTGGAAACAAGGAACATAAAACCTGAAACAAAAAAAAACATTCTTCTTAAACACTTGAAAGGATTCTCCTCATGTTCACCCTAGGCTCATTACTGAATCTCATAACCTAGGGACATACATCAAAAGGAAGGGTGAGCAGAAGGCCCAGCAAGGGAAACAAGTGAAACATTTTACATATGAACTTGAGATACATCAATAAAGTCATGAAAAGAACTTTAAGGCATGAAAATGAAATCATGAGGCATATCATAATAAAAAAAACGTTTTCATAACTTGAAGATGTGGCTGCAACATTTAATATTGACAATCGTTTTGTTTCACTAAGGTCCATCCCCAAGGTGTCGTTAAAAATTACCAAGGTTATTCACCAAGGTGTCGTTAAAAATTACCAAGGTTATTCAACAAGGCGTCGTTAAAAATTACCAGGGTTATTCACCAAGGCATCGTTAAAAATGGTCATCTCTAGAGATTAAGTCTTTACCCAATGCATTGGAGCGCTATCTGGGCGCACCCTTAAATTTGCCTTTATTATCATGTGATCCACATATATCATCATCAAAAATTTCATAAAGAACCCATATAGCACAAAATAAATGGGTTTCATTTCGTAATCATAACGTTTTAAAAACTGCTTTAAAGACATGATCTTTACGTCACCTTAAAACCCACAGAAAAGGAAGGTGGGTCTCATGTATGTAAATCCCATAATTTAAAATAGAAAATTTTGGTATATATGTGAATAACCCTTTAGAATAAAGAGCTTTGAGTATTCACTTAATAATATAAAAGAACTTCAGAAAAAGTGAGAGACATTTTGAGATGGAAATTCTGCAGCATAACAGCTATGTTACGAGGTTTTAGAAGACATTAAAAAGAGAGGGAAAATGGGTCAAACATTAATAAATGACCCATAAAACACCAGATGGACAGAATAAGAAGGATTCATGATCATGGTAATGAAATTTCAAGGACATACCATTTGAAATGAAAAACATGGAAGGAAGATAGAAATTAGATTTCTCTTATGAAAGTTCGCCAGCCTAACGGTGTTACTTAAACTTCAAACAAAATTATTTGAAAAGATCAAATAGGGTCTCTAATCATGTGAACATAAGAGTTCAGTATGATAGTTATAGAGATAATTACCCAACATAATTAAAAAGGAACTTGAAATAATTGACATGAAAGTAGAACTTTGAAAAGAATGAGAAGGGTGAAAGAATCCCCTAAAAAATTCGGCAGCCTAACGGCGCCACTTAAAACATCAAAATACTGAATTGAAGAGATAAAATGGGGTCTCTAATCATATGAACATAAGATTCCATTATGATATATATATAGATCATACCCCAACATAACAAAAAGGAACTTGAAAGAATTGACATGAAAGTAGAACTTCAAAACGAGAAGGGTGAAGAACCACTTAAAAATTCGGCAGCCTAACAGCGCCACTTAAAACTTCAAAATACTGAATTGAAGAGATCAAATGGGGTCTCTCATCATATGAAAATAAGAGTCCAGTATGATATATATAGAGATCATACCCCAACATAACAAAAAGGAACTTGAAATAATTGACATGAAAGTAGAACTTCAAAACGAGAAGGGTGAAGAACCACTTAAAAATGTGGCAGCCTAACGACGCCACTTAAAACTTCAAAATACTGAATTGAAGAGATAAAATGGGGTCTCTCATCATATGAAAATAAAATATCAGTATGATAAATTTAGATATCATACCCCAAAATAATAAAAAGGAACTTGAAATACTTTACATGAAAATAGATCTTGAAAAATGAGAAGGGAGAAAGAATCCGTTACAAAAATTTCGGCAGCCTAACGGCGCCACTTAAAACATCATAAAACGAAATAATGAGAGTAAGAGGGGTTCTCTCATTATACGAACATGAAAAGGGAAGTAAGAGGAGTATAAAAGAACATTCTCCAACATAAGAACATGGAGCATAAAAGGAATGACATAAAAGAGATTACTTGAAATTAAAGAGAGAGGTCGGATCCCTTACCTTAAAATGTAACTCTTAAAACTCAAAGGTTTGGACCTTGAGGGCTTGGGGGCACCTTGGGAGGACTCCTTGGGAGGTAAGGAGACCAGAACTTCGTTGGGGGAGAGTGGGGAGTCGAATGGATGAGAGGATGGCTTGGTATTTATAGGGAAAGTGAGGGGACACGACATTAATGGCCAAGGGACACCTCATTAGTGGTTTTGGCAAAACCATGGGCTTGCCCATGGTATTTGCCCATGTTATTGTCCACTTGGGACACCTAATACCTTATCTTACTATTCATAAGTCGACCATATTTATTAAATACTTAATACATCATTTAATGATGTCATTAAACACCTGCAACTTAAAAACTGTATTTTCACTATTCATCAAAAATTCAACTTTCTCAGAATAATCCCAAAATTTCACCTTAACCAAATATCAATGCTCTGATTTCAAAAGTGAAATCCATTTTATAAAAATAATTTTCTAAATATTTTTAATTAGATTTTTAATTAGAAACACTATTCATCGAAAATTTATTTTTTTCAGAAAAATCCCCAAAAATTACCTTAACATAATATCAATGATCTGAGTTCAAAAATGAAGTCCATTTTGTAAAAATAATTTTCTAAATATTTTTAATTAAAATTTTAATTAAAAAACACTATTCATCCAAAAAAACTAATACTTGAATAATAATTTATGAAACCGTTATTTAACCATTTTATTGAATCACATTACTTAATCAAAGTGCCTAGCTTATTTTAATACTTTCTTTATGTGAGATTAATAATCCATTTGGACACATTATTAATCCTAATAATAAAATCACTATTCATAATTTACTATTCATCAAAAAATCAAGTTGATCTTATTAGACTCTAAATTTCGTACTGAAGATAATTGTAGAAGACCATTTTTTGAAAATCATTACACATTTTTAATTATTTAGGGTTTACATAAACATATTTAAAATATCCTTTTTCTAAAATTCATCAAAAATATGCATACTATATTTATCCAGTCATTTGAAAATTCATAAAATAAATCGAAATTTTTATGTAAAACAAAGGATTACACAAGACAGTTACGGTCTCCTTACATAGCCCCTTATCACACCAGCATAGGACCTAAGTGTAAGGTGTTCTATGGTGAGAGAATCTGAGGGAGGCTCAGCCAACATCGCACGAGTAGTAATTTCAATCAGTTTGAACTTCTCGTGAAGGCTATCCCGTTCTAGCTTTATACGATGAAGTTCAGCTTAGGTTTGGTCCAGAGCAAAGTCCAGTGGTGCTACCTCCTTCCCAAGTTCTATTAGATGGGCTTCGATCAGTCCAAGACTACTGGGTGAGGCCATCGAATCTTCTTTCTATATTAATTAACCAAGATTGCTTGTATTTAGAGACAATAGTCAAAACATTTAGTTTCCAGCGGTCATATTGACCAATGGTCAAATAACAGTCAAAACCCAACAGTCTCATTTTAATTATACCCATGTTACCAAATGAAACATTTTTGTTGAGTATAAAAATAAAATAAAATAACACATAAAATTAGGAAACAATATTTATTTAAAATTTCAGGTCGTTACAGTGAAAAACCCATGTTTATCAAGGTAGAGAAATGTGTTTAATGCTAGAGGATTTAATAGACCATATTCATTTTTGAAGTTATGTTTTTAAATTAATTTTAATGATGATAATTAATAATTAATCATTTTCACTGTGAGTTAGGATCTCTAGATTGTTATTTGATAATACACTAGTCTAAAAATGAATTGGAAATGCTACCATTGTATGTAAATAAATGGAAAATATTCTAAATGATATCGGCGGTCCTTATACTAGCATGATAGATTATATATATTTTTATTAAATTGAATGGGACATAGAATCACCCCCTAAGGTATATACCTTATTTTATTTAATTTTACAATTAATAATTAATTTTTTAATTTAATTTCCATTCAAAAAATAGAAAAAAAATTCCATGGTCAAAATGGGACATGTTCTCTGTCCATATACCTAAGTTTTCAATGATTGAGGCCTCAACTATTGACTACTATAAAACAAATATATCACTTTAGAGTGGTGAAAATAAATAAATGAAATAAATATTACATTAGAAGATCTAGTTTAGTTTCCTTTAGACAATATATTTGGAGAAATGTTATGAGGTAATACTAATTGGACCAAGTGGGACATAACATAACTGTGGGTTGTGTGAGTGACCAACAATGAGTAACCATGAAGTTTGAAATGGCCTTTATTGTTGGAGTTGGTGGCCTAGAACCAAATTCTTTGTACTTTATTCATTAATAAATGCCTTATCACATCTTGATAGTTCTTCTACGTGAAAATGCATGTGATAATGTCCTAAGGATAGCTGTTGCATTAATGGGTCATAGCGGATCCCTACTATGATGAGAACCCAGAAGTACCATAACACTATTCTTGAATATATGTTCTATGGCCGGATGATGTTATTTGAGGGACATAAATAATACAAGCCAATATGAGTGAGGAATCATAAAACTTTGAGGCACCTTCTCATGGTATGCACCTTTGGAAATATCCAGGAGGATATTATGAGAACGAGACCCACTAGTAGGAAATCCACATTTCATAGTGTCATTGGATGTTCCTATCTGCGGACGTGTGTATTGGTCCTTAGACTTTAAGAATATTATTAATGGGTATTACAACTCGCACACTTAGATGTATTGATGAAAACTGTGATGACACACTGTTTGCATCGAGGTAGGATATGTTGGGTGCATCATGAGTAATACTGCATTTATAGATATGCGAGAAAGGATTTGTCCCTTCTGTTCCATAACGAAAGTAGATATCTCAGGCCCATTGATGGAATTGATATAGCCTTAATAAATCCATTTCCATGGTAAGGTATGGGAAATTTTAATTCCGGGAAGTAAAAGAAAGAATAATCAAGCACATGGGTTGATAGCACTAGCATGAAACCCGCTTGATTGGAGATATCGAGACAAATGGATTATATTACACAGTATGCGTTCGTAGGAGGTGACATGTCATTGAGGCATTAAATTATTTCTCTATGGGTGCCTTGGAAATTTGCTAGACGCTAACCTTGTACTTTAGGAAGGCTATGCCTAATGACACTGAGAAAGAGGCCTAGAGGGTCACGCACTAAGTGTGTCCATGTATCTCAGTTAAATATTAATTTAACAAGTTAAATAAATATTATTCCCGACTGTGGTTTAATAATTATTTATGGATGCCTGATCTCATTTATTTTGACACTAGTTATTCGAGAGAATATTTTATGGGAGAAATAAAATATATTAATTACCGAGTAATGTAGTTTCATTTATTTATGAAATAAATAACCATTACTCAAGGTCTAATAAATATGGTGGAGGAAATAAATAAAATGGAAAAATAAAAGTACACACCGTGTATATTTATATACACGCCGTGTGGTTTGTTTTTTCGGGATTCGTGAGGAAATATTGTTTATTTAATTAAATGATATAAAATGTAATATGTTGGGCGCATGTCAAGTAATAATGATGGTCAACATTCATTATTAAGGCATGGGTTATTACTAAGAATTAAATGAAATGATTAAATGCTTTCAGGAAATTAATTTATTTTATTATTTTAAGTATTATAATCCCAATTACATTATTCTCATAGACTGAGAGACATTGTTGTGCACAACGGATTTGGAAATAATCTCAAGCCAAGATAGAATTCCATTTCCACCAAGAATGCTTTCAAATTACGAGAGCTAGATCCTCCACCAGATCAAGGCGGATGAAGGCGGACATTGCAAGCGAAGGATCTTCCATTATAGAACATGGAGATCCCTTCGGCGATGTCCATAGATACATAGAGAACGTGTGGATCACCGCTAGAGGAATCCTATACTTGGATTCTACAACGCAACCACGGATCACAAGATCGTGACCGGATACTCCAACGAAGAAAGAATTCCATAGAGGTAATTATTATGAATTAATTAAATTAATAATAACCAACATATGATGATCCTCTCTCAACGGTTATAGGACTCTTATTTTCTTTTTTTTCTTCGTTCTATTCCGAAGATTCGGCATTTTAAATCATGAAGGATCTCGGATTGAATGTTGTTTAATGTAAAAATTAAAGTTGGTAAAACCCACCAATGCGCTTCCACTACGCCCGGAACCTACAAGTGGTATCAGAGGGATCAAATCGATGATTATAATTATTTAGTTTTTCGTTGGTGATTTACGCATTTAATAATTTAGTCATTTCAATTCATGTTTAATCGTTCTAGAAATCTGAATATCGAGATCTGTTCCTCCTCCCTCGCTTCTCGTTCACCTCATAGAAACAAAATTTTCTTTTAATTTTGATTAAAATAAAATAGAGGAACTCATACGGAGGAGCCAAACATTTTTGGCCATACAACACCAGAATACACGGCATGTATTCAAAAGTACATGCCGTGTAGTCTAGTTTTAATGCATTGAATGATCCGCCAAATCAGGCCATGTATTAGATTCTTTCTAAGAATTTAAGACACCGTGTGTTGACTAGAAACCGGTGGCACATGGTTTCCGAAATACACGCCGTGTGGTCCAATGAACACGACGTGTAGTCCCTTCGGGTTAGGGTTGGGCCGTGTACTCCATACAAAGCCTGCCCGGCTAGAAACCATGTAACACAGAAACTACACAGTGTGTGTCCCACTAAACACACCGTGTACTCCAAAAATTTCTAAAGTACAATAACATGCCCTTTCCCCGGGCGTGTACTTCAGATGGACGGTGAAGAAAAGTACACACCATGTAGTTGGAACTACACGCCGTGTAGTCACCCAAATTATGTAGATTTATTAAAATTTATTATTATATTATACAAACCCTTGAGACATGTACCATGGTGAAGGCGTAAAGCTGAGGCACAACACGTTATAGGTGTTATATATATATTTGTTTAATTTAACATCTGTGTAATAAATGGGAATTCATCGGGTTACCTCCAAGGTACATGTAACATACAAGGATAATTTTAAATTAATTTATTTGTTTAAAATTATGATGGATGAGAATCTCAAGGAAGTTCAGAAAAGGGTTTAAGATAGAAGGATTGATTAATTAAAGATAATTAATTGATTCGAGCATGATTTATCTTAAGCAAGAACGTTTAAATAATTGAATGCTAGTTTTATTTATGCGTAAATATCGTTGCATGTATGGATGATCATGAGCTAGACCGAGACCTTTTTATGTGAATGGTTTATTTTAATTTATTTATTTAAATTAAGTTTTTTGGCCTACGAGCCATCTCCTCATTAATATGTAGGATCTGCGCACCCAAGGATTATTTTATGTAAAAACCCCTATTACCCCTCACCTGCATGTGAGATAAATGCATATGTAATGGATAGAGCTCCCAAGCTAGTGGAGGTGGCTCAAGTCAGGAGCCTAGGTGAAACCAATCCAAGGAAATACAACTGTGGACAGGTGGAAAGCTGTAAACACGAACCCAAAAGGTTCAAGGTGTTTCTCCCCTAGGTCTTGGGTTAGTTTATTAACCGCTTGATAAACTAACCAATAGAAAATCTCAGGATCATACCATTTATTTTATTTCTTTCAGTTGCATGGTTTATTTGTTGCATGTTTTTTTCCACAATCACACAATTAATTAAATGAGCATGCAAGATGAAACTAAAATAAAACCGACTTATACGTAAATATTATCTTAGACATGGTTAATCACTTAAGTATATCCCACTTAATATTAAAAAGCATGTAATCAAAGATAATAAAATGGAAATTTACGTATAAGGTTAAAATACATGAAAATAAATATTAAGTCGGCATAGCCTTCCATAATCTTGGTTAGAATCGATCCATAGATCAAAGTGCTTGACAAACCCTAGTTGGGGTGCTTTCAATTATCGGGGAATTCTAATTCAATGTTTTGGGTTGACTTGACTTGGTTCGCATCAAGGGTTGACTACCACAAAAGGACTTGGTGTGACCAAGAGGCAAAGGTTGAGGAAATCCAAAAAGGGATTTCAGGATTAGGGAGTCCACTTAGCTGATCAAGGAGCTACGAGTTAATGCAGTTGGCATTTGGAATGAATACCTAAATCCCTTCAAGTTGCTTGACCATCCCTAGTTGGGGTAATGTGAAGGGAAATATGGATCCTTGCCACTAGAATATTCATGCAACAGAATATTCCAAAGTCAATGGTGAGGGCTATTGGATTTCAATAAAATAGTGTGAGACTTATAAGTATTAATTTATTTATTTTTCTCAATTTTTGTAATAAAGTACAAGAACTTTGCTCATCTTAATTTGTAGAAACGACAAGAAAATGACTTCAAACATATTATTGTGCACCATACTCGAAAAAGAAATCATTCTCACTGGAACCAATTTCCAAGAGTGGAAGAGACGTTTACACGTCATCCTTCACCACGAAAGAAAATTATATTTTCTGGAAGAGCCTATTCCAGCTGTGCTTGGGAACGAGGCTAGTGATGAGGAATTATCTCTCTACATGAAACACATGGATGATTCCACATATGTCCAATGTTTCATGCTATCGGCCATGTCTAATGAGCTCTTGAAGCAACATGAAAACATGGACGCGTATATCATGATGTCTCACCTTAATGATTTCTACCAAGAGAAGGAGGGACGGGAGAGGCATGAGATATCCAATGATTTGTTTTCCACAAAGCTTGGAGAGTCTGTGCCAGCTGGGCCTCATGTAGTCAAGCTTATTGGCTACATTGAATTCCTGGACATCTTAGGGATTAAATTCCCTAATGAGTTGAGTATAGATCTCATCCTATCATCACTTCCCAAGACCTTCTCTAGCTTCATTGTCAACTATAATATGAGCAGCAATGAGAATAGTCTATTAGAGCTTCTAACCTTGATTCTCCAGGTAGATAAGAACATGGGGCATGACAAACCCGCGGTCCTTATGGTGAACAAGAAAAGGAAGGACAAGGAAAAGGGGCCAAAGTCTTATAAACGGTCTAAAGCCCCCGAGCACCGTCCCTCCAAGAAGGGGAATATCCAGAGGCAGGGAAAGGAACAGGAGGCGGTGTGTTTTTCATGTGGCAAGCAAGGCCACTGGAAGAGTAACTGTACCCAGAAGCATGGGGATGCTACAAGTACATTCGTTATCGAGTGAAATCTTTCTATTTCTACACATTGGGTATTAGATACAGTTTTTGGGGCTCACATCTGTATTCAAATGTTGGAACCAAGTAGATTTAGAAATATCGCGAGAGGAGAGGTGGATATTCAAGATGCCAATGACACAAGGCTGGCTGTGTTGGCTATTAGCGACTATCACCTCTCATTTCCAACTGGAATGATTTTGGTTTCACAAAACTGTTATTTTGTGCCTAGTGTTACCAAGAACATAATTTCTGTATCTTTTTTGGATATGGATGGATTTATTTTCAAGTTTGGAAATAAGGGTTGTCTCTTTTATAAGAACAATGTATGTTATGGTATGGAACATTTGAATAATGGTTTGTACGTACTAAATTACTAAAACCAAGGGTTACAAATCGATAAAGAAACAAAATCACATGACTCATACATCACCCAGTTATGGCATCACCACCTTGTTCATGTGAACGAGAAGCGCTTGAGAAAGCTCTGCCAAGATGGCTATTTAGACTCTACTGAGCTAAAACCACTTGATAGATGTCACTCTTGTTTACAAGGAAAAATGACCAAGCCGCATTTTGGTGGACAAGGTGAAAGGGCCAAAAAGCTTCTAGGATTGGTACACACGGATGTGTTTGGACCATTTCCAGTAGAAGCCAGAGGTGGATATTCTTACTTCATTACTTTTACTGATGATTTGAGTAGATATGGCTATGTCTACTTAATGAGGTATAAGTCAGAGTCCTTAGAGAAATTTAAGGAATTCAAGAATGAAGTAGAGAATCATCTTGGTAAAAAGATAAAGAAGCTTTGATCGGATCGAGGTGGAGAATATCTGAACCAAGAGTTCATCGATATTTTATGGGAGTCTGGGATTCTATATCAGCTCACTCCTCCTTATACACCATAGTGAAATGGTGTTAGTGAAAGGAGGAAGTACACCTTGTTGGACATGGTGAGGTCAATGATGAGTCATGAGGATCTTCCATTATCCTTTTGGGGATATGCATTACAAACTGCAGAATACACATTAAACAGAGTACCAACTAAAGTGGCAAATGGAATTACATCCGAGTTATGGAATGAAAGGAAACCCACTTTTTCACACACACGAGTATGGGGATGTGAGGCGTTTGTTAAGGCCTTCTCAAGCAACAAACTAGCACCCCGGGGCATGAAGTGTATCTTTATAGGATATCCCAATGAAAAAAAGGATATTACCTATATAATCATCAAGACAAGAAAGTGTATATCCCCAGACAAGCTCTATTTCTTGAGAGAGAGCACATCCTCAAGAAGGATAGTGGGAGCAAGATTGACTTTGACGAAGTTGATGCTCAAGATACACAGGATTTGGTACAGGAACAAGTTCCACATGTCCCCGTGGATGAGGTTCCAGAAACACAAGTACTGTGTAGGAGCTCAAGAGAGGTAAGAGAACTAGAGAGATTTGGTTTCCTAGTCACCGAGGATGGTGAATCATTATTGTTGGAAAATGATGAACCTCTCTCCTACAAGGAAGAAGTAGAAAGCTTAGAAGCTGCAAGATGGATAGAAGATTTGAATTCTGAGATGTATTCCATGTAACAAAACCAAGTTTGGGTTCTGGTCGATGAGCTAGTTGATGTAAAGCCTGATGGATGAAAATGGGTATTCAAGAGAAATATGGACATGGAAGGTCAAGTTAGCACCTATAAAGCAAGGATAGTGGCTAAAGGATTCAAACAACATCAAGGAATTGACTATGATGAAACCTTCTCGCCAGTTTCCATGTTTAAATCCATAAGAATCATACTTTCCATAACTACTTACCATGACTATGAGATTTGGAAGATGGATGTCAAAATCGCATTACATAACAGAAACCTTCAGGAAGATGTCTATATGACACAACCAAAAGGGTTTGTGACACCAGGTGAAGCCAAACGGGTTTTCAAGTTGCAGAAATCCATTTATAGATTGAAGCAAGCATCCAGGTCATGGAACATTCGATTTGATGAAGCCATAAAGGAATTTGGTTTCATTAAGAACGAATGTGATCCATGTGTTTATAGACAGTTTATTGGGAATACATTCATTATCCTAGTAGTATATGTTGATGACATATTGCTTATTAGAAACGATGTACCAACATTACAGTCAGTTAAGGACTGGTTGAACAAGTGATTCTCCATGAAAGACTTAGATGAAGCAGCCTACATTCTAGGGATCAAGATCATTAGTGATGGATCCAAGAGGCTACATAGACTATGTCAGGGTACATACATTGACGAGATACTAAAGAGATTTTGTAGGGAACAATCCAAGAGGGGATTGGTTCTAGTGTCACATGGCTTACATATTTCTAAGAAAATGTGTCCTCAAATATAACAAGAGAAATATAGAATGAGTAAGATCCCATATGCTTCAACTATAGGATCCATCATGTATTCTATGTTATGTACTAGGCTTGATGTTACCTATGCACTGATCATGGTAGGAAGATATCAAGAAGATCTATGAGAACAATATTGGACTGCTGTTAAGACTATCCTTAAGTATCTGAGAAGAACTAAGGATATGTTCCTCGGGTATGGAGGAGACGAGGAGCTTGTCATCAGAGGGTATGATGATGCTAGATTTCAAACAGATCAGAACGATCTGAAGTCTCAATCTGGATATGTTTTTTGTCTCAATGGAGGAGCTGTGAGCTGGAAGAGTTCAAAGAAGCTAGTTGTCGCTGATTCTACAGCTGAGTCTGAGTATATAGCAGCTTCTAATGCAGCCAAGGAAGTCATCTAGATTCGGAACTTTGTCCAGGAGCTTGATGTGGTGCCTAGCAGTAAAGATACCATTACAATATATTGTGATAATAATACAGCGGTGTCTCTTGCAAAAGGACCAAGGTTACATCAACAGACAAAGAACATACTCTGGAAGTATAACGACCCATACTTTAAATACATTGTTAATACTTCAAAATTGAAGCATAATTATTGTAACATATAACAAAACCATGAAAGGACCTTATAGGTATAATGTCTTTAGAAACAAGGAAACATAAACAACTGGTTCATAAAGCGTCTACACTATCTCCCATTTATTTCATCATATCTATAGTCCCTTTTGGCATATCTTACTTAATAACCTTCTTCCTGACCTGGGGAAAGAAAACATACAAAAGGGTGAGCTCAAATGCTCAGTGAGGGTAAACAAAAGAAATATCAATCACATCATATTCATAAGAACATAATTTTTGGAAATCGTAACCTGCAAAAGAGAGCATAATTTCATAACATGGGATAAATCATAGTAGTGAAATGTAATCCCAATAATCATAACTTAAAACATTAAACTTTGTGGCATACACACATAATCATAGAGAATCATTTCTTATTAGTCAATACTCATTTCCAAGACTATCTTAGTGGACAAAGTCCCTTTCTGAACCGAGTTCACTCCTCGTTTCAGTCCTATTTCACTGAACCGGTTTAATCTGTCGTTCCAGCCATGTCTATCTCATGAGATATAAAATCTTTACCCAATGAATTGGAGGGAGATATAGGTCCCACCCATCTCATAATGATACCATTATTATGTGTGCCACAAAATCATAAACCATACATCATTGCATAACCCATGTAATAAAAATGGGATTCTTAGACATCATGAAATCATAAAACAATTCATATGAGATAAAGGAATTCATAAAAATAATTCCGTCACAACATAATCAAATCAATGTAATAATAGGTATAGAAACAGAACCCTTTATTATCTTAGATGGAAAATAATTTGGATAAAACACTTGAACTCCATTCTTGAGGAAAATACCCTTTCTACTTCAAAAACACTTTTCCTTTCTTAACATGTCATACAATTCTAAACTAAAAGAAGTTGATTAAAAATAAACTGGAAAACTTGTAAAGGAAACTTCTTGGAAATAATGTTTTAAAAATCCATTCCTGCCGTATAAGTTAAAAAAAACATTCTTCTCGTACTTTTGTCGGAAAAGTCAAAATGTACCTCGTACGAAAAATGAAAAAAGATTCCTTTCATATCTTTTACTAAAAACTCGCCGAAGGGTAAAATAGGATTTAAACAATTGTAGGTGAATGGAAATAATATTACATATTGAGGGAACATGGATGTGGATGATAAAATACACCCCAGTAAATGCCAAAGTATAAACAATCTTGGATAAAAATGAGATTGTGATATTTCACTTACCTTAGGTCCGATATGCTTTGTACGTATCAGAACCTCCTGTATAATGATTTAAATAATGTTATTGAATTATTACATAATCATATTCATTGTTATGATATCACATATGGTCATATTCTTATCTTCTTATTAGTAATATTTCATTACAACTTGTTATTCGGGTGTTTATTACTTTTTGTTCTTATGCATGTTTTGTCGAATAAATTCTTATTCTTATATTTAGGTTATAGATACCTCATTTACAGAATGTTATTAGTGTAATATATATCATATTCATTCATTCAATTCATTTATATAATCATTATGCAATGAAGATCATGTAGAACGAGTCCCATCACATCGTGGAGACGGTATTCCGTTCGTACGCACGAGCGATGATATCGTTCCCATGATCATGGAATTATATTGGAGTGTATGTATACTATTTATGAATCAATATAACTTTACAATAATCATATATAGTCATTATTTACACCATTATACCCATCCAAGTAAGCTGGTGGTGGAAAATAGATTACACCACGGCGTGGAGACGGTATTCCGTACGTACGCACGCACGGTGATTTCATTTTCCGTAGGATGGATAGATGGTGAAATTGGGTTGTTTCATACTTATAATCACATATCAGTATATTAGTGATACTGATGTTATTACTTCATAATGAAAAAAATAAAGAAGAAGAAGTGGAAGAAGAAATAAAGATGAAAGAATCGTTAACAGACATTACCTCTTCTTTGAAGTGCTTCTTTGAGACCTCCTTTTAGGGCACTAAAATAGGTCTTTGAAGAAGACCAGAACATCTAGGATGTTTCTAGGGAAGTGTAGAGGAGAAATTGTCAGGGGTTGGCCGATCTTGAAGGCTCAAAGTTGTTTGAGGAAGAGGGGGAGGATGTGCCCTTTTATAAGGGAGGAGAGGGGCTCTTTTGAAAAAACTAAATATATTATTTTATTATAAAGTCAAGTTCGGTTTTAAATAGCTCCAAATTGATTTATTTCGAAGCTAAGGTGGGTATGGGTCGAAATAATCTCATACAATAGAATTTATACAAGTTTAGGTTCCTATTTTAACCTTATCATTTAGATTTAACATTAAGTTAAATAATTTTACTTTTACCATGTCTTCTTGTGTTCTTATACTATAAGGTTAATAAACGTACTATAAGCAGCCAAAAGAACCCCAAGTTGTCTATTATTAATATATATAACCTTATCTAAGTCATTTTGCAGAACCTTAGATTTCTAGGAATAAAATAACAAATAATAATATAATATTTGTTTTGAAAACTCTTTTATGTCAATTTTGACACTATTTAGTAATTGATTTTTTTTGAAAATCATAACATAATTATTAGTTCGAAAAAAGTTAATTAAATTAATAATAACATGTCATATTAACCTATAAAATTAGTTTAATTCATAAAAAGTCTCAAATTACATTTATTTTGGTATTTATAACATCAATTATGTCAATATTTCATTAATAAAATAATTACTGCATCATCATTGTGTCATAAATAAATTAAATTATTTAATGTTTAAAAATTACAAATAAAATACCATTATGTAGGAAATATTTTTAGCTTTATAATTAATATTTATAGCCTAATTTATCTTATGTATAACTTTATATTAAAAATTATTTACTAATTAAACTTTGATTTTAACTATTTTAACCCTTCTTTAAATAAATTAGTAATAAATGTCCTAATCTAATCCAAGTGGGCCCAAATGGTCATATTTTATTCCTAAGTTTGTTTTTGGTCGAATTACACTTATCCAATAGAATTAGGACATGTGTTATGGTAATAATAATATCATTTTTTCCCTTAATTACCCTATTTACTTTTAACCGTGGAAAATAAAAGTAAAAAGTTACTATTCACCAAAAATTATTTTCATCTCATTGAACCAAATTTTACTTAATAACATTAACTGTGTCTCTCGGATTTTTGAAATTCTACTCAAAGAAGCGGTATAATTAAGTTTTATGAAAAATTCAGTTTTTTAACTCCACTTAATGGTTTCACTATTCATCAAAAATTGAAAGTTTTCAGGAAAATACCAAAATTTCACCCTAGGATAATTTCGATATTCCGAATCCAAAAATGAAGTCCATTTTGAAAAATAAAATTTATAAAATTTCAAAAAGTGGTTATTACTATTCATAATGGCTATTTTTAATAATATTTTATTAGCATATCATTGTTTAGTGAAACTCGGTATTGCGTACGACGCAAGAAATCGAGGAAGGTCGAGATTTCGTGTAAAGAAAGCCAAGAAGGTGTTGAGTGTAGAAAAAGATTCCTTTGATGATGTATATAACATAAAAGTCTCGGGTGTTACAGGAAGTATCACATCTTGAGGGATTTCTATCAAAGGGGTGAAGTTGCAGTGAGCAGAGTGTCCACGGAAGAGAACATGGTGGACCCCATGACTAAAGGCCTATCTTAGCAGAAGCATGAATATCATGTGAGAGCTAGTGGGTTAAAGGTTGTTAGCAGTTGGATCTAGTCCAAGTTGGAGTCTTTTGGAGTTGGTGGCCTAGAACCAACTACTTTGTACTTTATTCATAAATAAATTCCTTATCACATCTTGATTGTTCTTATGCATGACAATGCGTGTGATAATGTCCTAAGGACAACTATTGCATTAATGGGTCATAGCAGATCCCTACTATGATGAGAACCCAGAAGTACTATAACACAGTTCTTGAATATATTTTCTATGGCCGAATGCTGTTATTTGAGGGACACAAATAATACAAGCCATTAGGGGTGAGGACTCATAAAACTTTGAGGCACCTTCTCCTGGTGTGTGCCCTTGGTAATATCCAGGAGGATATTATGAGAACGAGACCTTCCAGTATGAAATCCACATTTCCTAGTGTCATTGGATGTTCCTATCTGCAGACGTATGTATTGGTCCTTAGACTTTAAGAATATTATTAATGGGTATTACAACTCGTGCACTTAGATGTATTGATGAAAACTGTGATGACAAACTATTCTCAGTGAGGTAGGATATGTTGGGTACGTCATGAGTAATACTGCATTAATAGATAATGCGAGAAATGATTTTCCCCTTCTATTCCATAACGGAAGTATATATCTCAGGCCCTTTGATGGAATTGATATAGCCTAAATAAATCCATGGCCATGGTAAGGTATGGGCGATTTCAATTCTAGGAAGTCAAAGAAAGAATAATCGAGCACATGGGTTGATGGAACTAGCATGCAACCCTCTTGATTGGAGATATCGAGACAAAGGGATTATATTACACGGTAAGCATTCGTAGGAGGTGACACATCATTGCGGCCTTAAATTCTTTCTCTATGGGTGCCTTGGCATGTTTCTAGACGCTAACCTTGGACTTTAGGCAGGCTCCGCTTAATGCCACTGAGAAAGAGGCCTAGAGGGTCACACACTAAGTGTGTCCATGTATCTCAGTTAAATATTAATTTAACAAGTTAAATAAATATTATTCCCAACTATGGTTTAATAATTATTTAAGGATGCCTGATCGCATTTATTTCGACATTAGTTATTCAAGAGAATATATTATGGGCGAAATAATATATATTTATTAGCGAGTAATGCAGTTACATTTATTTAATAAACAAATAGCCATTACTCAAGGTCTATAAATATGGTGGAGGAAATAAGAAAAATGGAAAAATAAAAGTACATTCCGTGTATATTTATATACATTCCATGTGGTTATTTTTTCAGGATTCATCAGAAAATATTGTTTAATTAATTAAATGATATTAAATGTAATATGTTGGGTGCATGACAAGTAATAATTATGGTCAACTATCATTATTAAGAAATGGAGTATTACTAAGAATTAAATGAAATAATTAAATGCTTTCAGGCAATTAATTCATTTTATTATTATAAGTATTATAATCCCAATTACATTTTTCTCATAGACTGAGAGACATTGTTGTGCACAACGGATTTGGAAATAATATCAAGCCAAGAGAGAATTCCCTTTCCACCAAGAATGCTTTCAAATTACGATAGCTAGATCCTCCACCAGATCAAGGCGGTTGAAGGAAGACATTGCAAGCAAAGGCTCTTCCATTCTAGCACATGGAGATCCCTTCGGTGATGTCCATAGATACATAGAGAACGTTTGGATCACCGCTAGAGGAATCCTATACTTGGATTCTACAACGCAACGACGGATCACAAGATCGTGACCGGATACTCCAACGAAGAAAGAATTCCCTCAAGGTAATTATTATGAATTAATTAAATTAATTATAACCAACATATGATGATCCTATCTCAAGGGTTCCAGGACTCTTCTTTTCTTTTTCGTTCTTCGTTCTATTCTGAAGATTCGGTATTTTAAATCATGACGGATCTCGGATTTAATGTTTTTTAATGTTAAAATTAAAGTTGGGCAAACCCACCAACGCGCTTCCACTGCGCCCGAAACCTACATTTATGCCATATTTTTAGTGGGATGACTTTGAGGTATTCCATGTAATTACAATGAGGTCATTCCATTATTATAAATTTGGGAGGGTTTTCCTTAAATAGGAACAATAATTGTCCTTTATGTTCTAAATTTGGGAGGAAGAACCTTAGTGGGGTGCCATAATTTTGTGGTAACATAGGGAATCTTAGTGGATTGCCTCGTTATGTTTCAGCATAGTGGGGGTGTAGGCATGGGTATGAACATTGGTTAAATTTTGGTAGTATATCCAAACATCATCCCCATCCTTTATGATGTGGCATGGAATATGAATATTTTTGGTTTTTATTTATGTATGATGATTGTATTAGGGTATGCCATTATTTATGTTTTAGAAAATTCCCATTGTTGTGGTATTTTTTTTGGAAAGCACCCATGTGGTGATATTTATTACCTAGATGAGAACACTCGCACAAGGGATTCCCATGCTACTTATGGGATTATACCCTAGGATGAGATAACTCATATTGGGGAGATTTATTATAGTATAACTTGGGAATTCATGGATTTGGAGCTGGGGTTTATCTAATGCACTATGAAGTGGATTTCTAAGAGCATTTGGCATAACTTTGATAATATGGGATTATTCCCATGGTTGGGTAAAATATCCTAGGGAATGTATGTGATACTTATCAATATACCTGGGAGACACATATCTATTTTATTAGGAGGCTTGTTCATTACAATGTGCCTATAGAAACTATTTCACTTTTTGAATAAGGTATAGTCTATTGGTGTCATTGAACTAAAGAAAAAATGGTATGGTATGTGGTAGATGTTTTGTCATAGTCCATTCGACATATATAGTGAAATTTAAATATCATTTTGAATCAGGTGTTGATGGTTGTATTTTAATTAAATTTAAATATATTTTTTTACACAGAGCATGGTACATGTAATTTTCACCACATTTATTGTATAGTATGAGACCGTGTTTGTGGTTTCATATTGGGATTTGTACCCAATCACTCCGCAGAAGGCCCTGAAACATGGGTACCAAAGATACCGTAACATTTTTTAGTTTCCATATTTCATAAATCCTAGGATTATATTATTGAGATGGAGAAGCTAATATGGAATTGGATTTCAATGTGAGGTGAGTATCATGGATTATAGTGGATCCACCTGTAACTTTATTTTATTCTTTTCATTTTGTTTTATATATACTATCAATAAGGGACTGAACTATTTTAAATTGAGCTTATATGACTGTATGAAACACTATACTCATCATGTTATTATTATTTATGGATTCCAATTTATATATATACTTTTATGGTTATGGGATGTTAATGATACATGTTTATTTATTTTGTTGATTTGAACTCTGGTGTTGTGGGTATAGTGAATATATGGTTTCTAATTATACCCTCTCTTCTAGCTTATATGACTACATGCAACATTATACTCATCATGTTATTATTATTTTTGGATGCCAATTTATATATATAATTTTATGGTTATGGTATTTTCAGGATACATGTTTACTTATTTTGTTTATTTGAACTCTAGTGTAGTGGGTATAGTGAATATATGGTTTCTAATTATACACCCTCTTCTAGTATGCAACATCTAAAATATGGGGAGTGATTCATGGGGTATAGTCTCATCCACAAATCCAGGAACCAACTAGTGTTCTATGATGAAGGAATTCTACATAGTGGTATTCTACCATTTATATTTATTTTACTATTTGGGACATAGTAATCCAAAGATATAGGAATGTGATAGAGCATGAGATGGATCTCAGTCTTGTGAATTTAGAATACATGTTCCAGTATGTTTTTCTTTTTTCCATCGATAAAATTGATATTATTGTTTTTTAATTTTGTGGTTTACTAAAATAACTTGGATTTTTATAAATTATATTTTAGATTATTTATTTCTATTTCATTTTTGATATTGTACAATTGGAAAGACAACAACTTATATATTTTATCACTTCCCCTATGGACGAAAACAACATCTCCATACATTATTCTTAGAATGTAGGTATTCACATAACACAAAGTCCTATTATTGTGTGATTTTTTAACTGATGAGAAGATTATTTTTTAATTTTATAGTAAAATATCATGAGATATTTTCTCAAATAATAACATAGTGGGATTATATACATCTAGGATTACTTGTATATGCATATTTCATTCTAGAAGGATGTATTGTGGATCTATTGTGAGATGGTTAATGTGGAGGGGGATGGTATATTCCATTAGTTCATGATACATTCTATAAACCTATTAGTTCATAACATGCACTTGATTTCATAGTACTAGATCCTGTATTGGTAAAAGTCATTCAAGTTTAGTTATTTAATTTGAATGTGAAAACCTATATTGTGTTTCACTATATATCAAAGAATTAAATTATATATAATCAAACTATATATCATGTTCTAATTGATATATATATATCCCTAATAATGATTCCATATTCTAGAAAAATGTTTACTAATGAGTTATGGTTCTTCAGGTAGAAGTCCCATAGAAAGATACTCTATGAGAATTGGTGCTCTATAGGCCATATGATTTGGTATGGGATGTTAGTTGTTTATGTATATGTTACCCATGACTCAGTGATTCAGAATGTTATATGAAATAATTAATTCAAGATGATAGTGGAGATGATGTCCCTTGAGCTAGGACCATTCTGAATAAATGACCATTGGGATAGGTAGGGGAGCTATAGACCCATGGTGTTGAATTGGACCTCAGTAAGTAAGTGACATATATGATCATGTGATAACTAAAAGAGGGTATGGTATGTTCTTATGAGTTCCCATGATATATAAAATCTTTGGAAATTTCCCTAATTCTATAATAGTTTATACGAGGTGCTATTGGGGTTATGTTATAGGTATGTCTATTTCATGGATTTTTATGAGAATAACTCACTATGTTATAGTTCTTTGGGATATTAATCACTTAGAATGATTTGGTATTGTAATTCAAAACTATGTGATGAATTATTTATATTATTAACCCTATTTTTATGAATTTCTTTAGTATGCCATGAGATCACAGTTAGGATTTCATGGAATGGAACAATGTTATATGTAGACTAACTATATTTTAATCCATTCCATCGGTGAATTTTAGGAATCTAGATGATAGAATATCATATGTAATTGTATTGAAATAATTACATGATATGGATCATGGCCAACCTAGTTTGGTGATGTGATACATATAATTTTTTTTTCATATTCCAATTAACGTGCGGAATAAGATTCTACACCAATTTCTTTGGATTAATTTTAATGTGATGAACATTATTCACATATATAACCTATTTAATTTTAAATTGGTGATGGCTAAAGGTTAGAAAATGATCGATGATAATTTTGATGTGGTTGAGCATAGTTTCCCTATGCTTGAATCAAAATAAGAAATGAATGTCCATGGGAGAGGATGATTTGGAGTTAGATATAGTCTAGATTTCATGGTAGATCTAGGTTGGTTATGGTCTGGTACTAATTGGATGTCATGTGTGTATTAAGAGGATTTCCATTCCCATGATTATGGATGAACCCGATCTTATTAGGCTAGTGGATTTGATTTTTTAAATGTCATGTGGTGTGGAGATTACTAGTGGACAGTTGAGGGTGGTGGATATCATCATGAATTTAATTTTGGGATATTTCATGGATGGTGTTCCCAAGGGTTTGGAATGGATGATAAATCATGTATTCAAATGAGGACCATATATTGATTTTTTAGTCACAAAAATAGAAGATGTTTGGTGATGGATGACACAAGGGTCATGATGATCCAAACATTGTTTTACTAGTGAAATGATAATGAATATCCTATGGTGAGGATCCTAACAGTAGACACTAGCAATGAAATTCCACATGGGTGGGGTCATGTATGTGTTGCACTAACTATTAGATGGATTCGAGGGCAATGAGATGTTGATGAGTAAATATGAATATTTTATCTATATTTTATGGTGAATAATGGGTGAAACCATATATGTGATTTTGGATGGACTCCCTACATTAGTGTATTTCATAAGATATTATAGGGATTATTTGAGGGAGTATTATATTGGGAGTACATATATTCTAAATGGTACAACATAAGGTCCAATATTATTGTTTGGGAATCTACCCAATGAATTTCACAAAGATTCAGAATTAGAATTCAATGAGCATGGTAATATGGTATTAGGATTACTCTAAGAATAAAGGAATAATTATCAATTAATATTGTATAGCGAGTTAATAGTGGAAACTATTCATTTTATATGAAATATATTCGAAGTTGGTTCTACTAGTGATAGTGCATGTAATTGTAGAGATCATGTCAGAGTCCATGTCAGGTGTGTCATCTTTTATATGAAAGATATGTTTTGAGAGTTGGTTAGAGTTTTTCAAAGAAATATTTTTATGTTAATAATTTTCTTGTACAATGAAAGAATATCCATTGGATTTAGAATATGGAAGTTTGAATTGGGACTAGTTTTTGACTAGTCCAATATTTTTTATTGAGGAGTCGTATGACTGGAATCATGTTTAGTGTTTCATTACAATATTGAAAGTCTGTTTTGATAGGAAATTATGATAGTTTTTTGGCACTATGGTTCTTAACTATCTATAAAAAGATATGTCTTACAATTGGGAGTGCCACTAGAAATATGATATATTGAATTATACTTTTTTATCTTGGTTTGGAAGAGATTAGGTAAGCACCATCCCATTGTTTCATTAGTGATTTTTTAGTGTCAGATTAGTTTTTGTTTCCAAAGAACAATGGATTTTTAGTTGATTTATATTGGATCATTCGATGTTCTTTGATGGAATGAAATTATTTAGTCATTAATTGATGAATAAATAAGGTCATGATATTTATTTTATTAACCATAATTATTTATTTGGGATAATAAATGTTATATAGGGTAGATTTTAATAATCCATTTGTATAGATGAGTATTTTACTCAAAGGGAATTTTGATTTTTTTGGTTTATGTCTCAGTTTTTTTAGGATTTTTGTTAATAATCAGAAAGAATGAGAATATAATGATGAAATTTTTGGATATTTATTAAGTTATAAGATGTGTATTGGGTTATCCAGTGATGATTTGGAGCTTCAGGTTATGTTTTATTAGTTTATGAATGTTTCTATCTATGGAAAATTTTTCGTGTCCAAAATTTATGGGGAACCATATAACACCTATAGAGTGCGAAGGTTTTCACTAAAATTTAATTATAAAATAATTTTGTATAATGGTTAGTAAATGGTATTGAGGAATTTTTTTTTATTACATAAGAAACAATATGGCTCGGTTTGGGATGGATTATTGGTGCATTAATTATTTATAGTTATAGAAAAACCTTGTAAAATCTAAGAGATTACATAGGGAAAATTAACATGTTTGGTTCATGGTTTGTTAAACCACGTGGTTCAAAATTATGAGAGGATCATTGTAATATATTTCCAACCATTTTTTATAAAGTTGAATATCCAAAAAATGTGTCTCATTAAAAGGGGATTTTCTATTTTTATCCCTTTGAAAATTAAAATAGGGGAGACCACTTTATAGTTCCTTTCAAATTCACAGGACCATTGACTCCCTTCTCTCTTACTCTATATATATCCTTCATTCATGGATTATTTATTAGTGATTCATCAAATTATTTAGGTGAGTTATAACTTTATTGATTTGTAATATTCTACCCCTCCCCTTCTATAATAATAGTCGCCTCCCATTAGGTTTTTAATTTTGATTCCACAATAGGATGATGGATTTAAAAATTGAATTGGGGTTTTCATTCAGTCTAGGAATATGTGATATTTAGATTAATTATAAATTCACATCATTATTGTTTTGATGAGGTATTTTCCCATGGATAAATTCAAAATTATTTATCCTTAAATTAAATTATTTTTCAGTGTTGGATGGGGAATTATTCTAATTTAGGGATTGGTGTGTGATGGGGGTGCTAAAACCCTATTAGGTAAGTGAATGATAATTATTGGTTGACTGATATGTTTATGGGATTTATGTCAAATGGAATTTATATTTTTAAATTAATTTTAACATTTTTAATTAATTAATTAATTATTTTAGGAATGAGTTAAGAGCTTGTGATTTTTGGATGATATTGGTTGATGCTGGACAATCCATAGATGAACAATCATATTTTGGAAATAATTATATAATAATTGAAATATGGATTATTTTCTTCATTCCATCCATATTAATTTTAGGTATGTTAACTATAATATAGGGTATATGTTGTCAGACCACCATGGGTGTTGGATTGTTTAATTTTATTTGTTAACTTTTAAATAATTTTTTAATTAAATTGATATGAACTAGATATAAAAATGTTCCAATGAAAAGTTAGCATATGTGTTGTTGTGTTATTACATTTTTTATAAATGTTTGAGGTCTTATATATGTATTTCTAGGGAATTTTGAGACCACTTGATAGGGTTGAAACCAAATTAATGAAATGAAATTTAGTTTTGAAGCCCTATTGTGGGTTGTCTTAAACTATCCTTAGGGAAGATGGTGATGATATATTACTATATTTTTTAAGTGGTTCATTTCATGTTTAGGGGTTGGTTTAGTGACCAACATTTAAGAACTATGGAGTTTGAGACATTATTTATTCCATTTTTGAAGTGGGTTTCTTATGAGGTATTCCCTTATTGACTTATGTGGTCACACTATAATTATGAATATGTGAGTGTTGTAATCCCCTGGGAATGACCATTTTCCTATGGATTTTAAATTTTTTAGGGGGATATCAACTTTTGTCCCCAAATTTTATGGTGATTAAGGGGAACCTAGAGTGTGGCGCAATGATGTTTGTCCCTATTGAGTGGGTGCGATTTAATGTTTATATATGTGATGTGTTTAAGTATTCATCAAACCCTTATTCCTCTTTTTTCATGACCTAATGTCAAATATATCCTTGGAGAAGTCTTATTTACATATATAAAATAGATATGGGTTTCATGATTTGGACTAGACAATAGATTTAACTATGATTCAAACAACAGGGCAATGAAACTTGAAGGGAATTCTCGATCCCCTTATTTTGACGACTAACATACAGGAATAAAAAAACAATATGGAATAATTTTACCGACCTAAATAACCAAAATATTTTTAAATTATAGAAATATAATAATAAAAAAAGTATTCTATAATTATTAACCAAATAGGACATCAATACAACTAATTTAATAAGCTAAACCATGGTACATTTCCATGGACATCACCAAAGGTAATCCAATATACTGAGAACAAATATATGTGATACGTGGGTAGTATCCAACCATCTCCCCACCAACTACCAATTCCTAGATAACATGATTCCACATAAACATATATTGAAACCATTTCCTTTTTGTATCATAAAATATATGCTTTATACTACCCTGAGGGAGTGTGTGGTGTGTGAGAAAAAAATCCTATTAGGATCCCACCCATGTGTTCCATAGATTTTTTTTTAAAAAATATAAACATTAGAAATATAGAAAAATAATTGAATGATAAAATTGTATTCACATTTATATCAAAATCATTTCATTTTTTTCCTTTCATAGTTATAAAATAGATTCCATAAAACATAGGTGTCATTTTTTTAAAAAAATTACCAATTTATCAAAGAATCCTATACATATCCATATCAAAACCAATTCCAAACAAATAAAATAACAATAAAGGTAACACTTAGTATAACATTGTTCTAGGATAGAATGTTATATCATATGTCGATAAATATTTTAAGTCATATTTCACTAAACATGTCCCCATAACAATAGGTACTAGGTAATAGAGGAACAACCCATGAAAGAACCCCTTATTATGATAGAGATAAATTTTACTGTAACAATAGGGATTTGGGAATAGAAGAAAAAACCATGATTGACCATCTATAAAAAATATACAATTCATAATTCTAAGACCCCATCATAGGTGGTAAATTATCCAATATATTGTGTATTTAAAAACAACTCAAAGAGATGATTTAATTTCATAAACTAGTTTTAGTACAACCACTTTTTCCATAAAAATAATTCCATGAATTCCAATTTCATAAACATTAATAGTGTATTAAAAACACATTTCCATTAAAAATAATTTTGAGAAATTTTATTATAAAAAATATTAAATAATGTATATTATAATGATCAAGAATAATTCCAATCATCTTTTAGAAAAATAGTCAGAAAACTAGAGCTTGTATGGTTCACTAAAAAATGACCAAATAGGGAAAGTACAACCTCACAATTGGGATCAAACAACATATACAATGGGATAAAAAAAATAAAAGAATGAGGGATCCAATAATAATAATATCTGGTCATTAGAACAATCAATTAAAGAGAACAACAAGAATGGATCAATAGAGGATATATCACAAAAGTCGAGTGGAACCAAATCACTAAAGGTAGTCAATTGAATATAGAGTAGATTACCAAACCTCCTAAAAGAATCAATAACAACTCTATATTAGGGATTAGTGTGGAGTTATTAATAGGTGTTAAAACTAGATCTTGAAGTGTTAGAAATCCCATTATAAAGTTCCACCATGTTTCCCAAAATATGATTTACTTTTTCCAAAAATGGTCTCCAAAACAACCATTCAAATTTCCAAAATACATTACACTATGGTGTGGTGGTGGTTCAAAACGTTCATGGAGGTCCATATAACACTAACCCAACAAGAAAAAAATTATAACTAAGAATCCAATGGTGACAAAAATATTTCCATTTTTGACAAAAAATGGCCTCCACTACACCATGGTGGGGCCTTATTGGTCACGGTGGATAGAGTGACCACTAAAAAGCCACTCATAGGACCTCACATTGAACTAGTCATGATGGCTCTTCCCCTGGTGTAAAGAAATACCCAAGAGTAATATAACATGATATATAGTTTAGTCTAGCCATTTTTTCACATTGAAATGATAATTTAATTTATTAATACAGTAATACCCAGAATGATAGAATGAACATTGATGGGACCATCCAAAAAATAAAACATTGAACAAAATTCAAGACAAGATGTGACACCCTCCCCATCATAGCACTCTCCCCAAGTATTACATAAAAAAAAATATCAACAAATATTTGGGTCAATTTACCCCTCAACAAAGAATCAAATTATCTTGTATCATGAGATTTTTAATTGTGTTTCCATACAACTTTGAGAAACAAAATATATTTAACATTTATAACATACATCTGTGAAATAGTGATATCAACTGGTAACTCCATAACTGAAACTTATTGATCCATAAAAACTTATTAAAAATAGAGAAGATAAAGTTGATTAAGATGATACTTCAATTGATGAGATATGTGGGAAAAAATATGAATAATCATCAACTGTGCTAGTAACATTAACTAATAAGACCCCTGAAAAATTTGCTATATCATATCAAACGGTCTAAAAAATCTCATATCCAAAATCCCATGCCTCCCTAGACCATGGTGAAATAACTAAGAAGGAGATTTAATTTTTTTTATCAAAAATAAAAAACCATGATTGATGTAACTGACCATCCACATATGATTCATGATGACTTTGATAAATAAGAAATTACTTGACTATATCCTGAATCCTTTCTGACATCCCCTGAAAGATAATATATACCTATAGAGAGGCCTCATCTACAAATTACTAACATATAAGTGAACTAAATGGGATTCCATAAAAATAATAAAAAAGTGATATTCAGATAGAATATTGGTATATATTATTATAAAATAACTCAACAAGTCCTAGGTGGCCATCCCATGACCATATAATTTCCAACACATAGACATAGGGCAAATCCTATTGAATCTAAATTTCACACTCTTAATGAACATTCATATATGGGTAATATGATGTAAAAAACCTAACATGAGTCCCCACAAACTATTGGATAACTATTATAAATCAATATATTAACATGAGATCTTTATTAGATTTAATGGAATTGGTATCACTATGAAAACTCACAATTTCATACATGTATACCATACCAAGATCATTATCAGTGGTGGCATACTTAATAAAAATGAAAATATATGATTTTTAAAATGATCAATCACCATATAAATATAATTAATTACTTACCTAGCCTATCATAATAATACATTAATGTACATAGACAACCCTTACTTTTATCATACTAGCACAAGAAGAGGTTGAAGAAAATTAGAAGGGTTCATGTGTTCTTCCTTAATATTCATTCATGGTTAACATTGAGAAAAATAATCTCCAATGTCACCCTACATACCTTGTCAGTAGAAAAATATTATCATTCTATAACAATTATTTAAAGTTTCATTATGAGAAGCCCAAAAATAATTATGACAATCACATGTCACTGAATTTATGAAATTTAATTAGACTTAATACCATCATCCAATGTAAAGAACACTATCAGAGGATATTGATCAACCACAAATGGTATGAAATCTATATAATTATTCTTTGATTTATATTAATTCATTATCCTACTATTTCTATTGAAAAACCAACTCAAGGAGAGATTATGAAATATAAATAGTATTCAAAATCACACCCAGACTATCCTCCTATCATTTTGAATCCCAATTGATTTTCACCCTATTATAGGAAATAACAGTCCATGGTAATTCCATATTTGAGAAATATTTATCAATTTTATAATAATAAAGAGACAGTCCAAAGAATATATATATATATATATTAAATTCATTCAGGGATCCATCCCAAAAAAAGATAGACTTTAAATATTTAGTATCAACCAAGAGTCCATGTTTTGAAATAAATTATACTAATAACATCAGCTCTCAAATCCATAAATACTATTTTAGTAACATCACATAAATGGGATAAATACTTAGGATTCCAAAATGGAAATTTAACTGGTGCTTTTGAACTTCTATAGTTCATGAATTTACCAATATTTCAAGCATGTTTACCGAAATAATTATAAATATTATGGTTGAATATATCTATCATAAAATTGAAGACCAAAAAAGGAGTGTTAGATATTCCAACAACATCAGGATAAATTCAAATTTTATATAACTAACACTAAATTTATTCTATGAGATGTACAAATCCTAAACTATGATCTAATGATATCCTAACTAAGGACAATTTTTTGAAAAAAATTCTCTCATTAACTAATCTAACAGATCAACCATATTGGATAAAGGATACATATTCAATGATGTATCATGATTCCACTTCCAATAATATTTACTAAGATGAATGGAACCATAAATTTTTTTTAAAAGAGGATAGGTTCCATCCCTAGTGAAAAACTATGATGTATAAATAACTTCTCCAACATGTTTTTCAATTGGATGTTATGATTTTTAAGCTCATCTGGTTCGATATGATAATTGGGTGTAGAATGTTTTTGTGTATCGAGTGAAAAATGGAGAACTATACCTACCATTCTAAATGAAGACTAGAGATGGAATGTATGAAAACCATTGGATGAATACGAAAAAATGAGAGAATATTCACATGATAATATACATAGTTGTTCTCAACAACATTAAAGGAAAACTGATTACTAGATAATCAGTAGGATAGCCCTGTATTATTGTCCCTTGGACCACAACTTTCGTGAAAAAACCATGACATATTATCAAAAACAAGGAATAAAACACACTTATTATAACATGAAAATTCAACTCAGTGAGAAAACATAAAATAAATCAAAATTAAATCTTCAAAATAGTCTATATCAAAAATTAAAAATATTCAGAATAACACAACATTAGATATTAGTAGATAACACAAAGGAAAACAAAACCTATAATACTTACCTTTCCAAGTGGTATAGTCATCTCCAAAAATAGGAATTGAGATCACTAAGATGTTTTAAAACATAAATGAAATGGAATGATTTATAATATTTCATGTAAATATTATCCAAAAAAATAGTTTCTATGGAGGATGAGTAAAAAATAATACCACTCACTATAATAATGACATCATCAACATTCACTGGAAAATACTATACTATATGAAACTGATTCACTCTAATGGTCTCTATATAAGGACCTATTGACATTGAATATACTAACTATTATGTAGTTTCATTTGTAAATGATAATCCATAATTCAATTGAGGTATAAATATATCCGTTAATATCCTTAGTAGATAATATAAGTGACTATATGTATTTCATGTTGTCAGAGGTTCACAGAATGATCATCCAGTGTACCTTACCATACGATAATAGTAGTAAGTTAAAGTAAAAATTATAGAAACATAAATTTGAGTATAAGTTTCATACTAGAAATATTTAACTCCACCACTTGTATTATTATCATGTAACCTACAATTGTTCCTTTGTTTTTTACTAAACTTTCCTCATAATATAATGGGAATCCCAAAAAAGACTGATATACCCACCAATTCAATCTCATACAACATAGAAATACTATCCATTTTTGCATTGTTGGTAATATTTATCATATTTACCTATTATGAGATATAATTTACTATTTATTATAGGGATTGTTATGCATCATTGTTATCCTTCATTACCAAAACATGTGAAAAACATACCAAATTAGTAAAAATATTGGTGTAAACTATTAACAAATGATCTACACATTTAAAGAAAATAACCTACATTTAAATCTATATCCTTAAGGATATATGTAGAACAAATGAATGGAAAATCCCCTGATGGATTTATAATCAAATACCATGTGATAATTAACCTGAAATATATTGTTGGAACACCTCTATTACGATCCCTAAATATTAATAGTCACTCACTTAACTATAACATACTAATGTGTATCAAGTAATTTGAGTACCCAATAAATTATTCCAACCATACCTATGCATATAAGGTTCATTATTACCCTTAAAAATTGGGGGATTCTAGGGTTGGAACTTTTATAGTCGATCATTATCCCATCTAGCTCTTAGATGTGCCTCTTTATCTTGGTTCTGAACTTGTGTCACATTCAAATCCGTTTAACACATTTCCCACATAAAAGTTTCGATGATATTATGATTGATATAAGGATTACCATGGTGAACATTTTTTTCCCACCCTCCAAAACAATATCTATAAGATTTATTTGAGGTTGAATTCTATATAACAAAAAATGAAGGAAAGTATCGGAAATTGATACATTCTTAGTTTATAGAGAATATATAAAAATTATGTATGATAAATATCAAAAACCAAAACATGAGATACAAAACCTAGTGTCCCATGCTGAGATAAATAAATTTTAATGATACTTGGATAAATACTCACTCAGAAAATGATACTTATGTCCTGAAAATAAAATATCATGGATACAAAAAATAAAAAGGAAAGAAATATACAGGATAATCATTCCATTAAAAGAAAATTATCAAGAACTACCCTAAAACCCATCCAACTAGTCACTAAGCTGCACAACAACAACACAATGTGTGAGTTTCCAATCCCCACTAGTTAATGAATAGAGTATAGAAATCCAAAAACACTAAGAAAGAAAATGTTTTAGAACTCGAGGGACCTACATGGAATACATGTAATGTAAGATAAAAATAAAGGAAATATACTATAATGGTAAACCAAAAGGAGTTCCAATAAAACTAAAGATAAAACATAAAACCAAGGTATGCGTATATGGATATAACCAATGTCAACCCAAAATACTATTAGATACTTTATTTGATATGTGGGAATCATTCCACCATCCCACCACTTTCTAACCATTACATGTTGACATGAATCCTTCATTCCATACTATGGTGAGATTTACTTTCCTAAATTATACAAAAAAGGTCTATAGACTACTAAAGTATTCTTCAACTTGTGAGAGAAACAAGTTTAGTAGAACCCCCAAGTGTTCCATTGAATGTATCTATCGAATAATCCCAATATTATCATCATATGAAAAAATGGAATGATAAAATAGATTTAAAATTTCTCATTAATTCTTTGAAGAAACATTTACCATTTCATAGATCATAAATGGACTCCATAAAAAACAGGTCAATTTTTTTCTTCAAATAAATTATTTATCCCTAAATGATTCACGTATATATATAGAAAAAAAGGTAAAAAAGTAATTTGTGATAGAGATCACACATAGGATATCATTGGTATAGTATAACTAGGTATCTACTACATTTTTAATAATGTCAATACATAGTGCACTAAAAGTGTCCTTAAAATAACTGGTCCAAGGTAATTGAGTAACACTAAATGAATAAACCCCATGCCCAAGAATCATGTCTCTATAAATAAGTTCATAGGGAATATATGAAACCAATAGGAGTGATCCGAATTGAAAATAAAAAAACTACCCAATACTAAAACCACATCCTTATACTAAAGGGTCCCATATGCTGCATAAACCAGAATAATTTAATGGTCTTCTAAAATTTTAAAAAACAGTTTCAAAATAAGAATTTTTTCAATAAAAATATTGATTTGAAAATGAATTTCATAAAAAATTTGATAGTGTTTTGAAAAATCCATTGTTTCAATAAAACATTTTGAAACACATATTCAATCGAAAAATAGTTATTCATACATATAACGAAAATCAATGATATTCTAAATCAACATCCAATTTTTTTTATAAAAACATAACATGTGTGGTTCACAAAAAAATGACCATATATGGAACAACCTACCTTAAATACGAGATCATTGAAAAATGAAAATTGAATACACAACTAATAAGAATGTATTACATAACTATGGTAATAAGATGTATTTGTATATATGTCACAATAAGAACAATATTATCATATCAAGTACATACAGATCATTAATGGAATGTGGGACCAAATCACCCAGGGTGGTGACAAAAGAAAAAGAATCCCGAAGATCTTTCCAAATTATAATGATTCAATACACTAAATCTGGAAATAGTAAGAAGGGTTTAATATAGTATATTTCTGAGTCAAGACACATTAAACCCCCTAAATATTTGTTTTTTATTTTTATCAAAATCTATAATTACTTCCCCAAAAACAGATATCCAAAATAGAATGTCAAATTTCAAAATTTTATAACAACATTACATGGTGTAGGTTCACCACAATTTTTGTTTCCTCAGTCACAATACACCCAGATTCTAAACATGTACACTAAATACATCATAGTGAAAATTAACTATCCCTTTTAGACTATCCATGACCTCTACCATGATTTTTGTGAGACTTTACAAGCCATTGTGGCTAAGGTGACCACTAGATAACCATAATCAAGACTAATATCTACCATGGATGTGGTTCCTCTAGCCATGGTGAATATTCACTACATGTTAGAATTGTAGATTGGATCATGATATGGTCCTTCCCAGTTTTATACCACAAAATAATAACACCCTTTATTAGGAAACCAACACCATCCTTTACACTGTGATCCCAAAAGAAATAATCCCAATGCTCAATAATATAACATAATTTCTTATGACATATAACTATATAGGTTTTTGTTATTTATATCATGAAAACACTCGTATACATTATCTTTTTTAGAAAACATCCATGGGGATTTATGGATTACCAAACTATAAGAAATATCATAGGAGAGGTCTCTATTAGGTATTTGGACGGGCAACGGAAGCTGATGGGTCTAGAATTTAAATTTTTCCCATCATCGGAGCAACGTAAGAATGTTGAATCTGGTGATCTTATCCCAGTATGGTCTAAGGACCACTCATGGATTTCACAGAGCACAAAAATAAATCTAACATGTACCTTGTTCAGATATGACATGTGGAAGTCCGTTGCAGGATGTTAGCGACTGTTTCTCAAAGACACTGACATCGAATCCCTCTAGATCTTCCACACCCATCTCTTAAATTTGATCGCGTTTCATTCGTTGTAATTTGGGTGCCAGCGTGGTACAAAAATGAACTCTTTTATGCAACGTTAATCACCACAATGTAGGATCCTTCGATCCAAGGAGGATGAGCTTGAAGATCTTCCATGCTTGAGAGAATCTCTCTCTAAAATCTAGGAGGAGAGAGAGGCTCCCAATTATAACACATGAAAAGTTACATAGAGAGAGCCTCCCTCTAACTTATATAGGGAATACCAAAAATACCCAGTATGGGTTTCCATCCCCCGTGTAATAGATATTCACTTTATAAGTATTATTAGTATTTATTTATGTCAAATTAAATTATTCCATAAATAATATTTATAATTTTATCACTAACTGAAATATATATTTAATATATATATATATATATTGCATAATAAACTTGGGTCTATAACTCGACTCACTTCTCCTAAAAATATTAAACGAACCATGGATATTAAAATCTGTTAAGATAAAATTTTATCATTGTATTTATTTAATCACTTGTAAATACATGTTATAAATAAATTCAACAAATTATTCCAAACATAAATAATTAAAGAATTTATTTATTATTTGGTGATCCATATAAATTGGATAATACTTGGACTACTTGGTGGGGCCCACAATGTTCTATATTTCTATTCCATAGAATAGGGAAGATTCTCAAAGTGATATAGTGTGTGACCCTATATACCCTTATCTCAATAGAAGTGAATAATATATTCACAGAAGAAGAGAGGGGTCTAGAAACCCATAGATTCCCCTATGGAGATACGGTAAAGTAAAAAAAACTACCTTCCTACAAACATGGTCTGTGTAATATAATCTCTTCTTCATTGATATCTCAATAAAGTAGAATGCACACTAGTGTCATCATCCTTTATTTTTCTTTTTTTTATTTGTCGATATGTCTGGATGTTCTTACCTTCCACTGCCATGGCCATGGATTTAATGAATGTTGAACCATCCTAATAAACTAGACCTGAGATATATCTTCCTCAATTTGGAAGGGAAAAATCCTATCTTGACCATTTAATCAATTCCATGTCACCAATGACGTACCCAATACAAACTACCTCACTAAGACTTCATTTCTATGGTTTTCTCCTTGTATCAAAGTACACAATTAAATGAAATAAATTTATAATGATCTCAAGTCTGGAGACCATTTCCCATGTCCATAGATAGGAATGACCAATGACACCTTAAACATGTGGTGTTCTTATTATATGTGTCAGTCCTCATGATCTCAATAACTAGATATCATTAAATGAAAACTTCATGAGAAGAAGACTCACTACTTATGATCCCCCCACACCTGATGGTCACACATAATATTTACCCCTTCATAATGACGTAACTGAACCATAGGAAATTACATTAAGATTACTGTCATGTAATCTCAGGGTTCTCCTTATAGCTCAAGATCTTCTATAACCTTTTGATATGAAATGTAGTCTATGGACATTTCCATAATCAAAGTGGATGAAGAAGTATCCACACTATTATGGTAGAAAAAAACACATGTATACATAAAAACCTACATACATGTAGTGGTAATCAATGTACACCACAAGTTGGGTCTAGGGAACCAACTTTCAACACTCCCACTTCCACTAGAGCCAATGACTAATAGGTTTCAATCTCCCAGCTCTCACATGAGAATCATTCTTCTGCTGAGAAATGGATTTTTTCAAGGGGTCTTCCATGTTTTCCAATGTGGATACTCTAATAACTATGACTTCACCACTTTGAGAAAAGCCCCTCAATATATGAGACTTCCAAATAATATGATTTTTCCTCTGGTGAGACCTGGTATCCTTGGAAAGATCCACTTCCTCATTATTATCGCAATATACTGGAACATGGTCTGTACTGCTAGAAAAAACACTAATGTCTGAGAAAAAGCTTCATATCCAGACTTCTTCCATTTCATCATCAGAAGATGCAATATATTCAGACTCTACTATATAATCGACAACCACATCTTACTTCAAGATTCTATAACTCACTGCACCACCATTCAGGAAAAAGATGTAGCATGACTACGATTTCAGATCATCATGATATATCCGGACACAAGAACTAGTGTACCCTATCACTACTAGTTCCTCATCTCCACCATATACCAAGATCATATCCTTCGTATTCCTAATGTACTTTAGTATAGTTTTAACAGCTTCCCAATGCAGCTCCCTTGAATTGGCTATATATCTACCCACCATACTTAAAGTAAAGGCGACATCAAACCTAGTATATAACAAGGAATACATGATAGAACACACTGCCAAGGTATAAGGGATTCTATTCATTCTATAAATCTCCTCCTATGTTTGTGGAAGCATTTTCTTGGAGAGATTTATACCATGTAACATAGGCAAAATCCTCTATTAGATTGTTCCATATTGTACATTTTGATTAACTTGTCAATATATGTACTTTGACTTATCCCAAGAAGCCTTTGAGATCTATCTCTATAGATCTTGATCCCTAGAATTTAGGCTTCTTCACCTAAGTCTTTCATGGAGAATCATTCATTTAACCAATTATTAACCTACTATAATACTTTGCACCTTGTTTCCCATAATTATTATGTCATAAACATATAACACTAAGAAAATTATGGCATTCCCTTCAACCTTTTTATATACAAAATTCTCACTTTTGTTTGGATACAACCATATTATCTTATGGCCACATCAAATCGAATATTCCATTACCGTGATGCCTGTATAAACCCATAAATGGATCTCTATAGCTTGCATACTCAATTGGAATTCTTTGACTTGACAAACCCTTCGAGTTGATTCATATAGACATCTTCAACCAACTTACCATTTAGAAAATCAGTTTTGACATCCATTTTCCAAATTTCATAATCATTAAAGGTTGCTATTTCATGCAATATTATGATGGATTTAGGAATTTATACTGGTGAGAAGGTTTCATCATAGTTTATGACTTGACGTTGCCTAAAACCTTTTGAAACAAGCGTTTCTTTAATGTTATTAAACTCACCATCGATGTCCATATTCTTATGGAATACCCATTTGCATCCAATGGAATTTACATCAGCTGAAGGGTCTACCAAAATCCAAACATGATTTTGGTATATGGACTCCATCTTAGAATTTAGGTATTCTTTCCATTTAGTATCTTTTTTTCTTTCTACTGCTTTCCTCTAGGTTAGAGGTTCATTATCTTCAAGGAATAATGTGTCACCTAACTCAGTGAAAAGAAAACCATAATGCTCTGGTTCTCTAAAACTCTTATGTAGACCTACTCAGTATTTGTGTCTCATGAACAACTTCTTCTTCCACTTGTTCTTATGGAGATTGTTCCTCTACCGAATCTTGTGAATCTATAGAATGAACTTCATCAAATTCAATCTTTCTCCCACTATTTCTAATAGAAATGTGTTCCCTTTCTATAAATATGGCGTATCTTTACAAAACACATTTTATACCTAAAGGGTTATATAGGTAATATCGTATGTTTTTCTTTAGGACAACCTTTAAAGATCCACTTGGTGCTTCTGGATTCTAATTTGTCACTTGGTAAAGTATTAAAAAATTCCTCACACCCCCATACACATATGTGTGTCATACTAGGATTCTTTCCATACCATAACTCGTATGGATTCCCATATTCATCTTTAGTTGGTAATAGGTTAAGGGTATATGCTACTGCCTGCAAAGAATATCCTCAAAAGGATAATGGAAGGGTTGGAAGAATCATTATTGATCTGACCATGTCAAGAAAGGTCCTATTTGTCATTTAACTAACACCATTCCACTTCTGTGTATAAGAATGAGTGAGTTGGGATACTATCACACACTCTTTCAAGTGATCAATGAAAGCTTGGTTAAGATACTCTCCACCTCAGTCTGTGTGGAGTGATTTTATCCTTTTACCTAGTTGGGTTTATAATTCATTTTGGTATTCCTTAAAAATATCAACAGAATCATCCTTATACCGCATTAAGTATATATATCCATACCTACTATAGTCATTGATAAAAGTAATGAAGTATGAAAAACCACCCCATGAAAATAATGAAAATGGACCACATACATCAGTATGTATTAATTGCATTACTGCATTAGCTCTTTCTCCCTTTCCTAAGAAAGTTTATTTGGTCATTTTTCCTTGTAAACAATCTTGACATACATCTAAGGGTTCTAACTATATTGAGTCTAAATAACCTTCTTGATGTAATCTTCATAATCTCTTCTAGTTTACATGAAAAACCTAATGTTTTATAGGTGGGTGATATATGATTCATGTTGTCTATTTTTGTCATTGATTTCCATTACGGGTTTCTCGAGTTCTAGCATGTATAAAGAATTATTAAGATGTGCATTACCATAAAATATGTTATCCCTATAAAAGATACAACATTTACTTTCAAACTTTAAATAAAACACTATAGTTTCTAAACTCAACACAGAGATAATGTTATTGGTTATAGAAGGCACATAATAGAAATTGTTTAAAACTAGAACCAAACCACTTGGAAAGGTTAAGTGATAGTCTCACAATGCCAAGGATTCCATACTTGCACTATTTTCCGCCCGGAGATCCACTTCACCTTTTTCAATATTCTTGAAGCTACTTGGTTCCTGTATATGAATTAAAATGTGTGAGCCACATGCTATATACAATACAAAACTTGTAGATAAATATAGATTGCATTCAATGACAAAAATACTAGAAGTAGAAGCATTGGGTTTCTTATTCTTCCTATATCTGAAATTCTTCTTCCAGTGGCCTTTCTTCCCACATCCAAAGCAGAAAACTTCTTTCTCATTACTCATCCTTAGAATATTTTTCTTCTTTGTTGAATGATTCATTGGTTTCTTTGTCCCATACTTGGATTTAGACCCCTTTTACTTATCCTTGTTTTCCCGTTCACCATAAGGATAGATGAATTTGTATTTCTCATATCCTTGTTATCTTGTAGAACTAAATAGAAAAGGCCCAAGAGTGACTTTGTCATATCAATCATCATATAATTAACTATAAAAGTCGAGAATCTTGGCGGTAAAGAGGAAAGAATGAGATCCACTACTAGTTCTTGGTTCAATTTGAACCCAAAGGGTTGCTACATCTCAATATACCCAATCATCTTAAGTACATGAGGACTAGATTGGTGCCCTTCTTCTAGCCTACACTTATAAAGGGAACATGAGATCTCATACCTCTCTTGCCTAGCCCTCTCCGGATGTAATTCTTGGAGATTTGAAAGCATCTTGTAGGAATCCTCATCCTCATACATTTTTTGCAATTGGATGGACATGGATTTCAACATGATACATTGAACATCAAGTTCATCATCTACATGATTTTTCCATTTATCTTTTTCCGCATTACTTTCTCCCTAAGGAGGATCAACATGAACTAGGGATTCCAGTACATATAGCATTATTTCATGGCATAGTACTATGCATAGGTGCCTGTACCACTCCTAGAATAAATTTCTGGTTATGATATTTTCTTTATCCAGAATTTATCGTAGTGATAAACTACTTATGGTGTTTGTGATTTCCATTTTAAATCTATATCAGATAAACATTAGCAGTTAATATATTGTCTTGATTACCTTTGGATATTTAGGATTAATAAATTATTATATCATTTTAATGTGTCCCACAATTTTAGAAAACCATAATATCCCTCACTGTTAGATTCTGAATACTATGCCGATTGAGTTATCTAGTGGAAAGGATCTTAGAAACCTCCCTCAGAGTCTACAAGCTATGGCTACACCACTACTTGGAGGGTTTCAAGGTATCCACTAGTCCGACCAACCACTTGACTTGTGGTTTTTGGTTTAGTTGAGTAAATTCCCAAGTTTTGGAATATGAACCATATTCCATCAAAATCTTTCCTCTAAAGTGATAAAAAGTTAGCTATGGATAATACTTGACTACTCACTTTAGTTAAGTTGACCTAATTCTCTCACGAAAATGCCCCGGTAGTAAGAAGCACTCTCAAATATGGCTGACGAGAACCCCAAACACCTGGTTTTTTGGATGTGAGAATTGGAAGGATTTTAGACTTAATATAACTTTGAGGTATTTTTATATTTATTGAAGAATATAATCCTTTTCTATTAATATGTTCCAACTAAATTGTCACACTCACAACTGAACATTCAATAGAAATAAATTTGTCAACTTTTTATGAATTTTTTATCTTTATTACTATTCTATGTGATCAAGAAATAATCATGCATTCACATAAAACAATAAAAAATGAATAAAGGTAAATCATACAATATGATTGGTCTTGATAATTATATTATGATCGATCCATAATAGATAAATATTGACATAGGGGAATCCATACCTGAGTTGACACCTGACTGACATCGTAGCTAGTCCCAATGCAATGCGATGGACTCCCATATAGATTACCACCATGACTTGGGGGGATCTATATCACATATCATCCTCGTTAAATTAAAAATATACTCGTAAGAAAGGTGAGGGGGTCTAGTGGGTACAAAATACAACTTGTGCATTGAAAACGTAGGCCCTTATACATATTTGAATTAAAATACAATTCATAGACAATAATTTATCTAATTTATTATTAAAATCATCCCACACATTGAATAAATAATTAAACAAATAAACCCAACATGTATGGTTCAGTCACTTTCTCAAGACCAGTTGGTGTAAATAAAGTGCATTTATAAATTAAACTGTAATAAATTTAAATAGTACGAGGGAACTCTAATAAATTATATGAATTTAATTAAAATCAATTAAATTATTTTATTAGTTCTAATTGTTTAATTTAATTTTAATTCCAAAAATTAAATTAAACCATTAATTTAATTTTAATTCTAAAAATTAAATTAAACCATTAATTTTAATTTAAACATAATTAAATTAACGTTTCAGATTCTAGTTAAACATAAACCCCAATATAATTATAAATAATTTAATTTTAAAAAATAAATAAATTAAATCTAATTATCGTTGTTACCTCTATCGGGGAATAAGTCTGATAGGACTACAAACCACCACGAGGGTGTCTTGCTGAAACAGGGCCAAATCATGGTGTTACTGCGGAGTGACTGTGGCGGGACCATGACAAGACCGTGACGTGATTGCGGTGTGACCGCAGCGTGACTGTGGCATGATAGCGATGTGCCTAAAAAGTGTCCGCCCAGTCTAACAACACCCCGCAAAAACAATCACTTATAGAAATAAAAAAAGAGGACTCCTCCGACAAGGCGAGAGGGCAACGACCTGCTTCTCCGGACTACCGCATGGGCGAAGACCCACTTCTCTGACCAGCCACATGGGCGGTGGCCTGCTGCTCCAACCAACCGCAAGGGAGGTGGCCCATTGCTCTGGCCAGCCACATGGGTGGTGACCCACTGCTCTGACCAGCCACAAGGGTAAAGGCTCAATCTAACATGGAATGGAGGGATGTGGGGAGATTCGGCCCAACATGAAGGTGGGGTGAGCTGGCACAAATTGGATTCGAGGTGAGCCAACATGGTCTAGTGGTGCAAGATGACTTGGACTGGTGAGGCGCGAAGCAAGGGAGGGAAGCCCCCAGGGGGGGGGGGGGGGTTGGTCCGGCCGAGGCGAGGGGGTTTAGGCTGCATGGCCTAGTCCATGCCACCTGATCCGGCATCGTGAATTAGCAATAGTGAGGAGCTCCAGGCTGCGGATCGCTAGGATTTTGGGGTTCTTGGGTGCATCTCTTGCACAAGGAAAAATACCAAAAGGGTCTTCTCTTCTTTTTTTTTATTTTTTTATTTCTTTGTCTTTTTAAAAGACATATAACCCCCACTTTTTTTAAATTAAAATTATAAAAAGAGAATACCAATTTGGGGTCTTAGACTCCATTTTTATTAAATTTTAAGTCTAAAGAATTTAATAAATAAAAAGACGAACTGAACCCAATTCTATATGACCCATTTTTTGAATTTTATTTTTATTTGGGAAAAATAAATATAAAATAATAAAATAATATATTTTATTTAACTACTAAAAATAACCCCACATAAAAATTCCGACAACCAGATTCTGGCCAAAGCGTGGCCAGATTTTGGTACTTTGAAGAACACATAAATAAAATTAAATTTCATTCTTCATAAAATAAAAATCCAAAAAAATTAAAACTAATGATGTCAATCAAATTAAATTTTTTAAATGGTCGTAACTTGGCCATTCAGAAATAGATTGACGTACGGTTGGATCTGTTGGAACCAATTTTATGCCCCATACTTTAATTTAATTCAATTTAGTTTTTCTTTCACTCTAAGAAATCATGCATCCCTATGATAACACTGTTAGTTACCAGTATAGGCACTAGAAGCCGATGAGCTGGGAATTTAAAATTTTTTCGCATCATCGGAGCAATGTAACAACATTTACTGCAGTGATATTATCCTGTAATGGTCTGAGGACCACGTTCGGATTTGACAGAGCACAAAAATAAATTGAACATGTACCTTGTTATGATTTGATGTGTGAAAGTCCATCATAGGATGCCAGTAACCATTTCTCGAGGACTCCAATATCAAATACCTCTAGATTTTCCACACACGACTATTAAATTTACTTGTATGTATTTTGTTAGAATCCGGGTGCTAGTGTAGTACCCCAACGAACTCTCCGATGCAATAGTAATCCCCGGAAGGCAAGAGTCATTGATCCAATATGGATCAGCTAGAAGATCTTCCTTTCCTAAGAGAATCTTTATCTAGAATCTAGGAGGAGAGATAATATCTCAATTCTAACACATGAATAGTTACATGGAGATAACCTCTCTCTAACTTATATATGAAATATCTAAAATACCATGTACGGGTTCCCGACCCTCCTGTAATAGATATGAACTATATAAGTATTATAAATATTTATTTATGTAAAATTAAATTATTCCATAAATAATATTTATAATTTTTCACTAACTAAAATATATATTGAATATATATATATATATATATATATATATTGAGTGATAATCTTGAGTCTATAACTCGACTCACTGCTCTTAAAAATATTAAACAAACCCTGGATATTTAAATCTGTTCAAATTAAATTTTATCATTGTATTTACTTAATCACTTGTAAATACATGTTATAAATAAATTAAAAAAAAATATTCCAAACTTCAATAATTAAATAATTTATTTATTATTTGGTGATCAATAGAAGTTGGATAATACTCAGACCCCTTGGCGAGGCCCACCATGTTCTATATTCCTATTCCACAATATAGGACAAATTCTCAAAGTGCTATAGTGTGCAACCCTCTAGGCCCTTATCTCAATAACAGTGAATAATATATTCACTGACCAAGAATAAGGTCTAGCAACCCATCTAGGCCCTTATAGAGATAGGTAAATTCAAAGTAATGACTACCTTCCTACGAACATGGTATGTGTAATATAATCTCTTCGTCAACGATATCTCAATAAAGAAGAATGCACACTAGTGTCATCATCCTTTATCATGATTTATTTTATTTGTTGGTATGTCTGTATGTTCTTGCCTTTTACTACCATGGACATGGATTTAATGAAGCTACAACCATCCTAATCAACTTGTCCTGAGATATCTCTTCCTTAGCTCGAAAGAGACAAATCCTACCTTGATCATTCTATCAATGCCATGTCACCAATGACGTACCCAACACAAACTACCTCACCATGACTTAAATTCATTGGGTTTCACCTTGCATAAAAGTACGCAATTAAATGACATACAATGATAATGATCTCATGTATGGAGACCATTACACGTGTCTGTAGATTGGAATGACCAATGACACCTGAAACATGTGGTGTTCCAATTATATGGGTTAGTAATCCTGATCTCAATAACTAGAGATCATCAAGTGTGGGATTCATGAGAAGAAGTCTCAATTATTATGACCCCCTATCACCTTATGGTCACACATCATATGTGTCCATTTATAATGATGTAACTAGACCATAGGACTTTACTTTAAGATTATTGTCATGGAATCTCAGGGTTCTCATTATAGCCTGGGATATGCTATAACCCTTTGACATGACATGTAATCTAAGGATATTTCCATAAAAAGTGGATGTAGAAGTATCTACACTATTATGTATAGAAAAACATATGTATATATAACAATATAAAAACATGTAGTGGTAATCAAAGTACAACACCAGTTGGTTCTAGGTCACCCACTTTCAACAGTCTCTAATAATATTGATGGGGACACCATTATTATAGAGAAATGGTTATTACACTATATTTTGAGAGATAATTCTTGGAAAATTCCATATGTTCATGATACTTATGGGATTATGGACCCGGCTAAGACAACTCACATAATGGAGGTCTGTGATAGTGATATATATACAAGGGAAGAATAATTCTATAATACTGAGAGGCATGATCATCACAACATTCATAAAGAGAACTTGTAAATAGATGATTTTGGTATAGTTAATTAGGGTAACATACCAAATTTTTGAAAATACTATGTTATATGGTGTATAGTATGGCATGACCCACAGGATTTGCAAAGAGATATTATTACGCCAAGAAGAAGTAGATATTATTGGTCAGTCCTTTTATATATATTCAAAATTTTATTTAATAACTCTAACTACGTAAAATGAACATATAAGAGTATGTATGGTATTTTATAATACAAAATTAGTTATTCTATACTATGTACTTTACACACACACTATTCGAGTGTCCATGGAAGATGTATACCTGAGAAACCAACACTTTTTCTATTTTAGGTTGGGTCATGGCCCAAGATTTCATGATCAAGATAAAATATCTCGAATGGGTTTTGATTTTAGGATAAGGTGAGGGTCGATGATTGTAGTGTTCTACCCTATATATTTATTATGGTATTTTTCTTTTCATTAATTTTCATTCTTTATATGGGATTACGAAAATGGGAGATCGATCTTGAATGAAGGAATTTATAATTATGATTCTCATGTTATTATTGTTTTATTTTTATTTATCTATGTACATTAATGTTAATGTGTTTTTAGCGATAAATTGTTATTTATTATATTAATTCATTCTATCATAAATGGGGTAGAGTCTCCCCATGATAAATTCTTATACCCCAACTACTAGTGAGAATCCTATGGAATATGGGTATGACCACTAGTGATATATTAACGACCTCCAGTCTTGAAACCCATCAATGGTCTAGGAAGGTGGGAATTTAAAATCCCTAGAAAAAATATAATAATTTCGACTAATTTCAAAAAATTTATGTTCATAGATTAATAACCAAATTGGATTGATGAATTTTCTTTATCAGTTCCTTTCATACTAGGTTCAAAAAAAATTATGGTGAATTTGGTTAAATCTAATGTATTAATAAATCATTAAAAGTCCCTCACTATATAATTGGAGTCTCACATATCAAGGAATTATTAATTAGAAAATGTATTATAACTTACAGTATCTACTTGGAATGAGTTACATGATAAAAATATGTCTAGCCCAGTCTATAAAAACTATATACATGTTCGTGAGAGAACACAATATTTTTAACTCGTCATTAGATTCCACAAAGATAGCCACATGGGATTAATAAGTTATTTCATTAGTATAAATATTTGTTTTAATAGTAAATATATATGAATTTAAAACAAGATATCATTAAAAGTAGATATAGTACATATTCTATTTATTTTTATAAAGTGTAAAAGTCTAATAAAAATATTTGTGATACAATGAATCACTAATTTATGGAATAAAAAACACCAAGAAAAAATATTGTCTATTTATTTTAATGAAACATTAATTAGTTTGGTCTACACACCAAAGAATGATTTTCTTATTTCAAATCACATCCATGATAAGTTTTTGAGGAAAAAAATTCTTATCACACCCGTTCCCCAACTCCATCAATACAAGAATTTTTATATATTTGACCCTTCTCAAGAGGTCCTCATCATATTGAAAATAATGATGGAATAAAGGAAATAAAAAACATTATAAAAATTATATCAATGATGAAATTAGTTATGAAAATTATAGAACAGATTATTCATAATACATTGATAATATTAGAAAAATAAATCCACCAGATACACTATTTGTAAATTACCATGAAAAAATAAGATATATAATTTAAGGGTAGATCAATGTTTTAATTACCAATATAATAATCTAAAGGTAATTAACCTCCAAAATAGATTTTATATATACAATGTTTTTCTTCATAGTGCCAATGACCTCTTAGGGTGTATAACAAAACCTTCAAAAATCCATTATGATTATCTCATGATCAATAATAAATAGAATATTCTTAATAAATAATACTAATTTTTTAGAGAAGATAACAATGAAATAGTTGATTCCACATTGTTTTCAAAATTAGAGGATTCTTAATGAGATTAAGTGTGGTAACTAAAAAAACAAGTATCTATACAAAAAATATATTGTATTTCTCAAAATATCTTCTTTCTTGACCCTTAGATAATAGTGTCATCACATTAAATTTATCATGAAAAATAATTTATTTCCCATTCATTGACCATAAAATACATTAATTGTATGAAGTGGATATCTATTTTTAATAGAAACATTATTAACATTCTTATAAATTAATCTTCTTCAAAAACTAATGCCTATATTTCTCAACATAGTGTATCACAGTTAAAAATTCTCATTATTGAAAAGAATATTTCTATTAATAATTAATTTTTTTAAAAAATATTATAATTTGATGTACATTGGAAGTAGTTATTATAGTTATACATGACCTTCAAGGACTAATATGTTTTTTGGAATAATTTCTCTTTACTATAAAGCTTGGGGTCACTACCTCACAACTTGACTTGTTCAAAAATCACTTTTTCCTATATATAAAAGGTGGATTTGGATTATAACATGGTATTATATTTGTTGAATATATTAATTAATGTTTTTATTTAGTAACTCATATACCCTTGTTTATTCTTTGGTGGTGGTGGCCATGAGCATGACCTTTTAATCAAATCTTCATGTTCCCACATGATCTTGTTCATGACTATACAGGATGGTTAGGGAAAAAAATATAATTTACAGATTCAATAATCCAAGTATGTGAGATACATTGACCTACATAATATATATATATACTAGAGTCACCTTTTAGGGAAATAGACAATCCCCAATTGTATCATTACATATTGTATCCAATTATTCACCATTTAAATATTCATTGAACCACAATTTATAATAACACTTCAATACATATCTATGATGATTATTTAGAATTATTCAATATTCAAAAATCAAAATAGGGTGAAAAAATAATGAAAAAGTTCTAATGTGAATCTAAACTATATCACTAAACTATTTATTTTTGGGGAGGGGTATCTAATCTAGGTAGGGAACATTACTTCATATATTTTTATCGGAACTGATAACGATTCCATAAATTTTTCATGTTATAGTATATGATCAAAATATATACTTTTAATATCATCCCTTGACCATACTTATATAATTATATTTTTTCTTTGTAGGTTTTGTTGCTTTAATGGGTTTTTCATTATCTGTAACAAATCATAATGCTTTCTATCCAATACTATATAGTGGATGACGGTCTTTAAATATCATCCTTGTTATACCATATGGCCTATGAGATGATGATTCTTGTATCTAATTGAATTAGTAATTAATTAATTATTTTTTTAATTATAATTTACAATTTTTAGTCATATTGATGTGGGTATTTTGGAAAGTGTTTTTTTATTTGATTTCTGAAAGTATAGGAATTACTAAATGGCATTTTTATTTTTTGGTGTTCTAGAGGTTTTATATTGAGTTGGGTGAGAAATGGTTGAGTTTGTTTTATCATGTGGTGCTAAATTTTTTCATGGATATAGATCACACTATCAACATGAAAATTATTGTGTGGTGTGGTTGTTCCATAATATTAGGTAATAGTTTGAGAGGTCATTAAATATTCTAATGTGATTCTGCATGATAAATGCCTGAGGGTGTTGTATTAATCCACAATACATTATTTTTACGATGTGGGGTTCCCTTGAGGCGGAGTGTCAGGATACACCATTGTTGAGTGTTATTTAATGAGGTACATAGAAACTCAAAAAATAATGTTTTATATTTTCCATTATTTCACATGAGAGGTGTGTTATGGTGTGAACATTATGGTCATAACTAATTTATAGGGACCTATTTTTTTCATAAAAAGATATTATATCTATTTGATGAATATTAATTAAAAAACATAATGATCCATTTAATAATCATATAGGTCTAGTATATTTGGAAACATTGATACCAAATAAATGGTTTCATAACTGAAAAAAATCAACACCCACTAATTCCTTAATAACTTAAATACTTGTTGTAAATATCATAAATAATACATTTTCAAACAAAATGGTTAATGTAAAAAAATTAATGGTGAGAACATATTATTAGTAATATTAAGAAAGGGGGATATCGATGACTAATTTAGAAAAACATGATCATTAGTGTATAAGAACATGAGGATAAAAATTGAAAATGAAACCCTTCATTCCATAGATCTTAATGCAGTATTAGGGAATAAATCTTGGACTTTGATAAAATATAAATCATAATGGATTCAAATAACATGATCCAAAAGAGAATAAAATTTGAAAATTGCAAAGGTTTGTGTCAAACATATAAAAAATAGAAAGTCATTTTCTTAGTTGTAAATGATTATGTAGAAGACAATTAGAGTGAATTGGGTTCACATCCTATTTCATCATAGTACCCATGGTTCACTCTCAAGACTATTTGAGTTGACAAAGTCTCTTAATGAACTAGTATCACTATCTATTCCAATCCTTTTTATCACATGACATATCCATCTTTTCCCAATGTAATCAAAGGAAATAAAATTCCATGAACACCTATCAAATAATGAGAATCACATATATTAGTGAAAAATATTATAAAACATTCATCATATCAAAACCTATTAAAATAAAACGGGTTTAAAAAATATTTCATCATTTCATCATTACCTAACACATTGAAGTGAAATTGGATTCATAGCATAACTATCCCATGGAAAAAATGGGTTTCATAGGATAATCCTTAAATAATCATAATCAAATTCCATTAAAAGAATTAATGTTGATGTTTTAAAATAATTATAACCCCAATAAAGTATAATAAACATCTTTGGATGTCACCATAGATGATAATACTTTTAAAATTTATTTGGAAAATTTATTTTGGAAATTAACCTTTTGATTTTGAAATCAATTCATTAAAATAATGTTTTTTCAAAATTTAAAGAAAAAATATTCATTCAAAATAAATTAAAAACACGTAAAGGAAGCCTCAAATAATTGATTAGTCATGATGGTTGAAAGTTCCAATCATTCTATATAAGTTAAAAGTAAGCATTAATTTCAAAAATTTGGTAAAAAAAGTCAATAGGTACAAATTTAAAAAAAAAAGAATATTCCTTTTAATAATTATTTTATAAAATAAATCAATGTAAGAATGACATTAAATAATCATATAAAAATTTTAAAAACACAATTGATTTTTTTATGAAATACGCCCATGGAAGAAGTAGGATTTTTAACCAAATAAATAAATAGAGTCAATTTTATGTAAAAAATATTCAATCAAACTCATCAATTCGTAAATGGAGTAAAATGAAAGGAAAAAATATAATATCTATAAATAACCATAATTGAATAAAATTCATGAGTTACATGAGACATAGATCATGAAATTTCATCATTATAAAACTCAATCATACACAACCATGATAAATACTGATATTTTAAGTTAAAACCCATTTCCTAGGTGTCATATCCTCCATACTTGTTTAAACCTCCACTTAAAGAAAATAAATACTTTGGATATACTCTTAAAGATCCTAGTTATAGTCTTCTTTGGAGACTATTACCTATAGAATGTGGAAAGTGAAGTAGAAAATAGAAATATATAAGAGTTAGTTTATCTAGAAGGAACTGTGTTGTGTAAATAAGAGAAAGGATGGGTGTCCTTTTATAATGGAAGGAGATGACACACATGTAATTACATAAAATATTAAAATATTATAAATAAATTCCCCAAGAAAATTATCGCAATTTTCCATGGATTCAATGAAAAATTTCTAGGGTCAAAATAACATCAGCAGATGAAATGTAGACATTTTTTATGTCATTTTAAACCACACCTTTTAAAATAACACCTTCCTTAATAAATTTTTACCATAATTTTAGTTCAAATATTTAAATATTAAAGGGTCAATAAGGATAAAATTAATTTGAAAATGACTCATAATTGGACCTTTGTTGATATATTAAAGAAAATTCCAATCACTCATCAGAAGATAATATTTTTATTATTTTTCATTTATTTAATAAATTATTATTTATTTTAAAATAAATGTAAAGTAAATTTTTAAAACATTCATTATATTGATATTAAGGACACTGTAAAATATATTTAATTAAAATATAATCTTAACAAAGTTCCCTAATATGTCATATTTATCTAAATAAATTGTGGAAAAAAATTATTAAATTAAATTATTTTTTATATTTTTTAAATCATTTATTTTTATTTTATATTAATTTAAAAATTACTTTAATGTCTCATATTTTAAGTGTATTATTATTAAATATTAAATGGAATTATTTTGAGACCATTCTTTGTGACGACATGCGATTTCGAGGCTCGGAGCACCCAGAATAAATGTTTGAAATAAATTAAACTCTAAATAGAATGCATGACTAGTTTTCCTGAAAAAGTGGAATAACTTTTAAATATGTGGCATGATCAGAAATCTGAGAGAAACATTATCTTTAGAGAATCGAATTTAACTTAGGCGAGACATAACATCAATCAGCACAGGTCGACTGCAAAAGTTAGTTTTTGGAAAATTTAAAGGATATAAAAGAAATTAATAATTTATTTTATTCTAAATGTTTTCAAAATGAAATGATGCTTATTTTATTTTAAATAAGAAGGATCCTAGGGTTAGGATCATAACCCTGGAAACCTCCCCAGAATCCTCTGAAGCTTTGGAGAGGAGCCACCCTTTGAGAACTCTTGATGAACGCTGACGAACGACGACACATTGATCATTTCACATCGAGAAAAAATACCGACCAACGACTGATCTCCCTCTTCATTGATGATTGAGGTAGGGGTTGTTATTTCGATTCTTCAATTCCCCCTTCTTGGATTAAACGATGAACATGGATCAACCCAAAAACAAGTTGATCTGCGGATCGTGCGTTCTTGCGGGAGAGTGTTATTTTCTGTTTCTTTTGGGGTTTTGATTCGGGGATGATGTTTATCATAATTTTGGGATTATCCTTTGATTCACTGTTAAACCTAATAATGGTAGAAAATCAATGCTGTGAAAAATGACAGTAGAGGTGGGTTCTTTTTTTGCTAATGGAATTTCTTCCCCTTTTCTTGTCGTGTTCTTCAAATTAATCACGGGGTGATGAAAAACAGATTGTTGCAAAACCATTTCATAATGAAATGATCCCAAATATAATATCAAACACCAAAGAGAGCTAGAGGAGGTGCGACAATGATGGAGGAAGATGAATCATATCAGATTGGGAGAAACCATTCTTCGATTGTTCTTCGAGAGGGTGGATCAAAATTTTGTTTTAGGGCTGATCAAATGATCGAAACCTCCCAGAACATCGATATCATGGTGAGAAAAACATGTATCTCAAGTTTCATTGAAAAAGGATCACTGAAACAAGCCTTGGAAGATTGACAGAGGCGTGATGGTGGAGGTACGTGTTTTTGAAAAATTCTGAAGAACACAACGTGTTCTCCGATGAACCAACCGTGTGGGGTCATCATGGTGGTATCTACATATTGTAAGATACACATGGTGAAGGAAACAGTGTGATCCTGGGATGACATGACATGTGGGCCCCACCCACTAGCGACTGGAGTTTTGGGTGACATGAAGTGTATACACGACATGCGTCTCCTGTCACACAGCGTGTGGGTCCAAACACAGGACTCGACATATACCATAGACGATACATAGAAATAGGGTGGTGTATAGGACATGTACTCTACTACACGGCCTGATAGGGCCAGTTATGTGGGTCACCCCATGAACTGGTTACACGGGTTGTCATACATAAGTTGAGGTCATGTATTGGCACATGGCCAGCATACATGGAGCAGACCCCGAATACCATGACATGGCGTGTGATCCTTCCAACATGCCGTTTATATGAATTTTTACACGGAATGTTGTCCATACTAGGGACATTTTACATAGGTAGTACATAAATTCAAGGGATACAGCTTGGGACTGCTCTACATTCCACGTACTCTATTCTACATGGAATGATTCAATTTTTCACCATTTATTGGAAATGTTTCATTTGGTTTAGTGCTCCCATGCTCATATACATCCAAGAGGCCCAGAGTGAGATCCTCTATCCATTATTGGCTGTAGGTAGAGTTAGGTATCCATGTGAATAATCCTACATGAAATCGATCCTCTAATTAGCAGGTGAATCCAAATGATTCATGGTATCCCCTAAGGCCGGAGCAATGATCCTCATCTTGGTATCGTGATCTTTTCCTGCTCAGGAGTGTATTCTCCCAGAATGAGGGTATCTGTGCTCTCTACAGATCGATTAGTGCAAAAATATCTCTCATGGATTGTCCCAACGAGTGGTACTTATGGGATGAATGTCATCAAAGATTTTAGACTCATAGAGTGAGTTCTCCCATATGAGTGATTTTTGGAAACCTTCGAACCGAATCCCTAGCATGGGTATGTTGTCATTGTGGACTAAAAGTCTTGGTTTTGATTATATCTAGATGTGTTTCTCTATCTATATGTTCAATAGACATATACTATATAGCGATGAATATAACTTTAATGTTTGGTTTTTGGGGTCCTCTACTAGGTATTGTTATACTCACTCTTGCATGTGCATTTCCTACATGTATCATGTCTTATGCAGACGAGCGCCCCTTTGATGGTGCCGAGAGTGGACCAGAACCAGACCAAGCATTCTGAGTACCTTATAAGATGAGGTGTTTCTATGGCTATGAGAAGTATTCCTAGTACCTATGTTTTCTTATAGGTTTGACTTTGTAGTTTGTAGACTCTTATTTTTTGTGGTCTTGAATTCTGTCCTAGTTTACATTCCGCACTTTACTTTCCACTGTACTCTATTGGTTGGGTTTAGTTGTATGTATGCATTTGTTTCTGAGTGGATTTTTCAATAAGAATTTGTGGGGTTGGAGATGTGTGTGTGTGTATAGGTACATATTAAATGCCTCCCATGTTATTGATATGCATACTCAGTGCTAGTTTCCAGCCCCTGGCCTATTGGAGGCGGGCTTGGGGAGTCTCAGAACAGGCCCCACTGGGATTGGACCTAAAAGTGTGGTATAAAAGGTGGTTGATTATACCTTAAGACCAAGAGTCTATGATATTAGTATGGGGAAACAGTGTTATGTATTTTGAGCTCAAATTTTAGGCCAGGGAGTCCAGTGTTGGTGAGGGCGGCCGACGTATCCATACACTAGGAATTTAATAACTTGCTTTTCGACTCGATACATGAAAACAGTAGTAGCGAGGGAAGAAAGTAATGGTACATGAATCATATAGGAAATGGTTGTGTTTTCCGTATCCTTTAAATGTTATGTATCCAGATATACTCTTGACCATGTTACATCTTGTTTCTAAATAGGATGCCTACGCGATGCATACCCAATAAGATTCAGCAGCTCAATCATGAGGATGACCCCCTCTGTGATGAGGATTCGATTTAGGGACTAGTTCCCTAGGCATTACCTCTAGGTGGGGAACCTGCTATACCACCACTAGTAGAGCCTCACATGGAACCTTCCATACTAGTAGGAGAGGAGAGAAGGCTGGGAATGCTCCATGAGTTTTAGAGACAGAGATCCCTCTATATTTGAGGTGAACCTGACCCTCAGGCTGCTGAGGACAGACATGAGGTGGTGACCGGAGTTTTTCATCTAGTGAGGACTCCACCGGACTATATAATGATCTTAGGAGTGAGACTTATTCAGGGTTCTAAGAGAAGATGGTGGATTTTGATCATACATACTCATGATGAGGACACTCTTTCGTTGATAGAGGTTGAATGAATCTTTGGGGAAGAGTTATATCTAGTTATGCTTAGAGCAGTGCGTATCCAGGAGCATATTCACCTATAGTAGGGCATTTTGATGGTGGATGACTATTAATTGAGGTTCACCAACCTTTACAAGTACTTGGTGGATATGGTTAGGGATCATTACTTTAGAGATCAGACCTTCGAGCGGGGTCTATGATTTAAAATCCGAGCTAGTGTAGTGCCTCTATGCATTTCGACTTATGATAGGGTGGTCGATCAATCTTTGATGGTCGAGAGCTTCATGGAAGAGCATAAACAACCAGTGGTAGTCAAAAACAGGTAGACAGGTGTGGAGACCTCAGCAAAAGGGACCTAATGTCTGGTACATGGATCAGGATGTAGGAGATGTCATAGGAGGACCTAAGATAAGGCATCGATAGTCCAGGGCTCTCACGCTGGATCCAGTCTGCCTATAGAGAGGCAATGCCACTCATGTGATGGTAAATGAAATCTCGCTAGAGAATGTCCAACCTGTCAAGATACTGATAGGGAGGCAGTGGATGGATCAACGAGGCAGAGGCAGACAATGGAGCAGATAGACCCGCCAGGTGGCAGATGTGGAAGAGGAGTAGGGAGAGCTACAGGTGGTGGAATACACTTTGATATAGTTCCACCCCCACCCCTAGGAGGTCCACACTAGGCTTAGGGAGTTAGGCTACAGGGGTGGGGACAACTGTATGTGGTCGAGGCGTATGACCAAGGGACTCTAGGGATGATCTGGGGAGCGATCTATATCTTTTCTTCCTTTACTGCTGTACTCATAGACACAGGTTCCATTAATTCCTTCCTCGCCACATGTCTTGTGAAAAAACCATCATATTCCAGTAGATCCATTTAATCGAACCTTATGATTGGAGACACCTATGATAGGAGACTAAATAATGACACATCTCTTAAGAAAGTGTGATCTTTCCCTTGGAGGATAGAGTTTTGGTTGTAACCTCTTAGTTGATGAATTGAGGCCTTATGACGTCTTTATCGGTATGGTTTGGTTATCTTCAGTCCATGAACAGATTGACATATTTAGGATAAGAGTGTGATGTGTCCACAGTAATGGAATGAGGTTTTCCTTTGTCAGTGAAAAGGACACTCAGGTAGCATATAATTGGTTGCTTCATAGATGGGTAAAGCTGATCACTCATGAGTTGGATAGCCTTACCCTCAGAGTAGTAGATGTTGTGAGCTTCCACTTCCTAGCAGTGGTGGTAGAGTATGAGGAAGTATTTACATAAAATGTTCTGGGGCTACCTCCCTATTGAGAGATTGACTTAGGCATTTACTTGTATCCTAGGAAAACACTAATATCCTCACCAGTGTATTAGATGTCTTCCACAGAGCTTCGCGAGTTGATGGTGAAGTTGGAGGATTTGAAGAGTAAGGTCATCGGAAAACCTAGTGGTTCACCATGGGAAGCCACCACTACTAAAAAAACAGACTTTATCAGCCTCAAAATGGGCTTTAACAGTGCTATAAAAGTTCTATAAATCTCAGAACTTATAAAGGTAGCCTTTATCAGTGCTTAAAAAGAACTGATAAATGGATGCTTTATCAGTTCTAGAAACGCACTGATAAAGGGATCCTTTATCAGCTTTAAAAACATGCTGATAAAGGGATTCTATATTAGTGCTAAAACAGTGCTGATAAAATGCCCTACCTAATATAACATAAAACTATATAGCAGCACACCCAAATAATACCTACAAAAAAGCATTACAACAAGTATACCAATAAAAAATTAACACATAATTCATAAACACATTATAGTAAGAATATACATACAAAAATTATACCCATACACCATTAACACATAATTCATAAGTTAATTAATTAAATAAAGTATTCGATTCAGAATTCGGGGTGTTGGGGGGGGGGGGCTTTTCAGGGGTTTGGGGTGGCTGTACAAGGGGTTAGGGGTGTCCAAGTCGGTGGGGGTGTTCGGGGGGATGGGGGTGTCCAGGGAGGGTGGGGGGGGGGGGGTATCTAGGGTGTGGGGGTGGGGGGAGGGTGGGACTGTCCATGGGGGTTAGGGGGAAGATTTCCAGGGGTGGGGGTGTCTGAGGGGTGGTGGGTGTCCAGGGGTTGGGGTGGTATCCTTGGGGGGGGGGGGGGGGTTGTCCAAGGGGGGTTGGGTGGTGTCCAGGGGGTGGGGGTGGCTATCCATGGGGGTGGGGATGTCCAGGGGATGTCTAGGTGGTGGTGGTGGTGGTGGTGTGTGTGTGTGGGGGGGGGGGGGTCTAGGAGGGGTGGGGGCCGTCCAGGGGGTTAAGGGTGTCTGGGGGGGGGGGCTGTCTAGGGGGTTGGGGGGGGGCTTTCCAGGGGTGGGGGTGTCCAGGTGGTGGGGGTGTTCAGGGGGGTGAGGGGATGTCCAGGGGGTGGGGGCAGTGTCTAGGGGGGTGGGGGCAGTGTCCAAGGGGTGGGGTGGTGTCCAGGGGGGTGGGAGTGGGGGTTCATAGGGGTGGGGGTGGGGTGTCTAGGTGGTGGGGTGGTGTCTAGAAGGGGTGGGTGGGGGGGGGTCTAGGGGGGTTGTCCTGGGTGGTGGGGTGTGGGGGGGGGGGGGTTGTCGAGGGCGGTGGGGTGTCCATGGGGGTGTTCAGAGGGGGTGGGTTGGGGTCCATGGGGTTGGGGGGATTTCCCGGGGGTGGGGGTGTTTAGGGGGTGGGGGTGTCTAGGGGGTGGGGTGGTGTCCAAGGGGGTGGGGGCGGTCCAAGGGGCTGGGGGGGGGGGCTATCCAATGAGGGTGGGGTGGTGTCCAGGGGGGGTGGGGAGGGGGGTGTCCAGGTGGTGGGGGTATCTAGGTGGGGTGGGGGTGGGGGTCCAGGGGGAGGGGGGATGTCCAGGGTGGTGGTGGTGGTGGTGGGGGGGGGGTGTCTATGGGGGTCTTTGGGGGGTGGGGGTGGGGTGGTGTCCAGGGGTGGGGGGGGGGATTTAATGGTTTTAATTGTATGAATTTCATGGATTTTATGATCATTGGTATTTTTAAAATGGTTTTGATATAGTTTTTTTAAACAGTATGTGTTTCTTTAGGAAAAAATGAATGATTTTTGTGTGTATGGTACGAAGGGAGATTTCCATACGTCAGTTGTAGTTTTCACTTTAAATTCTGTCCATTTTAAACAAAAGAGAGACAATTTGAGTGATACCAGCCACAATGTGCCTCAAATTGAGGCTAGATTGACTCGTACAAGTCACAAATGACCCATGGATCATTCTCCTAAGGTATCAACATAATCCGAATGTGTTTGGTCGGTTTTCCGTATGTCAGTTGTTGTTTTCAATTTAAATTCTGTCCATTTTTAAAAAAAGAGAGACACTAGAGTGATACCGGCCAAACTGTGCCTCAGATTGAGGCATGGTTGACTCATACATGTCATAAATGACCCACGTATCATTCTTCTAATGTATCAACACAATATGAATCCGTTTGGTCAGTTTTCCTTACGTCAGTTGTTGTTTTCACTTAAAATTCGGTCCATTTTAAACAAAAGAGAGAAACTTTTAGGGATACCCGCCCCATAATACCTCAAATTGAAGTAGGTTTGAATCTTACACATCAAATATGACCCATTTACTGTTCACCTAAAGTATCAACACAATCCGAATTCATTTGGTTGGTTTTCCGTACGTCAGTTGTTGTTTTCAGTTAAAATTCTATCCATTTTAAACAAAAGAGAGATACTTTGAGTGATACCGGCCACACCATGACTAGTATTAAGGCAAGGTTTAATCTTACACATCACATATGACCCATGGATCATTCTCCTAAAGTATCAATACAATATGAACGTGTTTGTTTGGTTTTCCGTACGTTAGTTGTTGTTTCCACTTAAAATTATGTCCATTTTAAACAGAAGAGTGACACTTTGAGTGATACCAGCCATAACGTGCCACGTATGGAGTAGGGTTGACTCTTAAATGTCAAAAATGACCCATGGATCGTTCTACTAAATTATAAACACCATATTAATGCATTTGGTTGGTTTTCTGTACGTCAGTTGTTATTTTCACTTAAAATTCTGTCCATTTTAAACAAAAGAGAGACATTTTAGTGATACTGGACACAAACTACCTAAAATTGAGGAAGGGTTTATGCATAAATTTTAAAAATGACCCATGGATTGTTATTATAAAGTATCAACACAATCCAAATGCGTTTGGTCTGTTTTCTATATGTCAGTTGTTGTTTTCACTTAAAATTATGTCCATTTTAAACAAAAGTGTGACACTTTGAGTGATACCAGCCACAACATGCCTCTTATTGAGAAGGGGTTGACTAATCAAATTCATATATGACCCATGAATCACTATATCAATGTATCAACATAGTCCTAAGGTGTTTGTTTGGTTTTCCGTATGTCAGTTGTTGTTTTCACTTAAAATTCTGTCCATTTTAAACAAAAGAGTGACACTTTGAGTGATATCAGCCACACCATGCCTTATAATGAGACGGGATTGACTTTTACACGTCTCATATGACCCATGTATTGTTCTCATAAATTATAAACACAATCTGAATGCATTTGTTTGGTTTTCTGTATGTCAGTTGTTGTTTTCACTTAAAATTCTGGACATTTAAAAAAAAAGAGAGACACTTTGGGTGATACCAGCCACACCGTGCCTTATATTGAGGAGAGGTTGAATATTAAAAATTAAAAATGACCCATGGATAATTATCTTAATGTCTAAACACAATACTAATGCATTTGGAATGTTTTACATATGCTTGTTGTTGTTTTCACTTAAACTTTTGTCCATTTTAAACAAAAGAGTGACACTTTGAGTGATACCAGCCACACCATGTCTCAGATTAAGGTGAGTTTGACTCTTACACATCATAGAAAACCCATGGATTGTTATCATAATATATTATCACAATCCAAATGCGTTTGGTCAGTTTTCCGTACGTCATTTGTTGTTTTCACTTAAAATTCATTCCATTTTAAACAAAAGAGAGACATTTTGAGTGATACTGGCCACACCAAGCCTCAGATTTAGGTGAGGTTGAATCATACACATCAAAAATGACCCATGGATCTTTATAATAAATTATCAACAAAATACTAATGTGTTTGGTCAGTCTTACATATGTCAGTTGTTGTTTTCGCTTAAAATTCGGTCTATTTTAAACAAAAGAGTGACATTTTGAGTTATACTGGCCACATAGTGCCTCAGATTAAATAAATGTTGACTCTTACACATCATAGATGACACATTTATAATTATTTTAAATTATAAACACAATAATAATACTTTTGGTCACTTTTCTGCATGTTAGTTGTTGTTTTCACTTAAAATTCTATCCATTTTAAACAAAATAGAGACACTTTGAGTGATACCGGCCAAACCGTGCCTCATATTGATGCAGGGTTGACTCATAAATATCATAAATGACCCATGTATCGTTACACTAATGTATAAACACATTCTAAATGCGTTTGGTTAGTTTTTCATATGTCAGTTGTTGTTTTCACTTAAAATTCTGTCCATTTTAATCAAAAGAGAGACACTTTGACTGATATCGGCCACACCATGCCTCAGATGGAAGCAGGGTTAACTTGTACACGTCACATATGACTAGTGGATTGTTCTCCTATTGTTTCAACACAATCTGAATGCATTTGGTTAGTTTTCTGTATGTTAGTTGTTGTTCTCACTTAAAAATCTGCCCATTTCAAACAAAAGAGATACACATTGAGTGATACTTTCCACACCACGCCTTGTATTGATGCAAGGTTAACTCTTAATCATCAAAAATGACCCATGGATATTTATACTAAAGTATCAACACAATATGAATTCATTTGGTGGGTTTTCGGTATGTCAGTTGTTGTTCTCACTTAAAATTCTGTCCATTTTAAACAGAAGAGAGACACTTTGAGTGATACCGGCCACAACGTGCCTCATATTGAGGTAGGGTTGACCCATACACGTCAAAAATGACCCATGGATAGTTATAATTAAGTATCAACACAATTATAATGCATTTGGTCTGTTTTCCATACGCCAGTTTATGTTTTCACTTAAAATTCTGTTCATTTTAAAAAAAGAGTGACACTTTGAGTGATACTAGCCACACCGTGCCTCAGATTGAATAAAATTTACTCATACAGATGAAATATGACTCATGGATCATTATAATAAAGTATAAACACAAACTGAATGCGTTTGGTCATTTTCCCATATGGTAGTTGTTGTTTTCACTTAAAATTTTGTCCATTTTAAACAAAAGAGAGACACTTTGAGTGATACCGGCCACAAAGTGCCACAAATTGAGGCATAGTTAACTTTTAGACATAATAAATGACCCATGGATCATTCTAATAAAGTATAAACACAATATGAATGCGTTTGGTTGGTTTTCCGTACATCAGTTTTTGTTTTCACTTAAAATTCTGTCCATTTTAAACAAAAGAGTGACACTTTGAGTGATACTGGACACACCGTGACTCAGATTGAGGTAGGGTTGACTATTACATGTCACTAATGACCCATGTATCATTATATTAAAGTACCAACATAATACAAATGTGTTTGGTCGGTTTTCCGTATGTCAGTTGTTGTCTTCACTTAAAATTTTGTCCATTTTAAACACAAGTGAGACACTTTGAGTGATACAAACCACACTATGCCTCAAATTGAGGTTTTATTGACTCATAAACATAAAAAATGACCCATGGATAATTATACTAAGTATCAACACAATAAAAATGTGTTTGGTTAGTTTTCCGTACATTAGTTGTTGTTTTCACTTAAAATTCTGTCCATTTTTAACAAAAGAGTGACACTTTGAGCGATACCAGCCACACCGTACCTCGGATTTAGGCGAGGTTGACTCATACACACCATATATGACTCATGGATCATTATTATAATTTATCAACATATTCCAAATGTGTTTGGTCAGTTTTCCGTACGTGAGTTGTTGTTTTCATTTAAAATTATGTCAATTTTAAACAAAAGAGAGAAACTTTGAGTGATACTGGACACACCGTGCCTCAGATTGAAAAAAGGTTGACCTTTACACATCATAACAGACCCATGGATCATTATCCTAAAGTATCAACACAATATGATTGTGTTTGTTCAGTTTTCTAGACGTCAGTTGTTGTTTTCACTTAAAATTCTGTCCATTTTAAACAAAAGAGTGACACTTTGAGTGATAACAGCCACACCATGCCTCGGATTGAGGTGGGGTTGACTCGTAAATGTCACATATGAACTATGGATAATTATCCTAATGTATCAACACAATATTAATGTGTGTGGTCAGATATGAAGGTATTTTTTATATTTTACTATTGTTTCTTATCTGAATCCCAAAGAAAAGTGGTTCATCATTCTTGCATATTGCTAGTGCATTTCATCTGTTAAAATGAAATAGTGACTCATTAGAGAAAGTATGTTTTATTTAATAACAAATGTAAATTTCTTACAAACATTTACATAAAACAATGTTTCATCTTTTGATCCCTTTAACCCCACTCAACAATGGCTGCCAATTGTACACGTCCCCCAGTCAAATCTTCATGATATTTGTGTACAATCTTCCATCAGGTATGCAACAAACTAGTTTCTGAACAAATCTATATCATCTTGTGAATATAAGGATTTTTGACATTCAGATTAGTACTGTGAAATATATAAATAAAGAATTAATAAATAATTTAAATGAAATAGTAGTTTCTTTTGAAAATACCTTTTTAGGGATTCCAGTTTGTTGATGGAAAACAATCTCTCTCATAAATTTACAAACATAATAACATCAATCATTATTGTTTGTTTTTTTGGACACTGCAAAAGCATTGATCATTAGGTGAATAAGTAACTTGTTTTGATATGTGTTTGGATGGTGAAATTTTATTATATATACCCTTATACTAGTCCAGACGTAGTATTTGCTTACCTCTTTATGCTTATCCTCGATCCTCATTCCTTGTTTTAGACAATATTGATACACCGCCCAATAATATTAGATTCCCCAATAAAATGTAATATAAATTATATAACTTGATGTTTAGACCTAAAAAGTAGGAATTAGTGTCTTACAGATTCACAAACTCCATCATGTGTGGTCTGTTTGTTGGATATCCTTGCATTGAATCCAGAAAATAAATCTTTGGAGTATCCATGTTCACTGTAATTAGCAGCCAATATTTCCTAAAAACACAAAAAGTAATAATTAATAAAATAAGTGAAAATATAATTGATATTCTTTAATTGTAGAGTTTTACCCATGTATGGTTGATATTAGGAAGAGTCTATAATCTGTAATCTTGCTTTCAAATGTTTTCAGCAAGCCTTTCACTATTTCATCTTTTTTTATGGCTCTAATTTAGTTAGTTTTGTTGATGTGGTATGAGGACTAATGAGTCTGAATTTTGGATCATGGAAAAATACATTCAACTTTTTTTCATATATACACCTTCCAATAATATCAAATTCATTTAGTCATAATTTTCACATTATATCAGCTTTTATAAAATCAATTCATGAAAATATACCTCATATATAAATTTACAACTGTGACTCCTAGCCAACCGTATTCAAGGATCTCATTTACATTTTTAGCAGTAATGAAATCTTGAATTTCCTCTCTGTATATATTCTTTTAAAAAATAACTATATGACTACTACAATTTTTAGCTTTGTATCCACATGAGTCTTCAATGATAGTAAATGTGGATAGAGAACAAGTGGTGTTATTGTGATTTTAGTATCTCTTTGGGATTAGTTGGTCAATCCTTTAGAAGATTTTGATCCCACGTTTCTTATCACACCATTCCCTTTCTCTTTCTATAATAACATTAATTGTTTCAGATCTTTTTTTCATTAATTGTTAATGTTTTAGCTTGAAAAAAAGGAAATAAATATATATTTTTCCACATATACTCTTACAAGTTGTGACAGCCATGCAATGAATGTTCCAATAGCCTTTTCGATCATATTAATATCATTGTCATCAAGTGGAATAGGTACCTCTACATTTGGATCATGAGCTACAGTAATCGTCACATTCAGATGATCTTTTGGAAGTTGTCTATTATGTAGCTTGTCCTATGGGATGTTGAACACCGTAGACCTCGCTACAAGGTGAAAGGTGATTGTTGACAGATACAAATCACAGTCATTATCACCATGTAGAATATCAGTACATGAAAAGTTTCAGTGTTTGTCTAATTCAAATTTCATGTGAATAATTATTAGAATATTTATTACCACGGATGAGACATCTCTTTGAGGGGGATGGCTCGCCTCAAAGCTGGTGGGGGTAGGGTGGGATGTTCACATGTTGGTTGTTCCTGAGTTGTGTCTTCTCCTTGATTCCCACCCATAAAAGTTTCTAAAAACTGTCCCTACCATTGAAAACATTATTCAAGAGTTGATAGTCATTTTATCCTTTGTTTCATTTCATTATCTATATCATCCGTTTGTTTTTTTTCTCAAAATATACTCGGGGTGTCACCCCAAACCCCGCACCTCTGACATGGCTGTATTGTTCTGGCCTCTTCAAAGCTGTTGATAATAGGTCTACATCTGCTATAGAAGTAACTGATTCCTCCTACTGTCAGATATAGGAAAATAAGTAATTATTATTATGTAATAGCAATTTAAAACAAAACTTTTTATCTTATCATAATTACACATATTTCCCACAATTTTTGTGTGTTTTCATCTACTATCTTCTCTTCCTTATTCACACGTGCCTCCTTCCATAGCACATGACTTGGGATAGAATTTTCTTTGCCTTTAGGCTAATCAATCTACATATAAATATAGAAGGAAAATTATGATATTGTTTTCTAACAGATAACAATATTACTATAAATTTAAAATACGTACCATTTTATTTTCTAGTGAAGTGTACCCCATACATTCTTTATAATAGGGGTATGTTGGTTTTGATGCACATTCCATATTTTCAGTACTGAGTTGCTGTTTCATAAATGAAATATTGAAAATCAAAGTGATGAATACACATATCCACAAACATCATATTATCATCCACTATGTACATAAAACTTCTCATCCCCATGGTGGCCAAAAATTGCATCCCATGCTTCTTGGGATATCAGTTGAGTGTATATAAGGGGTGGGTGTGAGTTTATTTTACCTTTGGAATCTTTTAGGTGACATTTTTTAAGAATAGTGCGAAAACCTTGATGAATTATTCCTACAAGCCTGAGTACATAATTCTTGTGTGAATCATCTACTATAAATTTACTCTACAAGAGATTGAGAAGAGTAAGAAACTGTTTCATTATTTTATTTTCTAGTAAATTAAATAAATAATATCATAATGTTACAGTAATTTCTTCCCAGATCACAGCCTTCAGCCCAGATACAAAATGGTTCCATGAATCTATGTCAATCGGCACGCGTTGCTGAGTAAAAATTCCAATGTAACTAATAAACATAGCCTTCTTTGGATTTACATGTTGGCCTTGTACATTCCACCCGATATCAAATTTGGTTCCTCTTCTTTTCACCTTAAGAACTTTGGCTAACACCATCAAACTACAACACACCTTTGTTTTGTATGTCGTCTGTACTTCATCCCTGACCATTTCATCGATATCAACATCATCAATATGTTCATTTGAAATGGTATCAACGACATGTGCTTATGGTTGTTGAACCTCAACACTAGAAGCAACAACAGGTTCAGAAACATTTTGTTTCTCTTCACTATGAGTAGTATTAGTAGCAACTGTGTGAGAGACTTGTTCAGCCTTGAGGTTAGGAGCACCAAAATGTGCAGAATTCATTATATGCAAAAGTGGTTGAACAATTAATTTAGATTACATAACCTAGGTTTATCCAAAATTACTATGGAATATCATATGTTTTTTTAACCAAATTAACATAAGAAATAGAAAATTATGGTTAGTAAACATAAATTATATCATGAACATCTAAAGTATATGAAATAACTTTACCTCACCTTCCCAAAACCCATACCTAGAACCACACTCGAAACCTCTATGAGATCCTATTTCTTGGAACACACCCTTTTAATTTCTCACTACTTCACTAAAAATAGGGATTTATATGACACCTTAGCACATTAAAAGGGACTCAAACACACAATTAAAAGGACCCCATCTACAATACCTATATATTAACAACTTTAGGAGTCACTAAATTTCCCATATGTTTTTGGATTGCCTCTCAAGAACACATATTGATGGAGGAATTGTTCATCTTCCTTGCAAGTCCAAATTCATACCAAACATCACTAACATGGGGATCTACCAACGCCTACCATATACATAGAAAATAATTGAAAAAATTTGGAAAAATAGTTTCTTCTACCTAATTCTAATTGTATTAGAAGAAAAGTATAACGAACATATATTGTACCTCAGAACACTCCTAGAGCCTCTCGGTAAAAAGACTCCAGTGACTATAACTATCCAAGATTCTAACCACAAACTTTTCAATATAGGAGTGGTCTACATAGGGGTATTATTAGTAGAATCAAACCAAATTTTCATCCACCACATGTTGATCCCCAATCTCCTCCATCACTTTAATGCTGTACATACCTCCTTTTTCAAGTTTATTCCTCTGCCTAGGCTATTCGTCAACTACCTCTCTGACTGTAGCATGAATGTTAAGAAAATGCAATGTGATATGTCTATACCCATCACATTAATATTAAATTCCTTGGAGTAATGGGATATCCTTGAGCTACCTGTTAATGAAATTCCCTCCTGAGATGAGACTTGCATCACACACCTACTGTGGGTGGGTGCTTCTAACCCGACATCCCTGAAGATCACTACCTTAAAAGATTATGATATGAACTCAAACCATAGGCATAATCATAGAACACTAAAATAGAAATCCAATGATTATTATTACATGTTTAATTTCCCCAAACCACTAGAGGTAAGTATATTAATTGAACAACATAAATTAATGGATTTAATAAAAAGATTTGAAATACAATCCAACCAAAAAATGGAAAATAATGTATGACCTACATAGAAGGAGGGTATATATATTAATTAACTATTGGTATACACCATAATATATGTATCCCAAACTAATCTCTACCTTATCCTAGTCTACCAAGGACTCTGTGTAATTTTCCATCGTCTGTATAAGACATGACATGTATGGGAAGATCCCTTATAAGGATGAGTATTACAATACCCAATATAACACCCGAAAAACACCACACTTAAAGCATCGCGAGTATTCATGTCACTAAACACAGATATTCTAAAAAAGATATGAGACATAATGATAACCAATGATATCCCAAATATACTTAAAAAATACTCTGAGTGAATAAATGTCTCAACCACTTCTATTTGTAGATCCACTTAGGGTTTCAAGGTAACACTCCCCTGAGAGGAAATTCTACCCAAGATATAATTACAATGACAAAACTCATACTAAAGGTCACACTCATCCGATCTAGCCATGAAGAATCACATAGGAAACCGAGAGTGTTCACTTGAGATATACACTTCATCAGAATAATACCCCATCAAAAATATCAGCTCATGATATAAATATAGGGGGTCAACACCCAAGGCTTGATGGGGGGATACTATAGTCTACTACAATAATCCTCCGAGATAGGGGAAAACCCAATAAGGACTCTCAGAGGGAAAACACATTGGAAATAAGGTTTGCTTCAGGACTCTCAGAGGGATATAAGCTCTAGGTCACTACGTGACCTGTGGTCCATTGATCAGGATCATATTCCATACTAACCCCCCATAAAAGTGAATTGAGAACACACACTATAGAATAAGTATATTGAAAACTGAGAGAGTTCATATGAGATACATGCTCCATCGGACTAATACACCATATGAAATATCATATCTCTATAAAAAGAGAGGGGTTAATTCTTAAGGCTTTCTGGGGGAAAATAGACCCTACTTGAAACGTACTCCAATATGGAGGATCAATTCCCATGTAAGTTTTGGTGATTCCAATTCTACAAACCCAATATAGGGACAACATGAATGAAATGAGGATTGATTCGGCTCCCTTGAATTGATACATATTCCAATTAACTGAGGGGTATGTGTTCAAATGAATGAGACCTAATTCCATAATAACCCTCATATAAGTGGACCAAGACAACTCAACCAAGAATAATGGAACTCACCAACACTACCCTGATCATTAGAAGATATAGATGGGACAATATCCTTGGAGGAGGTCATGATGCTGCTTCAAGACCTCATAGGAATGGACCAAGGTAACACAATCCACCAATAATAGTCCATGTAAGCTCATAAATCTCACAAAAAAATGAAATAAAAGGAAATAGAGCTAAAAAATATCATCAAAGGAGGGTCATGATGTGTCCCTAGGGGTATACGGTGTGTCTAAAAATGAATAGCACTGCCCATGTCTCATTTTTACATGGAGTGATTTGTGATTACAACTATGGAATGTGAAATGAATATTCAACAATTATTCATTGAATCAATGGCCAAATGAGAATTAAAATGATGAAAACATGTAATGAAGAGAGAGAAATTACCAAAAATAAACCTAAAAGGAGAAGTGGGAGACTTACCTAGAGTAGATCGCACCCACAATGGAAGGAGAGAAGAAGAATTGAGTGGTCAAGGAGCTTTCTATGCTATGTCAGGAGGGGAAGGCATGACCTATAGAGGTGGAGGTGCATGAGAGGAGCCACCAAACATTGTGAAATGGAGGAGTGGGTTTCATGGGGAGTAGGGTTCAGCGGGCGGAGGCGATGTAGGGTTCGTGAGAAAGAGGATCTGCAGAATACGTTCGAGGGGGAGAATAAAGAGTAGAGCTAGTGATAGAGTAGGTATAGCGGTGGAGGTCAGACAAAGAGATGATCAGGGGGGAGTTGTCTCAGGGGTATAGTAGCATGAGAGCTTGGGGGCATGATAAATAAAGGATAAAATGCACCCGATTTTATAAAATATGGGACTATGGTTTTATCAACGCTAAAGTTTTAACACTTATAAAGGGATTCATTATTAGTGCTTTTTTATTATTGATAAAGGGCTTGTATATCAGGGATTTTTTAGGGCTGACAAATCATACCCTTTATCAGCACTAAAATTTTAGCACTAATAAAGGCTCCCTTTATCAAGCCATAAATAAAGCACTGATATAAAATCCCTTTATCAAAGCTAAAAAGTGCTGATAAATAATCCCTTTATCAGTGCTAAAATTTTAGCACTTATAATGGGTTCTTTTATCAATGCCTTTTTAGAATTGATAATGGGATTCTTTATCAATGATAGATGATCATTTATAAAGGGATCCTTTATCAGTGCTTTTAAAATGCTAATAAAAATTTACCTTTATCAGTGCTTTTTTATTAGCACTGATAAAGGGGGTGCTTCCCCTTCCCGTTTTGTAGTAGTGCCCAGTTTTGTTTACCAAGAAGCCACATGTGAGTTTGAGTTTGTGGGTGGATTTCTGGCACCAAAAATAGTGGTAGTGAAGAACAAGTATCCATTACTGAGGATCGAGGACCTCTTCGATTAGTTTAGTGGGGCATGTTGGTTCAAAAAGGTTGATCTTAAGCTGGGTTGTCACCAGCTTCGAGTACGAGACAAGGACGTGCCAAAGGCGACTTTCAAATGTTGGTATGGTCATTACAAGTACTTGGTGATGACTTTTGACATGACGGACACCCCCGCCATGGTCATGGGACTTATGAACCGAATAATCCATTAATATAGTGGTCTTCATCGACGACATCCTTGTGTACTCGACATCAAAGGAGGAGCACGTGAGGAAAAAACAGATGGTTCTAGATGTACTCCAAGTGAAACAACTTTATAGAAAGATCTCGAACTACCATTTATGGATCAGGAGGTCCACGTTTTGGGAAATTTTATCTTAGTAGATGGAGTAGCATTGGATCTAGCCAAGGTAGAGGCTGTGTTAGCAAGGGAGACACCCCAGAACATGATAGAGGTGCATAGATTCCTTGGGCTGGCATGATACTACCAGATATTTATGTCTAATTTTTCACAGATATCGGTAGTGATGACAGACTTAACCCGAAGGGGAAACCTTTCGTCTGGACGATGAAGTGCCTGTAGGCTTTCCGGTAGTTGAGGTAGAGTTTGATGAGCGCACCGATATTGACATTTACAGAAGAGGGTGGAAAGTATGTAGTTTTCTATGATTCATTAGGGACTAGGATTGGTTGTCTCCTGATGTAAAGGTAGGCGGTGATTTCTTATGGTTTTCTCTAGCTAAGGCCACAAAAGCAGAACTACACATCCCATGATCTTGAGTTGGAATCAGTAGTATTAACATTGAGGATGTGTCAACACTACCTAATGTGTGAATGGTTTATCATCTACTCTGACCATAAGATCCTCAAGTACATATTCTTGTAGAATTATCTATATCTATGGCAGAGGTGATGTATAGAAATTATCCAAGATTATGACTTTGAGATTGTCTATACTCCTAGGAAGGGGAATTTTTTAGAATATGATCCCAGCAAGAGATCAAGTTTTCATCTACCGAGGGAGAAATCCGAGAATTTGGGCTCACTATAGATATCCTTCATGGATGGAGATGATGCAACTTATCTCTAGTAAATGGTTGTTTCCCCTCCACTCTTATAGTGAGTCCGAGAGACATAACTATGGGATGTCTACTGCATGACTTTATGTGCTCATTTATCCATAAGACATGCTTCTGATGGATATTCTCAAGGTGGGGAGCATATAGTCCTTTTCATAGGATGCACATTCCATCCAGTGGCATTGCATGTAGAGTTTTTGAGGGATTTTCATACATCCCCCTTAGCGATACATCATGGAGTGGAGAAAATGTACCAAGTCCATCAACATCAGTTCTGGTGGACATGTATGACGAAGGGGGTGGCAGTGTTCATTTTTTGATGCCTTACATGCTAGTAGGTGAAGGCTGAGAACTAGGTTCCAGTAGGGTTAGCTCACCCCTAAAATTGCTATAGTGGATGTGGGATGGAATATAAATGGAATTTGTGACGGGCTTACCACAAACTTATAGGGTACACTATTCCATTGGGGTGATCATATACCATCTCACTATGTCATACCACTTCCTAGATATCAGGGATCAAACTTTTGTAGAGAGAATGGGATGCCTCTACATGAAGTAGATAGTTTAGTTTCATGGCATCCCATTAACGATAGTCTCAGATCATGATGATTGTTTCACATCTTGGTTGTGGAAGGTATTGTATAAGGCTTTTGTCACTTTTCTATTCTTGAGAACATCCTTCAATACCCAGATTGATGGTTAGATAGACCAGACCATTCATGTTCTGAAGGATATGTTGCGGGCCTGTATCTTGGACTTTGGTCACATTTGCAAGGACCACTTACCACTTGTGGAGTTTGTATACAATAATAATTACCACTCCACCATTGGAATGGAACAATTCTAGGACTTATATGGGAGACCCTACCAATCAATGTTGTGCTATAATGACCCTAGAGAGTCGGCACTCATGGGTCCAGAGTTGGTGTGGGACATCGTTGAGAAGGTAAAGATCATCTAGGAGCGGATGAAGACTGTAAAAAGATAACAGAATCCTTATGCTGAAAGGATGCATAAACCATTGGAGTTTGAGGAGGGAGACCATGTATTCCTTTGAGACTCACCTCATCGAGGGGTGTAGATATTTTTCTGGGGTGGCATGTTATCTTCGAGGTTCATCGACCCTTTTCAGATACTACACATAGTTGGCGAGGCTAGGTACCACCTAGCTCTACCACAATTGTTTCACTGAATGAGTGATGTCTTCCATGAGTCACAATAGAGAAGGTACATGTACAACCCATCACACGTCATTGACTGGGGTGAGCTGTACATTGAGGATGGATAAAAATTCATAGAGTACCTAGTGGAGATCAAGGATAAAAAGGAGAGGATCCTTCATGGGGAAGATATTCCCTTAGTGTGTGTCTATTGGCATCACAAGAATCTTCAGAAGAGAACATGAGAGCAGGAGGATCAGATTTGTGGCTAGTACCCACATCAGTTTGAGTAACCTTTTTTTTGTCTTTTCGGGGATGTATAGCCCTATGGTGGGGAAAATGTAATGTCTCATATTTTTTTGTATATTATTTTTAAATATTATACAAAATTATTTTAAGACCAGGATTTGTGATGGCGTGCGATTCCGAGGGCCAAAGATCCCAGAATAAATAGTCGAAATAAATTAAACTCTAAATAGATCATGTAAGATAATTTCCTAAAACAGTGGAACAAATTTTAAATAGGTTCCCAAATCAGAAATCTGAGGGAAAAGTTGAGTTCGGAGCATTGAATTTATCTTAGGCAGGGCCCAACCTCCACCGATATGGGTTTACTATTAAAGTTAGTTGTTGGATGTTTTAAAGGAAATAAAATAAATTAATAATGTATTTTATTTTAAATGTTTCTATATCTCAATGATGCTTATTTTATTTTAAATAATCAGGAGCCCAGGGTTAGGATCATAAACCTAGAAACCTCCCAAAAATCCAATATAGATTTGGAGAGGACACACGGTTGGAGAATTCATGATGAACACTGATGAACAATGATGCGTAGATCTTTGCAAAATGAGATCAAATATTGACCAATGGATGATCTCCATCTTTGTCGAAGATCAAGTTAGGGGTTGTTATTTTTTCTCCCCTTCCCTGTTCCTGGATTAATCGATGAACGCTGATCAACCCACAAACATGTTGATCCGCAAATCATGCATTCTTGTAGGAAGGTGTTATTTTCTATTTCTTTTGGAATTTTAATATGGGGACTGTGTTTATGATAATTGTGTATTATCATTTGATTCACAATTTAACCTTCTATAGCGAATGAATTGACACCAAAAATAATGATGAAAGAGGTGATTTACCCTTTTTCTTATTGAAATTGTTCCCCTTTTCTTGCTGCATTCTTCATGTTCTTCATGGGGTGAAAAACAATAGATCATTGAAATTTTTTTGTGCAATTCAACAATCCCAAATTCGAGATATAACGCCACAACAACCTAGTAGAGGCGAAACAGTGATGGTGGAAGATGAATCGACTCTGATGGGGAGAAACTATTCCTCGACCATTCTTTCCTCAGGTGGATCGAAATGGGGTTTCAGGGCTGATAGAATTTATAAAACCTCCAAGAACATCGATATCATGGAGGGGAGACATTGGATCTCAAGTTTTGTGGAAAAAGGATCACCAGAACGTGCCTCAAAAGATTTATGGAGGTGCGATGGTGGGGGTTCGCATTCCTAGGAAATTCCAAAGAACATGTCATGTTCTCCGATGAACACACTGTGTGGTATTAGCATGGTAGATGCTAGGTATTGTTTACTTCACAAGATGAATGACATGACCTTCTCCTAAGAAGACACAACATGTGGGCCCCACCTAGCAGAGGCTGGAGTTCCTGTTGATAGGAAGAGTAGACAGAGTGTGTGGCCACTATCACACAATGTGTGGGTCCTTACATGGGACTCAGTGTGTATGTCGAATGATACACAGACACGGGATGGTGTACATGCCATGTAATTCACCACATGTCCAGATGAGGCTGGCTATACAGGTCACCCTGTGTACCGGTTACACAGGTTGTCATTCATAGGTTGAGGCTGTGTATGAGCACATGGCTAGCGTACATGGTGCAGACCCTGGATACCTTGACATGGTGTGTGATCCTTCCTACAATCCGTGTATATGAATTTTTACATGGCATGTTCTCCAGACTCAGGCTGTTGTACACGAGCAGTACCCGGAGTCAAGGGACACAGTGTGTGACCAGTCCTACACGCAGTGTACTCTCTTCTACAAGGATTGATTCTCTTCTCCACCATTCCATGGGAAGGTTTTGTTTGGGTTAGTTCCACCTTTATCATTCCCCTAAAGGTCAGGTATTTCTTCAATCCACCGGAGTATGATCCCTTTAGTAGAACTCTCTAAGATAGAGTGAGGTATCCATCCTAGAGGCCCAGAGTGAGATTCTCTATCCATTAATGGCCCAAGGTAGAGTCAAGTATCGATATGAATTATCCTATAGGACACTGATCTTCTATTTAGCAGGTGAATCCGGATTAGTCGCAGTATCCGCAAAGGCCCTAGGTGTGGCCCTCATATGTGTATCATGATCTTTTACCACTCAAAAGTATGGTATATCGGAATGAGTGTATTTGGTCTCTCTTTAGATCAATCAGTGCATCTATCTCTCTCATGTCATTTCATGAAGAATAGTACTTTTCAGAAAGATTTCATTAGAGCTGTCAGACTCATGGAGTGAGTTCTCCCTAACTAGTGCTTTGTGGAAGCCTTCTATCTTAATCACTAGCTTGGGTATGTGGTTGTTGTGGACTACAGGTCTGGGTTTCGAGTATATTTGGATGTGTTTCTCTAGATATATGTTCTGTAGACTTATAATATGTAGATCTAAATGTACCTTTACTTTTTTTATTGCTTTTTGGTTTTCGGGGTCCTATATTGAGTTTTGTTATACTCACCCCTACATGGGATTTTTCAACACATGTCGTGACTTGTACAGACGAGCACCCCTTTGATGGAGTCTAGGGTGAACCGGGACTAGACTAAGATTAATGAGTTCATTACTTGATGCGGTTTTTCTATGGCTATGTGCAACGGTCCTAGAACCACTTTGTGCTTACAGATTGGACTTTGTAGTTAGCAGACTCTTCTTTTTGGTAGTCTTGTATTCTGTCCCAATTTACGTTTTGCACTTTACATCCCGTTGTACTCTATTTTTTGGGTCTAGTTATATGAATGTATTTTTTCCTTAGTGGTTTTTTTACTTTCAGTATTTGTGGGCCTAACAATGTGTGTGTGTGTATAGGTACATAGGAAATTCCACCCATATTAGTGATATGCCTACTTGGTGCTAGTCACCAGCTCCTAGCCAATTTGAGGTGGGCTTGGGGAGTTGCGGAACGGGCCCCACTGGGACGAGTCATGAAAAATACTGTGTCGATGTTGTAATAGTTTTTAGGTAATTATTCTATCACTAAAAATTATATTTAAATAACAATGATAAAAATTAATTTATCCTTCATAGAAAAATACATAACCAATGCTATCCTCATTTTATCCTTATATAAATTTTTTAGAAAAACATAAGTCATGAGAGTGATATTTTTTATTTTTTATTTTATTAAATTAAAATGAATTTCTTATTCAAATAAATATGGCTCAAATTGGCCACATATTCAAGAAATAGATGGAAATTTATGATCAAGAATCAGTCAAGTGGATATATTATTCTCTTATATAAATTTTAATGTGTTATCCTAAAGTGTTAACATTATTTTATCCATTTTACCCTTACGGAGTTAACAAAAAATTTATATGGTGTTATTCATATTGATAAAAAATAAAATTATAATCTTTAAATAGTTTTATCCTCATTATTCTATTTCTGGAATTCATTTCAAACTATTAAATGAATTTAAGTTTTAGAAATTCATTTTAAAACAAGCACAAAAAAATGAAAGAAATTCTTTTTAGACAAATATAATTTTAAGCATAACACCAGATTCAATCTTATCGCATTCCAAGAAAAAAGGTTAAATTAATATATGATATTTTGACTAAATATATAATATATAAATTTAATTTAAATAATTCACCTAAAATGATTAATTTAATTTCTTTGGATACAAATACATTGGGTGAATAAGAAGAATCATGTTAGAAAAAGATATATTTTTACCTTCAAATGATTTTTTTTCATTTCAAATTAATTAGTTAAGAAAGAATTTATTTTATAAATGTATAGACTATAAATTGTTTTAAACTTAGTTTTTATTATTATTACCAACTAATTAAACTATTAGGTGATAAATATATATTTTATTATGGTTTATTTAGAGTTGAGATTTTATTTATCACAATCTATTGATGAAAAAATTTATTTAAAGAGAAATATATTATTAAATATAGGGACATTAAATTATAAAAACCTTAAAATGAATTTAAAATTTAAAATTTGATTAATATTATATAAAAAATTATGATATCACCATTTCATCAAATCATTGGGTTCCCAATTTGATTCTTTAAATTTTTGATTCCCTCAGAAAACATTAACAGAGTGGGAAATATTGTTCTATAAAAATTTATCTACGTATTCCATGATTTATATTGGCTGTTCTTAATAATAATGTTCATGATCTAATTGAGTGAACACTAATTTTTGAACATGTGATTGATTAGTTATATATTTTATCTTGAAATATTCATGGAACAAATCATGAAATTAAGAGAGGTTTGATGGATGTTCCAATGCATAAAATTTCCTCTCATATCAATCAAGAATATCAAAGACCCTAATATACAAAGAGGTCAACATTCCTTTATTTAAGAATATCATAACCATATTCTATGAAAAAATTCACAATAACACCTTCTCACCAACTTTGAAATCAATATCAGAGAAATGATTATTAGTATAACACTTTATTCAACTATGAGATACCGTGATGTGCTATTGATTGGTTCTTAGTTTGTGTGTCTCTAATTCAGATTGATCTAGTCCCTATTGAAATTTTTTAACTAATTTATAGAACATTGGAGTTCAATATTTACTTCTATAGAGGGATACATAATGATCCATTTTAACTCTTAAGTGAAATTTATTATTTTAAGATAATTCATAAAGATGATGGTTTTTATCCTAACCAGATTTGAAACCCATTGAAGAATATTTCATCATATCCTATAGTGTTTGACTGGTTATCTCAAAATTTCCATTTGTTTGAGAGTGATAAACCATATTGAAACACAATTCTGTATCAAGAGCATACTAAAGACTTATCCAAAATGTAGAGGTAAACCTTAATTCCTTATCAGATACAATAGAATATGGTACTCTATTAAATATTACCACTTCCTTAATTTATATCATGGAATGATGACCTAGAGAAAATTATTATCTAGTTGAGATGATGTGTGATGATTTCATAAAGAAATCGATTATAAATCAAAGAAAATTATGGCATTTCTATGTTTGGGAGAGTCCAATGACAAAAATCAGTAGAGCATTTTTTCCTTTTCCATTTTGGTATGGGTAATGGTTGTAACATCACGTTATACATATGTATCTTACCTATTACATGATAAAATACCACAAAAAATTATATATATTAATAATCACCTCTCTTTATACTATCACAATAAAAATACACTTTCAGATCTATACACATCATTGTATATCAAGGATAAATAAATAATGGTGAACTATAATCCTCAACCAATATCTAGTTATTCAAATCTAGTATGGATGATACACTTACATGGTTCTTAAAACATAACAATTCAACACAATCTTGTTTTTACATAGGAAAATTTCTGAACTTCCCTTGTTGCTCCACATCTACCTCCCATGCCTCTTTGATCACCACCTGGATAAATGTTTTAGTGCTAATTTGAAGGATATATATTTTTTATCCTTTAATTAATATTTATAGATCCATTATTTGGAATTTTAGAAATATTGGATCTTTTTTTATCATCATCATAGATAAAATATCATGATCTGTTTTACTCTAATAAATGGCCACCTTATTTACTTTCCCATGGTGTCAATGTATTGAGTAGTAAAATCATTAATCATCTCAAACAAGATTTTCCAGATCATATTATTCTTTTTCAGAGAAAATATATATTATAAATATCTTTGATCAATATATTTTTAATAATTATCTCTATAAAAAGAGTTTCTCCATATATTCAATTACATTGTATCGTTGCTCATTCCAAATCAATATTTTGTTAATTTCTCATGTGAACCTTCAATTTTCTTGAGGAATACTCTATAGACATATCATTATTACGGAGACAAAATCCCTTTCCTTATTTGATTCATGATAATATATAATGAATCCTTAACTACTGTAGTGTATTGAAGATAAAGGGGTGACTATTAAGCTTCTCATAGGTTCCTTGAAAATTTCCTCACATTCAACTACACAATGGATCTTAGTTCCCTTATGAATTTACATTTGTGAGTCAATTAGACTACCATGAGAAATTCTAAATAAAGTTTTTATAATATTATGTGAAACTAAGAAAAATACAGATATTAGTCATATAATTTATTCAATGAAAACGTTAAATAACTTACATATTTGATGGATCCTCCTTAATATCCTCATGTGGGATTATATGACTCAAAAATGACTTTTTTTGTAGAAACAAATCAAAAAATTTATATATTTTAAACAAATTCTCCACAATTTGGGTCGTGAGTACAATCATCATGTTTTCTTCATGATATTATATGTATATTGAATATATAATAATTTCAACTGTAAATACTACCAAAAATATATTAAGGTAGTATCTAAAGGTTGAATTAATTTAATCTATTTTTATTGAGAAGGTATTTGTAAAACTAATTCGAAGATCTACATATTTATAGTGTCCATACCTTGTTCATAATTTTTTCTTGATTATATCCTCCACCTTGACCCTCAATTAATGATATCCATAATTATTATCAATTTTGGAATATTATTTAGCTTCACACAGTTGATCAAACAAGTAATAAATATAAGGAAGATGATTCTTACTATAGATTATGATGTTTTTATATTCTAAATATCTAGTTTATATTTGCATTGATTTATATTTATTATTATGAAAAATAACTAATGAACACCAAGGTGACACACTTGGACAATTAAAACCCTTTTGAAGATTAACCTAAAGTTTCTTATTGAATTACAACCACTCTGTTAGGGTGATATTATATGGAGAACGTGGAATATGTATAGAATTGGCTATGAATTATATGGATAAATCCACATTAATATTTAGCGAAAAGATATGAATGTATTTTGAAAGGTCATAGAAAATCTATCATACAAATTTCATTTCCATGATGTTGATTTACTCCCCAACAATATTATATAAACAAAATTTTTGAATATGAATCAACAGTGATATAATAGATTCAATTTCTATTAGATTTTCATATTTATCTTCACACATATAGAACTTCTCATGATGGAGTGGAATATCAAAAGTATATTCCTTTCCTTTGAAATTTACATTGTTTTTATTCAATGAAATCCAGTCCATTCTAAAAATAACATTTAACTCAACTATAGGAAGATTAATGAGATTTGTGGGAAGCAAATTCTGAAAAACATAAATTGGAGAATAATTATAAAATTTAAATCTGATCATTGTACTATTATTGGGTTTCACTTATAATTAAACATCAAATAATTTAGGATATGAATTATAATTTCAAGACACTTTTACTAACATACAAGAGATCATTTAACTAATATAAAATAGGTTTCATAAATATTTTATCATACATATTACCTCCTCAAATTTATTATTCTATCATAAATCCCACACTAAAACATTAATATTTTTGTAACCATTAATCATTGTTAATCAAAGTAAAAAAATACTAAATAGTCATTTTAGAATGTGTAAATAGAGATAAATGCTTTTAAATCTATGAAAACATAGTTTTAACCTAGTCCTTTCATGTTAATAATCTATATAACTCATTCATAAATATTGATAAGGAAAATGTGAATTAACCAAATAATTGTCCTTGTGGGTGTTAAACTAGTTGTGTAGTAAGGGAACACTAACCATACAATTGAATGATATAAGATATATACTATACCAAATCTTTTTGGGATTATTAATGACAAAAAAATCTATTATAAAATTTTATCTACTTGTAGTATCCAGATACTGACATTTTTATAGGAAAACAAAGCTCTTTTCTTTACCTTATCATAAGACATTATCCTATACATAGGATTGTCCTAAGGGTATTCACTAATGTTTTCTCATCCTAGTTTTAAATGGTTAACTAACCATTTATTTAATACCATATATATTGAACTATATTTTTCCATCATATATATTACTTCTTATTATATTAATACCCATTACATTACATAATCATCCATGCAAGAATCACATAGGAATAATATCTTTAAAAGCATGGATACATAAAAATTTGTTCTTAAGTGACCCAAAACATCTCCACCTATATTCTTCATAACCAGGATCCTTTTTACCTATATAATATTTAATACTATTAGTTATATCAAGGAGAAAGGAAACATAAGAAACAATGATATCAAGTTCTTACTATGTGTAAAAATGGAGATATAAGTTATTACTTAAACATAACAAGTTAATAAGTGTGTGATAAATGATCATAAAATTTAAAAACTGTACCAGACATATCATAGACCAAAATAAAGGTTTTTTTATAAATCATAGAAACTCATAAGAAATGAATCATAAAATAATAAAAGAACATATTTCATGTTGTCATAACATTGGCATAAGACATAAGTTTTTGTCACACATATAAGAAAAAAAATCATTTAATTAATAGTCATCACTTATTGACAATAATATCCTAGTGGATTAGTTTCAGTCTACATTCCATCATATTATTCAATGATTACTATCAATACTATCATATTGGATAATTTCCCATATAGAAATGGGTTCAATCCCCACTTAAGTCCTATTTATCTCATGATATCTCTATATTTACCCAATACATTGTAGGGCTATATAATCTCAGGTTCAAACATCACATAATGAAAATTATATATATGTGTTCAAAAAGATCATAAAAAATTGATCCTATCATAACCATGAAAAGGGAAATATATTTATTAACATTTAATCATTTCATCATAGCATAACCCACTGAAAAAATAATCTTTATAATCTAATTAACCCATAGAAAGGGAATAGTTTTCATAGAATCATCCTTAGTTATCATCATCACATCGCATTCAAAGGATGAAAGTGGACTGTATCATTGGTTCATATCCCTATAAAATCCCAAGTAACTTAAAATAATGTTATTCTAGATGAAAATACCATTAATAAATTTCTAGAATATTTATTGAGGGAAATAACCATTTAATTTTAAAACAATATCTTTAAAATTCAAAAATGTCACAAATAATGAAGTAATAAATTTATTTTTAAAGGTATTTTGTAAACATTTAAATGATTTATCAAATAATTGAGTGTCCATGATAGTGGGAAATTAAATTCATTTGGTATATTTCAAAAGAAAACATTCTTATCACTCTTTTGTTAAAAAAGTCTTAAAGTACCTAATCTAAAGAAGACACAAAGATTCATTTTTAACCATTTTTAAAAAGTAAATCATGAGAAAATTTTTTATTGAACATTCATAGAAAAATATTAAAAATACTATTGATTTTTTATAAATCCTGGACATATAAGAATAAATATTTTTTATAGAAGAGTGAAAATGGCTTTTTTTTCTTTAAAATCATTCTTTAGATCTCTTATGTATATAATAAGTGGAAAATGAAAGGAAAACATGAAATATAAATAAATAACAAGAGGAGAATAAAATTAATTATTTTAGGAGAGTTATATAATGGAAATTAATTATCCAACAACATAATCATAAAAAATCTTGATAAATAATGATATTGCAATATAAAATACATACCTTATGTCCGACTTCAATCTTACTTGGTAAAACCTCCTCTTCTTTGAAATAAATCATTTAGATATACACTTAAGGAAAATGGGGTTAATATTTTATAGAGTTTGTAACATCTAAATAATGAATAGGGATGTCTTTAAAATATTCAAATAGGGGTTGGTCAAGATAAAAGGCTCAATGTGGTGTAAATAAGACAAATAAAGGGTGTCATTTTTTATGTAAGGGAGGTGAAAAATGGAATTTCATAAAAAAATAAAATATAAAAAATTCATTCCCAATAAAAAACATCTAAAGGAAGCTATTCTGAAATAAAGAGGATAATATTTAAATAAAATAATCCAATTAAATTTATCAAGTTTATCATGTCATTTAAAATAGTATCCTTTTTATTAACCCCTTCTTTAATAATTTATAACCTTCACTGCAGTAACAAAATTTTCAATGTTAAAGGGTTAAGAATGTTTCTATAAATAGAAAAAAATCATTAATGGACCAATGTATATATATTTAACCATATTTAATTCAATTTATGAAGGATAAAAATTTTATATATTTTAAATCATTTAGTGAAATATTAATTTTTATAATATATATTTAATGTTAATTTTGGAACTATATATTTCTTTTAAATTCCAAAAAAGAAATACAATGATGAAATATAAATATAATATTTTTCAAAAGTCCTTAGTAGGAAACAAAAATATTTTAATTTTAAGGAATATAATAAATTTTTATATTTATGTTTCTTTAAATACTTTATAAATCATTTATTTTTTTATTTTTCTTTAAATTGAGGAAATACTATGTTGTCACTATGTAAGAATTTAAGGTAACAATATTATCAAAAAAAAATAGAAGTTAATTATTATAATAAAAATAATAATTTATATTTCAAATAAACATTTATAACCAAAATTATCTTCATTTTAACATTATATATAATCTATAGAGATATTAAATTCAAGAGACTAACATTTTGTATTTATTATTTTCATAAATTAATATGATGGAAATATTCATATAAATATGAAACCAGTGGAAATATATTAGATTCATGGATGGAAATTTTCAAAATTCACTCGTCCAATAGGATACAGTTTGGTGTTTGATAAATTTTGAATCCTATCCAAATATTTTAACCCTATTTTACCTATTTTTCAATTAATGATGTGTCAATTATTTAATACAATTACTATTTATATTGAAAAAAATTAAAAGCTCAAATTTACAAAATGTGGTCCTCATGACTTAGTATATGTAATCATTTTTTGGATTTAATTTATATATACATGTTATAAATTCATTTAAAAATAACTGTGAAAATCTTGATGAAAACCATTTTTAGAACATTACATTTATAAATATAACACTTGATTTATTCCAATCACATGCCTAGAAATAAAATTATACAATGGTTGAAACATTAATTAAATATATAATATATAAATTTAATTAAAATTAATCACCAATAGTGTTTAATTTAATTATTTTTAATAAAAATACACTATGTGCATAAAAAAGGTTTTTTTTCGTAAAAAATCATTCTTTAAAATGATTATATTTAATTTATAATTAATTAATAACTAATGATATAATTTTATATGTTTTAAACTATAAATTTTTTTAAATATATTTTCTCATATATATACAGCCCAATCCAATGTCTAAGAGGTAATCATATTCTTTATTAGAGTTTATTTAGACTCAAGGTTGTGTGTATCACAAGCTATTAAATATGTTAAATTTATTTAATGACAAATACATCAAAAAACACAAGGAGTTACATAATTGATTAAGTATAGGGATTTATAGATGCAGAAAAATATTGATCTTATAAATTTGAGCTCATATTCATTAAAAAAATTAAATATATACTACCTCTTAACTGAATATTTGAAATATATTATTTAATTAATTTTTAGAATGTAGAAGATGATCGATGGAAATTGTAAATGTTACCCTATTTTTTTGAAAGTGGAAATATGATTTATTCATATTTTTCATCTTGTATCTTGATACCAACAAAAACAACATCATATATCACCCACACATTCAATAAAACACTCATCCCTTATTCATCGATTCCTAGGTTCTTGTGTGAGAAATTGAAGTGCTTATGAGTTACCTTAATTAAGATGAAAAAAATATTATTGATTTATGAGAGGGAATTGATTATAATTTTTTTCTTCCTTCAACTTATCTTTTTAAATTTTATTCTATGTTAGGGGAAATATCTAAATTCATACAAAATCATAACCCTATAATTTCTAGAAATTTTTTTATAAACTTGGGCTCAAGTTTATTTCATTTGTGTTTTGGAACCTATAGAAACATAAAATTTATAATTGAACAAAAAATAAACATATTTTATATTTAAAACATAAAATGATTTTAAATATTTTATAAATTTATTGTGAAATTATTAACTAATGAAATTTTAAAACTGGAGCCATTTTTTAATCTTGTAATATATCATATTTATATAATGAATATTTGGTATTTTTTTTGTTTGTTGGGAAATTTATATTTTATCATATTAACTTTTATAAATAAATAACTTTTTAATTCCTTGAGAAATTAATTCATTAATTAATACACTAATAGGGAATAAAATAATTGAGTTATATTACCCTCTATTAATCTCATTCAATGATTCACCAATCCTCGTAAGTGGGAACCAACTCATCCAAAATTCATATTCATCTGAATAAGTTATACTTGTGGATACACATTCTATCTAAAAATCTATGAAACTAGATTTATTGGATTGAGTGTAAATTAGAGAATTTTTTTAGTAAATAGTAACCTACAAAGTCCATTAAGGAGATAAAGAATGTCTTAGATATAAAAAACACCTACATACAAACACTAATTTAAAGAATCATTATTTCATATAATATCTCATTATCTTAGAATAAAAATCAATGTTTTGACCCATTATTATTTATTTTTTTTACCATAAAATATGGACTTACCTTAAATCATTAAAGTCTTTTATTTAATGAAGAAACTTATATCATCATCAATTGGTCCCAAGAAATTTCTAAAATTCCATAAGCAAATGACATAAAAAATTATATATTTTATTGAATATAAACTAATATTATGTTTAAAATAATACCAAATATCTTTTTTATAGTTTTATTTATTGAATATTAGTAAATAAACCCATATACTACTAATGGTAAAATTATATTCAGTATCAGTTTTCCCACAAAACAAAACATATAAAAAGAAACAAGTTTTTTTAAAGAAACATCCTCACAAAATTCAACAAGACTTTTCAAATATTCATTAAGCATCCTTTAAAATTGTGATTTTTTAAAACATTTTATGAGGAAAAAAATAATATTATGTTTCAAAAAAAGGAAGAATGAAATAAACCCTTTATTCTGTGATTACTTATATAAATTTTCCATTTTCAAAAAAAATATTTGGCCTCAAAAATAAATATTCTCATACTTGTGAAATCGAATTATCTTCCAAAATATTTTCATCAAACATTTTATAATAAACATTATATAAAAAATATAACTAATAATTATTTATTTTCAGTAATTAAATATCATAAAATCATTTCCACAAGTTTATACTCATCCCACCTTTATAGTTGAAAATACTTTCCTTTAAACAAACGATCAATATATTAAATTGATAAATAATAATATTTCAACAGAAAAACACTATAGGAATAGATAAATCATGTTGGTAAATTTTAATATTTTTTTTATTAAAATCTAATAATCACTCTTACAAATGAGATAACAATACCATCAACTTTAAAATACAATTCATTGGGGGGGGGGGCTATAACAGTCACACTCATCCATGGTTTATCATGGAACCACCCATCCCTATATAATAATGTAATAACCAACAATTTATTTATAATTGAATCAACCATAATCATAACAATTCCCAAGAACCATAATTTAATCACATCATATAAAATATTTCAATTTTTAAAATTATAGTCATAAAAATATTCGGTATTCCCCTAAAAATAAATTTATGGATATTTAAATATCCATTGAATTTTTTAATTTTGTTTAAAATTAAATAGAAAATAGGTAAATTTGGATTTTATATGATTAAAAATTGAATATTATATGGGATGTTAAATTTAAAATAGTGGTTATAAAGGTGGGTAATGACGTCGTTTCTATCAATGTTAAAATATAAAATTCCTTTTATCTTTTGTAAAGAATGTTAAAACATTATGTAAAAAGGATTCTTTTAAAAAATATAATTAAAATTAACAAGGTTAATAAAATTACATAGTAAATTATTTTATTTCTATTTTAATACATTAGGAATGTGATATTTAAAATATAGACATGGAATAAAAATAATTTTATGATAATCATTAAAAGGAAAATTTTCCAAAACTAGGTCTCTTACACAGAGTATGAATCATCGTATCCATTAATTATATTTATAAATAAGAAAAACATGTTAATTAATTATTTTTATATGAACCCTTTTCATTTAAATTATTATTTTTATTTCACTTATTTCCATGTTATATACAATTAAATTTTCTATTTATTTCTTTTTGGAGGTTTTGATGATATTCAACTCATTGGTCAGAAATGACATCGGTTGCTTGACTATTGTAAAATAGATGATTATTCCATAAATTCTAGAACAATAATGTTTTAATAATTATAATTTTATTAATAAGATATAATTTTAAAACCTATAATGAACTATTGTTTTAAAAAATGAACAACCTTCTAATCATTGAGCATGTTGTCCTTACACACACATGAGTAATATTAAAAATTTTCAATGATCATTAGGGAAAGAAGGTATATATTATTTTATTTTTCAATAATTATTATAATATAATAAATTAAATATTATTTCACTTATAATACATATATATATGATTTACATGATGTGGCGATGGAAAATGTATCTCATCACTTTTAGAGGTGGTCGTCCACACGTACGCATGAATGATGTCATCTTGTTTTAGTAAATGGAATTCTAAGAAATTAAATGATATATTATATTCTCATAAGAATAATTATGTTATGAATATAATTTAAAGAAATTAATTCCATCCTTAAAACTAATAGTTAATGATGGTGATGGAAAAGTTATTACATTATTTCTCAAGGTGGTAGACCGTCGTACACATGGAATATGATTTAATTTACAATTAGATAGAAGAGGATATGTATATATGTTATTACCAAAACAAAAAATAATTTTATGGAATATATTGGTGTTATTATTTCAAAATTTATTAGTATATTTGATGGTGGTAGATGAAAAAATAATATAAAACATACGATAAAGAACTATACCACTTTTTCGAACAACCGCATATTCAATACCCATTAAAACCATTATATATGGAATTATGAATTAAGTTGGAAATCTATGATGTATAAATTTATCTTAGGAATGGATATTATAAGGTATTTTACTAACATAAAATAATTTGTTTAGTAAAGAAATAATAAGAAGAGGTTTCCTTTTATAAGATAGGGGAGGGAGACTCTGAGAATTTATTAAAATATCAAATTAAAATAAATTTTGTTTTTATTTAAATGAATCCAAATTCATAATATAATATAATAATATTAGTTTTTGTTTAAATACTCTCATAAAACTAAATATTTTCATATTTTGATGACATATTACCCTTATTTTTTTATTTAACCCTTCGTTATCCTTTTTGAAAATTATGGTGATATAAATGTTTTCTACTTTAATAGGTTAATATATTTAATATCAAAGGAAAAAGATTACAAAAATAGAGAATGGTTTATTTAATAAAGAATATTCCATTCCATTGGATGATTGTTTTTTAGGAATTTTAAATTGTATTATAAAATACTATTTAAAATAAAATGTCATTAATGTAAAATTTGGAACTCTTAATATAATATGAAATTGAAAACTAAAATAAAAACACTGAATTATAATATAATGTATAAAAAAAACTATAATATGTTAGCTTTATCTAAAAATTATTAAAACAAAAAAACACATATAATATTTTTTTTATAATTTCATAAATCATTATATATATATTTGTATTGCTTACACAAACACTGTGTAACTGTTTCATATGAATTTAATTAATTAATTTCATAAAAATAAATTAAAAATAAATTACCATGTTGAAAAAAAATTTTCTTTAAAATGAATATTTTTAAACTAATATATCATCTTTTTATCCATATTATAGTTTTTTAATAATAATACCATGAGAATATAATTTTGAATTTTATTTATATAAAATAATATAAAGTGGAAATAAAGGGAAAATGGAATAAAACAAAAATATATAATATTTTCAAACTATTTTAGAAGATTTATACCCTTAAAAAATAAATTCAATTATTAGGGTCATTCTTTAGACCTTATAATTGTTTTTAACCATAGTTACCCAATTTACTGATTTTTTTGGTAAAAAAACTTACAAAAGATACTATTGAAAATGTAAAAAAAGAAAAAGGGCCCTATTTAAGAAATTAGAAACCACTGAATCCAAATATGGAATCCATTTTTATGATTCAAAAAATATTATATTCATAATTTTCTTTAGTATCTAAACTAGTACTATGCGATGAAAAATAAATTAAAAAAAACATTTATAAGTATAAAGTATTTTATTACTAAATTATAGTATAATATTCATTCAAAAACCCATGATTATAATAATATATATAAAAAAATAATCTTATAAAAAATTAAAAACTATAATTTTTATTTTTAAATAATCAATGATGAAATATAATTTTTAATTAAAATAAGTATTTTTCAATATTCATTTAAGAATAAATTATTTAATAATTTTATAATAAATTCAACCAAATAAAATTTTGAAATGATAAATTAAAAAATAATATTCAATTTTATGGTGTTTAAATTAAATAATTTGGAAATTATTATTTTGAATAATACCAAACAATGCATGAAAAACCAATTTTTTAGAAATAAAGCCTTCTTCCTTTTGAATTAAATGTTACATAATATTATTATAAGAATATAAATCTTCAAGATATATCTAATGAATATTAATAAGAAATAAAAAAGATTTATTCTATCAATACGTTAGTTTTTTACATTCTTCCCCCATTTTGGGAGTTTTGTCCTCCCAATTTTATTCACTTATTAAACTAGAGGGGTTATCATTACTTCTAAGAATTTTTTGATTCCCATTATTGATATTCAACCAAATGGGTTTTCCAAAAGATTTTAAATTGGATAATTAGCATGTTCCGAAACACTTTTTCTCAATGGTCCAAAAAATGAAAAACAAAATTCCTCATAAGAAAGTTTATATTTTTTATTTATAATTTTAGTCCACAAACCATGAGATGAATTTGGAAAATACTTCATTAACATAGAGAAAAAATCTTTTGTTAGGGATAATCTCATAGGAAATGATATTCAATACAAAAATGATTACAATTCTACAAGATTTGACACCATATAAGTGAATTTTTACTTAGCTTCCCCTTTTTACCAAATATATAAGACTTCTCCATGTAGAAACATCACAAAAAAAATTGTCATCTACCTCGAATAAAATATATTTACTCTAATTATAAATATATATCAGTTCCACTTTCTCTGTGATATTCTCATATATTCCTACATCAAACCCACCTTCTCAACCATTTCCCCTACAAATTCAGGTCTTATTGAATACCATTCTCCTACAACTTTCCAAAATATTAGAGACTCACACCGATTTTTATATATTGAATCAAAAAGATCAATCTTAAAACTGGAATGAAAACTATTGTTATAAGAAAAAACAATAAGGTAAAATATTAATCCAAAATTACCTTGTAATACATTGAAAAATAAAGAATATTGTCTTCAAAGGCCATAATTATACATTTGAACTATCCATCAGACTAAGGATGAAAGATGTAATTAAATTTAATTCAATACCCAATGAATTATTATGTTTAAAGAAAATTAAATGTAAAACTGGGATCACGATATTACCTAATGCTGATAGAAACTCCAAGTAAATTGAATTTCTACTTGAGGTAGAGTTTAGAAATATAATCTAGATAAATTATATCTTGAATGGGTGTTAAAAGAAAACATTTATATAGTTTAACAATAATAACCAAGATCAGATTTTTACCTTGTGACGTCTTTTCCAATCCAACAATGAAATATATTAATATATTATACTATTTCCAATCTGGAATAAGAAAATTGATAAGACATCCCCTTTTGTAATTTTCATTCTACATTAACCTGTTTACAATTCAAACATTTAATGGTAATGTCAAAAATATCTTTTTTCATCCATCCCACTAGAAATTCACTTAATGATCTTTATACCTCATAGTTATTCTAGGATGAATGGAAAACAAGGAACTATGGGATACTCTCAGCAATTATATCTTCAACTAGGAATCATACAACACACATAATATATATTCCAAATCTCAAAACAAAATCATGGTCAACATTAAATTTAGTAGATTTACCTTTATTAATCAATTTTACATTTTCCTATAACCAATGCTATTCCTAATTTTCATTCATAATTATTCCCAACAATGTGGATAATATCTATTCTTAAAACAAAAAAAGGATGTTCTATCATATATAATTTCACATCCAAAATTCATCAAATTAGTTTTTAAAGGGTCAGGTTCCAAATATAATATGTTTAATGATATTGGACATTTTTGACTCGAACCATACCCAACCTTGTTTTCATTTATAGGATTGTAATGATCTGTGAAATAAAAATCATTAATTAGTTACATCCATATTCTTTTACATATGATCAACTCATCCATTGTGAATATATCCTTGAAAATTTTGTGATCAATATATATTTCACACTTTAATCCATATAAATTATGCATCTAAATTTTTAATGATAAAACCATAATATCTAATTCCATATAATTTTTTCATTATTTAAGTCATGTGGTTTTAGTCTAGATGATGAATAAATAATTAACTAATCATTATATATCAACACACAAGTATTTAACTTCAAAAAATAATCATTATGGAAGAAATTTTAATCATTTCTTGAGGAAAATGAAAAAACTAAAGCAATCAAGAATCGTTTTTTAAGTACATGAAAAAAATCATCACATTATTTTATTTAGATAAATTTAACTCTATTTTGAGTTTACTTAGTCAGTGGGATAAACAATGGTGTTTTTCCCAAAAAATGATGGTAATAACACTCCAATCCAATAAAACTATAGGCCTCTTTGACATTTTATTTTCTTTTTCACTCTGAAAAAACATTAGTTTTAGATGGTTCAAAAATTATGGAATCTATATAAACAATATTACTAAGAATTGTAGTCTCTTGAAACCAAAATTAATAAATGGAAAATTATACTTAAATCTTATTTTATTTTATATATTTAAAAGAAATAATAAGTTATATTTTTAGATCCTCATAAAATTTTAAATTTAATAATATCTAATTATGAAAATAACTAAATTTTTTTTCCAAATATTTATTAAAATGTTTATTTATAATATCCATAAATACAACTTGTGCATTATAAATACCATAGGGAATAACTAAAAACTCATAATTCCCATATTTATTATGAAACACCATTTATGGAATATATTACTCCATCATATTCAACAAATGGTACCCTAACATGAGATCAGTCTTTGATATGTACATCACTCCATAGAGATGATAAGAAAATAATCAATATGAAGAAAATGGTATATATTCGTAATATTTATGTTATTTAATTATCAATAATAATTTGAAAGCCTCATGGAACCATATTTATTTTTAATAATATGAAAATGGTTACCCATGGTGATGTTTTAATATTTATGAAACCCCTATCTGGAAACACCTGTAATTGATTTTTAAATTATAAAAGTTTAACTTGATCCACTCGATAGGTGGTATTGAAATAGGATTAAAAATATGTAATAAGTAAACTATAATATCAACCTCTTGGTTAGGAATAACAATCTATAATCCACCAATAAAAACATCCATATGTTCATTCACTACTAGGACATAACTAATCTAAAATGTATGTTTCTTTTCAAATAAATCTTCTATATAACATTAAATTCCATTTCAAACAAATTTATGATCTTATTAGTAGTTTATCATAGTTATGAAACCATTGAATAAAATATTTCTTTCTTTAGAATATATTTTACCTTGATGAACAGAAATCTAATCCATACCAAATATAATATTGAAATATTCTATGGGAAAATTTATAAGATTTATAAGGATGACCATTCCCCTAATAACTATAGGATGATTCCAATAAATTTTCGATTCATTAATAATTCCACTATGTTTTTTTCTCGGAAATGTTCTATCATACTTTCATGAGGTGATATTAGTAATTTAATTTCAGATTTCAAGAAAATGAAAGAATACAAAGATCTAGTTTTGAATAGTGTATTGGAATAATTCAAATAAACAAGTAACATACCTATGTCCAATTCATTTGATGGCCCAATGTAAAAAAACATAGTAGAAAAATATTTTTATACACCCTTTTTATTTTAATATGGTTGATTTCTAGAATGAGTGAAAATAATTAGAAATAGGATTTCATAATTTCAAAACTCATTACAATTAAATAATTTTACCATTGGATTTTAATTATTTGTTTGATCATGTTCCATGAAGTCATGTGGAATATGCCCAAAACTTCCAAAATTAATGAACATACCAAATTATGTAAGGAAATAACCACATAACTTTTTACAACACCTATCAAAAACTAAAAACAACATTATCATACCTTTAGATCTATTTGATAGATGCAACCCCATTGTCTTCAAACATGACAACATGACAACCCATCAATTTAATAAACTTTATTTTATGATTAATTATAAAGGGTATATATTATAAAATCCTAAAATATCATGATTATTTGTTTAATTATGAAATTGGGTACATATCACAACAAAATTCTACAAAAATACAACCACATTAAGGAAAATGTACATAAAATTTTCCAAAAATTCCATTATTTTTCTAAAACAATAAGTGTTAACCTGGGGATGTACATAAGTAATGTGTGAGATAAAAATACTAGTAAGGGAATATACTATTCATATTATGAGATAAATAAATACATGTGATTTGAGAGGCATATCATGGATTTAAAAGTGTGATGAGAGTCATTATCTTAAACAATGATACATGATATAATGTGATAGGAAAATTATCCTGCTTCCACTTCTCATAGAACTTGGTTAGGGATTCTCTAGGTAGAAATGGTTGGGACACCAGTCCCTCCTCTAATCGATGTGGGGGGGACACCCTCCATTCTATTTATCCAATCATCCAACCTTTTTTCTATTTTCATACTTGGAAATTCTTCCTCCTTTCCAAATAATCAATCTCTTCCCTAAAGTTTTATATCTCCATGGTGTTTGCCTTAATATCTCACTCTTATCCTCAGTATTTAACGAATCCTTGGAATGCCTGAAAATTAACTTGGTGGATTGCTTCCAGAAACATAATCTTTTGGTTGAAACCATTGATATGTTAGTATTTGTTTGAAGGGGATTAAAAGGATGTGTTTTTGTGGTTCTTCTTGAAAACTGAAACATGATGATTTATTTTTCATCATAGGAGGACTAGATCCTATAATGGTGAAGAGTTCCCTGCATATGCAACAGATCCTAATTCAATGTATCTTGATAGTCCTATTTTTTCTATGTGAAATGTGATTCTTCATCAACATCTATTTGGGTTAGTTCTCAAAAAAACCATATTCCCTTAAAAAATCCTAGAATTATCTGTAAGCTTCGTAATCTAATTAGATAATTTTTTTGTTCGGATAGTATAACTAAGTCAGTTTTTCATCCCATATCCCCCTCTACCTATGCTGATGTCAACATTTCAAAGACACCTACTGATTGTATTTGGATCACAATTGGGGAATAATTTTTTTTCAAGAAACCAATGATATTAGAAACAATGACTGATTTCTTATCCTCACACTATCGAATGGGGAACTTGTCTACTATACGTTGGTGTGGTAACTCCCTTTACCATAGGGAAGTGAATGATTTTTTGTAGAGTGGTTCTACTTCTCCTTTGTCTCCCTTAGTTGAAATTTTGGGTGTCATGGAAACATCTATGGTCCATCATCTTTATAAAGAATAAGGTCTTGATGATCTCAAGGTCTATGAAATTTTAGGTATCTTTAAATGTGATTTGGGTGTCTAAAAATAGGTATGAAAGGTTTTAGATGTGGCCCAACTGACTCACTCTTTTTTTTATCCTTAATTTTCTAAGACTGTAATGAATAGAGGCACGTACAATGGGAAAAAGTATTCCCCTGTTTCTAGTTATATGGAGAATGTTAAAGAGCCTTTAGTGTTAATCCCACATTCATCATATGACATGGCTCCAGAATATAATGAAATTAGAATTCAGAAGTGAGTATCACATGGATAGTAAGAAGTTCTAGTACACCCTGGTCTGGTCTCTAATTATGTAGGTGGACCTCATCTGGAATGTGAGGGAGGTGTATAATGAAATAAGATGCAAATTTCAAGGAATAGATTGAATTAAGTGCCTAATTCCAAGTTTAGATGTGATATGGTGACCATAAAATTCATCAGTAACTTAGAACTCTTGGTGGTGGATGGTCTGTTCCAGGAGTAGGAGATAGGCTAGACATTTAGTGGAGGCTTAGAGGCTTCTCTCTAAGACAAATACTTGAGGGAAACAATATATTTTTACTTACAAACACCGTTATCATAGGATTATCCTTGGGATGAAAAGGTTCTATTTGAGGATGATTATGATGTTGATATTTATATCCATAACACTATTATGAGTGAGGAGAAAACTTGAATTAGAGGAATTCAAATCCCAATGAAGTTGAAGAGATGGAAGGGGAACTATGATGCATGGTGCTTCTTTATGACTAAAGGAAAATGAAGTAAAGGCATAAATGAATACTCTATGCTTTTTAAGCTGATGAAAACCAGAGAATCTAGAAGGTATAAGGTAATGAAATGTAAACCAAGGTCTTAAGACCATGAATTCATGATGGGTTCTGGTCTAAGTAGTGGAATTTTTTTAGAAAAAGTCTAGTGGCTTCAAGGATCAATGGAATAGTGATGCGGTGGGGAAAAAGGATATAAAAAGATATAACTTGAGTTAATTATACATTATAAGGATGAAATGAATATAAAAAATAATCCCCCAAGGGAGGATGTGGAAATAATATTAGAAGGGAGGTTTAGATGGATGTTATAAAGAACCAAAGGGACTAGATCAGCCAACACGATTTGATTTTGGTGTGGGGTTTAAATGAAAATACGATCAAAGTGGAAAAGTAAATCCTGACATGGGATAAGGTAGCTTCTAAAATTTAGTCCTTAATCATGGAAGACCCATGTATGAAGATTGAAACCCTACAATGGACACTATATCGAGAAAGATATTATGAAAATATTATCCTTTTTTTAATAATTATTTGATTTCTTTGTGTGTTGACTAACATTTAGCATTGGATTTTATTGGTTACCCACTTCTTACATAAAAGTGATTTTGAATAATTTTTTTACTTTTAGTCAGTTTGGATATAACACTATAGAATAAGGTCAACAAGGTAATCTATCAACAACATAAATTATCACATAATAGGCATAATTAAAGTATAAAAACCATGAAAACATAACATTTATTCCTATGTATAACCTCTCATTCAACATTCATGAAATATTATGAGATTAATTCATTACCTAATGCAATGGGGGGTTATATAATTCCAGGCCCACCTATAAGATTCATATCTTGTTGATATATATGTGTGACACATAGATTATAATACATAATGATGTATTTCATCTAGTTTTACACAACTATTTATGAGTGTTGGATATATACATGTAAATACAAAATCAAAGAAAGATAAGTAAAAATAGGCGAGTACCCTTGAGTATAAATAGGGAAGGATATTAACTATACAATGTTTTTTTCATGTATAATAGTCAGATAATTTTTTAAGTATAATAGGTATACATACACGTATATAAAACTGTGTTAATAATAGAGAAATAAGTCTATAATTACTTGGGAATTTCAAGGAATGTTTGATTCAAGTGAGAAGATATATCCCATCAAGAAAATTTGAAATAAAATGGAATTATTTCCTAAATTCACTTGAATAAAGTATTGAAGGTGAGGATCCATTACCTTTAAAATATTCATCTAAATGTTTTGGGGGAGATTCTTAGTAGAATTATAGAATTTTTTGAGGGATTTAGAGAGGTAAAGAAAGCATAATATCATTCTCCATGTGGTTTTATAAAAAAATATGCTTTTACTACATGAAAGGTAGATTGTTTTTATTGAATATTCCATCCATTAAATTCCCAGAGACAGAATTAGTTTTGTTCCTTTGGAAACATAGAACACGTTCATCTATTTTGGTGAAATATTGTCAACATTTCTCATAAATTTCATCCCCATTAGTACTCCTAATTAAAAACAGTCATTGGAACATGGGGAAATAAATCATTAGAAAGGATGAGATCAAATTATTAGTGAGGATAAACATGGATGATATGTATGATTAATATGAGCATAATAGTATTCAAAAAGTATTATTACATTTTATTATCATACACAACCTATTAAAGATCATAATATTGAATCATGAAATTAATTATTGGCAGTTCAAAAGACATTAATCCTAGAATAATCAAAACAAATGATACAAGAGAGAATTAAAATGGAATAAAACAAGGAATTTATTGAAATCATATAATATTATCATATCTTATGTCAATGATACATACCAATACATTCATAATATGATAGGATTGGAATAATCACCCAGGTGCCTATATCTAGCTTAGGGATGTCTCTATTTTATGTTCTATTTTTAGGCTTAGGATGGCCTCCCTTGTACCCTCTTATTGTAGTATTAGGATGAACTCTTGTGTACCCTCTTATTGTGTAATTTGGATGACCTCCCATATACCCTCTTATTATAGGATTAGGATGACCTCCCATTTACTCCGTTGTAATGGGATTAGGATGAACTCACATGTTCCCTCTTATTATAGGATTCAGATGACCCCCATGAACCCTTTAATCTCATAGAACATTTAACATTACCAAATTAATCGGAGGGAGATATAGGTCCCACCATAAATTTATGAAAACCATATATATGTGTTCCACAAGAACATAAATCAATAATCATATCTAAAATCACACAAAGAAATGGGTTTTGTAAACATTTCATCATAGCATAACTCATTGAAAAGTAATAAAATTATGGAACATAATGTTATAAAAACATAATAAAATTAGAAAAATACAATGAATGATACCTTTGGATCATATACCTAGTAAATCTAGGGAAACACCATCGACTTTCATCTTAGATGGAAAATAATATTAAAATATATTGTTAGAACATTTAATTAGGAAAATATCCTTTCGGATTTAAAAAAAATTAAATCATAAATCATTTAGCAAACCATTTTCATTTGAAATATACTTTAAAACTTATAAATTAATATTTTATACCATTTTAAACGAATTGTAGATATTTTTCCTTGAATATTCATAAAGGTTCATTTCAAAAAAAATTAAAACATTTTTAGAAAACATTGTATTAAAGGAACCCAGAGTTTTGATCGAAGTGAGAATTAAATGAAACATATAAAATCATGGTTATAAATAGATCCATGAAACAAAATTTGAAGGGTTAGTATAAAAACATCAGGAAATAATATAGGTTCATAACATAACAAGTGTATCAAATATAGAAAAATAAGAAAAAAAATCTATTACCAATTTAGTGTATTTTGAACTGTTAACCCCATGAAATAGAGAGCATCTAATTGATATATAAATACCAATAAATTTAAGGATAATTATTACATATTAAATTAATTTTAATTGTATAGAAGATATAAAATAAATTAGTGGTGATTATGACAAAAGTATCACCGAAATAAAAGTGAGACAAGAAATACCATTACCACTATGTAATCTGTCAAATCGTTAGGCCCATGAAAGAAAGAAAATTATATAGATATGAGAAAATCATATTTTTAAGGATAATACTAATAAAATAAATTCATGGGAAGTATATACACCCCATATAAGAAATAGGTGGTGAACATGGCTTATATCTTATAGAAAATATAAGTGATATGGAAATCCATTACCTTATATATCAACTCTCATCATATTCATGAAAACCTGCAGTATAATAAATATATGTTTATTATATATCTATTACAGAAAAATATTTATATATATATTTACTTTAATTATTTAATTATGACTTCATATTCAGCACTTATTAATAATTCCATGTTTAATTTATGTTTTTGGTAACAACCGCTTTGTTTCTCGTATATATTTTGACTTGTTATTCTCGATCATCATACTTATATCATGATTTTATTACATTAAATTGATAAAAATGATATAAATATTATATATACTCAATATATTTATATTTATGGTTATTTATAAAAGATATAAATAGAAAATGAAATACATCATCGATGGAGATGGTAGGCCGTACGTACTCATGAACACTCTTTCAATTTCATGTCAGATTGAAAAATATTTTAAATAAAAAATATATATAGTATAATTCTAGTAAAAAAATTATTTTATATAAATTATTTTATTTTATTAAATCAATCCTTAATAATTTTCATGTAATGTGGGAAGGAATCACAACACATTGATGAGGTAGTAGTCGACACATCCACAAACAAAGTTACCATATTTTTTAAAATGGAAATCATGAAGTTTTGTGTCATATAATAATTAAAAAAGAATAATTAGATCATAAATAACATATATAAAATATTTAAAATTAAATTACATATTTATTTCTAACCTTTAACGGTGTAAACGGAAGAACTAGAGACCTCAGTTTCGGAGGCTGTAGTCTATTGTACACATGAAAGATGACTGTATGTCACAATATATGGAATTGGGTGTGAGTATTGGAATAAAAATTAATGTAAAAATATATCAATATATTTATGATGATATTTTCACAATATAAACATGAAATAAAAATAATTTAAGGGGATTATGGAAGAAATAATGTAAAAAACATTCATTGATGAACTTTATCTCTTCTTTGAATATATCATTTTGATTTACACAAAATGATTTATTTGGTTGGATTTCTACAAAAAATTAAGTATTATATTATGAATATATAGAATTTGGTAAAATTTTATTTTATATTTTGACTAAAGATAATAATTTTTTTATGTGAAAATAAAATAGAAGAAGTGGTGCCCTTTTATTAGAGAGGGGAGGGGTAGTTTGGGATTTTCTCAAAAGATTAAATTATTATAAATTAAATCTAAATCCAAATAACTAAATAATTCCATTTATTAGAATAAAATATATGATAAGGTATTAATATCATAAATTAATATATTTTATACTATTTTTTGTGTTATTTTAAACCTAAACATTTTGATTAACCCTTAATTAATCCATTTTAATTTTAATAATGTTAATAAAATTTTTGGTATTAAGATAATGCAATTTTAACTTATAAAGGGTCAAATTTAAAATAAATGGCCAATTTATTATATTTAAGACCATATATCAACCCATTTTTACTTATTTATTATTTTTTAATATTTATAAATAATTTTAAACAATATTATTTTCATAAAATATCAGAAGGGTCAATTTTGAAAATATTCATTAATTTGACATTACGAAAACCACTATAGACAGATAAAAATGAAGAAATTATTTAATACAACCATAAAATGTCTTTTTAACCTATAAAATTAGTTTATATCTTTAATTATGTCTAATAATATTTCATTCTATATTTATAAAATCATTTAATTGATTGGTTCATTAATTTAATAAATTTTGCATCATCAGTTTTGTAATTATTTATGAAAATTAGTTCTCAATACAAAATATAAATAAAAATATATGATGTATATAGAAATTTTATACTTCATAATAATATTCACAGTCGATCATATATTCTATTTTACTCCATATTAAAAGTTTTATACTTACTAAAAGTAAGAGTGTGAAATTTTACCAATGTCTTTAATTTTAATAATATCAAAGTCACCTTCATGGAAACCTTTCCGTTTAATTAATCAATTCATATAAATAATTCTCATGGGTCAAGTTTAATTGATCCAATAAAATTCAGGCTTGTTTTATGGTCTTTTTATTATCCTTTAGACTTTATTTTTAACTGAAATTACCAAATTTTTCCTTTACCATGGTAATACAAATCAATAAAGATACTATTAATATTGCCCAAATAAATTGTATATATTTAATAAATTTGTATTAAATGATTTCAAATGTGGAATCAATTTTATCTAATTAAAATCAGATAATTTTTTAAAATTAATTTATAATTAATCCCATTGGGTGAATGAGAAAACTATTTTTTTAAAGTTGAAATATTCAAAAGATTGAAATGTTTTGATATCCAAATTCAATTTGAAATTGATTAAAATAACCTAAATTGGATTAAATGGTAAATTTTGTATCTTATTATAATCTAAAACCAATCAAATAAATAATTCATGATAATAAATTATTTTTTTGAAAAATTTATTTTCAAATAAAATTCAATATTTTTCACTATTTACTGAAAAACTAAACCTATCAGAAAAATAACAAAAAATTTAACCAAAGTAAATTTTGATATCCAATTTTGAAAATATAAAATTAATTTTTTAAAAAAAATTTATAAAATCATCAAAAAATATATTTAAAATAAGTATTCAATCAAAAGTCGTAAAAACATCATTTTTAGAAAAATAATTATTTTATTCCTAAAACTAGATCTGTTCTTATACTGTGTCTATAAAATAAACAAGTTAAATGTTAAAAATTAGATAAAATAATATATACATATATATATATAACTAATATAATGAAAAATGTAAGATTTGTTTATTTATTGTTATAATACACATTTTTTCAAATTTTAGTAATTTTTCAGAAATAACATTATGTTTTATTTAAAAAATGGGTTTTAAATTATTTATAATTAATTAGTCAATGAATTGTGTGTAAAACATAATTTCATAATTATTTGATAATGTTCATATGTTCCATTATAACTACTAGGTTATAATTTTAATTTTAAAATAATTATAATAATAAAATGATGTTTCATAGAAACTTAGTGTTTCATATAATGGAAGATATTCTGATGATTATTATAACCCATGGAATCGAATGAACTCATCATTTTGTGTAACATAAGAGAAAAATGTTTTTCATGTAGAAAAAGATAATATATGTGTTGCGTGTAGTAAATATTAACATGGTATTGCGTCTTATGCAAGAAAAACATATTTTTTCTTATAGATAAAATCAATATCTAGTATTTCTTGAAATAAAAAATATTGGAAAGATTAAATTTATACAAAAAAATTATCAAAATATTAGGGTGATACAATCTACCCCCTTTAAAATGAAATTCTCTCTAAGAAATTATATGGGTTATCAATGGTTTAATTCTTGAAATTTTCTTATATAGGAAAACACATTGTAAAAATGAATATTAAAACATACTTATAAAAAAGGAATAGTTGGAAATTTTATAGGTACCTAAATTAATTCTTAATTAGTTTTTTACTAGGATAACATAGGTGGAAAGTGAAAACATAGACTCGAAAGAGGAATATAAATATCAAGTTTAGATATAGAGTGATCAAGTACAAAGTAGAAATAATGTTAATGATTATAATTCCAAAAATCAAAGAGGCTTGAAAAAATTCATTGATATCATAAAAAATTATGATAACATGGAAGCCTTTTATTTGAAGACCTGTTTTCTAAATTTGAATAATTTTCATGAGAAAATATACTTTAATGATTTTAGGACAACCTCACCCTTTGTTGTTCATTGATCAATTTCTACATCATCCCTTATTCCAGGAAATGAAGGTGAATTTTTCATTCCATAATATTTTAGTAATCATAAGATCCATAAATAGAATGAAATTTCATTCCATATGTCATTATCACAACAAAAAGGATAACAAAAGTTATTCAATATGCATAAATCCTTATATAGGGAGATAATGAATTAATCTCTAAAACCTCATTTGAAGTAAAACATATACCTCTAAAAAAATGGTTAACCTTATGACACTAATTAAGGATGAGAGTTCAAATATTTAGAAATAAATTTACTAAATTTTTCAAAAATAGCTTCATATTGATACTCGATATATCAAAATTTATCTCTTTTTTGTCACACACCAATCATGTGAAAACCTACATCATTAATTATCTTGAAACATGGTAATTACCATAAATCCTGGTTGTAAACATGAATTACTTATTATTCCATATATTATTAGATTTATTTATTAAGTCAATAAATTCTATAAACCCCATATATGATAGCATACACTACATTGTCCAAAATTCAATAATCGATTCTAAATTAATCAGTAAGATCCAATTCACTTATTCATTTCTAATATATCTTTATCCAACCATCATTATATAAATATAAAAAACATATTAAGGGTAATATTTTTCTTAATATTTTGTTTCCCATTAATATCACCATTCCATTAAATCACATTTCTATTTCTTTAGAACCATCCAACATATCTTTTTCAATCCTTAATGAAAACAATATACTGGAAATTATTATATATCTTATAATCATTTCCTTCCAAAACATATAAACATCAATCAAAAAATATTTTTAAAAAACCATTAATTATGCTTCATCATTTTAGTATTTACTAGAATATGAAAAAATAATCATTTATTAAGGTTTCATAACCTCAATTTAATCACGATTCTTAATTTTAAGGTAAATAATACTGTTATAATATCCCATACCTTTCACAAGTCATTTTCGGTCTCTTTATCCTTATAAGTATAACCAATACTCATACCACCATCATGATTCTCTTAATGTGATTTCCACTTAGGAGATTCATTTTTATAATGTGCATAATTTCATCATTTAAAACATTCAATTCCAACCTTGTTCCATCTAGTTCCCTCTATTTACTAAAACTAGAAATCATAGTGTCAAAAACAATTATCATAGAAAAAATAGATAATCATGAAAAATTACTTTTAGGATGCCTAAATCAGGAATCCTAATTTTAAATCGATGATACCATATGATTATCCTTATAGGATTCTCTAAAATTATACTTATAAATACCCATAAGGATCTCATTAATTTTTTTTCATCTGAATTTCCTAAGGATGACTAAACCATTACTTGTTACCAAATATAATGAACCATAATTTTAGTATATATATATTACATTATTTTATTGTAATATTTCATCCATTACATGCTAAAATACTGTTTGAGTTTATTACAGTTAGAAACATGAAAAATATTCGTCTAACATGGTGAAGCATCATCTAAATAACCCTTAAGGATCATCCACTTTCGTACTCCTAATATAAACCATTGATTATAACATGGGGAAATGAAACTGATGAAAGGTTATGAAAAGATGATCAGAAAGGGTAAACATGAAAGATAAATAATCATAAAATGGGAATAATGTTACAAAAAATGAGTATAAAATTTTATAAGAATACACTACATATCAAAGGTCATAATATTGAATCATGGTATTATACACTGGCTATTCATAAGACCTAAAACAAATGATAAACAAAGAACATGCTCCATGATTGTATAAAAATGGAATAAAAAATGGAATAAATGGAATAGAAGTAAACTTATAATATCTTATTCTAGTGATACATACCAATAAATTCTTAATAGGTTAGTATTGGCCTAATCACTAGTATACCATCTTCTGGCTTAGGATGACCTCCTGTGTAACTTATAGTTTCATGATTAAAATCACCTCTAGTGTACCCTATTATTGCGAGATTAGGGTGATATTTTATGTAAATTATTGTTTCTGGATCCAGATGAAATCCCACATACCATATTATTATGAGCATAAAATGATATCACATGCACCCTATTGTTACGAGATTAATATGACCTCTCATTTACCCTCTTGATACAGTCTTAGGATGACCCCCTATGTACCCTTTGAGATCGTAGAACATTTATAATTACCTAATGAATTATAGGTAGATAAAGGTCCCACCCATAAAATAATTAAAACCATACATTTTTCAATCACAAGATAATAAATCATTCATCATATCAGAAATCATGAAAAGAAATGGTTTTCGTAAACATTTCATCATAGAAAAAATCATTAAAATGTAAGGGAATTCTAGTAAATCACTTAATAAATACATACACCATTCATAGAAAGAATATAAATGGTAAAATTGAATCATATCCTTATAAATGTATGAGTAACATCAACAGAAGTCATATTATATGGAAAATAATTTTGAAAGATATTGTTAGAACATTTCCAGTGGAAAATATCATTTCCACTGAAAAAATATTTTAAAATCATAAAACATTTGGAAAACCAATTTCATTAGAAATTAACTTAAAAACTTATATATTATATTTTAAATTTTTTAAACAAATATGAAATAATTTTCCTTGATAATGCATAATGGATCATTTAAAACAATTTTGAAACATTTTTATAAAACATTATTTTAAAGGAACACAAAATTATGACCGAATAGAGAATTACATGAAAATTATAATATCATGATAATAAATATATTCAAGATACAAAATGTTAAGGAAATTTATATACACTACATAAAATAATATATCCTCATAACAAAACAAGTTTATAAAAGAAGTCAAATTGAGACAAAATTCCATTATAGATTTGGTAAATTTTGATCCATAAACCCCATGAAATAGATATCATTATATGGATATATAAATACCCATTATTATAAGGATATGTATAATATATTACATACATGGTAATTATTTATACCACACCAAACAAATGAGTGACAAGTGTGACACAAGTATCATAGAAATAAAAGTGAGACTATAAATCCACTTACCACTTTGTAATTAGTCCAATATTATGAACCATGAAATAAAGAAAATGATTTGGATATTTAGAAATATAATATTCATTATAATAAATATAAAATTTATCCATGGGTGGTATATAGACCAAATATATGATGTAGGCGGTGAACATGGCTTGTATCTCATTGAAAATTGAAGTTAGATAGACATCGCTTACCTTATATCTTCACTCTCTTCATAATCTTGAAAAACCCTTATATAATAATTATAATTGTATTTTAAATGTATTAGAGAAAAATATTTTTATATATATTACCATATATGATTTAATAATTAATTTATTTTACCCTCTTATTAATAACTCCAAGTTTATGTTACGTTTCAGGTAAAAACCTATTTGTTTCTCATACATGTTTTTACTTGTTATTATTTCCCTAAAACATGGATCATGATTTTATTATCTATATAAAAGAAGAAATTATTTAAATATAAAATATATTAATTATATTTGTATTTATTTTTATCTATAATATAAAGATATATAAAATGAAATACACCTTTCAGGGAGACGACATATCGTACGTACGCATGAACTCTACTTTCTTTTCATGTTATATCAGAAGAAACAAAATTAAATAGAATATATATATATATATATAATATCATTATAGTATCATTGTAATTATATATATATATATAATATAATTTCACTAAACACATCCTTAATAAATTCCTTTTAATGTGAAAATGAATCACATCTCCTTGAGGAGGCAGTAGACCACATGCCCACAAACCATGTTATAATATTTCCACAAATGGAAAGAATTATGTTATGTGTTCTATATTAATTAAAAAAGAATAAATAATTTATAAATATCATAACAATCATATATATCATATAAAAATATAAATTAAATTATTATTTGTAACTTTTAAAGGTGGAAATCAAAGAACGAGTGACATCTGTTTGCGAGCCGGTAGTACGCCATATACACAAATGATGATTGCGTGTCACATTAGATAGAAGTGTGTGCGAGTGAAGGTAGAACAATTAAAATAACAATATATCAGTTTATTTAGGATAATTAATTAATTATATAAATATGAAATAAAAATAATTCAATGGTATTATGGAATAAATAACGTAAAAACTTTCATTGATGAACACTACACCTTTTTTGGATATATTGTTTTGATTTGCACAAAGGACATCGTTGGTTTGATTTATGACCAAAGTAATGATTCTAAGATGAAGGGTGGAATTTCATGAGGATATTATAACAATGATTTTTCAAACCAAATTGGTTCTTATGTGTGAATAAAAGGGAATAAAATGTTCCATTTTATAATATAGGGGTGGGGAACTTTTGGATTTTTTAAAAATATTAATTTATAATAAATTAAGAATCAATAAAAATTCCTCCAAAAGTACATTGATTCGAAGATAAGATATTATAATATTGTAATATCATCAAATAATAAATTTTATACTTGTTTTGGTGTTATTTTAAACCATATCATTTTAATCTACTTTAATTTAATCCATTTTAATTTTAACAATGGTAAAAAAAATTCAATATTAAGATGATGTGTTTTTACTTATAAAATGTAAATTTGACCATGAATGAAGAAATAATAATATTTTAGACTATATCTGATACAATTTGTAATTATTTAATATTTTAGTGATTTATAATCAATTTAATAAAATATTTTATTCATAAAATATCATAATTGTCACCTTTAACACTAATCATTACTTTGATTTTAAGAAAACCAATACATAAAGATAACTTCAAAATAATCATTTTAATACATTGTATGAAGTAATATTAACCTATAAATTTTTTCCATCAATTTAATTAATTTTAATTATATTTATATTTATATTTATAATATCATTTCATTGATTGTTTCATTAATTGAATAATTACCGCATCATCATTTCGTAATTATCTATTATTAGTATTTCTTCAAAAAAAATTAAATTTCTATCATGTAGACAGACGTTTTAGATTTCAGAATAATATAAATATTCAATAATATATTCTAATTAATCACATATTAAAAATATTGTACTTATTTAAATAAAGAGTATAACATTTTGTCACTTTGTTTCATTTTAAAAATATATAACCCATTTTCATGTACAAGTGTCCATTAAATTATTAAATTTCAATCCTTTTGTGTTGTAGGTCAAATTAACATCATAAAATAAATTTCATTCAAGAGTTAAGTTTGAAATAACATAGAATTAAATCATACCATTGGTTCCCTGCTACAATTTGGTGTAAGAATTCATGGTTCTCAAGAAAATTAGAGTGCTTGGAAATTACAAAAAAGTATCTTGGTTTTTTATGATGTTTTCCACTAGGTACCTTAACAAGGATGGATTAAAATTAATGTTTATGGAGATTCATAAGGTTACTAGGGTTATACAGGATATGGTTATATTTATAGAAATTTAAATGGTAATTTCCCTGAATTTTGTTTCAGAACCTATGATATTTATTCCTCAATAGGGGTTTAAATGCTCAAAATTATTCTTACTATCAAATATGTACGACTTAGAATGAATGTGACTCCACCACTATAGTGAGATCTATTTGGAATGGTGTGATCCACCTATCATGTGTGTTCACTACTATATGGATGGAATGTATCACGATCCTTTAGAGTTGCATTTACATCATCACGTATTCATACTAGGAAGAAAATACCCTGGCAGATGGGGCTCCTAATAATGGAATCAACAAGGATATCACATGGTTATATGAGATTCCATCAAAATTAAATATTCTTATTGAGAATTACTTTAATAAAATACCTTTATTGAGACTTATGTAATAACCCTTTTCTTTTAATATATTTATATTGGCCTATTTGACCAAGACACCCACTTAAAAAATAGGTTTTTAAAGTGAAAAAATCGAATAAATTGAAATGTTTTTATATCAAAATTCAATTTGAAATTGATTTCTATTACATAAATTGGATTAAATAATAAAATTTAAATTTAATTATAAATTAAAAAGAATCAAATATATAATTCAATATAATAAATTATTTCAATAAAAATATATTTTTAATTAAAATTTAGTATTTTTCACTATTTTTAAAAACATGAAAATTATCCAAAAAAATAAACAAAATCCTGAAAATTAAAAGTTTGATATTCCTTTTTCAAATAAGAAGATTATTTTTTCAAAATTTTTTTTTAAATGTGTTAAAAAATATTTTTAAAACTAGTGCACCATCAAATGGTGGAAAACAACCTTTTTAGAAAAAATACATCTTTTATGATTAAAAATGCATTTGATCTTATATAATTTATAGAAAATTATAAGGTGGAATGTTAAAAATTAGATTGAATAATATATATATATATATACAATTAATATAATTCCAAAATTTTTATTTTTTTGTTTATTAGTGTAAAACACAGTTGTGCATATATAAATATTTTTTCAGAAAAACATTTCCCATTATTTGATAAAGAAGTTTACAATAATTTTTAATAAATTTTTCAAATAATTGTGAATAAAAAATAATTTCTTAATTTAGTAAATCCGGTTTATATATTCCATTCTAACAACAAGGCTATACATTTCTTGTTTTAATAAGTATAATAATAAAATGACATTTCTTAAAAACTAGGTGTTGCGTATAACTGAAGCTAAGACAATGTTGCGTGTAATGAAAACAATAAAAAAAACTCATCATTGTTTGTAACAAAATAAAAACATAGTTTTCTATGTATTTTAAACTAATATATGTATTGTGTTTAGTGAAACATTAACACAATGGTCCGTATAACACAAGACAAATATCTTGATTTCGTATAGTAAAAAAGATATATGCAATGTTCTATGAAATAAAAAATATCTAAAAGATTATATTTATTTTAAAACTCAAAATTAAAAAAATCATGGGGTGTTACATTTTTTTGGAGGAATGAGATGCTGGGTGTGTTTATATAGGCAAAGTGAGGATAATTCATTATTAATTTTTAATCATTGGTTTTGGAATCTATATAATAGTGCAATCAAAACCATAATACTTTCCATTGATTTTTCACAAATTTTCTAGCAATGGGTAGTGGTTTTCAGTATTTTATAAAGATATTTATTGATATCCTTAAAATAATACCCTTCGTGATATTGAAGTGAGTCATGTTTATAATAAATTAATTTTAAAATCTAAAACAAATATTTGTTTCAGAGAATTCATGAAGGGAATATAAAATTAGTAAAATAACCATCAAAAATATTATTTTATAGGTGAAAATGTATATCTCGTTGTGGATACATTTTATTGAAATTATTACATCACTTTTGGGTCATTATGGTATTATAATACACATAGTACATTTACACGATGTTTAAATTTGACCTAAAAATTAGGTTGTCATTGAAAATTATAAAAAATCATCATTAGATAATTTTGATGTTATAAATTCAAAGATATTGTTTATTTTATCCAAATTAATATCTATTTATGATAATATATTTTTTTAGATCAAAAATCCACATTTATTGTAATATAATGATTTTTTTAAAATTAGAGTTTTAGAACCCTTATAAAATTTATATTTTAATTCATGAAATTATATTATAAATTATATTTAAATAATAATATTTAATAATTATCATTTGTAAAAATATAATTTATTTTAAAATTTATTGAATTCATTGAAAATTATATCTTAATTGAAGATATATAATTCTGAAAAATTAAATTCCTGATTCATTGTATCAAGATCTAATTTTTCTCAAACTCATTATTTAATGATTTAAAATTATAATGTTAAAAAAGGATAAATATAGTCCTATTATTATTAAAAATAATATATAAAAATTAATAATATTAGGGTCTAGATACATATCCCTTTATTACACTAATGAACTCTGTAAGGGAAAGGTGAGAGATTGTGGGATTTTCATGGTGTGGTCCTGCAAACATGGTTTGGAACATCACCTTAATGACCCATTACTTGTACAAAAATATAATTTTATTAGGATTTATTTATTGAATCATGGATTGGGAATGGGGAATGGAAAATCCATGTGATGGTATCCCTCTCGGGAGCTCTGGTTAATGGTCTTCATATGTTATGATCATACTGGTTGAACCAAATGAATAATTTTTCTATAAAAAATAGAATTAATGATAAAAATTAATATAAAAATCATAATGGTCACACTAAAACATCTACATAATCTATAGTTATGATTCTTAATAGTATTATAAATTTGAAAGACCTTATAATGAAAAAAAAACTAAAGTAGTAAAATTAATTTTTATAAATAGATTACATGATAAGGAATTTTTTTATTACAAAAGGAAATCCCATTTGTAAATGATTTGGTCATTAAATTCATCTCCCCTAGAGAAATTTCTTTCTTTAAATTTTCATTTCATTAACAAAAACATATTTGGGTACTTTTGTTTCAGCGCCTCTTCTCGCTCCCATTTTGTTTCCTCGAACTTGGGGTTCTATCACAAAACATTAACATAAAGAGTCATATTATTTAAAATATTATTTTCTCTTTTATATATGATTTTAACTGGTTTCTACTTGTTTTAATGATCATTATTCAATGGAACCACCTCTATATTCAGTACATGTGATGGGTTTCATATGTACTTCCTCAATTGGGACACATGGAACACATTATGTGTCTGACATAGGTTATGTGGGAGTGATAGTAAATATGAAATAACTATAAAAGTGATGTAGTTTCTAAAATTGGAAAATGTATCTAGTACTATTATTTTCCATCTTCCAAAACCTCATGACTTTATTACATGATGATATATGACCAAACAATTTACCTCCAATCTCAAACTCTAGGTGTCATCAATGATTTTCTATATTTATTTTCTCTTGACTATTTGTGGATTTCATATAATGATGAATGTTTTGAACCTTATATATCACTTCTTAGATAATATCGCGTTCCATTAGTTTCCTATATCCAACATCATCCTCCCATTTTTGAGTCTAACACCTCTTCCCATACACAGCCGAATATGGTGCCATTTGGAGATTAGAATGGATACTGTTGTTATATGAGATCTCAATAAGGGGATGGTGTCAATAACAATATACTAGTAAATACAATGAACATGATATCAACATATAATACATTATCTTACTGGTCCTTTTTGATTTTACACCCTCATAGGAATGATAATTATTGTTTATTCTTGGTTCAATATCCAATCTTTGGGGAAGGCATCTCCAAAACCCCTAGTAAACATAATCTCTTGATCACATACAATAGAGAGTGGTTCTTCATTAAAAATACCATGAAATTACATGGAATGTTTTTTAATTATATGGAAATTTTACGAGTTCGTGAAAATTGAGGATGCATGATTATGGGGCCCCGTGTGCCTGAAATGAATTTCTGATATTTTTTAGGTACGTTCAGTAAATATACGAGTGGGTTTTTGTAACTCCTGGAATGGTGCTCGGAATTGAAATCCAAGGGCACCGTTGAACTCGTAGCGTCGATATTCTCTTAAGGATACATTCACCTCAACCGCACTAGGTTGAGGGTGAAGGTTAGTTTTAGTGATTTTTTGTGGAAATAAAAATAAAATATATTTTATTTTATTTTTATCCTCCCAATTGAATGCTCGGTGGTGGGGACCACACGAGCTAGAAAAACCCCCCAATTCAAATTCATGGTGGTGGGGACTACTTGAACCCCTCTTAATGGGGGGTGGGGAGTCCTCCCAACTTCCCATTAATTATTCACCCATTTAATTATGCCTCACCAATTGTTTAATGATTCCAAATTAAATTAAACTAATAAAAACATATTTTATTGGATCCTAATTTTTACTTAGGGGAGAAATTGTTGGAAAAGGTAGAAGCTTGGGAGAACATGGAGGAAATAATCTCCAACGAAGAAGAATCCATCTCCAACGAAGAACATGGAACTGTCCTTGAGCCCTGATCAGAAGCACCTTGTGGAGGCAACGAATGCCGATATCTTTGACGATAACGAACCAACGTCTGTTCTTCCCTCCCATCAATCTAAAATAGAACCTTCGAGCTAGGGATTTTTGTTTTTAATTTCCCCCTTTCTTGTTCTTGAAAATTCTTCATGATTCAAGAAATATTTGAACTGCTTGTTGCAAACCTAACATGGAGAGTACGTGCCAAACGAACATGGTCCGACCCCTCCGCAAAATATTTATGGTTCTTGGTATGTTCTTCGTGATGGAGGAGGATGGTATCTAACCTCAGTTTGGCTCGGGAATGGTGGTTGGCACCATGGATGACTGCGAATATAGCGGCGGCGCAACCGCGCCGCCGGAGAAGGGTTGCAGTCGGCGGAGGCCTTCCGCATGACGGTGGGGGTGGGGGGGTGTCAGCGTTTCCCGGTGAGCAAGGGCCACTGCTTTGTGCTACGTCGGTGAAGGGAGGGAATCTGGCGTTCAGATGGCCATGGAGGGGAAGCGCACGACATGCCGCCGCGAGGACCAAGGGCTTCTCGTTTTCACCGGTCGAGCTGGACCGAGCGGTACCCGCGTGCTGGCTGGCGACAGAACGAATTCAACCTTTCAGTGAGTAGGAGTGGGGGGTGTGTGAATTCCCCCCACATGCAGCCAAGTCGGGACGGACCCAAAGGGCCGGGTCGACCCAGGCCAGGTCGGCATGGGTCAGGTCAGGCCGATCGGGTCAGATTAGACCCGAAGCATCTTCGACCCATATTCTCTCTTTGGGACATAACATTGGCACCATGCATCCATTTGATGAATAGTTTATGGCACCAGAAAATTGGAGCGAGGCGGTCCTTTTGGTATATCCCACATTAGATTTTTATAAAGTTGGGGTATGGTCGGGTTGGATCGATCATGAATCTAACCGGGCCCATGGGACTAAAAGGTTAATAACATATAGACCAGGCGTCCAATTGAAACACCATCTATTGCGTTGAGAACCCTATTACATGGCAGTCCTTTGGGATACTTCTTCATGGAAGTTAATGGCAGTTAGAGTATCGACATGTGGCTTGAGGAGAAGAACCTCCAAGAATCAAGAGAGCTTAGTGCAGGAACCCATTAGCTAGATGTAACATGAGAAAGGGATCCTTTGTGGGTCTTTATTTTAGGATCCCACATGAATCCGCTCTAGGTATCCATGTGGGACTACTCTGGGATCCTATGTGGGTCTGTTGTACTAGGATCCTGTGTGGGTATGATGATGTACTATGATCCTGTGGGGATCTGCCTCTTAATAGAGTTAGATGATTCAGTAGTTACATCTAATAATCTATAATTCTTTACTTATGTTATACCTGGTGTGAGCTGAGTCCTCTCCTTCGTGTTGATACCTTGGTGGTATTTCTTTTGTGTGGCATACCTATGTGGTACTTACCTTTATGGTGTTACCTTTGTGGTATTCCTTCCTTTTTAAAACAGTTGAGATGTGAATACACGATAACTTAGGTATATGCATGGGAATATACCTAAGTAGGGTTTAATATTGTTTCCATACTTTGTGGAATATCTTTTTTGGATTTTGAGAGACCTTCAGGGGTCTCTAGGTCCCTTTTGAGTATCGTTATAATCAAACCTACACGGGCTATGCCCGCACCTTGTTGTGTTTGGTGCTGATGACTGACAAAACTGACTGAGGATGAGGGTACCGGGACTGGAGGTAGCTCAGAGGTGGATATGAGAAGAGGCATACCACAGAGACAACCTGACCAAGAGATGTACCTACCCTTTAGGTAGGATCCTTGGTGGGTGTTCACATGATATCTTTTCAGTTTTCATGGACTTTCCTATTGGGCTTGTATTATGGCCCCTTTTTACTTATTGTACACACTCTTTTTACTATGTAGTTTACTTGTGTTTATATCTTGTTGTGTGAATTTTTGCTTGTGTTTACATGTTATAAAGGAAATGCCATCCTAGTTTTAGAGAATATGACTTTTGGTTCTAGTTTCAAGGCTCAGGCCTATGGAAGGCGGTCTTGGGGTAGTCACGACACATGCCCTTGGGGACAGGTCATGATAAATTGGTATCAAAGGTGGTACCCAGCCTTAAGTGCAGTACACTGCCTGGGATGAGATGTTGGTCCAAGAACAAGGACGTTGTGCTCTAAATGGGGGGGTGATTGTAACACCCCAAATGATAAACAGTTAAAAGACTAAATGATATGAGTCATGTAAACAAGGTGCACCTCCCTTTTCGGGAGCCTATCTGATTAGAACTCCACAGTTAAGCATGCTTGTTCTGGAGTAGTGGTCAGGATGGGTGCCCTTCTAGGATGATTCCCATGGTGCATGTGAGTGAGGACAAAGAACATTAGAAAGGAAAAGTGTTGGCCTGTGGGGACAATCATTAGTCAGATGACCAGTTCAGGCATGTGGGTGGACCCTTTTGTGGCGACCACATGTCTGCGGGGCAACTAGTGGTACCTGGTGGGCAAGGGCCCGATGACCATGTTAAGGTGGAGGTGTCTGTGATGTCACCAGGACCCAATTGTTATAATTGGTATTAGAGGATTTGGTTCTACCGTTTAACATAGGACTCTGATCTTTTTAATGAAAATAGTGTTCAGTGTAGTGAGTGTGATTATGAGTTTAAGGATTTCAGTGTTGGTGCAGTGGCCGATGTATCCATATATCATGACCCTGACTTCTGATTTCTAACATAATGCATGAAAAAAATGATTGCGTGTGTGTTTTGAAATGTTTTGTTTGTGAACTCTTTGAGTCAGGTCAACAGGTATAACTTATTAACTGTGGTGCACCTGTTTCTTTTCAGTATGACTCCACGCCGACAAACAGCTAGGGTTTCGGGTAGAGTACGCAAGGATAGCCCCCTGAGCAATGAGGCCTCAGTGTAGGGCCCACTTCCAGTAGAGGCACCAGCAGAGGCACCAGCGGTACCATTACCTGTTGGGCCTCCGATGCCAGTACCCAAGCAACAGAGAGTGTACACCACTTGAGCACGTTGCATGAGTTCTAGTGCCAGAGGCCATCGAGGTTCCAGGGTGAGACAGACCCACAGGCGGCTGAGGATTGGTTGGAGGCCATGGTGAGAGTCTTTCGAATGGTAGGGACACCAGCCAATCTCATAGAGATCCTTTCCACCAGTATCCTACAGGAAGCATTAGGCAGATGGTGGAGTGTGATGCTCTAGGTTCACGATGAGGTGACACTTCTCTCGCAGACATTGAGAGCCTGTTTCTGGAAGAGTTTTTCCCTGTGACCCTTCGCGCGGTGTGCATACATGATATTCTTCATCTGCAATAGGGAATCATGATTGTGGCTCAATACTCAGAAAGGTTCACCGACCACTCACACATCTCCACTGATATGGTACGAGACCCATTCTTCAGGGACTGAACCTTCGAGCAGACACTCTGGTGGGAGATCAGGGCTTCTGTGATCTCACTTAGCATCCCGACACAAGCGGGGGTGTTATAGAGAGTCCTCTTAGTGGAGAGCTTTCTTGCTGAGCAGTCACTAGTAGTGAGACCCACCACCAGTCATCACATAGAGGAGTCTTCTACAACTGGCAGTAGAAAAATTTCACATAGGTCCAAGAGGACTAGACCTATAGAAGGATGACCACAGGATTCAGGTTCAGTTGTGCGGGGAACCATAAAATGAGCTAGTAATGTGAGTAACACGAAGTGTTACACATGTGGCGGGCATGATCACATGGCTCGAGACTGCCCAACCCACTGTACGGATGATTAGCAGATGGTCGAAGGACCGCCCAGGCAGAGATAGAGGTTCGATCGAGGAGGTCCTCATGGGAGCAACCAGTCATGGAAGAGGATCTTTCAGTGCATCTGGTGTTGGGAGATGATTCAAGATGTTACAACCACCACCACCAGGTGGTCCACCCTGACCGCAGGGACATGGTGGATAGGGTGAGCTCAGCTTCAGGCAGCTGAGGCCTACGATCATGGTGCTTTGAAGATTATATGAGGTACGATCTATGTCTTATCCACCTTAGCTATAGTAATTAGAGACATAGGTTCCAGTCCTTCTTTTATTTCTACTATCCTCGTTCGAAGCTTGGAGATTCCAACAGAGTCGTTGGCTTGATCTTCATGACTAGAAACTCTTACATGAGATGATTCATTGATTACGAACTGGTTCCAGCAGTGTGATCTTACTCTAGGAGCATAGAGCGTTGGCTGGGGTCTCCTAGTAGCGGTGTCGAGGAATTAATACGTCATATTGGATATGTAATTTTTATCTATAGTCCATGCTCAGATTGACTGTGTTATGCACAAAGTGCGGTGTGTCCACACGAATGGGACTAGGTTTAACTTCACCAGCGAGAAGGGAGCCTTTGCAGCATAGGATGGACTTACCCGGAGCAAGGTTAAGACATTCACTCATCAGTTGGCTAGCCTTACCCTCAGAGAGGTTGATGTGAAGAGTCCGAGCTATCCTACAGTGGTGGACCAGTACACGGATGTCTTTCCCGATGATGTTCAGTGTCTACCACCTTTCATAGTGGTGGGATTTTACATTGAATTGTACCATGAGATGACACCGATATCTACACCAGCATATTGGATAGATCCCTTGGAGCATTGTGAGCTACGGGTACAGCTGGAGGACTTATAAGGGAAGAGATTCATTTGGCCTAGTGTTTCACGTTGGTTAGCCCTGATTTTTTTTCCAAGAAGGCATATAGGAGATTGAGAATTTGTGTTGACTATCGATGCCTGAACCAGGTGATTGTGAAGAACAAGTACCCACTCTAGAGGATTGATGACCTCTTTGATCAGCTAAAGGAAGCATAGTGGTTCTCAAGGATAGACCTCAGATCAGGCTATCACCAGCTCAGAGTACAATATGAGGATGTGCAGAAGATGTCTTTTAGATGTTGGTATGACCATTATGTGTTTTTTGTCATGTCGTTCGGCATGAACAACACTCCAGAAGTGTTCATGGGACTCGTGAACATGATCTTTCATCCATACCTTGATCACTTTGTAGTAGTCTTCATCGACGACATTCTGATCTACTCGGCTACTGAGGAGGAGCATGCCTATCATTTTCAAATAGTTCTGGACACACTCTAAGAGAACCAGATTCATGGTAAGCTCTCAAAGTGCCAGTTATGGATTCGAGAGGTTCAGTTTCTGAGACATTTCATCTCAGAGGATGGAGTTGCGGTGGATACATCGATGATAAATGTAGTACTTGCTTGGGAGACACCCAAGAGTGTGACAGAGGTACGGAGTTCCCCGGGTTTGGCTGGATACTACCAGAGGTTAGTACCCAATTTCTCTAGAGTTGCAAAACCTTTATCAGCATTGAGGAATAAAGGGAAACCCTTTCTTTTGTTCGGAGAGTTTCCATCAGAGTTTTTAGGAACTAATGGAGAAACTAACTAGTGCCCCCATCTTGAGGCTACCAGAGGAGGTCATAGGGTACGTAGTATACTATGATGCATCAAGGATCGAGATTAGATGTTTACTGATGAATGAGAGAGCCTTGATCACATATGGTTCTTGATAGATGAGACAACATGAGATGAACTTTGAAACCCATGACCTGGAGTTAGCAGCAAAGGTCTTTGCCTTAAAAATGCGGTGACATTACTTGATGGGAGAACATTTTATAGTCTACTCGGATCACAAGAGTCTCAGGTATATATTCTCTCATAAGGACTTGAACTTGAGACAACGACGTTGGCTTGAGTTTCTTCAAGACTATGACTTCGAGATAGTCTAAACTTCTAGGAAGGGAAATGTAGTAGCAGATGCACTCAGTAGGAGATCTGGTATCCAGCTACTAGATCAGGCGATAGAGAAGTTGTCCGATTTGTAGATATAATTTGTGGAATGATAGGGAGCACATTTTCTTCAATATCTTACAGTCACTCCACCAATTCATCAGTGAGTTAGGTAAGCGTAGCATGGTGACTTTGACTGCGAGACTCGATGTGCTCAAATATCCACAGGACATGCACCTGATGGATTTTAGGAAGGTGGGGTGCACATCATCCTTTTCAGAAGATGTACCATAGTACCAGTGTTGCTTTAGGAGGAAGTGTTGTGGGTGTTCCACACATACCCTCTAGAGGTACATCCAGGAGTGGAGAAGATGTACCAGGACCTCCGAAGATAGCACTGGTGGTTGGGAATGAAGAAAGTAGTATTAGAGTTTGTCTCTTGATTCCTCACTTTCCAGCAAGTGAATGCAGAGCATCAGGTACCAGTAGGATTAGTTCAGCCTTTAGAGGTCTCTTACTATAAGTGGGATAGTATATCCAAGGACTTCTTGGAAGGACTTCCACATACATCCAAGGGAAATCATTATATCAGGGTGATCGTCGACCGACTCGCCAAGTCGACCCACTTCCTATCGATCAAAGAGTAGGGTTAAGTAGAGAACTTGGGATGAATCTATGTGCAAGAGATTGTGTGGTTACATAGAGTACCCTAGACGATTATCTATGATCATGATTCAAGTTTTACTTCCCTGATGTTTAAGGGGTTAGAGGAGGCTTTCACAACGCAGCTTCATTTGAGAACCGCCTTCCATCCTCAGAAGGATGGCCAGATTGAGCGGACCATTCAGTCCCTCCAGGAAATGCTGGGTGGTTGCATCCTCGACTTTGGTCATAGATGGGATGATCAGTTTCCTTTTGTGGAGTTTTCAAACAATAATAGATTTCAATCTACCATCAGGATGGAACCTTTGGAGGAATTGTACGACCAACCTTGCAGATTGCATTTGTGCTGGACTGACCGAGAGGAGTCAGCACTCATGGGACCAGATATGGTACGGGCTGCCACAGAGATGGTGCAGGTCATCCAGGAGAGGGTGAAGACTGCACAGAGTAGGCATAAGTCTTATGTTGATAGGAGACGGAGACCTCTGGAGTTCGAGGATGGAGACCATGTCTTTCTACGGGTCTCACCTCGATGAGGTTTGAGGAGATTTGGCCTGGGTGGCAAGTTATCTTCGAGGTTCATTGGACCCTTCTAGGTCCTAAACATATTAGGTGAGGTGGGATAACTCCTAGCTCTTCCACCTCAATTGCACTGGGTGCATGGCGTTTTCCACGTATCATAGTTGAGGAGATATGTGCACAACCCATCTCACGTCATTGACCACGATGAGATGGACATCGACGATGGGGTGGAATTTACAGAGGTTCCAGTAGAGATTGAGGATCGACATGTGTGAGTCCTTAGTGGGCGGTCGATACCTCTAGTACGTTTTCGCTGGTAGCACGAGAACCTACAAGAGAGCACATGGGATAGGGAGGCTCAGATTTGTGCTTAGTACCCCCCACTTGTTTTCCTAGTTTTTGTGATTAGGCTTTTGGGGATGCAAATCCTTGATGTGGGGTGAATGTAAAGATCCAGAAATTCTATGTAATTTTTTTAATTATATGGGAATTTTTCAAGTCCAAAAAAATTGACGACGCATGATTCCGTGGCCCGATGTGTCCGGAATTATTTTTTGAACTTTTTTAGGTATGTTCAGTAAACGTACAATCGAGTTTTTGTAACTTTTGAACTGGTTCCCGAAATTGAAATACGAGTGAACCGTTGAACTCGCAGTACCGATATTCACATAATGAGACCTTCATCTCGACCCCAATAGATTGATGGTGAAATTTAGTTTTTGTGCCATTTTTTGGAAATAAAAATAAAATATACATTTATTTTATTTTTATCCTCCCAATTGAAAGCTCGGTGGTGGGGACCAACTGAGCTAGAAAAACTCCCAATTAAAATCCATGGTGGTGGGGACCACCCGATTCCCTCTTAATGGGGTGGGGGAGACCTCTCAACTCCCCATTAATTATTCTTCAATTTAATTATGCCTCACCAATTGTTTAGTGATGCCAACATAAATTAAATTTATGAAAACATATTTTATTGGCTCCTCATTTTTCCTTGGGGGAGAAATCGGTGGAAAATGTAGAAGATTGAAAAAACATGGAAGAACTCATCTACAAAAAAGAACACACAATCTCCAATGAAGAACGAGGAACCGACCTCGAGCCTTGATCAGAAGAACCTTATAGTGGCAACGAACGCCGACGTCTTCGACAAAAATGAACTGACATCCATTCTCCCACCCATTGATCTTTAACAGAACCATCGAGGTAGGGATTGTTGTTTTGTATTCCCCCTTTCCCTTTCTTGAAAATTACTCACGATTCAAGAATTATTTAAACCGCTTTATACTACCCTAATGTGGAGGGTACTGTCCAAACGAACATGGCATGACCCCTCCGAAAAATATTTATGGTTCTTGGTATGTTATTCGCGATGGAGGAGGATGGTATCTGACACCGATGGGGCTCGTGTATGGTGGACGGCTGCGAAGACAACGGTGGCACAACCGTACCGCCGAAGAAGGTCCGCAGTGGAGCAAGGGTGGTAGCCAGTGGAGGTCGGACGCACGACAGGGGGGGGGGGGGCGTCCACGCCACCCGAAGAGCAAGGGATATAGCATTGTGCCACAATGGTTAAGGGAGGACAGCTGGCGTTTGGCTGGTCACTGAGGGGCGGCACATAATGCACCACCAGGAGGACCAAGGGCTGGCCGTTTCAGCCGGCCTAGCTAGACTGAGCGGGACCCACTGCGGGTCCCGCGTGCTGCCTGGGGACTAAACGACTTCGGCCGTTCAGTGAGTAAAAGAGGAGGGTGCACGACTCCCCCCGCATGTGTCTAGGATGGGTTGACCTGAACTGGTTCCGGTTACCCAGGCCGAGTCAGGCCCGGTCGGGTTGGTCCAACTGGGTCAGACCAGACCTAGACCATCTTCGACCCATATTCGTTCTTTTGGCCATAACTTTGGCACCGAGCATCTGTTTGACGAACCGTCTATGGTGCCGAAAACCTTGGAGAGAGAAGGTCATTTTGGTATATTCCAATTGATATTTGGATAAATGTTTGGTACAATTAGGTTGGATCGAGCACGAATCTAACCGAGCCCTCGGGATTAAGAGGCTAATAACTTACTGATCGGGCGTCCGATTGACCCACCGTCTATTGTGTTGAGACCCATATTACATGGTGGTACTTTGGGATACTTTTTCATGGGAATTCATGGAATTTGGATTATTGACCTATTTCTTAAGGAGCGGAACCTCTCATAATCAAGCGAGCTTAGTGCGGGAACCCAGTAGCTGGCTATAACATGAGAAAGGGATCCTTCATGGGTTTGTATTTTAGGATCCCACATGGATCCTCTCTAGGAATCCATATGGGACTACTCTTGGATCCTGTGTGGGTCTGCTATAATAGGATCTTGTGTGGGTTTGATGATGTACTAGGATCCTGTGTGGGTCTGCTGTACTAGGATCCTATGTGGGTCTGATGATGTACTAGGATCCTACATGGTCCTGTCTCTTAATAGAGTATGATGATTCAGCAGTTACATCTAATCATCTATACTCTTGTAATTAAGTTATACTTGGTGTGAGCTGAGCCCTCTACTTCATGGTGATACCTTGGTGGTATTTCTTCTGTGTGGCGTACCTGTGTGGTACTTAACTTTATGGTGTTACCTTTTTGGTATTACTTCCATTGTAAAACAGTTGAGATGATAATACTTGATAACTTAGGTATATGCATGGGCATATACCTAAGTAGGGTTGACTATTGATTCCATACTTTGTGGTTTATCTTTTTCAGATTTTGAGATACCTTCAGGGGTCTCGAGGTCCCTACTATGTATCGTTATACTCACCCATATATGGGCTATGCCCACACCTTGTTGTGTTTGGTGCAGATGAAGGGTAACACTGACTGAGGACGAGGGTACCAGGACTAGAGGAATCTCAGAGGTGGATATTAGACGAGGCATACCGCAGAGATGACCTGACCAAGAGCTGCACCTACCCTTCAGGTAGGATCCTTGGTGGGTGTTCATAGGAGCTCTATTTAGTTTTTGGGTACTTTTTAGTTGGGCTTGTATTCTGGACTCTTTTTACTTATTGTACACACTCTTTTGAATATAAATTTTACTTGTGTTCATATCTTGCTGTGTGCATGGTTGAGTGTGTCTATAGGTTATAAAGGAAATGCCTTCCCAGTTTTAGGGAATACGCCTTTCGGTGCCAGTCGCCAACCCCTGGCCTATAGAAGGCAGGCTTGTGGTAGTCACGACACGGGCCCCAGGGGCGGGTCATGAAATTCATTCAGTATTACCAATTCCCTTTTGTATATATTGATGAGTTTTTTTGAGATAGAAATATTCCTTGATAGAAATGAAATGTTCCAAATTTTTAAGGTGAATGACAGAAACCCAGATAATGTTACTACCTTTAGGTGTCTGGATGAGTTCTATGATGAAATCCATGGTTATTTTTTACCTTTTAAATACTGGTATGGGAAATAGTGTCATCATTCCATTAGACCTCTTCCATTCCTCTATGAGTTATTTGAATATAAAGCATTGGGATACAAACTCCAAAATCTCCCACTTCATGTTATCTCACCAGACATTTTTCTTCCAAATTTATATATTAGTGCATCAAGAATAAATATATTAGGATAAATTATGCACATCCTCCATATTTTCACACATAGGGTTTGTTTTTATGGGACACATATCCAAGTTCTAGAACATATTACTCCATCTATAATAAATTTTATATCCATAATATTTACTACATTTTCCTGTAGAAAATCATAATCTTTCATGTCCTCCTTGATCCTATTAGGGATATATGGTTGAGTAGTTATTTGTGTAAGGTAATATAAAGATCCTTTCATTATTCCCATATCCATATGTATAATGTTCAAGAATATGGGATACCTTTCAGTACAAATTATGAATAATTTTGTGGGAGCCTATCTAAATTGAGAATCTCCCAATTTGTTTCACATCCAAGAATGGAAATTAATTAATCAATTATATTTCATGACCGAATATGAGAAATGTTTTGGGAACATATTAATCTTATTTATCTGAATCGCTCAAAGACCTTCTATTTTTATTAATTTTTGATAATACCCCTTTTCAGGGTTGAAGGGGAACCCATATAGGACCCCTAGGTTTCATGAAATTCTATGACCCATAGGTCATAGAGGATTTCATCTAGACTATAACTAAATGAAACTGCTCCTCCCCAAATTCTACATCAAGATGTCAAATCTCCACCTTCACATGGCTATTTAGCTAGGCTTCCCATGCATCCATTATAACACCAGAGATTTTTATGAGAAATATTTTGTTTTTATGTTATATAAATCATCAAAGGAATCTTTTGCTGCACGCAATCGCGACCTTCCTCGATAGCGTGTGTAGTATGCAATACCGAGTTCCACTAAACAACGATATATTATTATAATATTATAAACAAGCCATTATGAATAGTATTAACTGAATTTTAAATTTTACAACATTATTATTCATCTTACACATTTTCTAGAACATGGTAAGAGAACAAAGTAACTTTTTTTTGGGTAAAATAAGTATTTATCAAAAAATGCAGTTTTGCCACCTTTTGATGGCGCACCCACATTAAATATGGTTTTTGACACATTTATAAGTTCAATTTGACAAAATAAAATTTTTATTTTGAATTAGGATATAAAAATTTACTTTGGATAATTTTTTGATATTTTTCTGATAACATTCATATTTTGATGAATAGTAAAAATACGCTAATTTTTAATTAAAAACAACTTTTTTCATTGAGATAATTTATATGGTTAAATTATAATATTTAATGGTTTTAAAGTATATATAGAATATATTTTTACCATTTAATATAATGTATGTCATTAGCATTAATTTCACATTGAATTCATAGGTAAAAACATTTCAATCTTTGGCAATGTTTTTACTTCTAAAACCCGTTTTCTTAACAACGAGATTTATTTGAAATTAATTACTGCAACTTATATGTTTTGAATTTTTAAAAATGGATTCCATATTCAGAATCAGTGGGTCCAAATTATGTTAATAGGCTACTTTTTATTTTTGGGCATTATGAATAGTAACTACGGTAAATTTTATTTACCATAGTTAAAGGTAAATCGGGTAATTAAGGGTAAATATAAGATTATAAAATTACCCTAACACCTTCCCAAATCCTATTGGATGACTAAAAGTCGACCCATATCACCTAAGGATCGGATTAGATTAATTTAATAGACTTTTGTCCATGAAAATAATTTAATTATTATTAAAATCAAAGAATGTGACAACATGTCACTTTCTTAAATCTTATAAGTATAATAATTTTAATTTGGTGATACAATTAATGAAACTTCGAACATGAATAATCTCCAGAAAGATAATACAATTATCTACATCATAGGAATTTATTTATAATTTTTAGGGATTAAATAATTATCATTCATTATGACATAATAGTGATGTTGAAATTATTTTATTAATTAAAATATCAAATAAATGGTTTTAAAATATTAAAATAATTATTATATTCACTATTTAATGTTCTAAACTAATTTTCTAGATACATATGACATTTTATTAATCTATTAAATCTTTTATTTTGAACATATATTCTGTATATATTTTATTTAAATTCAAATAAATGAATAGTTTCAAAATTGACACTATTGTTATTTTATAAAAATAACATATTATAAAATTGTCTAAAAATCACAAAAGTATTTAAAAATTATAAATTAAACTTTATATGGTCTACAATGTCATAAAGTGTCAAATTATGGAAAATTCACAACACATATCTAATTATTAATAATAATTTAAAATTTATAATATTATTACCACAAATAAAATTAAATTGATAAATAAGGATAAATCAAGTTGGTAATGTTTAAAATAAATTTATAAAATGTCTAAATTTTATTGGTTGATGAGATTACAACCCTATATAATCTAATATTCGGATATGAGTCATTTGGGAAGTTTTTAAGTGGGGTTGGGATTTAATATAAACTAATATTTCTTATATTTCGAAAGGTGCCCCTCTCCTCCCTTATAAAAGGGCACCTCCTCCCTCTACTCCTCACACCAATTTTAGCCTTCAAGATCAGCCAAAACCTTCCCATTTCACTCCCCAAATTCCCTAGAATCATCCTAGAGGTTATGGTCTTCTTCAAATACCAACCCTAGTGCCCAAAGAGGAGGTTAAGAAGAGGTGCGTCAAAAAGAGGTAATATCCATTACCGATCCTTTCCAAATTCTTTCTTCTTCAACATCTTCTTATTTAATTGTTTCATTATGAAATAATAACATCAGTATCACTAATATACTTATATGTTATTATATGTATGAAACAAACCTATTTCAACATCTATCCATCCTATGGAAAACGAAATCACCGCGCGTGCGTACGTACGGAATACCGTCTCCACGCCGTGGTGTAATCTATTTTCCCCCACCACCTTACTTGGATGGGTATAATGGTGTAAATAATTACTATATATTATTATTTTGAAGTTATATTGATTCTGAAATAGTATACATACACTCCAATACAATTCCACGATCATGGGAACGATATCATCGCTCGTGCGTACGTACGCAATACTGTCTCCACGATGTGATGTGATTCGTTCTACATGATCTTTATTGCATAATGATTATATAAATGAATTTAATGAATAAATATAATATATAGTACATTAATACCATTCTGGAAATGATGTATCTATAACCTAAAGAGATGAATATGAATTTATTTGACAAAACACACATAAGAACAAAAAGTTATAAACACCCAAATAACAAGTAACAATGAAATATTACTACTAAGAAGCTAAGAATATGACCATATATGATATCATAACAATAATTATGATTCTTAAATAAGTCAATAACATTATTTAAATCATTATACAGGAGGTTCGGACACTTACGAGGCAAATCGGACCTAATGTAAGGGAAATATCACAATCTCATTTTTATCCGAGATTGTTTATACTTTAGTATTTACTAGGGTGTATTTTATCATCCACATCCATGTTTCCTCAATATGTAATATTATTTCCATCCACCTACAATTTTTTAAATCCAATTTTACCCTTCAGTGAGTTTTTAGTAAAGGATATGAAAGGAATCTTTTGTCATTTTTCATACGAGGTACTTTTTGACTTTTACGACAAAAGTACGAAGAATGTTTTTTTAACTTATACGGAATGAATGGATTTTTAAAACATTATTTCCATGAAGATTCCTTTACAAGTTTTAAAGTTTATTTTTAATCAACTTCTTTTAGTTTAGAATTGTATGACATGTTAAGAAAGGAAAAGTGTTTTTGAAGCAGAAAGGATATTTTCCTCAAGAATGGAGTTCAAGTGTTTTATCAAATTTATTTTCCATATAAGATAATAAAGGTTTCTGTTTCTATCCCTATTATTACATTGATTTGATTATGTTGTGATGGAAATATATTTTTATGAGTTCCTTTATCTTAAATGAATTGTTTTATGATGTCACGATGTTTAAGATTCCCATTTTTATTACATGGGTTATGCTATGATGTATGGTTTCTGATTTTGTGACACACATAAGAATGGTATCATTATGAGATGGGTGGGAACTATATCTCCCTCCAATTAATTGGGTAAAGATTTTATATCTCATGAGACAGACATGGCTGGAACAGCAGGTTAAACCGGTTCAGTGAAACAGGACTGAAATGAGGAGTGAACTTGGTTCAGAAATGGACTTTGTCCACTAAGATAGTCTTGGCAATGAGTCTTGACTAACAAGAAATGATTCTCTATGATTATGTGTGTATGCAACAAAGTTTCATGTTTTATGTTATGATTATTGGGATTACATTTCTCTACTATGATTTATCCCATGTTATGAAATTTTGATTTCTTTTGCAGGTTAAGATTTCCAAAAGTTATGTTCTTATGTATATGATGTGATTGATATTTCTTTTGTTTACCCTTACTAAGCATTTTAGCTCACCCTTTTGTATGTTTTATTTCCCTAGGTCAGGAAGAAGGTTATTAAGTAGGATATTCCAAAAAGGGACTCTATATATGATGAAATAAATGGGTGGCAAAGTAGAGGCTTTATGAACCAGCTATTTATGTTTCCCAATTTCTAAAGACTCTATACCTATACGGTCCTTTCCTGGTTTTATTATATGTTGTAATAAGTGTGCATAAATTCTGAATTAATGACAATTTATGTAAAGTATGGGTTGTTATAGTTAGTATCGGAGGAAAGGTATAGTCAACCTATGGAAACTAGGATGCGAAAGCCTTAGTAAGAATCCTAAGGATAAGTCTAAGAATAGAACACAATCTTAGTGTTTTAGAAATGGCCATGAACAACCTATGATAAGAACTTAGGTGTGAAATTTTATTCTTGATTATGTGGTTATTCATATTATAATTAGTGTTGCTCACACTATTCTTCTTGGTTTTAGTCAATGGCTGGAACCCGAAGGAACCGTGTTAATGCGGAATGCGACGGGAAATGCAATGATTGTCCCCCTGAGCAACCAAACGTTATGGGAGATGGAATGAAAAATCTTGTAGCCATGCTCACACAACTTTCTCAAGCTATGAATCATGCAGGACTTCCAAACGAACAAAGGAGCAACATTCTGTTGAATCCTTCATGAGGCAGCGTCCACCTTCTTTCAGCAGGTCTACTGATCCATTAGTTGCTGAAAAATGGATTAGTACTACTGAAAAGATATTTTCAATTCTTCAATGTTCTGAACATGATAAAGTCATCCTAGCAGTGTATCGTTTGGAAGGAGATGTTGATCAATGGTGGAATCTTATTAAGAATACGAGGAAAAGGGATGAAATTGAGTCCATGGAAGGGGACGAGTTCAAGAACTTATTTTTCAATAAGTACTTCCCTCGTATTCTCCGAACAAAGATAGAGAAAGAGTTTCTTGAACTGAAGCAAAAGGATGATGAATCTATTGGTACTTATGAAGAAAATTTTACAAGACTTGCAAGGTACGCTTCTGGTATTATTATCCAACCTAAGAGTAAGATCGATCGATTCTTTAGTGGCTTAAAACCTAGTCTTCGAAGGGCATTAGCAATAAGGGACTTCAATAGCTACGAGGAAATCGTTCGATGTGCTCTCAAAGTCGAGATGAATATTGGAGTAACCCATCAGTCATATGGGTTTGATAAGAAGAGGAAAATGGAATGCAAAGGAAAATCTAAAGAGCACACTGAAAAGAATATGAGCTTTCCCTTATTCTCAAAGCGTGGAAAGAAACATGGAGGTAGTTGTCTTAAAGGGACAAGTAAATGTTTCAAATGTGGAAATGAAGGTCATCGGGCATTTGAATGCCGCAATGATGGGAAGAAGATGTCTAATTATGCAAACAAAGGAAGGGACACACAGAATGGACCTAATACACTTCAATGTTTCAAGTGCAAGGAGATGGGGCATTATTCCAATCAATGCCCAAATCCAAGGGTTGATGATGATGGTCGACGTCAACAAACTCTTAAGGCTAAAGACAAAGGAATGTCACATAAAATTTCTATTAGTGATGTGGAGTACGATAACGATGTGGTGAAAGGTACACATACCATCCACTCTGAAGTATCAAATGTTTTATTTGATTCTGTATCCACCCACTCCTTTATTTCTGAAGAATTTTCTAAGGATATCACCGTATTACCTCAACAGTTAGATGTTGAGTTAGCTGTGACAACCCCTAATGGCACAACAGTCGCATCAAAAGTTTATAATTCTTCTCTGATTGAAGTTTGTGGGAAAGTGATTCCTGCAAATCTTGTTATCCTTCCTATAGTGTAATTTGATGTGCTTCTTGGCATGGATTGGCTTTCTCTACATGGAGCCCATATCAATTTCCAAAGAAGGAAAGTCACATTTCATATTCCAGATCAATCTACGATCCTATATTGATGCAAGGATGAACATAACCTTCCAGGGGAAATTTCTTCCATTTTATGGGTATTGATTCCACTAAATGAAGGTTATTTATCTCAAATGGTTGGTGAGAAACTCACGATTAAGAATATGCCCATTGTATGGGAGTTTGATGATGTCTTTCCAGAGGAATTACCGGGTCTCCCACCAAATTGTGAAGTTGAGTTTTCAATAGAACTCGTACCAGGTGCTTTGCCTATTTCAAAGACACCTTATAGAATGGCCCCAATTGAGTTGCAGGAATTGAAGAAGCAAATCCAAGATAATCTTGATAAGGGGTTCATATGCCCTAGTGCGTCACCTAGGGAGCACCTATTCTGTTTGTTAAGAAGAAAGATGGATCAATGAGACTCTACATTGATTATCAAGAACTTAACAAGATCACTATCAAGAACAAATATCCTCTCCCATGCATTGATGACATATTTGACCAACTATGAGGAGCTCAATACTTTTCTAAGATTGATCTTCGTTCAGGGTATCACCAATTCAGGGTCAAAAGGGAGGATATTCCAAAGACGGATTTCCGTACAAGGTATGGACACTATGAATTTATAGTGATGCCATTTAGTCTTACTAATTCCCCTACTATCTTCATGGATCTGATGAATAGAGTCTTTAGAGAGTATCTTGATCAGTTTGTGGTAGTCTTTATAGATGATATTCTTGTATATTCAGAGAGCAAGGAAGATCATGAAGATCACTTGAGAATTATATTGAAGACCCTAAGAAAAGATAAGCTTTATGACAAATTTACCAAGTGTGAATTTTGGCTTTAAAGAGTTTCATTTTTGGGTCACATAATCTCAAAAGAGGGGATATCTATGGATCCAGCAAAAACAGAGGTTATCGAAAGATGGTCGAGACCAACAACAGTGACTGAGATCCAAAGTTTTCTTAGTTTGGCTGGATATTATCGACATTTTGTGAATGATTTTTCACGATTATCTAATCCACTCACCAAGTTGACTCGGAAAGGAGTTAAGATTTTTTGGATGGAGGAATGTGAAGAGAATTTCAAGGAGTTGAAAAGAAGGTTATCCAGTGCACTTGTTCTCACACTACCTTGTAGTGGAGAAAGGTTTGTGATCTACATTGATGCATCCAAGAAGGGTTTTAGGTGTCTTCTTATGAAAAATGATATGGTGATAGCTTATGCCTCATAACAGTTGAAAATACATGAGCAAAATTACCATACTCATGATTTGGAGTTAGCTGCGGTAATCTTTGTATTAAAGATTTGGAGGAATTACCTTTATGGTGAAAGGTGTGATATTTATACTGATCATAAAAGTTTAAAGTATATTTTCACACAAAAGGAGCTGAATATGCTCCAAAGAAGGTGGTTGGAGCTGATTAAGGATTACTACTACTCAATTCATTACCACCCTAGGAAGGCAAACAAGGTGGCAGATGCATTAAGTTGACAAGACCATACCAGTTTATCCATGATGAGGATCACAAAAGATCTAATATTTATAGATTTACAAAGGATGGATCTAGGAATTATAATGAAAGGGGAAAAATCGTATCTTTCTCAAATGAATGTTGAACCATCTATACATGTGAAGATTAAAGAGGCACATAAAGAAGATGTCGAGTTACAAAAGAAGGTGAGAAATGTTCCTGAATTCAACCTTGATTGTGATGGGATAATAAAGTTTAGGAATCGGGTTTGTGTTCCTCCCATCCCCTAATTAAAGAAGGTGCTATTGGATGAGGCTCATAGTTCTTCATTCTCTATTCATCCTGGAAGCATGAAGATGTATAGGGACATGAAAGAGTACTTCTGGTGGGATGACATGAAAAGAGATGTTGCTGAATATGTCTCTCGATGCTTGGTTTGTCAGCAAGTTAAAGCTGAGAGACAGAAGTCTAAGGGGATGTTACAACCATTACCCATACCCGAATAGAAATGGGAAAACATCACTATGGACTTTGTCACAGGACTTCCTAAAACATCCAAAGGAAATAATGCTATCTAGGTTATAGTTACTCGTATTACAAAGTCTGCACAATTCATCGCTGTTAGAGATGATTTCTCTCTAGATCAGCTTGCCAGGATATATGTGAAGGAAGTGGTAAGATTGCATGGAGTACAACTTTCTATTATATCTAATCGGGATCCGATATTTACCTCAAAGTTTTGGCGAAGTCTTCAGCATAATCTGGATACAGAGTTGAGTTTCAGCACAACTTATCATCCTCAGACAGATGGTCAGTCTTATAGAACAATTCAAACTCTAGAAGATATGTTGAGATCTTTCTCTATGGATTTCAAAGGTGGTTGGGATCAACACCTACCTTTGGTGGAATTTTCTTATAATAATAGCTTTCACTCCAGTATTCAGATGGCTCCTTATGAAGCTCTCTATTGAAAGAAATGCAGGACTCTAACTTGCTGGAATGAAGTTGGGGAAAGAAAGCTATTAGGACCTGATATTGTTGATGAGACGGTAGAAAAGGTCCGATATATTCAACAACACATAAGAGTAGCTCAGAGTCGACAGAAAAGTTATGCCGAAAACTGAAGAAAATACCTAGAGTTTGAAGTGGGTGATAAAGTGTTCTTATGAATATCTCCCTGGAAGAGGGTCATGAGATTTGGAAAGAAGGGGAAGTTGAGCCCTAGATATATCGGTCCTTTCAAAATACTGGATCGTGTTGGGAAGGTAGCTTACCGATTGGCGCTTCCACCAAATCTCTCTTATGTTCACAATGTTTTCCATGTATCTCTCCCGAGAAAGTACATACCTGATCCTTCACATGTACTCAGCTCAGAAGTTGTGCCACTGGAGTAAGATCTTTCTTATGAAGAACACCTGATAGAGATTCTAGATCATAGTGAAAAATTCCTACGAAACAAGACCACTCGCTTGGTGAAAGTTTTATGGAGGAACCACCAATTAGAAGAAGCTACTTGGGATCTTAAGGATATGATGAGGGATAGGTATCCTCATCTTTTTGTTAAAAAGTGATGAATTTCGAGGGCAAAATTCATTTTAAGGGGGGTAGAATGTAACACCCGAGACTTTTATGAGAAATATTTTGTTTTTATGTTATATAAATCATCAAAGGTATCTTTCACTGCACGCAATCGCGACCTTCCTCGATAGCGTGTGTAGTACGCAATACCGAGTTCCACTAAACAATGATATATTATTATAATATTATAAACTAGCCGTTATGAATAGTATTAACTAAATTTTAAATTTTATAACATTATTATTCATCGAAAACATTTTCTAGAACATGGTAAGAGAACAAAATAATTTTTTTGGGTAAAATAAGTATTTATAAAAAAATGCAGTTTTACCGCCTTTTGATGGCGCGCCCACATTATATATGGTTTTTGACACATTTATAAGTTCAATTTGAAAAAAATAAAATTATTCTTTTGAATCAGGATATAAAAATTTACTATGGATAAATTTTTGATATTTTTCTGATAACTTTCATATTTTGATGAATAGTAAAAATACGCTAATTTTTAATTAAAAACAACATTTTCATTGAGATAATTTATATGGTTAAATTATAATATTGAATGGTTTTAAAGTATAGATAGAATATATTTTTACCATTTAATATAATGTATGTCATTAGCATTAATTTCACATTGAATTCATAGGTAAAAACATTTCAATCATTGGCAATGTTTTAACTTCTAAAACCCGTTTTCTTAACAACGGGATTTTTTTAAATTAATTACTGCAACTTATATGTTTTTAATTTTGAAAAATGGATTACATATTCAGAATCAGTGGGTCCAAATTATGTTAATAGGCTATTTTTAATTTTTGGGCATTATGAATAGTAACTACGGTAAATTTTATTTACCATAGTTAAAGGTAAATCAAGTAATTAAGGGTAAAGATAAGATTATAAAATTACCCTAACACCTACCAAAATCCTATTGGATGACTAAAAGTCTACCCATATCACCTACGGGTCAGATTAGATTCATTTAATAGACTTTTTTCTATGAAAATAATTTAATTATTATTAAAACAAAAGAATGTGACAACATGTCACTTTCTTAAATATTATAAGTATAATAATTTTAATTTGGTGATAAACTTAATGAAACTTCGAACATGAATAGTCTATAGAAAGATAATACAATTATCTACATCATAGGTATTTATTTAAAATTTTTAGGGATTAAATAATTATCATTAATTATGACACAATAGTGATGTTGAAATTATTTTATTAATTAAAATATCAAATAAATGGTTTTAAAATATTAAAATAATTATTATATGCACTATTTAATGTGCTACACTAATTTTCTAGACACATATGACATTTTATTAATCTATTAAAGCTTTTATTTCGAACATATCCTCTGTATATATTTTATTTAAATTCAAATAAATGAATAGTGTCAAAATTGACACTATTGTTATTTTATAAAAATAACATATTATAAAATTGTTTAAAAATCAAAAAAATATTTAAAAATTATAAATTAAAATTTATTTGGTCGAAAATTTCATAAAGTGTCAAATTATGGAAAATTAACAACACATATGTAATTATTTATAATAATTTAAAATTTAGAATATTATTACCACAAATAAGATTAAATTGATAAATAAGGATAAATCAAGTTGGTAATGTTTAAAATAAATTCCGAACATGTCTAAATTTCATTGGTTGATGATATTACAACCCTATCTCATCTAATATTCTGATATGTGTCATTTTTGAAGTTTTTAAGTGGGGTTGAGATTTAATATAAACTAATATTTCTTATATTTCCAAAGGTGCCCCTCTCCTCCCTTATAAAAGGGCACCTCCTCCCTCTCCTCCTCACACCAATTTGAGCCTTCAAGCTCGGCCGAACCCTACCCATTTCACATCCCCAATTCCCTAGAATCATCCTAGAGGTTCTGGTCTTCTTCAAAGACCAACCCTAGTTCCCTAAGTGGAGGTTAAGAAGAGGCACGTCAAAAAGAGGTAATATCCATTACCGATCCTTTCCAAATTCATTCTTCTTCAACATCTTCTTCCTTAATTGTTTCATTATGAAGTAATAACATCAGTATCACTCATATACTTATATGTTATTATATGTATGAAACAACCCTATTTCAACATCTATCCATCCTATGGAAAACGAAATCACCGCGCGTGCGTACGTACGGAATACCATCTCCACGCCGCGGTGTAATCTATTTTCCCCCACCACCTTACTTGGATGGGTATAACGGTGTAAATAATTACTATATATGATTATTGTAATGTGATATTGATTCTGAAATAATATACATACACTCCAATACAATTTCACGATCATGGGAACGATATCATCGCTCGTGCGTACGTACGGAATACTGTCTCCACGATGTGATGCGATTCGTTTTACATGATCTTCATTGAAGAATGATTATATAAATTAATTTAATGAATAAATATGATATATAGTACATTAATACCATTCTGGAAATGATGTATCTATAACCTAAAGAGAAGAATAAGAATTTATTCGACAAAACACGCATAAGAACAAAAAGTTATAAACACTCGAATAACAAGTAGCAATGAAATATTACTACTAAGAAGATAAGAATATGAACATATATGATATCATAACATTAATTATGATTCTGAAATAAGTCAATAACATTATTTAAATCATTATACAGGAGGTTCGGACACTTACGAGGCAAATCGGGCCTAAGGTAAGGGAAATATCACAATCTCATTTTTATCCGAGATTGTTTATACTTTAGTATTTACTGGGGTGTATTTTATCATCCACATCCAGGTTTCCTCATTATTTAATATTATTTCCATCCACCTACAATTGTTTAAATCCAATTTTACCCTTTGGTGAGTTTTTAGTAAAGGATATGAAAGGAATCTTTTGTCGTTTTTCGTACGAGGTACTTTTTGACTTTTCCGAAAAAAGTACGAAGAATGTTTTTTAACTAATACAGCATGAATAGATTTTTAAAACATTATTTTAATGAAGCTTCCTTTACAAGTTTTCAAGTTTATTTTTAATCAACTTATTTTAGTTTAGAATTGTACGACATGTTAAGAAAGGAAAAGTGTTTTTGAAGTAGAAAGGATATTTTCCTCAAGAATGGAGTTCAAGTGTTTTATCAAAATTATTTTCGATCTAAGATAATAAAGGGTTATGTTTCTATACCTATTATTACATTGATTTGATTATGTTGTGATGGAATTATATTTTTATGAATTCCTTTATCTTATATGAATTGTTTTATGATTTCACGATGTTTAATATTCCCATTTTTATTACATGGGTTATGCTATGATGTATGGGTTCTGATTTTGTGGCACACATAAGAATGGTATCATTATGAGATGGGTGGGACCTATATCTACCTCTAATGCATTGGGTAAAGATTTTATATCTCATGAGATAGACATGGCTGGAATGACAGGTTTAACCGGTTCAGTGAAACAGGACTGAAACGAGGAGTGAACTCGGTTCAGAAATAGACTTTGTCCACTAAGATAGTCTTGGCAATGAGTCTTGAATAACAGAAAATGATTCTCTATGATTATGTGTGTATGACACAATGTTTCATGTTTTATGTTATGATTATTGGGATTACATTTCACTACTATGATTTATCCCATGTTATGAAATTATGATTTCTTTTGCAGGTTAGGATTTCCAAAAGTTATGTTCTTATGTATATGATGTGATTGATATTTGTTTTGTTTACCCTTACTGAGCATTTGAGCTCACCATTTTGTATGTTTTATTTCCCCAGGTCAGGAAGAAAGTTATTAAGTAGCATATGCCGAAAAGGGACTCTATATATGATGAAATAAATGGGAGGAAAAGTAGATGCTTTATGAACCTGTTGTTTATGTTTCCCAGTTTCTAAAGACTCTATACCTATATGGTCCTTTCCTGGTTTTGTTATATGTTGTAATAAGTGTGCTTAAATTCTGAAGTAATGACAATGTATGTAATGTGTGGGTCGTTATATCCATAGGCAAGACACAATAACATTGACATACCCTCTATTCATCCAAATCCATTAGATTCTGATTTTATAAATGCGCCAGCTCCAAATCCTCATCTAGAGTCTAATCCTTGTAGAATATTCCTGGTCCATTAATCCCAATTATAGGTGGCCCGAAAGCCTTGAGGTTTCCCAAAGGAATTAAGGTGGCCTGAAGGCCTTGAGGTACCCTAGAAGCCTTGGTGTGAATATATAATTTATAATTTTATTATCCTTTCATATGAAATTTTTTTTCATAGAGAGAGTGTCTGTAAATATTTAATGTAAAGATAAATAAAACTAATTATAAATAATTAATTGTGAATTCTTACTCATGGAACTTTAATTGGAGGCAATAACAGGTTATATAACTTTATTTCTTCATGATTACCCAACCCATTTTCTTTTTTGATGCATCACTATAGGTCAAAAATACATCTCCTCTAGTAGGTAAATTTATTATAGGTGATGTTATTAGACTCACTTTAAACTCTAAAAAGATTAATTCACATTCATTAACCCAAAAAACGCGACTCACTTCAATTTAATAATGGTTAAAAAGCATGAAAATCATGAATAGTTTCTTGAATATTGACTATAGTACCCAAATAATCAATGATACTGACGGATTTACATCATAGATTTTGGTTTGGTCATTTTTTCAGTTTCCTTGATTTTTATGGACCTATAGATATCCACATATTGGTGATTAAATTCCCCAAGAGTGTTACTTTCACAAAAAAAACCCACATTTAATATTCTTTGTATATAAATATTTCTTCTATAAGTTGTTCTATATAGTATTTAAATTCTATTAATATTTTTCATTTATTTTAATTATAGAAGAATATAATCTATAATAAATACTAAATATATGTTGATGTAACATCTAAAGACTATAATAATCAAATCCATAAAGATTCTTGGAGAATTAGTGAGTCTAAATGGTATCAATTTCAACTCATAATGCCCATAACTTGTATAAAATATATTCTTGGGTAAATCTTTCTTCTATTCCATTACTTAAATTTATCTGGATCAGATATCCAACTTGGAAAAGTATTGGTCTCCACACAGTAGACCAACATTCATCAATTAGTGGAAGGGGATAATTATTATTTATCATGATATTTTTGAGTTCATGATAATAAATTCTAAGGTATATTGACCCATCCATTTTCTTAATGACAATAATTATTTCACCCCATGGTGAAGCACTTGGGAACATAAACGCTTTATCTAGATTTTACTGAAGTTTATTCTTTTTTCCCTATGTTCAATAATGGCCACTATATATAGAGTTTTAGATATCAGTATAGATATGAGTTTGAGATTGATTAAGAACATAACCTCATATCTTTGAGGAATATTAGAAAATTATTCAAGAAACACACCAGCAAATCCCCAAACAATCGGATTTCCATCAAGGATGATATTTTCTTTAGTGTCAATCATTTCAGCTATATATAATTTCTCAAAGGAAAATAAAATCTATAACTTTTATTTTTATAGAAAATAAGATTTATCATATTCCATATAAATTCATATAATTATGGATTGATTTGCGATACGGATGGCGTTTCCTTCTCTTGAAAATTTTTATTGTCACTATACAAGGAAATACATTCCACGACAAAAATAGAATCGAATTACCCTAAGGGTAGTATCACATGGTTTTCCAAGGAAGTTATACCAAAATTCTAATAGGGTATTAGTAATATGTTTGGGGTTCAACAGTAAACCAATTTTTTATATTCAATAATATCTTTACATCCATGTTTTGAGGTGGTGTTTGACTAGTTTAAATAAACTTGCATGAAATGGATGAATGCATAGAACCGTAGATGATAAGCCTATATTTAACTATTTTAGTCTAGTTATAATCATTTACATAATCCAAAATAGAATTAGTTATGACAATTTTCAAACATTTAAACACATACAAGTGGAACTATTAATATAGAATTTATAACTCTTAATTGACATATATTCATTAACTTATGAATTTATAGGTTTCATTATAAGTTATTCCTGATTAATCTCTTAACATATAATAATATGTGAATTTTTATTCTATTAATAATGGATCATAAAGTTCTTGTGAATTTACCAAATCATATACACCTATATTTTAAAACTCGGTCTGTAGTAAGTCCCATTATAATTCACCATGTGATAATCATGTCCAACTCAATGTTCCATTTTTGAGGATACTACCCCAGGGTACCTTTGTTTCAGATCCTCACAAAAATATAGTATTTAGATAGTGATTTATTTTCCTATAAACCACTTACTAATTACTTTACAAACTTTTATGGATTTTTCATAGATTTAATATTATCTGAAAATCTTTTTTTTGTTGTTTTGAACCACAATACATAAAATAACAATAGTTTCCTTTGATACCAATAATGGAAACCAATATATTTAGTATACATTATTTCATAATTTTTTTTAAAAAAGGTCTAAATTATAAAATCCCATAATATCACTAGTCCTAGTGTCTTTTAAAAATTATATACATAGAAAAACAAATTTAAATAGAAATAAAATGTCATTAATTAATAATTTATTAACAACATCCTGAAATTCCATTTTTCTTCTAAAACTGTAGGTTATAAAAAAAGAAATACATAAAAAATGGTTAATATATAGAGCATGTTAAGTTAATAAACAAATAAAAGAATATTTTAATGTATTTAATATGGTCATAGATGCATGTAATGGCTAAATAAGTGGGGGTTTTAATCAAAATATAGAACAGTGACACAAGATATGACATGATACTATAAAGTAAACATTGCATTCTTGAAACCACATTAAACATGAATTAAAAAATATTTGGTTAATCTAATATCAAAAAAATTTAATATATTGTTCTTAGGATTACCTCATATGAACCATACATTGAATCTATTTAGATTTAAATATCACCCAATGCATTATAGGGATATATAATTTCAGACCCACCTATCACGTGCATATCATTTACATGCATAAGTGTGCTGTATAGATCACACAACATAAGGATGTATTTTATAAATTTTAACTAAATTATTAAGGATCTAATGTTTTATATATTTTAATCACCAATAAATTATAAATATTCACAATTAGGTGAATAACATTGAGTAGAAATGGAGATGTGTATTGACTACACAATTTTTTAGCATGGAAAATCATAGGATAATTTCAGCAGCATGATATGTTTACATAAATTTTAATAGAAGTTGTAATTGGGAGAGTAATGGTTATAACATTAACTAATAATCAAAATGAGATTATTAGTGATGTGATAAAACATATCCAAACCTGAAAAATTGAAAATAAAATGGCATAATATATGGATGGTTCTTGAATAATGTGGAGAAGGTGAGGACCCCTTACCTTGAAAAGAAAATTCTAAGACTATAGGAGGATATTATTAAGAGAATGGATGAAATTTTGGATGTATATATAGAGGAAAATATAGATTAATTTCATGATAATTATATATTTACTGAAGATAAATGTGAGATGTGTGGGTTTATATAGAAAATTAAAGGAGAGTTCTTTGTTAATTTCAATAATAGGTTTTGGATAATATATGATAAAGTAAAAAAATTAAACCAATCTCATGGATATTCAGATGGTTTCTTAAAAAGACAATGTTTTTAATTATTTTTTATGGTTATGAACCAAAATAAATAAAATGACTCATCAGGTGATGTAGAGGTGATTCATGTTTATAAAGAATGATTTTGAATACATAAAATAAAATATTTGTTTAGGATAATTCATGAAGGGTTTATAAAATTAATCAAATGACCTAAAAAAAATATTTTAATGGAGAAATATATTTATTTTTCTTTTTATACCATTAATAAAATATATTACATATCAATTATGATGTCATAATACACAGCGTATAGTTATACCATATTTAATTTTTACTCAAAAAATTAACCATTGCAAAAAATTATTAAAAACCTATATTTTCCCAATTTTTAAAATATAATTTCAATAATAATGTTTATTTTACTGATGTAATTAAATATTTTTAAGAATTTAACATTTTTGATTAAAAATCAATATTTATTTAATAGTATTTGTTTTATAACAATGAGATTTTTTTGAACCTTATAAAAATTATTTATGACCTTGTAAAATATTATAATCATTTATATTTAATAAATATTATTTAATAAATATATTTTATTAAAATATTATTTAATTAATGAAAAATAGTATATTTATTGACACTATATATTTCAAAAAATTAAAATTTGTGTTTCATTATATTAAAATATTTTTTATCAAACTCATTATATAATAATTTTAAAAAATAGCATTAAAAAAGAGATAAATTTAATCATTGTGTTATTAAAAAGAAAGTATAAAAATTAATATTTTAGGGTTTCGATACATAGACCTTTATTACACTAGTGATTTCTCTATGGTTAAGATGTACGATGGTGAGATTTCAGGGGGTGGTTTAGCAATCCTGACTTTAGCCATGATCTCGATGAGATTGAAATCACCCACAAAAAGTTCCATTAATTCTTTATTTGGTGAATCATGGTTTTAGATTCGTAAGTGAAAAATAACATTTATTTAATATCCCTCAAAATAAATAATAAATGTGCATTATTGTGCTTGATCCTACTAGTCAATGTGATGACATTCTTTAACTATTTCGAATTGAAATTATGACAATCTTTAATATGTAGTAAGTGTTTAACTATACCACTACTATATTGTAAGTGGTTATGATTATTGATAGTCATTTACATATGAGAGGCCACAAAACTATCCTAAATAGAAAAATTTGTGTAATTCAATCAATAAGTAGTTTACTTGATAAAGAGTTTATCCATTCAAAGATGTAATTTCATTAATTATTGTTTTTGTCATTATATAAACTTTCTTCCACTTTCATTCATGAAATTACTAATTGTAATAAAACTGTAAATATACCTTCTTAGAACATTGAAAAATATTCTCATAATTTTTTAATTCATAGGATTTTATTTCCCTTCGATATATTGGTTTCAAACCTGAGTAAAAGTTATTAATTTTACTATCAAGATCCCATATTAAATATGTAATGTACCTAGAAAATTTGGTAAAATATGTTTCATAAGAGGCTATAAAATCATTATATTTTTGGATAAATTTCATGTATTATTTATCCGTCCATATAATAATAAAATTTGGGAAACCATAATCTCTGAAAATATTCTGAAATATGTCACATTCCATGGAATAAATATAATCTTTTTATTTAGTACTACTAACCAAAGAACACCATCAATAAACATCACCTTTGAGATGATAAATTGTAGTGGTTGAATTTTAATTTTTTAAACACCCCATGTCACAAATATCTTTTTAGTTCATATTTCTATATTTTAGCTACCACTAGGTTATGAGATCGACTAAAAACTTGATGGTTTTGTTTCATGACATGCCACACTAGGGACATGTTCATCTATGATGAACATGGTTTCTCTTTCACATGAATACTGCAACAAATTTTTTCATAATTAATCAAACCTATTATAGTAATATATTTTGATTTTCCAATTCCAACCATTATAAGTTATTGATTCCAAATGATACCATCCCTTAGTGACGTCCTACATCAACTTCCCTCCTTCCTATATAGAAAACCATTCTACACAAACATAGTTTAGAGAATTTGAATATAATGACCCGCTTGAACTCATTGCATTGAGATCAGAATGAGTCATTACATGGCCTTAAGCAATATCCCCAGGATGCCAAACAATAGAAAAAAATACTAAAGGGTTTCAAATGCAACTGGGGGATGATTTACCCATTTGGAAATAAACCAATAAATGAACATACCATAACCAAACCATTAACAGAATGATGCATGAACAAAATAAATCAAACTCAACAACATCATATATCTCAAAACCATATCAAAGTTTGCAACAACAGAAGACCAAACCGGTATCAAAGTAAATAGAGGATAAAAAAATCTAGGCTCTCAAGAGGCCAAAGACACCATGCTCTACAAGCTCTGAGCTCCACAATCACAAAATATCCCAAATATCATGAGTTAGTGCTCAAAATGTGGGAAACATTAACTTTTCCCATATCTCGGAAGATAACATATGAAAAATCACCAAATTCCCAAAGTAGAGGTGATTATAAAACTAAGTAGGTTTTCCCAAATGACTTATTTACTCACACTAGTAGGATAGAAAGGTTAAAAACATTTATATAAAAATGTTTATATAAAACAATTTACTAAAAGAGTTTATAACCAAATATTAACAAGTTCCAAAAACTGTTTGCAACCAATTAAAAACAAAATAAATGAATCCAATTTAAAACAAGTTACTTTCATAGAAAACTAAATAATCCAAACTTAAAACCAATTCTGGTTATCATTTTCTAAACCGATTCCATAGTTTACAACACACCCACACATGCATGCTTCCTCTAACAGTTCTATACTCCTGAGTGGTCTCTCTTCCAATTACCTTGTGTCCCAATGACACATGCCCCCGATCCAGGGTCACATCCTATGTAACCAAATGGTACTCTTCCTTTACTAAGGGCCCATTAATGATGATCTCAAACCAAAACTATTTATGTCAGATATTTCAATTTCCACAATAATCCATTTCAATAAAATAAAACTTTTATTGAAAACCAAAGCACCACCAATTTCAAATAAACATTTAATTTCAATAAAACATTCTTTTTTATTGGAAACATCTATCTTAATCAAGTGTCAATAATCCAGGAAAATCCCCATTTTAAAATACACTTTTTAAAACCAAGAACCAAAGCATTCATTAAAAATCCCCAATTTTCAAAATTTTATAACCATCACTCAAGAAGGTTTCCAAAAAGGTTTAAACAACCAAATCACAATCAATTAATACCACACATTAAATTTCAATGCATGAAAATCAGTTATAATAATTGGAGCTGAGAAAGAATCCTCTTACCTTGAAAATTTTCATGAAACCCATAATGAATGAAGAATGCACAAGAAATCTGGGACGAATCTCCAAGAATCTGCGTTAGATCTCTTCTCTTAGGAAGATCAATACCAAATCTCATCATAAATGGCATCCAAACCCCTAGATCTACCCAAAACAGGTGTAGATATGAGAAACAGATAAAAGAGAATATGTAGATCTATGTAGATCAAAGACATTGATCCAGAACGATGAAGAACGATCACATACATCTAGAATTCGACATCTATTCGCCAAGGAAAGCCTTCAGATCACCTCCAGAATGATGGGAGATCCTTCTTTGGACTTAGGAGAATAAAATTACAATGTTATGGCTTATTAAAGTTAAAAATGAGCCACTTAGAGGAAAAATGTGTGAGATCCACTTTTATAGGATCTCACTTAAACCATCCGCACAGTTAGTTCACACAGTTTGACAAACCATGTGCTAACCATGCATTAGATACTGGATAGAAAGACCCTTACACTGATTCCTCACACAGTATCCCTAACTATGCTCCAACCATGCTGGATCCACTTCCTTAAGAGGACGAATTACACATGGATTGGCCGCACGGTGAGACAAAACGTGCTCCACCCATGAAACTTCCATTTTCCCTCAAAACTACTTCCAATGTTCTCCCAACACTGCCATCCATCAACATTAAGATTTATAACCATGAAAAGCATCAATTAAGGATTAGATACCAAAAAATGGGGGTACTACATTTTCCACACCATTGGTATTTCTGTCCTTAGAAAGTAGAAAACATTCACTACCCTGAAAGAATTCTAGCCACTGCTCTTTCATTTTCTTCTTATGTTCCCAAGTCTTCCGGAATCTGACCATCCTACCGTAAAACCTTCACTAGACTGATGATTTTTTCATGAAAGGATTTATGTTTCCTATCCACAATATGTACTGATATATTTATCAATGAAGAATCCATATCTAAGTCAATGTGATCCCATCTGATCACATGGTCAGGGCCAGGTTGATACTTTTTCAACTGAGATACATGGAACACATTATGCACTAAACTGAACCGTGGTGGTAATGAAAACCCATATTACACCTCTCAAACATATTCTAGTATCTCAAAAGGGCCTATATATCTAAGATATATCCTTCCCCGATTCTCGAAAGGATGATGTCCATTCTTTGGAGATATCCTCAAGAAGACATGATCACCCACAGCGAATGACAACAGTCTTCTATGATGATCTGCAAAATATTTCTGATGACTCTAAGCTATATCCATCCTCTTTTTAATCAATTAGATTGTCTCCACTATTTCTTGGACAAGGATCAACCCAACATTTGATGTTTCACATGTTTCCACCCAACATAGTGGAGAATGACAAGGGCACCCTTACAATTCGATAAACATAGCCATATGTATCGAGGATTGATAGATTTTATTGTATAAGAAGTACCCCAATGGTATATGATCCTCCCATGAGCCACCAAAATCTATTACCCAAGCCCGTAACATGTCTTCCAACATCATTATTGCCAGCTCAGACTACCCATCTGTCTGAGGATGATATGTTGTACTCATAATCAACTGAGTCCCAAGGGCATGCTGTAAGGATTTCCAAAAACAAGATGTGAACATTTCATCTCTTTCTGAGACAGTTGACACTAGTACACCATGCCTCTAAAAAATTTCTTGGATAAATATTTTAGATAGATCATCCACCACATGAGTTTCATGAATTGGAATGAAATGGGACAAAATGGTAAGATGATCCACTATCACCCAAATGTCATCGTGTTTCCGACATATTCTTGGAAGACCTCTAACAAAATAAATTGCTATCTACACCCATTTCCACATTGGGATAGGTAATGACTACAAAATTACCACTAGTCTCTGATATTCTTCCTTAACATACTAATAAGTTAAGCATCACAAGATGAACTCGGCCACCTACCTTTTCATGCAATTCCACTAAAACAATGGCTTCAATGCCTTATACATCTTCTACATAACTAGATGAATAATCCATATCGAATGGTGGTATGAATGAAGGAGTTGTTCTTGACAAGACATACATACAACCATCCAATATCTAAAGCACAAAACTAAACTCCCATCAAGTTTCTATCCCTCAATGGCCTCCCCACCATTGAGTTTTGAACTCATAACCAGACATTTGTAATTAGATGATTGTGTTTCTTTGACTATTTTTACAAAATTAGGAACAAGACTAGCTTAAAAGAAAACCAAAAAATCACCTTGGTATTCACATTCCACATGCATGTTGGCTAGGACCAGCATCAAGTACCATTCCTCTTAAGCTTCGTTTTCCAATTGACCACATGACTTTATTCTCAATGAATATGCCACTAAATTTCTTTTCCCTAGTGTGTAAATTAAGTAAAATTAAAACATTTGGATATATTCCATGCATATACATTTCCTCATATTCAAATATCACTATGAGAAGATTTTTTTCAAGATTTTATGATTCATAAACATAGTGAGTTTATCACCAAAGAGATAATGACATCAGGTCTTTAAAGCATGTAAGACTACTGATAACTCCAAGTCATGTGTTGGGTAAGTCTTCTCATTCAGTCTCAACTGGCTTGAACCATAAGTAACCACATGGTATCCTTGCTTGAGAACACAACCCAACCCTAATCCCAAATCATCACAATACATGACATAACTCTATCCTAATTCGGGAGAAATCAATATAGGTATTGATGTAAGCCAAACATTTAGCACCTTAAAAGAATTATGGAACTCCTTTGTCCATTGTAATGGATCATTCTTCATTTTCAGTGATGTTATTGGCGAATCTAGTCATCAGAAATCATGCACAAAGCATTGGTAGTAACCATAAACCATGAAAAATTTGTATCTGAAAGAAATTATTTAGTGGTTTACATGAGATAACAGCTTCTATCTTTCCAAGATGAACAAAAACACCCTTTTTCGAAATCACATATCCAAGAAGGCATGCCTCTTGTATCAAAAAATCACACTTTGGTAATTTGGAATGAAAACTGTGATCTCTCAAGATTTGTAACACTGTTTATAGGTGTTTCTCATGGTCAGCTATTGTCTTGGAATAAACCAAGATGTCATCCACATACACCATAATAAAAGAATCCAGATATTGATGAAATATCTAATTCAAAAAATCCATGAAGACCGCTGGTTCATTTTTTAGACCAAAAGGTATGACTTCATATTCATAGTGTCAGGATCTATTTTTGAAATCTATATTTGGAATATCCTCCATTAGAAGTCACAATTGGTGATATCTAGATTACAAGTAAATTTTTGATAACCATTGTTCTCCCCTTAATTTATTAAATAGATCATAAATGCGTGGAAGTGGATATATATTATTTACTATAACTTGGTTAAGCTTACAATAATCAACACACAACTGAAGATTTCCATTTTCTTTCATCATGCAAAAAATTGGTGCTACACATGTGGATGTACTTGGACAAATCAAACCCTTCCTTTTTAGCTCCTCCAATTAAACTTTCAATTCCCATTAATATTTTGGTTCCATCCTATATGATGGAAGAGAAATAGTAATTGTCCTCGGAAGGAGATTAGTCATAAACTCCACTTACCTTATAGGTGGTAACCATGAGAAGCTATTGGGAAATACATATGGAAATTGATCCACAACTGCTGAAAAACTTCTTTCCTCGATCTCATCCATTGATGAAAAATTCAGGTCCACCAACTTGTAAGAGATTGTTCCCACCATCGGTGACGACAAGATCTTTTCACCTTTCTTTAGCATCCTATCTCCTCTAAAGAGATTCTCAATGCCATACTCAGTCATGAAACTAACTATTCTCCTATCACAGTCTTTGTGGGATTTAAAATTTTTTAACCAATCCATACCCGGGATTTAATCCTAGACATCCACGCCCAACATTGAAAAGTCCCATTTCATCTCAACTCCATCAACAGGTATAACACATGCTTACACACCAAGGCTTGAAATTCTCTTTCACTGAGTGAAATTTTTAGTTTTAAAACAGAATGAATAATTTACAACATTAAACATATAATATCAATAGAATGAGAAGAAAATAAATAATGCGATGTAGCAATTTCAAAGAGCACATGCACAAGGGTAGAACTCAAAAGAATTGTACCTCTCACCATAGATTGTCTAGCATGATCACCAAAAATCATCTGCTCATCTCTATAGAATTTATTCATCACTGCACTTTTCTCCTTGTTTCCTTGTTGAGATTACCCTAGTTGAGTAGTCATGGTATTCCTAGAATAACCATGTCTATCTATGCTCTATTGACAAAACCTGTTCTGCTGTCCTCACCCTGTCAACACTTATAATGCTTTCGATGCTTGAGAAGTGTCTCGAGCACCAGAATTTGGTACACTGTGACAATAGCGCTGAAGATACCCTATATTGTTACAATTACGACATTCTCTAGGTTGTTCCATACACTCTCACTTTATGTGGTCAAATAGACCACATTGAAAGAAACCTGCTTTAATCTGGGGTCATGGAGGAAGGTTCACTGATCCAGCTGTCTGACCCTAATTTCCACTTTCACATTTGAAATAGGTGTACCTTTTCCACTTTCGTCAAGAATTTGAGTTCCCAAAATTTACTATAGGTATACTCATACCCCCTCCTATCAATCTCGAGATATCACATTCAACCACATACACTATAGTCACCAAATCTATATAATCCGAAATACGGAGTACTAAAATCTTCGATCGAATCTCCTACCGTAGACCTGATTCGAAGATGCATGCTTTCAAAGATGCACTTGCCAAAACATGAGGTGAAAATCCTACTAAATTCATGAATTTAGCCGCATAATCTGTGAAAAAGAGACTCTATTGCTTTAGGATAAAAAAACCATCATTTTATGCATTTTGAATGTGTGAGGATAGAATTGTTTGTCAAAAAATTATTCAAAATCCTCCCTTGTAAGGCCATCATCCAATTTATTCTACACTTCTAAATCCCACCACTAGAGTGCAAGATCCTCGAGCATATACGTCGCCGGGTTGACCTTTAGCTCTACCAGTGTGCCAATGATGTCAAAGATACAATTCATCCTACTCAGGCACACCTCAACCTTCACGGCTTCAGAATCACCACAGATGTTAGGTGGATTATGCTTCATGAATTGGATGGTATGATCCACATGCCTTGGCTCATTCCTTTGGTTCCCCGTAACCATATCTTGAAAATCCTTGAAAATACTCTGAACCAACTCTTGGTTCACCTGTGGTTTAGGTGCAACCACATTCTCTGCATCTTCTTCAGGTTGGTCTATATGACACCTACCAGGTTCCATTTCCTAAACCAACAATGAAATCTATCAATCTCACTCTCTATAAACTGATGGATTAGCTTTTCAAATTCTCTCAGATCAACTATCATAACATTATTTTAAAAAATCATCCTTTTTCCATGTTCACCAATTTTTAAAAAAACTCTCAACTTTTTTTGAATATTAAATTATTTACAAAATACCATAAGAACATCCTTTTTCAAAATCATTGATTTGAAAGACAATTTTATACTTTTTAAAAAATTAAAACCTTTTCACAACATGAATCGCTACTCAAAATTATGTATTCCCTCTTAATGGGAAGTCATTCCTCTATAATTCATGTCATGATTGTCTCATTGGCTAAACCCACGAAAACAAGAATTTCATCATTCTAGAAGTGTCTCTGAAAAACATATGTACCGAACTCCCTAGTAACTTGAAGTTCAACATAAGAGGGTCAACTACCTCACATTATTCTATACATTTCGAGTTATGAAATTCCTAATCCTGTCTAAGATTTGCAACCCAAAGAATAGACAAGAAGGAATTTCAACTCCAAGACCAAGAACATTGATGAACACTTGTTAGGAAAGGACCAAAGAAGTTGATAACATTTTTACCAAAAAGGAATGAACAGAATGATACCATTTGTAAAGACCCACTGAATCTCATTGGATTGAGAGAAAAAAAAGTCATTACTTGGCCTTAAGAGACATTACCAAGATGCCAACGACTAGAAATAAGTGCCTAAGGGTTTTAAATACATGTGGGGGACAGTTTATCCTTTAGGAAATAAATCAATAAAGCAACAAACTATAACCAAACATTTTACTAAATGATGATTGAACAAAAGAAGGCCAACTCAAGAACTTCATGTATCTCAAAACCGTATTATAGTGTGAGACAATAGAAGAACAAACCGATATCAAAGTAAACTGTGGATAAACTACTCAAGACTCTCAAGAGGCCACAAGACTCCATTATCCACATGATCTGAGCTCTACAATCACCAAACAACCCAAATATCATGATGTAGTTCTAAAAATGAGGGAAATGTTACCTTGTCCCCTATCCCGGAAGATATCATCTGCAAAAGCACCAAAGATACAAAGTTGGGGTGAGTATAAAACTTAGTAGGTTTTCCCCAATGACTTCCCTACTCATTACACTAGTATAGAAAGTTTATCCACTTTTATATAATGAAATTTTTATAAAAATATTTACCAAAACAGTTTATAACTAAATATAAATAAGTTCCAAAACCAGTTTCCTGCCAAGTGAAAAAAAACTAAATGAAACCAATTTAAAACAAGTTTTTTTCTAAAAATATAAAAAAATGAAAACTTAAAACCAATTCTTGTTATCATTTGGCATACCCATTCAGTAGTTCACAACACACCCACACATCCATGCTTCATTTGACAGTTCCATACCCATGAGTAGACTCTCATCCAATTACCTTGTGTCCCAATGAGACACTCCCTCGATCTAGGGTCATGTACGTTGTACCCCAATGTTACTCATCCCTTAATAAGGTCCTATTAAGAATGTACTCACTCCAACAACATTTATTAAAAATATTTCTATTCTCACTGTAAACCATTTCAATAAAATTGAACTTTTATTGAAAATTAAATTACAACTAATTTCAAAGAAATATTTTATTTCAATAAAACATTAATTTTTATTTAAAACATCTATCCCAATTATGTGAAAAACATCCAGGAAAATTCACCTTTTAAAATCAACATTTTTAAACCAAGAACCAAAGCATTCATTCAAAATCCCTTATTTTCTGGATTTCACAACCATCACTCAAGAAGGTTTCCAACAAGTATTTAACAACCAAATCATAATAAATTCACAAAAAAATTGAATTTGGAATCATTCTAATCAGTTATACTATGTGGAGATGAGAAATAATCCTCTTACCTCCAATGTTTTGATGAAAACCCCAACGAACGAAGAACTCACAAGAAAACGAGGTCGATTCTCCAAGAATCTGCCTTAGGTCTCTTATCTTAGAAAGATCAAGACCTAATATCATCATACATGGCATCAAAACACCTATATATACCCATAAAGGCTGTAGATCTAATAAACATAAAGAAGAGAAGAAGTAGATCTAAGTAGATCTAAGAAACCGATCAAGAACGATGAAGAACGACCACACACATCAAGAATCTGACTTCAATTCACCAAGTAATGCCATCAAATCACCTCCAAAACATAGGGAGAAACTTTTTTGTTCTTAGTATAAGAAACATCCTGAGTTATGGAGGCTTAGGGGAACAAAAAACCCACTTAGAGGCAACAATGTTAGAGATCCACTTTTTTAGGATATCACTTAAACCATCCGCACAGTTAGTTCACACAGTTAGAAAAACTGTGCGATAATTGTGCGTTAGCTACTACCTAGGTCGGGCCTCCCACAAATTCCTTGCACGGTCTCCCTAACCATGCTCCAACCTTGCTGGAGCCACTGCATCATGATGAAAAATTATGTACGGTTTGGCTGTATGGTTTGAAAAACCATGCACCGCCCATACGACTTCCATTTTTCCTCAAAACTACTTCCAATGTTCTCCCTACTCTCCCATCCATCACCATTAAATTTATAACCATTGAAATCATCAATTAAATGTTACATACCAGAAATTGGGAGTACTAGATAAACATTTTAATTATGAAATTCATTTTAATACCAACATACATATAATTTGAAATACTTTTGAGGTTATAATTTAAAAAAAATCCCAAACCCTACATTTATCTAGGACCTATAATGATACCAAATAGAAGGACTTGAACCAAAATCCTTTTAAATTCTAGTGATTGTAATGTAAAATTAAAAATCTTGAAATCAAAAATTATTATTATGTTTATATATTAAGAGAGTAAAAAAATAATACTAAAAAATCCCATATATTACATCATGCACAATTATATTCAATATTCATTTTTACACCAATCATATCATTTACAAATTAAAATGTTTTTTTTAGAACCCATATTCAAAACATTAAACATGACATCTTCTTTTACATTACAAATCCATAAAACCTATGAGAAATATTTTATAACATGATATGTAAAAATAAATATCCATAAGGGATATAAAATTAACAAAGTAAAAAATTATTCAGTCCATTAATACTTACATTAGTTTTGTTTTTTCTAAATTGACTTTATACTCAAAATAAATATTTTCTTACTCATGAAATCAACATCACTACCCTATGATTTAAAAAAACACATTTCTTAACAAATATTTAACAATAATTAAAACTCATAAAGGATTAATTTAAATTAGTAAAAATCATAAAATCAGTTTCACAATGGTATAATTTTTACCCTTAAAATGTATAATACAGGTTACATTAAACATAAAATAAATATATATCCTTGATAAATCAAAATATTTACATAAAAAATTAATAAATGAGTAGGATAAATATATGGGTATATTGTGACATAATTTCCATATCACTATTAAAATAACTCAACAAAATTGAATAACTATATGGCAATTGACATCCCTAACAAAGCATTGGAGGGCTATCACAGACCCACCTATCTATGGTCATCAAGAAACCACTAGTAATAGGTTAATTATGTGTTTAACCATACTTTTTTATAAAAGAATAAAATATAAACATATAAATTCCTATTAACTAAAACATAATCAAAAATTTTAAATGTTTGACATTTAAAACATTACACTCCTAAAAATATTCTTTCCACCCATAAGAAAAAATTTCTTAGTATAAAAATATCTGTTCCATCATAAAACCTCATTGTTAAATTAACATTTATATAGGTAAATATTGGTTTCTTTAATAAAACATTAATTTTTATAAATGAATTAAAATATATAATAATGGGTATAGTGGTAGGAATTTTGTTTCCACCATATATGTTAAAATAGAATATTCCATTTATATTTTTTAATTAATGTCAAAACATTTTACAAAATAGTTCCATTTAAAAACACCTAAAACCAAGTAAAAAAATGTACCTTATAATTTTTTATTTAAATAATAATACTTCTAAAAAATAATTTAAGAAATATGAATGTGGAAGAAAAATTATTGGTCAGGAAATATTAAATGGGATTTTTTTAAAAACTCCCACACCTTGAGTTAGACTCATAAAATGTGTTCTTTATATTCACTTAATAATTAAAAATATGTTAATTATATACATTCTTGAGAACAACTTTTCATTTTTTTCACCCCTTATATGAATTATTATCTGGTTATATACAAATTCAGAAATAATTAAGTTCATGTTAAATGATTTTATGATATTCATCTCATGTTTCCAAAATGACATACATGAGTTGAATATGGTAAAATTTGGTATTATTAAATCATATACATAATATTAATATTTTCATAATTAATATTTTATGAATTTATTATAATTTTAAATCCAAAAATATAATATGGTTATGAAAAATGAACTATGTAACTATCATAGACACAATAGGTCGTACATGCACATGAGTAATATTTTTCAAAGGTAATTATGGAATGAAGGTAAGTATTTTTATAATTATAAAAGTATATTTATATCATAAATAAAATATTATTTCTTTTAACATAATTATATATATTATCTATGTGATTTGTTGATGGAAACTGAATCACATCACTTCGTGGAGGTTGTAGTACAAATGTACGCAAGAACAATGTTATCATTTCATATTGAATGGAATGATTTGAAATAAAATGATAAAATATCCTATACAAATTATATTTAATTAATGAATAATATATACATATATATATATATATATATATATTATTTATACCTTTATAACCAACTATGAGAGATGGTGATGGAAAATGAATTATATTGGCCCGTAAGCCTATAGTCTACAATAAACAAGAATGATGGATTCATTTCCTATTTTATGGAAGTGGAGATTGATATAAGATTATCCACTAATATAAAAAACATAATTTTATGGATGATACTGGTTTTATTATTTTATAATTGTTGATAATATATGATGCTGTTGTGATAAGATATTAAATAAAAAACATGGTTAAGAACAATACTTCTTCTAGAGACAACTTCCATTTCGTTACCCCTTATAATATATATGGATTTAATTATTCTGTAAAAAATACCTCTAGTATATATTTTGGTATATATGGAATGGATTTATCATGTCTTTTTAGATCAAAATGGTTTTTAATTTCCAATGATATGAGAATAATAGGGTCCCTTTATAAGTGAGGAGAGGGGCACATTAGGAATTTTTATAATATTAGATTAAAATATATTAATTGTCATGTATAAATGGATCCAAATTGATATGATTTATATTAATGATGAATATGTGTTGATATGACAATATTCAATAATTTTTTTACAAGTTTAATTGCATTTTTACAATTATTTATTTTATTAACCCATCATTAAACTTTTTGATAATTAATATGATATCAATGTTTTTTACTCCGAATAGGTTTGATATGTTTATGATGAAAATAAAAAGAGATGATAAATGGAACATAGTTTATTTCATAAATCATATACAATTCACGTGGATAAGGGTAAATTTTTTTGAAATCATAAGTCATTTAATATTCTTTTTATAAAAATTTAATTAATGTCTATTTGGATCTATTCCTTTAATTTGAATTTTAAAACTATAATAAAAAAATGTATTTAGAATGGGATACATCCAAAAATCTATAATATTTCATTCTTCTAAAAAACATTTTGGACATAAAGTTCCACTCTTATAATATTGTTTTAGATTTTTTTGAAATCGTTTATTTATTTTTATGCTGATTGTATAAGAACTATGTTAGTGTTCCATAAATGTTTAATGAATGTATTTTTTCACTAAAAATTAAAAATAAATTCCCAGGGGGAAAAATAATATATATTTGAAAATAGTATTTATTACCAATCATATTATCTATTTATGAATATTTCAATGTTTTAAATATAATGAAACTAGAAGAATAACAATTTTTTTAAATTTCTATGATATAGAATAACTTAATTGGGAAAATCATGTAAAAATGGAAACAAAGACCATATATTAGATATTTGGATTCTTATGGATAATATATACTCATAAAAAAATTAAGGTAGGAGTTTGTGGCTTTCTTTAGTACTTATCATCCTACTTTTAATCAAAATTTCCCAATTTAACCATTTCCATGGTAACAAAAATTACTTAGGTTACTATTCATAATGTAACAAAATAGAAGACACAAATTTACCGAATTTGGAACCAATAATTAAAGATATTGTATCCATTTTCGATGATTTAATTCATAGAAGATCATTAATTAAACATAAAATATAAATAGATAAAATTTGATGAAAGAATGTTTTTTAAAAAATGCATTTTATAGTATAAAATGTTTTTATACTAAAAAAACATAGAGATTTCATAAAAAACGTAATTGGATTATTTCAAATAAATAGGTAGTAATGAAATTTTCAAAATAATCCATAATTGAATTTGAAATTTTAAATAATAGGAATGAAAATAAAATTATAAATAATATTCATAAATTTTCAATTTTAGATGAAATATAATTTTTTCTGAATGTTATATAAAATTAATCCAAATATTATTTTGACATGAATAATTAATTTTTTTTTCAAATTAATACTCTATAGTTTGGAAAAATTTCATTTATATAAAACCATATAATTATTGAAAATTGTTTTTTTAGAAATATATTTTGGTTCATATTCATTGAGAATTTAGTTAATATTGTTTTAATGAATATACCTCTATATAATTGGAATAATTATTAATAAAAATACGTGAAAATTATTTATTCTAATAATCCTTGGGTTGTTATTTTTTCAGAAGTGATAAATCATATCTCTATTATTCAACCAATGACGTACCAAAAATGAAACACCGAGGGCAAGAAACATCACACCAAATTAATTCCATGGTTTTTATATTTCAACAAATTTTGTGATAAAATAGAACAGATTTATATTAATTTCAAGTCAAAAGAATAATAAAAATTCTCTTAGATAGGAATAACCAATTACACCAGAAACATGTGGTGCTACAATTGGTTGGTAGGTCCACATAATTTTTATTATCATAGTTCATTAAGTGTGAAAAAATTGAGAAGAAGTAATAATGTTTATGATCCCCTAAAAATTGATAGTATTCTATTATATATGTCCCATAAGTATAATAGTTGTAGAATATATTACATATGATTAATGTCACTATCATAGTATCTTGAGGTTCTCTTTATATTTGTGGATTGATATAATATTTTTATATGACATGTAATATTATAAAATTCTAATAAAAAGATAACATCTATATTGAACTCAACTATGATTTTAAAATAAACACACACACACAAATATATAACTAAATAAATATAATAATAATAAATTTAATAAATTTAATGGGTCTAGGGGACTTACTTAAAACACTACCACTTATAATATCACCAAATAATACCAATAATAATTCCAAATTCTCTAACAAGAGAATCGTGGTTTAGTGGATATATAGATTTAGTCATAGAGCCTTCCATGTTATACTCCATAGATAATGTATTAAATACCACATCACCTCACTGAGTAAAATCCCACCAGATATGAAATATAAAATGTATATACTACATCCATTATAGTGAAATGTGTTCTTGGGAAAGTAACAATATAATTGTATTATAACAAAAACCATTAACAGGGTCTACACTACAAGGTATAACACAATATTATAAATTAAAGATACATGTCCAAGTTTTTCATTAGATATATCATAAACTACAATATAATTGAATTCTACTATTGAATCATCTCTAAAAGACTTCTTTGAGATTATCCAGCACACTAAACCACCATTTAGTTGATGTTAATAGACATTTAGTGAGTTCATATCAATATTATATGTCTTGAAACATGGATTAGGAAATCAACTAATTATTATTCCCTAATATAAACTATAAAACTGGAATAAATCATGTCAATGTATGTTGTTCTTTAGGGTTGTTTTATATATTCCCAAAGACTCTCTCATATAGTGACCTAATATATTCCCATAATGATTAAATAAAAGGAAACATCTAATCTAGTATATGTCATGGAATAAATACTACATCCTAAGTCTAGAAAAAATATATTTTTCCCTATCATTCAATCATCTCTATGGTTTATTAACGCATTTATATAGAGAGATTAACACCATATGACATATGTAATGATAATCCCTTAAATTGTTCCATATTGTATCTTTTTAGTATCTTGTCGATATATTTACTTTGATATAGCCCAAAAAATATCTAAGATGTATCTTGATAGATAAATATATCTATAATTTAGGATTCTTAACCAATTTATTACCTAGTTATGTATTCAATCAACAATTTATTCACTAACTATAAGACTTACATTTCATTTTCCATTATTAATTTGTCCTAAATATATAATACCATGAAAGTGAATAAATTAAACCTAAAATTATTATAGGCACATTAAAATATTTCATTAATAATGAATCCAAATTCTATAGTGCTCTAATCAATATAAACATTCTATGATTATGATTCATACTTCTATCTATAAATGTATCTTTACATTTTGATAAATTTATTATCACACTTTGACACAATAATGACTTCGAGATATTTCATATAGATATATATTACCAAAAACCCATTTATAAAAATGATTTGGACAAACATTTTTTAAATTTTATAATCAATTAAGGACACTACTTCATGTAATATTCCAAATTAATTCAATAAAGAGTCAAGAAAGAGGTTTTTGTCATAGTTGATGCATTAATATTTCCTAAAACAAAACCAAAACCAATTTTGAATTATTGTAATTTATCTTACCATATTTTTCATGTTATCCCTTAAATACCTATATACTTATAATAGGGTTTACATCATCTGGAGGATCCATCGAAATCTGTTAACTATTTTTATACATTGAAACCATCTCAGAATGATAAAATGCATTCAATTGATCAACATCCTTGAAATATATAACATGAATGTATGTTAGAGGTATATTATAATAATGGGGTAAGGTCTCACCCAGATCCATGAAAAGAAAAAAAATATTTTTCTAGTTCATTTTCCTCTATTATATCGCTGCACAATACTTGTGTCTCAGGAACAACTTTATCTCCCATTTAGTCATATCAATATTGTTCCCTTAAAAACTATACAATATAGGGAGCATAAAATTCATAAAATAAAATATTTCATCCTCTATATCTATTGTAAAAGAGATACATTTCTATAAATTATTCCTTCTTTTATATGAATAATTTTTTATCTGAATGTTTATTTTTGAAATATGCTGTACATTATAAAGGATAAACTATAAATATGATCATTATGCATTGGGATGCTAGTTTATCATTTTGTGTTATCTTAAAAACATTTTTCCAAACAAGTAAACATAGGTAAAATAGAGGAGGACTCTATCTAAATCATAATTCATACAAAATAATATTTAATTAATATTTGGTACATTGTTTAGTGAATAAGATTATTTTTTCAAAGTATTTCCGCAAAAGTATTATAGTGGGGTTTTTGACTAACAATTGATCATACCATACCAATAATAGTATGATTAGACATTAATCTTATACTATTATATTGAGGTTTATAAGAAGGATTGTATTGGGATATTATCCTAGTATCCATATGTCATTGATGAAATCATGATTTTGATATTATCCACCACACCTTGAGTTGATTATATATAACATTCCAAAAAATTTAATAGAGTTATTTTCATTTTATTGGGTAAACAATATCAAGAATTTATGGTATATTTAGTATTTTAAATAAATTTATGAAATTCTATAGCTTTCAATGCACACAATACTGAGTTATCTTGCATAAAATGAAACAAAGACTATCTTTTATCTCTTGTATGACATGTAAGACCGGGTCTTACATAATAATAATATATTACTAAAAAATTGTTATTTAATATAATAAGATTTAAACTAGAATTAATTTACCATTTATGAATAATATTAACTAATCTATGAAAATATACGGTGTATTAAAATATATTATGAATTCATTGGTTACCAATTAATTAGATATGAAAATATAAACCAATTCAATATAATAGATTTTTTATGCTCCCAAAGTCGTATTTTAAAAAAAATTAGATTACATAAATAATTGAATTATATTAATTAAAATTAAAATTTATATATTCAATTTTTTTTTGATATTCCTCCAATATATTTTATAAGAATAAAATAAGTATAATTTTTTTATACATAAAAATTGTATTTTTCTAAAAAGGAAATTTTGATACCTTTTAATGGAGAAACTATTTTAAATAAAAAGTTTACCATTTTATAATTTTTATATGTAAAAATAAAATTCATTTTTAATGATTAATTTTAAAATACTATTCAGATTAATGTTTGCTATTTTTATGTAATATTTCATTTTGTTACGAATAGTAAAAAATTATGAATTTTAATTAAAAATATTTTTTTATATAATTTATAAGATTAAATTATTTTTAAAAAATCATTAGATAAATTATACATAATTTATTCCAATTATTTACATTATAATAAATTTACCAATGAAATTTCATATGAACACATCTCAAACTTTTGAACAATTTTACTTTAATTACCTGTTTGGTCATCTCTTCTATGGGATTAAAGTTCAATTAATTTCCTCCACTTCTATAGTTGGAATGTGGAAAAATTGGATACATATTTTTAATAATAATAATTAATAATTAATAATAATTTCATCTTAGTTTTTAGAAAAAATATTTGTGAAATTTATTAAAATAATTACAGCGATTAAGAGGGAAATTAACTTAATGAAAAACTAGACCTTAATCATAAGGCTGAAAGTGACATAAAAACATGTCCAAAATTAATTTAAGGGAATTATTTGGACTATATACTCTATTTTATCAAATAGGGTTCATAAATTTGAGTCAAATGATGTAAGGGGGGCCTTTCAATATTGTTTACCTTTTTATATTTATAAGAATGTCACCCCTCTTCAACTATATAAAGGAAATCAACCTTGCAACTTATTCACACATATAAAGAAATTTTAATCTTAAAAAACCTTCCCAAATAATCTCCCAACATCACAACACACATACTAGATGCCTCAAAGTTATCATAATGAAAACTAAGGATGTATTTTGGTATTAACCCAAACGAGTTACCTTAATAAGATGTAACATTCTTCAACGATCACTTTCCTTATATTTATTTCTGAAACCCCTAATGTATTATTATTATAAGATTAAATAATAAAATTAGTATCCTCAATAAATTGGTATGTTATAATTTTATAGGGTTTACCTACACTAACACATAGTTTTGTCAAATGAGTAACAAACTTACTGTTTCTGTGTTTGGTGGACTATAACCTCGCGAAATGATGATTATCTGTTCTTCCTTTTCCCCTTATCATGGTGGAAATTATGATGTGATCATAGTTTATATATGATATATATGATATTTATAATGTATTTATGCTTATTTTATTTTTATATAACACCTATAATTAATATTTACATGTTTTATAAACATGATAACATCGGTTCTGGATGTGTGGACTACCACCTCCTCAAAGAGGTTTGATTCGTTCAAACAATACATGGAATATATAAAGGATGGTTTTAATAAAAAAACGTGAAATATAAAAAATATATTTACTAATGGAATTATAACATACATATATATCATTCAATTTTTATTATTTTAATACTACAATGAAATGAAATAAGCGTTTATGTGTACGTATGACCTACCATCTCCATGCATAGTGGATTTAATTTCCCGTCACAAAATTTTATGGATTATTCTTAATACATATATAATGAATATATATGATATTTAAATTATTATTTAACTTATTTATATTTTTTAATCAGGATAAAATTGATATGAATAGTAAATAACAAGTCAAAACATACTTGAAAAACTAGACAATTAACACCCAAAATAGTGAAAATAATGAAATATTATTAAAAAATTGGTAACAAGATATTATAAGAAGATAATATATAATATATATATATTATTATGTTTCTATTATACCTTAGTGACATTTTTAAAACCATTATACACTATTTTAACTAATTTTCACCTCAAAAGGGAACATATGGAAATAGATTATCATCTATCTTTTTACATCTGTGAGGTAAATGTAATATCAAGGACTTAGTTATTTTAAGTTTAGTATATGCTAACCATATTGATATATTATATCATTAATTATTTTATAATCAGGGTATTATGAGTTTCAATTTTAATTATTCTTTTAATGGGATTTGAGTTAAATGTTTCTAAGTGGTGATGATTTTCATAACCTTATTCCATTTCATTTGACTATATTACTACATCTTTCTCATTAATATTGTAATATTATATGTTTAATAATAGTTTAATATATTTTATTGTATTTAAACTTGTTTTTTGTGTATTTACATTTAATATATGTAATCTATTTGTTAATTTATTCTCACATAAATGTCATAGTCTTTTAAATGGTTAACATTACAATCTCATTTTGTTCGAGATTGTTTTCACATAAATTTACATTAAAGGATATTATTTGATCATTATTAAATAAAACCTTTCATTTTACACTTCTAGTTTTATTCATCACCCATTTCATTTAATTTTACAATTTTCCCACTCAATGGTAAAAAAAATGTTTTCAAAAGAACCCATCCTTTTTAACCCATAAGTCAAAGAATATGTTTTATTCAAAAAAATAATTTCTTATAAAAAGGATTTCAAGAATGTTACTAACCGTTCCATAATATTATATTAAAATTTTGTTTTTACCCATTTTTGTATTTTATGATTTTTTTAGAAGGAATCATCTTGTCGCTTTCTGAATAAGGCGGTTTTCTATCATTTTTACTATAAAAATAGAAAGTTATTTTTACCTTGTATGACCTGTATGTGTTTAGTTCCATAATTCATTTTTAGTCTCCTTGAAATATTCAATTTCTTGTGGTCATTAAGCATTAATTTTCCCTAAAATATATATATCATTTATCATGAATATGATTATTTCTGAAACTGTATACCATTTTAACGTATGGTGTTTAATTTTAATGTTATTTGATATCTGGGGGAATATTGATAAATATTAATGCACTACTCAATTCAGATATTTTATAAGTAACATTATTCATGAATTAAATCTTTCATTTGATAAATTATGAATGATTTGGATAGTTACAACCCGGGTGGGGTTCAGTTATAGATAGAACCATGATACATTGGTAGTCTCAGGTGATTTATTAGTTGGATAGCCTAAGCTGATGGTGTTTTCACCCAATATATTTTAAACCATCTTGTGAAAGGTATTGACGGCAATGGTACCATGTACTTAGGAAACATGGAGTGTTTGAATCAATCATTTAATTTATTTATATTCAGTTATTATTTATACATGCGATTTTTTGTCCATATATATATGGATTCATTCCATTCTTAGTTCATTGATTAAATGGAATGTGTTTTAGTTATATACCTTTCCATATTGACTATGACATATCTAGTTTTTCAAATAGCATGTTATTTCAGTTATTACCTTTTCAAATTATTTATCAATTATGTTTAATGATTATATGGCATATTTGTTTATTTATTTACCTTAGTATAATGATTATTTTCATTGATTCATTATTTCATCAACTTTTCTTAACCCTTAATGAGAATTTTATCTCACTGTTATTTTGTTTCTATTCCCCAATAATCAAGATATTTACTATAAAATATATGTTAGGATACTGAAGATGGATTAATTTTTTTATCCATAAAGAAGAAAAAGATTATATTTTAATTAGTGAATTAATTTCTAATACAAGACTCAGGTATGTATCCTATTTTCCAAGATTTATAAATCCTTCGGTCTTTCAGAATTTTATTCCTTATAATCATGCTAATTTAGTAGTGTTAAACAATGGCTTCATGATTTTGAGGTTGGGTTTCTACATTATATTTCTATTCATACCATGACCTTTTTCTATACCATTTTTCAATTCCATAATCATCAAAAATTAATCTGAATTATTCCACATTAAGTAGATATCACCGTACCTAATTTAGTAATTATTACATGATATAATGAAATAAAATACACCACTATTCTCTACAGGAAATGGAAAATATATATTAGTGTAATTAAATTCAATTTGTTTGGTATCCCTTTATCCATTCTAATTGATATGATCTTTGGTAATTATAGCACACAAATAAGTGTAGCATAAGAAAATAATTTCAATATGATATAGTCCAAATAAAATTACTAATGTATTTTTATTAAAAAAATTTGTTTTATATGACATTTAAATATGTGAAATAGGTTGGTGTTATATGTGTCATTTTCACCTCATATTTTACTGGCTTCTAAAACATGTTTTTATGTTCATATATATATAATCCATTATTGAGATTCCCTAGACTATGACACATTTTATCCTTAAAAAAGTGAAAAAAGTTATACAAAAACATGAAATAAAATACCATTGTATATAAAATTGACCTACAGACTTTTTTTCTACAAAAAGATGTTATATAGTAAAAATAATTTGTTACATAAACCAAAAAAACCTAGAAAAATTAGATGTTAATATATCACTAATAACATTACAAGTCTACTACCATTTTCTCCTCAAATACCTTATTCACTATTTTCAATCCTTTGGAATTTAGTTGATTCATTAAATTTAATTCAAATATGTGTTTGAAATTATTTGGAAGGGACACAATATTTATATTTATATTTATTTAATTCAATGAAAATTATACTTGATGTAGATGCCTCAACATTTATCCCCATATTAGTTGTGTAATTCCCCACCCAGTGTAATTTCAAGCAATATGAAAAGTACACTATCTCCCATTAATTTCATATCAATTGGTATACACCAGATTTCATAATTATTTAACTTGAAAACATACTTATTGAGATTAAATTTTCAATTAATCATAAATAGAGTTTCTATATGGTCTAGATATAACCGTAAGTGCATCTAGACGATTTCACGTAGTAAACATATGGTGGATCGAAGATCGATTTATTTATAGAAAATTTATTTCATATAAATTTAAATATATCTGAAATATGTAATATATATAAGTTCATATACAAGAATAGAGATCATTTATTACTTTCTATAAATGGATTTGTAAAAAATGAACTCAAAAGATGGAATCGTTGATTTGTATTTAAATATTAGATTATAAATTATTATGTAATATATAAAATAATATATATATATATATAATTTATAATATATTTTAGGGGTCATTATGTTTTGATCACATAGTTAATGGCATAATGGAACTCACTTTGAAGAAAAAATATTATTTAAATTAATAATTAATAGAATCACATTCAATAATTATATTTTCTCAACTAGCCACTCCCCAAGACCTCACCCACTCATTCACCTTTCACAAAAAATGGTTCAATATACAAAGTTCCTAACTAATAAATGTAATATTTATAGAATTCTATTTATCTCAATGAGGATATGGAAAATACAGTAGAATCACATATTATATTGAACATGTTATCTTTTAGAATAATTATATAAGTGTTCCCTACCACACATAACTATATGCATTTGTATATACGTTCATTGCATACATAAGCCCTTAGGGTTCAGTTTTAGGGATTTTGTTGTGGGATTATGTGATTTTGGATTGTGTAACATGATAATGAATATCCTATTAGAAGATACTATTGGGTATTAATTTTAGGATTATATATAAATTTCATAATGTTAGAAAAAATGAATGGGTTACGTGTTTCATATTGTTTATAATATTTTTAGAATTAATGGTTGGTGTCATGAATTTGGAATATAATGAGAAGGGAATCATGAATATACATGAGAATGTAAGTATCCCTAAGTTTAAGGATATTGTTATTGAAATTTGGTCTTATTGGCTATTATTATTATTTTTTATTGGAATATCCATAATTTTGAATATAATGAGAGATGAATCTATCTATTTACATATTATGAGAGTAACAAGGAGATTGAAAAGTGAGGGAATGAGATTTAATTAGTGTGAATCTCATTAGGAAGACAACATACATTGTGGGATAGGTATGGACCCCTCAAGGAGATCCAATGGAGGCATTAAGAGGATGATTGGTGTGATGCTAATATGCAGAATTATATATGATATATTTTTGGTTATTATCTCATTTTATAATGAGAGATGTGGCCTTTTTTAAGAATAGAAATATTTAATATGTTGTTAATTGATACATAATTGGATTGATGATGGTGTTACAGTTTTTTGGGTTTTTATGTGGACAAGTTTAACTTATAGATTAGGATTATGTGATATATATTTCATAAGGGTCCATAAAAATTATTCGTTTTATAAATACATAATGTTTATTTATATATTCTTATAAGTCAATATAAATATTTTCATGATATTTTAGTTATAAAAAAACACATTAAGGTCACATTGTGTGGTATTGGGTTCTTTAATAAATATTGGGATGCTTTTTACTATAAAAAAATAATAAAAAAATAAATTTAATTGGTAGTATCCTAGAATTTAGAAAAGTATTTAAATGACCATTTACTTGGAGTAATCTAGAAAATATTTAATATTATAGATGGATGAGTTATGTGTGATGGAGGAAAAAGGTTTGGCAGAGTGTGGAATATGATGCAAGGTTTACTAGAGTAAGATGAATTCCTAAGGTCTTGTTCATTGATAAGGGTGTCCACATGGTACTCATTTAGAGGATAATGTCGCATCCATAAATATGAAAAAGATACTTCCCATCCACATTTCTAATGTGGGGTAATGAATTTATGAGGAATGGTTAACTAAACAAAATTAATTTTTCTTATTTGTAATCTTTATTGGTCATTTTAGAATTTTTTAGGGATTTACCATTAAGCATGAAGTGCATTGTGTTGCATTTGTTGTCAATGAGGCATGAAGTTGTCTTGGAATGAATGGATGTCAAGGAGTCAAGATGTGAATGTCAAAGGATGTGATGGTGTTGGTGGTAAAGGAGAATGGCCATGGAACTTAGAGGAATGTCACTTAGGAGATTCACTAAGTGGCATTTGAGATGATGGTTTGAAACATTCTCTACAAATCTGACGATTGTTGAGCTGATCTTTAAAGTTCCAAGAACTTGTATCAACTGGATACAAAGTCACAACATTGATTGAAGACCATGCATTGTAGTGACAATGCATGAGGAGTTGAAAGGAGTTCCATCCACAACTACTAAGTGGATGATGTGCATTAATGAAGTCCATGCACTATCACTTAGTGCATGTGAATTTGAAGTTGATCCAATTGATCTCTGATTAGATCAATGAAGCACATTGAAGAATCAAGTGATTCGGCTGATGAAGAACCTTCTACAAATGTCTCATAAGTCTAGAATACATGATTGAAAGGAGTTGAGGATGTTTGTGGAAGAAGGATGAAGAAGAAATGGAAAGAATGGCTTAGAAGAAGAGGAGATAGGCATGTGGCATTTGGCAATTGGCATATTTTATATGGAGGAGAAACTGGTTTTTATACAAAGTCTTTATTCTATCCTTTGCCAAAAAATTAGGCCAGCCGAGGCACCTTGGGGGGTTCAACCCCAAGGCATGGGCGCTAGGGCACCACGCCCGGGGGAACCCCGTGGGGCGAGCCAGGGCGGCAGGGCGCACCCAAGGACACCGCAAGGGCGCCAGGGGCACGCCCGGAGGAGCGCAGGGAGCATAGTGGGCACTTGAAGCGCGCCCGCAGGAGGTAGAGTGGGCGCAGAGCGCGCCCGCAGAGAGAACCCGGTGCGGGGCGGCACCGGGAGGGGGGAAGTTCAACTGAGCGCTTTCCCCCAGCGCTTATTTGATAAGCCGCGAGAAAACCGGCCGCGGCTTCGATGTGGGACGCGGATTTTTCCCGCGGAAGGAATCCCGGCCGTCCGACTCATCGCGCGGCTGATCACAGCCGCTCATCGCATCCCGCGCGAGATCTCCTGATCCAGGCCGTCCGAGGAGTTTTGATCACCGCATCCAACGGTGCTGAGTCCATCTTCTACCGCGAGCTCGAGCCGAAGCCTCCCGCGAGCAGCCGCTGAACCAGGAGCAACCCGACGACCTATCTTGAGCTCCCGGCCACCATTTTCGAATCCGAAGCCTTCATTGAGCTCGTCTGGCCATAACGAACAGGATCATGCCTAAAAATGACCATGCATGCAGTGTATGGAGAATTTCGAATGAGGCCGAGGCAAACGGAGTTGCCGAGGCATCGGGGTATTTGTGTTTTGCATGGGATAGCCAAACCGAGGCCGTGCATGCGTTCGAAATCGCATGCACGAGGAAGAGAAAAATTAAATGAAATCCCGCGGTGAAACAGAGAGTAAAAGAAAGATTAGGAAAGATTTTAAAGATCCGAAGATCTCGGTGTTTCAAGATTTCCCACGCGGATGAACCGAGGCTCTCCTCTGCCTATATAAATGAGGCCGAGCCCTCGAGAAGCTTGCTGAAACGCTGTTGAAAAACCGAGTCCCGCGAAGCCTCTGCCTCGCGAAGTTGAAGCCCCGCGCAAGGTATTTGCGTGGCTGAGTCCCTTTTGTGCACTCCTTGCGCAAAAGAAGTTGGAGGAGACCCTGCGCGCCTCCTTTGCGCGACAGGAAGAACCCCAGCCGCATCTCTTTGCGCGCTTGCGGTTGGCACCCTCACTGCCCGTATACCTGCGTGGCAGGAGGAAGTGCATGCGGGTGTTGCACTTGGGTGCCCCGCGGCCAATGCACACTTGCGCGCTCTTGTGCTCCAAGCACTTGCGCGGCCAGCTACACCCGAGGTGATCTCACACCTTACGCGCCTTGAAGAGGAAGTGAAGTCCCGAGGCCGTGTGTGCTTAACAAAACAAGAGAAAGGCCGTGGCCGTGTGTGTGCTTAAGGAGGAAGACCACACCATTTGTGTGTGTGCAATTCAAGTGAAGGCCGAGGCTTTGCCTCGTGTATGTGCAAATTGGAGAAGAGCCCAAGGGCCTTAGTGCTTATGTGCTAAACAAGCAGGACCCGAGCCCCTTGCACCCTTTGAGTGCAAAGTGAAGAAGAATAACATACGGGTGTTGTGTGTGCAATTACAAGAAGGTGGCAGTGGGTGTGCACCAAAGAGGACCCGAGGCCTTAGTGAAGTTGTGTGCCAAGTGAAGTGGAATACCACACATTGTGTGTGAAGTGGAAAAGGCCGAGAGGAAGTGTGTGCAAGTGGAAGAGGCCGTAGCCTTGTGTGTGCACACTATTGAAGAACAACTAAAAGAACACTAAAGTGTGTGTGTGCAACAAGAAGAGGAAGGTCACTACAAGTGAATGCTAAGTGAAGAATTTGTGTGTGCAAACTAAAGAAGTGGCCGAACCTATGTGTGCACTAAAAGTGAACACACTTAGAAGAAGTTGAAAGGAGGACATCCACACTAAAGTATAACACACATTTATGTGTGTAATCAAAAGTGCATAAAGTGTGTGAAGTTTGAGAAGCTGGTGTGTGCTGAAAATAATTACACCCTTTGTGGGTCTACTGCACCAAGAAGAAGAAAGGAGGAGTGCATGCATGCATGCATGCACGTGCACACGTGAACAAGTCTGAATCAGCTTGTGTGCATTTGATAATTCCAAGACCAGAAGATCTTGAAGATATTGTGATGCCATGCATTCAGCGCATGAAGTTGAAGTTAGGTGAGACTGGACCAGACCGAAGATAAAGATAACAGTTGTCTGAGCATTCAGTAGTTGAAGAGAGAAGCCAGGTCATCCAGAAGAAGGAGATAAAGCCTGAGCTAGACGAGAAGCCCTGATCAACCACAAGTGATCAGAAGAGAAGAGCAAGGCCAGCAGCCTTTATCCCAGGCTGCTGAAGTTACTTGAAGAACTTAAAGTGAAGAAGAGCTACTCGTGTGACTCGAGGAGCCAGGAGAAGACCCTGTGAGACTCAGGGAGAAGAAGTCTTCAGTGGGATTCTGGAGCAGGCCAGTGGGACTCTGGTAACACTGTGGGACGCAGTATAAAGACCCTCCTGTGGGACTTAGGAGAGATACGGTGGGAAGCTTTATCGACCATTGTAATTCTAACAAGTTATAATGGGAGAATCCATGCTTGGAGAGCATGGCAAGGATGTAGGCCTTTGGTGCCGAACCTTGTAAATCCTTGTGTCCTGTGCCTTTTCATTACTGCATTATCCGGGAAAGGTTGAGAGATACAAGAAGAGTGGATCGAGGCTTTAACCAGCCATAGAGGTTTAATTGATTAAGAATCAATTAGTAAAAAGTTTTAAAGGATCACTGATTCACCCCCTCCCCCTCTCAGTGATTCACACTGATCTGGGCACTTCAATTGGTATCAGAGGGAGGTTACCTCTAAAAGATCCAAGGGAGTCTTTATGGAGTGCAGATTTGAGGAAATGAGTGAACAGCCTCAAATGGAGATATCTGCCAAGACTCTGAAAAACAGAATGAAGAAACAGGCAAAGAAGATGAAGAAGAAGGCTGGTGTAATCAGAGAAACTCCTTCTATGGAAAGAAATGTGAAAGTCACATCAGATGACAATTCCTTTTATCATTCTTCTGATGAAGCCTGCTCTAGCTGTGATGAAGATGGAAGAAACAATGATCTTCTAAATGCAATCAAATATCTTCAGAAGAGAGTCCCCAAGGAAATTGCAATGTGTATAGCTACAGGCCTCCTTGATCTTCAAGAAGAAAAATTACAGCTAGAAGATGAAGCCAATTCTCTGGAAGTCCAATTGGCAAAAAGGGTTGGAATAACCAACACTCTCAGAAAGCTGGTGAAGGCTAAAGATGAAACAGTTTCTCTTTGCAATGAAAGATATGAAGACACTACTGAAGAATTGCAAAGAAGCCTTTCTGAGAAAGAATTCTTTATGATATTAGTCAAAGATGTTTTCCATGCACTGGAAAAGAGGCACAAAGTGTCAATGAATGTCAGAGATGCTCAACTCGAAGACAAAGTCAAATTGGTGAAGGAGCTTGACAATTCATTGCAAGAAATGAAGAAGGTGCATGAAGACCAGATGAAGCAGCTGAAAGAAGATTGGGAAGGAAAGCTAAGAACAGTTGAGGATGAGAAGAACTCCCTCAACATGAAGTGTTTAGAACTAGAGGTGATATTGAAAAATCAGCAATCACCCAAAGCTGAATCCTCCCAGTCAGCTGAAAGAAGAAATGTTGCTACTCAAGTGAACCTTGAGCAGGATGATTCTAAGAGAAAGACATCCTCCAATAAAAGTGCAACATCTTCTAGAAAGAAGGTACCATCCATACCATCTTGTACTCATGCTTCTAAAAGTGTTTCTACTAAAAGTGCAGGATGGAAGAATGAATCCAAACAAGTATGGATGAAGACAGTAAAGAAAGAGAGCTCTCCTGAAACAGCACAACAGGTCAAGAAAAGTACCCTACAATCAGAAGGACTGAAAAGGTCAAGATTCGTGGGACAATGCTGGTGTTGTAACAAGTATGGGCATTGTGCAAAGGATTGTTGGTACAATCCACTGAATGCCAAAGCACAGAGGAAGCCCATGCCTAGGGGGAGCAAGCCAGAAGAAAAGAAGCAGCATCCACAGGTCCAGAGACATCTGTTTACTGCAAATAGATTTGGATTACTTGACAACATCTGGGATGATTGCAAAAGTGGTCAAAAAGATACATGTCAATCTCCAACTGTATCCAGAGCTCAAAAGAAGAAAAGATCACTGAACCTGGCTCAGAGAGATTCCTTGGGAAGCAAGCAGAAGAAAGTGGAAGATGCTCCCAAGAAGAGTTTGAAGAATGAAGAGATGTCCTTGGAGTCTAAATCCAAGAAGGGTGAGTCATCCAGAAGGACCACCAAGAAATGCTTCTACTGTGGAAAGAAAGGACACATCATGGACCTTTGTAAAGAAGCCATGAAACTAAATAGAAGCAGACTGAACTCCAAAAGACAATCAATCCAGAAGAAGAAGGGATTGATTGAAAATAAGTTGCCTAAGAGAGGTAGCTTAGCAGCATCGAAAGAACCATGTGGAACTTCCAAAACTGAGGCCACTCTTCCAAATGATATACTTGTCATATGGCCACATCAGTTGCAACTTGCCAAAGATCTCCAGAGAGCTGAAGATGAAGTTCTGGCAATTGCTAAAGCAAAAGGGAAGAAGAAGGTTTCACATGAAGATGTTTTGAGAACCACACCAGCACAATCATCAATGAAGATCAAATGTGCAAGTGTGAAGAATGGTGAAAATGGGACATCTCGGTTGAGAGAATCTTCTCAACCTTGTTGTTCACGTTGATGAACCAAGGAGGTTCCATCTTATTCCCTTATACTATTGGTATTTACATGTGCTGACATTGCAGGGAATTGAAGATGATGATCATTCTCAGCTGGAGGATGGTTTGGATTGAATAGAGTGCACCCCTTGAGGGGGAGCCAATCTGAAGAAGATGGGATTCTGAGATTAATACCATCTTGAGAGAAGTGAAGGTATTCCAATCATACTTTCATCCCTTGTTTCTTAATTGCATTCATCATGACAATTAAGGGGGAGTATTGATTGAAGACAAATAGATGAAAGGGGGAGCTTTATCTTAGCACTGAACTTTCTAATAAGTTTTGTGAAGTATGTGCAGGATTTAGCAATTCATTGTTATATCTGAAAAATTCAAGCCCCTAAGCATGATCTCACATGTGTAGAGAATGTTGGACAGCATTGAGTACCTTGGTTACATCACTCTTGTTTTCTACACCGGGTTAGCCCAAGTAGACTTAGAGTTGATTTACTAAAGGTTCTTTGCTAAAGAAGAACATGTGACATCATCCCTCTCCTAGTGTTTTTCAAGAAAATGCTATTCGAAGGGAGGAAGATATTTGTGAAAGTGAACCACACCACACCTTTGCATTTGATTGCCAATAAGGGGGAGAAATATTGGCACACATATTGACCCATTCATATGTGCTGAAGTGGTGTATTGACAACAAATACAAAGGGGGAGATTGAAGTGCATTGTGTTGCATTTGTTGTCAATGAGGCATGAAGTTGTCTTGGAATGAATGGATGTCAAGGAGTCAAGATGTGAATGTCAAAGGATGTGATGGTGTTGGTGGTAAAGGAGAATGGCCATGGAACTTAGAGGAATGTCACTTAGGAGATTCACTAAGTGGCATTTGAGATGATGGTTTGAAACATTCTCTACAAATCTGACGATTGTTGAGCTGATCTTTAAAGTTCCAAGAACTTGTATCAACTGGATACAAAGTCACAACATTGATTGAAGACCATGCATTGTAGTGACAATGCATGAGGAGTTGAAAGGAGTTCCATCCACAACTACTAAGTGGATGATGTGCATTAATGAAGTCCATGCACTATCACTTAGTGCATGTGAATTTGAAGTTGATCCAATTGATCTCTGATTAGATCAATGAAGCACATTGAAGAATCAAGTGATTCGGCTGATGAAGAACCTTCTACAAATGTCTCATAAGTCTAGAATACATGATTGAAAGGAGTTGAGGATGTTTGTGGAAGAAGGATGAAGAAGAAATGGAAAGAATGGCTTAGAAGAAGAGGAGATAGGCATGTGGCATTTGGCAATTGGCATATTTTATATGGAGGAGAAACTGGTTTTTATACAAAGTCTTTATTCTATCCTTTGCCAAAAAATTAGGCCAGCCGAGGCACCTTGGGGGGTTCAACCCCAAGGCATGGGCGCTAGGGCACCACGCCCGGGGGAACCCCGTGGGGCGAGCCAGGGCGGCAGGGCGCACCCAAGGACACCGCAAGGGCGCCAGGGGCACGCCCGGAGGAGCGCAGGGAGCATAGTGGGCGCTTGAAGCGCGCCCGCAGGAGGTAGAGTGGGCGCAGAGCGCGCCCGCAGAGAGAACCCGGTGCGGGGCGGCACCGGGAGGGGGGAAGTTCAACTGAGCGCTTTCCCCCAGCGCTTATTTGATAAGCCGCGAGAAAACCGGCCGCGGCTTCGATGTGGGACGCGGATTTTTCCCGCGGAAGGAATCCCGGCCGTCCGACTCATCGCGCGGCTGATCACAGCCGCTCATCGCATCCCGCGCGAGATCTCCTGATCCAGGCCGTCCGAGGAGTTTTGATCACCGCATCCAACGGTGCTGAGTCCATCTTCTACTGCGAGCTCGAGCCGAAGCCTCCCGCGAGCAGCCGCTGAACCAGGAGCAACCCGACGACCTATCTTGAGCTCCCGGCCACCATTTTCGAATCCGAAGCCTTCATTGAGCTCGTCTGGCCATAACGAACAGGATCATGCCTAAAAATGACCATGCATGCAGTGTATGGAGAATTTCGAATGAGGCCGAGGCAAACGGAGTTGCCGAGGCATCGGGGTATTTGTGTTTTGCATGGGATAGCCAAACCGAGGCCGTGCATGCGTTCGAAATCGCATGCACGAGGAAGAGAAAAATTAAATAAAATCCCGCGGTGAAACAGAGAGTAAAAGAAAGATTAGGAAAGATTTTAAAGATCCGAAGATCTCGGTGTTTCAAGATTTCCCACACGGATGAACCGAGGCTCTCCTCTGCCTATATAAATGAGGCCGAGCCCTCGAGAAGCTTGCTGAAACGCTGTTGAAAAACCGAGTCCCGCGAAGCCTCTGCCTCGCGAAGTTGAAGCCCCGCGCAAGGTATTTGCGCGGCTGAGTCCCTTTTGTGCACTCCTTGCGCAAAAGAAGTTGGAGGAGACCCTGCGCGCCTCCTTTGCGCGACAGGAAGAACCCCAGCCGCATCTCTTTGCGCGCTTGCGGTTGGCACCCTCACTGCCCGTATACCTGCGTGGCAGGAGGAAGTGCATGCGGGTGTTGCACTTGGGTGCCCCGCGGCCAATGCACACTTGCGCGCTCTTGTGCTCCAAGCACTTGCGCGGCCAGCTACACCCGAGGTGATCTCACACCTTACGCGCCTTGAAGAGGAAGTGAAGTCCCGAGGCCGTGTGTGCTTAACAAAACAAGAGAAAGGCCGTGGCCGTGTGTGTGCTTAAGGAGGAAGACCACACCATTTGTGTGTGTGCAATTCAAGTGAAGGCCGAGGCTTTGCCTCGTGTATGTGCAAATTGGAGAAGAGCCCAAGGGCCTTAGTGCTTATGTGCTAAACAAGCAGGACCCGAGCCCCTTGCACCCTTTGAGTGCAAAGTGAAGAAGAATAACATACGGGTGTTGTGTGTGCAATTACAAGAAGGTGGCAGTGGGTGTGCACCAAAGAGGACCCGAGGCCTTAGTGAAGTTGTGTGCCAAGTGAAGTGGAATACCACACATTGTGTGTGAAGTGGAAAAGGCCGAGAGGAAGTGTGTGCAAGTAGAAGAGGCCGTAGCCTTGTGTGTGCACACTATTGAAGAACAACTAAAAGAACACTAAAGTGTGTGTGTGCAACAAGAAGAGGAAGGTCACTACAAGTGAATGCTAAGTGAAGAATTTGTGTGTGAAAACTAAAGAAGTGGCCGAACCTATGTGTGCACTAAAAGTGAACACACTTAGAAGAAGTTGAAAGGAGGACATCCACACTAAAGTATAACACACATTTATGTGTGTAATCAAAAGTGCATAAAGTGTGTGAAGTTTGAGAAGCTGGTGTGTGCTGAAAAGAATTACACCCTTTGTGGGTCTACTGCACCAAGAAGAAGAAAGGAGGAGTGCATGCATGCATGCATGCACGTGCACACGTGAACAAGTCTGAATCAGCTTGTGTGCATTTGAGAATTCCAAGACCAGAAGATCTTGAAGATATTGTGATGCCATGCATTCAGCGCATGAAGTTGAAGTTAGGTGAGACTGGACCAGACCGAAGATAAAGATAACAGTTGTCTGAGCATTCAGTAGTTGAAGAGAGAAGCCAGGTCATCCAGAAGAAGGAGATAAAGCCTGAGCTAGACGAGAAGCCCTGATCAACCACAAGTGATCAGAAGAGAAGAGCAAGGCCAGCAGCCTTTATCCCAGGCTGCTGAAGTTACTTGAAGAACTTAAAGTGAAGAAGAGCTACTCGTGTGACTCGAGGAGCCAGGAGAAGACCCTGTGAGACTCAGGGAGAAGAAGTCTTCAGTGGGATTCTGGAGCAGGCCAGTGGGACTCTGGTAACACTGTGGGACGCAGTATAAAGACCCTCCTGTGGGACTCAGGAGAGATACGGTGGGAAGCTGTATCGACCATTGTAATTCTAACAAGTTATAATGGGAGAATCTATGCTTGGAGAGCATGGCAAGGATGTAGGCCTTTGGTGCCGAACCTTGTAAATCCTTGTGTCCTGTGCCTTTTCATTACTGCATTATCCGGGAAAGGTTGAGAGATACAAGAAGAGTGGATCGAGGCTTTAACCAGCCATAGAGGTTTAATTGATTAAGAATCAATTAGTAAAAAGTTTTAAAGGATCACTGATTCACCCCCTCCCCCTCTCAGTGATTCACACTGATCTGGGCACTTCAAAGCATGAAAGTAAAAAAGTAGCCATAAATGTATAAATGAATATTTATTTTTAGGAATGAAGGTATAAAATAAAACAAGTTTCATGAATGATCATAAAAAAATATACATGAGTGTCAAGATTTCCATTTATGCATGTGAATAGTTTTTTCAACACTAAAAACATGGAAAAATAATTGGAAAATATAGGATATTTTATCATTCCTTCATGAATACATTGTTCCAATGAAAACCATTGGTGATTTGTATAAGTTATATATAACCTCTATATAACACTGAATCAAAATTGATTTCTAGAGAATTATCTATAAAGATTAATCATGATAATTAAATGAGTGATGATATTTGATTATCAACATCACCTGATTGATAGAAATATATTTTCAGGGCTATGTGTAGATTTTTAAGTCCCTCCATGTGCATTTTAAAAGACCCAAAATTCATGGTGAAGGTAAAAGGTTATCCTGTTATAGTTGGACAAGAAAAAATGACCAATGACACTATTTTCATGGTGTTTGATTATTAGGTTACACTTTACCTATGTCTATCTCATAATGATAAGTTTATATGAGTCACTAATAGATCAACATATGTTTCCTTGATGATTGAATATATTCTATTAATTTTCCAAATCATAATGAATAGATCCGGAAATAAGGGGATTTTATCACCCCACATTAGATGAGATAGATGAGGTGATTATTTCATAAAGAGTTTTTATTCTCCAAGGTTATGATTTTTCAGTATGATCATGCATGGAAAATTAGGCACATTACATTAGATGAGATATTCACATCACAAAGTCACACTAACAAAATGGTAATTTTGAAAGAATAAATTTTAAAACTATTTTATTTTCCATTTTTTAAGGGAAGATAAATCACGACTTACTGAAAGATTAATTGTGAATTGGATATAGTTTTTAAAGGTAAAATTAAATACTTTTTCATAGGATATTAGTAGAGTAAATATCTATATTGATTTTAAAGTCATGAATATTCATATAAATAATGTTTATTATATGTTTTATTTTTATTAAAATAGTAGTTTCATTTATTAAAAATTATCAAATAGTTTTTTATTGATTTTTTAATTTTTTTCATTCACCAAATCTCTCTTCTATCAGCTCTAATGTACAGTTACAACCATAGGAAAATATTTATTTTTTAATGATGGATTATACAATTCAATTTATGTTCATCATTATTCATAAATTATTTATGTTATCAAATATTATGTTGTTATCTAATCATTAATTTATTCATCATTACATCTCATGGTAAAAGTTATTATTTATGAGAGAACACTATTAATATAAACAATATTATTACCAAAAAAATGAATTAGATTATATGGATACTTTGTAAATTATCTCAAAATTCACTTTAGTAAAATTTTATCCATATAAAATGATGAATTAATATTCTAAGATAGATTCAATAATAATTTATAAAATTAATATTTGATATACTTATCATTTCATAGATATAAGATGTTAATATTTTATGAGTAATTTTTAGTTAATATAATACGGAATCCCTCCTCGGATACTAATTCACATTCCTTCATCATTGTGTATATATTTTTCATAATTCCTTTATTAAATAATATAATTTATGTTAATTGTGTGTCTTGAAAAAGAAATGATTTTTAAAGACAAAATTTATTTATAACTAATCGTTGGGATTCACCATTCTTAGGAGGATGAACCATATTCATTACCTATTATATATTTCATAATTTTTTGTTATTTTGGGAAATATATACTTGAAATAATTTGAATCCCAATAGATATTATTCCATTGGAGTTATCCTTCGTATTCCTGGAACAATTTTCACGGAGCAATAAAAATTAAAGAATAACATAAGAATGATATATTATGTAAACTATATTATTTTTTATTAATGTTTTTAGAACTTTATTTTAATAATATTTAATTCCTATTTTTACAATTTTCACTTCTACAAAACATGTTAGTGGTTATGGTGTGAAGGATATACTATATGATGCTAAACCATTACGATCATTTATAATTAATATGAATTATTCCACAACATGGGTATCACATTATACCAACTAGCGTTCACAATAAGATTGAGGAAGCAATAATTTTTAAAATTACGGGTTAAATGAATTATGACATCAATAATAGTGTCTAATTGATTAGTAATCCTACATGGGGGATCCATTATTGGGAAATAACATATTGGATCTTGGGTTGAGTATTACAACCATAAGGCAAGTAACATTTATGAGCATCAAGATTAAGAATCATAATGTTGTTCGATTAATTTAATCCGGAAGTTGAATTAAAACATGTATAGGTTAAACAATGAGAATGAATCATAACTATTGGGATACGAGGATATAATTAACTACATGGTGCATAACTACCATGTTGTTAAATTCCCTGGTAAATTACTCATGTATAAATTTTAATCTAGATAATTATGAAAAAAGAGGAAGAAAACATAGAGAAAAAGAGGATACAAAATAACATTCAACTTCCCAAGGAAAAAGATGTGTCCACCATTGTAAATATTCAATAATCACTTCGAACACATAAATAATGAATGTGAGAGGATAAAATGAAAAATAGGCCCATGGATCATAAAGAAATCATCCTGAATTAACAACACAAAACCCCTAAGAATGTGTAAAAATTGCACACTCACATCCCTATAGTAAATGAAAAATATCATGATCTGTTTGAGGAGGAAACATAATGGGAAAATATTAAAATTAACAGATGTGAAAATTTCCCTATACATGAAAAAAATTATTCAACTAAACCCAATGAAAAATCAGATACATAAATTTTATGATTAATAAAGATGTGTTGGAATAAGAAATATATAAAATATTTCAGATGAAAACTGACTTATTTATTCCATAATGATGTCCACAATCTGATTTCAACCAAAAATCGATTCCAATAAGTTAATGAACTGGTCGAGAATATCAAATCTATATAAACAATATTCATTTTCATATTATGTGTTAGAAAATATAACCTTATTCCGTTGTCCAATTACATGAAACTGAGGTATTATTATTATTTAATGAGGTTAAAATAAGTTCATATAAGATGAATCCCAAGTTTTTACAGCTTTTTATAAATAAATTTTTAATTTTAATTATATTTAGGAATTTTAATCAAGGTATATTTTTTATATTGAGCATAAAAGTGAAGAAAGAATGATAAAATTGTATTTTATTTAACATATAGGTTACAAATAAATAAGATACATCAAAAATGGAAGAAGATAAAATATAGAAAAAATCACAGATTAAGAAGTACCATTCTAAATTATATACATTTTTCTCTCTTCTTATTTTTTCATCACATGTTTGGAAATAGAGATGAATTATTGATTGAATTGAAATGAATTAGATTCAACAGCAATTACCTGAACTATTTCTCCATGAAGACACTAATATATAAGGTATTAAAACATAATATAAGAATTTTTATGCGGTAATACTATGATTTATCATTCCTATAAGTATTATATGTATTTGAGGACCTCCAAAATGACACATTCGTTTTCTAGTTTTGAATGGATTGAAAATTATTATTGATATTATTTGTATTTACAAAGATGATTCCAAGATTAATTCATTTGGTAAACTTTTTATCGGTTATCATACCATATGTTGATTAACCAATATTTTTTTATTCTCATTTCTATTATTTTTCTATGAGTATTATTTAAAATATTACTTATTAAACAATTATTTCTCAATATAATTTGGGGTATAAATATCTAATAAAGTCTATTGTATATTATTATGGACACGTGATGATTTAAAACACCATGAAAAATATTGAAATAATTAATTTATGTTTCTAGGGCCTATTTGATTGTCACGACCCGTCCTCGGGGCCCGTGCCGTGACTACCCCAAGCCCGCCTTCCATAGGCCAGGGGCTGGCGACTAGCACCAAGGCGTAAATCCCAGTAAAAAGGGAAGGCATTGCCTTTGAAAAGTAAACAAGCACCACAGAGTAAGCAAGCGGAAAATTAAACACTAAGTAAAAACTGTACAAGCTGTGCTGAAAGAAAAAGGGGCCAGAAATACAAGCCCAACTGTAAAGTACAACTGAAAGGAAAAACAGCAACTGAAAGGAAAAGCTGCAGTGTTGAGTCGTCCTCTGGAAGTCCCACCTGAAGGGTGGGTACAGATAGCCTCCACTGCTCCTCGGGTCCACCTGACCGCTCCGAGTACGTCCCGCCCAGTGGTCAACCTCCAGGTACTCTCCTGCTCCGCACACCTCTACCACGATCAGCGTTGTCCATCGTCTGCAACCAACACAATGTAGTGTGGGCATAGCCCGTGTAGGGGTGAGTATAAGCTACTCAGTAGGGACCCCGAGACCCCCGAAGGTCTCCCGAAATCCACAAAGGTTAATCCACAAGGAAAGATACAATCATGAAGTAACATCTAACACGGCTTAGGTATATGCCCATACATATACCTAAGTCATCAATTCCCATTCATCTCCAACGTTCGAGCCCAAGCACAACCCAGTCCACACAGGGAAGAAAATGTAAACCCACACAGGATAGCACAACACAATCAACAAATGAGAGTAAACAGTAAATCCACATAGGATAGCTCAACACAATCCACAACGGAGAGTAAACAGTAAATCCACACAGTATATCTCAACACAATCCACAAAGGAGAGTAAACAGTAAATCCACACAGGATAGCTCAACACAATCCACAAAGGAGAGTAACTCAAGATTCAGCTCACACAGGTATACTTCTTCGTATGACGATAAAGATGATCACTGATCCATCTAAGTCGTCAGACCCACAAAGGACCGATAAGTAACTAACCCCCGCAAAGACCCACAAAGGATCGGGCCCACACAGGACCTGTAGGCGCTGGCTCACACAGAACCACTGAGCGCTGACCCACACAGGATCAGACCCACACAGGATCGGGCCCCCACATGACCTGTAGCACTGATCCACGTAGGATCGCTGAGTGTAGTAGTCGTCGCAGTCCACTGAGGATCTCTGCATAGTCATCATAGCAGTCCACTAAGGATCTCTGCACGGTCATTGCCGCAGTCCACTGAGGATCTCTACACGGTCGTCGCTATCGAAGTAGCAGTCGCAGCCAGCTCCTGGGTTCTCTCACACAACAAGCTCGTTCGGGAGGGTCCTCTCCACGATCCGAGAGGCTGATACATCAACTAACACAAAGTCCAAAGTTTATGTATCCAAATTTCTGTATCGTCAACAGGAACTCAATGTCGCAGACGGCGCGTCAATCGGACGCCCGGTCTGAGAGTTATTGGCTTTTTCGTCCGAGGGCCCCTGTTGGTTTTTAACGAAAAACCAACCCGACCGTACTCCACCTACGTCCAAATCTTGTGTGGAGTGATCCAAAAGATCTGTCTCACTTAGATGAATCCACCAAAGCTGACGGCACGTCAATCAGACGTCCGTAGCTCAAGATATGAGCGTTTCCGCTCCGAGGGCCCAGTTGGTTTCGTGTACGAACCAACCCAGCCGAACTCAAAGTATTCCTAAACCTTGAGTGCAATATACCGAAACAACCGTCTCGATCCAAGGATCGCGTTTCCGCTGACGAATCGTCGTTTGGAGACCCGTAGCTCAAGTTACGAGCATTTGACCGAAACAGTCTGAAGACGGGGGGTCCGGGCCCGTGCCGACCCGGCCCGACCCCCCCTAGGTCGGCCAAACTGGGTCGACCGGTCCTGACCTGGTCTGGCCAGGCCGGTCGGACCGGCCTGGCTTGGCCAGCCTCGCCCGGCTCGGCCGAGCGGCCGAGCGATGCGGGGGGGGGGGGGGGGGGGGAGTCGCCGCCCCCGCGGCACCCGCGGGGTGTCGCCCTGGACGACCCGAGCGACGCGGGGGGGGGGGGGGGGGGGAGCCACCGCCCCCACGTGAAACCCCCGCGAAACCCGCGGGGTGTCGCCCTGGGCAGCCGGACTTGGCTTTTCCACGTCCGTGAGCGCTGGACCCACGCGGCCGCAGGTCCGCGGGCGCCACCGCCGCGGCTGAAGCCGCGGCGCCCTTGTCCGGTGGCGTGCCGGGGCGCCGCCGCTTCCGGCTGCCGGCGCCGCCGCTTCCAACTGCGGGCGCCAACGCGCCGGCGACCCACGCCGCCGGCGACTTCTGTGGGCCACCAGAGTCACTCCGGTGGTCCGATTCTGTTCCCGTCTGTGCTGCTGCTCCTCCTGGGACCCGTTCTTCACTGCGGAACCATCAAACTTCCGTTGCGGCACGTTCCGTCGTCGCCCGTCAAATCTTCCCAACAACGAAGGAAAGCGGAGGGTTTTCGGGCCGTGTTCGTTTGGCCCGCACCCTCCGCGTTAGAGATAAACAACGGGAGACATAAATTCAGCACATGAATCAACAATTTTAAAGGATTAAAATTGTTCTTATTGTCCGGTTCTTCACTTTTAAAAGAAACCATCACGGGAAAAAGGAATTAAAATTCACAACAACCCCTAACTCGTAGTCGTCTTCGCACGCACGTTCTTCGCGGAATTGCACGTCGCGGAAGGAGGGAATCGTCGTGTCGTCGTGGAATCCGGAGTTGAGTCGGAAAACTCAACGGACCAAGAAACAACAGATTTAATTTAATTATATAAAATCAAATCCGTGTTTTGTTAAAGAAAAACACAAAGGAGATTTAAGAGAATCCCGAAGTCTCTTACCTCAAATAGCTGATCGAAGATTCGTTGCGGAGGAAGAGACGTCGTAGAAGAACGTTGCAGGAAGGGAACATCGGCGTCGCGGAACACGGTGTCGCGTCGTCGACTTCCGCGGGTTCGGCGTTCTTCGTCGGAGGCTGGCATTCTTTTCATTCTTCGCGTTCTTCGCATTCATCGCGAAGGAGGATGAAGGCTCTGACAAAACTTCTCAACCAGTAATCCTCCAAAAAGACTTGATGGTCTTATTTTATTATTACGCCAACAAACGAAAAAGGGGTAAGTAACGACCCATCAATTCGTTGAATTAATTCAACGAAAGAAACCGCCCATTTAATTCACGAAAAAAACTGCCCAATTAAATGGTGCGTTAAGGATTTAAGAAAACGCGTCAGTTGACTTTTATAATGACGGGTTTTCGTGGGTGCGTTACTTAGCAGAATGAAATGGCGGGCTCGTGCGGGCCCCACCTCAAAAATATCCTACCAAGGGGGTAGGATATTTCTGGATAGCACCCTGTCCGTTTTAACTCAGTTTAAGTGGATTTCAAGTGGCTTCAAGTGGCTTAAGTGAAATACAATAATGTTTTTCGAACAAATTATTTTATTTCTAAACATTAAGCCCAAAAATTAAAAACCACACCCGAGCAAACAGAACTCCAGAAGAGGCGTTTGTAAGAAAATACCAGCGCTGCGATTTCATCAGTGCCCTCAGAATTCGATTCCGGGCACCGGTTCAAAAGTTAGAAATACCCGCTTGTCTGTTCACTGAACGTACCCGAGCCAAACTTCGGAAAATGATTCCGGGCACACCGGGCCTCATAATCAGGTGCCGTCAGAAACTGTGTTCTTGTAAAATTCCAAAGAAAATTAAGAAAAAATTTCCTTTAAATTTACGGGTCTTTACATTACTCCCACCTCAGGGATTTACGTCCCTGTAAAGATACTTCAACAACTAGGGAAACAAATGTGGGTACTGAGCACGCATCTGAGCCTCCTGCTCCCATGTGCTCTCCTAGAGGTTCCCGTGCTGCCATCTGATGCGCACAAGAGGAATCGATCACCCACGTAGGACCCACTCCTATCAATCCTCTATCTCCACTGAGACCTCCGCAAAAGTCGCCCCATCATCCACGTCTAGCTCCCCATGGTCAATGATGTGCGTTGGGTCGTGCACGTATCTCCTCAGCTGAGATACGTGGAAGACGTCGTGCACCCGGTGCAACTGAGGTGGTAGAGCCAGGAGATAAGCCACCTCGCCAATCCTACTGAGGACCTGGAAAGGCCCGATGAAGCGTGGAGACAACTTGCCGCCTCGGCCAAATCTCCGCAAACCACATCGATGTGAGACCCGCAAGAAGACGTGGTCGCCATCCTCGAACTCTAGTGGCCTCCGCCTCCTATCGGCATATGAATTCTGCCGGCTCTGAGCTATCCTCATCCGCTCCTGGATGACCTGGACCTTCTCTGTCGTGGCCCGGACCATCTCTGGTCCCACAAGTGCTGACTCCCCAGGGTCTGTCCAGCACAAAGGAGATCTGCAAGGCCTGTCGTACAACGCCTCGTATGGTGAAATCCCGATGGTGGAGTGGTAGCTGTTGTTGTACGCGAACTCCACCAAGGGTAGGTGGTCCTCCCAGTTGTGAACAAAGTAGAGGACACATGCGCGAATCATGTCCTCGAGATTCTGAATGGTTCTCTCCGTCTGACCATCCGTCTGAGGGTGAAAGGCGGTGCTGAGATGTAGCCACGTCCCAAACGCCTCCTGCAACCCCTTCCGATGCCGGGAAGTAAAACGACCATCCCGATCGAAGATGATAGTCGATGGAACACCGTGAAGCCGTACAATCTCCTGAACGTAAAGACGCCCCAAGCTCTCCACTGAGCCCTGCTCTCTGATGGGTAAGAAGTGTGTCGACTTGGTGAGTCGGTCAACAATCACCCAAATGGAGTCGTGACCTCTAATGTGCGTGGAAGTCCAGTCACGAAGTCCATAGATATCCCGTCCCACTTCCACTCCGGGACCTCCAAGGGCTGTACCAAGCCTGCTGATACCTGGTGCTCTGCCTTCACCTGCTGGCAGGTGAGGCACCGTGAAACGAACTCTGCCACAACCTTCTTCATGACCGGCCAACAGTGCTGTCGTCTGAGATCCTGGTACATCTTCACCACTCCAGGATGTACCGCCAAAGGAGAAGTGTGAAACTCTCTCAGCACCTCGTCTCGTAAAGCGACTGGTAACAAGGTACGTCCTCTGAAAAGGATGTCGTGCTCTTCTCCAAAGGAGAAGCTATCAGGTGCCTGTCCCAAGGATATCTGTGCATGCCGCGTCTCACAGTCAGCATCCTCACTATGTGCCTCTCTGACCCGCTGTAGTAGTGGAGGAGTGACTGTGAGAGACTGAAGGAAGGCTGCTCCATCCCTATCCACGAAGGATATCTACAAGGTGGCTAGCTGCTCTGTCGCCTCCTCAAGTAGCTGGATACCCGTCCTCCTGCTGAGGGCATCGGCTACCACGTTCTCCTTCCCAGGAGTATAGACTTTCTCAAAGTCATAGTCCTGGAGGAACTCGAGCCATCGCTGCTGTCTCAGGTTCATGTCCTTCTGCGAGAATATTTACCTGAGACTCTAGTGGTCAGAAAAGACTATAAAGCGCTCGCCCCTCAGATAGTGCCGCCATGTCTTCAAAGCGAAGATCACTACTACTAATTCCAGGTCATGGGTAGCGTAGTTCTTCTCATGCGGCCTCAACTGATGTGATCCATAGGCAATCACAGCCCTCTCCTGCATTAGGACACACCCAAGTCCGGTCCCTGATGCATCACAGTAGACTACGTATCTAACTCCCTCCGCAGGCAACCTCAAGATAGGTGCGCTGGTCAATCTCTGCCTCCACTCCTGAAAGATCTGCTGACATCTGTCTGACCACACAAAGGGTTTCCCCTTCTTCGTCAAAGATGAGAGTGGCACCGCAACTCTGGAGAAGTTCGGCATAAATATCTGATAGTATCCGGCAAGACATAAGAAACTCCGCACCTCCGTCACGCTCCTAGGTGGCTCCCAAGCTAGCACTGCTTCGATCTTCGCGGGATCCACTGCAACTCCCGCCTCAGAAATGACGTTCCCCATGAAGTGGACCTCACGTAACCAGAACTGGAACTTAGAGAGTTTCCCATAAAGCTGGCGCTCTCAGAGTGTGTCTAGTACAACCCGCAAGTGGTAGGTGTGCTCCTCCTCGGTGGTCGAGTACACCAAAATGTCGTTGATGAAGACCACGACAAATCGATCGAGGTACGACTGGAAGATCCTGTTCATGAGGCTCATGAACACTGCTGGAGAGTTGGTTACGTCGAAAGGAATAATCACGAACTCATAGTGACCATACTGACACCTGAAGGCCGTCTTCTGCACGTCCTCGTCTCGAACTCTGAGCTGATGATAGCCTGGCCTGAGGTCTATCTTCGAGAACCACCGTGCTCCCTTGAGCTGATCGAAGAGGTCATCAATCCTGGGTAGCGGATACTTGTTCCTCACTGTCACCTGGTTCAGGCGACGATAGTCGACACACAGTCGCAAGCTCCCATCCACCTTCTTGGCGAACAAAATCGGGGAAGCCCAGGGTGAAACACTGGGTCGGATGAACCCCTTGCCCTGGAAATCCTCCAACTGTACCCGTAGCTCTCGAAGCTCAGCGGGGGCCATCCGATACGCTGGAGTGGATATCGGGGTAGTCTCGGGGTACAGGTCAATGTAAATGTCTACCTCTCTGCGAGGGGGTAGTCCTGGAATGTCGTCGGGGAAGACGTCCACATACTGATCCACCACTGCAGGAAAACTAGGACTCCGCACATCCACTGCTCCACGGATGAGGCTAGCCAACTGATGAGTGATGGGCTGCCCTCTCCTCTGCGTGAGTCCATCCTGTGCTGCAAAGGCTCCCTTCTCGCCGGTGAAGGTGAACCTGCTCCCATCGGTGCGCACACATCGCACATTGCGTCTAATGCAGTCAATCTGTGCATAGACCGTAGATAACCAATCCATGCCCAAGATGACGTCGTAAGGCCTCGACGCCACTACAAGAAGATCCCAGACGAAGCTCTCACCTCCTAGAGTAAGCTCACACTGCCGGCACCAGTGCGTAATCGTCGAGTCTGCTCCCGTAGGAGTCTTTAGCCGTAAGGATCGAGCCAACGGCTCTGTCGGAATCTCCGAGCTCCGAACAAGGGCAGCAGCTATGAAAGAGTGACTCACTCCTATGTCTATAAGAACTGCAGCAAGGGTGGAATAGACACAAATCGTACCTCGAATCATCTCTGGCGCGCCGTGGTCGTAGGCCTCCACTTCCTGGAGCTGTGCCTGTCTCTGCCCGCCAGCTCCCTGTGGTCGGGGCGGACCTCCTGGTGGTGGTGGTGGAAGAGCCTCAAAGCGTCGCCCACCACCTGCTGCTCAGCCAGCTCCTCTTCCTCGTCCGCCTCCTCCCTGCGGACCGCCATGGTCGACCCTCTGCCTCTGCCTGGGTGGCCCCTCCACCGTCTGCTGCTCCTCGGTATGGAGGGTCGGGCAGTCACGAGCCATGTGGCACTGCCCGCGGCACGCGTAGCACTGCCTGCCTCTCTGAAGACTGGCTCCGTGCTGTGTGCCCCGCACTGTTGAGCCAGTGTCCCGAGGTCGTCTACCGGAAGGTCTGGTCTGCCTGGAACCCTAAGTCATCCATCGGCCACCTGCTACCGAAGACTCTGCTACCTGCCGCCCTATGGTAGGTCTCGCTGTGGACTCAACCAGAAAGCTCTCGATCAGAAGGGCTCACTCTAGCACCCCTGCCTGGGTCGGGATGCTGAGGGAGATCAGTGATGCCATGATCTCGTGTCTCAATCCCTGCTCGAAGGTCCGGGCCCGGAAGAATGGGTCCCGTACCATGTCGGTCGAGTAGCGAGAAATATCGGTGAACCTCGCTGCGTACTGGGCGACCGTCAAGCTGCCCTGCCGCAGCTGAAGAAGCTCCTGGATGCGCACCGCACGGAGGGTGTCCAGGACAAACTCTGAGCGGAAGAGTCTCTCGAAGTCCGTCCATATGAGAGAGGCCTCACCGTGCACATGGAGCATTAGGCTCCACCATCGTCCTGCTGCTGCGTGCAGTAGGCTCACCGAAAGGATCTCCATGAGGTCTACTGGTGTCCACACTAGCCTGAAAACTCGGACGACCGCCTCCAGCCAGTCCTTGGCTGCCTGGGGGTCCATCTCCCAACAGAACCTGGGTGGTCGCTGGCGCTGGAACTCGTGTAGAGCTTCGAGGCATCGTGCATCGTCAGTGGTCAGCGCTGGAAGCATCGGGGGCTCGGCGGGTAAAGGTACCATCGGTGCCTCTGCTGTCAACGGGCCCTGTACCGAGGCCTCGTCGCTCGGCGGGCTGTCGTCACACTCTACTCTCGGAACCCTAGCTGGCTGCTGTCGTCGGGCCATCCTGAAAGGAAACAAGTGCGCCACAGTTAGAACAATATACCTGGTGAGCTGACACAATTAATCACAAATAAAACTTGAAACACACATGCAATCAATGTTTTCGTGCATTAAGTCGGAACTCAGAAGTCAGGGTCCTGGTGTACGGATACGTCGGCCGCCACACCAACACTGGACTCCCTGGACTGATAACCACACCCAATACACTAAACACTATTGCTTCACATAGAAGAAAGATCAGATTCTGCGGTAGAACCGAACTCCTCTAATACCAATTAGTCACGACCCGTCCTCGGGGCCCGTGCCGTGATTACCCCAAGCCCGCCTTCCATAGGCCAGGGGCTGGCGACTAGCACCAAGACGTAAATCCCAGTAAAAAGGGAAGACATTGCCTTTGAAAAGTAAACAAGAACCACAAAGTCAGCAAGAGGAAATGTAAACACTAAGTAAAAACTGTACAAGCTGTGCTGAAAGAAAAAGGGGCTGGAAATACAAGCCCAACTGTAAAGTACAACTGAAAGGAAAAACAGAAACTGAAAGGAAAAGCCGCAGCGTCGAGCCGTCCTCTGGAAGTCCCACCTGAAGGGTGGGTACAGATAGCCTCCACTACTCCTCGGGTCCACCTGATCGCTCCGAGTACGTCCCGCCCAGTGGTCCACCTCTAGGTACTCTCCTGCTCCGCACGCCTCTACCATGATCAGCACTGTCCGTCGTCTGCAACCAACACAACATAGTGCGGGCATAGCCCGTGCAGGGGTGAGTATAAGCTACTCAGTAGGGACCCCGAGACCCCAGAAGGTCTCCCGAAATCCAGAAAGGATAATCCACAAGGAAAGATACAATCACGAAGTAACATCTGACACGGCTTGGGTATATGCCCATACATATACCTATGTCATCAATTCCCGTTCGACTCCAACGTCCGAGCCCAAGCACAACACAGTCCACACAGGGAAGCAAACGTAAACCCACACAGGATAGTACAACCCAATCCAGAAAGGAGAGTAAACAGTAAATCCACAGAGGATAGCTCAACACAATCCACAAAGGAGAGTAAACAGTAAATCCACACAGGATAGCTCAACACAATCCACAAAGGAGAGTAACTCAAGATTCAGCTCACACAGGTATACTTCTTCGGATGACGATAAAGATGATCACTGATCCATCTAACTCGTCGGACCCACAAAGGATCGATCGTAACTAACCCCCGCAAAGACCCACACAGGATCGGGCCCACACAGGACCTGTAGGCGCTGGCTCACACAGAACCGCTGAGCGCTGACCCACACAGGATCAGACCCACACATGATCGGGCCCACACAAGACCTGTAGCACTGATCCACGTAGGATCGCTGAGTGAAGTAGTCGTCGCAGTCCACTGAGGATCTCTACACAGTCGTCTTCGCAGTCCACTGAGGATCTCTGCACGGTCGTCGCCGCAGTCCACTGAGGATCTCTGCACGGTCGTCGCTGTCGAAGTAGCAGTCGCAGCCAGCTCCTGGGTTCCCGCACACAGTAAGCTCGTTCGGGAGGGTCCGCTCCACGATCCGAGAGGCTGATACATCAAATGACACAAAGTCCGAAGTTGATGTATCCAAAAGTTCCGTATCGTCAACAAGAACTCAACGTCACAGACGGCGCGTCAATCGGACGCCCGGTCTGAGAGTTATTGGCTTTTTCGTCTCAGGGGCCCGGTTGGTTTTTAAGGCAAAACCAACCTGACTGTAATCCACCTACATCCAAACCTCGGGCGGAGTGAGCCAAAAGATCCGCCTCACTTAGAGGAATCCACCAAAGCTGACGGCACATCAATCGGACGTCCGTAGCTCAAGATATGAGCGTTTCCGCTCCGAGGGCCCGGTTGGTTTCGTGTACGAACCAACCCGGCCGAACTCAAATTATTTCGAAACCTTGAGTGAGATATACTGAAACGACCGTCTTGATCCAAGGATCGCGTTACCGCTCACAGCGCGTCGTTTGGGGGCCCGTAGCTCAAGTTACGTGCATTTGACCGAAACAGTCTGAAGACGGGGGGTCCGGGCCCGGGCCGACCCTGCCCGACCCCCCCTGGGTCGGCCAAACTGGGTCGACCGGTCCGGACCCGGTCCGGCCCAGCCAGGGTGCGGCCCAGCCGGTCGGACCGGCCTGGATCGGCCAGCCAGGCCCGGCTCGGCCGAGCGGCCGAGCGATGCGGGGGGGGGGGGGGGGGGGGGGGAGCCGCCGCTCCCGCGTGACACCCCCGCGGCACCCGCGGGGTGTCGCCCTGGACGACCCGAGCGACGCGGGGAGGAGCCGTCGCCCTCACGTGACACCCCCGCGGCACCCGCGGGGTGTCGCCCTGGGCATCCGGACGTGGCTTTGCCGCATCCGTGAGCGCTGGACCCACGCGGCCGCGGGTCCGCGGGCGCCGCCGCCGCGGCTTCAGCCGCAGCTGCCTTGTCCGGCGGCGCGCCAGGGCGCCGCCGCTTCCGGCTGCCGGCGCCGCCGCGCCGGCGGATTCCGCGGGCCACCGGAGTCACTCCGGTGGTCCGATTCTGTTCCCGTCTGCGCCACTGCTCCTCCCGTGACCTGTTCTTCACTGCAGAACCATCAAGCTTCCGTTACGGCATGTTCCGTCGTCGCCTGTCAAATCCACCCAACAACGAAGAACGACAGAGGGTTGTCGGGCCGTGTTCGTTTGGCCCGCACCCTCCGCGTTAGAGATAAACAACGGGAGACATAAATTCAACACATGAATCAACAATTTTAAAGGATTAAAATTGTTCTTATTGTCCGGTTCTTCACTTTTAAAAGAAACCATCACAGGAAAAAGGAATTAAAATTCACAACAACCCCTACCTCGAAGTCATCGTCGAACGCACGTTCTTCATGGAATTGCTCGTCGCGGAAGGAGGGAATCGTCACGTCATCGCAGAAGGGCATTGCGTCGTCGCGGAATCCAGCGTTGAGTCGGAAAACTCAACGGACCAAGAAACAACAAGTTTTAATTTAATTATATAAAATTAAATCCTTGTTTTGTTAAAGAAAAACACAAAGGAGAATTAAGAGAATCCCAAAGTCTCTTACCTCAAACAGCTGATCGAAGATTCATTGCAAAGGAAGAGACATCGCAGAAGAACTTTGCAGGAAGGTAACGTCGGCGTCGCGGAACACAGTGTCGCGTCGCCGACTTCCGCAGGTTCGGCGTTCTTCGTCGGAGGCCGGCGTTCTTCGCATTCTTCGCGAAGGAGGATGAAGGCTCTGACAAAACTTCTCAACCAGTAATCCTCCAAAAATACTTGTTGGTTTTATTTTATTATTACGCCAACCAACGAAAAAGGGGTAAGTAACGACCCATCAATTCGTTGAATTAATTCAACGAAAGAAACCGCCCATTTAAATGGTGCGTTAAGGATTTAAGAAAACGCGTCACTTGACTTTCATAATGACGGGTTTTCGCGGGTGCATTACTTAGAGGAATGAAATGGCGGGCTCGTGTGGGCCCCACCTCACAAATATCCTACCAAGGGGGTAGGATATTTCTTGATAGCACCCTATCCATTTTAACTCAGTTTAAGTGGCTTTCAAGTGGCTTTAAGTGGCTTAAGTGAAATAAAATAATGTTTGTCGAACAAATTATTTTATTTCTAAACTTTAAGCCCAAAAATTAAAAACCACACCCGAGCAAACGAAACTCCGGAAGAGGTGTTTCTAAGCAAATACCGGTGCTGCGATTTAATCGGTGCCCTCAGAATTCGATTCTAGGCACCGGTTCAAAAGTTAGAAAAACCCCCTCGTCCGTCCACTGAACGTACCCGAGCCAAACTTCGGAAAATGTTTCCGGGCACACCGGGGCTCAGAATCTAGTGCCGTCAGACACCACTTTCTTGTAAAATTCCAAAGAAAATTAAGGAAAAAATTTCCTTGAAATTTAAGGGTCTTTACATTGATATTGAGACCCAATATACAATTGATTTCTTATAAACCCCTCTAAAACATTGAATGACTTATAAGAAGACACATTGAATTCCAATATATCATATATATTTTTATAATTTAGTATAAATTCATTATTATTCATCATATTTTAAATATATTAGTAGGGTGTTTTATTTTAATATTGGGAGAGAGTTCCATAAATGATAATAGAAGAGATTATTATTGTAAATTAGGGGAAAATTTCAAATTTTTTTATGATTTTTACTTTTTAAATTTTCTATATTTTTAATTAAATAAAATTTAAATATGGAATTAATATAAAAAAATTATATGGAGGATAAAATTAAATGAGAAACTAGGATTCCTCAAATGACATAGTGATAACCTTAGTTACCTTATTATCATACTAACTATTATAATTTTTTTTTGTTAGTGATTGATGGTTATGATTCATATACAAGTGGGTTAGAATTATATGGGTGTAATTATATACATTTCAAACGTTAAAACAAATAAATATAAAGTATTATAAGATGAATTATTAAAATAGATAAGTTTTCCATCAATGGTATAACGTATTACTAGAAACCCTATTTTCTAGGTGGTGATGGATTTGGGGAATATTTGAAATTGAAAGAGATTTTAATGAGGTATACATTTCATTTATTTTTTATAGAAAATTACTATTAATTGTTACATAATTTACCTTCTCATTATTACTCAATTTTATATATAAAGAAATCGTAGCTAAATAAAAATTTTCAATAGATTAAATATAAAAGTAAATGCAAATTTCTCATGCCTTTTCCAGATTGGTTTCTAAACAATGATTGAGAATAATTGAAAGACTATATTGAAAGATCATATTACACGATATTCATCTTAATTCCATAATATTTGTTCTTTAGTGATGATTGAAATAAAGCTTGATACAGGTGACTGATATGTTCTAGGAATTATTTTGAGTAGTTTATATATGGTATTGAAAGAGTTTAAATGTATGTAACTCTGGATTACAGATGATTTACTTGTTGAGTTTTTTTCTTGATTATAGTTATTTTTTAATTTTTTTTATAAATATACATTTATTACAGAAGGAATAGAATATTTCTTGTAACATCCTGACCCAGCAGACCATTGAGCCGGTGTCCAGACTGGTCGCCTCATGACCTCAACCGTGCCTCCCCATACGCCAGATGCTGTCGATTAGTAGTGATGGTGTAAGGACATTAAGTGGGGAGTCTATAAACTCATATCAGAGTTTTCAAAGAAGTATAAAAATATATAAATAGATGAGAAAGATGAATTAGTATAAAGAAATAACTAACGAAATAGAATTCAATTGAAATATGAACTCAATAAAGAAAAAAACACAAACTCCATTTTACAGAATGCATTCTTGTCATGGTGATTTATATCTGAAAGCAGTAAACAAAAAAGAATTCTATAAATCTGAGTAGAGAAATATTGAAAAATAAACAAGCCCTAAGGGAGATCTCAATAAGAATCCTGATCTCTCACTCATCACTTTTTTCTTAACTCCCATGTATAAGAAAACAACATAAAAAATTTCCACAGTCTTACAAACAAGAAAAGTCTACTCAAGTACCCCAGTGCAATGACGACCCAAATAGGGTGTGAGATATAAATCCCCTTAGGTCGGGACCACCGGTGTCTAAATAAATCTATAAAATTCAATAAAATTAAATATCTTGAATGTATATCAATGATATGAAAGAATTAAATAAATAAACAACAACCCGTCAAGGTTCCAAATGGACACATAACGGTCATACCTGCTTCATCCCACAACTAGTATGTCTGATCATTTTAATTATGTATATATATAGTAACAATATATATATATATATATGAATATAGTTATTCTTATCATCCACTTATATTAACTAAGTGTGTATCAATGCCAAATGGACATATAACCTGGATACTATTTCTGGCGGGACTAAGACTTAAGGCAAAAACATTCGTTTCCAGGGGAAGTGGTTGCAGTATATTGCCTAATACAAACCCCATGTGCTCTCATGGCCTCTTGGAAATCAACATGGTAGCTCACATGGTCTTCTTACCCAAGGTTCTTATGGTCCTTTGGAAAATGGTGTTGGATAGATTGGGATGTAACACACAGAAAACCATCACTAAGAGTAACACATATGGTCTATCCCCTTACTGAACTCCACGAGCTCTTACAGTCTCTGGAGGGTCAGAAAAAAACTAAAATTTTATTTCTCTCCAAGGTCTCTCACTATCCCTTGGCTCCCATAACTATTCAATGTGTAACCATTCACAACATATAATTTATGAATATTTTGACGTCTCATGCATTTATCAATCCCATTTAAATTACATATAAGAAAGTATATTCACATTTTTACTTATGTAGAACCATCTTAAGTATTTAAATTAAAACATTAATATGGGATTCATATTCAACTAAAAAACATAAGGAAAGAGACTCTCATTCATCTCGTTGACAATACTCAAATCCATTAGTTAAATCAACAATTAACTTGGAACATAAATGTCATCAATTAATTCATTAATTAATTAATCAATAACAGAATTAATTAATCATAGTCAATTTTCCTCAATTAATTACCTTATTATAAATCTCAACTCTCCATAGTCAATTCCATAATTAAATATCTATATCATAATTTCAAAGGCACATAATTAATTCACAATTAATTATCTCAACTTATCCAAATTGATATATCATAATTAATCCTTCATTTAAATATCTATATTAAAATATCAAAGAATATAATTAATTCAAAATTAATTAGTTCAACATAACCAATTTAATATATATCATAATTAGTCCCCTGATTAATTATCTGAATTACAATTTTAAAGGGACAAAATTAATTCTCAATTAATTATATCAACATAACCAATTTAATAACTCATAATTAATCCATCAATTAATTATCTCAATTAAAATTCTCAAAACATATATTTAATTAACAATTAATTATCTCGTCTTAGCGAATTTTATATATCATAATTAATCCCTTGAATAATTATCTCTATTAAAAATCTCAATTGAAATAATTAATCGACAATTAATTATCAAAACATAGCCAATTTTATATCTCATAATTAATCCCCCAAATAATTATCTCATTTACAAATCTCTAACCAAAAAATTAATTCAAAATTATTAGTCAAAACATATCCAATTTATATCTCTTAATTAATCTCTCAATTAATTATCATCTCAAATCACATAATTAAATCATAATTATCTGTCTCAAGGAAAACATTTAAACATCACATAATTAATTCAGAAATTAATTATATATAATGAAATACTTTAAATATCACATAATTAATTAAAAAATTAATTTTCTCTAATGAAACCATATCAATATCACATAATTAATTCACAAATAAATTATCTCTAATGAGACCATTTCAATATCAAATAATTAATTAATAAATTCATTCTCTCATGGAAAATGTTTCAATAACACATAATTAAATCAAAAAATTAATTTTCTGATGGAAACCATTTCAAAATCACATAATTAACTCACCAATTAATTTTATTACTTCAAATTTCAAATCTCATGATTAATTCACAATTAATTGTATTAATATTCACATATTTAATTCTAAATATTATTAATCTCATGGAAACTATTTCAATATCACATAATTAATTTACAAATTAATTATTTCTAATGGAACAATTTTAATATCAAGTAATTAATTCACAAAATTAATTTTCTTAAAGAAACCATTTCAATATCACATAATTAATTCACCAATTAATTATCTAAATTCCAATTTCAAAGATCATGATTAATTCACAATTAATTGTATTAATATATTTCATTCCTTAATTTATAATTAATTATTTCAACTTATCCTTCCAAAAATTCATAATTACCACTTAACTGAAGTGTGTCAACCTGTAAGGGTGAAAATAAGAAAATACATATCACCAAACTAAAAAACAAATTAGTCAAATAGTTATGTTTTTATATTGAAGGAAACACACCTCTATTGGAGGGTTTTTATTAAAAAATTGTGTTTTTCAATCTAAAAAATCATTTTATACCAATAAACAATCCATTCAGAAATTACAATCAAATTTATTAATAAAAGTAATTAACCATCTACAACATTTTATTAATTAAGAAATGTTGAAGACCCTACTAGAAGTAATTGGCTGAGCCAATTCTTTTTAACTCGTACCGTAGCCCACATGCATACATACGCCTCAAAAAAAGTTCACACACACTTGGAATTTATATCCACATGTTATAACAACAATTGCCACCCAAAATTAGTGCGGAGAAGACCAACACACACCTAATTAATTTACCACAACTCAAGTAAACCACAAAAATCTAATTCAAGGGGTGTAAAACCAATTAACAAGTATTTATACTTACCCACAAATGATGTTGGTGAACCTAAATCGAGAAGAATCACCTCTCCTTCGGTGGGGGTCGTAGGAATATGGACTAACAAGTTCTGAGAAATCTTCTGCACCACCTAGAATCAGAATAATTGAAGAAACCAATTTAATCCTGAATCATGGGATTTGATCTAATAGAGACTGGGTGAAGGAGAACCGAAATGGCCATTGCAGATAACAAAATGCATGAAGAAGGCCTTACCTCTTCGCGACAGACAACTTTTGTGAATATATCATAAGGATATGGGCATGTGAACGGGATCTAGGAGAAGGGGGTAGTGCAATGCACCATGGGAGAGCCAAGGGGGGTCACACCTCATGCTTCACGTTAGGGGAAAAGGAGGTTCACCTACCTTTAAATTTATGTCTAAATAAAAAACACCAATTAATTCATAGAATTAATATAATAATAATAATAATAATAATAATTATAACCATCATGTTTTTATTATTAATATTTTATATTAAACGTCTTTGATAAACCCTAGCCCCCCATTAAACAACATTTAATCAATTTTTCCCACCCTAATTTAATTGAATATAATCTCCATCTCAAAATTATTTAACTAAATTCTCAATACAAAATTTAATTAAATAAATTCCCCAATTTGACATCAATTAATTAAATTATCTTAAACCTCAATTTAATTAAATATATCCCATGTTTCACCTAAATTAATTAAATTCAACTTAACATTGAATTTAATTAAATAAAACCCCCATTTCAAAACATTTAATCAAATAATTTTTTAACATATAATTTATTTAAATAATTTAACCCAAAACTAAAAACTAGGTAAAAGGCATGGTTTGGCTCACATGATCTATTAGACCATGTGCAGACCATGCGTCCACAACTTGATACATGTTTAATTATGCATGAATGACCCACACGGTTAAACTATCTGTGCGCAACCCATGTGAATGTTACTGCCTGGTCTAGTACTCTCGAAACCCATTGAGCAACCCATTAAACTCCCCAAGACATTACCCAAGCCCAACATAAAAAATTTGAACAATCCTAACTTGGGAATCTTCATCCTAAATCTTGATTTTAAAACCGACCTGTGTAGTAAATGAAAAAGATAAAAAACACACGTATTTTAGCCTAGTTCAAAAAACACGAGACTTTAAAATCTACCCTCCTAAAAAACTTCTCATCTCTTATAATCCATTAGGAATTCATAAAACATCAACCAACCCACCAATATCATGATGTCTCATTTGAATGGTCATATTGCATTCCCAAATTCCAAAAAAAACCATTAAACATTTGACAAACCAAATGGATTAAGCCTTTAAAAATCTAGGTAAAGCTCAAAATACAACCCAAATATAGAAATAAATCATAAACAAGAACACACAACTAGAGAAATGACCCCATTATCATCTCCTCAACTATCCTCTCACTGGTGTTCTCTACCAATGGTCATAGAATTTAACGACAAAATCTCAAACCATGACTCTTTTCTAGAAAGAAATCACTAACTCATAAACCCACACTCGCCCTTAAACTAGAGACGTGCCTTCAAAATATTTCCACCACCAACTGCATGTAAACCAAAGCCCTTAATCGACCTCCAGTGACAATACCAAGTCAAGCCATCATAAGGAATCTTTAAAACTATCATTCCTTAACATGACTAAAGGCATAACCCAATGAACAACGCATCCCACGTATAACCTAGATAATAACTACTCATCAAACCCCACAACATTTAAAAACATTTTATGATGTTATATTGACACAATATTAGTGCCTCTAGAATGAAGTCAAGATAATGGACATGCACGTCTCATTCAGAAGATCACACTAGGGGTAAACCTAGGTCACCAAGGAGACCAGTCAATCTATTACCAGTCAACTGTTCACAAAAAGAGTGGTTTCACCTACTAACGTTCCATCAACCAATCCTTCATGCCCAAATCACCCAAGTCATCCATGTTCTTTCTAAACATACCAATAAAACACTTCAAAAAACTATCAGAGTTTCCAAAGGATTGTGCACACCACTAAGCTCATCAATGTCATGCTACCAAGCAAGAACCGACATGTACACTAGAATCGGTGTGACACTACCTACCTTAGGAGTGTCTATGTTATCTAAATAAAATACCAGTCACTCATATGTGTACTAGTTGAGAAACACATTGATAAAACATGTGATGTTCCATGATCACTATGTCAACATCTCACATGAAGGCCAAAAATTAAACCGACTGATTTCTCAAAACACCCGAGTCCTAACAAGTCATCCCACGCATTGGGATGGACTTACCTTAACATCCAAATCACTATACTCCTAAGTTAACCTAATGATATCTTTAACAGATGACAATAACTGAGGCATTTCTTAACTACTAAAATAATCATTCCATAATTATTATTCCAATATCAAGAATGAAGATACAATGTCCAACCCTAAAATCAACGGTGTCATTCTTTAAAACCTAAAAGTCCTTATAGGGACAATGATACTCCAATGGTTCCAATGTCAAACGTTCACAACAGAAACATGGAATCTCAAGCTCTAAAGGTGATACCTACCATGGGCTAGTCCCTTACGAATCATACTTGCAGAGACCCATACTTTATGTACATGGACATTACATTAATTTTGCGGAATAATTAATACATAACAAAAAAAACCCAAGGACCGTAATATTTTAGTGACTTTAGAAACATAGAACAAAATTTTCTAATCATGGTGAAAGATCTTCAACATCTCCCATAAAGATCTTCCACTTTTGTTTTCTTACCTAAACCCTTTCCATATATCCTGGGGAAAAGAAAAAATAAAAAGGGTGAGCTCAAATGCTCAGTAAGGGTAAACACAGAGAACATAAAACAATCCATAAACATTAGAATGAAAAAACTTTAACATAAAATCTAAACATCAAAATCTTGAGCAATGACATAAAACATGGAAGTACGTAAGGAAAATATCATAGAGGAACATAAATCATGATAAAATAGCATGGGAATAAAACATGTAATTGTGGAAAAACATTAAGCACATGATATTATTTCCATAGTAGCCAAGTCATTTCTTCCAAGACCATCATAGTTGACAAAGTCCATTATTGAATCGGGATTACTTGACGTTCCATCCCTATATTACTGAACCAAATTCACTTACTATTCCAACGAAGTTTATCTCATTAGAAATAAATCTTTACCCAATTGGAGGGAGATATAAGTCCCACCCATCTCATAATGAAATCATTCTTACTTGTTCCACAAAATAAACATAAATCAGTCATCATAACCCAAAGAATAAAATGGGTTTCATAAACATCATACCATCATAATGTAATCCACATAAAACAAACGGATATAATTTCATCATAAGAATAATAAAACCATGTAAATAATAGATTCATTATACTTTAAACAGAATCATACTAAATAATTTCATCTTAGATGGAAAATAGTTTTGACAAAACACTTAAAATGAATTCTTGACGAAAATATCCTTTCTTCTTAAAAATAATTTTATTTTCACAAAATTACATTAAATGTTAAAAGAAAATTATTTTGTTGAAAATAATAATGAAATTTTATAGAGTAAGATTCATTAAAATACATCATCATGAAAACATAAAAAATCCATTCATGCTATATAACTTAAAAAAATATTCTTCTCATAGTTTTGCCGGAAAAGTCAAAAAGTTCCTCGTATAGTAAACAAAAGAAATATTCCTTCCATAACACAATGTAAAAATCAAATATGGGTAAAAATGACTTTAAATACACATGGAATAATATTTAACAATTTAGGAAAAACATTTTTATGGACACAGATGAAAAATATAACTCTAGTAAATACTTACGAATAAACAATCTCGAATAAGAATGAGATTGGAACAATTATCCCTTACCTTATGTCCAAATTCTTCCATATGTGTCTTAGACTCTTATATAGTGGGTTTAAACATATTATTAACTTTTAAAATAACAATAATAATATTTATGATATCATATATGATTCACTTATGACGTTATATTACTCGTTCTTTTGTAAATTCCATGTTAAAGCAGCAGTTTGGGTAAAATCGTTTCATTTATCGTACGTGTTTTGACTTGTTGTTCTTGATATTATTACCTATATCCTGGTTTAATTAATTAAAGAATTTAAAACATGATTTATATATAATATAAATTAAGCATATAAATATATATGGTAGATCGATAAATGGAATGAAATACACCATTCATGGAGACAGTAGGCTGTACGTACGCATGAACGCTATTTTCGTTTCCTTATTGAATTAAATGGAATTAAGTAAATGAAAAATATATGTAAATAAATCCAGTATCATTATTACTTAATATATTTCATGATTATTTATGATATATACTTTATAATCATACTTCAATGGTTAATCATGGAAAATGAATCTCATCGCGTTTGTGGAGACGGTAGTCCGTACATACACATGAGCGACAATATCATTCTTTTGATATTAAATGTTTATATAATTTGATGTTATATCATATATAAATAATAATAATAATGTTATATTTATTATTTATATCATTTATAGTCATTATTATACCCATCCAAATGAAGAAATGTTTGAATAACAAACTACTCCATGACGTGGAGACGGTAAGCCGTACCTACGCACGTGTGGTGACTTTTTCAATCATAAGATAGTTAAAATAACTAATATGGTTTTACAATTTTTTATAATAACATAAAATTATATAGAAGATACTGGAGTTATTATTTTATAATGGAAACCACAAATAATGAGGAAGTGGAATAAGAAAGGAACTTAAAATAGTTGCTGAGATATTTACCTCTTCATCGGGTTCTTCATTTTGATTTGATAAAAAGGGCTCCTTAGGTTGGTTGTCTGACTAAAGGAAGGCCTCTAGGATTAAAGAAGTATATTTTAGAGGGTATTTGGGCAGGTTTTGGTGGATCTAAATGTCTTTTGAGGTGTGAATTAGAGAGAATGAGGAGTGCCCTTTTATAAGAGGGGTGAGGGGCACCTTAGAAAAAACTTAAAATATTATTTTATAATAAATTCATATTCTATTTATAATGGCTCAAAAGTTACTTATTTATAGGAAATAGTTTGTATCGGTCACAATCCTTTCAACCAATTTGTTTTAGACAAGTTTAGGTTACCATTTTAACCTTATAATTTAGATTTAACTCTAAGTTAAATAGTTTAACTTTTACTATGTCTTCTTGTATTCTTACACTATATGGTTAATAAACTTACTATAAACTACCAATATAACCAAAATTGGATCCTTAATGTCATATATATTATTATATAAGTCTTTTTGTAGATCCTTATATTTTGAGGACCATTATATCAATTAATAATATAATATTTGTTCTACAAATTCTTTTTTGTCAATTTTGACACTATTTGGTATTTTGTTTTTTCTAAATTCATAACAGCATTATTACTTTGAAAAAAATTAATCTAACAATCCCTAATATGTCATATTAACCTATGAAATTAGTTTAATTCATAAAAAGAATCAAATTACATTTATTTGGATATTTACAATATTAATTATATTAATATTTCATAAATAAGGTAATTACTGCATCATCATTGTGTCATAAATAAATTAATCTATTTAATGTATAAAAAATATAAATAAAATAACATTATGTGGGAAATATTTTTAACTTTTTAATGAATATTTATAGTAGAATTTATCTTATGTATAACCCTATATTAAAAATGTTTTAGTTATTAAACATTGATTTTAACTATTTTAACTCTTCTTTAAATGAAATAATAATAAATGTCCTAATATAATCCAAGTGGGGCTGAAGGGTAATATTTTATTTCTAATGTTTCTTTTGGTCTAATTACACTTATCTAATAGAATTATTACATGTTTCATGGGTAATAATAATATCATTTTTACCATTAATTACCCTATTTACTTTTAACTATGGTAAATAAATGTTAAAAGTTAATATTCACCAAAAAATATTTTCACCTCATTGAACTAAATTTTACATACTAATTTCAACTGTGTCACTTGGATTTTTAAATTCAACTCATAGAAGTGGTAAAATTTTGTTTTATGTAAATTTGTAAATGCTCCTAGGAGGTGGGTAAAAGACAGTAAAACGTTCAACACAATTTTTATATATCTAAAATTATTATATAATGACTCCAATGAATTACATTGAACTTATATAGGTATTATGTATCTATTTTTACCTAAAATAAATTTAAATAAAATAAATTATTATTTAAATAAAATGTCTTTTTTAACTAAAAACTTAGTGTTTTCACTATTCATCAAAACTTTAATGTTTTTAGAAAAATACAAAAAATTCACCCGAGGATAATTTCGATATTCCAAATCCAAAAAGAAAGTCCATTTTGAATGAGAAAATTAATAAAATTTCAAAAAGTGGTCATTACTATTCATAATAGCTAGTTTATATAATATTTTAATAACATATCGTTGTTTAGTGAAACTCGGTATTGCGTACAACACAAGCTATCGAGGAAGGTTTCTATAGCGTGTAATGCAAGGCAAGAATAGTGTTGCGTATACTAAAAGCTAATACTATGTAGCGTATAGCGCAAGATAATCTTGGTGTAGCGTACAACACAAGACATCAAAGAAGTTAATAATATTTCTCATAAAATCTCGAGGTGTTACATTCTATCCCCCTTAAAATGAATTTCGCCCTCAAAATTCGTCGGGGTTATAAATAGTTTACTAATTGAAAGTTTCTTTCATAGAAATCCACATCGTAAAAAGGAATACTAAATCATCATTTTAAAAAGGAATGTTATAAACCTAACAGATACCCAAAGTAACTCATCACTGGGTTACCACGTAGGAGAATATAGGTGAAAATATGGATATGGAAGAGAAATCTAACCATCATGTTCTGATAAAGAGTGGTAGGGAACATGGATATGAAAAATCCAAAAATCACAAAGCCATAAATTTGTGATTATCTAAGGTACCATCTAGGACAAGGTTTTTTTGGTTTTCAAGATCATTTCCCAAAAGTTGAAAAAAATTGGAATTAGAAGAAATACTTAATAGATTTTGGTACAATCTCACTGTTGGTCATTCCTTGAACAATTTTCACTTCATCTCTTAAAGAAATGAAGTTGAATTTTTCCTTCATGAAGTGTTAGAAGATCATGCGATAGAATGATAGGTTATTCCCTCTATCTCAAACAAAACTTTAGAAAAAGTTATTAAATTTACATAAGTCCATCTATGGGGAGATTAATCATATATGGTTCCTAAAATAGACTTATACTTCATCTATCATAGTGCTTAATAAAATAAAACAAATTTTTACTAACCAGGGACTTCCTATAGGCCAGTAGTAGGAGATAAAGGCATGTCGCACTTCGGTTGTGGGTTCGATTCCCGCATCCTTGTCCGACGCAACAGGTTGTCGCCCATCCTACGGGTTGTACTTTTTCTAAAACTATTCTATTATAACATTTCAGAAATAAAATCAAAAATTTATATGCTTAATGAATAATATCTTATTTCTAAATTAATCTATTCCAACCTTTAGGATTATCGAAAATACTTCTATCCGATTACTAGAAATGTCATCTACCGAGCATGTGAATTCCTTCAGTTGTCCCCCATATATCATAAGATATATCTTGTTGTTGGTCACATTCCAAACATGTGAATACCTTAATCATGTATTCTATTGAAAAATTAATACCCATTTAACATTAGTGAAAACATGAATGCTTTCAAAAGTTAACTCTTTCGACATACCAAAATTCAAAAAATTCTATATACTCAAACAAAGATATCACTTTGTCCTTATATCAGTCATGAGATCATTAATACTATCAAACATATTATTTTCTCCGTATATATCCATTATGTTCATATCATATTCTTTCCAAAAATATCTGAATAACCTTTCATGGTTACCAGTACCATTCAACATATACATTCAAATACTTTAGGAAAAACAATAGTATAACAATCCTTAGATGTTTCTTCCATAATACCATTAAAATAACTCTAAATAAACATATAATCATTCCACCACCTTCTTAAACCATTGGATGAGCTTCATCATTTTATTCCACAACACTTTTTTCATCTCATATATCATTTGTAGTATATTCATCATCATCAACATAAATACTACCCATACGACCATGAAGATTATCTTAATGAGATTTTCCCTTAGGGAATTGGTTTGAATAATTCCCTTACATTCCACATTTAAAATATTTAATTATTATTTATGTCTTATAAATTCCATTATCCTTGCCCATGGTGTCAACTAAACCTTCTCCTTTTCAATTACTAGCATTGTGTCCTTATTTTCCACACCCAAATCATATTCCAGTTCTTTTGAAACATTCTCCCTGATGCCTCTTCCCACATGACTTACAAGAGGGAAATTGAACTTTCTTTCCTCTATGATCGTCATGAAAATCCATCTTTCTCTTATTACCTGATTCATGAATCTTACCAAAGTTGAGATTATTGATCATATTATGAGATTGTTGATTAGGCATTATAATGATGTTTCTCTTTCCAAATATTGTTTCATTTGGTAGCTCATGAAGAATATCATTACATTGTCTATCATATTCTCCATTAACATGAATCTTCCTGTTTACAACCATTTTCTAAAACCCAAAAAGAATAGCGTGGGAGGAAAAAATAATGCTAGGAAAACAACATAATAATGGGGGAGTACTTTCAATATATAAAATCTTAGGTTTAATTCTAAGATCGTTACCATAATTCTAGGACTAGATACTATACTTATACTTAACCTTAGGGACATCCCTAGACATACCATTAAAATATCTCTAGGGATCTCACTAAATTTTTCGCATGCTAGTTTCCAAAGGTTAACTAAACCTTTCCTCTGATACCAATTTTAGAGACCCATAATTGACATACATGGACATTACATTACTTTTGCGGGATACTTAATACATAACCGAAACAAACACCCAAGGATCGTAATAGTTTAGTGTCTTTGGAAACATGGAACATAATCTTCTAATTATGGTGAAATATCTTCATCATCTCCCATAAAGATCTTCCCCTTTTGTTCTTACCTAAAACCTTTCCTTGTATCCCGGGGAAAAGAAAACATAAAAAGGGTGAGCTCAAATGCTGAGTAAGGGTAAAGATAGAGAACATAAAACAATCCATAAACATTTGTAAGCAATAACTTGAACAAAAAATCTAAACATCAAAATCTTGAGAAATTACATAAAACTTATAAGTACATAAGGCGTATATCATAGAAGAACATAAATAAAGATAAAATAGCATTGTAATGAAACATGTAATTGTGGAAAAATATTAATCACATGATATTATTTCCATAGTATCCAAGGAATTACTTCCAAGACCATCATAGTGGACAAAGTCCATTACTGAATCGAGATTACATGTCGTTCTAGCACTGTATTACTGAACCAGATTCACTTTCCATTCCATCCATGTTTATCTCATGAGATATAAATCTTTACCCAATGCATTTTGGGGCGATATAGGTCCCACCCATCTCATAATGAAATTATTCTTACTTGTGCCACAAAATAAACATAAATAATTCATCATAACCCCAAGAATAAAAAGGGTTTTATAAACATCATCCCATCAAAATGTAATATATATAAAACAAATGGATATCATTTAATCATAATAATAATAAAACCATTTAAATAATAGAGACATTATACTTGAAACATAATCATACTAAATAATGTCATCTTAGATGGATAATATTTTTGACAAAACACTTGAAATGAATTCTTGAGGAAAATATCCTATATTCTTCAGAATAATTATCATTTCACAAAATTCCATTCACTGTAAAAAGAAAAAGATTTTTTGAAAACAATCATGAAATTTTATAGAGGAATATTCATTAAAATAATTCATTATGAAACTGTAAAAAATCCATTCACACCATAAAAGTTAAAATAAAATTCTTCTCATACTTTTTCAGAAAAGCCAAAAAGTTCCTCGTATGGTAAACAAATGAAAGATCCCTTCCATAACACAATGTAAAAGTCAACGATGGGTAAACATGAATTTAAAAATACATGGAATAATATTAAAAAAATTATAAAAAACATTTTTATAGACATAGATGAAAAATATAACCCCAGTAAATACTTACGAATAAACAATATCGGATAAAAACGGGATTGAAAAAATTATCCCTTACCTTATTTCCAATTTCTTCCGTATGTGTCTGAGAGTCATGTATAGTGGGTTTAAACATATTATTAACTTGTAAAATAACAGTAATAATATTTATGATATCATATATGATTCAATTATGACTTTATATTACTCTTTCTTTTGTAAAGTCCATGTTAAAGCAGTGGTTTGGGTAAAATTGTTTCATTTACATACGTGTTTCGACTTGTTGTTCTTGATATTATTATGTATATCCTGATTTTCTTAATTCCATAATGTAGAAAATGATTTATATATAATATAAATTCACCATATAAATATATATGATAGATCTATCAGTGGAATGAAATACACTGTTTATGGAGATGGTTGGCTGTACGTACGCATGAACGCTGTTTTCGTTTCCTTATTGAATTGAATGGAATTAAGTAAATGAAACATATATGTAAATAAATACAGTATCATTACTATGTAATATCTTTCATGATTATATATTATTTATAATTTATAATCATACTTGAATGGTTAATCATGGAAAATGAATCTCATCGCGTTCGTGGAGACGGTAGTCCGTACGTACGCACGAGGGACAATATCATTCTTTTGATATTAAAATTGTATACAATTGGATGGAATATCATTTATAAAGAATCATAATAATGTTATATTTATTATTTATATCATTAATAGTCATTATTATACCCATCCAAATGATAAAATGTTTGAATAACAAACTACACCACGATGTGGAGACGGTAAGCCATACGTACGCACGTGTGGTGACTTTTTCATTCATATGATCAATAAAATAACTAATGTAACGCCCTGGTTCAAGAAGCCACCCATAGGCGCCCCATACCCGGTTGGTCACATGGCCTCAAGATCATTTACCCAAATGCTAGTGGTTTCCGACTAGTAGTGAGGGCGCTGGTTGTGATAGTGTGGAAACTATGCCCTCATCGGCAGAGTACACAACAGAAGTAAGCAACACACAACAGTGGAAGTAATAATAGTCCATGCAAAAATAAACAACAAAAGATTGAAAGAATAAATCTGGAGCACACATATATAAAAATGATGCATGATATGTATATATGTCTAGGAAAACATCCAAAAAAGTCACAATGCTGAAAAAAGTACTAAACCAAAGTACAAAAGAAAAACAGATAAGCGAATCCTCAGCATCGCAAGCCACAGCTTGGTCCCATGCTCTCCAGCTCCACATCAATCAAGAACCTGAAGTAGTATGGTGCTTTCCCTTATCAATACCTGCAACAACATAATCTTCTTGGGCCCAAAATCATGGCCCAAACAGGGTGTAAGGCAAGGTCCCCGTAGGCAACCACCCAAAGATATGCGCCTAACAGTCAGTCAATACATGTAAAGTAAAAGTATAGTAATAAATAAACATGAAAGCACACAACAGCTACAATCCATAGTGTCTAGCATATAAAGCACACAATAAATAGCCAAGCAACAAGTAGAACAACAGGTAACCCCCTGGGTAGTTCTCACAGCCTAACCCTTATGGTTTAACAAACAAGTACTAGAAACCCTCTGGAGGCACACACAGTCTCACCCCTATGGTTCAGCTAAATAATAGATTCTATGAGGAATCACTCACTTTCAATTCCCCCAATAGTCTTGTATCATACTAAAGGCTCTCTGGGGAACCACTCAATGTCTCATTCCCCCTATGGCCTGCGTCGAGGAACTACAGACTCTCTGAGTAAGCACTCATTATCAATTCCCCCAGTGGTCTCGCATCGTAAATTAAAGACACTCTGGAGAATCCCTTACGTCCATTATCCCTATGGTCCACTACACTAGGTTCTCTTATCCCTATTTAAAACAAACATTCATAGCGCACGTATCTCCCCATGTAAACCTCATGAACTACTTTGCTATTATTCTAAGGCACAACCGCATAATAGTAGAAAAGTTCCACTATCCTAAAACTAGGCATGGAAACTGAAAAAATGCAAAAATAAGAAAAAAAATCATGGTAAAACATCAAGAGTACAGTAAAAACTACCCTATTCACCAGCAATAACCTCTACTCAGGCATACAATCAAAGAAGGAAACAACATGGGAAAAAAAGGAAACATGCAATACCCCGTTCCATGGTATTGGTGGAATTTGCACAAAATATTCACAGACTTCTTACAAAAAGGCACAAACCACCTATCGCGATGCTAGGAGATCTATATAAGTGAACCATGATGATTGATTCTCCTTAGAACATCAAGGATCTGAGAAAATGTCCAAAATGATCAACCCATGATATCTTTAGAAAATTGAGGAATTGGAAAACAAGGATCTAGGAGAAGAGAGAGCTTACCACTGTGGTTCCAACACAATTGATGGTGGTCGATTCAGAGAACAGACGGAGGCATAAGAGCTCGGAGAAGATCCACCGTCGTACAACTTCTCTCGGACGAACGAAACCAAGAAGAAAGGTGTTCTGTCCGTTAGGCGTGACCCCAGTGCATTTAATGAAAAAAGAAAATACACGACGTATAATTATGGGGTACACGGCGTGTACTCTATTTTTCCATACTCCACTTAAACATGCCTTTACATCACCCCTACACACCAGGTGTGTGGCCCGAACACGGCCAGCACATGGCCTGGCACTGCAGTAAAGTAAACGGCGTGTACTTATAAAGTACACGACATGTACTTAGGAATTTTCCAGATTTTCCTTTTTTCTCAAAAATGACCAAAAAAGGAAAACCATACCTAAAACAAAGATCCGGGTTCTTACAAACTTCCCCCCTTAATGAAATTCGTCCCCGAATTTCCCTAGTGAGGCATGGAAGAAGAATCCCCGAACAGCTCCGACCACTGCGATCGTACATCGACCTCCCGCTCCTAAGTCTTGTCCTATACTCGCCCATGCTGCCATAGCACCCATACTAGAGGAATAGACCGCCCATGGAGAGCCTTCGTACTGAGATCATCAATTCATATAGGATGCTCCTCAAACGATGCATCCTCTTCGAGCTCAACCTCCTCGGGTTGAAAGACATGAGACGGGTCTAAAAAGTAACGTCGAAGCTGAGAGACGTGAAAGACATCGTGCATGGCCTGATACCTCTGAGGTAACTACAACCGATAGGCAACCGAACCAACTCTCTCCAATAACTCAAACGGCCCGACGTACCATGATGAAAGCTTACCCTGTCTCTGAATCCTCTTGTGTCCCAACCTCGGTGCGACACACTGGATAACCTGATCCCCGACCTCGAGCTCCAGAGGTTGTCTCCACTAATCAGCATAAGACTTCTGTCGAGACTGTGCTGTAGCCACCCTCTTCTGAATCAATTCTATCTACTCTGAGGTATCCTGAACAAGACGAGGTCCTAGAAAAGCTTCTTCTCCTGCCACCAGCCAGTATAAAGGTGATCGTCATGGCCTACCATACAAAGCCTTATAATGTTCCATCTAAATAGTTTCCTCAAATCTATTGTTGTAGGCGAACTCCACAAGAGGTATATGCTTCTCCAAATAACCTCCAAAGTCTAAAATGAAAGATCGAAGAATATCCTCAAGCACCTGGATCGTACGCTCGGATTGGCCATATGTCAGGGGATGGTATGCTGTACTCAGAAGTGCATGTGTACCCAAGGCCCTCTGAAACCCCTCCAATAACTGAGAAGTAAAGCGCGCATCCCTGTCTGAAAGCATGGAGCATGGAACTCCATGCAGTCACTCAATCTCTCAAATGTATAGTCATCCTAGATCATCAAAACTGAAGGTCTCCTTGATCAGTAAGAAGTGAGCAACCTTCGTAAGCCTGTCGACGAAGACCCAAAAAACATCATTCCCTTGAGGCAACCTCGTCAATCCGATCACGATGTCCATAGCGACATCATTCCACTTCCACTCCAGAATGGGTAATTGCTATAAAAGTCCTGCTAGTCTCTGATGCTCCGCCTTCACCTGCTGACAAGTAGAACACCTCAAGACAAAACCAACAACATATTTTTTCATACCTGGCCACCAGTATTGGCGATGAAGATCCTGATATATCTTGGTGATTCCAGGATGAACTTCCCAAACTGAGGAATCAAAATCCCACATCAGCTCCTCACATATATCTGCTGGCACCCATATGTGTCCCCAGAAATGAAAGATCTCATCCTTGCCCACTGTCCATCCAGGAAGAGGGTCCTCTCCCAAGACACTCTACCGCAGGGCTAAGCCTTCTCAATATGATAGCTGCCTCATCCACAACCGATCAAGAAGTGTTTAGATAATAGCCATAGAATAAAGGAAAGTCTGTCCCTGTTTGTCGTGCACCTCCAGATGCATCTCAGAGAATAGATCCATAACCTTCCACTCACTTTTATCCTCCTGAACTGCTTGTATTTGAGTTCTCTTTCTCAATACATCTTCCACTGCATTGCCCTTACCCGGCATATAGGCATGCTTGAAATCAAAAGACTAAAGATATTTGACCCACTTGCGCTGTCTCAGATTCAGATCATGCTGAGTGAAGATATACTTGAGACTCTTGTGGTCGGTGAAAACCACAAAGTGATCCCCTAGAATGTAATGTCTCCAACAGCACAAGGCATGAACAATAGCTACCAACTCCAGATCGTGCGTCAGGTTGTTCCACTCATGTGGCCTCAACTGCTGAGACCTGTACGCAACGACTCCATCTCCCTGCATAAGCACAATGCCCAGCCCAATACCTGAATCATCACAATAAACAATATAGCTCTTTCCTAGCTCTAGAAATAGTAGTATCGGCACTGACGTCAACCTTCCCTTCAGCTCCTGAAAGGCTTACTCACAAGAATCTAACCATAATAACTTCACCCCCTTCTTGGTCAGACCTTTCAATGGTGCTGCTAGGCATGAAAATTCCTGAATGAAGAGTTTTTAGTATCTATCCATCCCTAGGAAACTCCGTATCTCAAAAACGTTCTTCAACTGCTCCCAGGAAACTACATCTCTCACTTTATCTGGGTCCACAAATACTCCTTCCTTTGAAATGACGTGACCTAAGAAGTGAATGTGATCCATCCAAAAGTGGAACTTTGAGAGTTTAGCATAAAGTTGAGGCTCTCTCAGTGTACTCAGAACAATCTCAATATAGGTAGCATGGTCATGTCGAGTGTGAGAGTACACCATGATATCGACCATGAAGACCATGACGAAGGAATCTAAGTAAGGATGGAACACTCGGTTCATTAGTGCCATGAAAACTGCTGGCGTATTCGTGAGACCGAATGGCATAACCTTATAATCGTAGAAACCATACCTGCTCCTGAAGGATATTAGAGGTATATCTGATGGTCTAATGTGAAACTGATGATAACCGGATCCCAAATAGATCTTTGAGAACACCCGAGATCCTCGAAGATAATAGAAAAAATCATCAATATTCATCAAGGGTTATCAGTTCTTGACCATCAACTGTATCAACATCCGATAATACAAACAGAGCCTAAGGGTACCATCTTCCTTCCTTGCAAACTGGACAGGTGAACCTGAAGGAGAAGTACTAGGTCGGATGAAACCCTTTGCCTGAAAATCCTCCAACTACTTCTTGATCTCCAGAAACTCAGGTGTAGCCATCCTATAAGGAGGAATGGACACCGATGCCGCTCCTGAATGAGGAGTCATGGAAGAACTCCCGTCACCAGCTACTGGTGAGAAAACCTAGTATAAATGCTGAAGGTTACCCATCTTGCTGTATGAACGACACTCTATTGGGTCCCTCTGGCACTGCGGCCTCGTGTGCCCTTCCCTTCCCACACTATTAGCATACTACCTAGATACCCGAATATGTATCTCGCCTCCTCGGATCACTGCACGTAGACTCCCTACAGTGCTTCCTGCTATCAACTAGAGGAATACTAGCTTTGGAAGCAGAACCACCCTGGCTCGCAGCTCTAAAGTCTCTTAGGTTGCACTCCACAATCAATGCGTGATTAATGATGGAAGTGATGTAAGTCAACTGAATGATATTCACCTGTGATCGGATCTCTCGCCTGAGACCATCCTCGAAATTCCTTGCTAATAACATCCCATCTCCATCCCAGTGGGGTGTGAAATGCTGAAGCTCGGTGAAAAAAGAGGAATACTCCTTAACAGAAAGAGTACCCTGCTCTAGACTCATGAAATCCAGGGCTCGATCAGCCCTCAGGGTCTTCAAGTAGAAGTAGTCATAAAAAACGTGCTGGAACTCCTCCCAATCCATAACCTGCTGATGAACCACCTATGAGATCACGTCCCACCACCTCTTGGTGGAGTCTCATAGAATATAGGTAGCGAGCTTGACCAGCCTCTCTGGAGGCGTTTCTTGATGTTCAAATATAGTTAGCATGTCTTCCAGCCATGACTTTGCAGCCTGTGGTCCTCCATCCCCTGAGAAAGTATGAGGATGCTGATGCTAGAAAACCCGCGTCAAGTCTGCCATAATCGTGGCATGAGGCGGTGCTCCAGAAAAGGTCTGCATCATCCTCATAAATCCTTATCTAAACTGTGCATCAACGCCCGCAACTGGTAAGACATTCAGTGCCAATGCTGGCGTGACTAGAGGATCGACAAGAAGTCCTTGATCAGCCTTATTTAGCATCTGATCACTATCCTCCAACTGACACACAACCAGAGGGCATCTTGGAGGAATAGCTATAAAAGATCAAAATCATACCTTATATTATGAATATTAAGGACAGAGAACAAAGGATTACAAAACGAAAATAGGAGAAGGAAACACTCAAGTTTTACAAAACATGACTACATGGCGTGTATAAACTCTACACGACGTGTAATTAACTCTATTCCCCTGCTCGAGTCTCTTTGCACAGCTAACCCACATGGTCTTCATAAAATGAGACTACACAGCATGTTCCTTGTGGACATGGCGTGTAGTATACAAGGTTTCAATGACCCGTGTTGTTAGTTACACGACCGATTACATAGCTGATACGACACAGCATGTTCTGAACAAACACAGCGTGTACATGAAGATTTTTCCCGACCCGTGTTGTCCGTGACACGGTCAGGTACTGAGAACAAGGATACACACTGTGTTCATACAAAACACGACGTGTATGACCCGAGCATCCCAGACTAGTGTCGTTAGTGACACAGCCGGGTACAGAGAACAAGTATACAAAACGTGTTCATACACAACACGGTGTGTATGACACGAGCTTCCCTGACCCATGTTGTTAGTGACACGACCGGGTACACAGATCATTACTACACGGCTTGTATCTTCTTTACACGGCGTGTTCCTGGAGATTTTCACAACCAGTGTTTCTGCTCACATAATTAGTGACACAGTTTAAAACTACACGGCGTGTATATATAATGTACACGCCGTGTATTCAGGGTTTTTCTGGGAAGTAGCTCTGAAACTGTACCGAAGCCTAGATAACACTGAAAAATGAGCATGAAGGTGCCAAATTCCATTTTGTTAGGGCCCATACTCGACATGAATCAAATCTTGGAATCCAATATAGTCATATTTAAGAAAAAATAGGTCAATGATTCACTAATTTCCAATTCAAGAGGGCCCATAATACCTCAAGAACCAAAATTTGGCATTAATTTATGAAAATTACAATACAAAGTCCTATATCAAACAACAAAGATTCTATCAAAGAATTTATCACAACAGTATACATAATCTACACAAAGTCTATCATAACAACATGCAATTGCTAGTGCACCCTAGATGGCATGGAAAAAATTCATGTCATGTGATTTCTAACAAGTGCCTATATGATGCATGAGATGGAATAACCTCATCTCATTGGGTTGCGACAGAAATAGAACCACAATATCAACAAAAATAACTACACAAGGCATGTGAATCACTCTAGGTGAAATCATATCAACTGTAAAATCTCAAAACTAGAAAACTGAAATAAACGAGGTCGCATGGATTATCCCGGTACACATGTTAGCTATTCCCAAGCATTGCTTAATACCAAGTACCAAATCCATCATATCCCTGGATAAAGGCTCCAATCAGTAAATCAAGTGAAAATAACTCCTCCGATACCACTTTGTAACACCCCAGTTCCAGAAGCCACCCAAAGGAGCCCCGTACCTAGTTGGTCACATGGCCTCAAGCACATTTCCCCAAATTCCATAGGTTGTCTACTAGAAGCGAGGGCCTTGGGTGTGATAGTGGGGAAACTATTCCCTTATTGGCAGAGTATACAACAGAAGTAAACAACACACAACAACAGAATTAATAATAGTCCATGTAGAAATAAACATCAAAAGACTGATAGAATAAAACTAAAGCACACATATATAATAATGATGCATGATATGTATATATGTATAGGAAAACATCCAAACAATTCACAATGCTGAAAATAGTACTAATCCAAAGTACAAAAGAAAAATAGATGAAAGACTCATCAGCATCGCAAGCCTCAGCTTGGTCCCATGCTCTGCAGCTACACATCAATCAAGAACCTGATGTAGAAGGGCGCTTTCCCTTGTCTATACCTGCAACAATATAATCTGCTTGGGCCCAAAAGCATGGCCTAAAAACGGTGTGAGATAAGGTCCCAGTAGGCAACCACCCAAAGATCTATGCCTAACAGTCGGTGAATATATGGAAAGTTAAAGTACAGATGAAGTAAACAAGAAAGCACACAACAGCTACAATCCACAATGTCTAGCATATAAAGAACACAAGCAATAACCAAGAAACAAGTAGAACAATAGGTAACCCCCTGGGTAGTTCTCACAGCCTAACCCTTATGGTTCAGCCTGAAAGTACTAACAACCCTTTGGAGGCACACACAGTCTCACCCCTCTAGTTCAGTTAAAGAATTGATTCTCTGAGGAAGCACTCACCGTCAATTCCCCCTATAGTCTCGTATCAAACTAAAGGCTCTCTGGGGAAGCACTCAATGTCTCGATCCACATGTGGCCTGTGTCGAGGAACTACAGACTCTATGAGGAAGCACTCATAATCAATTCCCCCTATGGTCTCACATCGTAAATTAATGACACTCTGGAGAAGCTCTTACATCCATTCTCTCTATGGTCCACTACACTATGTTCTCTCAGCCCTATGTAAGAAAAACATGCATAGCGCACATATCGCCCCAAGTAAACTTCATGAACTACTTGGATATCATTTTAAGGCAGAATAGAATAACATTATAACAGTTCCACTATCCAACAACTTGGCATGGAAACTGGAAAAATGCCAAATAAGAAAAAAAAATCATGTAAAAACATCCAGAGTATAGTAAAAACTACCCTATTCACTAGTAATATCCTCCACTCAGGCATACAAGAAAAGCAGGAAACAACAAGGGGAAAACAGGAAACACACAATACCCCGTTCCAGGGTATTGGTGGAATTTGCACAAAATATTCACAGACATCCTACAGAAAGGCACAAACCACCTACCTCGATGCTAGGAGATTTATATAAGTGAACCACGATGATTGATTCTCCTTAGAGTATTCAGGATATGAGAAAATGTCCAAAACGCTAAACCCCTGATATCTTGGGAAAAAGGGGGAATTGGAAAACAAGGCTCTTGGAGAAGAGATAGCTTACCACTGTGGTTCCAATGAAATCAACGATGGTCGATTCAGAGAATAGATGGAGTAACGGGAGATCGAAGAAGATCCACGGCCATACAAATTCTATCGGATGAACAAAACCAAGATGAAAGGTGTTCTGTTCGTCAGGCGCGACCCCAGTGCGTTTAATGAAAAAAAGAAAATACACGACCTGTACTTATGGGGTACACGGAGTATACTCTGTTTTTCCGTACTCCACATAAATTTCCCTTCACATCACCCCTACACACCGTGTGTGTGTCCTGGACACGACCATCACACGACCTGGCACTGCAGCAATGTACACGGCATGTACTTATAAAATACACGGCATGTACTTAGGAATTTTATAGATTTTCCTCTTTTTCTAAAAATTGACCAGAAAAAGCCAGTTCTTACAAATAATATGGTTTTAAAATTTTTTTATAATAACATAAATGTATATAGAAGATAATGGAGTTATTATTTCATAATAGAAACAACAAAGGAGGAAGTGGAATAAGAAAGGAACTTGAAATAGGTGGTGAGATATTTACCTCCTCTTTGGGTTCTTCCTTTTGATTTGATCCAAAGGGCCCTTTAGGTTGACTTTATGACTAAATAAATTCCTCTAGGATGAAGGAAGTATAGTTGAGAGGGTATTTGGGTAGGGTTTGGCCAAGCTAAATGGCTTTGGAGGTGTGAATTAGAGAGAAGGGGGAGTTCCCTTTTATAAGAGAGGTGAGGGGCACCGTTGAAAAAACATAAAATATTATTTTATAATAAATTCATATTTTGTTTATAATTGCCCCAAAGTGACATATTTCGAGGATATGGTGGGGATGGGTTGAAATCCTCTAAACCAATATGTTTTAGACAAGTTTAAGTTACCATTTAAACCTTATCATTTATATTTAACTTTTACCAGGTCTTCTTGTATTCCTACACTATATGGTTAATAAACTTACTATAAACTGACAATCAAACCTCAATTGGTTCATTAATGTCATAAATATTATTATATAAGTGTTTTGGCTGATCCTAAGATTTTTAGGACCATTATATCAATTAATAATATAATATTTGTTTTACAAATTCTTTTATTTCAATTTTGACACTATTTGGTATTTTGTTTTTTCTAAATTCCTAACAGCATTATTACTTCGAAAAAAATTCATCTAACCAACCATAATATGTTATATTAACCTATAAAATTAGTTTAATTAATAAAATTTCTCAAAATAAATTTATTTGTATATTTATAATATTAATTATGTCAATATTTTATTAATAAGGTAATTACTGCATCATCATTGTGTCATAAATAAAGTAAATTATTTAATGTATAAAAAATATAAATAAAATACCATTATGTAGGAAATGTTTTTTATCTTTATAATGAATATTTATAGTAGAATTTATCTTATGTATAACCCTATATTAAAAATGTTTTAGTTATTAAACATTGATTTTATCTATTTTAACACTTCTTTAAATAAAATAATAATAAATGTCCTAATCTAATCCATGTTGACCTAAAGGGTAATATTTTATTCCTAAGGTTGTTTTTGATCAAATTAAACTTATCCAATAGTATTGGGAGTTGTGTTAGGGTAATAATAATATATTTTTTACCTTTAATTTCTCTATTTACTTTTAACCGTGGTAAATAAATGTTAAAAGTTACTATTCAACGAAAATTATTTTCATCTCATTGAACAAAATTTTACATACTAATTTCAACCATGTCTCTTGGATTTTTTAAATTCTACTCACAGAAATGGTAAAATTATGTTTTATGTAAATTTCTAAATGCTCTTAGGAGGTTGGTAAAAGACGGTAAAATGTTCAATAAAAAATTTATACATCCAAAATTATTATAAAATGACTCAAATGAATTACATTGAACTTATATAGGTATTATGTATCTATTTTAACAAAAAATATATTTAAATAAAAAAATGTTTATTTAAATAAAAATTCGGTTTTAACCAATAACTCCTTGTTTTCACTATACATAAAAAATTAGGCATTTTCAGAAAAATACAAAAAATTCACCCTAGGCTAATTTAGAGATTCTGAATCCAAAAATGAAGTCCATTTTGAAAGATAAAATTTATAAAATTTCAAAAAGTGTATATTACTATTCATAATGTCTAGTTTGTATAATATTTTAATAACATATCATTGTTTTGTGAAACTCGGTATTGCGTACAACACATGCTATCGAGAAAGGTTTCTCTTGAATGTAACGCAAGACAAGAATAGTGTTTCACATAATACAACCTAATACGGTGTTGCATATAGCACAAGATAATCTTGGTGTAGCATACAACACAAGACATCAATGAATTTAATAATATTTCTCATAAAATCTCGGGTTGTTACAATACTCATCGACCCTGTCTCTTGGTCTCACAAAAAAGTATTCACTAGGATTAATAGTACCTCTTTATTTTATCAATTTAATTAATTCATTTCATCCTTTAAAACATTTGAATGATTTTTTTAACAATACCACAAGTACTATTTCACAAAAAGGTACATGGGTTTCAATCAATGCCAGATAGTAAAAGTAAGAAAGCTATAACAAATTTCCTCTTTAAACATCTGACAGTCAGATTTATTTAATTTTAATCATGAAATTTAGCATCTAATGCACTTTTAATCAGAAGAATACCTCTGAGGGTCGCATTTATTCAATTCATATTCATTGTAAAGCAACCCCACAAGTGATATTAGTGTCTATATACAATCCAAAAAGTTCCCATACACTTTACAGGTGGCATTGGATCCCATATAATCAATATAATTTCCATTTAAAATTTTAACTTTAGCATCCACTTACACATAAAAACATATCTAGCATGTAATCACAAGAAGTGACAAAAAATCATTCTATAACACAAAATAATGGAATAAAATCAAAACATGTTAATGAAAATGAGGCATAGCATATAATCACCCAAGAATGTCAAATCTATAACCAAAACATGATATCTAACATGGCTTGCTAATGTAGATCAAAATATGGCATTCCTCCCAAGGAACACAATCAAAATTACCAGGTATCCTACTAATAAAAATACATGGCATGTTATATGAATGGAATGTGAATATCTAAGTTCCTAAGATGATGAATGAAATGAATCTTTCCTTCCATATTAGGCCATGAAAAATTTACAAAATTCTAAAAATCAATAAGTAACAAAAAATACACCAGTCACTCAAGGAGAAATCATATCAACTATAACCTTGAATAGTATATACATTAATTCTCATCCCTCGCCACTTGGTTATTCTCCATACCTGGGGTGATCATCCCCAAGAATGAATATTAATCGAGAATTGACACTCTCTTAGTCTCCTATCTACCAACCCAAAACAAAATGACAAAGGAAAAAAGAACTAGACACTCTGATACTACTTTGTAAAGTCCTGACCCATCATACCATATAACCAATAGTTGGACCAGTCACCACATGACCTCAAGGATTCCTCCTCATATGCCATAGGCTTCTGACTAAGAGTGATGGTGTAAGGATAGTTAGTGGGGATACAATACCCTCATATAATGGTTTTCATAGCAGTATAACAATATATAAATGAATGAAAATAGAGAAATTAGTATAAATAAATAAATAATGAAACATAACTTAATTTTAATATCAACTCAATAATATAAAAAAGGCCAATTCCAATTTTAACAATGCATGCATGTCAGGGTGATATATATCTAAAAGCTATAAAAAAACAACATAATATAAATCTCAGTAAAGAAATAAATAAAAGGACTCAAGTGATAAGGGTGATCTCCACAAGGAACCCAATATCTCCCTTGATAATTTTCTCCAAACACCGAATTATAATAAAAAATCATATCAAAAGTCCATAGTCCTTCAAACAATAAAAGTCTACTTGGGTACCCTAGTGAAATGGTGGCTTGAATAGTGTGCGAGATATAAATCTTAGTAGGTTGGGACCACTGGTTTATAGCTCAATCTAGACAATGAAATAAAATTAAATAGTGTTGAATTATATTAATGAAATAATAGGATTGAATAAATAACCAACAACCTATCCAGGTTTAAAAGGGACACCTGATGCTGATACCGTCCTCAACCCAAAAAAGGTATGTCTGATCAAAAAAATTTTGTTTATACATATAGTAATAGTGTGTGTGTGTGTCTATATATATATAAACAGATAGATATCCTTAGCATCCTCCTATATGAACATAGAATGTACCAATGCCAAATAGAAAAATACCCTATGTATTATTTCTAGCTAGACCAAGATGTAATACACACACATTCGTTAGTAGGGGAAGTGATCATAGTCATTCCCCTATTCTAAACTCCATGTGTTCTCATGGTATCATTAAAATAAACCTGGAAGTTCACATGATATTCTTATACCAGGATCCCATGGTCCTTTGAAAAACTATTTTGGATGGATCAGGACATAACACACATACATCCATCACTAAGAGTAGCGCACATAGTCTATCCCCTAGCTCAACTCCATGATCTCTCACAGTCTCTGGAGGGTCATCACAAAAATAAACACATTGTTTATCCCCAAGGGATCTCACATTCACTTGGCTCCCCAACCTATACAACACATAACCACTCAAAAATTATAATGCATGAAACATTTTACCTCCCATAAATTTCATTATCAAATTTTAATTACATATAGGTAAGCATATTAACATTTATACTTAAGGAAAACCATCATAATTTTTTAAATTAAAACATTAACATGGGATTCATATTCAACTCAAAAACACGAGGCAAGGCCCTCTCATTCATCTCATTGTCCAAACTCAAATCCATTAGTTAACTCCAAAATTAACAAGGTACAGAAATCCCATCAATTAATTCATCAATTAATTAATAAACAACACAATTCATAACTCATAGTTAATTTTCTTTAATTAATTATCTCATTATAAATCTCAACTCCCCATAGTCAATTCCATAATTAAATATCTAGATAATAATTTGAAACGTGCATAATTAATTGAAAATTAATTATCTCAACTTAGCCAATTTCATATCTCATAATTAATCCCCCAATTAATTATATGAATTGAAATTCTCAATGAACTAAAATAATTCCCAATTAATTATCTCAACTTAGCCAATTTTATATCTAATAATTAATCCCCCAAATAATTATCTCAATTACAAATAACAAAGAAAACAATTAATCCAAAATTAATTATCTAAATATAGAAAATTTTATATATCATAATTAATCTGCTGATTAATTATATCAATTAAAAATCTAAGAGCACAAAATTAATTCACAATTAATTATCTCAACATTTAAAATTTTATATCTCATAAGTAATCCCTCGATTAATTATCATTTTAAATAAATAGTTAATTAATAGTTAACTATCTCAAGGAACCCATTTAAATATCAGATAATTAATCCAAAAATTAATTATATCTAATTAAATAATTTCAATATCACATAATTAATTAAAAAATTAATTAACTAAAATGTAATTGTTTCAATATAACATAATTAATTCACAAATTTATTTTCTCTAATGAAACCATTTGAATATCACATAATTAATTCAAAAATTAATAATCCCAAGGTATCCGTTTCAATATCACATAATTAATTCCCAACTTAATTATCTCTAATTAAAATATTTCTATATCACATAATTAAATAAAAAATTAATAATCTAAATGAAACTATTTCAGTATCACATAAATAACACACCAATTAATCATCTAAATTGAAATTTAGAAGCACATTAGTAATTCAAAATTAATTATCTCAATGTTAACATAATTAATTTTCAAAAATAATTATCTGAAGGAATCTATTTCAATGTCACATTATTAATTTACTTGTTAATTATCTATTATGAAACTATTTCAATATCACATAATCAATTCACAAAATTAACAATCTCAAGGAAATTATTTCAATACCACATAAATAGTTCACTGATGAGTTATCTAAATTCCAATATCAAAACTCATGATTAATTCATAATTAATCTTCGTAATATATTCCACTCATTAATTCATAATTAATTACCTCAACATATCCCACCTAAAACACCTAATTATAAATTCACCCAAGTGTGTCAAAATGTAAGGGAGGTAATAGAAAAACACGTATTATAAAGCTAAATGAACATATCCATCCAATCCTTATTTTTTTAGTTTCAATGCACCACACCTCAATTGGAAGGATTTTATTACAGAAATGTGATTTTGTAATTTACGAAATCATTTTATACCAATACACTATCCATTCATCATATGAAGTCAAATTTATTAATAATTGTAACTAAAAAACTATTATGTTTTATTAATTACAAAATGTTGAGGATCATACCCAATTAATTCGCTAAGCCATCACTTTTGAACTCGTACCACATCACACTTATATACACTCACCTCAACATAAGTGCACCCGTACATGGAATTTTTCAATACACCTTATAAAAACCATTGGAACCCATAATTAGTGCATAGAGGACCAAAAAACAGTCAATTAATTAATCAAAAATCAAATAAACCATAAGGACCAATATCAAGGGGTGAAAAACAAATTTACGGGTATTTAAACTTATACAAAAATTGGCAGAGGTGAACCAAAATCTAACTGAAGTGTCTCAACTTTGGTAAGGGTCATTGGAATATAGAACAATGGGTCCCAAGAAATTCTCTACACCACCTAGAATCATAAGAAATGGTGAAACTGAATTAAACCTGAATATGTGGTTTTGGCCTAAGAGAGATAGGGTGACAAAGTGAAGAAACAACCGATGAAAATAACGAAATACTTGGAGAAGGCCTTACCACGTTGAGAAGGACAATTACTGTGAATATATCGGAAGGATACAGGCACACGATGAAGGTTTAGGAAATGGGGGTAGCGTGCTGCAACATGGGAGATCCAGGGGTCGCACCTCATGCTTCACTTAAGGGGAAAGGGGGTACACCTCCCTTTAAGTTTCTATCTGAAAAAATAAATAAAACCCAAATTATTTATAAGAAGTAATATAATAATAATAATAATAATAATAACCATCATGTTATTATTATTACCATTTAATATTACAATTTTTTGATAAACCCCAACCCCCCATTTAACACCATTTATCTATATTTTTCTCACCATAATTTAATTAAATATATTATCCATCCCATCATTATTTAATTAAATTCTCTCAACATAATTTAATTAAATTAATCCCCTCTTTTGATGTCATTTAATTAAATTCTCTTCAACCTCAATTTAATTAGATAAACCCCCCAATTTAAGAACAAATTATTAAATTCCTCTTATCCTTGAATTTATGTATATAAAATCCCCTTCGTCAAAAAAAGTAAATAAAATCCCCTTTTCATATCATTTAATTAAATCCGTTTAAACCAGGAATTTAATTAAATAATTTAACTCGAAACATAAAACTAGGTAAACTGCATGTTTTGACTCACACGTTCTGACAGACCATGCATAGAATGTGCATTTACGACTAGATACCTATTTGATTACGAATGAATGAACCTCATGGTTGACTAAACATTCACAGCCTATGTGAACAACACTCCCTAGTTCGGTACTCCAGAAACCCATAGAGTCACTTGGAAAACTCCCTAAGCCTTTACCTAAGACCAATATCTACACATTAAAGGATCATAACTTTAAAAAAATCATCTTGAAGCTTGGTATTCAAACTGAGCCATGTAGTAAATGAAAAATTTCAAAAACATTCCAATTTTAACCCAGTTAAAAAAACGAGACTTTACATTTCCCGTGTTTAGTTATGGTTTATTGGAATTTTTGTTTTTATATTTTTCTTGATGATGATATTTTTTTTGAGAATTCTTGAGTTTGATATTTAACACACACACACACAGATATATACATTCCATATGATAATATATATTAATAAAAGTTATTTTGATTGTGAAATAACATATTTTAATCAAATTTTAAGTATTTTTAATATATCTTGTGATTATATTTGGTTGAATGAAAAATTAATGAAAAATACATAAAAATGTATCTTTTAATTAGTGGGAATAGTTGGATCATGGAAAACCACTATGTGGGTTCCAATTTGACTCCACGAAGGTGCATAGAAGAGAAATAATTGAGTGTGGAGTAAATACCAAAAGTGGGGAATCATAGGGAGGAACATCATAAGAGGACTAAAAGTGTGTCTTCACACTATTATTTCATTTATATATATATTTTTGGACAAATAGACAAAAAACTGCTAGATATGATACCAAAATATATGAAGTGTCGAAATCCTAATAACATTTCCAATATTGGGTTATCCATTACAATAGAGTTATATACATAAAAATAATTTCTTTTTGATACATTTTATTCCTAAATAATGTAATGGTTTATATTCTTAATTTCTAATTCATACCAAAAATTGAGGAAACCATATGCATGCATTATTAATTAATGATATTTCTCTTGGAAATTTAATGAAAATTAGTGGATCCATGCCAGAGCTTAATTCTGCCTCTGTTAGGTTCAAAATATCCTCAAATTATTATTGTGAGTTTATGAAGATTCTATTACTCATTATATTACTATTATAGAAAATATTATCTACACCACATTTACCCTAATGTGGAAATATTGAATGTTATTTGGGAGATTAGTATAAGCTTTATGTCATGTTTGTAGAGGAAGAAGTAACTGTGGTTTCTCAGATAAGGTATTATAAATCTCAATAATGTTTAAAAACCCCATGGATGATGTTTTTTGAAATCACGGATTCACTATAAAGATATCAAAAATCCTTGAATGGAAATATTGATCTTAATTAGTTCTTATGGGGAGATTTAAAAAACCCAACTAGGAATGGTGTAGAAGGAGGATTACAATCATTGTGTTTGAACTATATTAATGTCCAATAACACAATTTACAGTAAATTTTAGGATATTATGGCATTAAAAATTCCATTTAGACACCAAAAAAGTTTGTATGAGTCATCAGGAGAGAAACATATGAGTATTTTGTTGCTACATTAGTTTTATTGGTTTTCCAAATTATGATGAATTTTTTATACCATAAATGGGTATTTACATATTATTAGAGAAGATAGAAGGGATTGATATTTATGGTTGATAGTTTGTGATCCATGTGTTTGAGCTTAGGATTTATAATTTCTAGGAAAACAAGGTACAATAAAATTGAAGATTATTATTCACCAAAAATTTACAATCATGGCGAAAGTATTACAAATAGAACTTGTTTTCAAAAGATTTTGATTTCTTAAATTTACGAAGAAGATAATTAATATTAAATTCTAGGATTTCATGTGAATTAAATGTTTTTTATAATATAATTTTAACCTAATCTAGGAGGAGTTCAATAGTTGTTACTATTTCATATAATTTTTAACCAAAGTCTTTAAAATGAAACTATGTTTTATTATCTACATATAATATTTAATATTTTTTTTCTTATCTTAGTAATTCTCAAATTATTTTTATTATTTCCATATTGGTTTTATGTTTTCATTGAATTTATCTATCTCCTATGTGGTGTAACCATATAATTTTAAATAACAACTATATAAGGTGGGACTAAATCCTTTATGGATATTTATTTCATTTGAAGAGGGTGTGTACCATATTATTTATATTCTACATATCTTATTATGTAATCATTTTTTCTAGTAAAAATATACCCACTCACAATGATTTATTTCATCACTATATCATTGACCTACTCTCTTTAATGATGATTAAACCTCTATCTAAAAGAGATAATTGATTTATGATCAGTAAAATTTACTATTCCTCGGTATATTTAATCTTCTCATATTTGATGTTAGTTATTTTGAATTGTATGACTATTAGGATTTGAGATAATGGAATAGTTTTTTTTGAATTGATCAAATTAATTCCAGATAAATTTGTGGTTGTGAATTTACAAGATGATATAATACATAGTAAAATATACCTTTAATAATAATTCCTCTATCATCTTCCCTATGTTTGTATTTTTCATTATTTCTTATTCTACCAGATTAATATTCTAGAATTATGTATCACAACCATAATAGGAGAATGAAAACATAATATTTATTCAATATTGGTCAACGAAATTTGGGATTCATCATTAGATCAACTAATTAATTTTGATCCATTATGTTATTGGTGTTTGTTTAAGAACATTAAAATTTTAATCAAATTTTGATGGTATGATGTAATAGAACCGATGGAACCAATAGGTTTTTCAGTTTTGGAAAAGGTTGTTGGATGTGGATGATGAATTAGGTTTTGCAGGATATGTTGAGCTAGATATTCAATACCCATTATAAGGTTTAGGAATGGATCTATATATTGATATTAACTAGTTCCTATGGTCTTTCCATCAAGGTAATATTGTTATACAGAAATATGATGTTTTTTGAACTATATATGATAATACAAACTAGTGACCTAGAAATATTGGTTTAGTGTTATACCTCCTAATAAATCATGTTTCTCAAGTTAATGGATTTCTAGGAGATGTTCTACATCATGGAAATTATGATTTTATCTATAGGAACTTCCATGTGTTATAGTTTGTATCATACAACTGTTTTGTGATGTTTCTACATTCATAAAATATACATCATATATATACAATTAGGTATCAGAGTGAACATTTGATGGTTTGGTTCAACTCTTGTATGATGTTTTAGAAATTTTCTCAGTTTTTATTTCCTACCAATATATTGAGTTGATGATGATGTTATTGGTTTGGTTTGGGATTAACATGGGACAAAGGATTTAGGGCATATATATTACACATCCTAGATTCTTATCATTCTAGAGTACTGGTAAGATATATATTTTCGAGGAATAAATGAAACACATTGTTCCCAAGCCCTTTTATGTTTTTTAATTCCATAAATTGAACTCCTATACACTTAGTAATAGATCAATTTATCTATTTTGTACAAGAGATTACTTTTTTCAATGGGATTCCTATGATATATGGAAAAAAATATGTATCAAAAGTATTATTATGAGTAAGTGGGGATATTAATCATGGTGAGTTCATTAGAATAAAATTACTTTTCATTATTTTTTTAAATATTTCTCAAGTTTTATTGTTTAATTTTCATGTGCATGAATGAAATATATATGATGATGTTCTTAAGGGACACATTGGTGTATATATGTTGTGTAACATCCCAGTTAAATAAAGAATAATAAATATTCCATATTTATTAATATTTGTGAATTAAATATTAATTTTACTTTAAAGGGGTTTATATGTTTGATAGCATACCTGATACACAACAACATGTTTCTTTGAAATCTTACATTGCACACTAATAATATAAGATTATTATTTTAAATGGTAGTTAAATCCTAGCCTTTGTATTAGCAGGAATGAAAAAAACCTACTACAATATTATTATACATGTTTGTTAAATGTATTTACATTTATCCAATAAAGAATAGATGCTTAAAATGTGAATGAATCTAATTTTAAGCATAATTTACATTAAAGGTGTGATTTACTGCCTTTTAAAGGGGAACCCTCATTAAATATAGTTTTGGTCACTTTTATATGTTCTATTTGACCAAATAATATTCTTATTTAGAATTAGGACACAAAAATTTAATTTGGGTAATTTTTTAGTATTTTTTTGATAAAATTCCAATTTTAATGAATAATAAAAATACTATATTTTTATTCAAAAGTTCCTTTTATTCTAATTTATTTATATGGTTATATTATATTTTTAATTGGTTTTAAAGTGTAATTAGAATATATTTTTACCATTTAATCCAATTTTAGTCATTGGAATTAATTTCAATATGAAATTGGACAAAAGCAAGTGTCAATCTGTTGATAGTTATTGTTTCTTAAAATCATGATATTTGTTTTAACAAAGAGAATTAATTTTAAATTAATTAATGAAACTTCTGTGTTTAGAATTTGGTAAAATAGACATAATTTTTTAATTCGGAATATCAAATATATCTTAGGCTAAAATTTTGGAAGTTTTCTGAAAAACTTCAATTTTTGAGGAATAGTGAAACCACTTAGTAGTAGTTAAAAAACTGAATTTTTCATTTAAAAGAAAATTTTCCACTTCTGTGAATTTAATTTAGAAAATAAGACATACATGGTTGTTATTATTAAGTAAAATATGGTTCAATAAGATGAAAATAATTTTTGGTGATTAGTAACTTTTGACTTTTATTAAACACGGTTAAAGGTAAATAATGAAATTCAAGATAAAAAGAATATTATAATAGTTCCAAATTACCTTAAAACAAGTCTTAACCTTATTTTATGAGTAATTTCCAACCATGGAAATCCATGGGTCGATTTTGGTACCCCATGGATCATGTTATGAATGATAATGACACTTTATTTTAATTTACTTAAAGTAAAGGAAAAAATGACACAAACAAATATCTCTTTGTAAATTAATTTTTACATAGTATTATATAAGTTATAATTTCAACTATAAATATTAATTGGAAAGATAAAAAAATTTCCTAAATCATGTTATTTTTTTTATAATTTTTAGACATCGAATAAAATAAATTATTTATGATACAATACTGATGTAGTGTTTACCTCATTAATAAATGATTTAAATAAATATGAATATAAATATTAAAATAAAATCCGAAACCTGTCCAAATATTATTTTATGAATTTATTTCAAATATGAGTCATCTTTTCTTCTACCTTAATGAGTTTTGGACCTTTATAAACTGAATATCAATATATAATAAAATAATATTATCACACTTTCCTAAAGATCCCCTCCTCCCCCTTATAAAACTCCCTCACTTATAAAAAATTTCTCACACCTCTCAAGCCTTTTGGATCATCCAAACTTGGATCAATTAATCTCCCTACATCCCTCTCCTTCTCATAAAAGCCTTACCTTATGAATAATGTACTTCAAGAAACCCTTTTGGTCCATACCAAAGGGAGTTACCCAAATTAAAGGTAAAAGTTTCTCTTAACTTATTTTCTTTTATTTTACATTTCCAAAACTAAACACTTTTTATTACTTTGTTTTATAACATCAACAGTATAATCAATATAATAGTATGTTTTTATGATAAGGATTATAACTACACTTACACACACCTCCATCTAATGAGTAAAAAACATAATGTTTCTGTGGATGGAAAACTAACGCCTCACGAGACGATGAATGTTCAATTATCTCCTACAGCCTATCATGGGGTCCATTAAGATGAAAATATATTTATATATGATATATATTATGTTTATCTTTTATTTAATCTTCTGTATTTTTATTTTATAGCATACATTTATAGTTTCCATTATGGGTAAACGCGATAATTTCATTTGAGGAAGTGCGAACTACCGCCCCCTCAATGTGACATGACTCGTTAATGCAATATGTGGGATGTATAAAAGATGGAGTTAATGATATTACATATTATACTATATTGGAATTATAATATACCTATATATCCTTATGTTTTTATTCCTTTAAAATAAGAAATATAAATGAAATTATCTTTCATGCGTAAGTACGACTTACCGTCTCGAGGAACGGTGCATTTCATTTCTTACCTCCAAATGATATGTACTGTTATATATATATATATATACTATATACATATATGATATATGTGTTATCTAAATAATTAATATCATTATAGATATAATGGACTATTGAACACATGAACAACTTTTAAATATAAGGTGTTTATTTTTGACTCAAGTACCAAATATTGACAAAATGAACATTATTAACTTAAATGATTAAATATTGTTTATAACATTGTAATAAGTGATATAAAAGGAATAATAAATATGAAAAAGGTTCTTAAGCAATTAAAAATTGAATTTATTTTATTATTCAGGAGATTAATGAATGATTGATTCAAGTTGGACATGAGGTAAGAGAATTCATCTCAATATCCTTTTATTGAGGCATATTTTGTTTTAATACATAACTTTCTTTTATATTCTGTATAAACACATTTGACTTTTCATTTCATTCAAAGGGAATATTTTTCTACAAATCTTTTTACTAAACAAAAAAAAAGATTTCTTTTTTAACGTAAGCGGTGACAACGACCTTTCTTCCGTAGTGAGTATTATTTGACCTTTGTCTTATTTAACAAGATCTAATGTTTTTAAATGAAAAAATAAATACCGTATACACTTTTTACACATTTTGGTATTGGAACTGATTTTGAGAATGGATTTATTATTTCAATATTTTGGAATGATATATTGTTATTCCAATGTGGGAATGTTACCTTTTTTTTATACTTATGTTATGTGTTATGATTATGTTATGGTTCTTGGGTATTGTTTACATATACGGGTGGTTCCGTGATAAACCTAGGGCAGGTGATCTTGAGATAGCTTTCGAATGCATTGGGTAACATGACAGAGGTAAATGTGGATGTTTTTCCTAATAAATTTTGGGAATATAATATGATGGGTATTCCAAAGTAACTCCCTAGGTAGCTGTTATAGCTACAATGTAAGTATGTTATGGATTCCACAAGTTAACTTTATGATTTATGATTTCTATTTGATATTCAAAAATCTTATGATTTCATGAGGTAAGTAAAAGAGTTCATGTTTGGTTTGTATTTATGAAATAATGTTTTCTTTCATTGTTTTATAACCCTTACTGAGATTTTTATTATCATCCCATGTTTTGAAATGTTTTTCACAGGACTTAAAGTTTAATAGTTTCAAAGATGAGATCAAGGAAAAGTCATGCTATCTAAAACAAGGAACTAGACATGACTTTTTTTTCAAGAGTTTTCATTTTATGAAAAAATGAAAAATGAGTAGAAGTGTCTACTTTATAATCTTTTGAGATGTAATAGTTATTTCCTAATTCTCAAAAACTCTAAACCTGAAAAGATCCTCAATGTGAATTATTCATTTAATTCAATATTATGTAATATTTAAGTCCGGGTCCTTATAGTTGGTATCAGATCTTAGTTTAGATAAATTTTGGAGTTGGGGTATTGTGAAATTAATGTCCATAAAGTAATTTATGTTAATATTGAAATCATATAGAATTTACGGATTACCACGTTGCTTCGCCTAAGATATTTTTGTGTTCAGAATGGTTTTACACAGAGGAAACATGGTAGCTATGTTGGGATGACATTAGGAGGAAGACAACCTTCCAAATTAGCAACCTAAGATGGTCAGAATCCAAACCGAACAGTTTTTTGCAATGATGGAACAATTGACTCAGGATATAAATGTTGGTGGTATCCATGCCAGAGATCATCCAAATCAACCACAGAGGAACATGTCAGTAGTAAAGCATTTCATGATGCAACATACCCCATCATTTAAAGGAGCATCTGACCCTGTGCTTACAGAAGGGTGGATTAAAGAACTGGAGAAACTTTTTGATGTAATGGGGTGTTCAGAACATCAAAAGGTTAGTCTTTCTGTTTACCGTTTTGAAGGTGAAGCTAATCAGTGGAGGTCGATGGTGAAAAATATCAGCGATAATGAGGAGATTGATTCTCTTGAATGGGATGAATTCAAATGTATGTTTCTTAAGAAATAATTTCCTATGGTATTTCTTCATCAGATGGAAAAAAATTCCAAAAATTAAGGCAGGAGGATGACTCAGTGGCTGCTTATGAAGAAAAATTCAATCGACTAGCATGGCATGATCCAAATTTCATATGAGGTCTTAATAGTAAAATCAACCATTTTTACTCAGGATTAAAGGAAACGTATCAAAGGTCTTTATCTTCTTGTGAGTAAAAAAGTTATGAAAACATTGTTCATTATGTGGAGAAGGTATAGATGGAGTTTGCCGATGATCAGGTGTTTTTTGACAAAAAATAGAATAAGAGGTTGAGGTGGTAGACAAAAGGGAAGAACTATTCAAAAAAGTTTGATGATAAGAAACTTAAGTTTATAGTTTCTGAAAATCGTGGTAAAAATAATACTGGGGAATGTCTTTTAAATTCTAGTATGTGTTACAGATGTGGTAAAATGGGATATAAGGCTCATAGTTTCACTGAAAAATATCAAGTTAATGGTATGAAAAAATATGATATATATTCCGTAAAATGTTTTAAATGAAATGAAATGGGTCATTATGAAAATGAGCATCCAATAAAGAAATCAATTGAGATAAATCAGCCAGACTACAAGCAGAAAGGGGTGGTGAAATCCATCGCAACTACTTCAGCTGATGTGAGTCCATCGAATGAAGTAGTATCAGGTACACTATTTGTTTATTACGATTATTCCAATGTGTTGTTTGATTCATGGTATACACACTCTCTCATTTATGAGAAGTTGTCTAGTAAATTGGGAATTCCCTCTTAGGATATGACTATGGAACTTATGGTAAAAACACCTAGAGGAAATTTTGAAACAAAAAGAAAACATAAAAACATTGATGTCCTTGTGTGCGGAAAGAATCTACCTCAAAACCTTATTATTTTTCATTTAGTAGAGTTTGATGTTATTTTGGGCATGGATTGTCTATCTGTTTATCACGCTAAGATTTACTGCAGAGCTAAAGAGGTTTCTTTTTAGAATGATATTCAGTTTGTGTATAAGAATGAACCCTTTCTTTTGATAACATATTAGGAAGCTGAAAAACTAGTAAATGTTGGAAATGAATGTTATCTTACATATATTGTAGAAAAAAAAATAAATGTTCAGATTAATGATGTTCCAGGGGTAAATGAGTACATTTATGTTTTTCTTAATTAGTTTCTGGGTATTATACCTGATCGAGAAGTTGAATTTATTGTTGACTTAGTTCATGTTGCTAAGAAAATTTCAAAACCCCCTTATCGAATGGCTCAAATTGAACTTTTAGAGTTAAATAATCAATTGCAGGAGTTATTAGATAAAGGTTTTATTCAACCTTTCACATCACCATGGGGTTCTCTTGTCATTTTTTTAAAAGGAAATATGGTTCAATGAGACATTGAATTTATTATAGAGTATTGAATAAAATCACTGTTAAGAACAAGTATCCTTTTCCTCATATCGATGATTTGTTTGATCAGCTCTAGAGAGCTCAGTATTTTTTGAAGATTGACTTGAGATCCGGGTACCATCAGTTGAAAGTGAAAGAAGCAGGCCTTATAAAGACCGAATTTCGTACTAGATATGGCCATTATGAATTTTTTGTTATGACTTCTAGTTTAACCAATGAACATTCTATATTCATGGATCTTATGAATAGGATTTTCAATGAGTTCTTAGATAACTTTGTGGTTCTCTTCAATGATGATATTTTGGTTTATTCCAAAAGTAACGAGGAACATGAAAGTCATTTAAGGGTTGTCTTGAAAACCTTAAAATAAAAGAAACTATTTGGGAAATTCAGCAAGTGTGAGTTTTGGTTGAAAAAAATTTCATTCCTAGGTCACATTGTTTCAAAGAATGGCATAAATTTTGTTCATGCTAAAAAAAGTTGTTGAATAGTGGCCAAGACCCAAAAATATAACCAAGATCCATAGTTTTCTTAGTTTGGCAGGTTATTACCAGAGGTTTTTTGAAATTTTTTCACAATTATCTCATCCAACGACTAAGTTAACTAGAAAAGGTGTTAAGTTCATCTGGACAAAAGAATGTGATGACTGATTTCCAGAATTGAAAAGAAGATTGGTGAATGTTCTAGTTTTGGCAATGCCTTCAAGAAATGGTGAGTTTGTTATCTACAGTAACGCTTCATTGAAAGGACATGGTTGTGTCCTTTTACAAAATGATCAGGTAATTGCTTATGATTCAAATTAGTTGAAACCTCATGAGTTAAATTACCCTACACATGATTTGGAATTAGCTTTTGTTGTTTTTTTCTTTAAAAATTTTGAGGCATCATTTGTATGGAGTAAAATGTGAAATATATACTAACCACAGATGTTTGAAGTATATATTCACTCAAAAATAATTAAACATGTGATAGAGGAGAAATATGGAATTAATCAAGGATTATGATTGCACGATCCATTACCATCCTAGAAAAGAATATAAAGTGGTTCATGTTTTGAGTCGAAAATGTAATGATTCATTAACCATGTTATGTTTGGAACGAGATTATTTGGTTTTTGATTTGATAAAATTTGGCATATAAGTTGTTGGTGAAGAAAATTATTCTGTTTTGTATTAGGTGTTAGTGAGATCATCTCTATGAGACATAATTAAGAAAGCACATAAGGAAGAAAGTGAGTTACAGAAAAAGGTAGAGTTGGTTCAGATGGGTATATTTCCCGAATTTAACATTGATAATGTTTGTGATTTGATATTTGGAAAGAGGTTATATGTGTGTTGTGATTCACAGTTGAAGAATGAGTTTTCATGTGAAGCTTATAGTTCCCCGTTTTCAGTTCTTCCTGGCAGTACTAAGATGTATAGAGATCTTCAGGGGTATTACTGGTGGGATGGAATGAAAAGAGATATTACTGATTTTACTATGAAGTGTTTGAATTTTAAGTAGGTTAAAGTACAGTGGTAGTTACCGAAAGGGATGCTTCAGCCTTTACCGGTGCCAGAGTGGAAATGGAAAAATATATCCCTGGATTTCGTTGTGGGATTACTGAAGACATCTCGAGGTAAAAATGAAATATAGGTAATTTATGATCGATGGACTAAATCTGATCATTTCCTTTCTATTAGAGATTCATTTTCTCTAGATCATCTTTCTCAGTTTTATGTTAAAGATATAGTCCGGTTGCAAGGAGTTTACCTCTCCATTGTATTTTATCATGATCCAATGTTTACTTTTAACTTTTGGAAAATCCTTCAGAAGTCATTAGGTACTGAATTAAATTTTAGTAAAGCTTTTCATCCTCAATCAGATGGGAAATCAGAACAAAAAATTCATACCCTGGAGGATATTCTATGTTCTTTTTCACTGGATTACCAGGGAAGTTTGGACCAACATCTTTTTTTGGTTTAATTTTCATATAATAACAGTTTTCATTCTAGTATACAGATGGTTCCATTTGAGGAATTATATGTAATGAGTTTTCGAACTACTGCTTTTTAGGATGAGGTAGGTGAAAGGAAGCTAATGGGAACAGAATTGTTAGAAGAGATGGAAGATAAAGTTCAGTTGATTCATATGCACCTGAGAATAGCTCAGTACGGGTAGAAAAGTTATATAGATAACTAGAGGAAGGATCTCTCTTTTGAGGTAGGTGAACGTGTCTTTCTCAAATTTTATCCATGGAAAAGTCTGATTCATTTTGGTAAGAAAGGAAAGTTGATTCCAAGGTTCATTGGACCCTTTGAAATCATGGAGAAAGTTGGATCAGTTGTGTAAAGAGTGGCTTTACCTCTTAATTTATCCCAGGTACACAATGTTTTTCATGTTTCAATGTTGAGAAAGTTAATACCAGATCCATCTCATGTTTTGAGCCCAGAGGTAGTTTAGTTGGAAGAGAATATCTCTTATGAGGAACAACCAGTCCAGATTCTTGGCCGAAGAGAGCAAGTGTTGCGGAATAAGGTAATTCTCCGGGTAAAGGTTTTGTGGAAAAACTGTTTGGCTGAAGAGGAAACATGGGAATCTGAAACTTCTATGAGGGATAAATACCCCCACTTATTTGATAAGTGAATAAAAATTGTGAGGATACTATTTACAAAAGGGGGGAAGGATGTAACATCCCAGGTAAATATAGAATAAGGCATATTTCATATTTTTTAATATTTGTGAATTATATATTAATTTTATTTTAAAGGGGTTTCTATGTTTGATAGCGTACCCGATACACAACAAGGGGTTTCTTTGAAATCTTACATTGCACACTAATAATATAATATTATTATTTTAAATGGTAGTTAACTCTTAGTCTTTGTATTGGTGTGAATGAACAAAACTAAATACAATATTATTATAAATGTTTTTTAAATTTATTTACATTTATCCAATAAAAGTTAGATGCTTAATATTTGAATGAATCTAATTTTAAGTATAATTTACATTAAAAGGGTCTATTTAGTACCTATTAATGGAAACCCTCCTTAAATATATTTTTGGTCACTTTTATATGTTCTATTTGACCAAATAAAATTTTTCTTTAGAATTGAGACACCAAAATTTACTTCGGGTAATTTTTTGGTATTTTTCTGATAAAATCAGATTTTTAAGGAATAATGAAAATACTGTATTTTAATTCAGAAGTTCATCTTAATCTTATTTATTTTTATGGTTATATTTTCTTTTTATTTAGTTTTAAATTTTAATTAGAACATATTTTTACCATTTAATCTAATGTTGGTCATTGGAATTAATTTCACTTTTAAATGAGACATAAACAAGTGCCAATATTTTGATAGTTATTGTTTCTTAAAAACACGCTATTTGATTTAAGAATGGGAATTAATTCTAAATTAATTAATGAAAATTATAAGGTTAGAATTTGGTAAAATAGACATTATTTTTGAATTTGGAATATCAAATATATCATATGCTGAATTTTTGGTAGTTTTCTAAAAAACATCAATTTTTGATGAATAGTGAAACCACTTATTAGTAGTTAAAAAACTGAATTTTTCATTTAAATAACACTTAACTACTTCTATGAATTGACTTTTGAAAATCCATCATACATGGTTTTTATTAGTAAGTGAAATTTTGTTCAACAAGATGGAAATAATTTTTGGTGATTAGTAACTTTTGACTTTTACTTACTGCGATTAAAGGTAAATAGGGTAATTCAAGGTAAAAAGAATTTTATAATAATTCAAAATTACCGTAAAACTTATCTAAAACTTATTGTATGAGTAATATCAAAAAATGGGAATCCTGGGGTCGATTTTGGGACCCCATAGAGCCACTAATGATGGATAATGACACCTTATTTTAATTAACATAATGTAAAGACAAAAATGACATAAACAAATATATCATTATAAATTAATTTTTACATTGTGTTTTGTAAGTTATATTTTCAACTATAAATATTAATTGGAAATATAAAAATATTTCCTAAATAATGGTATTTTTTTTAAAAAATTTAGACATCGAATAAATTAAATTATTTATGACACAATAATGATGCAGTGTTTACCTAATTAATAAATTATTTAAATAAATAAGATTATAAATATTAAAATAACTTCCAAAACTAGTCCAGTTATTATTGGATGAATTTATTTCTAGCATGAGTCATCTTAACTTCTACTGTAATGAGTTTCGGACCTTTCAAAACTGAATATCATTATATAATAAAATAATATTATCACACTTTCATAAAGAGCCCCTCCCCCCCTTAAAGAAATACCTCAATTATAACCAATTACAAACACCTATCAAGCCTTTTGGCTCATCCAAAATCTGCCCAATTAAGCTTCCTACATCCGTATCCTCCTTCTAGAAGCCTTATATTAGGCAGAAGGCACTTCAAGAAACCCTTTTGGTTTATACTAAAGGGAGTTACCCAAATTAAAGGTAACAGTTTCTCTTAACTTATTTTCTTTTATTTTACATCTCCAACCCATAAATCATTTTTATTACTTTATTTTATAACATAAAAAGTATCCTAAATATACTATGATGTTTTTATGATAATTATTTGAACTAAACTTACACAAAAATCCATCTAATGGGTGAAGAACATACTTTTTCTGTTGACGGAAAACTAACACCTCACGAGATATTGATTGTTCGATTATCTCCTACCACCTATCATGGTGGCCATTAAGATGGAACTATATTTATATAAGATATATATTATTTTAATTTTTTATTTATGCTTCTATATTTTTCTTTTATATAATATCTTTATGGTCTCCATTATGGGTAAACGCGATAATTTCATTTGAGGAAGTGCGGACTACCGTCCCCTCAAAGTGATATGACTCATTAATTCCATATGTGGGAAGTATGACTGATGGGTATAATGATATGATATATGATATTATAATGGAATTATAATATAAATATGTATCATTATGTTTTATTTCCATTAAAATAAGAAATAGAAATGAAAGAAGCATTCATGCGTACGTACAACTTACCGTCTCCATGAATGGTGCACTTCATTTCTTACCTCCAAATGACATGTACTGTTATAAATATATATATATACTAGATATACATGATATATATGATATCTAAATAATTTAGATCATTCTGTATTTAATGGACTATTGACCACATGAACAACTTGTAAATATAAGGTGTTCATTTTTTACTCAAGTACCAAATATCGACAAAACAAACGTTATTAACATAAATTATTACATAATGTTTATAATATGGTAATAAGTGATATAAAAGGAATAATAAACATGAAAAATGTTCATAAGCAAGTATAAATTAACATTAGTTTATTATTCAGGATATTAAAGAACGATCGAGTCAAGTCGGATATGAGGTAAGGGACTTCGTCTCAATCTCCTTTCGTTGAGGCATATTATGCTTTAATACGCGAATTTCTTTTATATGATATAAGAAAACCTTTGAATTTTCATTTAATTCAAAGGGAATATTTTTCTACAAATCATTTTAATAAACGAAAAAAAAGAATGTTATTTAACATAAGTGGCGATAACAACCTTTCCGATGCTATGAGTATTATTTGACCTTTGGCTTCCTTAACAAGCTGTAATGTATTTAAAAGGAAAAATAAATACCATATAATCTTTTATGTATTTAGGTATTGAAAATTATTTTGAGAATGGATTTATTATTTCAATATCTTGAAATGATATATTGTTATTATAATAGGGGAATGTTATCTTTCCTTTATACTTATGTAATATGTTATGATTATGTTATGGTTTTTGGGAATTGTTTACATATATGGGTGGTTCCATGATAAAACTAGGGCGGGTGAGCCTGTGATAGCTCTCCAATGAATTGGGTAACATGACAGAGGTAAATGTGGATGTTTATTCAAAGTGATTTAGGGAATATAATGTGATGGGTATTCCAAATTGACTCACTATGTAGCTGTGATAGCTACAATGTAAGTATGTTATGGATGCCACAAGTTGCCATTATGATTTATGATTTCTATATGATATTCAAAAATCTTATTATATCACAAGGGAAGTAAAAGAGCTCATGTTTTGTATATATTTATGAACTTATGTTTTCTTTCTTTGTTTTATAACCCTTACTGAGTTTTTTATGGTCATCCCAAGTTTTGAAATGTTTTTCACAGGACTTAAAGTTGAATAGGGTCAAGGATGGGATCAAGGAAAAGTAATGTTGTCTAAAACATGGAACTAGACATGAATTCTTTTTCAAGATATTTTATTTTATGAAGAAAATGGAAACTGAGTAGAAGTGTCTACTTTGTAATCTTTTGAGATGTAATAGTTATGTCTTAATTCTCTAAAAATCTAAACCTGAATAGATCCTAAATGTGAAATATTCATTTAATTAAATATTATGTAATGTTTAAGGCTGGGTCCTTATATGATGTGTTTATTTTCACCTAATTCATTGTCACTGTGTTCTTCTTGTTGAATTGGTTCTTTTTCTTTAGGTGGAAGATTTTTTGGGGCATCTAGTTGGTGTAGATTTATGGAGTTTGGGATATACATTATAATAAGAACTCATGTTTGCAATTTAAAAACCATTTTTCATTTTTTATCATTAGTAATTATATATTAATAAGCATAATGTCTAATTTTTGTTTTGATTTTATATGATATGTATGGGGAGTTTTATTTTTATGTAATTTTGATATAATAATTTAATAACAATTACCTTTTCCCTTTAATTCCTTATTCTCATTATGAGGTAATTTTATATTTCCCAAAATTATTTTTTATTGTAAGGTTTGATACAAATACTATACCTCTTCCCCATGAGTTATATAATCTTATTACATTTCGATGGACTCAGTTTTATGATGAGCCATTAATAAGGCCATATAGTGCCACCATGTATGGTACATGGATTGGAGATTTAATTTGGGATTTTAGAAAATTATTCTAAGTTGTTTTATGTTAAAATATTATTTATGGGTTGAGTTTTTGGAAGGGTTTTTTTGGAAAATGGGATCCAATGCATGGAAAAAATTACCCCTATATAACCAATTTTAATGATACCAGTAACGATAATGTTAGTCATTAATTTTAATATAATTATTGATTTGATTATTCTAGAACATGGTCCGACTATGATGTCCCTACTTTAGGTTTTTCTAATGTCCTAGTTTGTAAAGAAGAATATGATAAAAAATTATATTAGTGTATATATAGACATGCTCATAATATCTTATTGGTGTGAAATAATTTTTAATAGGTACACATGAGTATTCTACAATAAAATTCAGGAATGTACTTAATTCTGAAATTATTATAGAAATAGGTTATAGTTAATTAATATATCAATAATAACATATTTTATACTTTTCCTGTTTAAATTTAGTGATTCAATAATTATTTGTGACCACACAATTGCTTCTATGGGTTACTATTATCATATTATAGTACTTATTCCCATGGTTGATGAAATCCCTATAGTCACTATTATTGGGAAATTATATAAACTTTGATGGTCTAAGGGATTAACTCACAAGTGTGGTTTCTTCCTTTATTTAATGTTTTTTATGATTGAAGATACATTAGTGGGTCACAAATGATAGTTTTTTCCAAGAAATGGGGATATGTTCCTCTTGCTGAGGAGAGTCAGGTTACTACTTGGGTAAAGTTATTATTTATGAATGTTTTAATAATTTGGTTGATTTTTAATGTTTTGCGATTGGTTATCCTCATTTACCAATAGAAAAAAGGATTTTTTTTATTTATAGATATGTGTGTATAAAGATATGGACTCAAATAATAGGATCCTTGTTGAATAATAGAAATTTTCAATGTATATATATAATAATTGGGGGAAGTGTTTGGTTTTGATTATGAAATTCAATGGGTATGTTCTGGATAAGAGAATCATCAATTATCCATGAAGGGAGGGATGGATATCAAGGAATTTAAGGTTATATGTTTTACAGCATTGTCATTATAGAAACCACAATTAAGTTCTCAATCGTGTTGGACCCTTTTTGTGTTCCCATGAATGAGTTAATATATGAATTATATGGTATGTTCTGTTGTGTGTAAATTTAGTAAACATAGAGAAGATTGTTATGGGAAAATATTCTCTTATCTTTAATCGGTTTGTGATACCACAAGATCATATATTTCTAATAGATTCCAAATAATTATATTTGTAATTTAAAATTACCTCTAGGTATGTTACATTCCATTGATGAGAAATTTCTAATATGTAGTTACTTATTGAGAGACATGAATGGTTATGTATTGTCCCAAATTGGTAGTTTCTCTATGAAACTCCCTAAGTAGATGATATGAAGTGATTCATTAAATCTCATAGATATGGGATCACGATGAGATATTGGAATGTGTGTTGTTTTGTATCCATTGAAATCCTACCATATATTTGTATAATTTTGTGAATCCCTTGGATTTTTTATATAATTAAAATATGGGGATGATTTGTTTCATTGTAGAATTTTTTTAAAAAAGGTTTCTGGACAGGTGGATGAGTGGATTCTATGGGATTATGTATCACTAGCTAGTATAGGGAAAATGGGATGAACTAGATGGAGAGTGTGGAGTTATGGCATTGAAACAAATGTTTTTTTGGGTAATTAGAAATCTATTTAATAAATATGATATCATAATAACTTGATATAGTATTTATGGATAGATTTAGTAGTTTATATAGTGAAATTATTATAAAGAAAAAATTCATGTGGGTTACTGTGCTTTGGTGATATGGAATTATTGAGACGATTGAATCGATAATAAAATAGTATAGAGAATACACCCAATCTATAATGTGTCATCTTAAATGAGGTGTATTATCTTGAAAATATAAATATGTGAATATATTTTTTATTATTGGTTTTTGGGTGAGTTTTAATGTCTTATTTTTATACCATGATCTATTTTTCATTTAGTTTTCAAAACTAGGACAACAATCAGTTCAAAAAATTTAAGTCATATTTATTTATTTTGTTAAATAGGTTGTGTTTATATCATGAGTTTTCATTATTATATTGTGTATGAGGATCTTGTTTTGTTATGGAGTTGGTATAGATATCAGGAAAAATCCTTTAAAAAAATGTTTGATTGGAGGAGTGAAAAACAACAATTTTTATGTTTAAGTTGGTATGAGAATGAGGTTAAACAACTATTAAGGCAATCAAGAAATAGTTTATTCATATAAGGTATTAGATTATTTTCTATTATTGAAATGTAAGTTATAATGTTTTTAATTTGTACTATAGATCTATAAAAAATAAAAATCGGAATGGTTAGTTTAATTTGATTTTATTTTTTGATTTATAAATTAGGAGCCATCTTAATTACTTATATAAGATGAAATTCTTTGTGGTGTGGGGTCATTAGTGACCATAAACAATATATATTTTTTTATTAGATAATTTTCTAATTTTGAGTCTTAGATAAGGGGTTATTTTTTAGAAACTATGCTCAAAAAATATTTTTTTTTGAGTTTGGTGGTACTTTGGTGGAGTTTTTACATATTTTTATGAATATTATAGGTTTCAAGAAGATTTAGTTTGTAATTTTAGGAGTTTTTTTATGTTGGTTGAGAAGTTTAAAAAGTAATTGGAAAACACTACAAATATGTGGAATTATGGAATAATGTATATGATATACGTGGTTAACTTTTGGAGATAGGGAGTCCACATAATAGACTAAAGAATTGTGTAATGATGGATGCTTGAGTAATATATGCCACAATGAAAGTATAAATTTTAAATATGATTGGAACTCATAGGGAAGAATATTGTGTGACACATAGGACGAGGGCTATGTTGTGAGTTATATGTGCATGTAGCAACCATTAGTTTAGATTTAATGTTGTAACCCTAAAGAGTGTTCCTGTATTTTAATGGATATTGTAATTCCAAAATGTTTCCATAAAATGTTTTATAAAAAATAACCCATAGGTTAAAAAACAAGTCCCACCATTTTTTTGAAAAAAATTGAGGATTTTGATTATTCATAAATGTAACTGTAACTCCCAAATGTTTTTATGAAATATTTTTTTTGAAATTTTTTTTATCCTTTAATAGCTTGATTTTCACACAATCATGTGTTTATATGAACCACGAGATGCCTTTAATATAAAATTACCATTACAGAATAGCCTTTAGGATAGTGGGAATTATTATAACTATCTTATTAAAATGTATTATGAATCCATTGGCTATTAATTATTTATAAAAAATATAAATCAATAAAATATTTTTATTTTTTGAGTGAATTACTTTTGGTAATGAGATTAATGAGATATATGTGTTATATAACTAATAAAATACTTTTTAATATTCAACTAATTTATATTTTAGTCATAGGGTATGAATAAAACCCTATTTTATGTATAAGAACCTATTTTTTTAAAGGGTAATTTTATACCTTTGAATGGAGAACCCATTTTAAATTTTAATTTTGACATATTAATAATTTCTATATGACTACATAAACATGTTATTTTGAAGCGGGATATAAAAATTTACTTTGGACAGATTTCTGATATTTTTCTGATAACTTTAATGTTTTGTTGAATAGTAAAAATACGCTAAATTTTAATTAAAAACAACTATTTTCATCAAGATAATTTATATTATTAAATTATGATACTGAATAGTTTAACGTATAAATAGAATTTTTTTTAATTTATCAAAATTTATTTTATTATCATTAATTTTAAAATGAATTCATAGGTAAAAATATTTTAATCTTTTGTAATGTTTTAACTTTTAAAATCAGTATTCTCATTTCAACAATGGGATTAATTTTAAATCAATTACTACAACTTTCATGTTTTTAATTTGAAAAAATGGATTACATATCGGGAATCAGAAGTACCAAATTGTGTGAATTGGAGCCATTTATTTTTGGACATTTTGAATAGTAACTTCAGTAATTATTTTACTTACCATGGTTAAAGGGAAAATATGGTAAATAAGGGTAAAACATAATAATAATTTAATAATATAATACTACCCTAAAACGTGTACTAATCATATTGGATGAAATATTTTTGACCATGATCATCCTTGGGGTGATTTTGGGACCCCATGGATTTACATGGATGTGAAAATGACATTTTATAAGAATTAATTTAAAGTAAAGATAATTATAACCTAAACATATAGTTTTTACTAATTTTATTTAAATATAGGGTTATAGAACAGATATATATTCTTATAAATATTCATTATAAAGATAAAAATATTCCCTACATCATGGTATTTTTATTTATAAACTTTATAGATGATATAAATAGTTTTATATATGATACAATTATGATGTAATGATTACCTCATTAATTAAATATTAAAATAATTAAATTTATAAATATAAAAAAATACAATTTTTTTTATTTTTATGCCATCCATGAATTTTATGGATTATATTGAAATATTATTTTTGAGTTGATGATTTATTTTTTAAGGAATAACGTTTTTATGAATTATTAAAAAAGTCATGTATGGATAGTGTTCAAAATTGGCACAATTCATAACATAAAACATGAAATAGTTTATTTAATGATATTTAATTCCTTAAAAGATAAGATTCGTCCAAATGGTTAATATAAGTCCAAATATTCCATAAATAATTTTTTTTGGGTCTTATGATATGAAATAGTAATTACACTAACCCAGAAGTTGTAAATAACATGATATCACCGTAAGATTAAAAAGGGTAAAATAAGGGTAAACCCAAAATGATAAGGATAAAAAAATATTAAAAACATGTATAAAAATTACTGGATTATGGGTATTCAAACCACCCTAATATTATCATCTAATAAAATATGTTTTTGAAATTTCTTAGTTAAAATTGAATTTATAATAAATTAATATTTTGAAGAGTTTCCTAAAGTTCCCCTCTCCTCTATTATAAAATAGCACCTTATCCCTCCCCTCTTCACTCAATTTTTTTCCTTCAAGCTCAAAAAAGACCTGAACATTCCAATTGTAAACATCCCTAGTAACATTCTCAAGGATGTAGTCTTCTCAAATGACCACCGCCAGTTCCCTAAGAGGAAATTTAAAGGAGCTACGTAGAGGAAGATGTAATCTCTTCTACTGATTCTTTAAAATTTATTTTTCTTCTACATCCAATTATTTAGTTGTTTCATTATAAAGTAATAACATCAGTATCAATAATATACTATTATGTTATTATAAATATTAAAAAAACCCTATTTTACCTTCTATCCATCTTATGAAAAATGAAATCACCACACGTGTGTACGTGTGGATTACCGTCTCCACGCCGTGGTGTAATCTGTTTTTCACCACCACATTACATTGATGGGTATAATGGTGAAAATAATAAATAAATATGATTATTATAATATGATACTAATTCTGAGGTACTATACACCATCCACTTCAATTCCGTTCCACAATTATAGGAATGATATTTTCGCTCATGCGTACGTACAACTTACCGTCTCCACGGTGCGATGTGATTCGTTCTATATAATATTCCTTAAAACAGGATTATATAAATTAATTTAATGAATAAATATGATATATATTATTTTAATACCATCATTTAAATGATATAACTATAATATAAAAAGATGAATAAGAACTTATCCGACAAAACATACGTAATAACATAAAGTAGTTAATACCAAAATAATGAGTAACAATGAAATGATACTAACAAACATATGAAAATATGATCATTAATGTTATCATAAAAATGATTATGATTTTGGAGTGAATAAGTAACATTATTTAAATAATTATACAATATTCTTGGATATATACGAAGCTTATTTGACTTAAGGTAAGGGATAACTTTTTCAATCTCGTTTTACTTGATATTGTTTATTCATAAGTATCTAGTAGGTATATATTTATCATCAATGTCTATTTTTTCTAAAAATATTATCATAACCATGTGAAATATTATTTTATTTATGATTAAAGTCTTTTTTACCCATTTTTTATTTTACTACATGATTTGGAAGTAATCATTATTTTGTTTACAATACAAGGCACTTTTTGTCTTTTTAGGAAGAAGTATGAGGAGAATGCTATTTTAAAATTATATGGCATGAACATGTTTTTACGTATTCATAAAACCTTATTTCCATGAAGCTTCCTCTACAAGTTTAAAATTGTATCTTCAACTAAATTCTTTTCTTTTAAAATTTCCTGATATTTTGAGAGAAGAATTTTTTTGAATAAGGACATTTTCCTCAAGAACTAAGTTCGCGTGTTTTATCAAAATTATTTTCCATCTAAAATGATGCTATTTAAATTAGTTTATGTTTCTATCCCTATGTTCACTATGATTTAATTATGCTAATTTTGGAATGACATTTTTTATAGAATATTTTATTATGGAATTATGTTTAAGAAACCCATTTTATTACTTAGGTTATGCTATGATAAATGATTTATGTTTTTGTGTCACACATAAGAATGGTTTCATTATGAGATGGGTGGGTCCTATATCTCCCACCAATGTATTGGGTATAGATTTATAACTCATGAGATAGACATGGCTAGAATGGAATGTTAATCTGGTTGAGTGATATATGGTTGGAAAGAGGAGTAAAATCTGTTCAGTAATGGACTTTGTCTGCCATGATAGTCTTGAAAAAGATCCCTGACTAATATGAAATGATTTTGTATGATTATCTGTGCATGCCACAAACTTTCATGTATTATGCTATGATTATTGGTTTTATATTTAACTTCTATTATTTATCCCATGAAATGATATTATGAACACTTATATGCAGGATAAGATTTTCAAATGTTATATATGATTGATATTTCCTTTTTTTAACCTTACTGATCATTGGAGCTAACCCTTTCGTATGTTTTTTCCCCAGGTCAGGAAGAAAGGTATTAAGTATGATATTCCAAAAATTATTCTAGTTATGAGGAAATAAATGGAAGACAATATAGATGTTTTATGAACTAGTTATTTATGATTCCCAGTTTCTAAAGATGTTATACCTTTACAGTCCTTTTATGTTTTTGTAATATGTTGTAATAAATATACTTCATTTCTGAAGTAATATAAATGTATGTAAAGTATGGTCTGTTATAGTTTGTATCAGAGGAAAGGTATGGTTATCCTTTGGAAACTAGGATGAGAAATCATTAGTAAGAACCATAAGGATATGTCTAAATATATTATAGAGTCCTAGTGTTTAAGAAATGACCATGAATAACCAATGATAAAACCTAAAGAGAGATAATTTGAAATTTTATTCTTGATTATGGGTTTCTTCGGGTATGATTAGTGTTTCTCACACTATGATTCTTGGTTTTAGTAAATGGATAGAACCCAAAGGAACCCCATAAATAGTGAATTTTATGGGAGATGCAATGATTATCCCCATGAGAAACCAAATGTTATGGGATCTGGAATGAAAAATATTATATCCATGCTCACACAACATTGTCAAACTAATAAGTGATGAAGGACTTACAAATGAGAAAAGGAACAAGATACATTATGTTGAATTCTTCATGAGTCAACGTCTACCTTTATTCAGTGGGTCTTCTGATCCATTAGTGGATGAAAATGGATCAGTACCACTGAGAAGATATTTTCAGTTCTAAAATGTTCTGAACATGATAAAGTAATCTTAGCACTATATTGTTCGGAAGGTGAAGCTAATAAATGGTGGAATCATATCAGGAATACAAGGAAAAGAGATGAAATTGACTTCATGGAATGATATGAGTTCAATAAATTATTTTTCAATAAGTACATTCCTTATATTCTTCGAACAAATATGGAGAAGGAGTTATTTGAACTTAAGAAAAATGATGATGAATCTGTTGGTACCTATGAAGAAAATTTTAAATGACTTTCAAGGTACGCTTCTAGATTTATTATCCAACCTGGGAGTAAGATTGATATATTCTTTAGTGTCTTAAAACCAAATATTTTAATGGAATTTTATATAAGGGAATTCAATAGCTATGAGTAAATTATTTTATGTGTTGTTAAGGTTGAGATGGATATTGGAGTAACCCCTCAGTCATATGGGTTTGATAAGAAGAGGAAAATGGAATTCAAAGGAAAATATAAATAGAACAATAAAAGGAAGATCTATTTTTCATTATGCTCAGTGTGTGGAAAGAAACATGGAGGGAATTGTCTTAATGGAACAATTAAATATTTGATGTGTGGAAAAGAAGTTCATCAGTAAATTGAATGCCGAAGTGATGGGAAACAAATGTCTAATGATGAAAACAAAGAAAAGGCTATATATAATGCACCTCTTACACTTCAATGTTATATGAGAAAGGAATGATATGATGGTATAAAGTATGATATTCAACTCTATACCAATATTAGGATTGAAATAGTACTAAATATTCCCAATATACAAGAGGGAGGTGAATTGTATATTTAAAAAATCTCTTAACAAAATTTTTTATAAAAAAAATTCACAACACCTCTAATAAGAAAATAACCAACATTGAGAAATATAGAGTCCTTCAGTCTAAAGCTTAAGAAACTTGTCTTACAAATTGATTCTACCACAAGGAGTATAGAATCTCATACAAAAGGGGTAAAAGTTATAATTTTTATACAAAAATAAAACATCCTAACTTTTACAAAGTAGCGGAAAATTACAATCTTCATTTACACAAAGAGGAGGGTATCCAACAAACTTGGATAAAGGTCCCTTTTTTATACTTACAAGAAAGTCTGTTTTACCCAAACCCAGGTATTCCCTCAATCCTAAGATCGTTATCTGTCCTGCTATCCCCACAAGCCCTCAATTTGTAAGGAAATTGAAACCTCTTACTTTACAACATGAAGTATCTCATTTTAAAGAAATCGCATCGCTGCACTAAGTAATTCTGCACGATGAAATGTTTGAACAAGCTATTCAAACATTCTGCATGAATCCTGAGAGTTTATAAGAGTATCTATCTCTACATCAATTCACTTTCAGAGAGAAGAACTGTAAAAAGAAAACATGTGAACACACACACACATCTATCTATGGATTTCATCATCTGAGGTCCTATTTTTATCTTTTCAAAATCTACCGGTCGGTTCACCTCCAACGGTCATATTTCCTTAAATCTTGGAGGGTCCTAGACTTGTGAAAAACATAAAAAATTTGTTTATAATAGAAACAATGACATCGTTTTATATAACTAACCATGAATATAATGATCTTACACCTTAAGTGTAAGTAACTTGGAATATGATAAAATTGAAATGATATGAAAGTGATTAAAAGATTCAAAATTCAATGAAAATAAAGATTTGAATAATAAATTCTAAGATCAAAAATTTCGGAATGGATTTTCATAAAATAGAAATGGGTAAAGTATAAGGAAATATTTTATGAAAACTAGGTTTTACAAATTTTGGTACCAGTGTCATAATTTATGGCATGACAGAATATAACCGGTATCAGATTATAGAAGGCAGTGCGTAAGGAAATTCTTAGTACAAATTTCTTTATTCTTTGGTATTGGTATCATAAGAAATAGTATCACTCTCTCTAACAAAAATAGTATTAAGAAAATATTCTTTATAAAATCTAAATGAAAATTTCTAGTATAGAAATTCCAGCATTGAAAACATCTGTATTTGATGATGTATGAAAATAAAAACTTTAATATACAAAATATCGGTATAAGAAATTAGGTTTTGGGATTTCTAGTATTGGTATGAAAAATTTGTCTTAGGGAACTTCGGTACCAACAACTAGGATGTCTGAGTTTAATAACTCTTAGAAAACTGAAATACTGGAAATCTAAGTATAAATAAAATATGCTACCAGATTTTATTCTAGATGGAAATAGGTATTGTAGTGAAAATAGAGAATGAGAAAACAATTTCATAAGGAATTCTGGTATGGTATAACCATTAACCAAAATTCGGAACCTTTAGAAATTTTCTGATATGGTAAAATAGATTTCTAAAAACCTTAATAAAAATATATTTACCTCAAGAGTCTAAGGAAGTTTTGTTTATAATGAAATTTTTCCAAGTGTAAGAAAATATATGGAAGTGTACGGAAAATCTATTTACAAGGAAGGTGTTTGTGATTTTCAAAAAAAAATATTAAGGAATAGAGAAGTGTTATAGACCTAACAATCTACCTGTTTTTGGAAAGCACAACAACTTCGGAGAAAAAAAATGACAAAGGAAAGAAAGAAATTCTTAGAGATAGAAATTATTAGCTCCCCCTTAATTGTATGACTTAGGGTAAATTAATCATCCATTATGTAGAAGTCATTAGAATATAGAAATCTCCCCCTCAAATATATATTATTCTATTTAGATAGACCCCCCTTAGATGTAGAACTCTTTCTTATAGATGAATGTTAGGAAATTTTTTTTCCTTATATTTTACTCTAAGGAAATTTTTCCTTTATAAATTTTTCTTCATTTAACTTCTCAGTTTGATAGAATTCCCCCCCTTTGTGATTTTCAAAAAGGAATGGATAGGGATCTATATGGTTAGAAAGAAATATACACAAGATAAAATATATAAAAGATTTTCAAGAATGTTTTCATTACGTTTTTTATGAAATAAAGTACAACAACAATTAATAATGGGAAAAATGTATCAACCCTCTTTCTTAATCTCCGAAAATATATTTTTCTCCATGGACTTAATATTTTTCACCTCATTGTGATCTTATTGAATCTTTTTTGTAACGCCCCAACCCCAGATACCTAGAGTCGGTGCATTACTTCATAACATTGGCATGATCACAAAAGATCATGTCTCGAAAGACTGATTAGTTTAGTAGACTTGTAAACACTAGATACATTCATAAGTCTTACATTACATCATAAAGTAAAAAAATACAATAACAAAGCCTCCATAGTCCACACTCATATCCTCTTCTGACTATCCCTACAGATCATTCATAAAATACTTCTTCACATCCTGGAAAATATTAAAACATTGAAAGGGGTGAGCTCAGATGCTCATTAAGGATGACAATATTGCAGAAGCATTCATAAATAAACATAAACATTTAAGTCAATGTATAACTAAAACAAAATCCTTTTAAAATTGAACTTCAACATAATATGGAAAAAGTAAAATGAAATAATGCCGTTTACTTATTCACATGGATATTCTACTGGTCCAATAATCACATGCAATATCAATAACCACTTTCATAATGATGGAATGCATAATGCCAGACTATCATAACCACGTAGCCAAGGCCTCGTGCCAAGACCACACATAAGATTTTGTCAAGGCCTCGTGCCAAGACACTAGTTTTTCTCATGAGACCTACCGTGCATCGAGGAGTTATAGCGGGCTCCACCCATCACTTATTAAGTCCAATTCATTCCACATATGAACATGTTTAAACATATCATAAACCATAACATAATCATATCACATAAAACATGCATAAAGGAAACGTAAAATGTCCACATTTCAATCACAAGATATCAATACAACACATTGATATAATAAAAACACTTTCAAAACCATTTTCAATACCAAAATAAATAAAAATTAAAACTTGTATTTATTTTTCATTTAAAAAAAGTTATGGCTTGTAGAGGAAGCCGAAACTCAAATAATGGTCATGGTGGTAGAGAAGTCGTTGTCGCCACATACGTACGGCAAGAAAAACATTCCTTTTTGGCATTTAGTAAAATGCTTCGTATAAAAATGATTCCTTTTAAATAAACGTAAAATTCAAAGGGGTTTATACACTGTATAAAAGAATGTTGTGTATAAAACCAAATATGCCTCAATGAATGGAGATTGAGACGAAGTCCTTAAAAAGAGCATTTTCAAAATAAAATAGATCTATTATGTGTATTCACTATAATTACACATAAATAAAGTACAAATACATGATACGACATAATAATATCATGACATAATTTGAAAGTAGGAGATTAACCGAAAAAATGTAAATTAGGTTAAGAAATTCCCTTACCTCACATACGACTTGACTCGATCATTATTTAATCTCCTGAATAATAAACTAGAGTTAATTTCTATTTTCTTAGGAACCTTTTTCATGTTCATTATTCCCTTTATATCACTTATTACCATGTTATGAACATTATGTAATTTTTTATGTTAATAACAGTCGTTTTGTCGATCTTTGGTACTTGAGTCAAAAATATACTTCTTATAATTACAAGTTGTTCATGTGGTGAAATATCCATTATATCCAGAATTATATTCATAATTTAGATATCATATATAACACATATATCTAGTATATACATTCATTTATAATATTACATAACATATAGAGGTAAGAAATGAAATGCACCATTCATGGAGACGGTAAGCCGTATGTACGCATGAACGCTACTTTCATTTATATTTCTTCTTTAATGGAATGAAGTTATAATTATATAAAGGTATAATATAATTCCAGTATAATATAATGTATAATACCATTTACTTCATCCTTTATACATCCCACATATGATATTAACGATTCAAATCACTTTGAGGGGGTGGTAGTCCGCACTTCCTAAAATGAAAATATCGTGTTTACCCAAAATGGAACCCATTAAGGTAGGCCATAAATGAAAAATACAGAAGATTAAGTAAAATATAAACATATTATATATCATATATAAATATAGTGACATCAAAATGGCCACCATTGGAGGTGTTAAAAGAATATTGAACAATCATCGTTTCGTGAGGCAGTATTTCGCCACCCACAGAAACAATATGTTATTTAACCATTAGACGAAGGTGTGTGTAAGTGTAAACAAAATCCTTATCATAATAACATCCTAGTATATTTTAGAAACTGGTGTTGTTACAAAAGAAAGTAATAAAAAGAGTTTAAGGGGTTGGAGAAGCAAAATAAAACAAAACAATATTAGAGAAGACATTACCTTAAAATTGGGTAACTCTTTTTGATTTGAGCCAAAGGCTTCCTTGGGAAGACTTCTGCCAAAAGTGAGGTTTCTAAGAGTAAGGGAGGGAAGTTGAGATTGTATTTGGGCGGAGGTTGGCCAAGCCAAAAGGCTTTTAAGATGTGAGTAATGTGGTAGTGGTGGGGGCCTTTTATAAGAGGAGAGGAGGGGCACTCTTGGAAAGTAATGAAATGTTACTTTATTATATAATGAGTTTCGGATTCTAAAGGACCCACACTTATATTTTTTGAGGATAAGGTGATAAGGGTTCGAAATATACTCATCCAATAGGCTTTGGACAAGTGTATGTTTTATATTTTACATTATCTTTTTATTATATTTAAATCGTTAATTAATGAGGTAATTGCTGCAACATCATGGTGTCATAAAAAATTTAATTTATTTAATGTATAAAAATTATAAAAAAATTATCATGATATATTAAATCTTTTTATCTTTCTAATGAACATTTATAGTCAAAACTATGACTTGCATAACCACATTTAAAAATTGTTTTAGTAAAACAACTCAGGTTTGTGACATTATTATTTTAACATTAAATAAAAAGTTTTTAATGTCATTTTCCTACCAATGTGGCTCCATGGGGTCCTCAAGTTGACCCATGGATTGTCTTGGTCGTCCATTACTCATAACATAGGGGTAGGACAAGTGTAAAGGTATTTTCATATTTTTATAATATCATTTTTACCTTAAATTCCACTAATTACCTTTAATCACGATTAATTAAACTTAAAAGTTACTATTCACCAAAAAATTATTTTAATCCCATTGAACCACATTTTTCTTCCTAATGACAACCATGTATGTCGGATTTTTTAAAATCAAATCACAGAAGTGGTAAAATTTCATTTGAATGAAAAATCAGTTTTTTAACTACCACTTAGTGGTTTCACTATTCATCAAAAATTGAAGTTTTTCAGAACAATGCCAAAATTTCACCCTAAGCTATAATTGATATTCCAAATTAAAAAATGATGTCTATTTTAAAAAATTAGAAACATATAAGTTTCATTAATTAATTTTATAATTAATTCCCGCTGCCACAACAAATAGCGCGTTTTTAAGAAACAATATATATTAAAAGATTGATAATTGTTTATGTCCAATTTCAATGTGAAATTAATTCTAATGTCCACTATTTGATAAAATGGTAAAAATATATTCTAATTATACTTTAAAACCACTAAATAGTATAATTTATCACTATAAATATTTTTTATAAAAAAAGTTGTTTTTAAGTATTTTTCACTATTCATAAAAAATTGGAAGTTCTCAGAAAAATACCAAAAATTCAACATAGGCTAATTTCAATATTCCGAATCCAAAAACGAAGTCCATTTTTCAAGATAAAATTTATAAAAATTCATAAATTAGGTATTACTATTCATAACGGCTACTTTGATTGGTTGTGGTGTGTGTTAGAACTCGAAGTTGCGTACAACACACGCTACTGCATTATTCAATGAGAAGTGTACCGTGGAAGCTTGGGGTGTCACATTCTACACTCCTTCAATAAATTGCGTCGTCGCAATTTGAAAATGTTTTCGAAAATAAAAGGTTGAAAATAGAAAATACCTTTGTGGAACACCCACATCAAAAATAGGGCTAATAAGAATATAATATTAAAAGAAAGAAAGAGAAGTACAAAGGTCACCCGAGATAGCCCATACTAGGATTCTATGAAAATATGGATATGGAGGAGAAGAAAACCATCATGGTATGATGGAGAGTTGTAGAAAATAAGATTAGGAGAAAGTTAACCATAATAAAATCACAAACTTGTGATTGGTTAAACGGTCATTGAATCCCCAGTTGGAAAAGTTAACCAACAATGTATTTGTTTTAAGTAACCTTTCATAAAGTTGAGGAATTTATTTATGATATTTACTACGAATGTATGGAAATATTCTTACTTTTCATGTAGGCTTTCATTCTTTAATAAATTTTTACCACAGACCCATCTTTCACTCTAAATGGTAATATAACTCAAAAAAATTCTATTTATCCAAATTGTATAAGGTTCCAAATATTTCCACATACCATTTAGATTAGGAAAACTATTTTTTAATAACCAGGGACATCCTGTAGGCTAGTGGTAGGTAATAAAGGCCTGTCACACTATGGTTGTGGGTTCGATTCCTGCAGCTTTGTCCAACGCGACGGGTTATTCCCCACCCTACAAGTTGTCCTTTTCCTAAAACTATAGTATTATAATATTCCAAAAATAATCTCCAGAAATGTTTTAACCTTAGAAAATACTAACCAAATTTCAACTTAATTCATTCCATCCTTTATAGTTATCCAAAATACCTCTATCCAGACTTTCTCTAAAAGGTCTCTAAATTCCAAAATGAATTGTAACATCAGATTTCCCAAACAATGTAAAGTTTCTCTTATTGTCACATACTAAAAATATGACTACCTTCATCATATTAAATAGTTAATGAAAACAACAAGTACTGCAGTACAATCCTTATAAATATATTACATTATCCTTCTGACCAGAATATAATCCTTGATTCCAAAAGCACCAATAAATTAATTATTCCATTTCAACTGTAGTAACAACATAAGATTGTCCTTGATCCCTTGGCCTTTTATAAGGTATGTTTCCCGGATTCTTAGGACATTCATTTGCATAATGCCCCATTTCCATACAATTGTAGCATTCATCATTGATTTCCTCTTTCTTTCCCTTGAAATCATGATCCTGGTGACCTTTTTCTCCACATTTATAACAAACTCCCATTTCTTTTAGGCATGTACCAGGGTGATTCTTCCCACAATTATCGCATAATGTAAAATCCTTATTTCCCTTTTTCCCATTATCTTTCTATTGTTCCACCGTTCTCTTATTCTCTTTCTTTACTTTGTTGTCATAAGACTTAGAGAATTCCTTTTCTCTCTTGATAGCGCACGAGACAATATCTTCGTACGATGAGAAGGATTGTGATACTAAAGCTCGACGGAGAAATGGTTTTAACCCATCAAAGAAACGATCAATATTACTTCTTGGGTTACGTATATAATCTGGATCATGCCTCACTATCCTTGTAAATTTAGCCTCATACTTTCCGACATTCTCATCCTCCTTCTGCCTCAGACTCAGAAATTGCCTTTCCATATCTGCTCGATGGTCATGTGGAATGTATTTTCCTATGAAAAGATCTTTGAACTATCTCCATTCTATATTTGATACTTCATCATCTTCCTTTGTGTTTTGAATCAGCGACCACCATTGATCGACATCTCCAGTGAGGTGGTAGACTTCCATGACAACCTTCTCCCTTTCGCTACTCCCCAAGGCATGGAATATTTTTTCTAAGGAGTATATCCATTGCTTAGATACTAATGGATTTTTACCCCCATTAAATGTTGGCGGTTATTGCCTCATGAAGCGGTCTAACATTAATCCTCTATGTTGCGGATCAGGGTGCTCCATATGAGTAAGGTTATTATTCATAACCTGAGTGAGTTGTCCCCGTATGGTAATAAGTTGATTAGCACCAGTTGTATCTCGAGATCCACAATAATTATCTTGATCAGGAGGGAACCCCCTACACGGAGTGCGTGCATTGATACAATTTCCTTTCCTTCCACTAGGCGCCATTTCTAAACAACGGCATAAACTAGATTAGTTTATGATTCAAAATACATAATTCCATACTTGTAAAATACCTAACATAAATTGAACTATTTATGGATATAATCCATAATCATAAAAATGTTTTTTCTTTGAGGAAGTATATACTCATAACCCTTCATAGTGGTTTGTAACGAAAATGAGAATTATCCTAACCATATCCCCCGGGAGTGTCGTAACCAAGAGTGCAGCAAGGCCTGTTGTCGTGCACCAGTTCCCGTTCGAGTCTATCTCAAAGCGGTGTTTTCGGGTTTTACCCCTAGGTACATCTGTGCCAGAGCCGCCTCTACCTGCTCGTATCCAGACAGGGATGTATTTCTCAGAAAACTCACAAAATCTCATAAATACAAAAATTCTAGGAAGTTATTCTATACTAATCCTCAAATTCTATCTTTGTGCTATGTGCTCTAATCAGAGTTTATCTAAATATAGCTTCCAAGGTTAGTACTAAACTGCCTCTGATACCAACTGTAACGCCCTGACCCCAGCTACCCAGAGTCGGTGCATTAGTTCGTAACATTGGCCTGATCACAAAAGATCAAGTATCGAAAGAACGATTAGTTTAGTAGCCTTGGAAACACTAGATACATTCATAAGTCTTACAATACATCATAAAGTAAAAAAACTACAATAATAAAGTATCCATAGTCCACAATCATATCCTCTTATGACTATCCCTGCAGATCATTCATAAAATACTTTTTCACATCTTAGAAAATATTAAAACATTGAAAGGGGTGAGCTCAGATGATCAGTAAGGATAACAATATTACGGAAGCTTTCATAAATAAACATAAAAATTTCAGGAAATGTATAACTAAAACAAAAGCCTTTTAAATTTGATCTTCAACATAATATGGAAAAAGTAAAATGAAATAATGTCGTTTACTTATTCACATGGATATTCTACTGGTCGAATAATCAAATGCAATATCAATAACCACTTTCATAATGATGGAATGCATAATGCCAGACTATCATAACCACGTAGCCAAGGCCTCGTGCCAAGACCACAAATAAGATTTTGTCAAGGCCTCATGCCAAGACACTAGTTTGTCTCATGAGACCTACTGATGCTTCGAGGAGCTATAGCGGGCTCCACCCGTCACTTATTAAGTCCAATGCATTCCTCATATGAACAGGTTTAAACATATCATAAACGATAACATAATAGTACCACATAAAACAGGTATAAAGGAAACGTAAAATGTACACATTTCAATCACAAGATATCAAAACATCACATTGATATAATAAAAACACTTTCAAAACCATTTTCAATACCAAAATAAAATAAAATTAAAACTTGTATTTATTTTTCATTTAAAAAAATGTTATGGTTTGTAGAGGAAGCCGAAACTCAAATAATGGTCACGGCGGTGAAGAAGTCATTGTCACCACATACGTACAGCAAGAAAAACATTCCTTTTTTTCGTTTAGTAAAACGCTTCGTATAAAAAAGATTCCTTTTGAATAAACGTAAAATTCAAAGGGGTTTATACACCGTATAGAAGAAAGATGTGTATAAAACCAAATATGCCTCAATGAAAGGAGATTGAGACGAAGTCCTTACATAGATCATTTTTAAAATAAAATAGATCTATTATGTGTATTCACTATAATTACACATAAATAAAGTAAAAATACAAGATACTACATAATAATATCATGACATAATTTGAACGTAGGAGATTAACCCAAAGAATGGAAATTGGGTTAAGAAATTCCATTACCTCACGTCCGACTTTTCTCGATCATTCTTTAATATCCTGAATAATAAACTAGAGTTAATTTCTATTTTCTTAAGAACCTTTTTCATTTTCATTATTCCTTTTATATCACTTATTACTATGTTGTGAACATTATGTAATTATTTATGTTAATAACAGTCATTTTGTCGATCATTGGTACTTGAGTAAAAAATATACTTCTTATAATTACAAGTTGTTCATGTGGTGAAATATCAATTATATCTAGAATTATATTCCTGATGTAGATATCATATATATAATATATATCCAGTATATACATTCATTTATAATATTACAAAACATTTAGAGGTAAGAAATGAAATGCACCGTTCATGGAGACGGTAAGCCGTACGTACGCATGAACGCTACTTTAATTTCTATTTATTATTTAATGGAATGAAGTTATAATTATATAAAGGTATAATATAATTACAGTATAATATAATGTATAATAACATTTACTCCATACTTTATACATCCCACATATGGTATTAACGATTCAAATCACTTTGAGGGGGCGGTAGTCCGCACTTCCTAAAATGAAAATATCGTGTTTATCCATAATGAAACCCTTAAAGGTATGCCATAAATGAAAAATAAAGAAGCTTAAGTAAAATATAGACATATTATATATCATATATAAATATAGTGACATCAAAATGGCCACCATTAGAGGTGTTAAAAAAATATCGAACAATCATTGTTTCGTGAGGCAGTATTTCACCACCCACAGAAACAGTATGTTATTTAACCATTAGACAAAGGTTTGTGTAAGTGTAAAACAAATAGTTATCATAAAAACATCCTAGTATATTTTAGATACTAGTGTTGTTACAAAAGAAAGGAATAAAGGAGAAGGAAAATAAAACAAAACAACATTAGAGAAGACATTACCTTAAAATCGGGTAACTCTTTCTGATTTGAGCCAAAGGCTTCCTTGGGAAGAATTCTGCCAAAAGTGAGGCTTCTAAGAGTAAGGGTGGGAAGATGAGAGATTATTTGGGAAGAGGTTGGACAAGACAAAAGGCTTTGAAGGTGTGAGTAAGGTTGTAGTGGTGGGGGGCTTTTATAAGAGGAGAGGAGGGGCACTCTTGGAAAGTAATGAAATGTTACTTTATTATATAATGAGTTTCGGATTTTAAAGGTCCCACACTTATATATTTTTAGGATAAGGTGATATGGTTTAGAAATATACTCATACAATAGGATTTGGACAAGTGTAATTATTATATTTTACATTATCTTTTTATTTTATTTAAATCATTAATTAATGAGGTAATCGCTGCATCGTCATGGTGTCATAAATAATTTAATTTATTTAATGTCTAAAAATTATAAAAAAATGATCATGATATAGGAAATATTTTTATCATTATAATTAATATTTATAGTAAAAAAAAATTGACTTTTATAACCCCATTTAAATATTGTTTTTGTAAAACAACTCATGTTTGTGACATTTTTATTTTAACATTAAATAAAAAGTTTTTAATGTCATTTTCCTACCAAAGTGGCTCCATGGGGTCCCCAAGTTGACCCATGGATTGTCTTGGTCGGAAATTACTCATAAAATAGGGGTAGGACAAGTGTAACAGTATTTTCATATTTTTATAATATCATTTTTACCTTAAATTCCACTAATTACCTTTAATCACGATTAATTAAACTTAAAAGTTACTATTCACCAAAAATTATTTTAATCCCATTGAACCAAATTTTTTTCCTAATGAAAACCATGTATGTCGTATTTTTGAAAATCAAATCACAGAAGTGGTAAAATTTCATTTAAATGAAAAATCAATTTTTTAACTAACACTTAGTGGTTTCACTATTCATCAAAAACTGAAGTTTTTCAGAACAATGCCAAAATTTTACCCTAAGCTATAATTGATATTCCGAATTCAAAAATGATGTCTATTTTAAAAAATTCAAAATATATAAGTTTCATTAATTAATTTTATAATTAATTCCCGGTGCCACAACAAATAGCGTGTTTTTAAGAAACAATATATATCAAATGATTGACAATTGTTTATGTCCAATTTCAAAGTGAAATTAATTATAATGACCACCATTTGATAAAATGGTAAAAATATATTATAATTATACTTTAAAACCACTCAATATTATAATTTATCACTATAAATTATTTTTATTAAAATAGTTGTTTTTAAGTATTTTTCACTATTCATAAAAAAATTGGAAGTTCTCAGAAAAATACAAAAAATTCAACATAGGATAATTTCGATATTCCGAATCCAAAAAAAAAGTCCATTTTTCAATATAAAATTTATAAAATTTCAAAAATTAGATATTACAATTCATAAAGTCTACTTTGAATGGTTGTGGTGTGTGTTAGAACTCGAAGTTGCGTACAACACACACTGCAGTATTATTCAATGAGAAGTGTACCGTGGAAGATTGGGGTGTTACATTATTTATCAAGGCATCTTTCTCAGCTACCTTATTCTTAAAAGCCTGAATCTGGAATTCTTTGTCCTCAATAATTTTGATTAATTCTTCTTTTGAATCTGATTTCTCCACAAGACCTGCAGATATTCCATTCTGATAATTGAAAACATCAGCTATGGTATTCATTTGATCAAGAAGATTTTCCTTTCATTTTTCCTCATAACTAACTCACTTGAAAACATCTCTGAGAAAGAAATATTAACTTTTTCTATCTCATTTTCTACATCATTGAATTCTCCCTTTGTTGATTCCATGAGGTCCAAGAATTGCAGAGCTTTATCTGATAATGTTCGGGTCTGGATAATAACTTTCTAACATGAAACTATTTGTGCGTTGTAATCAATGAAAAGATTATTATAATCATATTCTCCTTGAACAACCATGTTCCTTATCATAAATGTTGAATCTATATTTTTCTTTATGGTTTCCTGCATCATTTGGCTTCGAGAATCTATGTTGGAAAGTACCAGAATGGTACTTAATGATTTTTCTTAATGAAAATTCTACAAAGTCATCACCCATAGATGATGAGGATTCAAAGTCAGATTATTCTTTATTGACCTCAGGATCAGAGGTTTCTGGATTATAAAGGTTTTGAGGAGGGATGACATCAGAAGGGGAAACCATAATGGAATTCCCTTTATCAATTTTCAGTACCGCAGAGGGTTTGGAACCATGAGGGACTTCTTTATTTTCTATTTTCTTATCATCTCCGGATATTTCATGAAATTATTCTTCTTATTTCTCTTCCTCACTTCTGTAATCACTCTTTTCAGATTCATGGATTTCATCTTCATTTCTTATTACTTCAATCTCTTCTTCTACCTCCTCTACTACTTCTACTTTTGTCTCAACTTCTTCTTCTTCTTCCTCCTCCTCGGTAAGCACTACCAAAGTTGCAACATAATCATCAACTAATCTAATAACATAATATTATTCTTCTTTAATGGTGCCATACTCTTCATGTGCTTCTTCTGGTTCATGAATGGTTTCTGGTATCACTGCAATTTTATTTTCCTTTTTAGGTTTCAGAGTGACATCCAGTACAAGTAGCTTCTCAGAGGACTTTTCTACCTCCTTCAGTAAGTATTTTATAATCTCTATCTCAGTTATTTTTATTTTTTTCTTCTTATCCTTAGCTTGTTTCTCTAACACATCCGCAATTTGATTCTTTAATGCCTTTTCCACTATCAGATTCAACCTAATGATTGGTTCCCCTTCCTTTCTAGATTCAGCTGATTTCCTCCAGCCAACAACAATATCATCATAGTAAGCCTTTGGTTTCCTTATAACTGATGGTGTTAATGCCATAGATACTAATGTAGGAATGGCATGAGAGGTCTCATCTGACTTTTTCTTCTTTTAAACACTTTTTGATGATTCCGGTACTAATTTTTTCTGTGCTGCTTTGGATGATTCCATAATGGATTCTTTCAATACCGACTTATGAACTTCTAGCGTTACGAATTCTTCAAATTTCATAGTGTTTGGATTATAAAAAATTTTCATTATATTGAGAATATGTTCAATTAGAAACATAATCATACAGGACTTCAAAGAAGAATTGCATGCAATTTTTATTTTAGCTAAAACCATAACAACTCTCCTTGAGATTGTGGCTGGGTACATGAGAATTTGAGATTTGATGGTACCGGATTTCACAACATTAATTGTAAGGAAAATATACATTATAAAATTAACCTTCATGAGGTTTATGAGAAATCCAATCAAAAGAATATCACACGTCTTTATTGAATATTTATCCCCTTTTCTTGGGATAAAGAACCCCTGTATCCATAAAGCTACCAACTTGTGGTCCATTGATAAATGTCCAAGTTTCGGAGTCTTAAATCCCTTGATGCTGAGACATTATAAAGCAAAGTTCTTATCTAAATCACCTTCCTTATCTAGAATTTTGTAGGAACCTATGAGGGCTCCTCCTTTATAGGGAATATTAAAGAAGTTTCCCACTCTTCGGCATGATCCTCTATAAGACTTTTCATAAGCCTTAATTCTGAAATATTCCTTACCATCATTTTCAAAGAAATTGGAAGAGTCATAAAACTATATGTCTAGTTACAGATATACTGGATCTTGAACCTTGTCCTTTTCTATAAAAATACTCTCCCAATTATTACAGTTAGTAATATGAGAGATGAGGGAGTCATACCTATTAAAAAATTCTGAACATCCAAGTCTCTCCTGAAATATCATCTTGTCTTTATTCTCCTTGACTGCCATCTGGTCAGAACATCCTGACATTTGGATTTGTAAAAAATATCTGAAGAAATCCAGAATGACAAACTCCGAAGAAGCATAACATCTACTTGAAGGATTAAGAAACTGGTGGGGGTACTTATGAAGTGGGGTAGACCATATATAAAAACTATGACCTTTCATATTTTTTAAGGAGATCAAACAACTGTGATTTTCCCAAAGAGATCTAATGGTTGAAGATGGTTGAAAAAAATATATCCATAGAAAAATTTTGAGGTTTTAGAAAACTGAATGTCGAATTATAAATAAATATTAATTTAAATAAAAAATTTCTTAAAAGAAGGAAATACCAAGAAATAGATTTGTAAGAAAAATAACTAGGGTTAAGAAAGCTTACCTTTAAGGAATCTATGAAAAAATTATTGGTATTAGAGAAAACAATTCTTGTTGTAAAAAAACTAGACATAGGAAATTTGAATCTGATAATTTCAACTCTAAAAATATGGATTCCAAGAATTTCGATTCTGGGATTTTTAAAACAGACACTGAGGAAAAGAAAAAAAACTAAATTCCAAAATTTACTAATTCCAAAAAAAATAATTTTTTTTAAAGAAAATAAGAAAGTCAAAATTTTCAAATATATGTACTCCCCCTGAATTTATGAGTAATTTAATTTTAGGATATAAGTAATCATCAGGCATATGTACATAGACATCATGAGATTCGTAATGCAATCTATTAAAGATTATTGAGTTGATCCGAATATAATGTCGTCAAAATATATTTGTATGATTAAAATGTATTTCTTATCTTTCATTATAAAAAGTGTTGGATATGCGGTTCCCTTAGAATAGTTATTTTGAAAAAAAATCCTGTCAGTCTATCATTCTAAGCTCTAGGGGCTTGTTTAAAGCCATATAATTCTTTGGTAAGTTTATATAGATCACCAGGATGTTTTGCATCTTCAAAAATAAGAGGTTGGTCTACATAGGCTTCTTCCAGTACAATTCCATTATGGAAAGCACACTTCACATCTATTTGATAAATTTTAAAATTATAGAATACTGAAAATGCTAGAAGAATCTGGATAGATTAATGTCTTTCTACTGGTGCATAAGTTTCTTCACAGTCCATGCCTTCTTGTTGGTTATAGTCTTTAGAAATTAATCTTTCATTATTTCTAACTATAATCCCATTTTCATCACATTTATTTCTGAAGACCCATTTTACTCCAATAATAGATGTATCCTTAGGTGTCTCAACCAAGGTCTAGACTTGATACCTTGAAAACTCATGAAGTTCATCTAGCATAGATTTTATCCAATCTTCATCACATAAGGATTCCTTAGGAGTCTTTGCCTTGAATTGGGAAAGAAAATCAATATGTTCAATTTCATTTCTTAAGGAACTTCTAGTCCTTAAAGGTTGATTGACATCTCCTATGAAATTATCAATTGGATGATTTCTATGTAACAACTGATAAGGGTTTTTGTAAAAAATGATCATCAACATAAGGTTGAAAATCTTCAGGGATAAATGTTTAACGCATATTTTCATGAACATTTTCTTTATAATAATCTTCAACTAATGGTTGTTGATAATTTTTAAAAATATATCTGAAGGATTTAAAATAGGTTGTTTAAAAACAAAAGGATCAGTTTCATCAAATTTAACATGTATTATTTCCTCCAAAGTACAATTGTTTTTATTGAGAACACTATAAGACTTAGAGTTAGTGGAATATCCTAAGAAAATTCCTTCATTGGATTTTGGTGAAAATTTGTGTAGATTATCCTTAGTATTATGGATAAAAACATTACAACCAAAATCCTCTAAGTAAGAAACTTTTGGTTTTGGACTAGTCCAAATATCATAAGGAGTTTTATTAATAAAAGGTCTTATAAAAACTCGATTTATAGTATATCAGGCAGTAATTACAGCTTCAACCCAAAAGTGTTGCTCTATGGAATATTCACTCAACATGGTTCTGGTTATCACTTGAAGTATTCAGTTCCGTCTTTCAACAACATATTTTGTTGAGGAGTTCTATGAGCTGAGAAATTGTTAGTAACACCTCTCTTACTACAAAAAGTTTCAAAATCTGAATTTACAAACTCACTACCATGATCACTATCAATAGTTATCAATAATATTTTTTTTCTCATTTTTTAATTGATCTTGAAAAGTTTTTAATTACGAAAAGGCTTCAAATTTTATTGCTAGAAAATATACCCAAGTATATCTAGTGTAGTCATCAACAAGAACAAATACATAATATTTTACACCAATATTTCCTGTTTTTGTAGGACCAAATATATCCATATGCACTATGTATAAGGAATTAGATGTTTAAACTTCACTAGTAGTTTTATAGCTAGATTTTTGTTTCTTTCCAAACTAACATGGGTCACAAAAGTTTGAATAATCAAAACATAGAACTGGAAGATCCGTAACTAATCCTTTATTTGAGAGATTACTAATGTTCTTAAGGTTTCAGTGTCCTAACATTCTTCTCAAAAGCCAAGATTGAGCTTAGATTGAACTTAATCATGGAAGATCATGAATTCTTATGTCTCTTAAGTTTATAGTGTGAACATTCTCATGCCTATGAGCAGTAAGAATATATTCATCCTTGGAATAGTGAAATAAACACTTATCATTCCTAATATTCACACGGTTTCCTTTATCACATAATTGACTCATGCTTGTAAGTTTTTGCTTAAGACCATTAACCAATAATACATTATAAACTAAAACCTTGCCAAGAAGAATGATATTACCTCTACCGACAATCTCTATTTGAGATTTATCCCCAAAGGTTACTTTTCCACATTTCATTTTTACAATATTATGGAAATAAATTTTTTTACCAGTCATATGATGAGAACATCTGCTATCCATATACCAGATATTGATGGTACATTCTTCATTTTCCTGTAAAAAAAGTTATATTTTCAGAATCCAAACGGGTTTGGATCTAGGGTTAGACAATAATATTATAGGAACCCACATTTGTTTGAAAAAATATTCCTTGTAGAAATATAGAGATTGAATTCTATTTAAGTTACAGGTTTTCCTCCAATGTCCTCCACTTTGACATTTTTTACAAAAGGGAGATTTTGATGGAATAAAATAGTTATTTTAGAAAATAGGTTTCCTGTGAGTATAACCTACTCCAGAAGTATTTTCTTAAGGTCTGATTTGAGAATACATCTTGTCAAATTTTTCTTTACCAGAATTAAAATTGGAAAGAAGTTTCTTAAGGGAAGATATTTTAGGTTTTAGTATTATGACTAAATTCTTATCCCATGAAGTATTTCCTTAGAGTTATATTTTTCCTCAAGAACATTTATTTTTGAAATAACATTCTTAAGATCTTTATAAATTTTTTCCTTTTCATAATTTACTTACATAATGCCTTTAAATAGTTTTTCTAGGAGCTCATCCTTATCATCAAGATCTCTAGTGATATTTGAAATCTCTTTTGTAATAACTTCTTCTCTTGTATTTTCCTTGTCTAGTTTCATAGAAATTTTACAATTTTTTTGCTTCAAACAACTTGGAAAATCATGATACCTCTTCATACGAAGGTATTTCTTCATTATCTGAGGATTAAGTGTCTTCATTAGAAGTAATATATTTAGGATAATAATCCTTGTCAAGAGATAAATCTGTTAAAACCTCGGTAGAGTGTACCATGGCCATAAAACAAGTATTTGGAAAAGAATTAGTAGTAATGAATCTGATATTATTCTGTGCTGATGAATCATATTATAAATATTTACTTTCAGAAGAGTGTCCACAACTAACACTCCAAGTGTCATTTTCTTTTAGACTTTTCTTGTTCTTATAACGGTATAGCTTCTTCTTGTTTCTCTTTGAATTCCTTTCCTTCTTATCATTATTTTTCAAATGAGGGTAATCAAGTCATATATCACCAGTTCTTCTGCATTCGTAACAAGTAACTTTTCCATCTTTATTTTCTCTGTAGTATCTCTTCTTAAACTTATTTTGATAGTTCTTATGAGTTACTATTTTGTTCATTCTCTGAGCAAGATTAGCAAACATGTTCTCATATTTTTCTATATCACTAGATTCTGACTGAATAGTAACTTTCGTTGACTTTGACCAAGTTACCCCTTCTGGAGTTTTGGATTTTTATGGTTAGAAGCCGTTGTGAAAGCAAAACTTCTATTTCCATTATTTTTATTAATATTATCCGCATCCTTCTTCATTCTGGTCTCATGCTGAAGAAGAGTTCCAAAAAGATCATTTAAGGGAATCTGGGTGACTTTCTTATTCTCATCTATTGTTGTCCTCTTGGACTCCCATTCATTAGGCATGATTTCAATGATCTTGTAAACAAGTATTTAATAATCAAGACCTTTTTCTCCTATAGACTATAATCTATTCGCAATGGTCATGAACCTTTGCTGAACTCTGCTTATGGGTTCTCCATAAGGAAAGATGAAGCCCTGATATTCAGCTCTCAACATAGATCTTCTTGTCTCTATAACTTTAGAAGATCCAAAATGTGTTACTTCTAATTTCTTCCAGATACTATTTGAAGCTTCACATGAGGATATTTGACTATATATGTTCCTAGTCATGGAACATAGTAATGTATTTCTGACTCTAAAATTAGTTTGATATTATGCTCTTTCTAGATTAGTAAAAGTTCTCTATTCCTTATCATGAATCTTATGATCTCCTGTCAGCATCAGGTAGTTATCAACTCCAATATTAATAACGAAAGTCTTCATCCTATCTCCCCAATACTCATAATCATTTCAATAAAAAATAGGTGGTCTGTTATTATTTAAATTTTCCAAAGAACCAATATGAATGGATCCTGCCATAAAGAAAATATACCTTTATTTGACAAAAAAATTAGTAGTAGTGCTTAAAGAAAATATAAAGTTATTAAAGGATAACTTTAAGAAAAATATATAGTCTATAAAGAAATGATCTAGAGTCTTTATAAGAAAAATATGAGTCCGGACTAGTGAGTCCGAAATTACAATTTCGAAAATATGAAGAAGAAGATGATTTCTCTTCCGAATCTAATCGTGAGATTAATTCAGATTGAACCAACAATCTGAAACATATTGTTAAATCGATTCAGAGTTATGAGGTAAACTCCTTTGATACCTATTTATAGGAAGGCATAGAGTATGATATTATACTCTATACCAATATTAGGATCACAATAGTACAAAATATGCACAATATACAATAGGGGGTGAATTGTATATTTAAAAAATCTCTTAAGCAATTTTTTTATAAACAAAATTCACAACACCTCTAATAATAAAATTACATTCTTAGAGAAATATAGATTTCACAAGTCTAAAGCTTAAGAAACTTATCTTACAAAGAGATTATACCACAAGGCGTATAGAATCTATTACAAAAGTAGATACAAGTTAGAAAGTTTATACAAAAAGAAAACCTCCTAAATTTTACAATGCAGTGGAAAATTACAATCTTATTTTAACCCAAATAGAAGGGTATCCAACAACCTTGGACAAAGTTCCCGTGTTTTATACTTACAAGAAAGTAAATCTTACCCAAACACAGGTAAGCCCTCAATACTAAGATCGTTATCTGTCTTGATATCCCCACAAGCCCTTGATTTTTAAGGAAATTGGATCCTCTAACTTCACAACCCAAAGTCTCTGATTTTAAGGAAATCACACCTTTGGACTATGCAATTCTGTAGGAAGAAATGATTGAAAAGATGTTCAAACTTTCTGCACGAAGCCTGAGAGTTTATAAGAGCCTCTCACTCTAGAGAAATTCAATTTCAGAGAGATTAACTCCAAAAAGAAAATACGTGAACACACACAAATCAATATGTGGATCTCATCATCTGAGGTCCTATTTATAGCTTTTCAAAATATACCGGTCGGTTCTCCTCCAATGGTCATATTTCCTTAAATCTCGGAGGGATATAGACATGTGGAAAACATACAATTGTTAGTTTATAACAGAAACATTGAAATAGTTTTATATAAATAACCATGAATATAATGATCTTACACCATATGTTTAAGGAACTTGGAATCCGATAAAATTAAAATGATATAAAAGTGATTAAAAGATTCAGAATTCTACGAAAATAATTTTTTGAATAATAAATTATGGGATTATAAATTTTAGAATGGATTTTCAAAAAATCGATATGAGTAAAGTATAAGGTATAATATTATGAAAACACAGTTTTACAAATTCTGGTACCGGTATCATAATTTACGACATGAGAGAATATAACCGGTATGAGATTATAGAAGGCAATGTGTAAGGAAATTCTTGGAACTGATTTCTTATTCTCCGATATCGGTATCATAAGAAACAATATCACTATCTTTAACAAAAACCGTATTAAGAAAATATTCTTTAGAAATGAGAAATGAAAATTTCCAGTATAGAAATTCCGGAGTTGAATAAATTGGTATTAAAAGATTTATGAAAAAAAATTAATATAGAAAATATCGGTATAAGAAATTCTGTATTGGGATTTCTGGTATCAGTATGAAAAATATTCCTTAGGGAACTTTAGTACTAATAACGAGGAAGTTAGAGTTTAAGAACTCTTAAAAAACTGAAATACTAGAAATCTAAGTATAAGGAAAATATGATACCATATTTCATTCTAGATGGAAATCGGTATCATAGTGAAAACAGAGAATGGGAAAACAATGTATTAAGGAATTCTTGTATGGTATAACCTTTCACCAAAATTTGGAACATTAAAAACATTTTCAGTAGGGTAGAAAAGATTTATAAAAACCTTAATAAAAATATATTTGACTCAAAAGTCTAAGGAAATTTTGTTTATAAGGAAATTTATGAAAGTGTAAGGAAATATATGGAAGTTTAAGGAAAATCTATTTACAATGAAGGTGTTTCTAATTTTCAAAACAAAAGCTTAAGGAATGGAGAAGTATTATAGACCTAACAATGAAATGGGGAATTATGTGAATCAATTCCCTAATCCAAGGGTTTTTGATAAAGTTCAACGTCAACAAACTCTTAAGGATAAAGATAATGGAGAGTAACATGCAATTACTGTCAGTGACATGGTGTACGATATGAAGTGGTGAAAGGTACACTTACCATCCAATCTAAAGTAAAAAATGTTTTATTTGATATTGGATCCACCCAATTTTTTATTTTTAAAGAATTTTCCAAGGGTATCGTTGTACTAACTCAATAATTAGATGTTGAGATAGCTGTGACCACTCCTAATGGAACAACAACCACATCAGAAGTTTACAATTCTTCTCCAATTAAAGTTGTGGGAAAGTACTTCCTACAAATCTTGTGATCCTTACTAAAGTAGTTTTTGATGGGATTCTTGTAATGGATTGGCATTATTTATATAAAGCTCATATCATTTTCCAAATATGGGAAGACACATTTCATATTCCAAATCAAGAAATGATCATCTATCTATGCAAGGATGAATATAACCTTATAGTGGAAATTTTTCCATCTTATGGGTCTCCATTCCAATAAATGAAGGTTATTTATCTCAAATGGATGTAGAGAAATTCACAATTAAGAATATTCCCATTGTAAATGAGTTTGATGATGTCTTTACAAAGGAATTTCCAAGTCATCCACTAAAGTGTGATGTTGAGTTTTTAATAGAACTCATACCAGGTTCTATTCCTATTTCAAAGAAGCCTTATTGCATTGCCACAATTGAGTTGTAGGAATTGAAAAAGAAACTCCAAGGGTATATTTATAAAGGATTCGTACTCCCTAGTGCATCACCATGGGGAGCACATGTTCTATTTGTTATGAAGAATGATGGTTCAATGAGACTTTTCAATAATTATTGAGAAATTAAAAATATAACTATCAAGAACAAATATCCTCTTCCCCGAATTGATGACTTATTTGACCAAAAACAAAGAGATCAATAGTTTTCCAAGATTTATCTTCAATCAGGATTTCATAAATTAAGGGTAAAAAAAGGAGGATATACCAAAGATAAGATTTCGTACTATGTATAGACACTATGAATTTATAGTGACGACTATTGGTCTTACTAATGACCTTACTATCTTCATAGATACAATGAATAGAGTATTTAGAGAATATCTTGATCATTTTGTGGTAGTCTTTATAGATTATATTCTTGTATATTCAAAGAGAAAGTAAGAACATGAAGATCACTTAAGAATTTTTCTAAAGACCCTAAGAAAGGATAATATTTATGCCAAATTTACCAAGTGTGAATTTTGGCTTAAAAAGTTTCATTTTTTGGTCACATAATATCAAGAGAGGGGATATCTGTGGATATAAAAAAAAAATAGGTTATTGAAAGATGGTCAAGACCAACAATAGTAACTGAGATCCGATGTTTTCTTGGTTTGGATGGATATTATCAACATTTTGGGAACGATTTTTCACGATTATCTTATCCACTCAGCATGTTGACTCGAAAAGGAGTTATGTTCATTTGGATGGATGAAATTTGAAGAGAATTTTAAAGAGCTAAAAACAAGGTTATCCAGTGAACTTGTGCTCACACTGCCATATAGTGTAAATGGGTTTTTGATCTACAATGATGCATCCAAGGAGGGGATGATGTGTGCTCTCATGCAAAATGATATGCTGATAGCTTATGTCTCGTGATAGTTGAAAATCCATGAGAAAAATTATCCAACTCATTATTTTGAGTTATTTATGGTAATATTTTCATTAAAGATATGGATGCATTATCTTTATGGTGAAATATGTGATATTTATACTAATCATAAATGTTTTAGGTATATTTTCACACAAAAAGTGCTGAATATGCGCAAAAGAAGATGGTTGGATATGATTAAAGATTCTGTCTGCTCAATACACTACCACCACGGGAAAGAAAACAAGGTGGAAAATGCATAAATCTATAAGGCCACACCAGCTTATCCATAATGAGGACCACGAAAGATTCAATAATTATGGATTTTCAAAGGATGGATCTTGAAATTATAATGGAGGGGGGGGGGTATTATTTTTCTCAAATTAATGTTCAAGAATCTGTACATGTGAACATTAAAGAGGTACATAAGGAAGATGTAGAGTTACAAACTAGTGTGAGAAACGTTCCTGAATTCAACCTTAATTGTGATTAAATAATAAAGTTTAGGAATTGGGTTTGTGTTCCTCCCATACCATAATTACAGAAGGATATATTATATGAGGCTCATATTTCTTCATTCATTATTCACCCTAGAAGTTCAAAGATGTATAGGGACATGAAGAAGTACTTCTAGTTGGAAGGAATGAAAAGAGATGTCGCAGAATATGTGTCTCAATGCTTGGTTTGTTAGCAAGTTAAAGATGAGAGACAAATGTCTAAGGGGATTTTACAAGAATTACCTATACTAGAATGTAAATGGGAAATATCACTATGTAAATTGTCAATAGACTTCCCAAAACATCCAATATAAATAATGCTATCGGGGTTATAGTTTATCACCTTAAGAAGTCTGCACACTTTATTACTATTAGAGATGATTTCTCTCTTGATTAGATTTCTAGGGTATATGTAAAGGAAGTGGAAAGATTTCATGAAGTACCACTTTCCATTATATTTGATCAGGATATGGGGTTTACCTTGATGTTTTGGATAAGTCTTCAGCATGCTCTGGATATAGAGTTAAGCTCTAACACTTCTTATCATCCTCAGATAGATGGTCAGTCTAGGAGGACAATTCAAACTATTTAAGACATGTTGAGATCTTGCTCTATTAATTTCAAAGGTTGGGATCAACACCTAACATTGGTGGAACTTTTTTATAATAATATCATTAAATCCAGTATTCTGATGGATCTTTATTAATCCCTCTATGTAAAGAAGTTTATTTATCCAACTTGCTGGGATGAACTTATGGAAAAAAATATATTATAACATGATCTTGTTTATGTAATGGAAGAAAACGACAGATCTATTCAACAATGCAAAAAATCCACTTAGATTTGACCCAAAAGTTATGTTGACAACCGAATAAAATACCTAGAGATTGAAGTGGGTGACAAGGAATTTTTATGAATATCTCCCTGTAAGAGAGTAATGAGAATTGAAAATAAGGGAAAGCTGAGCCCTAGGAATATCAATTATTTTGAAATACCTGATTGTGATGGGAAGGTAGCTTACCGATTGGAACTACCACCAAATATCTCTCATGTTTATGATGTGTTCCAAATATCTCTCTGAATAAATTATATACCCGATCCTTCAAATATAATATGCTCAGAAGTCATATGGCTGGAGTGATATCTTTATTATGAAGAAGAATCGATATAGATTCTAGATCGTAGCGAAAATGTTCTATGAGAAAAGACCACTCGCTTGGTTAAAGTTTCATAGAGGAACCAAAAATTAGAATAAGTTACATGATTATTTGAGGATATTATGGGGGAGAGGTATCCTCTTCTATTTTTTTCGAAGTGAATAATTTTGAGTAAGAAATTCAGTTTAAGGGGTTTAGAATGTATCGCCCGTATGATTTTATGAAATTTTTTCATTAAATAATTTTCTATCCTTCAGTAGCCTGATTTTCACGCAATCATGAGTTTAAAAAAACCCTGATATGCCCTTAATATAAAATTACCATTATAGCATAACCATTATGATAGTGGGAATAATTATAGCTAACTTATGAAAATGCATTATGAATTCATTAGCTATTAATTATTTATGAAAAATATAAATCAATTAGATATTTGTATTTTTTTTGAATGAATTACTTTTAGTAATGACATTAATGAGGTATATGTGTTATATACTTCAAAATATTTTTTTTTATATTCATCCAATTGATATTTTAGTGATAGGGTATGAATAAAACCCTATTTTATGTATGAGAACCTATTTTTTTTAAAAAAGGTTAATTTTATACCATTGAATGGAGAACCCATTTTAAATTAAGATTTTAAAACATTAATAATTTCTATTTAACAACATAAAAATTTTATTTTGAAGTAGTATATAAAAATTTACTCTGTAAAAATTTCTGATATTTTTCTGATAACTTTAAAGGTTTGATGAATAATAAAAATATGAAAAATTTTAATTAAAAAAACTTTTTTCATCAAGATAAATTATATGATTAAATTATAATATTTAATGGGATTAAAATATAAAGAGAATATATTTTTTTCCATTTAATATAATTTATGTCATTAAAATTAATTTTACATTGAATTCATAGGTAAAAACATTTCAATCTTTTTTAATGATTTAGCTTTTAAAACTTGTATTCGCATTTCAACAACGAGGTTAATTTTAAGTCAATTAATGCAACTTATGGGTTTTGAATTTGAAAAAATGGATTCCATATTTGGAATCATAAGGTCCATATTGTGTGAATAGGTACCATTTATTTTTGGATATTATGAATAGTAACTATAGAAATTATTTTTTTTACCATGGTTAAAGGGTAAATCTGGAAAATAAAAGTAAAAAAATGATAATTTAATAAAATAATACTACCCTAAAACGTGTCATAATACTATTGGATGAAATATTTCTGACCATGAGAATCTGTGGGTCGATTTTGGGACCCCATGGATTCATATGGATGGGAAAGTGATATTTTATAAAATCTAATTTAACGTAAAGATAATTATAACCTAAACCAATATCTTTTACTAAATTAATTTTAATATAGGGTTATTAAACTGATATCTATTTTTATAAATATTAATTATAATGATAAAATGATTTCTTAAATCATGGTTTTTTTATTTATAATTTTTTTAGATTACATAAATAGATTTATTTTTGACACAAATATGATGTAGTGATTACCTCATTAATGAGAGATTCAAATAAATGAATTTATAAATATTTTAAAAAAAATATAATTTTGTTATTTTGATGTCATCTAAGTTTTTTATGCCTGAAATTGACATTTTATTTTTAATTTAATTCCTTATATTCTACGTAATAAAGTTATTATGAGTTTTTAAAAATGTTATGTATGAATAGTGTCCAAAATTGACACAATTCAAAACATAAAACATAAAATAGTTTATTAAATGATATTAAATTATAAAGAATCTATGATTCATCAAAATGGTTAATATAAGTCCAAATATATCATAAATAACATTTTTTGGGTCTTTTGACATGATATGGTAATTACACTAACCCAAAAGGTGTAAATAACACGATATCACGGTAAGATTAAAAAGGGTAAAAGAAGGATTAAGCCAAAATAATAAGGGTAAAAAAATATTCAAAACGTGTATAAAAATTATTTTATGATGGTTATTAGAACAAAAATTATCTTATATTATAATTAAATATGTTTCATACTATTTTTAGTCGAAATTTAAATTATAATAAATTAATATTTTGAAAAGTTTCTTAAAGTGCCCCTCTTCTCCCTTATAAAAGGGCACCTCCTCCCTCTCCTCTTCTATCAATTTTGATCCTTCATTCTTGGAATAACCCTGCCCATTTTTCTTTTGAATTTTTCTAGTTACATTATATAGGTTCTTTTCTGCTCAAAATACAAACTCTAGTTACCTAAGAGGAAATTTAAAGGAGGCACGTCGAGGAAGAGGTAATCTCTTCTACCATTTCTTTCAAATTTATTTCTTTTTATACTTCCTCTTATTTAGTTGTTTAATTATAAAGTAATAGCTTCAGTATCACTAATATACTTATATGTTATTATAAATATTAAACAAACCTATTTCACCTTCTATCCATCCCATGAAAAACAAAATCACCGCGTGTGCGTACGTACGACTTACCATCTCCAAGCTATGGTGTAAACTGTTTTTCACCACCACCTTACTGGGATGGGTATAATGATTAAAATAATAACAATATATTATTATTATAACATGATAGTAATTCTTATTTACTATACACCATCAACATCAGCACCATTCAACAATTATGGGAACGGTATCGTCACACGTGAGTACTTACAACTTACCGTCTCCATGGTGCGATGTGATTCGTTCTACATAATTTTCATTAAACTATTATTATATAAATTAATTTAATGAATAAATATGTAATATATTATACTAATACCATGCTTTAAATTATATAATAATAACTTAAAAAGGGGACTAAGAATTTATCCAAAAAAACTTACACAAGAACATAAACCAGTTAATCCCTGAATAACGAGTAACAATGAAATGTTACTAAAAAACAAAAGAAAATATGATCATAAATGTTATAATAAAAAATATTATGATTATTGAATAAATCATTAACATTATTTGTATATTTATACAGGAGTTTTAGATACATACAAATAATATCAGACTTATGGTAAGGGATAACTTTTCCAATCTCGTTTTATCCAAGATTGTTTATTCGTAAGTATCTACTAGGGAGATATTATCATCCATGCCAATTTTTTCTAAAAATATTCTCATAAAATTTTTACTTTTATTCTATTTATGTTTAATGTATATTTTTATCCATTTTTACTTTTACTACATGGGATTGAAGTAATCTTTCTTTTGTTTACCATTGGAGGTGTTTTTTGACTTTTCTGGAAGAAGTATGAGGAGAATGTGTTTTTATAAATTATATAGCATGAATGGGGTTTTAAATATTCATAATGCCTTATTTACATGAATAATCATATAAAATTTTACAATTGTATTTTTAACTAAATTATTTTGTTTTAAAATTTCATTACATTTGGAGAAAAGAAAATGTTTTTGAAGAAGAAAGGATATTTTTCTCAGGAACTTAGTTCATGTGTTTTATAAAAATTATATTCCATCTAAGATGACACTCTTTAAATAGGGTTATGTGTATATACCTATATTCACTATGATTTTATTTTGCTAATGATGGAATGATATTTTATAATTGATTATGTTATGATGGAAAGATGTTTAAGGAACCCATTTTATTACCTAGGTTATGCAATGAAGAATTATTTATGTTTTTGTGGAACACATAAGAATGGTTTAATTATGAGATGGGTGGAAACTATATATCCCTCTAATGAATTGGGTAAATATTTATATCTGATGAGATATACATGGCAGAAAAAAGAAGTTAATCCTATTTAGTGATATATGGCTGGAATGAGGAGAGAACATGGTTCAGTAATGGACTTTGTCTGCTATGATTGTCTTGGAAAAGAGCCTTGACTAATATGAAATGATTATATATGATTATGTGTGTATTCCACAATGTTTCACATATTATTTTATAATTATTGGGACAACATTTCACTTCTATGATTTATCCCATGACCTGATATTATGATATCTTATGTTCCGTATATGATTTTAAAAAGCTATATATGATTGGTATTTCCTTTGTTTAACATTACTGAGAATTTGGGATAACCCTTTCCTATGTTTCTCTTCCCTAGTCCAGGAAGAAGGGTATTAAATATGATATTCCAAAAAGGTGCATAGTTAAAATGAAATAAACAGTATATAATATAGAAGTTTTATGAACCAATTGTTTATGTTTTATAGTTTCTAAATACACTATACCTATACGGTCCTTTTATGTTTTTGTTATATGTTATAATAAATATAATTCAAATTTTATGTAATATAAATTTATATAACGTATGGGTTTTTATTGAAATTCCCCTTGTTCCTTTTGATCTACTCAAACAACCCCTACCTAATCCCACTCCTACTCAATTATCCCTCTCCCTCATCAATTATAATTGAACAATATGGCTCTTTATTCATAGTCAGTTGCACCTTATAATGTAATATTATTATATCATTATCAATATAAGGAATGGATTGTATCCATAATATGATAATTAATTATTTATCTTCTATAATATTATTAAAGGATTTAAGTTTAAATTATAAACAAAGACATAAATTAGTATGATAAATGAATGATCAAGACCTATGGGTTCAGGTTTGGTGATTATTTGAAGGTGTTGAGAGATTTGGGAATTAAATGATATGCTTGGGTAAAGCCATAAATTTGGAAGTGGTGTATGCAACACAAAATTTTGGAATCATACTAATTTCTAGTGGGTATGAAATAATGTTGTGTGAAATATAGTTCTTTCAATGATCCTTGTAGTGGACCAAGATTATAAAATAAATTTTTAATTACCTAATGTAAAGAGTTATGACATTGTTTAGAAATACTATGTGGATTGACCATGGTTAATAAGCTCATTGGTTAATGAGAAATGAGAATATTGTCTTATGTATATTTTGAATACTATGGTGACCATAAGACTCATTTATTTAAAGGAGAGGATAGTTTTAAATAGGATAATTCCTCAATGGAAATATATTTATCTTTCTATAACATTTTTGTTGGTTTATATTGGAGAATATTCCCTCTACAGAAGTGGAAATCTTGGCCCACAATGATGGTTGAGTGGGAGAATGGGATACCATTAGTATGGATCTTAGGAAAAAGCGTGGATAGACCATGGGACGAGTGTGGAACTCTTTAAGAGATCCTTGAGTGTCATGTATATCATTTTAAATTATATTCTTATTAGTTGAGTGTCATATGTGTTATTTCGTGGTTTTCTCTAAATGACTAATGATAGGTGAGGATTTTCATGGCATGTCCTATTTAAAATTGATCTTCCTTGAGACTCCACTATGCTGTGAGGTAATTCAACTCAGGTGGGATGTTAGTGACATTTTTGAATGGTTTGAAAGGTTTGAAAAGTGATAGTTGTAAATGGGGAAAAAAATTCTATACCTTCACACGAGATATACCATTTTATGAATCTAAAATAATTAAATGAATTAAATATTATCTTATTTTATTCAGTAAACATGGATTCTAATAAAATCACCATTTATCCCTATTATGATCATAATATAATAGACTAAGGACTCTCACCTCAAGGGTGTTTCAATGGGATTACTGGAACCCACGATCATTTGGTCATACCCTTCAAATATCCATGATATTATATTATATCATAACATATATAGAAGTGGGAGGAATATAGATTCATGGAGAATATGGAATTGATAATAGGTTTGAATAGAATTATTTATCCATATCAATGGACATAATATCATTTATATAGGCCTCAAAACATGACCAAATACTCCATTTAATTTACCTAGTAGTTTAATTATATTTTTATTAAATCATTTAGTTTTAAAAAATTCATAACCTTCACCCCCATTAACTCCCTTGTGATTCATCATGTGAAAATATTAATTAATTATAGTATTATGTGGATGATAAATCCAAATATTTAATCACAACATCAGAATTCCAATATCAATCATTGATTGTGTTTATAAATCATACAAAAATATTATCTATAAAATAAAACAATTTGATATAACACAACCAAACACTATGACTGTAATGGGTAGGAGTACCTTATTATTTCAAATATATAATAAAAGATGATATATATAAGTACATATTAAATTTATAATGTTTTTAGGGAAACTCAACATCAATATCCCACCTATAATAAACCATTATAGAGTTAATTCATTTTCACTATATTAATTATAATATATAATAATATATGAAACCATATCAAAAAATATTTTTTTACATCTTCCAAACAGAATATTGAATCCAATCACCAGTATCCCATTATATCACATTATATTCAATTCATTATCAATATTCATCTTATCATCCTATTTGATAAACTCTAATAATTGTTTTTGAGTTGTGATATGAGTATGATAATTCTCATTACCTATTAATACATCGAAAATCTGTTATCACATTGGTTGTTTTACATTTGAGCAAAGAAATAAATTTCTGAATCCAAATATATAATCAAAGAGTGGCCTCTACCAAAGAATAATTCATACTCGTGCTATTAAGAGATCTAATAAGATATGTAGTTGGCACATTTATATTTAAATATGTGCCAACTAGCTATGTCATATGAATTTATTAATAATAATTTAATAATTTATTAGAATAAATCATGTAATCATGAGACACAGTGTATGCCAATCTCATATATCATACCCATACGGTACTTATTCTCTGGGTATAAATTAAATAGTTTAATAAATACATCACATTTCAAATAACTATGTAAATTATCAGATGGGGATTCCATCACAATGGTAGAGAATCATGTCACATGTAATTTAGCTTTGTATGGGTATATATTTCATATTATATCTCAACAATGTTCCCAACAATGAAACTCATCAAATGATATGAAAAATCAACTATTGGATAAGATAAAACTGATGGCATGGTAAAAAATAATCAAATCTTTTAACTAATTGGCTACTCCACGAGGATTATATACGAATGCTGAGAGGGTGATATTTATCATTCCTGATATCATTATAACCTTGGTTATGGGGAATCAATCGTATATATAGAACCCTTTAAACCAAAGAAATTATATATGCCACTTCATGTAGTATACTAGAAATTTATTTTACTATAAAAACATATATTATTCTTGATAAATTTATTTTGTATCATTATATTAAATATTACTATTTTTTCAAAAAATAAATTCAACATTACATATACTACTCCGTGAAATAAATTGGTTAAAAATAACCTTAAATCAAACTTTGATCGGTTATTTATCATTAAACATAACATAATTTATTGTTACATCCTATGTATTTATAGAATAATACATTATTATATATATTAATTTTTTTAATTTAATACTAATTTTAGTTTAAAGGAAACACTATTTATGATAGCGTACCCAATATGTAACAATAGGTTTCTCTTAAATCTTACATTGCACAGAACACTAAACTATACTGAAAAATAATACAACAATAATATTTTTATATTAAATGGTAGTTAAATAATAGTTATTGTATTGGATGGAATGACCATAATTAACTGTTTTATGATTTAAAATATTTTTTAAAATTTTATAAATTTATACAATGAGCTTTAGATCCATAAAATGAGAATGAATCCAATTTTAAGCATAAAATACTCTAATAATTTTTAGATGGTTGTTTTATCGCCTTTTGGTGGGGAAAAATTCATAAAAATAATCTTTGTCACTTTTATATATTATATATGAAAAATATAATTTTTTTCTATAGAATCAGGACATCAAAATTTACTTTGGATAAATTTTTTTGGTAATTTTATGATAAATTTCATTTTTTAATGAATAGTGAAAAATTCTTAATTTTATGTCAAAACATCCTTTTCATATAATTTATTTAAATAGTTAGATTATATTTTTTGTTGGGTTTAAAGTTTAATTGTATTATGTTTTTATCATTTTATCCAATGATGTTCATCAGATGTAATTTCATATTTTAATTGGACATAAACACACATTGATCTTTTGATAGTTTTTATTTCTTAAAAACTAGTTTGTTAATTTTGACAATGAGAATTAATTTTAAATAAATTTCCACCAATTCTATGTTTTGAATTTGGAATAGTAGATTAAATATTTTTAATTATAGCGTTCAAATTATTTAAATAGTTACCCTTTATTTTTGGACATTATGAATATTAACTTCAATAATTATTTTTATTTTACATGGTTAAATTGTAAATCAGGTAAACAAGGGTAAAAAAATAATATTAAAATAATATAAAAATACCCTAAAACATGTAATAATGTTACTAAATGATCTATTTCCAACCATGATCATCCTTAGGACCAATGTAAGGAAATTTGGAGCCACTTGGGTGTGAAAATGACATTTTATAATATTTAATTTAAAGGGAAGGGAAATATAACATAAACATGTTTGTTATAATAAAAAAAGTTTAATTTAGGGTTATCCCATAGTTATATTTGAATAGAAATAGTAATTATAAATCTTTAAATATTTACTATATCCTAGTAATTTATTTAAAATTTATATACATTATATAAATAAATTTATTTGTGACCTATTGATGGTGAATTGATTACCTTATTAATGAAAGATTCAAACAAATGATATTATAAATAATAAATTAAATATAATTAATTTTTTTATGAAATCCATGAATTTTTTTATGACACTGAAAATTGAGGGATTATTCAACTCTGTTTGTTATAAGGAATCAAGTAGTTATTTCATTTACAAAAAATAAATTACTAAATAGTGTCAAATTTGACATAAATGAGTTTTTATAAAAAATACTATTTTATTAAATGATATAATAGTCCAAAAAACCTACGATTCATAAAAATGACTTATATAGTGAAAAAATGACATTATTGATCCACTTGTGGTTTAATTTAAATTTTATAGTAACTATAGTAACCATTTATTATGAAGATACAAGAAGACACAGTAAGAGTTAATGTTTTTAACTAAGGGTTCAAGAAAAATGATAAGGTTTGTTTTGAGACTTAAACTTTTCTAAAACATTTTGGTTTATGGGATTTAGACCCATAATCAACTTTTACATGAAGGTTATCAAATTTGAACTATCATGATTCAAAAATAAATTTATAATAAAATAATATTTCAAGACTATCCTAATGTTCCCATCCTCCCTTTTATAAATGGCCAAAACCTCTACCCACTTTCAAACAACTCACACGACCCTTGGGTCATCCGAATTATTCTCAAATAATCTCAAAATATCCCTAACCTCCTCATAAAGGCCACACTTATGGTATAAATCCTTCACCATGAGAACTTTTGTGAAAATCAAAAGGAGATACTCGAATAAGAGGTATTTTTTTATCACCTCTTTAAAAATTCATTTCATCTTCTACTTCCTATTATTATTTATTTTTACAAACTAAATTAATAAATCTAGTATCTTTTACATTCTGAGATGTTATTATAATTATGGGAAAAACTTATAGCACCTTTTACCCAACCAACAAATAACTATATCACCATGCATGCGTACGTACAACTTACTGTCTCCACATCATGGTTTAATTCGTTACTCAAAAAGACATAATTTGGATTGGTATAATGATAAAAATAATGGATTTACATAATTAATATAAAATTATAATTATCATTTATTATTAATATACCATAAAATTCTATACCGTTTAGCAGTTAAATTAATTATATCGTCACTCATGCGTAAGTAAATCTTACAGTCTCCACAATGTGATTTGATTCATTCTATATGATTTTCATTAAACCATGATTATATAAATGAAAGGATTGAAAAATTATTATATATATTACATTTATATTTACTCTATTCTTATATATTTTATTAAAATGTACCTTTATTCCTTCCATAATGTGTAAATAGGATAATTTTATTTGAGGAAGTGTGGACTACCGCCCCCTCAAAGTGGCATGAATCATTCATTCGATTCATGGAATGTATAAAGAAGAGAATTAATGAAATTATGTAACATATATATAACATGGAAATTATATTTGAATTATTATATACTTATTTATCATTTATTTTTCATTCCATTAATATGATAATGAAATGAATGTAGCGTTCATGAGTACGTATGACCTACCATTTTAATGAATGGTGAATTTTATTTATTATCTCAAAATGTAATAGACTATAATAAATACATATATAATGTATATATATGATATTAAAACCATTGATAATATTATGGAGATTATGTACTTTTTACCAAATGGACAATTTACATCAAACATGTTTATTTTTGACTCATGTACTGAATCTCAGAAAAACTACCAATATGAACATAAAAAATTCTATAATTTATATAACATGGTAATAATTGATATAAAAGGAATAATAATATTGAAAATTGTTCTCATAAAATTATAAATTATCCTATGTTTTTTATTCAATAATATAAATAATGAACAAGATATGTTGGATTCAATGTAAAATAAATCTTAACTCAATCTCATTTCATTGAGTTAAATATCCATGTAATTGGTTTTGGTTTTTAAATAATATGTGTGAATGACCTTTGATTTTTTTCCACTAAATATCCACTTATATTTGGTATATATATTTTTGTCACACATAATTATATCATTAATTTATCCTTAATCTAAAGATACAATCTTTGTAAGGGACTTCATCTCAATCTCCTCTCATTGACGCATATTTTGATATATATATATATATAATCTTCATTTATATGGTGTATAATTAAAATTTTGACATTAAATTTAATTCAACTGTTTTCAAAATGAATATTTTTATACGATGAATTTTACTAAATGAGAAAAGGAATATTTTTTAATGTACACATCATCAAGTACATTTCTATCGTCGGGTGCATTATTCATATTAGGATTCCTCTAAAAGATGTAATGTTTTTAAAAAGAAAAGTAAATACCATATTCCATTGTTAGGTATTTTGGTATTGAAAATTGTTTTTATAATTGATTTATTATATCAATATATTGAAATTATTTCTTGTTATTGCATTGTGGAAATGTTAATTTTCTTTTATTCTTGTTCACGTGTTATGATTATTTTATGGTTCTTGTGAATTGTTTACGTATACATATGGTTAGGTGATAAACCAATGGTAGGTAAACCTGAGATATCTCTCTATTGAAATGGGTAATATGATGAAGGTAAAAACTAAGGTTTATCTTAAAAGATTTAGGGAATATACTGTGATGCATAGTCCAAACGTAACTATGAAGGTTACTCCCTATGTAGCTTTAAAGATACTATGTAAGTTTGTTATGGATTCTACACGTTACCTTTATGATTTATGATTTCTATGAGTATTTAATATATCTTATTATTTAATGAGTACTGTTAAAGAGATTATTTTTATAGGTAAAAATTATGATTTCATTGATTTGTATGTATTCATAAACGAATGACTTCTTTATTTATTTTGTATCCTTTACTGAGATTTTTATGATCATCCAATGTTTTTGAATTGTTTTTCACCGGTTATAAGGAAGGGTAAGAGAAAGGAGTAATTCAAGAATATTTTTATCATGAAAATAATTCTTGTTTTTTAAAGGAGTTTTATTTTTGTGGAAGAAATTAGATTGAGTAGATGTGTTTAATTTTTAATATTTTAGATGAAATGTAATAGTTATGGCCTATTTCTCTAAAATTCTAAATCAAAATAGATCATAAATGAGAAAGAACGTAAATTCATGATCGAAAATAAAAATTATGTTATGTTTAAGGAATGGGCCTTACAGTTGGTATGAGTGGTCGGTTTAGATAACTTTTAGAGGTTTGGGTGTTATTTTAGAATACATGACTTGTTTTATATAACCACAATGGTTAATGAATTAGAAAGATTCATAGTTATTTTAGATAAATTAAATGAGTTTAAGATAACATGAATAAGTATATCTTCGTGTTTACCCTCTTCATAAGATAGTAAATGATGATTTTATGGATATTATCACACTAACCTTTTGGTTTTAGTAAATGGATGTATTTAGAATGCACCAAAGAAACATTGGATGTGAAAGAAACTATGGTGGTGTTATGAATAAGAAACCAAATTAAATGGGAGATATAATGAGAAATTTTGTGGTTATTCTTAACCAAATATCTAAAGTTTGGATTTACCACTTGAACCTTAGTGATTTTTCTATGGAATCATATATGTGAGAAATGAATCCCCATGTAAGTTCAAGTAATAATCCTAAAGGTAAGTATATTCAACAACCTATGTTCCAAGGATGTGGATAAAAACACCTAGGAAATTGTTCCAATGAGACAAGAAGATGTTACAAATGTGTTAATGAAGGTAATAAAGCAAAAAAATTCCATGGGAAAAGGATGCGTTATGTTGAATCCAAGAAAGGGAAATAAGTTATTTCTCAGTTATCAATTGAATGTGTTAAATTTGGGCAGTATAGTCATTATGAAAATAGATTTTTGATGAAGAAGGTTTGGGAATGGGATCAAAAGGACCCTAAAAATATAGGTTTAGAAATACATAATGCTATTCAAATTGAAGGTTAAGACCATAAAATGACATATAAATTGTATGGATTATTTCTTGTCTCAAGTTTTGAGATTATTGATTCATAGGACATGATTCATCATATTTTTGCAGGAAATATGTATAATGGATTAACATTAAAAAACAATTTTAACGGATCATTAAGAATAATGTATGATTAAGTTGTCTATATTTTATAAATTCTATAGTTTTTATAGATCTATGGGTGAAGAAATGTTTTAATGTATTATGGCTATTTTGGCGATGGGATTAATATGGAAGACTTTTCTCTAGTATCTGTAACACTGAAGTTTGTTATATGAAAATTAAATTTAAGTAGAAATATCTTTTATTTTTTGTATATAATTATAATGAATATTTATGGTTTATATGATCCTTGATTTTTCGGTAATTATGGTTTATTAAATTTTGAGATCAAAACTGAATGGCATGAGATAAACTTGATGTTATATTACATTATAGTAATTTTTTAGTATTTTATAACAATTTTTTAATATTTTAATAAATATATAGTTTTAGAAGAAGGACAACCCATATGAAGGGTGAAAACCCATCACATTAGACAAGGCCATGGGAATCAAACATAAAAATGATGTGTGACAAGGATTTATTGCCTACCTTGGGCCTACGTGAAGTCACTGGTTAGTATTTCTTATAAATTTTAGTTAAATGAGTTTATAGATCGATAATAAGTTGATTTTGGGAACTTATGTCTTATCAAATGTATATCCTTAGTATTGTAAAATGATTTGGTTATTAAGTGATAAATGTTATTTTGGAAGATCTTCGCTCTTTTTTTAACACTATATGCCTTATAAGAATATAATATTATGGTATTTCAATTGAGGAATAATGGTTTAATTTTATTTTGTAAGAATATAAGTTTTTATTATGGACTTATGGTGGTTTTGGTTATTTATGGAAATTATTAACTTATAAAATAAGATATGTGATTTAGTTAATTACATTTAATTATCAGATTTTAAGAGTAGTTGATGTTATTTGGGGATAAATCTTAAGTCTTATTGTTGAAGACTAGGTGATCAAATCCTTCTAAATTTTGGGTTTCTATCTTAGTTTGGATTAATTTGATGAATTTTAATGACAAATATTTATTGAATTGTCTTTGTTAAACATTGGGTATTATTTATTGAATTTTGGAGATTAATAGTAGTATTTCTTTTTATAAAGAATTTTATATATTTGTATTATCTGATCTTATACTAACCATTTTTTTGGTTAATGTCTAAAATGAGGGAAATATATTGTTTAACTTTTTTGGATTATTTTATTCAATATAAGTTCATTCTAGCACTTTAGGTGTGACCAAGACATCTTGAATACTCATCATTAGAAGAAAATATGAGTTTGTGGTATAAATTTATTAAAGGATAAAGCACTGAAATATAAGTAATTATGTTTCAATATGTTCTTCATTGACTTAATAAATAAATTCCCCAATATTATGAGAAGGACCCTAAAAAATCCATTTAGTTTTCCTACTGGGAAATCAATGACCATTTAACCCGTCACAAGTTTATGGTTTTCTATTTGTTAACTTTTTCCTAATCGTGTTTTCTATCACTCTCCATCATAACAGGATGGATAGTTTCTCATCAATATCCATGATTTCCTACAAGGAATGTTATTATGTGTTATATTGGGTGACATTTTTAATTTTATACCTTTCTTTTAAAGTGATAGTTTTATTGAAACTTTTTTCATTGTGGGATTTTAAATGATGTTTTTTGGCACAATTTTAAAATTGCGAGGTCATAATTTCCAAAAGGGGTGAATGATGTAACATCCCAGCTATTTACAAAACAATTCATTTTCATATCTATTAATATTTTATAATTTTATATTTATTTTAGTTTAATAGGGAAAATATGTACAATAGTGTACCCTATATTAAAAAAGGGTTTATTTGAAATCTTACATTGCACACAACATTGAGTTATACCAAACAATAACACAACAATAATATTATTATTTTAAATGGTAGTTAACGCCCAACCTTTATATTGAAAGGAATGATTATAATTAACTATATTATTGTTTTAAATATTTTTTAAATGTTTATACAGTTTTAAAATGAATTTTAGAGGCCTAAATTGAGAATGAATGCAATTTTATGCATAAAATACTCTAATATTTTTTAAAAGGTCTTCTTTCTGCCTTTTAATGGGGAACCCTTTTAAAAAATATTTCTTTTTTTACTTTTATATGTTATATTTGTAAAAATAAACTTTATATATAGAATAGAGACATCAAAAATGTACTTGGATATATTTTTGGTACTTTTCTGATAAGGTTCATTTTTAATTAATAGGGAAAAATATCGCATTTTATACAAAAAAGCCTTTTAATCTAATTAATTTATATAGTTGGAATATATTTTTATTGGTTTTAAAATGTAATTGTATTATGTGTTAACATTTAATCCAATTCTGGGCATTTTAAGTTATTTCACATTTTAATTGGACATAAACACATGTTAATCTTTTGATATTTTTTACTTCTTAAAAACGTGTTTTTAGGGTATGGAAAAGGGAATTAATTTTAAATTAATTTCTTACAATTATGTGTTTTTAATTTGGAAAAGATGATTACATATTTTGAATCAGAAGTTCCAAATTATGTAAATAGTTACCCTTTATTTTTGGACATTATGAATAGAAACTTCAGTAATTATTATTATTTACCCTAGTTAAAGGGTAAATCATGAAACTAAGGGTAAAAAAATAATATTATAATAATATAAAACAACCCTAAAACGTGTTCTAATCCTATTAGATGAGATATTTATGACCATTATATTCCTTAGGATAGACTTTTTTCACTTGGGAACCACTTGGGTGTGAAAATGACATTTTAAAATATTTAATTCAATGAAACAAGAAATATAACATAAAAATGTTTCATTTAATAATTTTTTTTATTAAAAGGTAATATATCTAGTCTATTTGAATATAAATAGTCATTTAAAATCTTAAAATATTTCCAACATCAGGGTATTTTATTTATAATTTTTGGTAATGTTATAAATAAATTTATTTTTGACATAATGATGATGTAGTGATTACTTAATTAATGAAAGATTAAAATAAATAACATTATAAATAAAAAACTAAATGTAATTTGAACATTTTGATGTCATCCAAAAAAATTTCAGATTCCATTTTCCTGTGAGGGATGAGTTAATAACTTTTGCTAGAAGGAATTATATTTTTATTACTTTAAAAAAAATCAATTACTAAATAGTGTCCAAATAGACATAAATGAGTTGTTAAAACAAATATTATTTTATTAAATGATATAATAGTCCTAAAAATATAAGATTTGGTAAACCGACTTATATAATTTTTGAAATTTCATTAATTATCCACTTTTATTTTATTTTCATTTTTTTTGTAACTATAATAACAATATATCATGAAGATATAAGAAGACATGGAAAGAGTTAATAATTATAAATATGGGTTAAAGCTTAAAAATAATGTTAATTTTGTGATGTAAAATTATCTAAAACCTATTAATTGGGAGGATTTAGACCCATACTCATCTCATCCAATATATATATATATATTACTTTTAAATAATATAATTATAAAATAAATTTATAATAAAATAACAATTCAAGACTTTCATAAAGTGCCCCTCCTTTCTCTTATAAATGGAAACCACATCTACCCACTTACACCACCTCTCAAGCCCCTTGTATAGTCAAAAATCAGATCAAATAAATTTAAAAAAATCCCAAATTTCATCCTAGATTACACACTTTAGGCATAAATCCATCATAAAGAGACCTTTTGGGAGAATCAAAAAGAGATACTCGAAAAAGTGGTATTTCTTTTATCACCTCTTTCAAAATTCTTTTCTTCTTCTACTTTATCTTCTTATGTAATTTCCTTAATTATGTAATAAATATTTTATATTATTTATTCTGATATGTTCTTATAATTTTGGGGCAACCTTATAACTCCTTTAATTCATCCTAGGAATAACAATATCACTACACGTGCGTACATACATCTTAGAGTCTGCATGTCATTGTGTAATTTTTTATTCGACAAAAAATAATTTGGATGGGTATAATGATGATTATAATGGATTTTAATAATGAATAAAACACTATAATTATTCTGTACAATTAATATACAATACAATTCTATATCATTTAACCCTTAAATGAATAATATCGACACTCGTGCGTACACACAACATACCATCTCCACGATGTGTTGCGATTCATTCTACATGATCTTAATTAAACCACACTTATATATATGAATGAAAGGAATAAATATGATATGTATTACATTTTTATTAACTCTATTCTTCTGTAATTATTATTTGCAACATACCTTTATTCTTTCCAAAATGTGTAAATATGATTATTTCATTTGAGGAAATGTCGACTACCGTCCCCTCAAAGTGATAAGACTCATTCATGCAACACATGGAACGTATAAAGGAATGCCTTAATGAACTTATTTAACATATATTAATTATATATTATACTATAATTATAATATACCACTGTATCATTTAGTTTTCATTCCATTAATATTACAATGAAATGAATGTAATGTTCATGCGTACGTACGACCTACCATCTCCTTGAATGGTGAATTTCATTTATTATCTCCAAATGCTATGGAGAATTATAAATACATATTCAATAGATATATATGATATTTAAATCATGAATAATTTTCTGTATATTATGAAAATTTGACCAGATTGACAATTTACATCACACAAGTTCATTTTCGACTCAAGTATAGAATATTCAAAAAATGACCAGTATGAACTCAAATAATTATGTAATTTATAAAACATGGTAATAAGTTATATAAATGTAATGATAAACATGAACAATTTTATAATGAAAGTATAAATTAACATAATTTTATTATTCCAAAATATAACGAATGAACAAGACAAGTCAGATTCGTGGTATGATAAATCCTAATTCAATCCCATTTCAATGAGTTAAATATCCATGTCATCTATTTTTTCAAGAATATTTGTGAATGACCTATAATTTCATTACACTAAATATCTACTTATATTTGGTATATTTATATTTGTCACATATAATTATGTCATTGATTTATCCTTAATCTAAGTATACTATCTTTTTAAAGGGATTTGTCTTAACCTCCTTTCATTGAGTCATATTTTGGATTTATATACAAGATTATTTTATATGTTGTATAATTATCCCATTTTAATTTTCACTTCATTCAATGGTTATCAAAAGGAATATTTTTCTATGAAGCATTTTACTAAATGACAAAAGGAATGTTTTTTAACATATGAAGTGACACTGAGTTTTCCACCGCTATACGAATTATTAATATTTGGATTCCTCTACAATCCATATTATTTTTTAAAACAAAATTAAATACAATATTCATTTTTAGGTATTTTCGTATTGAAAATGGTTTTAATTATCAATTTATTATATCAATATCTTGAAATTATTTCGTTTGATTGTAATGTTGAAATTTTATTTTCCTTTTATTCTTGTTCATGTGTTATGACTGAGTTATGGTTTTTGGTAATTGTTTATGTATATGAGAGGTTCCATGATAAATTGAGGTTGGGTGATCCTGAGATAACTCTCTAATGCATTAGGTATGTTACATAGGAAAACGTTAAGGTTTCTCCTAAGTGATTTTTGGAATATACTATGATGGGTAATCTCAATATAACTTTGAATATTACTCAATATATAGAGGTCAAAGCTACAAAGTAAGTTTTTATGGATAAAACAAGTTACCATTATGATTTATGATTTCTATGAGTTATTCATAAATATTATGATTCCCTAAGGAATTTTAAAGAGCTTATGTTTTACGAGTAAAAAGTATAATTTCCTTGATTTGTATTTATTCATGGACTAATGTTTTCTTTCCTTATTTTATATACCTTAATGAGATTTTTATTCTCATACCATGTTTTTGATATGTTTATTCCCAGTTTATAAGGAAGGGTAAGAGAAAGGAAGAATTCAAGAAGGTTTTTATCAAGAAAAGAATTATTATTTTTATTGAGTTTTATTGTGGTGTTAAAAATTGGATAGAGTAGAATGGTGTATATTTTAATTTTTTGGATGTAATGTAATAGTTATTTCCTAATTATATAAAAATCTAAACCTAAAAATATCTTCAATGTGAAAGAAATTAAATTCTTGATCAAAAATCAAGATTATGTAATGTTTATGGCTAAGGCCATAAATTTATATAACCACCTTAATAGAATGATAACATGTAATAATCTATTTGAAAACAATGATCATTTTTATTATACATGAACGTTGAATCCTATCTAGAAGAAACTAAATGGCTCATCGAGATGGTGCGACATAAGACCTCATGTGCACCTCCTCAAATTCCAGAGTTTACTAACTAGAATCAATGGCCAAGGGTGTGTTCGTGGGGGACTATTAGATCATTAATAAATGTATACACAATGGAAGAAGATGAATATAAATAGAGTAATCATAAATTATAAACAAACAGTAGTAGGAATAAGAAAACAATCCTTGTAAGAGTAAATAACCAAGAAGAATCAAATCTCAATAATGGATATAATGATTATAATGAAATGTCATGAGTCTATATAAAAAAGGGAGTACAAGGGAACATTGGATACAAAAAAATCATACATGCTATACAAAACTATCAATGGATAAAAAATACTACATAACATCTTGAGAATATACTCCGTCCTCTGTCCATCAAAATTCATCCTAAACAGCATGTAAATTAATCATTAGAAACAAAATGATTCCCATTATATCTAACTATGATAATAATGTATACTCATGTACCAAACGAAATACAAGAATGGTGTGAGATATATTCTCATTAGGCCTACACCCAATGGGTCTAGGCCAAACCATTTCATGAAATAAATAGATGATATTATGAAAATAAGGTTTGAATGTAGATAGATAAAAAATTAAATTGATGAAGACCAGGTCATGTTACTAAAATGTCACTCATCCCATACCACCTACTTCACCCTAAGATGAATGTCCAAAATGAGGTATCTGTTCATGTCAGGACATGTATATATAGGCTGATGAAATTTTAAATCAACTAGAGTACGAGAATATGAAAATAATATCTTGATTTGGATTGGAGTTCATTTTTCTATGTCATTATATAAGAATTATAAAAGAATATAAATAAGTAAAATTACAGTATAATCAAAAAAGAATTACATTATTCTATAAAATTCGGTGATGGAGTACCGATCCCATCCCACGAAATCTAAACAGAATCCCAAGGGCTGCTATTGGTTTCTCAATATAACCCAATACCTCCTAGATTGTCCAGGTAAACTAATATGACATCCCTTATATCACTCAAGGCATGGGGACACTGATCCCATACCAATTATCTCCCATAGGGGACCTGGTATCAACCGAGGCATGTCATAACAATCTTTATAAATGGGTCTATGCGTGGTTTCTACCCTAGGGAATCATCATCCCACACGAGTATGAAAAACAAATCCGAAGTACCCATAACTGGAATGATAATGTATCACTCATGGGTTTTCAAGTAAATCCAAACAAGAACAATTAGTCCAATCATGTAATCCTTAACTCATGACCCACATTCTCTCCTTTCCAGTATCATGTGAACTATATTGAAATACACATTCCCTAGAGAATGCAACAAAATAATTTTCTTCCATTTAAAAAATATATCATGACCAAAATTTGAAAATCTATTCATGTATCTGTATTTCAATTATAATGAGGAATAAGGAATCAAGAACATGACATTTCCCAAGGCCACCACACCCGATCATAATGAAATAAGAATTAATCATATTCAATGGAACTCAATAATATGCACTTAGAATTAACATGCATCTATTCACATGTCAAAAATTACATATCAATAAGTGAAGATATCAATATTTTGAATAATATATCACACAATTCAAACTGATGTAAATGAATAAGTAATAAGCATTAAATGAGGAAAAGACTCATAGAACATGGCATAACAAAAATGTGAGTAAAACAAAAGGCACAAATCTAGGTAATCATCCAACATGCAATGAGAAATTTAAATTTAAGGAATATAGAATTCATGTAAAGCCTCAACATGTATTTAAACATAAGGTGTGATGCATACAGTTAAACGTCCTACCCATTCCCAATAGTTTTTCTAAATTCCATTTATATTCCAAAGAATTTAATCATGACGCAAATCAGATGTGGTAATGAAAAATTTGAAGGAATATTCAAAGGCTATTAAAGGAGGGAACACCAAAAGGGGAATCCAATGATGAGGATAATGACCGTCTAATGGATTTCTCTATAAGGTAAGGGTACCCAAGGCATTGAAAACCATATTAAATATTTTTTAAAATGAAAAAAATATTCATTAGAAGAGTTTGGAGAACCACCCAATAGTGAGAAATCTAAAATGAAATTAAATGATGAAAAAGAGAATATCCCCTACCTCTATGTAGTAGTGCTCTAATATAATGCTATTTAGGATCTATTCTACATAAAACAGATGAAATGAAGGGATTTTTCAAAAACCCCAAAAATAGAAAAAATATATCAAAAAATAGACCAATAGATTCAAGGAGAAACCAGAAATAAATGGGTGCTAAAGGTAGAGATTATCGACATGGTTCTATAGCTTCTGACAGAAAAGGATTTAAATGATGGACAAAAGAAATTACATCAAAACCCCATGGGTGAGAGAGGAGGAATGCCACACACAAATAGAAGTACGAAAACCATCCCGAGGAGGATGAAATGAGGGGGGGGGGGTAAATAAATCATTAAATAGGGGAAACCCTTTAATTTCCCTATTACCTACACTACATAAGTTTTTCCACATGGTTTTTTCAAACTGTGCATCAACAACAAGCCATTCTTGTCTATAAAGGAAACATCACACAATTTGTCACATGGATTGACTAACCATGCCGAATCACATGAAAAACTGCACTATACCAAAACTTTCAACACCCATATGGTCATTAACCCTTGGACACACAATTATAGACAAACCATGTGGCCTAGTATGACTCCTTCTGTTTTGGGATCAAGGCTTTAAACGAAACCCATATGAACCTGATACCACCATTAACATCTTAGGAATCTTTACTAGGATCATTTAAGTTACATAAACCAAAAAATAAATAGTTCATAACTTTGGATAAATCTAGGACATTAAATCCCCCATTCTTTAGAAAACTTATCCCCATTCTTCCCTTTCGATGGTATTATAATTCCATTTGAGAAGAGTTCTGACCACTACACTTACACATCATCCTCTTGCCCCCACATTTCAACATGAACATTTCTCTGCTACTATAGAACATGGACTAGAGAAACTGAACTCCCTTAGAGAACCATTGTGCTATAATTGGAGATACATATCAGATACTCCCCTAAGTATGTGTTCACCTCTAGCTCGATATCATTGGGATCAAAGGAACGAGACATGTAAAGATGATACTGGTAAAGCATAGATATGTTGAATATGTCCTACATGGACCATTACATTTGAGGTAAAAAAAATATTAGGCTACTCGATCAACTATATCCACTATCTCAAAAGTCCTGATATTCCAAGAAAATATCTTTATCTATATCCTAATTTTATAATCAACCAATGTAGGCGATACATGCAGAAAGAACCAATGTACCACCTCTAACTCTAGAGGTCTATGATGACAGTCGGTGTAGGCCTTCTACTTGGAATGGGATATAGCCACACACTTTTTAATTAGATGAACCTTCTATAAAGTCTCCTAAATGAGTGTAGGACATATTACAACTTCCTCATCCACCTCAAGAAAACATAATTGTTAACATCCTGGTGTAATATAAAGGACCTCATATAGATCAATCAGAATCCTTTCCAAAATGATTTTGTTTTAAGAATACACAACTAGAGGAATATGTCTTTACATGGAATGTCCAAAATCAAGGATTCAAACCAGAAACATATGCTCTAACACTTTTATGGTCCACTCAGACTACCCATCAGTCTGGGGGTGATACGAAGTACTCAAGATCACTTGAAAACAAAGTTCCGTCTACAAACCTTTCTAGAATAGAAATGTGAAGCATGATTCTATGTCCGTAAGGATAGAATGAGGTATACCATGATTTTTTTATTATCTCCCATATCTAATGCCTCTATAGTTCATCAACAGATATGGTATCCTGGATTGGATGAAATCACATGACATTGTCCATCCTGCCAATGGTTTCCCACACTTAATTGCTTCTTCCTTGGGATCTTGGAAATTTTATCACGAAATCCATAGTGAATTCATTCCATTTCCACTCATGAATGGAGAGAGGCTCTAGATGTCTTACCGTTTTCATGTGATATTAATTTAACTACTAAAAAATGGAGCACTGTGTGATAAATCCTATAATCTACCTCTTCATTTTGAGTCACAAATACTGACATTTTATATCTCTATACATCTTGGTAATCCCATGTTGATATCCCCAAACAGAGGCACAATAGTCCCTTATCAATGCAACCAATTTCTCAGAAGGAACACAAAACATTCCCATAATAGTGTAGGGTCTCACTACTATCATCAACCCATCCGGGAGGTTGGTTATCTCTTATGATTCTCTCCCCCTAAACAAGGAACTCAAAATCTGAAAAATGATTCTCCCAAACCCGTTCGAGAAGAGAAGATTTCACTACCAGAGCAGCCAAGACTAGATTTCAGTGTCCTTAACAAACCACCATATGAATCTTATAAAAGATATCAATTATATAGTAGTCACTACTGGTCACCTAGATATCTTGTGTCTATTTTTTCAAGATCAATGAATCATCAATGACATTACACTTACTAGGGGTGTAAGAAATATCAATGTTGATTGACTGTTAGTATTATACCCACCTATGATTGCTTAGATTCATGTCTCACTGAGAGTAGATATATTTGGGACTCTTATGATCCATGTAAACAATGAATCCCCATAATTATAAATATTTCATCTAACAACAAAGTGCATAAACCTTGGATTCTAGCTCAAGGTCATTCACAGGATACCTCCACTTTTGAGGCCTCATCTGGAGAGATCCATACACCATGAATCGATCTCCTAGCATTAGTACTGCACCCAGGTCAATTCATAAATCATCATTGTAGACAATATTACTTCTTCTCATCTTATGAAGAATAAAAATCAGAGATTAAGCGAGTATCCCCTTTAACTCATTGAAATCCTTCTCACAAGATTTTTACCATATGAATTGATCACCCTTCATAGTCATGGATTTTAGGGGAGATTCTATGAGAGATAAGTCTTTAATGAATCACCAATAATTTTCATCTATCCCTAAGAAGCTTCTTATGTCAAACACATTATTGGGGTTTTCCAAAGAAATCACCCTGCTCACCTTGTTCTGTCAATAGACACAACTTCCTCCAATATTATGTGACCCTTGAACTGAACGTTACTAATCCAGATGTTATATTTGATGAACTTTACATGTAACTCATTCTCTCTTTATGTACTTTTCATGATCTCAATATTATTTTCATGGTTCTATCTGCTATCAGAGTACCCAATGATGTCTCCCACAAAGACTTTCATAAAGGAATCAATATAAAAATAGAAAACCTGATTCATCAGATCTAAAAAAATATTGGATCATTTGTTAGATAGAATCACATAACCAAATACTTATACAAGATATAACTAATTTGTAATGTTGTACATGGAATTTATCATGATCTCCCATGTACCTGATGATAGCCTGACCTCAAATAAATCATAGAGAAAATTGATTCTCCTCAGAGATGGTCAAACCTGTCATCGACATGAGGTAATGGATAAATGTTCTCCACGGTACGCTAGTTCAAATTTCTATAACCTATGCACAATCTAGGGGAACCATCTGCATTCTAGGAAAAAAGGACCGATGAATCCAATGGGGATGTGTCTGGATAAATAAAAATATTTTCGTCTCGATCTTCAAGATTCCAATTGATTTCATGGAGCACTATAGGATCCATCGTTTATGGAGGAATGGAAACCAATGCTAAATAAGGAACTAGATCTATGGTGAACTAAGCCTACCTCTATAGATGTATTACAGAAAATCATTTGGGAAGACGCCCCCAAAACGATCCACAACCGGACAGAAATCTACTAAATTCCTTCTCAGATCACTCATAAAGATACTCACCAATTTAGCTTTCACCATTCCAAGCCTAGTTGTCTTGGGCCTAGATTTATTTTACTTGTTATCCCATTCTTCCATATGTATATACGTTATTCCCTTAGGTGATGTCATGGACACTTTATGGCGATAAAAATCCACTAGGGAATGATAAGGCATGAAAAATTACATATGAAGAATGAAGTCAAATACAGTCATCCCAATGAAGAAGAAACTTTAAAAGAAACAAAACCCACCTATCTCTAGAGGAACTCTTGACACTGTCAAATCCCTCATTTCTAACCCCAACAATTATTTGAGAGACATGATTCTACATAAGTACTTGATTTCAAGGCCAATACTTTCCACAATAGTAGAAAATAAAAAAGAGTGGGATTCACCTATATTACAAAGGGAAGAAAGGAAAGTAGAGTCTACTAGAATCATACATATAACTTTATATGGAAATGGAATCAACTCATATGGAACTGGATACACTATGTACATATGGACTGAACTATGACCCTGGGATACTGCCTGACTAGCTTGAGTAGATCCTTTTTATTGTTGTTGATGCTCTGAGTCTTGACTACCTCAGCCAAGACCATTACTACATCATTCTGATCAGATATTAGAAGATAAAATTCCATCATGAAATGGTGTATTATATCATGTACCTAATAGAGGTGATGGTACTGATCCCTTAAAATTGGTTGTTAGAGGAAAAGAATGGATGGAGCATTGAAGATGAAGTATAATTTTAGGATCTGATGATCTGATTAATTTCCTTGTGCATTAGGTTTTCTTATGACTTAGTCTAACATAATGGTGACATATTATAGAGGTTTCGGTGCATTAAAACATGTTAGAACTTCCCCCACGTCCACCCTTGAAACAATGCTTCCAACTACCAGAAGAATCTTCTACCTTTCTTGTTACCGAACTTCTAAGGAACAAATTTACATCTTATCTAAGGTTATATTCTATAATTATGGTATGATTCATTATATATAACATGGATGTAAAATAGAATATGTTTACATGTTACTGGACATCATGCTCAAGATCTTCCTCAAAATGCCTCACAATATTCATCTCGTCACCAGCGAGAGAAAGAGGTAAAAACTGGAGCTGTGTGAAGAAAGAAGAATACTCAAGAATAGTCATAGATCCCTACTAAATATTCATGACCTCCCAGGAATAATATTCTCTTAGAGTATGTGGAAAAAAGTGATTAGGGTAATCTGTCTAGATGACTTCCCTAACTATACCCAAGTAACTCTCTAATTGAGAGATAATGGCCCACCAATGCTTGGAGGAGTCACATAATATGTAGGTAGTAAGAATAAACCTCAAATATGGAGGCTTTTGAAGATGATATATGATATAAAACATGGATTCTATCCATGACTATGTAGAATGAGGTCCTCAAACCCCCAAAAAGGTAAGAGGGTGCTACTTCTATAAGATATGAGTCAACTCCTCCATAGTAAGGGTAGGCTGAGGATCACCCTAAACAGACTATATAGACTAGAGGAATCTTACATGAAGCTATGTGTTGGATCCCAATAGAAGGGGATCTATATGAAGTGCTTCAGGTGGAACTACAAGAGGTATAATGGGTGTCTTGGGACCCCCACCTCTGGAGTGTGCTCATTACCACTCACTTGGTGTAAAACATGATGAATTTTAAGTTGCATAACTCCAAAATTTCCGAACACACTCTTCAGAAACAATTTATAATATATTAGGAAATAAGTAAAATAAAGTGATAAGAAGGACACTATAAATACCCCCATGATCATAACACAACTAACAACCTACTCATAGGGATAGGATCAGATAAGAAGAAAAATTCCTCAGGAGGATCATATGAGACATGACCTATAACCCATTTCTAGGGTACGGTCAAAGTCAATGTCCAAAATTCATCATATAAAGTGTCCATTTCATTTGAAATGTGGAATTAATTTTAATTTATTCTAATTCTCATCCACCTTTAAAAATTGATAAATAGGATGATGACAATTTCAATTTATAAGGGCCCACACCCCTTATAAATTGAAATTGGCTGTCTAATTAATATAATTAAGAACATTATCCTACAAGATAAATTGGGTTGTTTTTCTATATATGACAATAAATAAATGTAAGATGTAATAACTTGGCATAATTGTTATCATAAGTAAACTTGCAACTGTACGCTGAAAGCAGACATGACATGGAAATTTGCATGAATTTTAATCCTATTATACCTAGAATGAAGCATGATTTTAATATTCCATCACATCCTTAGATATAAATAATCGATGTCATAATTTAAAAAATACTAATATCTGTAACATCACAAAACAAGTGCATCCCCTAATACTGAAGTCGTATCAACGTTAAATAGCATAACCAATAACACAAATTACCAACCCAAGAAATTTTAGTTTCCCCAAAACATGGATTAGATATGTCCAAGAACAGGGTCAACTCAAAAATCCCGTTAAATCCTAGTCTTCAATATAGAACCAATGTTAATAAAAATGGAAAAAGTATCTCTAATTACTCTTTGTAGGATCACGCCCTGAAAAACACTAAATGGTTCCCCATGATGGTGGGCCACAAGACCTCAAGCTTTCTTCTTCGAACTCCAAAGGCAGCTAAATAACAGTGAGGCCCAAGGGTGTGCAAGTGGGAAGACTATTAAATCATAGCATATTTCATTAATAGTGGAAAAATAAAAGAAATATAAACATAAAAAGAATAAATAATAAACATACTACAATAGAAAGATGAAAATAATACATGTAAGAGTAAATAACTAAGAGGAAGTGAATATAAATAATTGATACAATGATGATAGTTGCATGTCATGCGTCTATACAAAAATGGGATTACAAGGGAATAAGGGGAAAAATAAAATACTACATGATATAAAAAATCTATAAAGGGATAAAAAATCACTACAAAATATCTCAATAATAAGATCAGTCCAAAACCCCCAAACTCCATCCTAAGCCTGAAGTAAATCAAACATCAGAAGTAGAACATTTATCTTTTTCTATACCTATAATTATAAAGTATAATCGAGTACCATATAATGACCATGTTGGGTGTGAGTTATAATATCACTAAGCCAGCACCCACGAGTTCTAGGAATATCTATTTCATGAAAAAAATTGATGGTAGTGTGCCGATAAGTTCTAAAACTAGATAAATAAATAAATAATGCGATGAGGACTTTTTTCTGGGTTCCTAAATGGTCACCCATAATATACCAGCTGCATCGACCTAATATGGATTTCTGAAATGAGGTACCCATGTGTGTGTCATAATATGTATACATAGGCTGGATACAATTTAAATAAACTGGTGTAAAAGAAGAAGTCCACAATCTAGTGAATTTCCTTAGAGGTCATATTTCCTTGTAATTATATAAGAATGATAAAAGAATATAAATAAGTAACATTAAAAAATAATAATACATTCATTAAATCATTCTATCAAATCCAGTGGTGGAATCCCAATCCCATCTAAAGTGATTTAAATGGAATCAGACGGGTTTCTATGGGTGTCTCTATGTAACACAATACCACTGATTCCATCCAAAGAAAACACTTATGGAGTCTCTTATATAACTCAACCCATGGTGAATATGATATTATACCATGTATCACAAATAGGGGATCTAGTATCAACTGAGGTAGGTAATAACCATCTTTCTAAACTGGGCCATCCTTTATTTCTCCCCAAGGTAACCAACATCAGTCATGAGTTTGAAAAATATCTTAGAGAACCGATACATATAAATCCAATGAAACTCTCCATACACATATAGTAAATCAAGCCCATTATGGTGAGTTCATCCATGTAATCTTTAACTCATGACCCATGTTCTCTACTAAACCACAACAAGTGAGCCATATCAACAAACACATCTAAAAATGAAATAACTCAAATAATTTTCTTTAATTAAATTATCAAAAATATCCAAAATATAAAAATCTAATCATTCATAAAAATTATAATTATAAGGAGGAATAAGGAATTAAGTACAAGAAAGATCTATAGGATACAAGATATGACCACTAGGAAACATGAATTAAGCAAAAGTAATGGAACTCCAACACAGGAACATGGAATTAACATGCTCCTATTCATAAGTAAATAGTGAAATCTCAATACCCAAAGCTATCATTATTGAATATGCATATTAAAAAATTAAAACCAAATTAAATTCTTAATATATATGCATTAAATGATGAATAGGCTCATAGAACATGGAATATATAAAATGTGAGTAAATGATAAGGCATAAATCGAGGTATTAATCTAACTGGCAATGAGAAATTTAAATATGAGGCATAGAGAATTCATGTGAAGTAACAAAATGTATTTACACATATTGTGTGAAGAAAAAGGTTTGAAATATAATCTCATGGTCAACCATTTATCTTGATTAATTTTATATTCCATGTCATTGACTTAAGAATCAACCCACATGACTAATTAACCATTTTATGTAATTGGAAAAATGTCATTACAGGGGGGAACATCTAAAGGGAATGATGATAATAAGTATAACGACCCTCCAATTAGTTTTTTATAATTTATGGTCACACAAGGCATAAAAAACCACCTAAAATAATTTATTTAATAAGAAGAAATCCTAAACAGAAGATTCCAATGAGAAGCACAACAAAACTCCATATAAAACATGAAAAATGATAGAAAAGAGAATATACCCCCTAACTCGATGTAGTAGTTATCCACTCGACTGCTATTAAGGCTTGAATAGATATAAAATGGAAGAAATGAAGTATTTTTTCTAATTAAATAATAATAGATCAAAATAAATCACACCAAAATACCATAATGGATCGAATATGAAACAAGAAATACATGGCTGAGGAACGTAGATCTTATGAAGACAGTTCTGTAGCTTCAGATGGGGAAGAATTTGGGGTTCGGATAAAGGAGATACCTCCAAAGATCATGGGTGTTGAAAGAGGAATCTCACACAGGAAAATCAGGAGATAAACCTACTAGGGGAGGGAAAAAGAAATTAGGGGAGAAATTAATCAGTAAAAATGGGAAAAAATGTAATTTAAACCTTATTTATATTCCATAATATTTTTCTACACAGTTTGGCCAAAACATGAACCCATCACGCACCATTCAGTACTATAAGTGGACAATAACATGGTTTGTCAGATGTTCTGACTAATTGGGTGAAATCTGTGAAAAACCAAACTACCCAAAACCCACATCTCCTATACAATCAGGATCACTAGGTCACATAGTTTCAGAAAAAAATGTGTAGCCTAGTCCACCTCCTCCTGTTTTGGGATCCGGCCTTCAAATGATCCCCAGATGCACTTGGGACCTCCAATAACCACTTTGGATTCATTACAAGTACTATTTTAATAAATTAATAAAAAAATGAAATGGTACATGCCTTTGGATAATGTTTGGACGTAACAATGAACACTTTTATGACTATTTAGAAATGAATACATAATATCACTTATCATCATATCACACAAGATTTAATACCAAATCACCTGTATTATTATAGTACTTTTAATGTTTTGATAAAAGAAATTAATATCTATTTAATTATGGATACATATCTATGTGTCTAGTTTATAAATCACTTTCACAACATTAATGAGAGAGAAAAATGTATAAAAGAAGATTGTTTTATTAGTGATGAGATTTGGTAATTATATTCTTAATGTTCTGTACTGGGAATACATTATTCACACTCCTTCACATTACAACATCAAAAGTTACGATACTAATAACTTAAATATTCATTATAAACACATTCTAAGATAATTATCATCATTTTTCATTGAAATCAATCCATAAAATGATTTCCAAGTTATTTTTTGGATATAAAATTTATCATTTACATTGGTTCCATTTAAATGAATCTAATAAATTTTTGGAACAAAATGTTATATCATCATTCTTAAAGTATAAAATTTTAATTCTATATATTTATTTATTCATATACATAGGAAAATGTATGGAAACAATTTTTATTCACATTTCTCAATGAATTTTATATTTTTGTATTTTATTATTATTAACTTTCCAATGTTAAAATACACTCCCACCAAAATTCACAGATTTTACTAAAAAGATACAATGAAACATTATTATTTAGAAATAATAATAATTATCATTTGTATGATCATTAAAATAAATAAAATAAAATAAAATATTAATAAAATATAATATAATCTATTTTTTGTGGGGTTCTTATAAAAAGGTGATTTTATTCATTAAAAAAATTCATTAAGGGTTGTAGGGATACAAACCCTCATATTTTAAAATAAAACAAGGTAAATACATTTATCATTCATAATATTTTTATCCTTATTATCATTTTACATATATTATTTTACTATGTAAATCAAAAATATGTTTTTCCAAATAATTAACTCATTAGTTTAAAACAATTCATTTATGACAGTATAAATTCTTATAAAGATGAATAAAAAAACATTAAAGTATCATAGTAAATGTTTTTCTCCATTTTTTCTTCAATTAATCAACTATATCCCACAATATTTTTTAGAAAATTACTAATTCATTCACTTGAGTGTAATATTTAACCAATTTTGAACTCTTCTATATTTTCTACATTTATGAAGCACATAGTTGGTATAATATAATTTAAAAAATAAAATAATTTAATTCTAGTACATTTACACCCAACATGAAATATCTATTGAGTTTTATGAAACTTATCAGGTATTATATATAGTTAATTATACAACGGAATGGTTTTCTATTGTGAAATAACAACCATTTAATTATTTCCATTGTTTTAGATAGTGTCTGGAACACACAATGTCCTCTTTTCTTCTCCATTGTGAAAAATAATTTTAATTTTTTATCACGAGATAGGATATTAATATTGGACCTTTGAAATATATGTTAGCTATCATAAAAATATTGTGGGTATTGATAAATTTATATTTGATCTCATTAATATAGTTATTCACTTTGAAATAACAAAATAATTCATAAATTTACTATAGGGTGAATATTATAGAGGTATTAAGCCTGAGAGGTTATCATTGTATCTATATGTAATTATTATAAAAAATAATTTTCATTATATATGTGTATATTGATGTTACTTATACTATATTTTAATTAAAGGGAACATTCACCCCCATAAACATATAATGCCCTGCTTTATCATACAAAGACTCTTTCGGGAACATGTTCTATAGTTTTCATCTATGTTTTCATGTTTATTATTTTAATTGGATACCACTATTATAATAATGGGAATATATAGTCTCAGTGATTCATTTAGATATATATCATAGGTATATATTCTTAGTTGTAACATATTCATTATTACATCTCCTAGTGGGGGGTTTCACTATCACATACAATATTAATTCATTCTTGAGAACTGTGATTTTTTTGAGTACCAGCCCATGAAATTACACCTATTAATTTTTTTATTAAAGAATATATATCAAAATATTATGAATAATTACTTTGATGATTCCATTATATAAGTAACAAATAATATTATTACATGAATATCATATTTTATATTCATTTAATAATGTTTTTATCATATATTCTCCCTTTAAAATGATGATAAAATTTAAATTCCATCATATAATTTATTTAAACAATATTACCATTTTATTTATTATTTAGAGATCCATTGATTCCATTGAAAACCTATATATTTAAGAAGGTTTTTATATGATTTTTGTCAAATATAATCCTTCAACTATTTATTAGACTTCACTTTTCCCAATCGATCATAGAGGTAAATTCAATTCCATTCCCCTAGCATCCTTCTTAAATGATTCCCAGATCTGTGTAAAAAAGTAAATTCAAAAATTTATCCATATGTATCCTAATATATCCTGCTTACATACTTTTTATCTATAATTTATTCTTGGAAACCCTATATTATATGAATCCACTGGAAAAAATGATCATGACCATAAAATATTTTCACATTAGAATTAATTCTACACTTATTATTTTTTTCACATGAATACATTTCCCAATTATATATATTTAGATCTATATTTCCTACACCTAATAAATATGTTATCAATATATTTACCTATAACTCTTTACATAACCAATATTCTATGTTAATTACCCACATTTAAAATTCAACTATATCCCAAAAATTACTAAATTAATACCATGAATATATTTAAACAAACCATTTCATATATATTCTACAAATTATATGAATTAAGTAATACCCACAAGCCTATTCATTGAGTTATAGAATGGAAAAACACACTCATTATGAAAGCTATAAGCCTTAAGGAAAGTGAGTAGTCTAACATAATGTCCTTCTACTGCATGATATTTTACACAATAGATAGATAACATTTATAATAATATTAACACCTAAAATTTATAAATGGAAATCAGACCTTACATTAAATACAATAACATTTCACAATAATATTTAAGGGTTTAATAAAAGCATACAAACATCATACCTTGCATTTAAATCTTTATATGAATGCTTGATTCATTATAGAAGTATTATTAGATTCTAAAAATAAAGTATATGAACATTATTATTATGAAATTTTCATATATTATTATAAAATGGAAAATAAAATAAATTTATAAACAGTTGTTTTATTGAAAAAATTGATAAACAATTTATAAACAACATATAAATACAATAATAATAAACACATTAAATGTTTTTATTAAAATTTAATAATTAAATAAATATAAATATCTTATATTTAGATCTAATACAAACTCCATAATTGTTTAAATTTATATAATTTTTAGTATAGTGATATGATATCATGAAATTAAAACATTTTATTTATGGAATGTTCATATATATAAAGTAAATGTTAAAATATAAAATATATATTATTTAAATCAGGGTAATATCAATTATGATAACATTTTTTATAAGGATTAAAAAATTTCTCAAAAAAATAGTCTTTAAATTGAACACTTGAATCTAATAATTATGAATAATTCATAGTTTGAAATATTAAATCCTTTAAATTTTTCATTTTCCATAATTTTAGCCATTTTATAATTTACAATTATTATTTTTTAATAAATATTTTATAATAATGTTATTATTTATTCATTATAAATTTAGATGTTATTGAATATTAATATTTATTATTAAATGTATTTACTAATTAAATTATTCATAAAAATATACAAATTAATTAATATAAAATTTTATTCAGTAAACACAAGAACATTTTTAAATATCCAAAAAAATTATTTTACAACATTTTTAAAGAGATTTAAAAGATTAATCATCAATTTATAATTTAAAATGAAATACATTTTATGAAAAAGTATTTAATGATATAATATATATCATAATTTATATCTTCCATTATTATAAATCATATTTTATGATATATAATTCTTTAACTATGATATAATTTATTAGTACGTTGGTTTCATATATTATGATTTGACATACAAGAAGACTGATACAGTAAAATGTTTTGCTGCATAGATCAATTCTACCATAAGATATGATCCCACATGTCATATGCTATGATATTTTTAATATTTATTTTATTTCAACAGTATCACAACCTACAATATCCTATATCATGGAACATGACCTCATCATAACTAAAATCATCCCAAGTCTTATAGGTATCTGAATAAAATACCATTATCATTTTTATTAAAATCAATTATTATATAAAATATGATATAATGTTTTTTATTTGAAAAATGAATATATTAATCATAAACATAAATAGTATTTAACACCAAAAAAATGTTTTTTAACAATTGAACATTACTTATACTCTATAAAAGTGTTCATTAGAAACATCAATCAATAATCTTTCATGCTATTAAATTGAATCCATTAATGGTTAAAAAGGAGATCATATTCCCTTAACCAAGGAAGGTTATTAATATTGTCATCAATTAATGTATGATAACAGTTAGTAAGGAATATTTTGGGGACTCCACACCCTATGATGTATCCACTGGTTATCTAAATCACCCTATATTTTAGAAATTCACACATTATTAAGTTTATTAGTTTGTATCTCTTGGAAGATAAAATAATATCAGAATACAACATCCTAAATAATTTTTTTACATGATATTTATATTGACTTGGTTATCCATCTCAATGGATAATACCACCATTATATAGTCATCCACATATTCTTAAGTCTTCCATTATATTTATAAGACTCATATAATATATTTTAGTGATTATATTATATTACGAAACATTCATATTAGTATAATGAAGAAACTCTATTTCATTTCATTCTACAAAACATATAATATAATATATCATAATATATAATATAAAACTAAGTTGTAACATTAAACATTAAAAGGACCATATAAATAATTGATACTTTGGGTAAATCATATAATTTGTTTCATAAAAAACACAACCATACAATATAACCTTGTATGACACTAAATATTATTAGGGTTAAAGTCCTATAGAATGTCTACTATATCATACCATATGACATATCCAATTATAAATTCATTGAATAATTCTTTTTGGAGTATACATATCAATTTCTCCCTCATCCTTAGACCAATCATATATATGAAATTTTATAGGTAACAACCATGTGACATTATGAAAAATGTCATGTTGGATTATGGTGAGGTTTCTCACTCCATAATATTCACTACCAATATTTTAGATGGATAATAAATAGGTGGTTAATGAGAATTATATCTATAAGATATATAAATTTTGGTGTGAGGATTAGGTCACAGATATTTATTTCATTCTATATTGATAGGTGAAGTAAACTTATATGAGAGTATTCCAAATTACAATTTGTACCCATGAAAGGTGAAATTTTTCCTTTCCCATGATTGGGTTCATGTACACTTGGGTATGGCTCTGTCATTCTATTTTCTTCATGGGATTCTGATGGATAGTAGGTTACCTCTATTTCCCCTAACACCTGATGGACTTTATATGTGACATGTTCGAAAATACCTTTTTCCGTTTCAATTAATTAAATGTTTATTCATTAGGGATAATGGAAATCTCATACATTCCTTGACTAGATTCATTTTAAAAATGATAATGATAAATTTGTTACCAAAATTATTCATGGTACATGGGTTTAGATATAGTGATTTCTAGGTTATCACCTGATATACTAACATGATTTCCTGAATGAATTTTGGTTTTTATTGATTAAATTTATTGTACATGCATACTTTATTAATGATTGAGTATTTAATGTATGTGTTTTCACAACCATACTATTAATTTATCTCAAAGAACTATTTATTAAGGAGTTGTGATGACCTTATATTTGGATTTTAGGAAATATATTGAATAGGTGATTGGGGTGTAGTAGTTGGAAATTGTCTAGGAAAAAAGGTGGGACTTAAATTATGTATTTATATATCCTTTTTTCCATTTTTCTTATTTTCAATTAATTATCCATTAGGTAAATACTCATTTTATTACATAATGAGAATCATGGTTATCATTATATTTATAACATGTATTAGAAATCTATTTCTAATTTTTAGATGTTATATTTAATTACTAGAACCAACTATAAAATAATATAATATTTCTATCAATTTTATTTATTATATGTAATTATTATTGAATTATTTTCTTCCTAAATTGGTTATATACTTTCATTACCAGTCTATAGACTCTGGCATAATGGTGGAATTATTGATGAATTATAGAACCATTGGAAAACATATTGAAATAATGTTTTTACTTGTTGAATAATGGAGTAAATAATCCATGATGACATTCACCATTATATTGTTTAGTACCACATATATGAATAATTTATTTTTATTGTTACATTATACTCTTTCATCATGTTCATTTTCCTCTTACTATATCTTTTTATAGTTTTTTCAATACATGTTCCATTTTTTTCTTTTTATGAGGATCATTTTCATGAATACTCATAGATGTGATCTATGTTTCATTTTGTGACTGGTATTTTTTTCATCCCAATGTAGTTACATTGTGTATATTTTTATAGGATTCCCATATCAATTATGTATCCATTTATTAAGTTTCAAAAAGTAATGTAACTAAAGTACAGAAAAAATATAAAAAACATTTGGATATTATAATAATTGTTAATGATATATATATATATATATATATATATATTGAATGAGGACATAATAAAGACCAAAAATGAGAGGAATTTGGAGGGACGTCATAATAGAGGAAGAGATTACTAAATGGGTATTTCCCTTTTGGTGGAAAGTTATTACTTGTAGATTGATATGATTTAGCAACATTTATGGATATATAAGATAGAGTATGTTATTACACAATCACATCATATGTGAAATATTTGTTTGTTATTTAAGATGCATATTTTAATTTATATGAATATAGTCATGGGAAATGAAGAGTTACTTCCGGAATAATGGGAACACATAAAAAATTTCATTACTATACTCTCATTGAAAATAATTTAAATGAAACATATGTGAAATATTTCATTAATATTCTTCATAAAATATTTTTTAGAATCTTATATGGTGGTAATTATTTTATTAAAAAATTTATAATTTAAATCATGTAACAAAATATTAACCTCTCTAAATAGTAGTGTTAAAATATCATATAATGGGATTTATTTTTTTATTTTTTTCTTAGAAGAAAACCCACTTAAAACTTCTACCTCATGTTAAATATGTAGTCCAAAAATTAACAGGGATATTTTTTTATTCATCACACTATATCTTTATACCCCACCAACCTATTTATGTCATTTTAAAAGAAAAAATAAATTCAGACTAAAATAATATACACCTGAATATTATATTAACACATCTCTATCTACCAATATATATATATATATATATATCATATTCTAGATTGATTATTTTAACCTCATAATCTAGAGTGATAATTTTCAACATATTAATATATTAGGAAAAATTATATTCATATGAAGTCAACCATTACATACCTAAAATGAAAATGAAAATTCTCATATAGATTAAATTATAGTTTCATGATAATTATTCAGCTACTCATATAATAATACATGGAAAAAACACGAATCACATACTATTAAATCTACCAAGATTCATATATACGGGTATAATAACTGAACTCATCTATTAACTAAATTTTTTAATCTAATACTCATAGAATGATATATAAGAATGTAAAACCTATTTAAAAATTTGTTTTAATAAATGTATAATAATGAAACAATGTACCTTAAATTATCAAAGGACACACTTACAATTTTTTGGCTCCTTTATAGTCCCAAAACAATTGCCTTATTCTTTCTTAAGACTGGTTCATCTCCTTCACATAGATAATAAATATAGTGATCCTAATATATTCTTATAATCACTCCTTTTATTCAACATATACCCTTATGGGAATATGATATAAATAATACCACCCAAATAGGTGAGCTTTAAATATATATATAATATTTATAATTGTTGTATACTTTTCCTCACTAATAACATGACTATGGTTGTTATCAATAATTTATTTTCATATATTCCAATTATACACACTTAAACAATTATCCTATATATCCCTCCATGTAATTAAAAAATTTTGGAATCCATCTTAAGAACACAAATTATTTTTCTTTAAAATAGAATAACCCTTACTCGTAATATTCCCCCTTATTTAAATACTACTTATGCATAGTTGAGTGAATGTGATTCTACATGAGACGAATATTATAATATTCTTCTCATTAACCAAAACCATATATGTAAAATAAATTTATGTTTTGGTGAGAACCTACACAACCCCAGTTCATTTTATCTAATATATATACTCAATCATCTATTCCATCATGACTTTGAAACCACCATCAAACTCATAAAAGAACAAAAATATACAAAATATGAATCATATTCAATTTTTTTATTTCCAATTTTTACAATTAAAATTACTCTAAAATATTTTAAAATTTAAATATATGTTCATTAAAATATTTATTAAATTTATTATCAATCACAACTTCTAATATCATTTCAAGAAAATTAACCTATATAAACAAATCCAATCACTACATTGTAATACCATTTATATTTTATATTTCCAAATTTACACTTTCCATATCAAAATTATCAATGAATATAGAAATATAATTTATTCTATTTAACCAATTTTCAAAATTTTAGGCCTATAACACTATATTAGAATTTAATGCGGTTTTATTAAAAACTATGAAGACCATCAACTTTTGGAAATTATTTTGGTGTTTCATTAATATGAACACTCTGAAAAGTCAATAAAAGGCATAATATAAACAGTTTTTCTAATAATGGATCAATATGTAGTACATAATAATTGGATACCTTTTACTAATTCACAGCATATCTCCATGTAATAGTCATTCTACAATTACCATTGATTGATCATTACACTAAAGCATAAATAAAAATTAAATTTTTATAATTTTTTTGTGAGTCAAAAAATTTATTATATATAGTTGTGAACTAATAGGGGGATGAGTTAGTGTTTTGAATTATGAACCAATTTAACATTTTCTATATATATCTTCCCTAATGGATCATGAATAATCAATATTTTGGGTTACCTGTTATGTTCATGACCATAAATATTGATTAGATGAAATACACTTGACCACTCATTTTTCCCTGATATTTTTTAGGATACATGACACCAATTTTTTTCCATAATAAATTAAATATTTACACATGTAATTTACTTGGATTATGTGCATTGGTCTACTTAAAGGAGAATAAAGTTGAAAACTCCATAATAAGACATGTTGAGATTTATGAGAAATGAAATATAGTGTAATGATATTATTTAAATGCGATCATTATATACAATAACTTAAATAGATTATATGAATATAATTAAATACATTGATTAATTAATATATGAAGGTCCTCATTAAAAAATATTTTTTAACAAATTCTATGGAAATAATCACTGAACTTTTCATATGTCATTTCATGCTTCATAAAAAATTTATCTTTAAATATGGTATTGATTAGTTTTTTTAATTGAACAATAAAACTAATTTCAACCAAATTTATGAATTATATTTTATAAAGTGGAGTATGTTTTGAAACCAGTGTATCAAAATTTTCTTTTGGTGAATTTAGGGATTTTTCGAAAAAGAAATATTTTTCAGAAAGAATGATTTTTTATTTTATAGAAAATTATCTTTTTCATTATACGTATTCCTAATTTAAAATATTTAATGTATGTTTAAAAATATTATAATTTACCTTTAATGAAATAAAATATAATTAATTTTATGGTAATTTAATTTATAGTTAATTTTTATATAATTTTTTTACAGAAATTTATGTTTTCTGGAGAACTATTTTCCTCAAGTTTTGCTGGTTTATGTTAAAGGTAAATCCATCCACCAATTTGGATTGAATTGGGTAAAATAGATATCATATTTTTAATCATTAGTTCCAATTTTTTTTAATTAGATCTACTTTATATTTAGTCACTATGAATGTTAGATGTGGTTAATATTTTTCACATCCTTAAGGTTAAATTGGGATATTGATGATAATGATAGTGTGATATGTATTTTAAAAAACAATATAACACAGAAATTATTTCCATTCCATTATTTTGGATTTAAAAAACAATCAAATATTATATAAATCGATTTTTAGTGCATTATTTTCCTAATAATGACCATTATATTATTAAATATAAATAAAAAAATACAAAAATTTATCTTTATTTGGATTAAGAACATAAATATTTTTCATACTGATAGAAGAAATTTAGTTTTAATTATATGTTATTATTTGGATGATTAATGATTTTTTTGTCATGATAATATATCTTTATTTTCTAGAGGTGAAATTGTTACATCAAATGATTCAGTAGAGGGAAAAAGTTATCGTAAAAGGAATATAAATTTAAGTAAAATATTTTAAAATCATATAATGTAATATTATTGTGATGAGTTATAGTGCTGTTGTATTTATTGATTTATTATATTATTTTTTGATATGTTAAATGATTATATTAATTTTATATTATTGTAATGCTATTTTTTAAAGTCATATATGGTAAATAGTCCAAAAAATTTAATGAATTGATTTTATATTAAATAATGTTTTTATTAAATTATTGATATTTCTTAGAAACACAATCTTTCATAATGTGAATGGGATATGGTTTATAATATCAATAATTTTCCATTTTAGTGGTCAATTTTCTATATATAGTATCTTTGTTGACCCCTAAAGAGTTAAAACACATATTGAAAATGTAATAATTAAAAGGTAAAATGGGTTGTTGAAACAAATATATAAGGGTTAAAAAATAACATAAATTTTTCTATGTTTTACTGTATGTGATTATTAAAACAAATATGAATCTAAGGATGAAAATATATCAATAGGGATAAAAATGGAAATGAAAATTAATTAATATTAATTTAATACATTATGTAATCCATGAGTTCCACTCGTTAACAAAGACCTATTAAAATATATTCCTCAATCATTCCACAATGTTTATAGGATATATTCTTCCAAAATGACCTTCCCAACATTCCAAAAGGAGTGATATAAAGAGTTTATTTAAATATGAGATAGTTATCTTAATGAAGCATATTCATTTTACTTCTTATTTTAAGTCATTTACATCTTTTTACCCATTTAAATTTAATTACATTAGTATCTACTATATCTTTATATGTAATTACTCAAATCACATAACGTTATTCAACTCATTTATCCATAAAATTGGGAGTGGAAAAATCAATAATGCATTTGTTTGAACTACCACCTTTAGGAATGGATGAGTTTTATTTTTAATCATTGAATCTAATGGGTTTTTTATAATGATGAATTTATTTTATATATAATATATTCATGAATTTATTATCATTTTAGAAATAAAATTTATCAAATATATTCTTACCCCTCCATCCGTTGAAAAATGATGTCGTCATTCATGCATACTTGTGTATTACCACAACCATAAAATAATGTATGTATTTATTCTTGTGTTTATATCAAGGATGATACTAAGATTTTATTTTATGTATAAGAAATACATTTATTTCATGATTAATATTATATAGATAATGGAACCATGAGAAAATTGATCATGGTTAATATACTGGATATATTTTTTCATAATGAACCAAACATCCTTAGAACAAAAAATATAGACCTAAAAGATTAAAGAATATAATAATTAATTGAAATAAACGAGAAAAATTTATTTAATGGTAATGTAATGAAAAAGTATAATTTTTATTATTAGACAAATATTTAATACATTTTTATTATATATGATTTAAAAGATAAGCATATAAAGATGGGACTCTATGTATGGGGTTTTCCAAGAAAATTTAATATTATTATGTTATACTTAAACATAATTAAATATGTTGTTCCATGATTATGTTTGTAATAAAATTTGATTAATTTATTTTTTACAAACTTTTATGTGATTTTGAAATTCATACACATTATAACATCAATTATTAATTCTCTCTCTAGAGATATGACCTTTATAAGGATTATCCATATCAATAATGAATCATTAATATATGTATCATATTATCCACCTAAATTCTTTTATATGGTGTATATTATTTCTATAGATATATTATATTATTAATGATTATCTGATTAGGATATTTAGTTAACTATTGAATTTTATCTTTCATAAGATATATATTCAAATGTTATAAATGTTTTACGGGTTTTCATGGTCTTAATTTCATATCAATGAGGAAAAAATAATGTTAAAGACTATGTTTTATTTTATATAGTGTAATTTATACCCCATTAATGTGTATTCACATATTAACTCATATAAATTATTATTTTTATATCATCTGGTTATTTTCCTTCATTCAATGGATTTTTGATTAATGATTTACCTAAGTTGTAATTCTTTCTCTTCTCATATATCTCTCCTTGAGGCACATTTTGATCATTTAAAAAATATTAATTTATATGGAATATATACATAATATAGATATGTAATATAATGTCACTTTTATATATTCAAGGTATTTTATATTACTTTATGTTATTTCATTCAATGAGTTTAAAAAAAACTCTAAATGGTTTATCATTATAAAAATCAATTTAATGATTTTAAAAAAATTATACCAAAATCTTCTTCCATGTTCTCCAATAATTTCATTAATGATATTTTATAAACATAATTTTTTTCCTAGAGTAATTTTACATGACCTATGACCAAATTTTAAATCATTTTAAATGGAAATTTCATAAGGTTTTATGCATGTCTCACTTTTGATTCTCATTACAAATGTCTGCAGATAATTATAATTTTTAATGATTATGGAATGGATATAATTATATTTTATCATTTTCTTTCATAGATGTTATTTTTCACTTAAATTTTACCTTTTTATATTTTAAATGAAAGCCTTATTATAAATATAATATATGTTTTTAAATTATATTACAAGAAGGTATTTTGCTTTTTTTCAATGAATTGTTTTAAATATTATTTTAAAAGTAGTGAAAAATTGTTATCTATATGGAAGTAACTCCCTATAGAAAACAATGTTATCAAATTACTAAGAGATGATTAAGTTTAAAAATTTAGGTAACTAATAATATATGGAATTTTTATAAAATGTATGTTGATACAAATATATTGTTTTAAATTTACTTCTTATATAATTTTATGATGAATTTTTGAGGTTGAAAGAAACCTACAATGTTTTTCAATGATCATATGTTTTTTAAATTTTATTGTAATAAAATATTATTTCTTCAAGAATATTGATAGTTGACTTATAGGAAAATTATATTATGTTAGATCATAATGATATATACCATGATTTATTATACACATTTTGAAGGGTGTGAATTTTCTTATTTTATTTTCATGTACATTTTTCATATCATCATAACCTTATTATTAAATTATAATATCTTAGGAGATTCAATTTTTAATTCATAGGTTTACCCTTTGATATAATTTTATCTCATTCTTCTTATGTTTTCAAATTTCCCAATTTAAAAAGAATGGTTATTAATGAAATTTTTTTATAAATGATTTATTGGTGATAAAATTTATATGAGTTTTTGAATATATATTGTGAAATATGTAAGGAAAAATGTAGTGTAAAAAATTTAGATTACTGACATGAGTATTATGATGTATGAGTTCATTCTAATTCTCTAAAATTCTAATCTAAAAAGGGTATTCATTATGAAAGTGATCCAAATTTTTTTTATGAAGTTTTGTATTTTATATGGATAAAACTATTTCATATTTATTATTATAAAATATAAAAATGTAAGGATTATATTTTTGTCACTGGATCTGGGATTTATTCTTCATGTCTATTATAGTGGGTATTAGAGAATGGATTTTATTTCTTTAGAGATTTGGATGTTTTCATATGAGGTTAACATAAGAGTTATTGATATAATAATGTGTGTCTATGTTAAAGAATTATCATAAGTTAAAAGAAATAAAATCCCCTTTATATTTTTTTGGGATGTATTTTTTATGTGATTAATGATATATTGGGATATTTTTTATTAAGATGAGGTACATATAACCATTCAGTTTTTTGTAAATAATTATTCTTGAAGAATGCTTTTACAACTTGGGATTGAAAGATTAATTGTATGAGGCATCCTTTGAGGTCATATAATTCTTTATTATTATGGTTAATTTGATTATTTGGGCTATATATTTATTTATAGATGGAATGAAAAAGCTAAAAATTGGTTTTATTTTTGAATTTTATAGAATAATGCATTATTTATTCTTATGAAGGCTCATTAAATTTTGTACTTATCAGACTATGTGATACATAACTTGTTTTTTTAATTTTTAGGGATGAGGGGAATAAATTCATATCATTCAATATATAAAATGATATCAAATTTTTTTCATCAGGTAGGAAAAATTTATATTGTTCATTCATTTTGTGAATAATGGATGAAAATGGGTGGAAACAAATTGAAACATTAAACAAATTGTGTAATTGTATTTATGGATTTGAATAATATTATGTAGTTTTTATCATATTCCATGGAATAATAATTCTTCACTTATAGTGAAGAGGATCTTGAAAACCAGAATGATATATTTTTGAATTTAATTTCTGATGGGTATTGAACATTTTCACCCCTAATGGATTTATGGTTTTGTGGTCATTAAAAGTATCGTGACTATATTTTCTATCCCTATCAATATTTATTTGAAAAACATCTTTCTCCCACAAGACCATATATAACTTTCTCTTAGTGTTATTTTAATATGGGACCTCGATTTAGTGTTATTTCAATTAACAATTATCTCTTCCACAAACCATTTCAAGAAGTTTTATTTTTCAATTTCAAAAGGTGTGTTTTAAAAATGATGTTTTTTAATATTTATCCTTTGGATATAGAGATAAAAATTATGAGAATAAAATTAATTAAACTACCAGATAATGTTAAACCTTGAATATTTGTATTAAATTAATTCCAGACTCAATATCATACCTAACATGAATTACCTATCAATAAGAGAAATGAAATATATAATAATGATATTATTAATTAGTGATATTTATAACCAATCCATTAAACTTTACATAACAATAAAATTAACTTTATTAGATAAAATTAATATAAATTTCAAAAAATATAAAAATGCATGGATTAATTATTAGGAATTATTTACTCAATTTTAATTATATTAATTTTATGAGTCAAAAAATAAATTTTCTTAAAGAAAAATCATCATTATTTTTTTGAGAGAATATTAATAGCTATATAATTTTTTTTTAAAATTTTATCTATTAAAAATTACATCTTTTTTAAAATTATCAATTCGAAGTTATCTTACGGCGACAGTTTTGGATTTTTTTTGAAAATATTGACTTTTAGTGACTATTATATTATTTTAGGTAAAAAATAAGTACCAAATTTCAGTTTCTTTGTTTTAATGACCATATTATTAAATTATGTGGGTAAAATAGGGGGTATTAGGTTCTATATTGTTATTTTAATTATTAATGTATTTAAATTATCTAGTAGTTTTTTAAAAATAATTAATTTATTGAAATCGTTACAAAAAATTCATACTCAATTCCACATTGTTCTTGTGAATGTAGTAGGAAAATATTAAATTATTCTTTTGAAAATCAATGCAGTATTTTTCCTCAGTTATAGTGTTCCATGTATTGTATATATATATATAATGTAATATTGATGTGGAAATTTTTTATATTCAAACGATATTACTCTCTAGGTAATTTCTTAATTTATATTTATGTAAATTGTCCGTTAAAATACATTAAGGTAATTTTATGTGATATGAGGTTTTCAAAAATGGATATAAATTTTATAAATAACGGTTATTATATCCCCTTGAAATATGGAACTTTTACTTTATGGGATTATTATTATGTATATGAAACCAATATTGTAAATATATAAATTTTGGTCCACATCAACATGAGGATAAATTTATATTAATTTAAAACACTATGTAATACCATGAGCCTCCCTATCATGACCAATCCATCGGGTCCCGTATCGTGACTACCCCAGGCCCTCTTTTCAAAGCCCAGGGGCTGGTGACTAGCACCAAAGGTGTAAATCCCTAATAATGGGAAGGCATTTACTTTATAGATCGTAAAAACACAAAACCAGAGTATTAGAAGAAGAAAACACTAAGTAAAAACTGTATAACAAGTGTACTGAAAGTAAAGGGGGACAGGATAAAAGACCAAATATAAAGTAAAAATACAACTAAAAAAGGGACAAACAACTGAATGGTGAAAGCAGCTTCTGGATCGTCCTCCGGGGTTCCTACTTGAAGGGTTGGTATAGATGGCCTCCTCAACACTCCACGTCTGTCAGACTCCACTGTGTGCCGATAGATAATAAGGTCCTCCTCTGGGAACCATTCAGTCCTGGCGCTCTCAGCCTCCATCAGTGATGTCCGGTGTCTGCAACCAACACAATGATGTGCAGGCATAGCCCGTGCAGTGGTGAGTATAAAGATACTCAGTCCAGATCCCGAGACCCTCAAGGTCTCACTAAATGGAAAAAGGATAAACCAAAAAGTATGATTTCAATGGATAACCATTACATAGGTATATGCCGATACATATAGATAAGTTATCAAGTAATCCATCTCAGTCATGAGGATAACACAAAATTCATTGACTCAGCTCAAACCAGGATTTTCATTATCAAAACCACGACTGTCGGAGAACTCCTCCGCTGTTGAGTACAGTGGGCCTATCGTGACACTGAGGCAATTCTCACTAACCTTGTACTGCTGAGGTACTCCTCCTATCGAGTACCATGGGTCTACTACCAACTACCAGACGCTCTGTTCGCTGCATGTCTTCCGCTAAATACCGGGGCACATAATCAAGTGCCGTTAGAAACTGTGGACTCGTAAAATTCCCATGCATTTTAAAAAAAATTCAATGGGAAATCTAGTTCTTTACATCCTCCCCACCTCCGGGCTTTACGTCCCCATAAGATAAAACTCAAACTAAGGGAACAAATGGGGGTATTGAGCATGCATCTAAGACTCCCGCTCCCATGTGCTCTCCTGGTGGTTCCCATGCTGCTAGAGAATGCACACCAGAGGTATCGACCGTCCACATAGGACCTTCTCCTATCGATCCTCAATCTCCACTAGAAACTCCATGAACGTCGCCCCGTCATCAATGTCCATCTCCCCATGGTCGATTATGTGGGATGGGTCGTGGACGTATCTCCTCAGCTGAGAAATGTGGAAGACGTCGCGCACCCGGTGCAACTGAGGTGGAAGATCCAAGTGGTAAGACACTTCACCTACTCTACTAAGGACCTGGAAAGGTCCAATGAACCTCGGAGATAGCTTTCCACATCAGCCATATCTCTGTAGACCTCGTCGAGGTGAGACCTGTAGAATGACATGGTCGCCATCCTCGAACTCCAGAGGTCTCCGTATCCTATCAGAATATGACTTCTGCCTGCTCTGTGCAGTCTTCATCTACTCCTGAATTATCTGCACCTTCTCCGTGGTAGCTCTTACCATCTCTGATCCCACTAGTGTTGACTCCCCTAGGTTTGTCCAGCACAGTGGCGATCTGCATGGTCGGCCGTATAAGGCCTCAAAAGGTTCTATACCGATGGTGGATTGATAGCTGTTGTTGTAGGAATAATACACCAAAGGAAAGTGATTTTCCCAGCTGCTACCGAAGTCAAGGGCGCATGCAAGAAGCACGTCCTCGAGGGTCTGGATGGTCCTCTCGATTTGACCATCCGTCTGAGGATGGAAGGTGGTGCTCAAGAGATGCTATGTCATGAAAGCTTCATGAAACCCCTTCTATAGACTGGAAGTAAACCGTGCATCATGGTCGGAGACAAAAGAAGAAGGAAATCCATGTAACCGCATAATCTGTTGCACATAGAGGCATCCCAAGCTCTCTACTGAGCCTTGATCTCTGATTGGTAGGAAGTGGGCCGACTTGGTGAGTCAGTCGACAAACACCCAAATCGAGTCATGACCCCTATATGTATGTGGAAGAACCATCACAAAGTAAATGGATATCCTATTCCACTTCTATTCTTGAACCTCTAAGTGCTGAACCAAGCCTACTAGTACCTGGTGCTGTACCTTCACTTGCAGAAAAGTGAGGCACCGTGAGACAAACTCTGATACTGCCTTCTTCATACCTAGCCACCAGTGTTATCGTCGAAGGTCCTGGTATATCTTTGCCACTTCTGGATGTACCGCTAGAGGGGAATTGTGGAACTCCATCAACACTTACTCTTGAAGTGCAACTGGTACCATGGTATGTACTCTGAAGAGGATAACATGCTCCCCACCATCAAAGAATCCATCAGGTGCCTGCCTTGTGGATATTTGAGCACGCCGCGTCTTACAGTCAGTGTCCCCAAGCTATGCCTGCCTAACTCACGGAAGAAGGGGGAGTGACTATAAGAGACAGAAGATAGGATACTCCATCTCTATCCACAAATGATATCTGTAAGGTATCCAACTGCTCTCTCGCATCTCCTAGAAACTGTATACCAGTCCTCCTACTGAGCGCATCCACAACAACGTTCCCCTCCCCAAAAGTATATACTATCTCGATGTCATAGTCCCCGAGGAACTCCACCCATCGTCGTTGTCTCATGTTCAGGTCGTTCTGAGAGAATATATACCTGAGACTCTTGTGATCAGAGTTCACGGTAAAATGTTCTCCCATTAGATAGTGTCACCACATCTTCAAGGAGAAGACCACTGCTGCTAACTCTAGGTCAGGGGTAGCATAGTTCTTCTCATGCTGTCTTAGTTGCCGAGAACCATATGCGGTCACTGCTCGCTCTTGCATTAGGACACACCCAAGTATGGTCCTTGATGCATCACAGTAAACTATGTACCCTATGCCCTCCACTGAAAGCCTCAATATTGGGGCACTAGTCAGCCTGTGCCTCATCTCCTAAAAGCATTGATGGCATCTCACCGACCACACAGAGGGTTCCAGCTTCTTTGTCAAGGCTGATAGTGGTGCTGAATCTCTGGAGAAATCTGGAATGAATCTCCGGTAGTAGCCAGCCAAACCCATGAAACTCCATACCTCCATCACACTCTTGGGTGGCTCCCATCCAAGTACTGCCACAATATTTGCTGGATCCACTAAAACTCCAGCCTCTGAGATGACGTGTCTCAAAATTTAACCTCTAGAATCCAAAAATGGAACTTCGGGATCTTACCATAAAGCTGGTGCTCTTGGACTTTGTCTAGTACTACCTACAAAGTGTAGGCATGCTCCTCCTCAATAGTCGAGTAGATTAGTTTGTCGTCGATGAAGAATATGACAAATAAATCAAGGTATGTCTAGAAGATCTGGTTTATGAGACTCATGAAGATTTCAAGAGCATTGGTTACACCGAAGAGAAAAACCAAGAACTTGTAGTGGCCGTAACGACACCTGAAGGTCGTCATCTGCACATCCTAGTCTCAAAATCTGAGCTGGTGATAGCCTAATCTAAGGTTTATCTTCGAGAAGAATTGTGCTCCCTTGAGCTGATCAAAGAGTTCATCAATCCTCGAGAGTGGGTACTTGTTCTTCACAATCACCTGGTTTAGGCGATGATAGTCGACAGAGTGCCTCATGCTCCCATCCTCCTTATTGGCGAATAGAATTGGGGCTGCCCAGGGAGAAACACTGGCCCAAATGAATCCATTTCCTTGCAAGTCCTATAGCTATACCCAAATCTCATGAAGCTCTATGGGAGCCATCCAATACGCTGGAGTAGATATCAGTTCCATCCTGGGTTACAGGTCAATGTATAAGTCCACCTCTCTATAAGGAGGTAGTCATGGAAAATCGTCCGGGAAAACATCCGCCTAATGGTCCAACACTACATTATATGTCAGATTCTCTACATCAACTACTCCGAGGGTAACAAAATCCAACTGTTGAGTGATAGGTTCCACCCTCCTCCGAGTAAGTCCTTCATGTGCTGAAAAGGTTCCCTTCTCACCGGTGAAGGTGAACCTGGTCCCATCCATGCGGACAAACCACACTTTTTGCATAATACAATCGATCTGGTCATGGACTGTAGATAACCAATCCATACCCAAGATGATGTCATAAGGCCTTGGCGCTGCTACTAGAAGATCCCAGACGAAACTCTCACCTCCTAGAGTAATCTCTCACTACTGGCACAAGATCATAATCATCGAGTCATCTCCTGTAGGAGTCTCTAGTCTTAAAGATAAACCAAAGGCCCCTTGGAATCTCTGATCTCCGAATGAGGGAAGTGGAAATGAAAGAGTGACTGGCGCCCGTGTCTATAAGAGCTGAAGCTAAGGTAGAATAGACACAGATCGTACCTCAAATCATCTCCAGAGCACCGTGATCGTAGTCCACAAATGCCTGATGATGTGCTCTGCCTTGTCCACCTGCTCTATGTGGTTGGGGTGGACCTCCTGGTGGTGGTGGTGGTAGCACCTCGTAATGTTGTTCACCGCCAACTGCACGACCAACTCCTCTTCCATGTACGCCTGCGCCATGAGGACCACCTCGATCGACTCTCGTCCTCCTCCTCTGAGGTCCCTCAACTGTCTGCTGATCAGTAGAGCAGCGGGTTAGAAAGTCACAATCCATGTGACCAAGCCTACTGCAAGAGTAACACTGTCCGCTCCTCGCATGACTGGCTCTGTCTCAACTCTGGGTGCCCCGCACAACTGATCCTGAGTCGTTCGGTTGACCACCTATAGGTATGGTCCTCTTGGTCCTTTGTGTCATATTTCTACTACCAACTATAGAAGACTTCGCTGCATGTTGGCTAGTAGTGGGTCTCACTGCTGGAGACTGCTCAGCAAGAATACTCTATACTAGGAGGTCTAACTCCAACACCCCCGTCTACGTCGGGATGCTGTGGGTGATAACAAAATCTCTAATATCTTTCCTGAGTCCCTTCTCAATGGTTCGGGCCCTGAAGAACGGTCTTGTACCATATCAGTGGAGTAGCTTGAGAGGTCGGAGAACCTCGTGGAGTACTGCGGCACCGTCATGCTACCCTGATGTAGATGTAGTAGCTCGTGTATCAACACCGCTCGTATGGTCGCTAGAACAAACTATGCCCAGAACATGCTCTCGAAGTATACCCATATAAGTGACACCTCGTCATGAATCTGGAGCATCAGGCTCCACCATCTACCTACTGCTTCGTAAAGGAGGCTGGTTGTAGCGATCACCATGAAGTTGACTGGTGTCACTACTATTCTGAAGACTCTAACCACAACCACTATCCAATCCTCAGCCACCTGTGGGTCCATCTCTCCCATGAAACTTGGTGGCCTCTTGTTCTATAACTCATGTAGCACGCTTAAGCGGCATAAAATCTCTGCTGCTGGGCATGTGGCATCGGTGGCCCAACGAGGAGTAGCACCACTAGTGCCTCCACTGGTTCCTCAACTGGAAGAGGTCCTTGTACTGATTCCACATCCCTCGGAGGGCTATCAGTACGTAAAAATCTCGGGGCTCTAGCTGGTCATCTGCGGGGAGGCATCCTGAGAGAAACAGATGTTACATGGTCAAAAGACTATAGTTGGTGAGCTGACATGGTTGAGCTGACTTAAAGAAAAACTTTTTAAAACACACACTAAATCAATGTTTTCGTGCACCAAATCAGAAATTAGAAGTCAGGGTCTTGGTGTACGGATAGGTCAGCCACCGACACCAACACTGGACTCCCTGAACTGAAACCCACAGTAAGTACCCTTAACACTATTGTTTCATAGAAATAAATACCAGAGTCCTATGTTCTGCAGTAGAACCAACTCCTCTGATACCAATTTGTGATGACTTGTCCCCTGGGGCCCACATCGTGACTACCCCATGACCGCCTTCTATAGGCCAGGGGCTGGAGAGTATCAACAAATGTGTAAATCCCTAATAGTGGGAAAAAAATGCCTTTATAAATCGTAAACACACACAACCAGAGTACAAGCGGAAGCAAAAACTAAGTCAAAACTGTAAAAAAAGTGTACTGAAAGTAAAGGGGGCCAGGATAGAAGCACAACTATAATGTAAAAATACAACTGAAAAATGGACAAACAACTAAATGGTGAAAGCAGCTCCTAGATCATTCTCTGGGGTTCCTACCCGAAGGGTAGGTACAGATGACCTCCTCAGCACTCCACGTCTGTGAGACTCCACCATGTGCCGATACTTCGTAAGGCCCTCATCCAGGTACCATCCAGTCCTGGCACTCTTGGCCTCCGTCAGTGCTGTCGGTCGTCTTTAACCAACACAACGAGGTGCGGGTACAACCCACGCAGGGGTGAGTATAACGATACTCAATAGGGACCCCGAGACCCCCAATGTCTCACAAAATCCAACAATGATAAATCAAAAATTATGATTTCAATGGATAAACATTAATTAGGTATATTCCCATAAATATACCTATGTTATCAAGTAACCCACCTCAATCATGAGGATAACACAAATATCATTGACTCAGCTCAAACTAGGATTTTCATTATCGAAACCACAACTGTTGGATAACTCCTCTGTTGAGTATAGTGGGCCTGTCGCGATACTGAGGCGCTTCTCACTAAGCTTGGACTGTTGAGGTACTCCTCCTCTAGAGTACCGTGAGTCTGGTGCCATATACCAGGCGCTCTGTCTGCTGTGGGTCTGCTGCCAAATACCGGGCACTCCCCCTAATTTCCTACCGAGGTAATATTCCTGTCGAGTACTGCGGGTCTGCTACCAACTACCAGGAGCTCCATCCTCCATGGGTCTACCTCCAAATCCTGGGCAATCTCAACTGGGCTAGTCGAATCACTCCAAGTCGAATCGGTCAAGCAGTCATCAGGACTTTCAGCTACTAGGTCTCCACACTCTGTCTGCTCATCACAAGAAGGATCCACTCCATGAGCTGTTGGTCAATACTCCATGTTTCATTAAGTCTCAATTAGAAGTATCTCAATGGATTCCCACATCATAGGGGTCTCAATGCAATAAACGACACGTCAATAGGACGTACGGTCTGTGAGTTATTAACATTTTAGTCCCAGGGGCCTGGTTAGATTTCTGTACGAACCAACCTGACCGTGACTCAACTATACACCGAACTCTAGTGGGGTATACTCAAAGGGGTGGCTATGCTCCAAGAATACCGGTGCTGCTGACAGTTTTTGAAACGGACATCTGGTACCAATGATATGGCTCAAGAAGGTAATTGGTCCGTAAAGGGCCCGGGTTTTGTCCGACCCGGTCGGACCGACTCTGTCCAACCCAATCTCAGGCTGACCCTGTCTGGGTAGACACGATCAGACTCGCTGGGTCTGACTCAGCCCATTGAGTGGGTCAACCAACTATGTTTTGAACCGGTCCACTGGGCCTGACCTAGCAGATCGAGAGGACGCTTCGGTCTGGAAGAGCAGGCCGGTTCGGCTAGCGACACCACAGGGGACACCGCAGGTCAACTCAGGAGGATGGTGGCTATGAGGCGAGCAGGAAGGTTGAACGAGGTGCGGGCATGTTAGCTGGTCACCAGGAAGGCCACTGGTGCACCGGGCAGGGTGCGACAGGCCGTGGGGCTGGCCGTGGGGGCGCCGGGCTGGTTGCGGCAGGGCATGGGGCAGGCTGCCGTCAGGGCGCGAGGCACCGGGTAGGCCGCTGGGGTGCCGAGCAGCGTGCAGGGGTGCGAGAAGGGCACCGACGGGGTCAGGAAAAGCGCTGGGGTGCGGGCAGCGTGCCGGTGAGGCCACACAGCGTGCTGAGGGTTCATGCAGCGTGCTGATGGGACTAGGTAATGTGCTGGGGGCACAGGCAGCATGTCGGTGGGGCCGGACAATGCGCCGGGGTGAGGGTAGCATGCCGGAGGGACCGGGCAGTGCACTGGGGGTGCGTGAAGCATTCTGGTGGGGTGCGGGCAGCGCTCCGGGGGAGGGGGCAGCGTGCCGGCGTGGTGCGGGCAGTGCACCGAGGGCACGAGTAGCGTTCGGGGGAACCGTGGGTAGGCGGGTTAGGAACCGCTTGGATGGCGATGTTTGGCCCATAGCACCATTGCGTAGTGGGGGCGGCACTGTTTGCAGGGACCGCGGGTAGCACAACCTTGTCGTTGCCTCCTTCGTCGCCTTGTTGTTGAATGCCACAAGAGAGTAGAATCGATGGAGGATGTCAGGGCATGTTAGGTCGGCCCGAATCCTCCATGTTTAAGGCGATAACAAATGGTTCGCTAGTATGAAGCCCAAATACCACTGTTCTTCATTTTGATAGAAAGGAAGAACATGGGGAAATTTTCTTACTTTAAATAAAATCAGTCCCCTACCATTGAATCAATGGTAGTCATTCGTTGACATCGTGGAAGGATGGCTGCAAATCCATGGTAGATGATGACGTCCCATGTCGAAGGGGTCCAAGGAAGAAGTTCGGAGAAGTAGAGCGTCACCGGCATTATACGCGTTCTTCTATGGGAGAATGGTTCTTCGTTGGGAGAACAGTTCTTAGTTGGAAGATTTTTCTCCTTGATTTCCTTTCCCCCGTTCCACCAAAATGAAATATTCCAATTAAAATAATAGGTCGGTTATCTTATTATTTCGTTGGCATAGAATTCAAAATAGTGATTTAATTATGAGGATACCCCTAATTAATTCACTAAAGTTAGCATGAATTAATTAGGGGGGTTTGGTTCATTAAGGCGTGGAAAGGTTGATAGGCTCTCCCTCATTAATGAGGGAGATTTGAGAGGTTATGTTCTCCTCCCATTAATGAGGTGTTGGGTGGCCTCATGTGGTCCCCACCGCATTTAACCTCACATGGGAGGTTGGGTTCGGGTAAGCCCGAACACCATAACCTCTCATGGGAGGTTAGGGTGTGGCAGTCCCTCCACCAACTCCCAATTAGAGGTTCCCACTACCCACAATAACATGGTGGCTGGAATAAAATAACATGTGGCTACACTTTATTTTATTAATTTTTTAAAAAAATCCAAAAACTAAATTTTATTCCCAATCATCCGCCATCGAGGTGAAATTTTTCTTAAGCGAAAACCAGTGCTGCGAGTTCAACGATGCCCTCAGATTTCAATTTTGAGCACCAGTTAAAAAGTTATAAAAAACCGCACGTACGTTTACTGAATGTTCCCGAACAAAGCTTTAGAAATTGATTCTGGACACACCGGGGCTCGGAATGAAGCACCGTCTAGAAACTACGAACTCATAAAATTCCCATGCATTTCCACGGGAATTCAGGGTCATTACACTCCCACTCTTCTCATAAAAAAGTAAATCACCTATCATGTCTTCCTCACACTAAAATAGCCTATTATCTAATTAAATTCATCAAAAAATACCTTCTTTACATACCTACCCATTTTAGAGGTCTTGATACTTTTAGAATACAACCACTAGGGTCTTTAAGGAGAGATCTGAATGAGGTTATTTAAAGAGAAGCTAATACTATTAAATATGCATTTTTAATTTACTTATTATTATTTAATGATAAATTCATTCAATAAATTTCAAAATAATAAAAATCGACTTTGAAATATACATATTATTTATTATGTTAAATACATACCTATATTCATCACCTTTTTAAATCATGTTGGGAATGGAAACATCATTCATGCATATATGTGGACCATCCCCATAAGGCCATGTGTATTGTTTTCCATCATAACCTCTCACGAATGCTTATATTATTGGACTTAATTTTCATATATGATATTCATGTCATAATTATCATTTTTTAAATATATTATATCATTTATTATCATACCCTTCAATCCAATTTAAAATGAAAATGTATTTCATGAATATTTATGGATCACAACCTCCATAGATGTGATTCAATATCCATGTATCCCCATCAGGGTTGAAAAATTAACATTTTTTTAATTTAAAAAATTATTGTTATTTTATTATTAAAATTATTGATATGATGGATACATGATGTATTTTTTCACGGTAAACATACTAAAGTCATGATTCAATTATAATTAAGTGTCTTGGAAACATGTTTCATGGACTAAACCAAATAAGTAATTAATTATATCTCTAAAATAAATTAAATAAATATATTATTGATAATTTTATAGACTTAAATGTTTCAAAAACATTTAAATAACAATTATATGTTTATTATATATTACATAAAAAAATAAATGTAATATTGGGACTTGAGTTAAGGGGTTTTCTATCTCAATTTACACTCACTAGGTTACACATTTACATCTTTTCTTATGATATACCATGATTATGTATGACATTTATTATGATTATATTATTTATTAATATTTTCTTATGTGGTTTTAAAATTCTTAAACATAATTAACATAATGATCAATTGTCACTATAGTGATATGACCATTGTATGTATTATTCATCTTCATATTTTTTCTTAGACACTTGTCTTGTATTATGAACCTTATTCAATTTATAAGTTGTATATGAAAACTATTTACATTCTATATCACGAGTCATTATTTTATCATGTTATGTAATTTTCTGTGGGTATTTTATGTCTCACAATATAATGATTCAAATTTTATAAAACATTAATGGTTTTGTGTAACACCCCAAGCTTCCACGGTACATTTCCCTTTCAATAAGTCATTATCTTGCATTGTACGCAACTTTTAGATTCTAACACACTAGAACCAATCAAACTAGCTGTTATGAATAGTAATAACAAATATTTGAAATTTTATACATTTTATCCTTCAAAATATACTTCATTTTTGAATTTGGAATATCGAAATTATCTTAGGGTGAATTTTTGGTAGTTTTCTGATAACTTTCATATTTTGATGAATAATGAAAATTACTAAATTTTAATTAAAAACAAATTTTTTAATTGAAAGAATTAATAGTGATAAATTATGAATTTTCATGGTTTAAATTATATTTATAATATATTTTTACCATTTAATAAAATGTTGGTCATTTTACATAATATCACATTTAAACCAGACATAAACAAGTGTCGATGTTTTGATAGTTATTATTTCTTTAAAACACACTTTTTGTTTTGACAATGAGGATTAATTTTAAACTAATTTCTGCCACTTATGTGTTTTGAATTTGGAAAAATGGATTCCATATTAGGAATCAATATGTCCAAATTTTGTAAATAGTTAACTCTTATTTTTAGACATTTTGAATAATTAGTTTGGTAAATATTTTATTTACTATGGTTAATGGGTAAATCCGGCAAATAAGGGTAAAAAATAATATTATAATAATATTAATTTAACCTAAAACATGTCCTAACCGTATTAGTTGACACATGTCCGACCATGGAAATATTTGGGTCGATTTTGGGACCCCATGGATCCACTTGTAAGTGATAATGACACTTTATATTAAATAAGTTAATGTAAATACAAAAATGACATAAGCATATATCTTTTTGCAAGAAAATTTTTACATAGGGTTATATATGTTATATTTTAGACTATAAATATTTACTACATAATGGTATTTAATTTATAGTTTTGAGACATTGAATAATTAAATATATTTATGACACAATAATGATGAAGTATTTTCCTTATTAACGAAAGAATCAAATAATTGGTATTATAAATGTTAAAATAAATATAATTTAAAAGTTTTGATGACATCCACTAATTTTATTGGTTAATATGACATGTTAGTATTTCATAAAATAATTTTTTTCGAATTAATAAAGTTTTTAAGACTTTAATAAAAATCAATTGTTGAATAGCGTCAAAATTGACATAAATTAGTTTTTAAAACAAATATTATATTATTAATTGATATTATATTCCTAAAAATCTAAGGTTCGGCCAAAGTAATTATATAATGATAGGTGTATTAGTAATGGACCACTTGGAGGTCGCTTGGATGTTTATAGTATGTTTATTAACCATATAATATAAAAATACAGAGTGACATGGTTAATGTCAAACTAATTAACAAAGAGTTAAAACTAAAAGATAAGGTTAATAAAGTGAACCAAACCTATCTAAAACCTATTGGTTGAGTTTTTTTAGACCTATTCCCACCTTATAATTTCAATAATCCTCTTTGTATCCATTATAAATCAAATATAAATTTATTATAAAATAATATTTCTAGCTCTTCCTAAGGTTCCCCTCACCCCTCTTATAAAAGAGCACTCCCCCTTTTCTCAAATTCATACCCTCAAAGTCTTTTGGTTCAGCCAAACCAAGCCCAAATATTATCTAAACTTTCTTAAATTCATTCTAGAGGCCTTCCTTTGGTCAGAAATCCATCTTAAGGAGCCCTTTTATCAAATCAAAAGGAAGATCCCGAAGAAGAGGTAATGATTTCACCACCCTCTTCCATGTTACTTTCTTCTTCCACTTCTTCTTTCTTTGTTATTTCCATTCTAAAATAATAACTCCAGAATATTATATATACTGTGATGTTATTATAAATACGGTAAAACCATATTCAGTATTCTACCCATCCTTTTATTGACATGTCACCATACGTGCGTACGTACGGCCTACCGTATCCACATCGTGGTGTAATTGTTATTCAATATATTATTATTTGGATGGGTATACCAATGATGTTTAATTCATGTAAATAATAAATATAACATGATAATGATTCTTTATATATGATATACCATCCAATTATATATTATTTTAATATCAAAATAATGATATTTTTTCTCGGGCATACGTACGGATTACCGTCTCCACGAACGCGATGAGATTCATTCCCCATCATATCAATTCAAGGCTAAATTTCATTTTATGATTGAAAATAATGTTTAGAGACATGATATAATTATAGATATGAATAATATACATACCATCCATAAAAAATATGGCTCACATAAAAAATAATATAAAGGAAAAAGAATCCATTAACACCAGAAACAACGATAATACTAAGATATTATTAACAAATCAATGTTAAAAGATAATATATGATATCATATTAACGTATATGATTCTTGTATAATTAAATAACAATTATTTCACCATTATACACGAGTTTAACCTACCCTTGACCAAGTAAAAAGTACAAAGTATGGAGTTTCTTATCTCACTTTTAATTCCGTGATATTTCCATTGTTCACCACTTATTTATTTTATGTGGTGTATTTTGTACTGCCATTTGATATATATATTATCATGATTCTCTTTATATTCATGATATTATATGATTAATTTGATTATTTTTGACTATTTTTCATATGACTTGATTGATTACAACGAGGTAAGGGGTTTTCATCTAACTCCTTATTCCCCTGAGATTCATGCCATATTTCCACTATTACCTTTTGTATAGTGTATGTACTGCCTATAATTGTATTCCTTGTGTAATACACTTTAATATATGTGTATTTACATACTCATTGTATGATACTTATTTTATGGGTTGTATGTTTTGTAATTTACGAAATTGGTAAGGGTTAATTTCACAATCTCTTTATTATCCGAGGTTGTTTTTACGTAAGTATCTACTGGGACAAATTTATTATCCATGTTCATGTTTTATGATATAGTTTTCAAAGGGATTCTAATAATGTAAATTTTACTAAAACATCATTTCAAATGTTTTAAAAATTTATTCTTCTAAATCTTTCTCAATAACGTCCATTTCTTCAAAATTGTTTTTAAGGATTTATTTATAGGAACATTAATGTTTTTAAAATGTAAATTACATTCAAAAGTTTCAAAGTGGTATGGGAAACATTGATTCAAAAATGTATTTAAATGAATTATTTTCCAAATTGTGTGATTTTTAAATGATTTAAAAAAAGAGATATTTCTCTCTAATATATGAAAATCCAGTGCAAATGTATACGTATTTAATGAAAGCTTAAAAATGTTTTCAGAAAACCCGACTCTCAAGTGTGGTAGACAGGAAGGGATTGGACATGGACCCATCATGGCCTATAATTAGCCGATCACTCTCAGAATTAGTTATTTTTTTTTCAGAAGATTGCATAAATTTTTCATAAAAACACTGGAGTCTATTTCAGAAATTTTAATCATAAGTACCTTCTAAAAAATTGCATCGGTAAGTCTCATGATACAAACTAGTGTCTTGGCACGAGACCTTGACAAAATCTTATTTGTAGTCTTGGAATGATCCCTTGGATACATGGTTATGATAGTCTGGAATTATGCATTCCATCATTATGAAAGTGGTTATTGATATTGCATGTGATTATTCAACTAGTAGAATATCCATGTGAATATGTAAATTTCATTATTTAATTTTATTTTTTCTATATTATGTTGAAGTTAATGTTTAAAAGGATTTTGTTTTAGTTATAAATTACCTTAAATGTTTATGCGTATTAATGACTATTTCTTCTATATTGTTGTCCTTACTAAGCATCTGAGATCACCCCATTCTGTGTTTTCTTTTTCTCAGGATGTGAAGAAGTGTTTTTGACTTACCTGTAGGGATAGTCTGAGGGGATATGAGTGTGGTCTACTGAAAAAATCTTCTTGTATTTTTTCATTTTATGATGTAATTTAAACCTTATTAATGTATCTAGTACGTCCAAGGCAACTAAAATAATCATTCCTTCAAGACTTGATCTTTTGTTATCATGCCAATGTTATGTAATAATGCACCGACTCTGTGCTTCTGGGGTCGGTGCGTTACCGTTGGTATCAAAGGAAGTTTAGTACAAACCTTGGAATCTAGATTTAGATAAACTCTAATTAGAGAATATAGATCTAAGAAATACTTTGAGGATTAGTATAGAATAAATTCCTAGAATTTTGGTATTGTATAGATTTTGTGAGTTTTCCTAGAAATACATCCATGTCTGGATATGATCAGGTAGAGGCGGCTCTGGTATAGATGTACCTTGGGGTAAAACCCAAAAACAACTCTTTGAGCTAGAATCAAACGGGAACTGGTGCACGACAACAGGCCTTGATGCACTCTTGGTTATGAAACTATCAGGGTATATGCTTAGGATAATTTACATTTTCTTTACAAACTGATTTGAAGTATTATATATAAGATGAGAGTAAATGACCTTGGATAATGCTAATGTGTTTCAAATTGAGAATATGGTGACATGATATTCTCTAAATGATTTTATGACCACTGTTACTCACAAAATGCTTTATGGTTTTAGTCAATGGCTGGATTCCAAGGAAGTCATAGTGACTTTGAGAATGATGTACAAGGTGGGAATGATGGTGGAAATGAGAAACAAAATAGAATGTTGATAGGAGTAAAAGATATCATCTTCATGAAAAATCACTTTTCCAAAAATATGATCAACAATATATATATTAACCAATACCTGGACTCAACAAAGAAGAGAAAGGTGATGAATGATAAGAGCTCCATCTGTAGAGACCATGGAGAAAGGAATCCTAAATTTCCATCATGCAGGAAATATAGAAGGAGACACCCAGGAAAGTGTCTCAACAGAACAAAGAAATGCTTTATATGTGGGAATGAAAGACATAAAGTGAAGAATTGCCATGGAAAAATGAAGAGAACTATGGATGAAAATAAAAATGGTCCCAAGAATCCATTTACGGTCATTTTCTATAAATGTAGGGGACCTGTCCCTTACCCAAGTGAATGCACTATTCTATAGGATAACCTCATGGTCAAGGAAGAACCAATGAGGAAATAAATGCATGGAAAAATGTTTAATGGTATTAGAACTCTTAGTTGTTGAGATTACATTGGGTAAAGTTTCTCTTATATGTGTATCCCTGCAATTTATCATGTGAGAATGATATTTGAGGAAGAATTGTCTTTTCTCTTGTGGATATAGTTATAAATAACCATTTGGTTTTATATGATCTTTGGGTTTGAGGCAATTACAAGTTATTATATTTTGGGTTGAAAATACAAGGTATTAGAAAAAATTTGGGGTTAAATTATGTTATGGTTATTTTAAGGAAATTATCTCCATTTGGTAATGTTATAAAATATAGTTTTTTTTTAAAAAAAGGACAACACACAGACCGTGTGACAACCCATCTTGTCGGACAAAGCTGTGGGAATCGAACCCACAACCAAAGTAAGATTGGGATTTATCACATACCACTGGACTACCTGAAGTCCCTAGTTGGTGTGACTATTATTTTTAGTTAAATTATTTTATTGATCAATAATAAGTTGATTTGGGATCTTATATCTTATCAAATGAATACCCTTAGTATATGAAAATGATTTGGTGATTAAGTGATAAATGTTATTTTTGAATATGTTCGCTTTGTTGGGAACACTATATGCCCAAGGAAAATAGAATACTATGGGATTTCATTTGAGGAGTAATGGTGGATTTTTATTTATGTTTTTATTGTGGATTTATAGTGATTTGGGTTATTTATGGAAATTATTACCCTATAATAGAGAATATGTTATTATGTGAATTACTTTTAAGTATGTGACTTTAAGAGTAGTTGATGTAATTTGGAGATACCATTTAACGTGGAAGACTATATAAAAAAATTCTTCTATGTTTTGGGATTCAATATTATTTTAGATTTTATTGAAGTATTTTAAGGATAATTGTTTATTTAATGCTATTTATTTAACTTTTGGGTATTATTGGTTTAATTTTAGAAATTAAGATTTGTGTTTCTTTCTATAATGGAATAACCTTTTGGGGTATCATCAGATATTATACTAACCGTTTTTGTTTTGATTAATCTCTAAAGGCATGGTAAATATATATTTTATTATTCGTGGATCATGTGATTTTATAAGAAGTTTATTCTAGCTCTTCTAGTGTGACCAAGTCTTCTAGAATACTCATCGTTTAAAAATGAGTTAGTAGTAGAAATTTATTATATAATGAAACTTTACTTAAAAATTAAGTATATCCCTTTATGTTCATAGTCAATCTGATAAATGAATTCCTCATCTTTACATAATGTACCTTAAAAATAAAAAATAAAAATGTTGTCCGTTTACTTTTCCTTATGGGAAACTAAGGACCATTTCTCCCATCGAAAGTTTGTGGTTTTATTGTTATTAACATTCTCCTGATCATGTTTTCTATACCTCTCGATCAGAACTTGATACTAAGTTTATCATCAATATCCATGTTTTTCTACATGGAATCCTAGTATAGGTTATCTCAGGTGAACTTTGTACTTCTCTTTCTTTCTTTTAAAGTGATAGTTTTATTGAATCTTTTTCCGATGTAGGAATTTCCATTATATTCCAAATCCCAATTTTAAAAATTTCAAGGACACAATTTATTGAAGGAGGGGAGAATGTAACACCCAAATCTTCCACGGTACTTTCCCTTTGAATAATGCATTAGATTGCATTGTACGCGACTTTGAGATTCCAACACACCACAACCAATCAAACTAGCCGTTATGAATAGTAATACCAACTTTTTAAAATTTTATACATTTTACCTTTAAAAATGGACTTCATTTTTGGATTTGGAATATCAAAATTATCTTAGGGTGAATTTTTGGTACTTTTCTGAAAACTTTAATATTTTGATGAATAATTAAAATTACTAAATTTTAATTAAAAAAAACTTTTTTAATAGAAATAATTACCAGTGATAAATTATTAATTTTAGTTGTTTTAAAGTATATTTATAATATATTTTTACCATTTAATAAAATTTTGGTAATTGGATGTAATTTCATATTTAAACCGGACATAAACAAGTGTCAATCTTTGGATAGTTATTATTTCATAAAAACACGCTTTTTGTTTTGACAGTGGGAATTAATTTTAAACTAATTTCTGCCACTTCTATGTTTTGAATTTTTAAAAATAGATTCCATATTTGGAATCAAGATTTCCATGTTTTGTAAATAGTTAACTCTTATATTTATACATTTTGAATAATTATTTCGGTAAATATTTTATTTACCATGGTTAAATGGTAAATCCTGTAAATAAGGGTAAAAAATAATATTATAATAATATCAATTTACCCTAAAACGTGTCCTAACAATATTAGTTGATACATGTCTGACCATGGGCATATTTGGGTCGATTTTGGGACCACATGGATCCTCTTTTAAGTGATAATGAAACTTTATATTAATTAAGTTAAAGTAAATACAAAAATGACCTAAGCATTTATCTTTTAGAAAAACAATTTATACATAGGGTTATATATGTTATATTTTTTACTATAAATATTAATTAGAGATCTAAAAATATTTTCTACGTCATGGTATTTCATTTATAATTTTTAGACATTGAATAATTAAATATATTTATGACACAATAATGATGTAGTATTTTCCTTATTAATGAATGAATCAAATAATTGGTATTATAAATGTTAAAATAAATATAATTTGAAAGTTTTGATGACATAAAATAATTTTATTGGTTAATATGGAATGTTAGTATTGCTTAAATTTTTTTTTCTAATTAATAATGTTTTTAAGGCTTTAGAAAAAATCAATTATTGAATTGTGTCAAAATTGACATAAATGAATTTTTAAAACAAATATTATATTATTAATTGATATTCTGTTCCTAAAAATATAAGTTTCATCAAAAGTAGTTATATAATGATAGGTGTATTATTAATGGACCACTTGGAGGTCTCCTAGAAGTTTATAGAAAGTTTATTAACCATATAATATAAAAACACAGAGTGACATGGTTAATGTCAAACTAATTAACAAAGAGTTAAAACTAAAAGATAAGGTTAATAAAGTGACCCAAACCTATCTAAAACCTATTGGTTGAATTTTTTAGACCTATCTCCACATTATAATTTATATACTCCGCTTTTTATCCATTAGAAACCAAATATTAATTTATTATAAAATAATATTTCAAGGTTTTCCTAAGGTGCCCTCACCCCTCTTATAAAAGAGAACTCCCCCTTCTCTAAAATTCATACCCTAATAGCCTTTTGGTTCGGCCAAAACCTACCCAAATATTCTATAAACTTCCATCACTTAATCCTAGAGGACCTAATTTGGTCAGAAAGAAAACTTATGCAGCCCTTTTGATCAAATCAAAAGGAAGAACCCGAAGAAGAGGTAATGATTTCACCACCCTCTTTCATGTTCCTTTCTTCTTCCACATCTTCTTTATTTGTTATTTCCATTATAAAATAATAAATCCAGTATCTTCTATATACTATTATGTTATTATAAATATGGTACAACCATATTAAGTATTCTATCCATCCTTTTATTGACATGTCACCAAACGTGCGTACGTACGACCTACCGTCTCCACGCCGTGGAGTAATTGATATTCAATATATTATTATTTGGATGGGTATAATAATGATATGTAATTCATGTAAATAATAAATATAACATGATAATGATTCTGTATATATGATATACCATCCAATTATATATTATTTTAATATCAAAAGAATGATATTGTCGCTCGTGCGTACGTACGGATTACCGTCTCCATTAACGCGATGAGATTAATTCCCCATCATATAAATTCAAGGATAAATTTCATTTTATGATTAAAAATAATGTTTGGATACATGATATAATTATAGATATGAATAATATACATCCCATCCATAACAAATATGGCTCACATAACAAATAATATAAAGGAAAACGAATCAGTTAACACATGAAACAACAACAATAATAAGATATTATTAACAAATAAATGTTAAAAGATCATATATGATATCATATTAATGTATATGATTCTTTTGTAATTGAATAAAAATTATTTCACCATTATACAGGAGGTTAACCTACCCTAGACCAAGGAAAATTACAAAGTAAGGGGTTTCTTATCTCACTTTTAATTCCGTGAGATTTCCATTGTTCCCCACTAATTTATTTCATGTGGTGTATTTTGTTCTGCCATTTAATATATATATTATCATTATTATCTTTATATTAATGATATTATATGATTAATTTGGTAATTTTTGACTATTGTTAATATGAATTGATTGATTACAAAGAGGTAAGGGGTTTTCAACTCACTCCTTATTCCGGTGAGATTCATGCCATATTCCCACTATTACTTTTTGTGTGGTGTATGTACTGCCCATAATTGTATTCCTTGTGTAATAAAATTTAATATATGTGTATTTAAATATTAATTTTATGATACTTATTTCATGGGTTGTATGTTTCGTAATTTACCAAATTGGTAAGGGTTAATTTCACAATTTTTTATAATCTGAGGTTGTTTTTACGTAAGTATCTACTGAGACATATTTATTGTCCATGTTCATGTTTTATGAAAGAGTTTTAAAAGGGATACTAATAAGGCAATTTTTACTAAAACATCATTTAAAATGTTTTAAATAATTATTCTTCTAAATATTTCTCATTAATGTCCATGTCTTCAAAATGGTTTTTAAAGATTTATTTATATGGACATGAATGTTTTTAAAATATTAATTCCATTAAAAAGTTTAAAAGTGGTATGGGACAATTTGATTCAAAAATGTCTTTAAATGACTTATTTTCCCAATTGTGTGATTTTTAAATGATTTCAAAAAAGAGATATTTCTCTCAAATATATGAAAATCCAGTGTAAATGTATACATATATAATGCAAGCTTAAATATGTTTTCAGAAAACCCGACTCTCAAGTGTGGTAGACATGAAGGGATTGGGCGTTGACCCATCATGGCCTGTAATTAGTGGATCAGTCTCAGAATTATTTATTATGTTTTATGAATCATTCATAATGTTTTCAGAAAAACACTGGAGTCTATTTGATCAATTTTAAACATAAGTATCTTCTAAAAAAATTACATCGATAGGTCTCATGTGACAAACTACTGTCTTGACATGAGGCCTTGACAAAATATTATTTGTATTCTTGGCACAAGGGCTTGGCTACGTGGTTATGATAGTCTTGCATTATGCATTCCATCATTATTAATGTGGTTATTGATATTTCATGTGATTATTAGACTAGTAGAATATCCATGTGAATAAGTAAATGGAATTATTTAATTTTACTTTTTCCATATTATTCTGATGTTCAAGTTTAAAAGGATTTTGTTTTAGTTATACATTGCCTTAAATATTTATGCTTATTTATGATTTTTTTGCTATATTGTTATCCTTACTGAGCATCTGAGCTCACCCCTTTCTATGTTTTATTTTTTTGAGGATGTGAAGAAGTATTTTTTGACTTACCTTTAGGGATAGTCTGAGGGTATATGAGTGTGGTCTATGGAAACAATTTTGTTGTAGTTTTTCATTTTATGATGTAATTTAAACCTTATAAATATATCTAGTACTTTCAAGGATACTAAACTAATCGGTTTTTTCGAGACATGATCTTTTGTGATCATGGTAATGTTATGTAATAATGCACCGACTCTGTGCAACTGGGGTCAGGGCATTATATTTTGGTGGTCCTAATTTTAGTTCATAGAGATATAATACATGTTAGGAAACTTGTTTTATTTTATATAGAATAACTAAAATCCCAGGAATGTGTTTAAAAATATTCATTCATATATATTATTAATTTTATTGAATCATGTATTTACCTTCATTGAATGGGTTTTAATTTAATTATCATACTAGTTTCATGGGTGGCTCATATCAAACATCCTTCATGGATACATGATTTTTTGATTCACCTATATTAATTTATATAGTTCTTATAATACCTACTGATAAATAAAATCATTATTATCTATTATTAATTTTATTTAATATTCCTTTTATGATCAATTTTTCAATGAGATTGTGTTTTCCAAATAAAATAATTGGGTTTTCTTAAAAAATAATTTTATGAACCTTTTAAAGACTATAGAATACAATTCTTCTATGATATATTTATAATTTAATGAATGATAATTTATAAAAATAAATTATTTCAAAATGATATAAACCATGTTAATTGATATTAATTTAAAATCTTTTTAAAGGCAATTTTTTTATCATTTTTCACATGGGTAAATTTTGACTATCATTATTATTGTTTGAAAAGAATATTTATTTTTAATGTTTATGAACATGAATGAAATTTTACATCAACATTATCATTATCTTAATTTTTCATTTAATTATAGGTTACCATTGAAATTTTCAAAGAATATCTACTGATAAATATTTTGGGAATTTTAAATTTATAATAATATAACAAGGAAATGTCATTTTATTTATTTGGAATGAAGTGTTTTATATGATTTTTCAAAATTATTTTAATCTTTTTCCACATTAAATAATGATTACTATGATTCATTGGGGTTATAATATTTATATAAAATCCATATCAGTTCTTAGAATGATTTATCATGCTTTAAGAAAGATATTATCAAGAAAAAAAATTATTCTTCATGCGTAAATCAAGATTGGATAGTAGTGCTGAAATACAAAATTCATTTCTTTTGTTTCATTATATGGAACATTGAAATTATAAAAGAAAAAGGGATTGGTGAATTTAAAAAAAAAATTAATTTTAATTATCTTATATGTGACGTTTGAGTGCATTATAATGATATATTTAATTTTTAAATGATGTAGAGTTATATGAATAGAAGTTAGAATTAAAATATGACAATGTTATGTTACTCCTATGAGATGATGGATTTTACTGATGTTTATTACTAAAAGGAGATAATATATGCATCTAATATAATATTTTACAAATATATTCATTAAATTATACATGTTTAGAAATTTGATGATTAATTTTTAATGTAAAAGATACCTACATATCTATTCAATGATTGATATGAGTACTAATTTTTCCTTTGATCAAGAATTTTGTTTCTCATGGCTCATGATTATTCACATGAATAAATGTATTGTTCTATTAAATTATTATAAAATTTATTCTGATTTATGATACATATTTTTAAAGATATGAATTATATTATATTATTATCATGATCATTTCTTATTAAACCCTTCCCATATTCTCATCATATATTCAAAGATGATATTCATTTACTAATTCTTATGTTTACCCTTATGGTGTTTTTGATCTTACAATTATTATATTCTATGTCTTCCATGTTTATAAGGAATGATGATAAATAAATAATATCTAGAATGTATTCACGAAAGGATATTTTTTTCAAAGGATTTGAAGAATTAATTTGAAATTATAGAAGGTAGTTATAGTGGAATAAATCCCAACTTATAGATTTGGGAACTATTATATAATAGTTCACACCAATTCAATAAAGCTAAAATATAAAATGTCCTGGGGTATTTTAGTGATCCAGTATTTTTATTGGATGTTTTATTTATTGGAAGAATAAAATTATCCAATGTTTATTATTATCCAATATAGAAATTATACGATGGTATATTTAAGACCTGATCATAGCTTCTGGGATCAAAGATTTTATTAAGTACCTATATTTTCCTTTACTCACTTCATGAGGAAGGTATCCAAATTGTTTATAGTAGTGAAGATCCCTTTAACAATATCATATTATTTTATTACATAATATAGTGTATTATGATACATTTTTATCTCCTCTTTTCTATTTCTTCACAAATATTGATCTCCTCTTGGTCAAAAAATCATTACCATTCAAGAAAAAAAATATATATATATAATTTTTATTTTCCCCACTCTTTGGTAAAAAATCTTATTTTTCTTCTTCTATAGCATGATCTTAAATCAATTCCATCAGATTATTATTCATTATAGGCCATTTACTCTATGAAATGACAATAATATTTGAAAAGTTTATATCAATTGGTCTCCATCTCTTCCTTTACATCCATTTGGTTATCTCATAAAATATAAAGATTAGGAGTATTAAAATTTTCAATAAGTTAGTGAATTATGTGTCATTAAAAACAAACAATAACTCCTCTATAATCATTTGAACTACTAAATTAATATTACATAACTCATTTTCTTCACTACTCAAAATTTGAACTATGTATTAATTATTATTGGGAACAAGAGTTATATAGCTAGAAACAGATAGTATTTTATGTTTTTTCTCAATCGATATTGGGATGATGAAAGAATTTTTGTGTCATACAATGTTATAGTGTAGGTGGATTCAGTTTTGAAGGTGGAAACATTTCCTAGTGTTTTCCAAATTTTTGTGGTATAAAAACTAGTGGAATGTACATGTTTCATAATACTTACACATAAAAATATGAAAAAGGCATGGGATTCATGAACTTTTGTTGTCATGATGGTTTGGATTTTTCTTGAAAGAATGTGTCTTGAAACATGATTATGGTGAAATGGAAATATGGAATCTTAAATGATTATGAGATGTTTTATACAAGTAAACTTTCTCTAATTTTTTTTTCAAGAAAGGGAGTTTCATGAGAATTAATAAAGGCTTTCTAAAAAATATGATGGTGTGAATAAATTTTACTCAACAAGTAGGAATTGTTTATAAATAGGTATCCAATAATCCTAAGTGTATAAAAAATGTTTTCGATAAGGGGTGATTAATCAGATTTCATGAAGGTTTTACATTAATGTAATTATAATAGTAATTGGAAAAAGTATTCCAACTAAAGTATTGTGAATAAAATGGCTGAGAAATAATTGACTAAATGTAAGTTTAGTGAAGTAATTTTACTATGGTTGATATATTCCTTATTTTTTTGTTTTTTTAATTTAGGGTGTTTTTATATTGTTGGGAGTTTCTTGAAAGGGTGTAGTTTTGTAAAATATTACATTTCATTGATGTAAAATTAGAGTTATTTGAATAAGGGTGTATCATGAAAGATACATATGTGGGAATAAGTGAAGATGAGAAAAGTTTTTGGAATGTATTGAAGAATCATATATGGAGAAACATGAAGAAAAACACTTTTATGTCATATGATATGAAAGAGACCTTCATATTTAAAAACTAAGAAATAATTTACACAAATAAGTGAATAAGTGGGAGTTGATAAAAGTGATATAATTAAGGTAGTGTGTTATCCCTAAAATTATTTCAAAATAAGTGTTCCAAACACAAAGTGACGAATTTTGAACAATTAAAATTGAAAGTATCTAGTCAATATTAATGAACATATGTATGGCCAACACAAAATGAATATATTCTCTGGAAAAAATCCGTTCATGTTAAAAAATGTAAAACTGAGGTGTTGTGATTCTATTTTGTTATATTGGTGTTTTATACTTGACTGAATCCATCAGATAAGTTTAAAATGTTCCTAATAATGTGGCTACATGATCTATTTCATTCAATGAAAAATTTGTCAGTATAATTCACCCCACTTCTATCAGAGTGTTCTAGGTTATTATAAGTGGTATAAGAGGTTATAGGGTGTAGGTGTTAAATATGTCATATAGTTTGGGTTTTATAGATAATTCAGTTATGGTTAGTAGATTTACACTTTTTTATGGAAGAAACATCATGATTTTGAAAAATATAATGATTTATCTTCTAGGACATCTTTTTATGGATGTTCATCGTACCATAGTTCAAGGTGATTAGGTCTGTGATGTAAAAGGAAATTCTATGACTAAAAGAGATAGGGAAATTATTGATGCTAATTCCAAAGATCAAAACTCTCTTACTAAAGAACCATCTGATTAGATGTATTTAAAATTGATGATTTTCGGTATATTAATTCCATTGATTGCGATACTAGGAAATATATACGAAGGTGTTACCAAATCAAAGGAGTCTAGAATCTATTTTCATCACAATCAATTCTATAATTTATAAATGAATAACGGTAAAAATAAAGATTGTTTTTTTAATTTAATTAATGATGATTTTGGATAGATTCATGAACATGGGGAAGAAAATAAGGATATTGACCTTACGAAGCAAATATTGAGAAGGATTCCACCTGTGTACAATTAAAAACAATCAACTCCTCAGTAAAGGTATTTTTCTCAGATTTATCATGATGATATACTATTCAGTTTGGTGGCTTATGTAATTAGAGTCAAACTAAAAGATATAAAAATTCATGTAAGGAAATGACATTCAAAGTCATGGAAAAAACCTGACATTGAAAAACATTTTGATGATGGAGAATATATAGATTATGAACATAACTTTTTTATTTATAAAAAAATAGAAAAAAAGATATTATAAATCAATATTCCAATGACCTATTTTTAGTGTGGTAATATAGTTCACACTAATTCTCAATAACCAAGGAAATTAGATGATGTATAAAGTGAATTATAAATCATGAAGAGTCCTCTGAGGAAGTTCCAAAAAAATAAAATAAAAAATCATAAAATAAATTATAGAGGAGGATTTTTTTTAAAGAGGAACATAATTAAAATGACATTTTTGAGGTTATATAACAATAATATAATTTATATGATAACGATTCCATGATGAATACATTTGAAAAGGTAGAACCTATGGAAGAAGAAGACAATTAGTCTGATGTTATTTTTTGAATTAAGGTTGAACTTGAGTGTTTTCTTGATGTGATTGGAATTAAATGAAATAAAAAAGAGAAATAATAGATATTTTATGGAATGACCATCAGAGTATGTGAATTATCATGAATCCAAGATTTATCAACTCCAGGAAGATCCAAAATAACATTTGAAAACTATTGAAAACATAGAATAGTTTGTGTATTTTAAAATACAGTTGGAAGAGAATGAAAAAATAATCAATGACCATAAATAATGATTGGAGGAAAAGGATAATATAATTGAGGACCTAGAATCAGAAGACATTATGTTATAATGTAAATAAGAAATTGAATCTAAATTAGGTGATAAAAGGAAATTATATTTGGAAGGTTTTATATGAATATATTTAGGATGGAAATAAACATGTCCCTAAAGGAGTAAATAAATACATGAATTATCAAAGATATAAAGTCACGAGTATAAGTGGAAATGGTTGTGATACAAAAAAAATAAAAATATCAAAATTAGATGATACTAATAAATGGGATGTATAAAGTTATACATATAAAAACGAACATTTTCTCTGAAGAGATATAGATTCGAACCAACAGATAATAGAGACTAAATTAATAATCAATTATCCAGATATAATCATTGATCAAATACCAATATAAAATAAGATAACATGTGGAGGAATTGAATTGAAAAGATATTTCGTCTTAAAAAATTTAAATTATGTGGATTTATGGGACCTTACATGACACACTGTGAGGAGGTAAGGTGATATCTAAATTGGGAAGAACATAAAATTCCAAGTAAGAGAATGAGACCATATTATTTATCATATAGAAGAAATAATTTCAATGGATCTTATTTTCATGCTTATAACTTTTCCATAATGAAATTCATTATAGGAAAAGGAATGGTGGGAACCATAACTACAAAACTATGAGAAAAGCCAATATGGGTCATCAAAGGAGAATTTCACATAAATGTATGTAATATCCTATGGAAAAAATAATTTGCCTATAATTCAACCATTCATGTTAAAAATATATTAGAGAGGTTATCTTATTCATCCATTAAAACTTGTATCTCATTGAAGTAAATGAAGAATATTGAAATAACCAACATGGATGAGATCACTCTCAAAGTTAAAATAACCAATAACACCTGGATAATTGATAGTGGATTCTCATCCAACATGACAAGAATCCTAATATTTTTTGAGAAATTTTCTATAATGGGTTTATGAAATAGTGATATTCATCAATGTTGCTTCTATAAAGATAAAGGTTAATGGAAATATAGACAAGTAAAATGGAATGAAATTTAACAAAATATTTCCATATGTGGATGTATTACCTCATAATTTCCCTAGAATGAGTCCAATAAATGACTGGGTAATGGTTGTGAAATTAAAAAAAATGGTTCACAATTTAAATCATAATAGGTAATGATATCATGAAATATTTGATGAAATTTTTTAATTAATAAAAGGATGTTAGTAAAGTAAACATTTACTTCTTAACAATTCTAGAGGAAACAAATCCTGTATCCCTAGAGGTTTGGAAATATTAATCAATAGAAATTGAAAAAATATCTAGTATAATTTCCATTGAAGACATTTCTAATATAAAACATGTTTTAGAAAATACATGTGATGCATTCTTATAAGGAATGATATTCATGAATTATTATCATCCAAGGAACAAAAGAGAAATAAATCTTCTAGATCTAGTCGATAGATATGTGTGCGGCCTAATGAATATTGTTAGAACATATGGAGAGAGAGGCAGTTCATTATTTTTATTGATTATTATAATATCATCGAATATGTGATAATTATATAGTGTAAATGAGATGTTTTTGACTAAATGAAGAGATATATGTGATGAGGTGAGAATGAAAATTGTATGAAAATGATTAAAATATAATTTGAAAATAGAAGTGAATACATATCCATTAAATTTTATAATTCCCCCAAAAACTTGTGATAATGTATAAGATGTCATTAGTGTGAACAAAAGAACAATATACTGTATTTGAATACAGAAATAAACAAGTGAATAATATGGAAAACTATTATTATTGGGTGTTTTGTTTATCATCATTATTATAACGAGGTTAATCATGTTTGGGTGTACCCTCAAAATATAACATGGATGATTTTAGGAGAGGACATGACACCGTATTCGATATTTAATGGAAGGAATCCCTCACTAATGTATTTTAATGTCTTTTAAGTAAAGAATTCATCCAAAATAGAGTATCAAAACAAGGAATGTCTAGTGATTCTTTATATGATGTAAGATTTCTTTTATCTTATTGAAGGGAAATGAATATAAGTTCTAAAATAATCATATTAGAAGGATTATGAAGATAAATTATTTCAATATCACTAAGGATAAAATTATAAATAACTTAAGGATATCATACAATGATGTGATTTAATATAAAGAAGAATATGGAAAAGGGTAAATTAAAATATATAAATTGAGGATGGCATGAAATACATTCAAGGTTCACCAAATGATGATGATTGAAAAGTCAAGTCATAATAGGAAACCATTTCAAATGAAACCTGACTGAAACCTCGTAGGAGATATTGAAGAACATAAGTTGATCAATAAAAAATCATTGGTGATTGGACCAAACCAACATAGATAACGATAATGAATAATCTAGAACATTATGAGATCCTTTAAATTATGGAACATACCTTGTTTAAAGAGGAAGAAAAGGTTGAATCATGGGTTAAGGCCTGGAATGAAGAATGGTACTGTGTTTACAAAACAATGACACAATATCTTTTTAATAAGTGAGAAAATATCAACATTATTTGAATAATGTTGATCATCAAATTTTTTGAGGAGAAATGAAATGTGTTAAAAAATAAAAAACTATTAGTGTGTAAATGATATATACAGATTGAAGGAATTAATGTTTAAGAAATATTTTCCCCAGTAGTTTGACGTGATTCATTTAGGCTCTTCTTATCAATTGTTATTAGAATAGGGTAAAATATATATCATAATTATATCTAAATATAATTATAATTTTTTTTATTATGGAAGAAGTATACATTGAAAAAAACTATGGTATTTATTATTATATATTAAAAAACAATGATTTTTAAAATCTTTAAGACTCTTTATTTCCAAAAGAAGGACCACAAACATGGTATTCTCAACTGGATACTTTTTTGAAGAACCTAAAATTTAAAACAGGAGGTATGGATTATAATCTCTATATGAATAATTCTGTGGGAGATCAATTTATTGTTCCTCTACATGTGGATGATATTATATATATTTAATATATGCATGGTTCAGTGGAATATTTTTCTAATAATAGAAAATTAAAATTTGAAATCTCATTGATTTGTGAAATCCCAAACCTTATTTGGATTTTTGTGATTTAAAACAAGTACCACACCATCATTTCTCTAGAAAAAATATGAAGGTGATCTTTTGATAAAATTCAACTTGAATTACTCCAAACCAATGAAAAATCCTATTATGGTTAGGAAAAACATTGAAATCATGGGGATGAGAAATATTTAGATCCTATATTGTAACGTAGGATCAATTTTTTCTTATTTTATGTTGATTCAGCATTAAAAAATATCTCTTTTGAAACATGTTTAGCGGCTCTCATCCAATGTAATCCTAAAGAATATCATTTTTTAGAAGTTAAAAGAATCATGAGGTATATTCAAGGTACTCAAAATTTTGGCATATGCTTTTAGTAGAAAGAGATAACAAATTATCTTCATTTTATGATGATGAATGTAATGGAGATATGGTGGATCAAAATTCCACATGAGGTGGTGAATTATACATTAGAGAAAATGTCTGGCCATGTTGAGAAATAAATAAGAATGAACTTCTCAAGTATAGATTAAGTAAAAAATATATATATGAAAAATTAACGTACACTTATCTTGAGGATGAAAAAACAAGACACTAATATTTTTTATGAGGTGAAATAGCTGATAGTTATACCCTATGACAATAAGAACACAATAGAGATCACAAAAAACCTATTTCAACACACTCATGAAAAACATGATGAGATCCGATAACACTCTATAAATGAAAAATATTAACAATGTGTTCACAGAATGGGGAATGTTGGAACTAATGTTCAAGTCGATTAATTCCTTACTAATACTTTCAAAACATCAATCCTTTTGAAAAATTGGTTAGGCCTTAGTATTCAGTTCACATGTAAGTCTAAGATTTATCGCCTATCACAATTTTTGTAAACTATTTTAATCTGTTTTGAATGTGACACATGTCTTAGTGGGAGAAATGATTTATTGGGGATTTTATTTGATAACTAAGGGAAAAATAGAGTTTATTCCCAAATGGATGGAATTATATAATTTAATGGATTTTGAATTCAACGTAATGTAAATTGTTTTAATTTTTTTGGATATAATTTTCGTGGCATATAGGATTGCTCAATGGTTTATTGAGGTAGGAAAGTATCTATTGAAACATTATTTTTCTATTCTAATATTTTCCGATATATAAATTGGGTGATGGATGATCTATTTCACTTATATCTGGCTTTTTGGGATGGTTTCTTTGTTTAATTTGTTTATATATTTCCAAAAAACCCGAATGGGGAGATTGATGGAATGAAGGGTTTTCACAATTTGAAACCAAATGTTTTTTCTTAAAATCCAAATTTTGTTGATCGATGATCTTACAAACCATATGATCATATGTTGAATATGGGTTCTATATCAATGGTGGTTCCATTTCCTAATGGTTTCTAAATTTTGTAGTCCTAAAATTCAGAGGAATTGATTTTTTTCCAAATATGTATATCTAGGACTCCCTCACGAAAATCTATAAAAATAAGGAGATTCATGAAATATTTCTGTTTAGACGTTTAGGATATTAACGAATGAATGTTTCATGATAGATTTATGGGGAATTATGTAGTGATAGTAAGTTACACAACTTTGATAATTCTGAAGAAAATAAAAATTTGAATGAATGTTTCATGATGAAAGGGTGTTTCGAGAAGAAAAATGAAATGTTTCACAAACACGTGGTAGTGATCATGAATGGTTGACTAAGTCGAGGAAGAATCTATAAATTTTATTTTATTAATCATATGATAATTGAAACAAATTATGAGGTGAGGAGATCTCTTTGATTTCACGAAGGTTTCACACAAATGTAATTCTTATGAAAATTTGGAGCTTTTTGAGAAAATAAGTTTCTCAAAAAGAATTGTAAATATATAACTTTTTATTTTAAATTTTACTAAATTACAACCATAAAAGATGAGAGTTTCATGATATTTATGAGTTTCATAAATTTTTGGAGTTTCAATAAGCATTGTGGTTTTGTGAAAGTGTTTTATTTCTTGAAATCTTATTGTTATTTGAAAAAAAAGTAGGTTTCATGAAAAGGGTGTTTTGTGAAAAAAGTATGCAAGCATATATAAACATTGGAATTTTTTTCGAACTTATTGAACCATATAATGCAGACCTACATGATTAAAATACTCACAATCATGGTATCTGATATAGAATCTAATTTCAGTTCGACAAAAATGGAATGACTTCACCCAAAGGAGTCATAAAGGGAGTTTTGATGGAATGATCTGAGGAAGGTAGTGAGAAATCCACAAAATTCATGTAGTGTAAGTGTTATTAGAATTAAATTAACATGTTATTAAATTTTAATCCATGATATTTAGTAATTATTATTGGATTTAGCAATGACTAGAACACTAGTGATGTATTCTCTTTAGACTAGCCCACAGTGGTGAACCAATTAAAACTGTATTTTTTTCTTCTATTTCTCAATATAGGTGTTTGATTATTTTATGTTTTCATGAAGTAGGTTAAAAATTTCCTATTAACACATGTAAAGTATATGTCACATTCAAATAAAAATTAAATTCCACGATTCACCCCTCCTCTATCGGTGTTTTATAGGGTATTAAAATTGTCAATTAACCGAATTAAGTAATACTGCAGGACCCATTAATTCAGAATTACGTTGTTGCCTAAATACCATGAAAATGATTATGAAATAATTAGAGAACCATTAATTCTCTTTATAATTCATAATCTATATATTTGGTTCATCTATAATCAAAAAACCCCAAAAAACTATGAGGTTTCCAATACCTTACAAGAAAGCAAAAAAAAGGCCTTGGATAAATACCCATTGAAACACATAGATCCACACCCCATTGGAAATTTATTTTTTGAAGAGTTTAATTTCTCTTAATGATGTTAATAATTTAATCCTTATTCTGTAGAAAACAACATGACCCTTTCAAGATCTTCTTTTATAATAGGTGAATTTTTAAGTATAAATTCATAGAAATATGTCATGTTGAAAAACCAAAGTATATTTGGAAAGAATCCTAGCCACTTCTATGGTGTGTTCCTCTTAAGAACAAGATTACAAAAACACCACTATGAGACAATATTTACCTATTAAGTTTCATATGATGACCATACATGATATTCATGAATTTAACATTACAAATGACATTCATAGACTATGATTCACTATTTTTTTGAATGTGATATTAAAATACAGCATGGAGACCATGAAAGTATAGTGATCACTGTATTAACCATTTTACACTCCTGTGAAACTTTCATACATGAGATCAACCTGGAAATCACATTTAAATATCAAACATTTCAGAAAAAAATATAGCAAACTATAGAAAATGATTCCGTATTGTAAATTATAACTTCATTGGAGTGTATATTTCAGATTATAATTCAGTTCCCATATTCTAGTGTTTTTCCCTTGATATATAATAATTCAATAGTTTCTCATTATGCTAAACCGTAGGGGAACTCATTGTGTGCCTATATTCCATTGTCAAAAATTCCCACAAAATTATGAAATGAGATCTGTTTTATTACCATCGATGCCATATTCATGGACCTTTATTAATCTATTTTATCTATATATAATGTTAGGGATATTATTTGGTTGAATTTGGTGGGTTTTGTAACTTTTTATAGGATTTTATAGAGGTGAAAAGTTTGGGCACATTTACTAAAAAACCTTTATGAAACTCTATAAAACCATGAATGTTGAAATAGAAGTCACTGGGTGGGTGCATGTATGGTGAATGGTTTGGCCAAACCATGTGGATTCCCAAGAGAAACCATGAGATACTACTATCATTTGAGTAAGTGGATAACACATAACTAGTTAATGGATTATCTAACCATGTGATCCAACCATGTAAGGTTGTATTTGAGGTAGTATCTCATTCATGGTTAGTGTACACTATTCATAACTATATTCCCAACCATAGACCATTAAAATTTAGTTATTAAAATTGTGGATCTAACTTGTTTTAGCCTCTAAAACACAAATTTTCCACTAAAATGGTCATAACAAGATTTCTACTTCCTCCCAAGGCTGGAGAGACTTTTCCTTTTGAACCACGAGAGATCCTTAGGTGTTCCGATATCCACTATAAATCTAGATTCAATCATAGGTTTTTTCATTTTATTTTTTTAGATCTCTTCTTCCCTCTATTATAATAATAAATCTAATCCTATGGTGGAAGGTATATAGTGTGTTATTTAAATAATTATGATATATGATTATTTTTATTAAAGCGAATGCGATATAATTATGTTTTTAGGAGTATCATGTTGGGTTTTTAATGTTTTCATGCTATTATTCATTTTCACCAAATATTGAGAGGTATGTGGCTTCTCTGTCAACTCCAGCTGATTAGAACATGAAGTGATAGTTTCAAATTTTTTTTTTCTTGTAATGATATCACAATTGATGTATCAATCATGATAGAAAACTACTTTAGTGATGGTTTTTTGAAATTGTTGGAATTGTATTGTTTTGTGGAAAACCTTGTGATGTTATATTTAAAATGGTGAGTTTAAAATTATGGATTTTATTTTTTATCGACGAACATTTTTTCAAAAATATATTGAATAAAAAATAATTTTTACTGTAATGGATTATCATGATTATATTAGAATGGGTTTTGGCATAGATGGTTCACATCAGTTCATCTGTATTAGCCAAGACCCTATGGAAGGGGTATGTTTCATTAGAGAACCTATTATTGGTTACCTTGTGATGAATTGGAATATTGATGAGAGACTGATCATGATTAGGGAACTTTCACATAGGAATGTATATTTTTTTGTGTGGATATGTGTAACCATGTATGGGTTATGAAAAATGGAAATGATAAATGTTTTAAAGCATTGATTGGATATTTTCAAAAGAATAATATATTGTAATTGAAAAAAATTGAGATTTTATATAAACTGATTTAAATCATTTTAATATAATTTAAATAATCATGATAAAACATTATATCCAAGTCCAGTGATTTGGGATATCATTACAGACGCCCTTCTTATTTTTAAACCAACCCCATTCTTGTGCACTTTGGTGTGTTTGTAGATGTTATATATCAATACATAATAAAAAAAATGTGTCTGTATTATTTAGTAATATATCTTTATACATTATGTGTGGATTTTTGAGTTAGATCATAGAGAATGTTGGGGGTTTATAGTTGGATTTTTTTCCATTGGGTTTTGTGGTCTTTGGTATCTTTTAGTTCTGTTGGTTTTGGTTTCCACTTTTAATCTGATATTGCAGTTGGTTTTGTTTTAGTTTTATTTTTATAATCATGCATCACATAGAGGTTTTATTGTTGATGTGCTATTGTTTTATGAGTTTTATTTTTAAAGGTAAAATAATCCCACATCCGTTTATGATGCCTTTGAATTTAGTGCTAGCCTTTGTTGTCTTAGTGATGTCACCTAGGGCCAATAACACCACTGAAAATGGGTCAATCTAATGAGGAAGGGTGGGATATTACAAATGTTATCATCTTGTTCATTCCTTGATATGGTATTAGTGTTACTATTAAATTTGGGATGGTATCATAGATTTGGATTATCATAACATATAATGTAGAGCATAAAGTTTAATAAATAACATATTTATAATGATCTTCTTATTACCAGGGATTTTCGGAACATGGGTGTCTTAGGAAACTTCTTGGAGTGTAACCTCATCATCATGGGTTTATCCAATGAGAAATCATGACATTTATTGATAGTAATTAAAACCCATAAAGAGTTCATAGTTAAATTTGATTAATGATTTATGATTTTTTTTAGAGAAGTGAAAATTTTCAAAATAGCTGAAAATAGATTTTTCAAAATAATGATGGAATTTTGAAAAAATGATTTGAAAATAGAAATTTTTTAATTTTGGAAAGCCTTATTTTGTTATACATATTGAATTAAATTTTTATGTCCTAAGCCTTTAGTTTCTGGAGAGTGAGAGTAAATTATGTTTGTTTTGGTTATATTGAATGGAACGAGGTAGGTTTTGTAGAAAGCTACCAGAAGAGGATACTAAGAATGTGGTTTCAAATGAGCCATAGGTGAACAAAAAGTTAGTTCAAATTACTATTCATAATTTTCTAGCTATGAATGTAGGTAATAAGTATGGTTTACCATGATAGGTTGATCACTCCGTTCAATTTCAAAAATAGAATCCCCAACATTTTAGGGTTATTATGAAATGGAGAAATTGTAAGTGTGGATAAATAGATTGAATCAAATCTTCGATTTTCAATCCTCCCTAGTTGAGCTGAATGTGATGTTAGAAATGTATAATCGATTGGATCCAGTAGAAAGAAGGTGGTATTTATAAGTTTATGCTGAATTGGTCCATGTAATTTCAATGTTGGATTTTGAATAATTTATCAACAAAAAACACTATACCAAGATGATTAGAGTTTATAGAATTTTTTATTTCATCATTTTGAAGTAGTAGAATATCTCAATAATAGATTGCAATTTGAAATTTAGGAATTTTTGCCAATTTTCATCATATGTTGTTGTAAGTGTGTATTTGAAGGAATGGGTTTTTGAATTAGGGTTAATACGTAAGATTATCTCAATGATATCTGTGCTTTGTATATCAGATTATATAGAGATCATAAATTGATAAGTGGTGGTAGAATGAAATATATAATGAAATATGGTTAGAGGAGGCATGTTTATACCTATTGGAACTAGATGGATCTTTAATGTTGGGAATAAGAGGAATATGTTCAACTTTTTACAAGGTGTTGGTATGACTTAGAATATGACAATGGGATCAGTTAATCATTGGTCAAATTTGTATAGAGATATAAGATGTTCATAGTGTCATTATTTTGAGGATATGAAGTAGGATTTCATGGAAGCACACAAAGTATGTAACAATTGAAACCATATGGGACACCTAAAATTCTATTTTCATAGTTCTCCATGGATAGGTTAGAGGGATACATCTAATGTTTCTCAAACATCATATTCATTAACATGATGAGTGCATAAAAATAATTTCCATAAGTTGATCTATGAAATCAATGGTAATTTTTAAAATACCATGACTCTTCTACCATGTAAATATCAACAAAGTAACAAATAAAATCATTTTGAAAGTAATAAATAGTATGGAGCTACGGAAATGGTTGTTCATGATCAATCTGGACCATCGATGGTGAGAGGTAAAAATATATTGAATTATACCCTTACGCAAGATTTTATTGATAAGAGTGCATCCTATTTGTTTATGACTTCTTTTTTTGTTGATCATCTAGGTTTTCATGTCTATATGGTGAATTCTATTTTGTAACATCAAAATCCTCTCAAACAAAGAGGATGTTGAGCCATTATTTGAAAATATTTTATTATAACTATTAATGGGGATAAATTGATTTGGTATTTCTACATGCTTGAGATGTATGTCTTTAAAACAATCCTAGGAATGGATTTTCTAAATATTTTCAAATCCCACATTGGTTGTTAAACCTAAAGGGTTCATTTTATTAGTCAATTTGTGTTGAGAATGTCCTTAGAGAATAGAAGAATGTTTTTGTAATTGAATCGACATTTTTAGCACAAATATTTGGTTCTTTCTCATAATAATTAAAACCATTGACCTTGAATCAATGGATGATATCAAGAATTGATGTTTTCAAAAAATTATTGATTAGTTTTTTGATGTTTTTCTTAATAATTTCTAAACAGTTCCTCCCACAATAGAAGTGTAGTTTAAGATTGATCTTTTTACAAGGACTTGTATAATATCACTTCAATGATATCAGATATAACCAAATGTATTAAGGGAATTGAATGTTCAATTGGATGATCAAGATATAAAAGTGTTCATTTTTCCTAGTACATCTCTATAGGAAGCACAAGTTTTATGTTTTTACAAATATGGATGGAGATCATAGTATTTGTATAGATTTTAATAATAATAACCAGGTTATTAACAATAATAGGTATCCTCTTCCACAAAATGATGATCTGTTTGAAAAATTTATGGGATCCTATTGGTTTTCTTTGACTGAATTGCATTTGGGATCTCCCCAAAAGAGGGATCAGTAAGAGGATATTTTGAAGACATCATTTTGATGTAGAGATGGCTATTAAATGTATGTGGTTATGAATTTATGTCTTAAAAATTCCCCATATTTCATTATGTAATATATGAATCAGATATTTCAATTTTTTCTAGATTCTTTTGTTGTAGTATTATTGGTTAAAAAACTAGTGCATTCTATGAAAAAGGATAAACACTGGAAACACTTCATCATAGTGTTGGGCGTCTTATGTGATCATTTCCTGTATGAATAAAATTAAATGTGTTATTTTTGGATTCAAGAGGTATTCTTACATAGCCATGTTATCTCTATACATGGTGTTCCCATGGAACTATAAAAGAGAGAGTCTTTGAGCTCCATAGAACCATAAAAGAATTTATTTTAGATACTTAGTTTCATTGGATTGCATTTTTATTACAAATAATTTCTTAATAAATTTCTATGATTGTATTCATCAATGATATATTTTATTGGGAGTTTTTTTATTAAAATGGAATTATGAAAGTTAATGTTCTTTTTAAGAGCTTATTATTCCCCTTACATCAGCACTAGATTGATATTCCCAAAATCAGGACAAGGATACAAGGTTTATTGTGATGCTTCATGATATTGATTAGGGTGTGTTCCCCTGTAGGGAGATCATTTCAAGGCTTATGAGTCATGGATATTATGGTTCCACGAGAAGAACTACCCAATACATGATCTAGAATTATATATTCTAGTATATGATTTGAAAATCTTGTGTCACTATTGATTCGGTGAGACATTCATTGTGTTTATAAACCATAAGACCTTGAAACACATTTTTATCAATTAAGTTGGAACCTGAGATAATGAATATGGGTAAAATACCATCAAATATTTGACATTGATTTGATTTATAAACCTGGTAAAGGAAATATAGGGGTAGATACATTAAAAAGGAATTTATATTGTTAGTTGGTGAATGAGGCTTCAGATCAATGGAAGCTAATGCCAGTGATAGTTGACACTCACAAGGATTATGATCACCGATGTAGTGTTTCACTTTCCATTCTAGTTTCATTCGATCCTAATTTGGTTGGAATAGTTAAGGAGGAATAAACATCCAATTCTGAATGTGATTCTATATATTGGAAACATAGTGATGGGGAGAAAATTGGGGGATTAAATCTTGACATAAGAATATTTTTTGGGCTCTAGATATAGGGGTTATACCTCTGGCTTATCATGAATAATGACTTCTTTATTTCCTAAATTCTAGATATACAGATCATTATAGAATAAAAATGATATATAAGGAACTGAGAGAACAAATTTCGTTTTATGGAACAAAAATAATGGTGGCTCTGTTTATATTGATATGCCTCACATGTTAGCAGGTTAAGGAAGAGATGCATTGTTGAGTGTGTATGTTGATGTATTTACTGATTACTATGTGGAAATGTGGGAAGATTTAAAAGGATTCTATTGGAGGTCTATGAAGGATGGTTCAGAAACAAGATTCTATATGGGTGATAGGGGATCAAATCCTAGTGCTGAACCACATTATCACTATTCATGAAACTAATACAATGGAAGAGAGTAAAAAATTTATATCATAGAGGTGGTTAAAATTCAGGGTGTACTAGTTTTGATAGCATCTGACTGAGACCCCGAATTATGTATCGTTTTATGAAATAATTATAGTAATACATTGTGACTCTGTTGACTATGATCATAGTGTATCATCCTCAAATGTATAAAATGTTTGAGAGGAAGATCAAAATATTTTGATGTCATTATCAGGGATTGTCTAATGGATTTTAGTGGGTCATGTGGGGAGCACAAACCATTATTAGAGTTCTCATACAACTAGAGTTATTAGGTAATGATATATATGGAACATTTGAAAAATTGAATTTCAATCTTTATTATTCTTCACTTTTTTCTAGGAAATATGTTAGAAATATTTGGTTTGATGATGAATTGTTCAAGTGACAATATAGAGGATTCATTTGATCCAAAAAAGGATAGAGACAACATATCGTCTTCCAAAATTGTATGATGATCAATGTTGATAGAGGTTGGGTTTTAAGGTTAGTGATCATGTGTTCTTGAGAATTTCCCCAATTCTAGGGCCTCAATGTTTAAGTAGTAAGGGTAAGTTATATCCTAAAAAATAAGCTCTTTTGAGGTATTTGAATTTTTTGGTGATGTGGAATATCAGTTCGATTAGCCACCCACGATTTTTTCAACACACTTTTTGTTTCATGTTTCTCAATTAAATAAGTATCAATCTAATTTTGGCCTTTTTATTTGGTGGGATCACATTTAACTAGAGCCAAATTCTATACTGGTTCATGTGCTAGTGTGGATTGTGGATATGGAAAATAATGTATTTTGTGGGAAAACCATTAGTCTAGTTTGAGATTATTGGAAATATGGTATGATTTATGAATAAACATTGGAGTCTGAGAATGAATTATTGGATTAGTGGTGAAAAAAACTCCATATAAACAAGAGTTTTTTAATTTCCATGGATGTAATGAAGAATGGTAGGGAATATGTAGCCCCCCAATTTTAGGTACATGAGAATTTAAATATGTATTTTATGGATAAGAAATGTTTATGGTGGTTCTGATGGGTTTTGAAATTTTTTGGATAATTTTATTTAGGTGAACGATTTGACTACAATCATGAATACCATGAGTCACTAACAAGAAATTATGTAAAGGGTTGCATAGGTTACACAGAATATGAATTTTTTGCACATTGTTTTTGAAAACAGTGCAGACTCCCATGAGAAACCATGAAATCATACATTCATTGGAGATATTGTTTAACACATGGTTGGAACACAATTTTTGTAATCATGATATCCAACTATACAGTGTGATTCTTTAAAAAATTTCTCATTCATGGTTAGTGTACAGTTTTACCAAATATGCACCCCAACTGTGCACCCTTAAAATTTGAATCAAAAAATTTTGTATCTAACTTAGATTAAAACTATAAACCCATTTTTTCCCAAAATCGGCCTAAAAAGGATTTTATATCCCTCTCTAGGCTAGAGAGAAATTTCCATTCAAACTGGGAGTGATCCATATGTGATCCAATTTCTGTTGGTGATCTAGATTTTCTGGTAAGTGTTCATTCTTATTTGTTTTCATTAGATCTATTCTTCTTCCCTATCTTGGAAATGAAGATCTAATCTGTTGGTGACAGATATATATTGTTTTATGTTAATAATGACGAGATATTGTTATTTTGGTTGAAGAGAATGGGCACAATGGATAGTTTTGGGAGTTTTGAAATGGGGTTTTAATGTTGTTAATCCATTCATCGATTTTAACAATGTTTTGAGAGGTAGGTGTAATCTCTCTTGACTCCCCTTTACTAGAAAAAATCATTGGCATAAAATTGATATTTTTTTTTAAATTATTGTGAAATTTATGGTTCATTATATGATTAGACCCCATTTAGTGATAGTTTCGTGAAATGGTAGAAATTGAATGACTTTGTGTAAAACCGTGTAAAGTTAATTTTAATGTTGTGAATTTAAAGTTATATCGATTATTTTTTCAATTTTTTAAAAATGTTTTCAATAAAATAAATGATTTACTAAAATGACATAAAATGATTTTTGGGGCTAGGTTTTGGTATACATGGTCTGTGTGAGTTCATTTTCATTAGATGTGACCCTGTAAAAGGGGTGGGTTCCATTGGGGAACCTGGTATTGATAACCCTATCATGACATGGTAGATTGAAAAGAGACCACTCATTGTTATAGAAATATTAACAGGGAATTAATGTATGGTTGTATGGACATGAGGAACCATATATTGTGTATTCAAAATAGAAATTTGAATTTTTTTTAATGAAATTCATGGTTTGTTTCCATTAAAAACTTTTTTAGTTTGTAAAACTATTTGGAGTTGATATAAACTTCTTTAAATTATATTAAAAAAATTAAATAAATTTCATAAAATATTATATCCTAGTAGTGAGTATTGGGATGTCATTGGGGAAATGATACTATGATTTCTACTCACCACATTCTTATTAACAATTGTGTATCTGAAGATGTTATAAATCAAGACCCAAAAAATGAATGATATCATAGCTCTTTAGTGATCCATTGTGATACCCTGAGAAATGGTTTTTGGGTTGGATCTTGGAATATTTTGGGATTTTATGGTTGGATTTTATTGTTTTCATTGAGTTTTTTGGTTTTTGGAATCTTTTTATTTTCTTGGTTTTAGTTTCAGCTTGTACTCTAATATTATTTTTGGTTTATATTTAGTTGTATTTTGGTAAACATTAATCATTTATAGGTTTTAATTTTATTGATATCATGTTTTATATTTGATATTTTAAAATGTAAAATAGTCCCCCAATTACTTATGAAGCCCTTGGAATTTATTGTTATACATTGGTGTCTTTGGGATGTCACTGAAGGATAATAATACCACCCTTCCCTTCCCAAGTTAATGAGGCAGCGTGGTATGTTACAATAATAGTTTTCCATTAGCATCGAAGAATAAAATATTTTAATAAACTCAATCCCCAATAAAATTATATTGAAAATAATTATATCCTGTCATACAATGATCTCCATCTCCATATGATTATTTACACTATATTTCATTGTTAAAAACTCACCAAATATGATTCCAATTCCTCTTGCCAAAATTCATTATTATATCCAAAAAACCAAAATTTATCATTATCATCAATGATAACAAATTATTTTCATCAAATAAAACTCATCCATTTATGGGTTTCAAAATTTAATACTTCAAAATATTTTGACCACAAACAATTGAATTTATAATATTTATTCTCAACCAATTTTGGAAAATAATACAAAGGGTGTCCCCCCATATTTGAAAACACAAAAGGGTCAAAGAATAAGAAAATTTTAATTATTTATTAAGTCCATAAAATGGGAGAAATGATATAATACCCAATAATAAATAATAATTTTCAACATACAAATTTTACCCCATTTAATGGGGACATTTCCTTCCAATTTTCTATTAATATTCAAAACCATTATACGGGGAAAATCTACCCAAAAAACACAAATCATATTATATAATCATTGTATAATATGAATTCCCACATGTTATGAAACTAACCTATTAGGAAAGTGATAGATATGTTATCTTTTGTAGAACTACCCAGGTGTTAATATACCTTCATATTTAGACAAAAACCCTCTGTGTATTTGACAAATTCCATTATTACCATTATTAAAAACAATTGTTTTGGAAGGGAATTAAAATAATTAATCACTTTAATCCAATCTCTATATAATATTCACAAATTATTATAACCCTAGATAGAGAATCCAAATTTTCATTTGGGGTGTCAAAACAATCATTGAGTCTAACTGGAACTTTTCTCGGAGTTTTACATGAGAGTCTTTAAGAGCATCATTAAATAATTCATTATCAATCATAAATTTTAATGAATTATGTGGTAGCTTTTTACTTCTATTTTGGAAAAAAAACCCTTGATCTATATCATATTTAGACAAAATAGTTAAAAATTAATAATAAATAACATTGATATGAGGTTCTAACTAGTTTTTTCTACTATTATAATTGTGAAATAACTATTGATAACAATTGAAACTAATTATCTGAAAAATATTCACAAGAATCTGTAATCTATTATAAATCTTAACAAAATTTGAAATTCTGACATAAACTTCCACTATGTCTGCATCTCTAGAGATAAATTATCTTGATCAATTATTAGGATCCAATTATTGAGAACAAATCATTCGTCTTAGTATCTTTCCACACCATGTATATCAATATAGGTAAAACCAAATATTATAAAAGATATTATATGAATATGAAATTACTTTTTTCTTTTTTTTCCAAAACACTTTTTTTCATTCAAGTTGCATAATACCAAATTTCATCTTTTTATTAATGTGAATATACAATATATATTACATGATACCAATGATAACATCATATATATTTGAAAGTTTTTCTTATACAATTCATGATATATTTCTAGTAATTTATATTTAGATAAATTCTCCACTTTCCATCTCCATAAGGATAATATAAAATGATATTTTAAATGAAACGGACTAAAAATATCATGTAATTTCTAACACTTATGAATTTACATTCACCACCAAATTCATGAAATTACGAGTACACTTAAAAAATTTACTAAGACTTGACCAATATTCTACATCACATAAAATAGTTTAAAAACAATTTATGTATATATTGATATAGTTAACATATTTCCCTCAATGTTTAATTAGTGTTCTTGTAATGATAGAGTAGCGCTTATCTTTCCACCTTTACATTTCAATTTTTCATATTTTGATAATGTAATTCCATTATATCTTCATCTTTAATTTAATTAAATAATTATTTTCTTATCCTATAAAACCAGTTGAATAAGAAGTTCCCATTTTAGAATCCTCTCACACACTTCTCTTATAAAATATATGAATTTTCATCATTCATTTTCCTTATATTTTAAAAAAATTTGAAATCTATCACACTTGAACAAACATCTCCCTATATTGAATTTTTTATGGAAATTATATTTATCTACATTAAATATTTAAAGAATCTATATGTATGTATTGATTAATTCTTTTATTGGAGTTTTTTTAACCATTATGGTATGCTTACTACATTATGTCCATGAGGGAAATCTTGGAATCCATCTATATAATTTATGGATCCTAATTTTCTTATTCTTCCACCACTACCATAGATATTAAAACTATAGGGATATTATTGCAAACATTCATGCATTAGCAGAAAAAAAAATTTATGAGTCAATTGTTTTTAGAAATTGATTCAACCTTTGATGATGATATTTTTTGTACTCAATGTATTTGATCCACAATTAAAATATAAAAGTCATTTTCCTTAGTTAGAATATTTCTCAATATATCATAGTTGTTGAGTACCCCCTTATGGAATCATTATCCTTACATCCATTATGCCCGTTGAAATGCCTATCCATGTGACCAAGCATAAAACAAATAATATTTTTATCATAATAATCAAAAATATAATTGAAATATTTTGAATAACATAATATCAATGTTTTATTTTTTAATTCAATTTTGGAATATTGTGACTAAAAACAAATTAAAATAATGTGAACTAGTCATCCCAAAAAATATAATTTTGGGGACACATTGTTTTATTGATCATCTCTTGAATCATTTCCATGGAAATCCTAATTTTGCTAGATTTTATATATTGATTCTTTAATGATATTGATGAATCTTTTGAGGTAATATAATTATTCCCATTTGTGTTTCTTATCCACTCTTTATGTTCTCTTAATTTTTTTATCCTTATTATTTATTTTTTTCACCTCTCCATAAAAATTGAAGTAGTATACATCCTTCATTTTATTCTTTCCATTAGTTGGGTTTCAATAAGAATAAAGATTTATTAAAAATCATTCTTCATCAGAATATATTTTATGATTTCTTGGTGGATATATTCAGTTATATAAGATTAATACTTTATATTTTCATCCAATTAAAATATATTATTATTCATGAAAACTTATTTTTTTCATTAGTGATTTAATTTATTTGAAAACTCATAAAGCATTTAATAATTTCATTCAAGTAATACTCACAATTTTTTAAATTTATTACAAAATTGGAAGATCCTCTTAACCTCTACATGAATGTTACTTTTATTAGAAATGTAATATAGTCAATTGTAAAAAAGTATTCTTTCCAGATCTATAATAGTGTATAAATGACCACATTTTTTTAATACTATTTTTATTATAATTTTTTATATGTTTATTATTTACCTCAATTAGATATCATATAAATTAATAATTATTATTCTTCCCTTCAAATTTATATCTTTTGAAATTTTCATTTGATTTTTTTTTCATTCCAAAACCAATATTTCAACAATATATATATGTCATTAGATGTAACGACCCTGACTCTAAAAACCCTGATCCAGTGCCTATATTATTCAATTTGGAATATTAAAAATGGTGGAAACCCAAAGGACTGGTTAGTTTAGTAATTTATAATATCTAAATACATACATGATACCCATTTTACATTATGAAAATAAAATAAAAAATAACATAATAAAATAATCAGCATCCTTGAAACTCATTTAATGGAATCCTCTTTTATATCATGGTGAAAAGAAAAAAAATAAGGTTTAGCTCAATTTCCTTGAAATGGTTATGTACATTAGAATATATTATAAATAAATTACCATATTAAATATCTCAATGAAAATAACATAAACATGTTTCATTCAAGGAATAACATGAAAATGAAAATCCATAATCAACATGGCATGCTAACTAACTAGACAACCCTTCCATTTAAGTAATAAATTGAGAATAAAATGAATCCATAAATAATGTCAATTATAAAATATCAATTAATGTAATTAAATTTTAATTATAAAATATAAAAAATTATAATTATTATACTTCATTATTTCAAGAATCATAATACCTATACTATCATGACTCTTCATAAGAACGTTTAAATTAATGGGAAAAACCACATTTAATTTTTCAAACTCATTTGTTTCATGAGACATCCAATTATTTGAGGGGTTATCTATCAATAACACCAATCATATCATTATGAAAAACAATTTTGTCATATATATAATGTTAAATTTAACTCATGAAACAATATTCATTATCAACAGATATCTTTGCTGAGTAAATGATATACATTTATCAATGTTTCCCTTGTTAATAAAATAGCATTCAAAGTAATCACCTTAGGTAAAATTCGTATACAAATTAGGAAATAATAAATCCATCATATAAAACTGTGTAATTTTTTATTAATTTAGATTCAAATGAAAATTAAACACAAGAATATAAATGTTTGAAGAGAAATTAAACAATCACAAAATTAAGTGAGAGTTTACCATAATATTTACATTTTTTATATTTTAAATGATAACAACTGAAATATAAAATTAATAAAAAAAATTAATCATCATGAAAATATATATTGTTTTTAAATATATTAAAGGGTTATTATATATATCAATTAATACTAAATAGGTTAATATTAACAAATATGTCTCAATGAAATGGAAATTTAGATTATGCCCTTTACAATCATAATAACGTTGACGTGATAATTAATTATTGAATAAATTTTTTAAATGAAATGTATATCCACAAAACAAATAGTAAATAAATCGTATGAAATTAAAAACAATTCACAAATTATCATAGAATGTCTATGAAAATAAGCATGTAATATAATACAATGAAATGAAATTGTGTTATGAAATTATTCACCACATGGTAATTTTAACGTCAAATACCATACAATGAAATAATTATATTTTAGTCCTAAAATAATATAAATGATATTTTAGAAATACTATTACATGATTAACTAGAATTATATTAACAATATAACAGAAATTAGGTTCATCATATGATAATATTCACTGAAGAAGTGAAATTGAGACGAATTCCCTTATAATGATCATAATATTGAATTAATAAATAATAAATAAATATTTTACATATATATAATTTAAATAAAAAAATAATTAAAATAAAAAATAACATATTCATAATTCATTACGTAGATAATATTTTAATATCAAATATAATGAAGTAGGAATACAACCCAATGAAAATAAATTGAGTTCTAAAATTCTTTTACAATTGGAAACATTCATGTATAATAAATTTTGTGAGTAATTAAAATTGAAATCTAATACACAAAGAAATATTATTTATTGGTTATATTACTTGTAAAAGGGTATGTATATACACTATATAAATGATTTTTGGTACATATCATTACAATGTTCCTTAGTGAAGGGATATTGCGACAAATTCCATCACATCATAGATATTTTTGGAATAATATGGGTTTAAATCATTTAAATTGGGTTAAATAATGTTATTATGTTACCAAATAACCGTATTAATTTTTAAAATACATTATATTATCCACTTATTACCTTTTACTCAACATTTGTTAACAATATTTCATTATTTTCATTGTTTTGTGTGTTAACTGCCTTCTTTTCTCATGCGTGTTTTGTCATGAATGTTTTTGTTCATGGGGGTTTATTTAGATCCATAATATCTAGAAAACATTTATTGTTTTAAATATAATATTTAATCATTATATTTATTTTTATAATAATTCAGTATTTTTTTACATGGAGAATGATTCACATCACTTCATGGAGGTGGTATACTATATATACACATGAGTGATGCTATAATTCACTTAACATGTGATATTTTAAAGAAGTGTATGATATAAAAATTTTAAATAGTTAATATCATTCCATTAATATCTTATATATTCATTAAATCTATACTTATTAACATCTATATAAAGAGTATGCTAAAAAGGAATCACATCACATCGCGAGGCATAATCTGCTGTACACACAAGTGGAGCTATCATATTTTAAAAGAAATCAAATGTAAAAAGGTAAAGGTGAAATTATTATAAAATATTTGTAATTATATAATATATATTATAAATGAATATTAAATACTTCATTATATCGGATCCTGAAAAGTGTTTATGGATAAAGAGTTACATGAGTTCTTGAGGCGGTAGTCCACTTTACACAAGATCTAATATTTCGTTTACCATATGATGGAAGTTGAGATGGGTATTGGTTTCGAAAATAACATAATAACATATAATTATATTTTATCAAATTTTTTATTATAAATTCATGATTATGTAATATTTTAAGGAGGTGGATGAATTATTAAAAAAAATAATCATTTAAGAACATTAACTATTCTTCAAACAACCTCTTTAGGTATATATGGAAAGCATTACTAGGTCATATTTATGAAAAATAAAGTGATATAGGATGTTTTTATGTGATTATGGAAGTTATTTAATATGGTATTTTTCCATTGAAATGTATATAGAGGTGTGAATAGTATGGGATAGGGGCTGGCGTTTTTTAACTATGGTAGAGGACTCATGATGAATTATTGAAATGAATCTGTCACACCAACATTTCTATCTCACAAAAATCAGAAAAAATGGATTATTAAAACAATATGAGGTAATAATTTTTATATGGGGTATAAAAATGAGTTTTTTACAATTTTATATGTCATTTTAACCCATATCAATATAGAATAAGAACTGGAAAATCAGTTTTTACCGAACTGAGGGCAATTAATTTTAAATACATTAAATATTATTATGTGTAAAAAATTAAGTTGAAAATATTTAATAATATTAAATATTATTATTTAAAATCTAAAATATTTGAGCTTAAATCAGTTAATATATGTTTTTTAATCCAATTTAAAATTATACCTTCTGGCGTTATGATAACGAGAGATTACAAAGTGAAAATTCACATATTTATAGAAGTATTTAATAATAGAAATCAAGTTAAATTGACACCAGTGATCAAAATTTTATTGATTATAATATATTTACACTTTTATTACTTCCATTAAATTTTAAAATATAATATTATATTTTCAATTATAAAAAAGATAAGGTAGTTCTGACTAAAAAATAGTATTTTTCACTAATAATAGAAAAGGAATATATTAAAAAAACCCAAAAATTATCACTATGATAATTATAATATGATGATATAATAATTAAATATGATTTTTTTAAAATAACAATACTATTATTTAAAAAAATAAATTTTATATTATTTTTGCAAGGAGTGACTATACCGCTATTTAGAAAAAATATTACTTTTCAGAAACAATTTAATTTTTTTAAATGATCCCTATTTTATTTCTTATAAATATATATCAATTTGAGTTATTTTATACATGTATAATCCATATTATTTTTTTTATTTATTTATTAATATATATCCACCAACTTAATGCCTAGAATATAAAGGTAATATTTAAATAATATATTAATAGATTATTTTTCTAAGCCTAATGTTTTGTATATCAAAATATATCAAATAGAGTGAAATTAATTAAAATGGAATATAACATAAAGTATTGTTTTCTTTATTCCACCAAAATATAGAAATTTTGACCCCCAAATGTTATAGATATTACCTTCTAAAATGGAAATGTTAGTTATTCTTCTTAATATCCTCTTATTACCACGTTGCTTACTTAATTTTTTGATTTATCCGAGGTACCTTTAATAGTAGAGTTATTTGATTCCTCAATTAATTACCTAAAATATCAAGACTCTAGATGGGTTCTTCACATATATATAGATCATTTTATCATACAAATTCCCTAGAGGTGATGAGATTTGATGGGTACGATATGTAGTTTCTTAATAATCATATGTGGAACAAATCATGTACTTTTGAGAGACACCATGGAATTTATAAACAGTAGGAAAGATATCAAATAAAATAATGGTTGTCAAAGTGTATAATATAGCTAGGTATTATATTTCACACCATAGAGAACTTTATTAACACATTCCATGGAGATAATTTCAATAAAACTTGATCTACAACTTGTAATTCCAAATCATTACTCTGATTTTCAGCATAACACTTCTTCCTAAATTGATGTATTTTTATATATTCCTTAATAATCAATAAATTTACTAGGGTCACTTTAACATATTTTAGGGCCAAAATATTCCTATAAAAAATAATCAAACCAATTTCAATTATTAAATCTCTTTATTTATAATTATTTATAAGACACCATTTGAATAATTGAATAGAAAATAATGTTATTGGAAAACACTACAAAAAGTAAATATTGAGTCCCCATTCATTGAATGTTGAGATATAATGACCTACTAATGTCTTATAATATTTTAATTTCCCTTTCAATGTATCCATATGTTTCTAGATGTTTTGTGGTGCTCAAATGAATCTCAATATCAAGAGCCTTCTGAAGACTAATCCATAATTTTAATGGAATTCATGGATCATGATTAGACATGATCAAAATAGATAAACAATGATGTATTAAAACATCATTAATATGGAATATTTAAAGGTACTAATTAATAATATATTCTATTATATTAATGAAATTTTTTTATTTGGTTTGGTGATCAACAATAACATATATTGCATCATTATTTCTTGGGGTCTTTGGAAGTCTTGTGAAAAAGTCCAAAATAATGGCACCCCATTTCCAAATAGTAATAGGAGAAGGTTATATGACTCTTCTAGAATGATATCTCTCAACTGTGACATTATATTAGTCAAGAATGTCGATAGAAATTCCAAAATTTCTCCTTTTATGTTATCCTACCAAAAGTGTTCCCTCAAATCCATATACATCTTGCTACTACGAGGGTTTATATTGCAATTAAATCTATGAATGTAATCTAGAAAATCCATTTTTATATTATCTATATTTAGGAAAAATAATATCATTCCCAAATTTATAAAAACCTCTTCACAAAATAATTATTCCAATTTCCATCATTCATTTCATTAATTTTCATTTGAATGTTTTCATCATTAGATTGAGAAAATTTAGCCTTTTGTAATTAAGGTGGTTTTGAAAAAAGTAGAAAAATGAATGATGTATCTCAATCCTTAATAATTTCCATATCCATATATATAATATCCATTAACATAGGATACCTCTAAACCCACAATTTAGACATAACTACATGATCATGCCTACTCAATGTATCAATTGCCTTATTCTCTTTCCTAATGTGGTAATATATTGGGAAATCACAATCTTTGTGTAGATTGATCAGTCAAATCTATGTCATATTGACATACTATTTTGAAAATATTTATTTTGGGATATTATGATCCAATTATATATAACATCATTCAACATAGATAAAATGTATTCATCTATTCAATGAAGATATTATAGCTTCAAAATAATGAAAATTGGTTGGATAGTTCAGTTCAAGAGCCTTATATTTCATTGATGAATATATAAAGAATTTTTCATTTTTCATTAGGACACAACCAGTTACCTTATTTGTTGCATCAATATATATAAAATACAAATAAATTTTTGACGGAAGAGTTAAAATTAGTGAATTATCCAACTAACACATAAATTCCTCAAAGAATTATACACATTCCTCCATCAAAATAAACTCATCTCCTTTCTAGATAATATTGGTTTACAATTTTTCCAATCAGGAAGAATACTAAGTGAATTACCCATAGTAACTTTCCAAACCAATGAAACTACATAAATCAATTATGTTTGTTTGTGTTTGAAATTATCTGACTACCTTTTACTTCACATGATCTATTCAGATTCAATCCTTAGAGACAACATGGAAATTAAATGAAACATGTTAAAACCAAAAACAAAAATTACTAAATTTTATATATAACTATTTACATATATATATATATATGTCATTAATATGACACATTCCATTATCATTGTCCTCATATATATTAGAGTAAACCTATATACCATCAATGAATACAAATAAAATCATCACGATACTCCTTGAATACTCTATTATATAAATACCTAAAGGAAAAGGGTTTATTATTCAATTAGAATGGATTATTATAAATTCATAGTCTCTATACCCTATTTAGAATATTTTCTTCATAATTCCTTCCTCCTTTACTAAAAAATTTATGATATTAAAAACAATGGTCTATATTTGATAAATATTGGGAACCACGAAGTTGATAAAATAATTCATCAATGAGAGGAATAAGATACATGATTTTTTTTGTAATATCATCCATTTTTGTATAATCAATGAACCCGCTTGTGGATCCGTATTTGTTCCCAAGGAAGAGGATATGTTCTCCCCTAAGTGAAACACTATAGAAAATAAATACTTTATCAAACCATTCCTATAGTTGTTTTTACGATTCCATTAGTTCCTTAATGTACATTATATCAGGATTCTTTGATATTGGTCTTACATCATGGATTAAATAAATTGAAAACACAACTTAAAGCTTTGGTGGATGTTAATGTAATTCCTAAAAAATAGATTACCTAATTCTTATATAAAATGTAAATTCATAGTTTTTTTATTTGATTACATATCAAAATATATTGATTTATTTTATTCCCCAAGAATCTCATTTATAAGAGATATAGATGGTGGATCTTTAAATGACTATATGATGAAGTCTCCTCAGAAAAAATAAGTAATTCTACATAATTATTATCAATCATAATTTCATTCTTCTTGTAATGAGTTGTTGCATTATATTTTAGAAATCAATCACTTACTATGGTTTATATCAATGTGAACCCTAATTATGATAGTAAAGTCAGTGAATAAATCATGTTAATGTGTCATAATTGAATCTTCTTAACACATCCTTTTTGTAGCGAGACATAAACTTGGAGTTTTGACTAAGTAATCCCCTATTAATATTCTAGTTAAATATATAATATTTATGGAAATCATGTATGATATATAAGAGTGAGATGAAAAATAATAAAAAAAATAATTAAGTGAATTTTAATATATGATTATCTTTCCTTACACCCAATCATTGTATACTTCAAACTCATCTATATTGATCGAATAATCTTGTCCTTATACCCATGGATAATTATATGGTATACTCATTTGATGCATTTTGAATTCATTTTCGTAGTTCCCTAAATCACTATAACTGGAAATATAAATTGAAATGTTACATTATTAAATTTCATACATTATCCAGATGACCCTTATATCCACACATATAAAAAAATATGTATCCTTTCAATAATTTCACTTGATGATTCTTTCCATTATTTTCAAAAGGTAGAAATTTCTATATTCTCTTATTATTATTTAACATATTCTAATTTCCATGGTGCTCAATTAACATATTATTTTCTAGATTTCCATTAAAAATATATGATCGAGGAAATTTATTCTCTATTTTTATGGAACATAAAACTATTTCATAACATAACGAAGAATATTGAGAGACAAGTTTGCTTTGGTGACTTGGATTATGCCTATTAATGGAATAGTCCATACATAACTCTATGTTTTATATATAATCTATCATATAATTGGATAAATCATTAGTTTAAAGCTCATACTCTATGAAAATTTCTTATACATTTTTCATTATGTTGATAAACTTTCTATTCCTCTATATTTTTTCTCAAGAGTTAACTATTTTTCAATGAATAACTCTTTAAAAACCATCCATTCGACAAGTTAAATTAATTATTCCTCCCATATTTCTTGGAATGATGAACACCATTGATCAAAATCACCTTTGAAAAAACAAATTCAAGTGTAAAATTTTCATTTTCATCACATCCTAAGGCCATAAATATATTCTCAAGAGACATTATCCATTTCTCAGCGACTATTGGATTAGTAGTACCACCAAATGATGGTGGATTATTTAAGATGAATTGATTCAACATAAGAAAAATCCTAATATAGACTAATCAACTCCATCTAGGAAATTATTATGTTTTAAAATGATTATTATACTCTAATATTGTAATGATCTTATATATTCTAGTACCATCTATATTATATTTCTTTATAGGAAATGTTTTAAATTATCCATGAGTATTGGTACCCTTCTTCATTAAAGGTCCCATTTCTAGTGATTGGAATATACAAAATTATCTGATTAAATTCTTAATCTTAAATTATAATTTATGATTAAACATATAGTGTAAAACAAAATAAAAATTAATAAAATTATTCATTTTTAATCTTATAATCCTAAACATGGATTATTTGGTGATATCATTATTTTAAAATACTTTATATTTATTTGTAAATAAAATTTGAATTATTCTAAGAACATACCTAGGGAAAAACAAGGGGCATAGTAAGGTCTATTTTCATGAATTAGGTGATGATCAGGTCAATCCCAATGTTCCCATTTCAGAGTTTTTACCCCAAGATACCTCTATGAAACATGTAGTATCCAGAAAAATATGCTTCTCTGGGAAAAACTAAAAAATATCTTCATCACAAAAAAATAATATTTTATTCATTAGTTCACAATGACTATCAGTGGGTTATGTTATCTAATATATTTCATCATTAATTTTATTCCCAAGGTTTATTCTAAATTCTCTATCATAACAACTATAAAAACCCAAACTCTGGTAACCTAGATATGGTGTCTACATTATTACATTGGAGAGATACAAAGGGTCAAATCCCAAAGAATTAATTTGATTAGTAGTTTTGGATAACATGATATATACTTGACACAAACATTACATTTATTAATGAACATAAAACCTAAAAAAAGAAATTTCACATCATCCTGGAAACAAATTCAAAAGATTTATCCTTATTTCATGATGAATGACATCAAAACCAGGGTGAGATAAAATAATCAGTAAGTGATACATAAAATGGAATAAATCATGAATAAATAAGAACATTCAATATTAAAAGGAATATAACTTAAAATTCATTCAATTCAAAGAGCAAGTTAAGAAGAAAATAATGCATAATCAATAGGGGAAGGTAACTAACTAAGAAACCCATCCATTTAATTGATATACTATGAATGAAATTATTCCAGAACTAATATAAATGGGAAAAAATGATGGATAAAAAAAATAAATTGACATTCCATGAAATAAATGTTTATTTGTTATATTTCAGGACCTTGGACATTGTGATATATTTACTGTCATGACCGTTCACAAGATAATATAAAAATAAATGTAAAACCACATATAATTTAGAAAAATTATTTGTCTCAGGATACTAATGATGCATCGATGAGATATCTATAATAAAGACCCAACCTTATCTGTATATCAGTTGAAATGCTTATATGTTAAATGATCTACTTAATTAATGAACTGATATTTCTTATAAAAATGTATCTTTATAGATTAAATGAAACCAATTTAACAATGTAAACCTATCAATCAAATAGAATTAAATCTAAACACCATATGAAATAGTTGTATAATTTTTTGGAAATCATCCGATATATCAAACATGAATATTGATAGTTAATATAAATGTAGTTTCTAATGAAAATTGATCCCAAAAAATGGATTTTTTGATGATAAATAAATCAATAACAAAATAAAGTTATACTATAAAATAATTTATACAACATTGGTAACATTTAAATTGGAACTCCTTGATTAATAAATTATAATCAAAACATTAATGACCATGAATAAATATATTTTCATGTTAAATATGTCAATGGGTTATTATATAGGCCACATAAATGCGAATACTTTCATTTTAACATATATGACTCAATGAAATAAAAATTGAGATGAAGTGCCTTACAATGATCACAACATTCAAGTGATAATTTAAAAAACAATCAACTATGATAAAAAATGTGGATACAAATAAATCATGTGTAAATACATAAAAATATAATCAGTTGTCTCTACAGACATTACAATACATTTTCAAAGGCAATGAAGTAGAACTATATCCTAATGAAAAGAAATCAAGTTATGAAATTATTTAACACTTGATAATTTTCCCATTAGATAATATAATTTAAATTTAACAATAAAATAACATTTAGCATGAATTAATAATTACATTACTTGATAAAGTTTCATTATATAGACTATGTTAAATAAATTATTTTCATAAAAGTAATATATGCCTCAATAAAGGTAAATTGAGGAAAATTATCTTATAATGCTTTTTACATTGATATTATCATAATTTAATGGGTTAATTATGGGAAACAAATTTAAAAAAAATATAAAATGTGAAAAAATTAGAATATATAAAAAATTAATTATAGACATAATTTTATAATTTCAACGATAAAAAAGATTTAATATAATCTAATGAAATGAAATTGAGTTATTAAACTAATAACCATTTGGATTCATTCAATTAAAATAACCAAGGTTGAAACAATTAAAATTGAATAATAAAATAAAACAAAATATGAATTATTAATTATATTAAATATAAATGGGGCATAATATAAATTATATAGAAGTAATTTGGTTGATTACAGTACAATATGCCTCAATGAAGGGAAATTGTGATGAAGTCCCTTACCTCATTATTTATTTTGGATTAATGTTCATTATGATCCTATGTAATGGGTTTAATAATTTTTTTATTCTTTACCATAAAAATATTAATTATATATATTATCTTTTATGATCCTCTTAAAACATTTTACCAGCCATTTTTTTATTAATTTTTCATAATTTTCATTATTTGGGTGTTATTTTTCTTGTTTTCTAATGCATACTATTTACTATAATGTTAAAGTTATTTGGTATATTATATAGGTACATCATATGTATAATAATATAAATGTAATAAATATAATATTTTATCAATATATACATTTTTATAATCACTCTTTAAGGTTGTACATAGAAAATTTATTGCATCACATTGTAGAGATGGTAGGCTTCACATACGCACGAGCGATGATCTCATTTCCTTAACGGGCTTGCTAGAATGGAATATTAGGATATATTAATTTCACATAATTTGTAATATTTCATTTACTGACCCTAAATTTGTAAAATTTATCTTTATTAGCTACTATGTAAAGCGTTAGTGAAAAACGATCCCCAATGCTTCGTGAGGTAGTAGTATGCTGTACACACGAGCAACAATATCATATCTCAATAAAAATGGAATATTATAATTTATATGTGATATTAAAATTATTAATGATTAATTATATATTATATATAATATATATTTATTAAATAAATCATTATATCTTACCATGAGTATTTTTTTATGGAAAATGATTTACATTTGTTTGTGAGGTAGTAGTCTTCCGTACAAACGATTGACAGTTTCATTTACCATTTGATGGAATTAAAGAAATATATATGTCATAAAATTATCACAAGAACATGTGTATATAATTTATATACTAGTTTTTTCTGTCATTGTTGAATAATATTTTATAGAGGTGTAATAAAAAATATTACAAAAACGATCATTTAATAATGATACATTTTTTTGAATTACCTCTTTACATTTGCATCGAAATGATTAATGGGGTATCATTCAGAAAAAATAAATGGAACTAGTATATTGGAATAATATTAAGGAATATATTGGGTGAGTTTTTTTTAGGATAAAATGGCTTTAGATGTGTAAATATGGGAGGAGTGTGGGTTCATTTATAATTGGGGGAGAGGACACACATGGAACATTTGAAATTAATCAATTACACCAATATTTTTATCACTAAAAACCCAAAAAATGTTTAATTATCTACCCAGAGATCTTATAATGTCAAAATATATAACTAAAATGGATTTTCACACGTTTAAATGTCATTTAAATTCTTATTTTTTTAGTTTGACACTTTGTAAATATGTTTTTTCTTTAATCACGATAATTTATTTTTACTAGGTTTAATATTAATAATGGTAAAAAACTATTTTTAAATTTATGTATAACATTAATTTTAATTTTTAGAAAAATGGTATCTATTTTTTAAAATTCTATTATTATATTAGGAAAAATACAATTTGAAATTATACACACAAACGCGACGAGCAACCTTGATTCAAAAGGGAAATTTATTTTAAGTATACATGCATTTAATAAAAAAATAAAACATGAAATTGATTCTATTGAAATAAACTATATTTAATATTATACAATTTCACTAATTTTACTTTAGAATCAATTTTAAATATAACATATACTTTAAAATAAATTGAATGAAAAGGATTTTTTCCCAAAAAAATAGTATTTTTCACCATTCACCAATAAATGAATACTTTTAGGAAAATATGTAATATTAACCATTATAATAGATTGATACTATTATTTAAAAACTGAATTTATTTTTATCAAATGAAATTTCTAAAAATGGAAAATATTTTCATTAAATTATGTGTGTAATGTGTGACTAAACCATGTTTTAGAAAAAATAATGTTTTTAGGGAACATTTATTTTTCTTTCAAATGATTTTTATTTTATTTATAATAAATATATATCAATTTAATTTATTGAGTAAATGTATAAACAAAATAAATTTCATTATTTATTTATTTTTATTCATACTTGACAACATAATGCCAACTTTATTATGGTCATGATTAAATAATATTTTAATAGATTATTTTAGTTTCAACACGATGCATCATGAAAACAAATTGATGAAATGGAAATTATTTTAAAATAAATAAATTATTAAGTCTTAGGGAGTCACAATTGAGATTAATATAACAAATATCATTGTATACACCATCCGTGAGAGAATATTTTGGTACCTTTTTTTACTAAGTCTTCAATCTACATATTTCAATGATCTATGTCATAAATAAAATCTTGTTGGAATTAAAAAACATTTCTATTTGTATAATATATCATGTAACATTATCTGAACATCCTCTTTCAATGTTTTGATATTCTTTCCATCTATCAAGGGTGAAATCATCATGGATTCCATCTTTCTTCAAAATATCATATCATGTTAGAGAAATATAAATTCTAGGGAAAATAATCATTTTCTATAAATTTGATTGATGCTGAAAAATCATTTCATTGTAGGTTTGATTATGGAATAAATTTAACAAACCTGTTTATAAAAACATTAACGAAAGCTTCATTCATTACACGAGTCAAAATATCTATATTATATAAATCTATAGAAATTTTTTTCACCAAAACAACTTGATTCAAAACACTAGATTATGGGTTGTTTAATATTTAGAAAAAATATCATGCTGAAATACCGAGCACAATGAAAAATTTGACATTTTCTCTTTCATTGTGGGAAATTAATTTTGGCTTCCAATACACATAATAAAATCCTTCACCATAGACTACACCAAACATATTTTGGGATTACTTTGTCTTGTTGGTGAAATTTTATCTTCAAACACCTAGTGTGATAAAGTGGTGAAAAATCAATGGCTGCTTTAGATGCATCAAAACCACTACCATGGAGTGGTGAAATTCAAAATGAACCATGCCTAACTATAGGATGTTTTTATCTATTAACCTCATTTTCCATCATATGATCTTATATATGATTCATTATTCAACCAAAAAAAATGTAATATCTAGATATGGATTTATAATTTCATATAGGTGATTTGGAAATCAACCAGGTAGATTATCACCAATTTTTATTCAGGTGTTTTCTTATATTCACTTTTTTCCAATTTTAATCCATGAGTTCCACATAGAATAAAAATTTATTCTATAATATTTTACATGTTAAATATGGAAGACATTGAAAAAGTATTTTCGTCTTGTAATTTGGGAATTCATCAGTGTATGAATTTTTCCTCTATAATTTATATCTTTTATAGTCTCATCAATGATATATAATATAAATTGAGTGTCTTATTATACTTGTGCATAGTTTCTCACCTTATATATATTCTTTATACTATAAGAAACTATAACTATAGAATTAATAATCAATATTAATTTTACAAAAAGCCACCATGTATCACATATTTTAATCAACATAGACCGGAATAAATAAATATTTCAGACAACTACCTCTAGCCCCACTATAAGCTTCACTTTCAGAAGACTGGGTAGACATTAGTCATTTAGTGAAAAATCTTCTAACACCAATGACTATTAAACTTCACAAATGTTTTTAAAAAATAAATCAAAACATATATTTCTATTCTTCACCATTTTTAAATCAACATTTATTTTAAAAAAAATCATACCCATTATAATTTGATTCTCAAAACTAAAGTTCTTATGGCAATAAATTTTTTAAAAGGTTTTCCATAATATAAATGACGAGTTACCTTACAAAAACATTCAAAATACATCCCAAGAAACTTGAATGGCATTAACTATAAACATATGGTAAAAAATAAAGGCAGTTTAATGTTAACCTAATTAGATAAATTATATACATTTTTTGAATTCCTAATTCAAAACTCATCATATTCAGAAAATACCTCCCAAACAAAGTTGAACATCAAATATCACTATTTTTATAAAAATAATAAAGCGTGATGTGGTAATTTTAAACGAACTCATAGAGGATGCGTGAGGGAAACTGTATGAATGAAAAATAAAATATATAATTGGTATCATAATTTACAATTTTAGCAAAAAAAATTCATAACATGTTAGTAATGATATATTTTTTAGCTATAATTCATGAAAAATACCTTGAAAAAATGGGTTCCCATATATCAATTTATATATTATTCCTAACGTCAAAATTATTTACTCTTATCATAACGTGTTAGATAATATATAATGTCACAGTCTACTGATAAATTATTTATAACTAAAATTTCATTATAAATGGGTTATCTAATAAATTGTGTGAAAACCATTTAATTCCACACACAACCAAACTCCATGCATAATAGCCCATCATACTAATAAATTACCAGTGATAACATTTTGAAGAACCTTAGCTATGAATATAATGATTTAGAAATAACATTAGTTACATTTCTATGACAAAAAATGCTTGATAGAAATTTTAAAGGATTAGAAAATACCATTTATGGGTGGGTTTATGTTAAATAACTCAACTCATCATAGAGATATTTTTCTCAAATTATTATAACAGTTATCCATACTATAGATATATCATAAATGGAAAAATTTATACGAAGTAATGAATATCCTAGACACAAAATTTAGAGTTTTGTGAATAAATACTGTATAATCTATGATATACTTCCAAACAAAACAATAATGTTTATTTAGATTGAATTATTGAAAATACTATGTTTCCATGGTAATAATTATATATAACAAAACAAGCTAAAATATCACATACGACTTCAAAATCCAAGCGGGATCTGATCTATTGAAATACATTCATCCATTGTAGCTATGTATTCATGTCTATAGTATATCATTAAAGAAAAATGTTATCATTACTTAAACTATGTAATGATATTATATATATATATATATAAACACATCTAGGTCTGAGTGCATTGGGTGAGTAACATTACCATGAAATAAATCCCTAACACATCACACAATCCTCATGAATTTGGATATAGAGTAATATATGTGGTATTTTTAAAAATTAATTTCCTTGCCGCTTCCACTTCATAAAATAAAATATTTAAAACAAAAATTTATAAGAAATATATTTTTTAGGAAAACAATAAAAAAAATTAAACTTGAGTACTATCATATTCATTTCTATCTACCCTAATGAAAATTTAAATATTATAAGACACAAAGAATCATGATATTACTTTGTAACTATTTCTATTTTAAAAAGGGACACCACTCTTAAGTTGAATTTTTTTGTCATAGATATTAATCTGGAAAATGAAAAAATCTTGAGAATGAAATTATTGTCATGGTTATATTTTTTTCAAAAATTATTTAACAATATATTTCAAAATTTTATCCTAAATAAAACAATTAAATTAACAATTCCATAAAAAATATCCACACTTTTAGTTTCCAAATTATTTAAAATATATAATTTTTTCATTAAAAATTAGAAAATTATAATTTCATTAATTTTGAAACATGGAAAAAGTGACAAAAAATATTTTCAAATCATATATGAATAAATTTGAAATAATAAATATTGTTTTTTTATTTTCCATAATTCACTACTACGTAATGTGATATAGAAACATTTATAAGAGATTGAACCCACCTGAAAAATCATTATTAATTCAATTTATATTTAATCTATAATGACTTTACTTTTATTTAATCATTTTTCACACATTATACTCAATGTACTCAAAAAATTCATCAATGTTCCATTATTTCACCAAATCGCTATTAGTATAGTGTTCCACAGGATAAATCATATTATAAACATAATAAATATAGTTTTATAATGATATTAAATTTATAAAAACTTAGAACACATCAAATATAAGTTTATAATAGATTAATATGGAGTAATTAAGTCATATTCTCCCCAAAATTATCCAAAACAAACATCACAAGATGCTGAAGAAAATATGATTATTTTTTAAAAAATTATTAAGATCATAAAGATTAATTTGAATTGTTAAATTAATACATATTATAACAAAATAGTTTGGAAAATATTGAATTTAATTATTTTCCCCACTCTTCTCACCTTTTCATATCAAAAATATTGGCCCACCTCTCACTAATTATATGGTTTCATCCTGAGAAGGTGAATTTAAACATTGTTCCTTCCCTAAGGACACATCATGATTGTCTATGCAAATAAAAAACCATTTAATTTCCCAAAAAACTCTATTTTCTCAATTTCTCACCAAAACAAACAAAACACTAATATGAATTTTGTTTATTTTTATTTTTTACATCAAATATGTTACCCATATAAATTAAATATATTTTTAGAATAATGATTCATTGACTACAATGTTATACATTGAATGATACTCCAAATAATGATCCAACATTTTTAGAATATTATCATGACATAATATTACAATGGTTTATCATTTTTATATGTGCTATACTCATAGAATAATAAAAATCAATAAATATATATCATCATTTAATTTCCAAGATGTTGATGTGAAAAAGTTGGGTAATTTGTAGGAAAATATTTTCCAATGGATTTATTTTTTCATAAAAACCCATGTATAAACCTTTACACTATAAAATTTCACATCTCATTAACACACATTGATTCAAATAATGAAGAATGATACATTAAATTGAGAGTTAATAAAAACTTAGTGAATATATTCAATTAAATAATAAATATTAGTCTATTAAACATATATTTATTCATTAATGGGAATGAATATACCTAGGGATAATTCATATTAGAATGGGGGATGATTTTTTCATTGCATATTACATAACATTCAAGTTGAAATTTTTATTGATACATATGTCTCCCATCGAAATAGTGGTCACTAAACCCTTTATTAGAAGTAAATAACTAGTGAATAGGGGTATTTTAAAAATTGATAAAGAGGAAGGATAAAAAGTGAGAATGTGAATGATTTACACTCATTTCAATGAATTGTGTACAGTAGGTCAACAAGAATGACTCAATCAAAAATAAAAAGTGTGGTTGTGTCAAAAGAAGATATTTAGATTGAGGTTGAGTAATACAATTCACTAAATTATTTTTTAGTGATTATTTTAAATCTAGGGAAGTCATAATTTACTATAGAATAAACACATTCCATATAAAATGGTGGTGGGGAAGACAATTACTTAATAAGATGGAATGGTTCTCAAAATTGATGAATGGTGTCCGAGATAGTGATGTTATCACATTAAATAAAAAACCGCTAGAATATTATATAAACATGTGGTAATTTAATCTTTATTGAAGAGGTATCCTTTTAAAATATTAAAATTTGTTATTTTCTAATATGATAAGTTCCATCGTAAAAATATTACACTGCATATAAGAAAACAATCAATTTCATCATTTTAATTTAATATCAATGGTTATATCTTTGTTTTATAAAAACTGAAAATATTTCATATTCAATGGGTGTCACTTGGTTAGTTATTGTTTTTTATATTTATTCCACTTTGTCTCTTATTTTATAAAAAGGAACATAGTTAGTCAAAAATCAAATTCTTATCAATGAAAAATCATTATTATAATTGGTTATTGAATAATAGATTCATTTTTCCAACAAATTTGTTTTTGTTTTTGGATTTATTCATTTCAAAATAATGTCATTTCATTATATAAAAAAATTATATTTTATCAAATACATTTATATGTACAATAGAATATGATAATAAATAACACACAAAAAACTAAAATTATCTGCAAAAATGCATGTTGTTTCATATTATCAAACATATAATTTTTTTTGGACCTGGTTGTCATTAAACACCTAGAGTTGGGGGATGTCAGCATATTAAAAAATTATAATATTTTGTTTCATGGGGAAAAAATACATACAAAAACTCTTTCATTTTTAGATAAAAAAGATCAATCTCTTACTTAAATATGCTGTTTTACATGATTGATAAAATATATATAGGATGGAAATCATAAAAACACACACATAAAAGATTCATTTTAAATGTTTTACCAATAAGAGACAATAGAAGGATCACACAAAAGGAGTTATGTGAGTTTACCACTACATTACACATATCAAAATACATGTTATAAAGATGTTCAAAATAGGAGACTACTTATATTGAGGAACTCTTTACCCTTGTACATAGGTCCTGTATTTGTGGAAAATGATAGATAGTTTATATAAATTTGTGTGTTATTCAATTTGTTATAGACATAGTTATCTGTTTAACTGTAACATAGGATGGTGAAAAATGTCACTTCTTCTTATCTTGGTATATTCTAATATAATCACTTCCTTATTTCCCTCCTATCATCTTTTCAAATGAGATTAACAAACTGATGTATGTGTTGAATTTGTTGCATTGATAAAATCTCTATATTAGGTTCTTCTCCCTCTCAATGTAGATAATTATTGAAATAAATTACATTATTTTATTATACATATTGAATGTAAAAGTTTTAGTGTTTTCAATATTATTCTTCCTCAAGCTTCCACTCTAAAACTAAAGGATATCAAGAAATGGAAATCTATAGGACCCTCTTTCATATTATATATAATACATATATTTTAAAATTCATTTGTTATATTTTCTTTTCCTAATAGCCTTGGAGAAATGTTATATAATTTCCATCAATAAACACTTTAATTTGAGAGGGATGATTGATTCCACTTAATTATTATCTCAATAATTATTCAAGGATTCAAAAAAGGGTTTTTTTGGACATATGGATCCAATTAAATTAAATTACCTATAGAAATACCATGAAATATTTGACATTTAAATTTAAAATGTATCTATCGATGAAGCCTAAAATATTATCTATCCTTTCAAGATGTATATCATCACTAAATGAATCACATGAAATAATTTTTTTTACAGTACATCAAGCATATCATCCAAATAGTGATAATTAATACATTAAATTCTTATAATACATTCAAATATAGAAATATATATTTCTTTATACATATAGGATCATGGAGGGATATTTCCATGTCATATCATTCATGAACCAACCTAGGTAATTCCAAAACTGATAACCTAATTGGGCTCACAAAAAGTTCCAAGAGGCAATCCTCATCATCTCAGACTATCACCTAGTGATGAGAATCAAATATAAATCAATTAAGAATAAATTACCCCATAAATTAAAGGTAAAAAAAATATTAAAAAATAATAAAATTAACACCTTTATAAGAAAATAAATAAAAAATCATGGAAAAACATACCTCCAAGTGACCTTGAGGGTCACCACTAAGTACAGAACTATGCCTGCTCCTCAAGCGATCTAAAACTAGAGAAACCTAAAACTGAAAAATAAAATCAAGGCATAAGAACCATTATGATTAGTATGGATTCCAAAATATGATCCATTCCCCAATCCATACATATAAAAAAAAATAAATTTCATTCTAGTTTGATATAAATATATTTTAAATATGTTTTTCACTTCCTTTTAATATAATTAAAAAACTAATAATCCTAAAAAACCATTACCAATTATTTTTCCAAATAGATTCATTATAATAAATCTTTAATGAAAATTTTTTATAAGAGGAACTATGTCATGAATTAATATTTCACTGAAAAGTAGTGAAAATCAAATCACAAGTTCTACCAATAAAATGGAATGTTTAATACATGTCGACTGGTGTTAATGTAAGAATTTACAATAATAGAATAAAAAAATAAAATGATATTTTGAAATCATAAAAAATAAGTGATAATAAAACTCATTTAAAATAGTAATCATGGGATATACCAAGAAAACATGTTATAAGACCCTAGACGTACATGATTTAAAATGATCTATCGGCATGTCGATGTGATCCAATGTCATTAACCAATACGTATTCCCTTGAATCACTTCAATATAGTTATAAATCACATGGCTACCCCATGGGGATCTATTCTCTCTAATTTGGACTACATTAAAACCATCCCTCACCTCACACTATGATACCTAGAAACCCATGGATTTCAAAAATGTTGGTGATATGGTAGAAAAAAATTTACAGAATATTATTCATGAAAATAAATGATAAATGTTTTTCCCAACTCTCGACACCATCTGTACAATTTCCCACAATAACGGGGAGTCTTCATGGAGGTTCCATATTTTAATGAAAATATTCAAAGGTTCCAAACATGCCTCATAATTTTATGGAAACCTTTTACCATTTGAATATTAATTTCTAAGCTATTTGTAAAATTAAACATGGAAATAGAATTTTATAGAAAATGAAATGAGAGGGAAAAAATATATTCAACATTTCTAATTCACTCGTTATAAATAAATTTCAAAACTAATGAATCACTCAAGACACCGAATATTTCAAAACCATCCTGGAAACATATTATAATTATAAAAGACTATAGTGAAACCAGAGAAAAGTGTCTGGAATCATGAAGGAAGCCCACTATATTCATGATTTTTTCCAAAAATTTAAAAAAATTATATTAAAATTAAAACAACATAAAAACAAATAAAATTATATTTTTTTAATTTAATGGCTATGAATATGGTTGAAGTACTTCAAAATATGCATCTTTTTATGACGACCAATCGAAACAACCCATTTACATTTACACACATATTCACCCTAACATATATATATTAATATAAATTTAACCCATATATATTACCAATTACATGATGGAATATGTAAAAAGGGGAATATTTATATATTCATATAGCTATGCATACTTTTGAATGTCTTTTTTAAGAGTCGACAAGATCTCTTAAATAGATAATGAGAAACCAAAAAACACCAATAAAATACCCATTTAAAATTTTCACAATAAAAATGGTAATGAAAAACTACCAAAATTGATCGTGAGAGAACCAATATGGTACAAGTTTTGTGGTAGATTCTAAAAAACTCACGAATCCATCCTAATAGACCCTTGAAACACCCCAAAAATGGGATAAAATACAAAAAAATGGGTCAACCCTCACCCCAAATTCTAGATGAATGAATATGGGTGATCAGAGTGGAAAAATATCTTAAACAAAGAGTAAGGTTGGAGGGAGAGGTCCTATCTTATTGTCTTAACCATGAAACCAAAATAAATTAGGTGAAATAGGTGAGAGGATGGGAGACCAATCATAGGGGTGGTGAGCATGGTTTGGAGATGAGGGGTGTTGGATCACGATAATGTGGGGTGGTGTATAGGGGAAAAAAGTTTAATAAAACCAAATAATAATAATAATAAAACAAATAATAATAATAATACTATATTAATAAAAATACAACAAAAATAATAGTGTAATAATTAATAATAAAACATTTATTTTAAGTGGTTGGGTGAATCATATAGTTTCCATATGGTTTACCCAAAAAGTGCGCAAATCATTCTCCCTTTACTGGGAACTCATGAATATTCACTTGGTTGGTCAACGCGGTTATGTAAATCATGCACCGACCACACTAAATGGGTCGGCTAAAATTATAGACAAGATCAGATGGGTACCACATAGATACTTAAAATTGTATAATGATTGTGTTAAATCCCATTTACCCTTTTATTAATGTATTTCTATAAAAAAAATAATTATAAAACTACATGAAAATAATGGAAATAAATAAATAAATAAACTAAATGATAGGGTTTCACAATAATTCCCACCAAAAAACATTATACTATAGAATGTACCTAATTTCAAGACATAAAGTAAACATAAATCTATACACTTGACTAGTCCAAGAGACAATTGAAATTAGATCATTCAATTATTTCCCAACTATAAAATAAAGTCACTAAGTTAGTAAATCATCAAGGAAAAACCATCAAACATAAGATAGAAAACAAAAAATGAAAATTTTTCAAAAGTTCATCGAACCAAAAGTAGTGTTTAGAAGGAATATGATAAAAAATACATAGGTACCATAATAGGCCACATCACCTGAGGATTATGAAATAAATGATATGAAAATACAAGGGGGAACCAAAAAAGTGAAAATAATTCAAATAATTGAGAAACAATATAATGATCCCAAGGCCAGTTAATATACCCTTCTTAAAAGTGGCTTTTAATTTCAAAATTTTTTTAGATTCCACAACCATACACAATGGTGACATATCATTAGACCATATGAGAAAGAGGAAGTTGAGTTCCCAAACTGACCTCATTATAAACATAAAAGAGTATGATTTCTTTATGAAGAAGTAATAAATAAGGGAGGATCATAAAGTATAGGCTCCTCTAGTCAGAACTTATCAATAGATGGGGTTCCCTCAACAAATTCAAATTAAAAAAACCACTACTCTCTAATGTTTTCCCTAAAAATATTAACTCATATTAATAGGATTTGTTTGTCCACTCCTCGAACAATGGATTTCCAACTAAATAGACTCAAGCATAATGATCTAGGTGAAGACCCTTCACAAACTGATGAGCCATCAAGTAATTACTTGACCAAATACGATGAGATAACTGAATAATCTCATTAAAATGGATGACATACTCTTTAACCATTCATTCACCTTATTTGAGGCTAATAATATCTCCCCCCTTCACTTCCATAAAATCATAACTAAAGAACTACTATGAAAATGTTGTCTTTAAATAGACTATTGAAATTCTAACTTATAATTAAGATGGGATGATGATCATCAAATTACCGAAACATGGACCTTCAAACAACCTCAAAACAGCTATACCCTTAGAAACATTATGAGTCACTAAGTATTGAAATACGTTTTCAACTTACTGAAACCACTCTCTCACCTCTCCAAAATCCAATTCACATTGAAAGAGTGGTGAATATTATGATGAAACATGTCCCACCACCCCATTACGATTCTGTGTGGTTTTTTCAACTAATCTATCCACTCATGATCCATTGTGAACATAAAAAACACTTCTATGGGGAATAATGTGAATAATTAATGAAAAATATCATGGTGAATAATAATATCGATTTAAATCCCATAAAAATGAATTAAATCTGATATCGATGAAGTAGTTATAAAATAGATATCAGCCAAATCCTCAAACATAATATGTTAAAATAACCTTTTAAAACCATTTAATACATTACAATTCAAGTTTTAATAATTATAAATATTCCATCCAAATTTAAATCCAAATTGAATTCCAAAGTTTAATTTGAAAACATTTTCATCAATAAATCTATTTCAAGACCACACAATAATTTTTATTTAAAAAATTCATTGGTAATCACCCCTGAACTCCATTTTTAAGCACCACCCCCTTTTCCTATCTATGAGTAAAAATAAAACACAATCCCCCTGTAAAGATTAAATCATAAATTCCCACCATATCACATTTACATAATTAATAGTATTCCTTATGGGGGTTCTTCATTTCCAAGGTAAAGCCTCAAAGTTTTAAAGGGACTTTGTCAATTTTGATAAAATATTGTTCTTTTGAAAAAAAAACTTCTTTCATTTCCCATTGAAACCAAGATTCATTTTAAAAACACATTTAAATTTATTCCAATTTCCCTAAAAACACTTTAGAAATCATCTTTGTAATCAAAATCATAATTATTATAAAATCAATATTTAAAAACTAATTTTCAACTGTTAGATCAATCAACACAACACAAAATAGTTAAATTAAAATTAAAACAAACTAGTCAAAAAAATTATTTCAAGAGGGGGCTAGTGTCAGCAAGCTTCATGAACACATGGCTTTTCGGACTATAATACAAATACAAAACTATAACTAGGATTCATCATAAACTATGTAATAGGGCTCCACATGGATTTCTAGATCATATGATATCACAAAGTACCACCAATTTTATCCCCTTTTTGTTCTTAAATCACAAACAATCAAACACTAAAAAAAACCTCATATCCCGACAATCCATCTAAACATTTGGATTGAAATGAGTAAAATAACACGAGACACTTCTGGGTCCTTCCTCTCAAAATTAGATAGTCCAAATCTCTGACTTACCGAGCATTTTCAAATTTAAATGGCTTCCTCTAATTCCATTTTGTAACAAAGAAAAATGTGTTTAACCCAATCCAATGACTTTATATGGACCTTGAAAAGGCTGGATAGTAGTTTTGGATCTCCCTTGGCATTTAAAAAGTTTCATGAATTAGATATTACTCTATCAGGAGTGATTTAACTCGTAATATTTTGGTGAAACTTTTAAAAAACACAAATAAAATGAGATCCCATAGTATAAAAAAATAAAAATAAATGGGTAAACATACATCCATGTAACATAATGGGTCACCACTAAGAAAAAAACCATTCTCGCTCAGAGAGTGGTCCAAAAAATGGAATAAACTAAAATTGAAAAAGATAATGTAGGCATCAACACCATGATACTCAGAAGGGAATCCAAAATAATAATCACACCTAAGATGATATCCATTAATATAAAACAGTTTCATGCAAGATTTAAATAAATATATTTAGAATAATTTTTTCAATTCCTTTTAAACCAATTATGAAACTAATAATCCAAAAATAATAAATATCCTATCTATTTCCAATATAGATTCTAAATTACAAGACCCTAAAAACTGATTTATAAGAGACAACATGAAATGAGGAAACATTTCATTGTAATGTAGTGAAAAACATATCACAAGTACTACCAAAACTGTAACACCCTTATCCAAATGCCACTAAAAAGTTCCCCAAGACTAGTTAACCACATGTCTCAAGAACAACCCCCTATATTTAGTTGACTACCAATTATAAGTAAGGTCATGGGGTGTGTACTTGTGGGATTATTCCCTCATTACAAGAGTCAAACATAGTGTAATAGAAAAAACAATCAATATAGGAAGAAGTTATTACAATCAAAATAAATGATAAAAAATGAAATCAATATATAAACAAATATATATGTAATATCATATAAATATAATTATGTTACAAGTCATGTCTCTAAAAAATACCAAAACTCGTAAAAAAAATACCATAAAATACAGGTATAAAAATACAAAAAAATTATATCACTAGATAGAATCATGATCCGCAGCTCGATCCCATGATCAACTACTCCTGCACATTGGAAAAAATCAAGAATCAAACCACAAACACATTCCTCATTCCCATGTTGTATATAAATAATATTTTCGAGTTCCAAATAGTGGCCTAAATAGTGTGTGAGATAAAATTCAAGTTGGTAACCAACTAATGATATAAATGATGTCCGGGTTATTAAAAATAACATGCAAAAAAAGAGTGAAAAAAATTACTTAGGTAAACATTAATAGAAATTAACGTTCCCATGGTGTGTGTACTACAAAGAATATGATAATACATAGATAAAAAAGGATCCATGTAAACCCTGAGAAAAAAATCCCATTTTAAAGAAGATACATACAACCCTGAAATATCTATCATGGCCTCATTGTAAATCCTTACATATCATGTATATCATGACCTCTCCATATAACCTATTTGTTAAACAATAATGGCCTTTATGAATAATTATAAATGTCATGTCAACCACGACCGAGGTATATTATCATGCATATCACATTTACCATGATCCTTATATATAATCATATCATTATTCCCATAAGGCCGGATCTATGTCATAGTGTACCAAGGCATCCTCGTTGAACCTTAAGAGAATCTCAATGAAAACATGGTTAGGCTAGAATTGGGGTCGAAGGATCATGTATACCAAGAACATGAATTTTAATCCCAATAAACATAGATCAAATTGGTAGCAAGCCCCATGGTATCCCATATAATCAAAATCCAAGGATTATACTAGTCCAATACATTCTATACCCATATCATGACCCATGGTGTATCATAACCATGGGTTCCTTTTGAAATCATTCATCATAAAATTCAATTACCATTTCATACAATGTGTTTCCAACCACATTTCCATAATTACTAAATAATCCATTCAAGAAATATATAAAACCAATATTATGTTAACATATGGAAGATTATATAAAATATATCCTAACAATAAATATGGTTCAATTAATTTCACTACAAGCCTACTCTAACTAGGAATGATAAGAATCACACCCTTGTGTGATCCAACAATAAGCATTATAAAAGTGAAAACCCGATGGGATGACTTGGTTGGGGAAAAACCTCAAACTAAACTCAAATGATTTAAAGGGAATGCCTAACATTTTCATTTAATATATGTCAATTAATAAATTCAATTTCAGGGAGGTTTAGGAATGTCCGATGGTAGGTACAAAAGAAACTATCTAAACAATGAACCAAACATCAAATTAATTGTATGAACATCCTATTGTTAGTCTATAGTAATGTGATCTTCCTATATCAACTTCTAATTAAATTCATATTATAAGAAAATTGAATTATGGCAGATGGACTTGAAAATTTGTCATATTATCTCACACCTAAATTTCATAGACATTACCAAGAAAAACATTGAATGATATAAAAATAATTGAGTAATCACTAACATAGATCCAATGAGATAAACAACTCTTAATTCTTATCTTAGATGAGAAAGATATCCTAAATAATAGTGTAGTAATTTAAGGATCCCTAAAAATCACTCAACTCTCCAACATGAGAGAAAATTGAAAAGAAATAATGTTTTAACATTAATTAAAGGAAATTGTTAATTTACAATAGAATTCATAGGTCACATAGTTTGGCCAAACAGTTGGACAAACTAGGGACCAACATTGCACCCATTTCTTTTCTAAGGGGGCTCCCTCACGGTAATTTTGCATAGTTCGACTAACCGTGGATAAGACATGCATTTTAGATATTATATAAACTATAGGTTCCTTATACGGGGGAGAACATCCATATACATGGTTTCCTCAAACCGTGTAGCCTGTATCACCCCACTATCCATCCTCACATAGTTTCATACAATTGTGAGTCCTACACTGAATAATTTCTAATATCCATGTGTCTACACTAATTTTTCAAAAAAGATAGTTTCTGGGCTCTGATCAAGCCTAAGACACCCCTACTACACCGCGACCTAAAAGGGTTTCAACATTACGTCATGAAAGATCATTTAAAAAAAAGGATCTGTACCTCATATGAAATCCCAATATCATACAATCTTCCCCCTTAAAGTAATTTTTCCAGAACTTTCCCTCACAAGGGTGGTTATAAACCATCGTAGAATAACTATAGTTACTAAGCATGGGTGCCAACTAATTGCTCGCATGTCTTATCCTGTAAATGGATGTAATACCATAACACCCATACAATTGGAATGTATCAGCCTCGAAGAACAATTGGGATCCTATCAATGATAAATGTAAGATGATCCTAAAAGGACAAATTTAAATATATCTTATCCTCATCAGGCTATGAATAATGAGAAAATTATCAATGATAATGGGATAGATGAGCTACATGGGATACATCATGCATGGCTCCGAACATCTAAGGTAACTGCATCCAATAGGCTAGTGACCCAAATGTATCTAGAATATTGAACAACCTAATATATCACAGTGAAACCATAACATATATCATGGTATGTATGTTTCTCTACATCGATGAAACATGGTAAAGGACCTGATCCCCAACATCGAACTCTAACGGTCATTAGTGTTGATGAGTGTCATATTTCTATTGAGACTGTACAGTATCAATCCACTTTATGATAAATTGGACCTTCTTAGAAATATCCTTCTTGGGATGTAGTCCTAGTAAAGCTACCTCACCCAACTCAAACCAGCATAGGGGGATTCACCAAGGGAACCTGTAAAAATCCCCATAAGGTTACAACTATATAGTCACCTAATAGCTAGAATTATAAAAATAAACTAGGGGAATTTTCCACTACTAAGAGCCCCCAAAACCCAAGACTCATTCTCATATCGTGTCCTCAAGAACTTCTATGAGACACTCTTATTGGACATAATTTCAGAGGGTGGTATACCATGCTCAGAAGACCCATTATACCTAGTGCCCTATCGGTAGAAAATCCGAACCTTCATGATTCTTTCAACAACAACCCACATAACATCGCTACCTTGAGGAGACCTTAGTAAACCTGTAATCAAGTCCATTTTGACATAATCCCATTTACACTCAGGGATAGGTACCTTATATTAAATCATAAATAGTTGCTGAGGTTTCTCATTTACCCAATTATATGTGGAATACATTGTATCAAATACTATCAACCTCTTCCTTCGTGCCTGGACACCGATACTGACATGATTAATTCACAGTAAATCTTTGTAACACCAAGATACATTGCCTAAAATGGGGCTTAAAATTCACACAGAAGCTTCTCACGTATGTCCATTAGAACCCAAATGAGACCATGTATGTGCAGAACCTCATCCTCACCTATAATCAAACCCAGAGGTGGGTCCCCACCCACCACACTCTCCCATTGGACATGTCCATTTGAATCTGAATGTAGCCTGATTAGTACTCTATCCAACAGGGTATAAGATACAACTATGGATGAAAGGAAAACTTGTACCTAACAATCCTTCACCTCCATGTGTATCTTAGAGAAAAAATCTAGAACTACCACTCACTAATTTCATATTGAAATGCCTTTATTCGAGTTCTAATGCTTAGGGCATCAACCACTATATTTCTTATCCCAGGTGTATACGAAAGAATTATGTTGAAATAGTGTAGATACTCAACCCACCTTCACTCCATCAAATTTATATCACAGTTTGTAAATATGTACCTAATGATTTTGTGGACTGTGTATACCACAAAACACCCTCTCTTTAAGTAATATCTCCAATATCTCAAAGTTTGTACAACATTATATAACTCCAGATCATCTGGAAGGTAGTTCCTCTCATGTTTCATTAGCTGCTAAGACCTATACACCACAAATATATTGTAATGGCCCGGACCTCTCTGGTCCATTACATTGTGAAATTTTGGTGTTGGAGGTGTTCCGGGAGGTCAAGGGGACTTATCCCCAACACTTTGCCAATTTTCTAGTTCTGTGAACAGTGTTTCCAGTTTTATGAACAGTAACAGATCAGTGAGACAGATCAGTTTCACGGATCGGTGAGACAGATCAGTTTCACAGATCAGTGAGACAGATCAGTTTCACAGATCGGTGAGACAGATCAGTTTCACAGATCGGTGAGACAGATCAGTTTCACAGATCGGTGAGACAGATCAGTTTCACAGATCGGTGAGACAGATCAGTTTCACAGATCGGTGAGACAGATCAGTTTCACAGATCGGTGAGACAGATCAGTTTCACAGATCGGTGAGACAGATCAGTGTCACAGATCGGTTACACAGATCAGTTTCACAGATCGGTGAGACAGATCGGTGAGACAGATCGGTGAGACAGATCGGTGAGACAGATCGGTGAGACAGATCGGTGAGACAGATCGGTGAGACAGATCGGTGAGACAGATCGGTGAGGCAGATCGGTGTGACAGATCAGTTTCACAGATCAGTTTCACAGATCAGTTTCACAGATCGGTGTGACAGATCAGTTTCACAGATCGGTGAGACAGATTAGTGAGACCGATCGGTGTGACAGATCAGTTTCACAGATCATTTTCACAGATCGGTGTGACAGATCAGTTTCACAGATCAGTTTCATGTACAGTAACGGTGGGTGAACAGTGTTTCCAGACTCCTACAGTTTTGCCCCTTTTGACGTTTCCTTTGACGTAAAATACATTTAAAGCCTTATTCTAAGGGCTCATAAGGCCGTTTCAAATTCCATAAATCCTAATATTAATTATTCCTAAGGCTTGGAATGTTTTACTTGGTCAAACCGCGTGGGTTAATGCGATCCGTTTTTAATGGAGAATTAACCGGATCTTAAACCGTCACCTCGTTAAATCTTAAAAAGGGAGGAGATATCATTCTCCCTTGTTCCTTCCCTTTTGTTCTTAAATAAGAGGCACTAGAACCTTTCAATCCTTTCCTTAGGAGTTGCACAAACAACCCTTACTCCTAGGATCAGTCCCGCTCTGTTGGATGCAACCAAGCTGTGTCGATCTTTCTTCCACATAAGTTGTCGCGAGGGGAGGATCGTGACCTGCTGTGTGGATAAAGGACGTCAAGAACTCTTCGAGGTAGGGGATTCATGGCTTCTCTAATTATATATGTGCAATCGTAGAATTAGCATGATTTATTCCTTTGGATCACAATGAAATTGACCTAATTAAATACTTGAACCGGATTAAAAGAATTGGTTGATCGCATGCTGTTGCTTTATACCATGATAACGGTTTGCCTCATGTTTTCCTAGATATAGTGATATCTATGTTTTCTTTTATTTATTGTTCGTTCATGATTGAAATTGATAATGAACGTAAAGCCGGAATTAATTGTTGATTAATTGGCTAAAGATAAAGAGGCATGTAAATTAATCTGGTTGTTGTCGTTGTTGTAGTGGTTCTAATTTGAGGATAATCAAATTAGGGAAGTAAGCATGGTTATTTAATTGTGATAGTTTACTGATTAGGTATCCATGATTGGAACCTACGAATAACAAATCTGTTAATTCAATATGGTTTAGAGAACAGATTATGTGGGAATTTCAAAAAGGGTTCTGAGTTACCCTCTTGTTTGTTAAAGGGCCGAGAGCCCATTTTGTGATGTTTGTTTTCCTGCTGCTTGTGCTATGATGTGAGCCTGGATGGTTGTTGTGATATGTGGAGGCATGTAGGCCTTATAGTTGTGGCAGCGGATGATGCCTAGTGTGGCGAGATGCATCAGTTTATGCATATGGGTGTCAGGGAGGACACCAGGGGTGATGGAATGGGACGGATGTGGTTGCTGGTTGCTTGTGGTTTTCTTGAATGTTAATCTGCTTTGCTTTTCCCCACTGCTCAAGGCAGCTGGTCTTGCTTACCCTCATTCTGAAGGAGGCGAAGACACGCGGGGTATGCCACGTGCTTTCCGTGTTTAGCCTCTCGATGGAGGATGGGTCTATGCTCTTTCTATAGGCGGCAAAGACTCGACGGGTAGTATATCTACTCACCGTGTTGAGCCTCCTTTGTGTTTAGAAGCATATGATGTTTTTCTAGAATGCCTGGGAATGTGGAAAAGTATTTCTGTATTGAATGTTTGATTAAATGGTGAAAATCCACGGGGAAGGAGATGCTAGAATTTAAAGGTGATGTGAATCTTAAAAAGGAGCAGTTGTATTGAAAGTGACGCCATTTCAGTTAAATGGGGAATTGTTCAATCTTAATTAATGCTTAAAGAATTAACTAATGTACAGTGGAACTGATAAATGAGAATGGAGTAATCTAATAAAGCTCTTCAATTGGTTGTGTGCTTATAGGATACCTAGTCTTAGAAGTAGCAGCCTGGAGTCTGAGAGACGTTAGCTGCAGTTGTATCTATGACTAGGTAATGCCCATAGTGTGGATGTGAGTTACTTATATATTCTGTACTTTTTGTGTTTCTATACGCTACTCCACCCTGTCGGTAAGGGCAACTGACACCCCGGGGATTCTGAGCCCTGGGGGGTGTTTTCCCCAACATTCTGATGGGAGGTTGAATGGCTGACTACCCCCTTTGGCCCCGCTCTCTTCTCTTGGTAGATCTAGTGCTGGTAGGCACAGTGGTTAGTTTTACCCATATATGTGTGTAGAGGGCTGTAATGGCTTGTGGTTATTTCACACACATATATTCTGGATATAGTATCCTATGGACTACTATAGGTGTAACGTGTATAGGCTGTGATGGCTTGAGGATCCTTACTCGGTGTATGGGCTGTAATGGCTTCAGGTATAATACCCGACGTATGATACACGTTATGCGAGCTGTGGTGGCTCCCGGAAACTACCTGGTTACTTTTGGTTGTGAGGATTGTGTGGAGCTTAGCCCAGGTGTCTGCGGGCAAGCCTATGTGGTGCACGTGGTGCAGATTGCGGAGCTTGACCCATGTTGATACGGGCAAGCCTTTGGAGAGAGATGCACAGGACGTATGTCGTTGGGGCAAAGCGGCAAACCAGTGGGGAAGTAGTAGCGGGGTACCCTTGACATTATTTACTATATGCTATATTCTTGTATGTGTTACTTGATGAGAGTAGCCATGGTGAGGTTGGGAACATAGTATACCTGTTTAGGTGACGAGTTAGTTTCACTTGTTGTTCACTGGGCTTTAGCATGCTTTCTTTACTTTTGCACGAGAGTCTTGGGGAGGATCCTACTGAGTATACTATTATACTAACCCTATGTACATATAAACTGTTTTTCAGGTCACTTGGAGCAGGTTGGAGATCAAGCTGGTTACTACTAGCTTGCGGTTGGAGGAGGAGCTGTTCGGGCTTGTGGTCGCTGTCGTTTTACATTCTTTTGGGTACTTTTAGTTTCCCCTTTCAGTTGTAGTACTTTTGCATGACATTTCATATATGTACTTGGGTTTCTTTTACATTTCAGTTATGAGTTGGAGTTGGTTGGATTCTATTCTATCTCTCTCTTCTGCATGTGTTCTCTTAGAGGGTAATGCCTCCCATTTGTGTGTGTATTATACCCTCGGTGCTAGTCGCCAACCCGGGGCCTACTGGAGGCGGGACTCGGGGGTCATTATCTCCCTTTTCACATTGCCGGACCAGGAGGGGTACACTTTGTGGGGAGGGGGTCGTGACAGAGTGGTATCAGAGGTCTGGTTGAGTGATAGTATGGAGTTTGGAGTTAGGCACAGGTGAGGATGCATGGGATGGTAGGGCAACGGTGTCATTCATGTTTAGCAAGTGGGGTAAACACTGGAGACCGGCAGAGACATAGGCGTTCAGGGCCCACTATGATCTGTTGCACGGACCTTTAAGTTTACGATGGCTACTAAACAAAGTGATACTAGTTGCAGGGTAGAGACCTAGGAAAGGATCATGCATCATTATTCCTTGCGCCTGTGTTTGAATGGGTAGACCTTTGGATAGGTAACCTAAAATTAATAAAACAAAATAATTAATTAATTAATGTTGAGTCTTCTATATTCCAGGCTTAGGAGCTCTAACGATTGTTATTTTACAGGTATGGCTCCAGGTCGGCGTCCCTGTCAGGTTTGCGCAGAAGGTGCCCAGCAGGCTGTTCCAGCAGATCGCCGCCGGGTAGAGGTTGACGACGATGACACTTGGAGGAAGACACTCCGAGAGTTTCAGCGCCAGAGTCTACAGAAGTACGAGGGCTCCGTTTCAGATGCAGTCACAGAAGACTGGTTGGAGGAGGTCGAGATAGGATTCAGTTCGATTCGTGCTCGGAAGGAACACTGGGTGTCCTTGGTTGTGACGATGTTGCGTGGAGCAGTGAGACAGTGGTGGTTATTGTTCCTCGGGGATCGTGAGGAGTCAGCGATCTCATGGGAGGAGTTTCGAGACAGGTTTAGAGTCGAGTTTCTTTCATCGACTGCGAAGGCATCCAGTTTCCAGGAGCTTCTTACCCTTCGACAGGGGAGCTCCAGTGTTCGGGAGTTTGGAATCCGTTTCAGGATCCTTCTACGATATGCTTCAGACATGTTACCAGATGATGAGGCCAGGGCGAGGCATTTCGAGGAGGCTTTGCGTCCAGAGATCCAGCGCCAGGTCACCCCATTTATGCTGAAGACATATCTTGAGGTGCTGGCGAGGGCAGAGGTTGTTGAGAGGACTTTGGATAGGACCGGATCGTCACGAGAGGGGAATCGTCATGATTCCTCAAGAAGCAGAGCTGTGGTCCGGGGTTCCCGGTTTTCAGGACAGAAGAGTTTCCGTTCACCTGGGGGTAGGTCCCGGCCCTTCCCATCTCATTTCTCCGGAGGTAGCAACTCTCAGACCTATGCCAAGGGATCAGGCGCTTGTTTTTCTTGTGGTGGACGTGGTCATCAGCAGCGGGAGTGCCCAACTTTTCAGAGCAGTCATCGTGCACCAGGCGCTCCACTCCAGGTTCCTCCGTTGAGGCAGTTCCAGCCGAGGAAACAGCAGCAGGTTGCACCAACTTTAGATCACCAGAGGGTAGATGGAGCAGGCAGAGGACAGCCCCATGACGCTCCCCGTCCTCAGAGAGCAGAGCGCGGCCGTGGTGGTGGTCGTCATCAGGGTCAGAGAGGCCGTGGAGGTGGTCGTGGTCAGCTTCATGCTCTAGCGTTGCCAGCTCCAGGAGAGCCAGACGTCGTCCGAGGTACCCTTTTCTTGTTTTCTACCTTAGTGTATGCCTTGTTTGATTCAGGAGCGACACACTCCTTTATATCCCCAACCCTTGTCCACGCTTTGGGACTTGAGGTAGAGAGGCTTCCAGTGCCCTTGGCGTTGACTACGCCAGTTGGAGGTCGTGCTAGCTTGTTTGAAGTATGTAGAGACTGTGAGCTAGTGTTGGGGCAGCACCGCTCTTGGGGAGATTTCCTATGTTTACGAATACAACCATATGATGTCATCCTCGGCATGGATTGGTTGTATTCAGTGCAGGCTATTGTGGATTGCTACAGGAAGAAGGTCGTTTTCTTTGATGAAGATGGAGAGGAAGTAGTGTTTGTTGGTGAGAGAGATCCTCGGATGAGTCATAGACGAGTTTCATCCTTATCATCCATGATGGCTGGGATGATGCTGAGTTCTTCAGAGGTTCAACAGCTGGCGTTTCCTAGGGTCGTAGAAGAGTACCCTGATGTCTTTCCAGAAGAGGTTGTATCCTTACCCCCTCGACGGAAGATCGAGTTTGGGATCGAGCTACAGCCAGGAGCGTCTCCCATCTCTATGTCTCCATATAGGATGGCCCCTTCTGAGTTACGAGAACTACGTATTCAGCTCGATGGTCTGTTGCAGTGTGGTTTTGTTCGGCCAAGTGTGTCACCGTGGGGTGCACCAGTCTTGTTCGTGAAAAAGGCTGATGGCAGTTTGCGGTTGTGCGTCGATTATCGTCGCTTAAACAAAGTGACAATAAAGAACCGTTATCCTCTCCCGCGGATTGATGACCTATTCGATCAACTGAAGGGTGCAAGTTGGTTTTCAAAGATCGACTTGCGGTCAGGATATCATCAGATGCGTGTAAAGGATGAGGATATCCCGAAGACTGCTTTCCGCTGTCGTCATGGGCATTATGAGTTTGTTGTAATGCCATTCGGTGTGACAAATGCTCCAGCTGTTTTCATGGGGTTGATGAATGCTGTGTTCCGTGAATTCTTGGACAAGTTTGTTGTGGTTTTCATTGACGACATCCTTGTGTACTCCACATCTGAAGAAGAGCATGCAGAACATCTACAAGCTGTTTTGGGAGTTCTTCGCCAACATCGGTTGTTTGGGAAGTTGTCCAAGTGTGAGTTCTGGGCTCGAGAAGTTCGTTTCTTGGGACATGTTGTGTCCCAACAGGGAGTAGCTGTGGATCCTTCGAAGATAGAAGCAGTGGTGTCTTGGCCAGCCCCCAAGACCGTGTCAGAGGTGCGAAGTTTCCTTGGTCTCGCAGGCTATTATAGGAGGTTTGTGGCTAATTTCTCCCGAGTTGCGACTCCTCTGACAACTTTGACCAGGAAGGATCAAGCGTTCATATGGACTGATCAGTGTCAGACAGCTTTCGAGTATCTAATGGAGAAGTTGGTAAGTGCTCCAGTCCTTTGTCTTCCAACGGAGGGAGTCCAGTTTGATGTTTTCTGTGATGCTTCACATCTGGGGCTAGGCTGTGTTCTCATGCAGCAGAGGTCAGTTGTTTCTTATGGGTCTCGGCAGTTGCGTCCCCATGAACGCAACTATGCCACCCATGATCTTGAGTTGGCAGCCGTGGTGTTTGCGCTGAAGTTGTGGAGACATTACCTCATTGGAGAGCGCTTTGTGGTTTTCACCAATCATAAGAGTTTGAGGTATGTTTTCTCTCAGCGGGATTTGAACTTGCGGCAGCGTCGGTGGATGGAGTTCTTGCAGGAATACGACTTCGAAATATCGTATACACTTGGGAAGGGAAATGTTGTTGCTGATGCACTGAGCCGAAAGTCACGTAATGATGTTGTGCGTGAATCTGGTGATTCCTGGAGAGGGATGGAAGAGCTAGCAGCTTTGCATCTTGATATGGGAGAAGTTGGAGGAAGAGGTTGTCTTTTCCAGATGACGGTGCAGTCATCCCTGATGCAAAAGGTGGAAGAGTCTCAGTTGGGTGATCTAGAGGTGGAAGTTTTGAGAGACAGAGTTGTTTGTGGGGAGGCCCCTGATGGTTGGTCAGAGGATGAACAACACCGAGTGTTGTATCATGACAGGCTTTTTTTCCCCTGGCGATGCGCGAGACGGTTCTCCGAGAGTTCCATAGCTCTCCCTTAGCTGTACATCCTGGTGTGACGAAGATGTATCGATCCTTGAGGAGTCAGTTTTGGTGGCCTGGGCTGAAGCGTTCAGTTGCAGAATGTGTGTCTCGATGTTTAGTCTGCCAGAAGGTGAAGGCCGAACACCGTGTTCCTGGTGGTCTTCTCCAGCACTTAGAGATTCCTCAGTGGAAGTGGGAGGACATCTCAATGGACTTTGTTACAGGTTTACCTCGAGCTCCGGGAGGACATGATGCTATATGGGTGGTAGTGGATCGTTTAACTAAATCGGCCCACTTCATAGCATTCAAGGAGTCGAGCTCAGTGGAGGTTTTGTCAAGGCAGTATCTGGAAGAAGTGGTGAGGCTTCACGGAGTTCCTAAGACGATCATTTCTGATCGAGACCCTCGTTTTACCTCGAGGGTGTGGAGAGGTCTCCAGCATGCTTTTGGCTCTCAACTATGCCTTAGCACTGCTTTTCATCCTCAAACGGATGGTCAGACAGAGCGAACCATCCAAACTCTTGAAGACATGTTGCGCTCTTGTGTTCATGATTTTGGAGGTTCATGGGTGAAGCACTTACCTTTGGTAGAGTTCGCTTACAATAATAGTTTTCACTCTACCATCGACATGGCGCCGTTTGAAGCCTTGTATGGCCGGCCATGCCGTTCTCCGTTGTGCTGGACTGGGGTCGGAGAGTCAGCAATTCTCGGACCAGAACTAGTGCAGAATACGACGGAGATGGTTCAAGTGATTCGTGAGAGGATGAAGACAGCACAAGATCATCAGAAATCTTATGCGGATCAAAGAAGGAGACCCATAGAGTTTAATGTTGGGGATCATGTGTTTCTGAAGGTGACTCCCCGTCGTGGGCAGCGAAGGTTTGGTCGCGGAAGTAAGCTTTCTCCCCGTTTTGTTGGGCCTTTCGAGGTGTTAGCTCGTGTTGGAGCTGTGGCATATCGAGTAGCACTTCCCCCTCGGATGAGTCGGATACATGATGTTTTTCATGTATCGCAGCTCCGTCATTATCTTCATGATGAATCTCATGTTATCGATTGGGGAGAGATCGATATTGATGATGATGCAACCTTCGAGGAGCGACCTGTGGAGATACAAGACCACAAGGAGAAGGTGTTGCGTGGGCGTTCTATTCCTTTAGTTCGTGTCTTGTGGCGACACGGTGGCATGGAAGAGAGTACCTGGGAGCGTGAGTCACAGATACGTGCTCAGTACCCAGAGTTGTTTAATGTTTAACTCCTTTCATGTAATGATGTTTTCTCTGTGGTTGGACCTTTCATGTTTTATTTATGTACTTTTGATGTGATGTTGTGAATGAATTGTTTGGTTATGGATTGTTTGTTCCCGGATGTCATAGTTTTGTTCCAGCTTTCGAAAAACTCATGGTGGGTTTCCCCTGAGAGGTATCTTATGGGGTGGTTGTTCGGACCCCTCTTTTCTTCTGGGTTGGTTTTTAATTCTCGAGGACGAGAATGTTTTGAGAGGTATCTAATGTAATGGCCCGGACCTCTCTGGTCCATTACTTTGTGAAATGTTGGTGTTGGAGGTGTTCCGGGAGGTCAAGGGGACTTATCCCCAACACTTTGCCAATTTTATAGTTCTGTGAACAGTGTTTCCAGTTTTATGAACAGTAACAGATCAGTGAGACAGATCAGTTTCACGGATCGGTGAGACAGATCAGTTTCACAGATCAGTGAGACAGATCAGTTTCACAGATCGGTGAGACAGATCAGTTTCACAGATCGGTGAGACAGATCAGTGTCACAGATCGGTGAGACAGATCAGTTTCACAGATCGGTGAGACAGATCAGTTTCACAGATCGGTGAGACAGATCAGTTTCACAGATCGGTGAGACAGATCAGTTTCACAGATCGGTGAGACAGATCAGTTTCACAGATCGGTGAGACAGATCAGTTTCACAGATCGGTGAGACAGATCGGTGAGACAGATCGGTGAGACAGATCGGTGAGACAGATCGGTGAGACAGATCGGTGAGACAGATCGGTGAGACAGATCGGTGAGACAGATCGGTGAGAGAGATCGGTGAGACAGATCGGTGAGACAGATCGGTGAGACAGATCGGTGAGACAGATCGGTGTGACAGATCAGTTTCACAGATCAGTTTCACAGATCGGTGTGACAGATCAGTGTCACAGATCAGTTTCACAGATCGGTGAGACAGATCGGTGAGACCGATCGGTGTGACAGATCAGTTTCACAGATCAGTTTCACAGATCGGTGTGACAGATCAGTTTCACAGATCAGTTTCATGTACAGTAACGGTGGGTGAACAGTGTTTCCAGACTCCTATAGTTTTTCCCCTTTTGACGTTTCCTTTGACGTAAAATACATTTAAAGCCTTATTTTAAGGGCTCATAAGGCCGTTTCAAATGCCATAAATCCTAATATTAATTATTCCTAAGGCTTGGAATGTTTTACTTGGTCATACCGCGTGGGTTAATGTGATCCGTTTTTAATGGAGAATTAACCGGATCTTAAACCGTCACCTCGTTAAATCTTAAAAAGGGACGAGATATCATTTTCCCTTGTTCCTTCCCTTTTGTTCTTAACTAAGAGGTGCTAGAACCTTTCAATCCTTTCCTTAGGAGTTGCACAAACAACCCTTACTCCTAGCATCAGTCCCGCTCTGTTGGATGCAACCAAGCTGTGTCGATCTTTCTTCCACATAAGTTGTCGCGAGGGGAGGATCGTGACCTGCTGTGTGGATAAAGGACGTCAAGAAATCTTCGAGGTAGGGGATTCATGGCTTCTCTAATTATATATGTGCAATCGTAGAATTAGCATGATTTATTCCTTTGGATCACAATGAAATTGACCTAATTAAATACTTGAACCGGATTAAAAGAATTGGTTGATCGCATGCTGTTGCTTTATACCGTGATAACGGTTTGCCTCATGTTTTCCTAGATATAGTGATATCTATGTTTTCTTTGATTTATTGTTCGTTCATGATTGAAATTGATAATGAAGGTAAAGCCGGAATTAATTGTTGATTAATTGGCTAAAGATAAAGAGGCATGTAAATTAATCTGGTTGTTGTCGTTGTTGTAGTTGTTCTAATTTGAGGATAATCAAATTAGGGAAGTAAGCATGGTTATTTAATTGTGATAGCTTACTGATTAGGTATCCATGATTGGAACCTACGAATAACAAATCTGTTAATTCAATATGGTTTAGAGAACAGATTATGTGGGAATTTCAAAAAGGGTTCTGAGTTACCCTCTTGTTTGTTAAAGGGCCGAGAGCCCATTTTGTGATGTTTGTTTTCCTGCTGCTTGTGCTGTGATGTGAGCCTGGATGGTTGTTGTGATATGTGGAGGCATGGAGGCCTTATAGTTGTGGCAGCGGATGATGCCTAGTGTGGCGAGATGCATCGGTTTATGCATATGGGTGTCAGGGAGGACACCAGGGGTGATGGAATGGGACGGATGTGGTTGTTGGTTGCTTGTGGTTTTCTTGAATGTTAATCTGCTTTGATTTTCCCCACTGCTCAAGGCAGCTGGTCTTGCTTACCCTCATTCTGAAGGAGGCGAAGACACGCGGGGTATGCCACGTGCTTTCCGTGTTTAGCCTCTCGATGGAGGATGGGTCTATGCTCTTTCTATAGGCGGAAAAGACTCGACGGGTAGTATATCTACTCACCGTGTTGAGCCTCCTTTGTGTTTAGAAGCATAGGATGTTTTTCTAGAATGCCTGGGAATGTGGAAAAGTATTTCTGTATTGAATGTTTGATTAAATGGTGAAAATCCACGGGGATGGAGATGCTAGAATTTAAAGGTGATGTGAATCTTAAAAAGGAGCAGTTGTATTGAAAGTGACGCCATTTCAGTTAAATGGGGAATTGTTCAATCTTAATTAATGCTTAAAGAATTAACTAATGTACAGTGGAACTGATAAATGAGAATGGAGTAATCTAATAAAGCTCTTCAATTGGTTGTGTGCTTATAGGATACCTAGTCTTAGAAGTAGCAGCCTGGAGTCTGAGAGACGTTAGCTGCAGTTGTATCTATGACTAGGTAATGCCCATAGTGTGGATGTGAGTTACTTATATATTCTGTACTTTTTGTGTTTCTATACGCTACTCCACCCTGTCGGTAAGGGCAACTGACACCCCGGGGATTCTGAGCCCTGGGGGGTGTTTTCCCCAACATTCTGATGGGAGGTTGAATGGCTGACTACCCCCTTTGGCCCCGCTCTCTTCTCTTGGTAGATCTAGTGCTGGTAGGCACAGTGGTTAGTTTTACCCATATATGTGTGTAGAGGGCTGTAATGGCTTGTGGTTATTTCACACACATATATTCTGGATATAGTATCCTATGGACTACTATAGGTGTAACGTGTATAGGCTGTGATGGCTTGAGGATCCTTACTCGGTGTATGGGCTGTAATGGCTTCAGGTATAATACCCGACGTATGATACATGTTATGCGAGCTGTGGTGGCTCCCGGAAACTACCTGGTTACTTTTGGTTGTGAGGATTGTGTGGAGCTTAGCCCAGGTGTCTGCGGGAAAGCCTATGTGGTGCACGTGGTGCAGATTGTGGAGCTTGACCCATGTTGATACGGGAAAGCCTTTGGAGAGAGATGCCCATGACGTATGTCGTTGGGGCAAAGCGGAAAACCAGTGGGGAAGTAGTAGCGGGGTACCCATGACATTCTTTACTATATGCTATATTCTTGTATGTGTTACTTGATGAGAGTAGCCATGGTGAGGTTGGGAACATAGTATACCTGTTTAGGTGACGAGTTAGTTTCACTTGTTGTTCACTGGGCTTTAGCATGCTTTCTTTACTTTTGCACGAGAGTCTTGGGGAGGATCCTACTGAGTATACTGTTATACTCACCCTATGTACATATAAACTGTTTTTCAGGTCACTTGGAGTAGGTTGGAGATCAAGCTGGTTACTACTAGCTTGCGGTTGGAGGAGGAGCTGTTCGGGCTTGTGGTCGCTGTCGTTTTACTTTCTTTTGGGTACTTTTAGTTTCCACTTTCAGTTGTAGTACTTTTGCATGACATTTCATATATGTACTTGGGTTTCTTTTACATTTCAGTTATGAGTTGGAGTTGGTTGGATTCTATTCTATCTCTCTCTTCTGCATGTGTTCTCTTAGAGGGTAATGCCTCCCATTTGTGTGTGTATTATACCCTCGGTGCTAGTCGCCAACCCGGGGCCTACTGGAGGCGGGACTCGGGGGTCATTATCTCCCTTTTCACATTGCCGGCCCAGGAGGGGTACACTTTGTGGGGAGGGGGTCGTGACATATATTCCCCTAAATTAGAAATTCTCTGATCATAAAACTAAATGTATCACAATACATAGTCTATCCAATTCCCTGCTCTAGAATAATCAAGACTTGTGCTCAATTAAATCTCCATTTCAGCTCCTATAAGGTTGTCTCACAGTTATCTGACCATAAATACGTTAAACTCATCTTAGTTAAGAACATCAATGGTGTAGTTAAGAGTGTTATGTCCATTATCCTATTCATGTAACATATTTCTATAATAAATAAACTCTACATGTAAAAGAAATTATTTAGATACTCCCATGATACTACAACTCTCACTTTCTCCAGGTCAAATGATACTCTTTTATTTGAGATAATACATCCTTGGAAGTGAATTTTATCCATCTATAAGTGGAACTTTTTTACCTCATCATATAATTTATTATCTCTCAATATATCTAAAATGAATTCAAGATTATTTTCATAGTTATTTTGGTTGTGACAATACACCAAGATATCGTTGATGAAAACCACAACAAATGAATCCAGATAAGGATTGAAAAATCTGTTCATCAACACTATGAAAATTGATGGTATGTTCATGAGACCTAACGATATAACCTTTTAATCAGGTAGAACCTAGATGCTAATAAAGGTTGTATGAGGTATGTATATAGGTCGAACACATACCTGGTGATATCTCAACCATAATCCAATTATCAATAACACCCAATTTCCTCAAATATGATCAAATAGGTCATCTAAAAATTATAAGGTATATTGGTTATTAACCAACATATGGAATAATTTATTATAATCCACACATTTCGAGGGGTAATATCTTCTGTTTTATCAAAAAATGAATGAAAAACCCCATAGAGATGTAATGGTTTAGATAAATGTTTTCTTAATATAAAAAACCCATCAAGAAAAAATTCCTCATAACCTATCTCCAATAATACCACTAGTTACTCAGTTGTCACTAATGGAGGATCGACTAGTATCCCATATCCCACCACCTCAAAAGTGAAGTTATCTCTACCCTCCTAAAAAAGGACTTGAGGTACTCATTGTGGCTTGTCTCTACAATGAAAAAATGAACACATGAGAAATTAATGATATCAATGATCATAGGTCCAAAGTGTAGGAAATGTAAAAACAATTTTATAAATAGGTCATACGAAACATCCAACTCCTAATTCAAAGACATTAAAAAAACATATTCAAATGACACAAGAGGAATTACATATTCCCCAATCAAAAGTAGGGTGACAGTTGAGTTCTATATCTATCATTTCAATTTTCCATTTTAATTTTATATTCATTTCACATTTATTTTTAAATTGATAAACAAAATGGTTCACCAATTTCAATCCATAATCCCCCATTATCCCAATGAACTGAAATATGGAGTCCACTTAATCCACAATATTCAAATTCCATTTCATGAAACTCATGGTCAAGCACACAACATACAAAAATTTTCTTCTTAGGGTGTCATCTATATACTAATTAGGGAAAAATTCATATTTTATAGTAGATAATCTGATTATGAACCACGTTTTTCAGTTCCTTACACATAATTATATCACAACAACTTGTATATCAATGAAGACACATATCAAAACATTGTGAAAAATGGAAACAAATCCAATATAAAATTTAATAATGTGTGGAAATTGATTTCTAACAATTTTATAAGATGATAACATAGATAGAATACACTAATTTCAATAGGTTGTAACAAAATATAACCCTCAATCATATAAATGATAACATCACAACCCAATTTCATAAACCATTTGTGGAATTAAATCGACACTAATAACAAAAATATTGAAAACAATAATTTAAATTCCAATAAATTTGGATTTTTCCTATACAAGGGTTAGCTACACACAAATACATCTCATTACTAAATTTATATTCTTCCAATCCCTATTTATTGTCGCAAAATTTTAAACTGAAAAAATAATTACTCTGATACCAATCTGTAAGGTCGCAGACCTAGATACCACTCAATAGTTTCCCAAGATCGGTTGTCCACATGTCCTCACGTGTATCTATGTTACCCCTCAACTCAAGTTTCCTAGAGTCAGTGCATTATTTTATTACATTGGCCTGATCATATGAAATCAAATAATCAAGGACCAAACAGTTTTTCATCCTTGAAGAAGAACGATGAAAGTATATGTTTTACATTACATGATGAAATGAAAAAAAATATTGTATCCCTTTTGAAAACCCTCATATCTGTTAGAATATCCCTAAAGTTCATTCATAATAAACTTCTTCACATCTTGGGGGAAAGTGAGACATATAAAAGGTGTGTGCCCAAATGCTCAGTAGGGATAACAATATTGAAGAATATATCATAAATAAGTATAAAAGTTTAAGTCAAGGTACAAATAAAAACAAAAGACTTTTAAAACAAATTATTTACAATAATATTGTAAGAATAAATTAAATAATTCCATTTAAACATTCAAATGGATATTCTACTAGTTGAATAATTACAGGAAATATCAATAAGTAATCTAATAATGAATGAATGATTAATTTTGGACATCATAACCACAACATAAAAGAATCGTGACAAGACCATATATAAATTGTTAAAAACCCAAAGTGGGTTTTCTCATAAGACCTAAATATTCCTTAACCATGACATACTAATTATAATGCATTCCTTATAAGAAACGTGTGAAAAATTACATAAACTTTTGTTTTAAAAATACCATACGAAATGTTAATACTTTAACCATAAACCAAGATTTGTATAAAAATAGGCTATTCCCAATCAAACATATCATAAAACCACCAATACAATATGGAATATTGTATAATAAATCAACTTCAATTAAGCATAAAATCAAACAAAGGATGACGACATAGATGAAAATAATTTAATAAAATCATTAAAGCGCTTTGAGATAAATATCCCTTATTTACATTAAAATCATTTAAAAGATCAACTATTATAAAAGAAAAAATTACTTTTGAAAATAACCTTATAGGAATGTCTGGGAGTCATAAAAATAGTAAGGCGATATATTGGTGGAGAATAAACTCTTCCACTATATAAGTTAAAAAACATTCTTTCACTAATTTTTCAAAAAGGTCATAGCATACCTTGCTTGGAAAATGATAGAAAGATTCAGGTAAATTTTTTTTATAAAAAGTAAAAAAAGGAGAAAATGTGACTTCAAAAAATTTTCAATAGTATTTTTAATTACATTTTATGAAACATGGACATCATTGTAAAAGATTTCCCAGTAGATACTTATAAAAAATGTTTGATAATAATGAGATTGTGAAATTAACCCTTACTTTGTACATTCTTTTAATTGAGGTTCTGATAACCTCTTGTATAATTTTTGAATAATGTCATTAAATTATAATAGGACCATATCCTTATTTATGATATCATATGTCATCATCATATGTCATTTGGTTAATAATATCTCAGTATTAACCTTATTTGGGGTTTTAACTCCTTCGTTTTCCGAGGCGTGTTTTGTTATGTAAGCCATGTTTCTTAAGAATAGGATATTTTAATACATATAAATAATGATAATAATATCATAATTATTATAATTAATTGTATTATAAATTTTATGATCACTGTTGAATGATTAAGGTGGGGTAATGAATCTCAATGTGTCATGGAAAACAATAGGTCGTACGTATGCAAGAGCGACAATATCATTCCCTTGATGTTTAAAAGGATTATAATTGAATGATATATGAATTATAAAGAATAATTATCATGTAATAATAATTATTTATATTCATTATATTCATCATTATACACATCCATTTAATGTAGTGTTTAATAGAAAATTACACCACGATGTGGAGATGGTAAGTCGTACGTACACACACTTGGAGATATTGTTATTCATAGGATGAATTATATAAGGAATATGGTTTTACCATTTTCAGAATAGAACTTAATAATGCATATGATATGTAATTTATTATATTAGTATGGAAACAACTTAGTAATAGGATGTAGAAGAAGAAAATAAATTGAATTGAATTCGTAAAAAAATTACCATCTTTTCCAGCATCTCCTTTTGATTTGAACAAAAGAAATCCATATGTTGGATTTATCCTCAAATTATGGCCTTTAAGAATATGTGATGGAATATGGTATGGGAATTGAGTAGGGATTTTTTGAAAAAAGGGCTTTAAATTTGTGAATAAATCAAAATGAGAGGTTCCCTTTTATAATTGAGGGAAGGGGCACTCTTGAAAACTCAAAAACTATTAATTTAATAAAAATTTATATTCGGTTTCATATACCTCCAAAATGATTTATTTAGATTCATTGATATGGATGGGTCCAATTCTTCTCAAACAGTGATGTTTAGAATTGTATTGGTCACAACATTAACATTATATTTTAGGTTTAACCGTTAATTGAACAGTTTAAATCTTACCGTGTCAACTTTTATTTTTTTACTATCGGGTTAATATACTTACAATAAAATAAAAAAGGAACTCAAATTAGATAATTTATGAATGATATAACAATATCCTAGTCATTTGGTTGAAACATGTATTTTTATGTTTTTTATATCATCTAACAAAATAGTATTTTTTTAATTCTCATTTCTGTTGATTATGACACTATTTAATACATGATATCAATTAAATTTATAAAAAAATTATTACTTTAAAAAAATACATAAAATAATACCTAAAAGGTCAATGTAATCGAAAAAATTCATTTCTTGAATCAGATATTTCAAATTATATTCATTTTAATATTATTAATATCATTTAATTGATTATTTCCTTAATAAATCAATTACTACATCATCATAGTGCCACCATTTAATTTTATTATTTATTTAATAAAATTATATATAAAAAAAAATTATGTATATAAATTTTTTATCTTTCTAAAAATTATTTATAGTCAACCGTATGACTTATATACCCTCTAATAAAAAATGGTATAGCTATGAAATTTTGAAAATGACAATTTCAACTCTTCTTTAAATAAAATATTATTAATGTCCTAATCTAATAGAAATGTATCAAAAAGGTAAATATTTTATATGTTATATTATGCTCTAAAAATAGTTATAAAATTAAATTATAACAATTTTTGGGGTAATTATTTATTATAATAATATTAGTTTTACCTTTAATTACTATATTTAACTTCAATTGGGGTAAATAAAATCCAAAGGTAAATATTCACCAAAAATTATTTTGACCCTATTACACTAATTTTTTCATAGTAATTAAAAAAAATTATGTCCACTTTTTTTAAAATTAAATACATATAAGTGATGGAATTATGTCCAATGCTAATTCTGTAAATGTGGCTAGAAGGCGGGTAAAAGATACATTCAAAAGTTGAGTAAATATTTACATCTAATTTTATTAAAAAATAATAAAAATGAAATATATTGGATTAATATATTAATTATGTTTCATATATTACATTAAAATATATTTATAGTAAAATAATTTGTTAAGGCCGATTTTTTTCAACAATTCCTTATTTTTCATTGTTCACCAAAAACTGAATCTTTTTTGGAAAATAAAAAAACATCACCCAAAGATAATTTTGAAATATTTAATTCAATGAAGAATTATATTTTTGAAGATAAATATTATAAATATCATAATGTTTTTTATACTATTAATATCCACTTTTTAAATGGCTAGTTTGATAGGTTATGGTGCACTCGAATGCAGAGTTGCATGTAGCACAAGATATTGAATTATTTAAAAAGAAGAATACTATGGAACCATGGGGTGTCACATTCTTCCCATATTTAAAAAATTCCATCTTAAAAATTTTGATAATATCACCTACAAAAAAGATTTTGGTTTTTCTTCATCATAATATCTTCTGGTTTAGACACTGCATCTTCCATTTTTATTTTTTCCCGAAAGAACCATTACATGTTGTGTCTTCTGATTCCTCAAAACTTTTTCTCTAGTGTCAAGAATATTAATATTATCTTCACAATAAGAAAAACTAGGTTCTAATTATACTTCATCATAGGTGATTACATGTGTGGGGTATAGAATTTATTTCCTTAACAGTGATATGAAGAAGACATCATGATCTTTGGAGAGACTTGGAGGAATTTCCAAATAGTAAGAAAGAGAAACAATTAATTGCAAAATTTAAAAAGATATAATGTATATTGGGATAAGTTTCCCTTTCTTTCTGAATCATATTACACCCTTCCATGGAAATACCTTTAATAAATAATGATATCCTACTGGAAATTACAAATAATTCTTATGGTTACCAGTATATCTATTTTTCTTACTTTGAGTTTCTTTGATTCATTTTTGAATATTTTTAACCTTTTCCAATGTTTCCTAAACATGTTATAGGCCTACATATTTTATTTCACCAACTTCATCCCAACAAGTTGGTGTATGAAATCTAACTCCATGTAATGCTTCATATGGTGCCATCTGAATACATGAATTGAAGTAGTTAATACAAGATAATTATTCTAGAGGTAGATAATGATCACATATACCCTGAAAGTCATGTGTTCAACATATCAACATGACTTTTAATTCTTAAATATTCCTTTTGGATTTTTCACCAGTTTTTGGGTGGTATGAACTTCTCAGACAAAGTATAGTATCTTCATGTTTCTGATTATTTTTTATAAATCATGATTTAAAATGGATATCATGGTCATAAACAATGGATAGGGGAAACCATGATGACTTATAACTTCATTAATGTAAAGTTTTTCTAAACAATCATGTAGAAAATCATCTATTATAGTAATAAAATGTTCTGATTTGGTATGATGATCAAAAATAACAAATATCACATCATTTATTAGGGGATTATTTGGTAGGACCAAGACAAATTCCATCCTAAAATCATCCAATTTACACACAAGTATAGGAAGATTTTTTCATGAAACCACTAGAATTTGGTCTCTAATCAATCAATTTTAGTCAAACCAAACATCTTGAAAGATAATCAACAATCTGCCTCTTCATGTTATCCCACAAAAAATGTTCCTTGAAATCACTATAAAACATAGTGCACTCCTATGTATAAGGAAACATTATCTTTGAGAATCAACCAATAATTCCCTTTTAAGACCAGTTATTGAGGGAACACAATGCCTCTTCCAAAATTTCAAAATTCCATCTTGATATTCCAATTCAATTAATCTCCCATCATTCAAAACTGTATTTTTCAAATGAAAATACTCATCATCACTATGAGAAATTTTTATCCATTAAAGTAATGATGGTTTTGGAAGAAATTTTAAAAATTAGTGATGTTTCACTATCCATGATAATTGTGATATCCATATTTACTAGATCAATTAACATATGATCTTTTTGAACACTCAATCTATTCATAACTCCATGGTCCTCCCTGATCAAAGCATCTAGCAATATATTATCTTTCCTTGGGTGGTGGTGTATTGTGAAAACATAATCCTGTTGTAGATGATTCCATATCATTTGTGTCGGGTTCAATTATCTCAGTTAAAAAATATATTTCAGACACTTGTGGTCAGTATATATCTCACATCTTTCACTATAGGGATAGTGTCTCAATATCTGTAGAGAAAAGATAACTCCTACAATCACAACATTATGATTTGGGTAGTTTTTTTTTGATTTTTTAATTTACATGATGTGTAATTAATAACCCTATCATTCTTCATAAGGACCCAACTGATTAATTTCTTGATATGTCCCTATAAATCCCAAATCCATTATTTCCTGATGGTAAAGAAAAGATAATAGCCTAAAATAATATTCTATTAAATTCTTCAAAAATATTCTTCACAATCCTTTTTACAAATGAATTTAACCCCTTTATGTGTGATATTGGTTAACAGGATCGCCTATATTGAAATATTTTGGAAGAAACCCCTATAGTTACCTGATAAACAAATACAAATGCATACCTTAGTTATGCTCATTGATGTTGGACATTCTTGGATGTCCTTTTTATTCACATGATCAACATATATTCCATCCCTAGAGACAATATGGTCAATAAATGAAAATTTATGAATCCAGTATTCACAGTTTCTAAACACCCCATATAGATCATTTCTTATAATAGTGTTCATAATAGTCTACAAGTGGATCATATGGTATTCGTATCATCTGGATTATACTAAGTTATCCTCAATAAATACTAGAAAAAATTATCATGATTTTCCTTTAACACTTAACTCATTCGAGCCAGGAAAAAATAGGGTGCATTAGTCAGTCCGAATGGAATTACTATAAACTAATAAGGCCCATCCATCTTATTAAATGATGACTTTAGAGTATATGATTTTTATATAGACAATTGATGATATCTAAAAGAAAGGTAAATATTCAAAATATATTGATCTACATGATGTTGATCAAAAAAATCATCAATGTGAGGTAGATGATACTTTTTCGTTATTGTAATAGCATTTATTTCTCTATAGTCAATGCATAACTTCCTTGACATGTCATTCTTATTAACAAAATGAAATGGGGATGTCGATGGAGATACACTAGGGAAAATAAATACCTTATAACTCAGATCATTTAGTGGGGTTTTTAGCTCTACTAATTCCATATTGGCCATTCTATAATGAGTATGTGATATTTGTACTGTATCAGGGATTAAGTCAATAGAAAACTCCAACTCCCACTCTGGAGAATGTCCAAGTAAATCCTCTGGAAATACATCAATGTATTATGGTACAATAGGTACATCCTTAATTTTAATATTTATTTCTTCACTAATGGATGATGTTTTCTCTTCCTCTAAAATAATTTCATTCATAAGAGCTAATGAGGGTTCATCTATATAATAATCATATGATGATGTTTCTACTATAAATATAATCGGTTCTATATATACCTCTCTAATCATATGATCCTAATTATTAAAAAAAATTCGGAATCATATTTTGATAGCTATTTCATGCTGAGTATTATATCAAAGTCTACCAAAGGTATACTGATAATGTTATCAAATAAAGAATGTTTATATGCCATAATGTGAACTTCCTAACACATATTTTTTGCAATGAGACATCACTTTGTGGTTTTGACTGAAATCCCCCATACTAGTGTGAATTGGAAATATCTAATTTTTAAAGAAAACTCCGAAGCTAAAACTGAATGTGATGTTACATAATAAAATAAGTATTTATCTATATTTTAAGAGATAATTGAAGTACCTTCCACCACATCATTGGTAACTTCAATATCAAAAGTTTTGTTAACATAATCTTAGCCTTTCTCCCTTATCCCTTTAGAGGGGAAATTTCTATGATGCTTAGGAAAATAATTTTGATAATGTCGCATTTCATTACAATTGTAGCATTGAACAGTTATAGCTTCTTTCTATCAATTACAATCATGTTCTTGGTGGTCTTTTTCTCCATACTAGTACAAAACTCATTTTCCATTTAGGAAAGTACCAAGGTATTTCTTCCCGTAATTACCATAGGATGGAAATAAAAACTTTACATTTATCCCATAATTTTCTTTTCAAGAGTGTTATATGGAACTATTATTCTATTTATTTACATTAAAGTCAAAATACATAGATATTTTTTTAACATATTGATATCACATGAAACTATATCTTCGTAGGATGAGAAATATTGTGAAACCATTTCTTATTTGTGGAATGGTATTAGCCCATAAAATAATCGATCAAATATTACTTCAAGGGTTACATATGTAGTATGAATCATGCCTTTCGAACAATGTGATGTAATCCTCCATCTTTGCAACATTCTTACCCTCCTTTTTCCTCAAACACAGAAATCGCCTTTCTATATTAGCTTACTATTCACAAGGGAAGTATTTTTCTAAGAAATATTCTTTAATCTCCCTCTATTTCATATTTACCACTTCTTCATCTTTCATTTTTTATTTAATTAATTACTACCATTGATCTTCATATCATGGGAGATGATAAAATTCCATGAAATTTTTCCCTTTCATTACTCAATGTTGAATAAAATATTTTTTCTAAAGAACATATCAATTGTTCCACCATAAATGAATTTTTAGTCCCATTGAATGTTGGAGGTTTTTGTCTCAAGAAGAAATATAACATTGTTCCTCCATGTTGTGGATCAGGGTTGTCCATATGGGTAAGGTAATTATTCATAGCCTGATTTATTTATCCCATTATTTTTATATGATTTTCAACACTAGTTGTATCACCTACTCCACTATCATTATCTTTCATCGGAGGGAAATTAATACATGGATCACAGGCATTAATATGGTTTCCATTCCTTCCACTTGGAGTCATTTATAAACAATGGAATACTCAAGATTAGGTTATGAATCATAATATATAATTCAGAACTAGTAACATACCCAACATAAATTTAACAATTTATGCATATATAATCAATAATCACAAAAATGGTTTCCGTGGAAACATATTTACTCATAAACCATTCATAATGGGTTTTCAAAAAAATTTAATTATCCTAAGAATATCCTTCATTAGTGTAAAACCTAGTGCGTAGTAAGGCCCATTGTGGTGTACTAGGTTACCCCGAGTCATACCCAGAACAACTAGTTGGAGTTGTTACTCCTAGGTAAATTTGTTCCAGAACCACGTTCACTGGTAATATCCAAATAGGGATATAATGTTTGGAATAACCATATAAACAATATTTTACTAAAATTATAGGGTGTTATTTTATACATATTCTCAAAATATATCTTATGGTAACATTCCCAAATCAAAGATTTTAGAAATCTACTTTCCAAGGATTATACTAAACTTACATTGATTCCAACTGTAATTCCCCAACCCCATTTCCTCATAGTTAGTAAATTATTTTAATACTTAGGCATGATCATAAGAAATCAAATATCGAAGGAAGAAAAAGTTAAGTAGCCATGGAAGAAAATGATTCCAATATAAGTTTCATATTACACCTGGAAATTAAAAACAGCATAGTATCCCCTTTGAAAACACTAATATCCCTTCGACTATCTTTATAGGCTAGTCATAATATACTTTTCACTTCCTAATGAAAAAATGTAAAATAATAAATGGGTGGGATTATATGATCAATAAGGATAACAATATAGTATAATCTATCATAAATAATAATAAAAGTTTAAGTAAATCTTGAAAATTGAAACACATGCCTTTTAAAATATAATTTTCAGCATTATATTGAATGAATAAGGGAAATAATTCTACTTAAATAATAACATGGATATTATACTATCGAATAATCACATGTAATATAAATAAATAATATCATAATGAGTGAATTCATAATGTCGGACATCATAACCACAATATCAAGGCCTCATGACAATACCACAAATAAATGGGTAAAAAAACTAGTTTGTCTCATGAGATGAATCGACAAATAGAGAGGCTATAGAAGGCCGCTCCTGTAACTTACTACATCCAACAAATTCCTCATTAGAAAAGGGTAAAACACAACATTAACATTCATTTTAAATATAACATACGAAATGTTAATACTTAATCCATAAACCAGGAATGGTACCAAAAAAACACATCAAAATTCAAACATATAATAAAACCATCAATACAATATGGAAGATTACATAGTAAATCAACGTTAATTAAGCATAAAATCCAACAAGGTATGTTAACATAGATGAAAATAAAATAATAAAATAATTAAAAAGTTTTGATAGAAATATCCCCTTTTTTACATTGAAATCATTTAAAAGTCACGCAGTAATAAAAGAAAACAATTAATTTGAAAATATCCTTGAAATATTGAAAGGGAATCCTTAAAATAGTATTGTATCATAACAAAGTAAAATAGTATATAACATTGTATAATCTAAAAAGACATTCCATCCATAATTTTTCAAAAAGGAAATAAGGTACCACATTTCGAAAATGACTAATATATTCCTTTCAAAACGTTTTATAAAATGTTAAAAATGGGTAAAAATGACATTGAAAAATTTTACATAATATTTTAAATTATTTTATGTCAATCATCTATATAGATGATAAAGATATCTTGGTAGATACTTATGTAAAAAAAACTCTAATAGTAATGAGATTTTGAAATTAACCCTTACCTTGTACTTTCTTTTAATAGAGTATGTGTTAACATCTTGAATAATGGTTAAATAAGGATAGTAATTTATTCTAGGACAATATCCATACTTATGATGTTATATATTATCCTCTTATATCATTTTTTAAAACTTTCTCTATATTACTATTGTTGTGGGTGTTAACTAATTCATTTTTCTATGAATGTTTTGTCATATAATTCAGGATTCCTATGTATATGATATATTTTATGCATATAAATAACTATATTAAGATAATAAAATTTATATTTACTCAACATATAGATTTATGATCATTTTTTCAATGGTTAATTTAGAGAATGAATCTCACCACATCATGGAGACGATATGTCGTACTTAAACTCAGGGGAAAATATCATTCCCTTGATAATTAAATGATTTGGAATTTAATGGTAAATTATGAATAAAGAATTATTATAATTTAATATTCATTATTTATATCCATTATATTATTCATTATAAAATTCCAAATAACAAGGTGTTGAATAACTATTTACACAATTGTGTGGCGATAGTAAGCCATACATACGCATGAACGGTGATATTTTTATTCGTAGGATGAATAAAATGTGTAATATGGTTGTACCATAATCCTAATTAAATCTCATCACATATAGGATACTATAATGGTTACCTTAGTATGGAAACATCGTAGTAAGATGAAGTAGGGGAGGAAATGAAATTGAATTTAATTTGTAAAAATTTACCTTCTCTTCGAGCATATCCTATCGATTTGAAGAAATGGACTCCATAAGATAGATTTCCTACTAATGTATGGAATTTAGGATTATTTTAGGGAGTTTTGATTGAGTATTAGGTATGTTTTAGTCAAGCCAAAGGGAAGTATATGTGTGAATAAAAGAGAAGGAGATGATTCCTTTTATAAGAGAGGGGAGGGTCAATTTTGGAAAGTCCAAAAGAATAAATTTAATATAAATTTATTTTCAGTTTCAAATAACTAAAAATTGAGTTATTTCAAGAATATTATTATTGGAATAAATAATGTCTACCAATTATTTTTATACATGTTTTGGTCACAAAATTAACCTTATCTTTGGGGTTTGAACATTAGTTAAACAGTTTAACTCTTACTATGTCTAGTTATCCTTTTTTTTCTATAGGGTAAATATATTTATAATTAAATGTCAATAGAAGCCCGATTGGATAATCTATGAAATCATGAGGATTATCAATGTCAGATTTATGAACCATTTATTTTTATAACTTTTATATCATTTAACAAAATAGTATTTATTTGAAAATCACATTTATGTTGCACTTGATTCTATTTAATACACGAATCTTGATAAAGTCACAAAATCTTGATTTCTTCAAAAAACATAAATTAACCAATCCATAACCTGTCAATTTAATAAAAAATTGTTTTGAATGACATAAAATATTTCAAATAATATTAAATTTAATATTATTAATATGATTTAATTGATTATTCCATTAATAAAAAAATTATTTCATCCTCATTATGTCACCAATTAATTTAATTATTTGGTTCCTAAATTTTGAAATAAATTTCCTTAATGTGGATAAATATTTTCTATTTCTAAATAATATTTATATTAAACGATTTCACATAAATTACCTCAAATTAAAAATTATATAGTTATTAAAATTTGAATATTTGTTTTTAACTCATCATTAAATAAAATATAATAAATGTCCTAATCTAACAAAAGTAGCTTCCAAAGGATCATATTTTCATCCTAAGGTTTTTCTTGGTCTAAAAAAACTGATCCAATGAAATTAGGACAAGTGTTATGGTACTTTTATATTATTATAATAACATTTTTACCTTTAATTACAATATTTTCTATTAACTGTGGTAAATAAAAACCAAAAAGTACTATTCAACAAATTTTTTTTGATACTACAAGGACAAATTTTTAAAACTTATTAAAATTATGTATGCCCATTTTTTAAAATTAAATTCATTGAAATAGTAAAATTTTGTTTCATTCTAATACTGCAAATGTGGCTATAAGGCGGGTAAAAGAGATATTCAAAAGTTCCCTAAATTTTTATATCTAATTATATTATAATACTATTCCAATGAATTATATTATATTAATATTTATTTTATCTACTATTAATTTCTAATAAATTTACAGTAAAATAATTATCTAAAGCCTATTTTTTTAAAAAATGCAATATTTTTCACTATTACTAAAAAATTTAAACATTCGGGAAAAATAACAAAAATTGGCCATACGCTAATTTTGAAACACAAAATTTAAAAATAAAGTTTATTTTGAAAATTAAAATTTATAAATATTTTAATGTGGTTAATACTATTCATTATAGCCTTTTCAATATATAGTTTGATAGGTTATGGCACGCTCGAACATGGTGTTTCTTGTAGAGAAATCTATTGAATTATCTAAAAATAAGTGTTCCATGGATGCTTGGGTTGTTACAATATACCAAACTTCTAGAGGTATATGAATAGTACAAAGGGATTGGGGTGTGTCTTTTTTGAGACTATTCCCTCTTTACTAGAGTGTAACATAATTGAATAATGATAACTATAAATAGAAAAAGAATATATAACAACCAATCAATTGTTTTATAAACAAAAAAAGAATATATAAAAAATTATATAAGTAATATGAAACACTAATGATGATGATATATTTTATGTCACTACAAAAAAACCAAAATATGTTGACAACATCCCAAAATATTTCATGTATTAAAATACCAAAAATAAAAAAAGAGCTATCTTCAGATAGCAATACATTCCTCAAATTGGTCATATTCATCCATGCTCCTATTCAAGGCACAAAATCATGCATTGAAAAATGTTCACTTGCCTAGTGTCAACCTACATCAAAATGTTCTATCTGGGAACCCAACGAAAACCCATAAATCATGTGCGATTCAATCCTAGAAGGTGATCACTTAAATGGATATAAGAAGTTATTGATGTGAAAAATAACAAGGTAATGCAATGTAAAATACTTATCTCATGTAAGAAGTAATAAAAATAAGCGTTACCCTATCATATATGCCACCAAGAAATCTCTATTTCACATCCCAACAATATTCCTAGTAAAACAAGGTTCATGATCTTATAACAATGAAACAAAAACCATGATAAAAGAAACTAACTCAGCTTCACCATACACTGTAAAATATCATGTCTACCATGGTCATTCCATATAACATGTGTGCCAAAGAATGATAGTATTTCTGTAAAACTAAACATTTCATGTCAGCCATGTCTAGTTTGTATAATCATGCATGTAACATTTACAATTTAAATTTTATATAATCATAGTTTTAGACCTCGTATGGCCTTATCCAAGGTACAGTTGAATAAGGAATACTCATCAAGTCCTAAGAGAATCTCAATGGAAATTCGGTTAGGATAGAATTTTGGTCCAGGGAGCATGTCTATAGGCTATGCCCACTATGATCCCAAGAAAGCTGGGTCCAAGGTATATAAAGGCCCAAGGCATTACATGGAAATATAATCCAAGTATCATACAAGTACAAGGAAATATCTTCAACTATCATGTCCAATGGTGTATCAAACCCATGATGTACTTTGGTAATCAATCATCATTCAATTAAATTGCTATTTCATTCTATGAGTTTACCCTCTAATTTAAATAGTTTCTAAATTTACAATTACAACAATTCAAACAACCATCATTATATTTATACACATAAAATTATAAAAAATATCTCACACTAATACGAGTGATTAAATCCATCTCATTAAAGGATTCATGAAATGTAGAATGCTAAAAATCACACCATTAGGATATCTAACAATATTCAAATAAAAATGGAACAACCCATGGTTCTTCTAGGATGGGTAAGTAACCTCCAACTAAACACAAGGGAACTGACATTCATCAATAATGTGTTTCACTAATTCAATTTAATTAATCAATTTAATTTTTGGGTCACGCCAAAAATTCATGTGGGAATAAAAATAAGAAATACCAGAATAAAGAAAAAAACTCAAGATAAAATTATATAACACATACCATAGGTTTTTAGTATCATGACTATCTAGTATCATATTATGATTTAACTAAGATCAAAAGAAAAGTAAAGAGAAGTCGAAGAGACTAGATATATGGAATATTATCTCGGACTAAAATATCATCGATGACACTAATAACTGGTCAGAATGGAATTAATCGAACTAATTACTCATTGATGAGGATCCAATGAGATTAAATTCTCTCGATTCTAATATCAGATGATAAAGATATCTAAAATTTATGTTTTGGAGTCAAAGGAGCTCTCAAATTCCCAAAAATTCCCAAAGTGGGAGAAATGATAATAGAATGTATGGTTTAACATTAATTAAGGGCAATTTGATAACTTATAAATGAATTTGTGGGTCATAGGGTTCAACTGCATGGTTGGCCAAATCATGAGCCAACTTCACACCCAGTATTGTTTTAAGGGGGAAGCCATATGGTCTCTTGGAATGGTTTGACTATATATGTGAAAATCATGACTTTTATATCTAGTAAAAATGCAGGCACCTCACATGGGTTATACCCTCCATCCACATGTTTTTCTCAAACCGTGAGGTATTTAGGACCCCACTGTCTAGCCCTTCACAGTTTCATGTAACGATGGAGCCTTCACTGCATGGAATATACTAGCCTTGTGTCCATCCCCTATTTTCTAAAAATATGGGTTCCAAGTTTCAAAAAATCCTCAAAAAATCATTATACAACCATGAACTAATAGGGTAGCCACTTAATGCTATAAATAGTCATTTAAATGAATAATAAAATAATTCATACCTTATACAAAAACTTGTGATCATAAAAAATATAGGGGGGAAACTGATTATAAGACCATAGTTAATTAAGTAAGAGTTTTTAGTAAAAATAATAATAATTAAAATTATTTAATGAAAACCTCACAAAAAATTTACAGAAAAATTTAAGTAAAATTGTTATAATGGGTTATAATTGGAATCCAAGTAAAGTTACCCTAGAAATACTTAGTTCAGAATAATTGACTGGTATATCGACGTGATCTATAGTCAATAACCAACCAGACTATTTTCAATAAGCCTCACAGATGGTGAAGCCCATGTGGTTACTACATGGGGATCAATTTTATCTTGTTAAGAAAAAATAGAAACAATCACTCAACTCTCTATATGATTTAGAGGATCCCATGGATTTTAATAAAGGGATAGGTGAGGAAGAAATATTAATTAAAACTCTCGAGACATGAAAATTCATAACACATTTTATTCCCACATCCTGAAACCATCTATGTAAATCCACCATATATTGGGAAGTATCCAAGTGGGATCCATTTTTTTAAGAAAGCATTCATATGTACTAACATAGCCTCAAAATTTTAATGAAAAAAAAATCAATTTGGAATATCATTTTGGAGCACTTTGTAAAATAATACATATCATACACATGTATATAAAACAATTCAAAATGAGATTCTTTTTACATTTCCAATTCACCTGGTATAAATCATTGGGAAAACCAATCATGTACTCAAGATTCATAGAGTTTCAAAATACCATCTTGAAAACATTTTTTAATTAGAAAAACCCATAGTAGAACAAGATGAATGAGTCTAGAATCATAAAATACACCAAATTCATTAAAAAAACATTTTCAACAATTTAAATATATTATAATATAATTGGAACACCCAAAAAAATATAAAAAAATATAGTTTTCTATTTAATGGATTGGACTAATTGTGACCATCCTTAAAACATGTAGTTTTTTTGATAAAGACCACTCAAAACAACCTCTATATAATTACATGCATATGTACCTTCACATATATATTTATCCCCCATGACACCATGTTCATATTCCCATAACCATGAGATAACTCAAACAAATTAGGAATATTTTAATGTTTTATTACCTATACATACCTATGCAAGTAACATTAAAGGGACCACAAGATCTCATAAACATCCAAGGAGAAAAAAATATTTCCATAACCCCTAATTAATACCAGACTAGTCAAAAGGGAAATGAAAACCTATGTCATGACCCATCCCCCAGGGCCCATGTTTGGACTACCCCAAGCACGCCTCCCAAAGGGTAGGGGATGATGACTAGCACCAAAGGTATCAACCTATAAGTCGAAGGCATTTTCATAGATCTTTTTATGCCCACACATGCCCAGCCAAGTCTCAAATCACAAAAGGAAAACATCATACCACTGAAAAACTGAGTACAAGAAAAACTGAGATTAAAGGGGAAAGAATACAAGCACAACTGAAATGAAAAAATAGAAAAAATGGAAAACAACTCCAGTGGTCATCTTTTAAGGATCCTACCTAAAGGGTAGGAACAACTCGTCACTGCGGCTTTCAACGTCACTCATCATTGTCGTCCACCATCAGGTCCTGGCTCTCTGAGTCTCAATAAAAGGTGCCCGTAGTTTTCACAAGACACAACAAGGTGCATGCATGTTTGAGAAGGGGTGAGTATAAAAATTCCCAGTAGTGACCCAAAGACCCCCAAAGGTCTCCTAGAATTTCACAATTGAAATACAACATATCATAATCTCAATAACAAGCACAAATCAAAGATATAACACACTATGCATATTCTGGGGAAGTAATAGTAGCATCGCCAATAACATTGTCGAACTCCTCGGTAGCTAGAGAAATCTTCCTTTATCGAGTACAATGGGCCTTCCTGGTCACACAGATTTGCTTCCCACTAACCTCAAATTTCTTAGTCACTACTCCCCATCATGTACCCTGGGTTATACCGGTCACACAGAGCTACTCCCCATAATTTCCTGTTGAGGTACTCCTTTTATCGAGTACTATGAATCTTCCAAGTCACATAGAGGTTTTCCCTACTCTGGACCTTACAAGTCACACATAGATACTTCCAAATAGGATATCAAGTCACATAGAGTTGGAAATCAGCAGACATCAGGTCTCATCCATTCACACGGTTCCATACGTAGTGCTCTTGGTTGAACCACTCCTCAATCCATCCGTTGTATTTAATCTAGCAAGAAGTCTCACAAAGAAGTAACCCTATGATCCGTCATGTCATAAGGGTCCAATGCAATAGACGATGTGTCAACTGGACACCCAGTATATATGTTATTGGAATTTTTGGGTCGAGCGACTGGTTGGATTTGGGTATGATAAAACCCATACAAACTCCAACATTCTTCAAAAGCAGCATGAAGAATCTCAAAAGGACCTCTTGTCTTAAGGGTTCCAACTCCACTGAAAGTTCATCAAACGGATGTCTGGTTTAGAAGTTACACCCAATTAAACATAACTAGGCCGAAAGGGGTTCAGGTCTGGTCCGACCTGGACGAACCGACCTGACATGACCTTCTGGGCCAATCCTAAACGGTCCATGCTCAGCCCTGTTCGGATGGGACTGGTCTGGCCCGCCGGGCCATAGGTTTGGTCCGACCCACCCGGCTGGGTGTGGACCACCGGCCAGTGTTATCACTCTTCCCACTAGTCAAGCATGATGGATCTGTTCCCTTCCTAAAAGGTTGATACCATTTGGGAATTCAAGGTAGTGGGGCCGGTTGGTGCTGCCTCTCCTGGTCGGACCAACTGGACTGGTCATTCATACAACCTGCGGAACACGGGTCCACCCACCACTGTGGCTAGAAGGTGAAACATTCATCCACAATGCACCACTGTAGTGCGCCACCCTACTCAACAACGGTGCTGAATAGCACCACACTCCTCAAGCCGGTCCATGTAGACCGACCCGCAACAGACCCGCTGGTGCCGGTCCACCCTCTACTGCAGTTTGAAGCCATAACCTTCCACCACAATGCACTATCCTTCGTCATGGTCGATGACGACAAAACACCCCCTTGTCTATCATAGAACCTTCGTGTGCTGCCGTTCCTATACGACCAATGGTTGTCGGCCGCTTCCTCTCTGAGTCACCGGTGCCACCATTCCAGTGAACCCTCTGCGATCCACTAGTGAAGATCTGGTGGCCCACTTTTATTCTCGTCTATGCATACGACCCTCCTAGGATAGCTCCTAGGCTGCTCAACCCTTGGTTTGACATTGCTACAAAATCATTCGGTTGACCACAAGGAACTCCACCATAAAAGAGTTTAGAGGAGGGTATGGGCCTAGTTCATTTTGCCCACACCCTCCACGTTAGCATAACAACATGGGAAGAATATTTTAATTATAAAAAATCTCATTAAAAAACACCGCAATATCTTCCAACATTAAATAACAAAACACAGATCAACCCATTGGACGGTTGATCATTGTTCTTCATTATATTTATGAATGGGGTAATGGGGAAAAATCAAGCATATAACCCCTACCTTGTATTCATTGGAAGGTTCTGTAGAATGGGATTGGGTTTACACATTCGAAGGTGTTTTTCCATTCTTTCCATCACCGGTCGATTCCCCCAATGTCTGCCGCTCGATCACGTTATTTGTTAGAGCAGAAGGGTGTCAGTGCTTCATCCGAGATTTCTCTCATAACTCTCCTAAAAACCAAGCCCCATCTTAGATTAAAAAGAGGGGATGATAAAACAATGTACCAAAAAATTAATTAGGTTCATTAATGCATATAATTAAATAACATATTTAATTCTCTCAAAGTTACGGTTACACTTTCTATTAATCTTCCCCAATGGTGGATTTTCACAAAAAATGTGTCAAGCCCTTAAATGGATTGATGTAGCACCATGGTCCCACCACCATATGTCCAACATTAAAAAAATATAAATAAAATAATGTTTTGTTATTTTATTATTATTTTTAACATCCAAGAAAATAAATTTTTTTTGTCCGAACCATTCTGGTTGAAGTTAAACGTTCCTAAAGAGAATCCCAACACTGTAGATTCAATGGTGCCCTGAGATTTTTAATCTGGGCACCGGTTCCAAAGATAGAAAACACAACACGATTACTGAACATAAATTAAAAAAAGATTAAAATTCTGTTCTGGGCTCTTCGGGGCTCAGAAACATGTTCCGGGCTCTTGGGGCCTTAGAAACACATTATGGGAGCTCTGGCCCTCAGAAAAACATTCTATCAATTTTCAAAAGGTCGTAATAATCCTAAATAATTTAGAAAATTTTATATGGAAATTATGTGTCTTTACATTCTTTCAACCTTAGGGATTTTATTCCCCAAATGATACAACAATAATTGGGGTACAAATGGGGTAATGAGAATGTATATGAGCCTCACACTTCCATGTAATCTCCTGGAGATTCTCGTGCTGCCAATGGACTCACACCAATTGAATCGACCTCCCACAAAGGACCTGATCCTGTCAATCCTCTTTCTCTAGCAGGAACTCGGCAATAATCACCCCATCATTGATGTCCACCATGGCCCAGTCAGTAAAATGAAATGGATCATGCACATACCTCCTCAGCTATAACAAATGGAAGCAGTATGCACCCAGTGCATCTGAGGGGGGTGAGCTATATGGTTTTCCACCTTACCTACACTATTGTGGATCTGGAAAGTTTTTATGAACCTTAGAGATAGATTTCCAACCCAGCTAAACCCGTGTAATCTTCATCGGGGTGAGACCCACATGAAGATGGTCTGTATCCTCAAACTACAAGGGTCTCCTTCCCTTGAAAACATAAGACTTCTATCGGTTTTGTGAAGTCTTCATCCATTATTGGATGATCTGCACCATCTCTTTGGTATCATGTACCAACATTGGACCCATAAGTGAGGACTCGCCTTTGTCTGTCCAACAATGAGGTGATCAATAAGGTCTCATATACAGAGCCTTAAACAGATCTATACTGATGGTGGAGTGATAACTGTTATTGTAGGTGAACTCCACTAGTTGTAGGTGGTCCTTCCAAATGTAGCCAAAATTAAGGACACAAACACAAAGCATGTCCTCGAGTGTCTGTATGGTCAGCTCCCTCTGACCATATATCTGAGGGTGAAAGGCTACGCTCAAGCGTAGCTGAGTCCCAAACTTCTCCTACAATAACTTCCACAATAAGGATGTAAAATGTGTGTCATGATCTGAGATGATCATCGATGACACCCTATGAAGTCATTCAATCTCTTATATGTAATGGCATCCCAAGCACTCTACTGATCCCTACTCCTGAATGGGTAGGAATTGGGCAGACTTGATGAGTCGGTTAATGATCACCCAGATGGAAATGTGGCCCTTGTATGTACATGGTAACCCTATTCCAAATTCCATTGGTATACCATCCCACTTCCATTACGGAACCTCAAGTGGCTAAGCTATGCCTGCTGGTACCCGATGCTCTTCCTTAACTTGCTGACAAGTGAGGCATTGTGATATGAACTCTACAACCACTTTCTTCATCTCTGGCCACCAAAACTGACACCAGAGGTCCTAGTACATCTTTTCCACTCCAGGATGTACCACCAAAGGTTATGTGTGTAACTCCCTCCACACCTACTCTCATAGCATCACTGGTTCTAGGGTGAATCCTCTGAATAGGATGACGTGATCCCCAACTTTAGAATATCCACCAGGAACTGTTATGAGGATATCTATGCATGTCGAGCATTGTAGTCAACGTCCCCAAGATGAGCCTTCCGAACTTGTTGATGGAGTGGGAGAGTTATAGTCATATACTAGAGTTAGCCCGCTCCATCTCTATCAACGAAGGATATCTACAATGCGTCTAACTGCTCTGTCACCTCACTCATAATTTGTAGACCAGAACTATTGCTGAGTGTGTCTGCTACTACGTTACCCTTCATAGGAGTGTAGACTATCACAATGTCAGAGTCCTGGGGGAACACTAGACATAACCACAGTCTTAGGTTCTATAATAATATATACTTGAGACTCCTATGATCTGAGTAAATAGTAAATCGTTTATCTATAATGTAGTGCCTCGACATATTCAATGAGAATACCACTACTGATAACTCCAAGTCACGGGTATCATGGTTCTACTCATGTGGTATCAACTTCTATGAGCTGTAGGAAATCACCTCTTGCTCATGCATTAGAAAACAACCTTGTCTGGTCCCTGATGCATCGCTATATACTACATACCCAACACCCTATTCTAGTATCCTCAAGATGGGGGGACTCATTAGTCTCATCCTCAACTCCTCGAAACATTACCAGAACTTCTATATCCACAAGAAAGGATTCCCCTTATCTTCAATTCTAACAAGGGTGCCGCTACCCTGGATAAGTCAGGTAAAAATCTCTAGTAGTACCCAACTGATCCCAGAAAGCTCTATACCTCGGTCACACTCTTGGGTGGCTCCCCGAAAATAACTGCCTCTATCTTCACCAGATCCAATGAAACTCCAACCTCTGAGATAATGTGCCTGAGGAAGTGGACTTCTAGTATCCAAAACAGAAACTTCGAGATATTTCTATAAAGTTAGTGCTTTCAGAGTGTATCCAGAACTATTTGCAGGTGCGTGTCATGCTCCTTCTCTGATGCTGAGTACACCAAGATGTCATCAATGAAGACTACCACGAAGAGATAGAGGTACGACAGGAAGATCCGGTTTATGAGCCCCAGGAAAACTACTGGAGTGTTTTAAACACTGAAGGGAATAACTATGAAATCATAATGTCCATAACGACATCTGAAGGTTGTATTTGGTACGTCCTAATCCCATATCCTGAGCTGATGATAGGCTGATCGGAGGTGCATCTTCAAAAACAACCGTGCTCCATTTTTCTGGTTGAATAGATCATCGACCCTCACCAGAATATACTTTTTCATTTAATGTCACCTAGTTCAGGAACTGATAGTCCACACAAATCCTCATACTCCCATCTTCCTTCTTAGTAAACAAAATCAAGGTAACCAAGGACAAACACACGGCCTTACAAACCCCTTCTTCTGTAAGTCTTATAACAATACACTCAGCTCACGAAGCTCCATGGGAGTCATCTGATATGATGGTGTACATATAGGTTCAATCCTGAGGTACAGGTCAATGTAAAAATCTACCTCACTAAGAGGAGGTAGTCTCAAATCATCATCAGGGAATACATCAACATACCACTATAGGATAGCTTGGGATCCTCTTGTATACTATACCGAGGGTGAGGCTAGCCAACTGATGAGTGATTGGCTGCACCCTCTTTTAATAGAGAGAATCCTGTGCTGAAAAGGCTTCCTACTCACCGGTGAAGGGAAACCTGATCCCATCCTTGTGGACACACTGCATATTGCACCTAAAATAGTCAATCTTAGCATGGATTGTTGATATCTAGTCCACACCCAAGATGAAGTCAAAAGGCCTTGATGCTGCTACTAGGAGATCCTATCTGGAGCTCTTGCCTCCCAGAGTGAGCTCACACAGCCTGCACCAGTGTGTAATTGTTGAATCCTATCCTGTAGGAGTCTGTAAGCATATGGATAGAGTCAACAGATCCATCAGAGACTCTGAGGTCCGAATGAGTGTCATGGAAATGAAAGAGTGACCAACACCTGTGTCTATAAAAACTAAAATGAGGGTTAAATTGACAGAAATTGTACTTTTAATCATATCTGGAGTGCAATGGTCATAGGCCTCTTCCTGCTGGAGAAATTCTCACCCCTGTCCACATACTCCCTGTGGTCGGGGTGGACCACCTGGGGGTGATGGTGGTAGAACCTCAAATCATCATTCTCCACCTGCTGCATGACCTGCTCCTCTGCCATGTCTGTCGCCCTGTGGACCTCCATGTTTAAACCTTGACCACTGCCTTGACGGTCCCCCAACCATCTAAAGGTTATCTGTATGGTGGGTCAAGTAGTCACGTACCATGTGTCCTTTCCCACTGTATGTAAAGAAATTCATTTCTCCATCTAACTACCTCTCGTCTAGGAGACTTTTACATCTGACCTTGAGTCTTATGGTCATCCTCTGAAAGAACTTTCCCTCTTTTCCTAACACGTCTGTTGTGTACTACCTATCAATCACTCTTCCTCTTGGGGTATGCTGGAAGATCTAGCTACAAGAGATTTCTCGGCCACAAATCTCTCCATCATATGGGATCTCTCTAGTAACCAAACCTGGGTAGGGATGCGGAGAGACACCACCGAAGCCCTGATCTTCTGTCTGCATCCCTGATCGAAAGCTCGAGCGCTGAAGAAGTTGTCTCACACCATGTCTGTTGAGTAGAAAAAGAGGTCAGTAAATATCTCTTATTACTGGGTCACTTTCATGCTGCCCAGATGTTGGTGAAGAAGCTATTGAATACGAACAAAGCATAACTTCATAGGGAAACCTCGTCTTGGGAAAGCCTCTCAATGACAGCCCAATTGAGGGTGGCCGTATCATGAGTCTATATAGTCAAGCTCCACCATCTCCCTATAGAGCCATGGAGAATCCTCACTGCCAAGATCACCATCTGGTCATGCCATGTATTCACTAAGAAGAAGACCCACATCCCAGCCTCTAGCCAGTCCTCAACGACCTAAGGATCCATCTATCCCCTGAACCTAGGAGGTATCTATCTTTGAAACTCATGTAGGGAAATGACCCTATGAAATTCCACTACCGGAACTGTGGATAGTAGATACTTACCATCGGGTGTTGGTTGCACAGATGTACCACCCGGTTGGGCTATATCAAACACTGGTCCTTGAACGGACACCTCATCGCAAGGCAGTCTATCCTCACGACCTCGTATCAGGATCCTGGCTGGTCGTCTATGTGGAGAAATCCTGAAATATATCAATATAAACCACATTTCTAATATTATAACTAGTGAGATGACTCTTATTCAAAATCAAAAGAAACTTATGCAACAGAAATTTTATTATATTGAGTAGAAAAGAAGAATTCAAGGTCTTAGATTAGGGATATGTCAGCTACCACACCAAAAATGGAATCCCCAAATCTAAATGTCGGACGCAAGATAGTTAACACTATTTATCCAATAAAAAACATAGACTCCTGGTCTTTGAGGGAAAACCTACCACCCTTTTATACCACCTTTTCATGACCCATCCCTCAGGACCCGTGCCATGACTAACCCAAGACTACCTCTCGAATATCAGGGGCTGGAGACTAGCACTGAATGCGTCAAACTACAATGAGAGGCATTTTCTAGGATATCTGTATGCTCACACACACACACACACACAAATAAGTCCCAAATAACAAAAGGAAAACAACATACCATTGAAAAACTAAGTACAAGAACAATTGAAAGTAAAGGGGTAATAATACAAGCCCAACTGAAATAGAAAAATAGGAAAAAGGAAAAACAAATCTTATGTTCGTCTACTAAGGATCCTACCAGAAGGGTAGGTACAAATCATCACTACGGCTCTCCACATCAACCGTCACCACCATCCACCATTAGGTCCTAGATCCCCAAGTCTCAGTCAAAGCTGTCCATCGTATGCACAATACACAACAAGGTGCGGGAAAATCCCAAACAAGAGTTAGTATAACAATACCCATTTGGGAACCCAAGACCCCCGATGGTCTCCATGAATTCCAGAAAGGAGAAACCACATATCATAAAATCAATCATAAGAACAAAGAAAAGAAAACTCACCCTAGGTATATTCTAGGGTAGTAAAAGTAGCATCACCAGTCACATTGTCGAACACCTCAGATGCTGGAGAACTCCTCCTCTATCAAGTACAATGGGCCTATCAAGTCACCTATATCCACTTCCTACTAACCTTTAACTACTTAGTTATTCCTCCCCATCACGTACCATGTGTCTACGAGGTCACAATGAACTTCTCCCCATTATGGCTTGTAGAGGCACTCCTCTTGTTGAGTACCATGGGTTATCCAAGTCACATAGAGGTTCTCTCCACTGTGGTCCTTCCAAGTCACACATAGGTGCTTCCCATTGATCTATCAAGTCACACAGTCAAAAATCTACAGTCTTTAGGGCTTAGCCAGTCACAAGGTTCCTAACATAGTGTGCTTAGGAAAACCGCTCCTCAATCCATCAGTCTTATTTCAACCACCACAATGTCTCACAAAGAAGTAACCCGATGATCTATCTTTTCATAAGGGTTCAAAAACAACAGACGTCATGTCAACTGGATGCTCGGTCTATAAGTTTTAGGAATTTTAGTGTCATGGGTAGGGTTGGATTTAGGTATGATCCAACCCGAAAAAACTCCATCATTATCCGAAAGTCATGTGGATTATATCAAAATGACCGCCTCATCCTAATTATTCCAGCATCGCAGATAGTTTTTCAAAAAGACGTTTGATTTATGAGTAATTACCAATTAAACATAAATGAGCTAAAAGGGGTCAGGGTCTAGTCTAACCTAGTCTAACCTAGTCTGACCAACCTGACCTGACCCACAGGGCCCAGATCAAAAGACCTGGGCTTGGACTGGTTTCGCTAGGCATAGTCTAGCCCACTTGGCCATGGGCCTGCCTTGCTGGTCGCGGGGTATGCCCGTTGGGCCGTAGGTTCGGCCTAACCCACTCAGTTGGGCATGGTCCACTGGACTGCATAATCTCTTGGCCCATTGGTCGAACATGATATGTATGCTCCCCACCTGAATGGTCGAAGCAGTTTTGACCATCAAGAACGTGGTTCCAGTTGGTGTCGCCTCTCCTAGTTAGTGTCACCTCTCCCATTCAATCACCATAGAACAGTCACACGTGGGACCTGCGGACCACGGGCGCGCCCTCCGTCTCGGCGCGAAAATGTGGCCTTCCTCCGGGGAGCACCACCGTAGCGTGCTTCCCAGTTCAATAGTGGAGCCAAATGGTCCCACACTCCCCTGACCGGTCCATGTGGATAGGCCTAGAATGGACCCGCGGGCGTGGGTCTGCCATCCAGTGTGACTTGAAGTGGTTACCTTCCACCAAGGCACGCCACCCAGCTTCGACGTAGCCGGTGAAGGACTGCCAAACCCTTGTCCACCGTGATTCCATCTGGTGCTGCTGTTCCTACACGGCCTATCGGTGTTGGCTGCCACCTCCCTCGGTTGCCGGTGTCACTGTGCCGACAAAGCCTTTCAAGCCACTGGTGATGCTTTGGTGGTCCTCTTTTATTCTTTTCCATGCCTACAGCCCTCTAAAGATGGAGCCTAAGCTGTGTGACCCTTGGATTCACCTTACCGCAAAATATTTTGGTTGTCCATGGAGAACACCACCACATCTATGTTCATTGGAGGGTTTAGGCCTTGTTCATTTGGACCACGCCCTCCCCGATTTCATAACAACATGTGAAGAATATTTTAATTATAAAAACACTCATAAAAACCCCATAATATCCTCCAGAATAAAAGAATGAAACACCGATTAACCCATTGGATAGTTGATATGTGTTCTTCATAAGATTCAGGAACAGGGTAAAGGGGAGATATCAAGTATATAACCCCTACCTTGTATTCGTTGGAATGTACTGTTGATGAGGAGGGAGTGTGCACGTTCAAAGGTGTTCGTCAGCACTTGCCATCGCCTATCGATTCCCCCTATGACTGTCGCTCGATCATGTTATTCATCAAAGAGGAAAGTCACCGACACTTCACCATAGCTTCCATTCATAGCTCTCCCCAAAACCAAGCCCTAGATAAGATTAAATAGAGGGGAGGGGAATATCAACACACACCACAATTAATGAGGTTTATTAATGCGTATAATTAATGAACCTCTTTAATTCTCTCAACGGCGTAGTTACCCAATCTTTTAATTCCTGGCAACAGTGCAGTTACAGAAAAATATTTTCAAGAAATTAAATGTCATGACATTGCATCATGCTCCCACCACAATTTTTCAAACTATTTAAAAATAAAAATAAAATAATATTCAGTTATTTTATTATTTTTTTGTAAGTTCCAGGAAATTATCTTTTTCTTATGATGCTTTCTGATCAAAGTTAATCTTCCCTTAAGCGAATCCTAATGCAGCAGATTCAATGGTGCCCTCAGATTTTTAATTTTAGCACCAGTTCAAAATACATATAATGTCGCCCACACTTTTACTGAACATACCTTAAAAAAATTCAAAATTCTATTTTGGGATCTCCGGGACTCGAAAACACGGGCTGTAAATTTCTGCAGACACGTAATAATTCCAATTAATTTTAAAAAAATTATATGGAATTTCAGAGTCATTACAACCCACTTAAAATGGTGGTGGGTGACCAAAAATTAAACTACTTCATCATAAGATTCCGAAAGACACACAAATCCACCCCCAGGGGCCCTTCACATGCCTTAACAAATAGTGGAAATTCCATAAATTAGGTCAAACCACACCCTAGAGTTCGACTAAATGAAGAGGGACAATAGGAGATGATAAATATCTAAAGAAGGTGGTAGGATAGAGGAAAATTTCTTACCATGGTGTCTCTAACAAGAACAAAAAATAAATATGGTCAAACTAGAAAAAGCAGATGAGGATGATTTGATGGTTTGTGAGCACGGTTTAGAGAGGATGGGTGTTGGATTGCAATGAAGGGAAGAGGGGGAGAGAGGAAAGGGGTATAATAACACTAAATAATAATAATAATAATAACAACTATAATAATAATAATACCATAGGAATAATAATAATAATACCTATATTATAAAAATATTAGGATTAATATTATTCGTAATTATTTTTAAAAAAAATAATGGGTCAACCACACGGTTTCTACATGGTTTTCCCAAACTACATTCCAACCATGCACCCTTTACTTGGTTCATGTTTATGGAAAACATTTAGCAAAAATGATAAATGGTTCTACTCCAATTATATATTTACCTATATGAACTCCACACATTTACTTCTAACCATTTGGTAACCATGAAATAACCCATTTCCTCTTTGTAACATCCCAAGCTTTCACGATACGCTTATCATTCAATAATGCAATAACTTGCATTGTATGCAACTTCGAGTTTCTAACACACCACAACCAATCAATCTAGCCATTATGAATAGTAATACATACTTTTGAAATATTATAAATTTTATCTTTCAATATGTACTTCATTTTTGGATTCGGAATATCGAAATTAGCCTATGTTGAATTTTTTGTATTTTTCTGAGAACATCCAATTTTTGATGAATATTGAAAAATACTTAAAAACAAATTTTTAAATAAGAACAATTTATAGTGATAAATTATACTATTGAGTGGATATAATGTATAATTAGAATATAATTTTACCATTTTATCCAATGGTGGTCATTAGAATTAATTTCACTTTGAAATTGGACATAAACAATTGTAAATCTTTTGATTGATATTGTTTCTTAAAAACACGTTATTTGTTTTGACAGCGAGAATTAATTGGAAAATTAATTAATGAAACTTATAGGTTTGAAATTTTGTAAAACATACATCATTTTTGAATTCTGAATATCAATTATAACTTTTGGTGAATTTTTGGTATTTTTCTGAAAACATCGATTTTTGATGAATAGTGAAACCACTAAGTGGTAGTTAAAAAAAATGATTTTTTGTTTAAAGGAAATTTTACCACCTCTGTGATTTGAATTTCAAAAATCCGACATACATCATTGTCATTAAGAAGTAAAATGTGGTTAAATGGGATTAAAATAATTTTTGGTGAATAGTAACTTTTTAGTTCTATTAATTGCGATTAAAGGTAATTAGTAAAATTTAATGTAAAAATGATATTATAAAAGTATAAAAATATCTTGACACTAGTCCTACACTTATTGGATGAGTCATGGCCGACCATGACAATCCATGGGTCAACTTGGGGACCCCATGGAGCCACTTGGGTAAGAAAATGACATTAATAACTTTTTAGTAAAGTAAAAATAAATTTGTCACAAACATGTGTTGTTTTACTAAAACAATTATTACATGGGGTCATATAAGTTAGAGTTTCGACTATAAATATTCATTGGAAAGCTAAATATATTTCCTATATCATTATATTTTTTATATAATTTTTAGAGATTAAATAAATTAAAATTTTTATGACACCATGATGATGCAGTGATAACCTCATTAATTAACGATTTAAATAAAATGAAAAGATAATGTAAATTCTAAGACATAAACATGTCAAAAACCTATTGGATGAGTAGATTTCGAACCCTTATCACCTTATTTTCGAAATATATCATTGTATGGCCTTTAAAATCTGAATATAATTTCATAATAATGTGTCATTTCATGACTTTCCAAGAGTGCCCCTCCTCTCCTCTTATAAAAGGACCCCACCTCTACCACCTTATTCACACCATCAAAGCCATTTGCCTTGGCCACCCTGTGCCCAAATACTCTCTCAACGTCCATCTATTACTCCTAGAAGCCTCACTTTGGGCAGAATTCTTTCCAAGAAAGCCTTTGGATCATATAAAAAAGAGTTACCCGATTTTAAGGTAATGTCTTATCTTATGTTCTTTTGTTTTGTTTTGCTTATACAATCCCTTAAACTCTTTTTATAACTTTATTTTATAACAAACCCAGTATCTAAAATATACTAGGATGTTTTCATGAGAATTATTTTATTTAAACTTACACATACCTTCGTCTAATGGTTAAAGAACATACTGTTTTTCTGGGTGGAAAATTACTGCGTCACGAAACGATGATTGTTCAATATTCTTTCAACACCTCTCATGGTGGCCATTATGATGACAATATTTTCATATATGATATATATATTATGTTTATGTTTTCCTTATGCTTCTTTATATCTCATTTATGGCATACCATTATGATTTCCATTATGGGTAAATGCGATAATTTCATTTTAGGAAGTGTGGACTACCGCCCCCTCAAAGTGATTTGAATCGTTAACGCCATATGTGGGACTTATAAAGGATGAAGTAAATGATATTATATATGATATTATACTGGAATTATAATACAACTTTATATAATTATGATTTCATTACATTAAATACGAAATATAAATGAAAGTAGCATTCATGCGTACGTACGACTTACCGTCTCCATGAATGGTGCCTTTCATTTCTTACCTCTAAATGTTACGTAATATTATTAATGAATGTATATAATAGATATATATGATATATATGATATCTAAATCATGAATATAATTCTGGATATAATGGATATTTTACCACATAAACAACTTGTAATTATAAGATGTTTATTTTTGACTCAAGTACCAAAGATCGACAAAACGACCGTTATTAACATAAATAATTACATAATGTTAATAACATGGTAATAAGTGATATAAAAGGAATAATAACCTTGAAAAAGGTTCTTAGGAAATTATTAATTAAATCTAGTTTATTATTCAGGAGGTTAAAGAACGGTTGATTCAAGTCGGACACGAGGTATGGGAACTTCTTAACCCAATTTCTGTTCTTTGGGTTAATCTCCTACTTTTAAATTATGTCATGATATTATTATGTCCTATCTTTTATTTTTACTTTATTTATGGGTAATTATAGTGAATACACATAATAGGTCTATTTTATTTAAAAACTGATTTTTGTAAGGACTTCATCTCAATCTCCTTTCATTAAGGCATATTTTATTTTATACACAGCTTTCTTTTATATGGTGTACAAACCCCTTTGACTTTTATGTTTATTCAAAACGATTTTTTTATACAAAGTGCTTTACTAAACGAAAAAAGGGAATGTTTTTTTGTCGTATGTATGCGGCGATAACGACTTCTCCACCGCAGTGACCATTATTTGAGTTTCGGCTTCCTCTACAAGCCATAACTTTTTTTAAAATGAAAAATAAATACCAAGATTTAATTTTCTTTTATTTTGGTATTGAAAATGGTTTTGAAAGAGTTTTTATTATATCAATGTGTTGTATTGATATCTTGTGATTGAAATGAGGAAATGTTATGTTTCTTTGATGCATGTTTTATGTGATACGATTATGTTATGGTTTATGATATGTTTAAACCTGTTCATATGAGGAATGCATAGGACTTAATAAGTGACGGGTGGAGCACACTATAGCTCCTCGATGCATCGATAGGTCTCATGAGACAAACTAGTGTCTTGGCACGAGACCTTGACCAAATCTTATTTTTCGTCTTGGCACGAGGCCTTGGCTAAGTGGTTATGATTGTCTCTCATTATGCATTCCATCATTATGAAAGTGGTTATTGATATTGCATATGATTATTCGACTTGTAGAATATCCATGTGAATAAGTAAATGGAATTATTTCATATTATTTTTTCCATATTATGCTAATGTTCAAGTTTAAAAGGCTTTTGTTTTAGTTATACATTGACTTAAATGTTAATGTTTATTTATGAAAGCTTCCGCTATATTGTCATCCTTACTGAGCATCTGAGCTCACCCCTTCCAATGTTTTAATTTTTCCTAGATGTGAAGAAGTATATTATGAATGACATGCAGGGATAATATGAGGGTATATGAAGAAAAGATGTTGTTGTAGTTTTGTTTTACTTTATGATGTAATGTAAGACTTAAGAATGTATCTATTGTTTCCGAGGCTACTAAACTAATCGGTTTTTCGGGACTTGATCTTTTGGGATCATGCCAATGTTACGTAATAATGCACCGACTCTAGGTAACTTGGTTCGGGGAGTTACAGTTGGTATCAGAGGCACTTTAGTACTATCCTTGGAAGCTAGATTTAGATAAAATCTAATTACAGCACATAGTCCTAAGATGGAATTTGAGGATTAGTATAGAAGATCTTCCTAGAATTTTGGTATTATATAGATTTTGTGAGTTTTCCGAGCAATAAATCCCTGTCTAGATACGAGCAGGTAGAGGCGGCTCTAGCACAGATGTACCTAGTGGTAAAACATGAAAACACCACTTTGAGATAGACTCAAATGGGAACTGGTGCACGACAATGGGCATTGCTGCACACTTGGTTACGACACTCCCGGGGGATATTCTTAGGATAAATCTCATTTTCGTTACAAACCATTATGATGGGTTTATGAGTATATACTTCCTCAAAGAAAACATTTTTATGATTATAGTTAAATTTATGTTAAGTGTTTTACAATTATGGAATTTAGTATTTTGATTTATAAACTATACTAGTTCATTCCATTGTTTAGAAATTGCACCTAGTGGGAGTAATGGAAACCATATCAATGCACACACTCAATGTAAGGATTGCCCTCCTGCTCAAGATAATTATAGTGGAGGTGGAGATACAACTAGTGCTGAACAACTTATCACCATACTGGGACAACTCCCTCAGGTTATGAATAATAACCTTACTTGTATGGAGCACCTTGATCCTCAACGTGGAGGATAAATGTTAGACCTCTTCATGAGACAACAACCACCAAAATTTAATGGGGGTATGTATCCATTGTTAGCTGAGCAATGGATAAATTCCTTATAGAAAATATTCCATGCCTTGGGGATTAGTGAAAGGGAAAAAGTTTTCATGGGAGTTTACCACCTCACTGAAGATGCTGATCAATGTTGGAAGTTGATTCAAAACACAAAGTAAGATGATGAAGTATCAAATATGGAATTGAGGGAGTTCAAAGAGCTTTTCTTAGAAAAATACCTTCCTCATGACCATCGAGCAGATATGGAAAGGAAATTTCTGAGTGTGAGGCAAAAAGAGGATGAGAATATTGAAAAGTGTGAGGCCAACTTTACAAGGTTAGCAAGGTATGCTGCAGATTATATACGTAACCCAAGAAGTAAGATTGATCGTTTATTTGATGGGTTAAAACCATTTATCTGTCAAGATTTAGTATCATAATCATTTTCATTGTACGAAGATATTGTCTCGTGTGCTATCAAGACAGAAAAGGAATTCTCTAAATCTTATGACAATAAAGTAAAACTAGAGAAGAAGAGAATGGTGGAACAAGAGAAAAATAAAGGGAAAAGGGAAAGAATGATTTTCCATTATGCGATAATTGTGGGAAGAATCACCTCAGTGCTTGCCTAAAAGGAATGGGAGTTTGTTATAAATGTGGAGAAAAAGGTCATCAGGCTCGTGATTGCAAGGGAAAGAAAGAGTCTATCAATGTTGAATGCTACAATTGTAGAGAAATTGGGCATTATGAAAATGAATGTCTTAAGAATCAGGGAAACATACCTCAGAAAAGTCCAAGGGATCAAGGCCAGGCTTATGCTATTACTACAGATGAAGTTGAATAATTATTGTATTTGTGTTTTTGGACTCAAGAACTATATTATGGTTATAATAATAATGTGATATATATAAGGATTGTGCTACAATAGTTGTTGTTTTCATTAAGGTTTTAATATGATAAAGGTAATCATATTTTTAGTATTTGATAATAAGAGAAAGATTACTTTGTTTGGGTAATCTGATGTTACAATTGATTTTTGAATTTATAGACCTTTTAGAGAATGTCTGGACAGAGGTATTTGGTATAACTATAAAGGTTGGAATGGATTACGTTTAACTTTGGATAGTATTGTTTATGGTTAAAATTTTTTCAAGATTATTTTTTTGTAATATTATAATACTATAGTTTTAGGAAAATGACAACCTGCAGGTTGGGGGATAACCCATCGCGTCGGACAAAGATGCAGGAATCGAACCCACAACCATAGTGCGAAATGCCTTTATTACCTACCACTAGCCTATAAGAAGTCCCTGGTTATTACAAAATAGTTTTCCTAATCTAAATGGTATGTGTTAATATTTGGGACCTTGTACGATTAGGATAAATATAATATTTTTTACTTCTATTTTATTTTTGAGTGAAAGATGGGTCTGTGGTAAAAAAAATTTAAAGAATGAAAGTCTACATGATAAGTATATATATTCCCTTACATTCATAGTAAATCTCTTAAATAAATTCTTCAACTTTATAAAAGGTAACTTAAAACAAAACCATTCTCGGTTAAATTTTCCTACTGGGGAATCAATGATCATTTAACCAATCACATGTTTGTGATTTTCTTATAGTTAACTTTCTCCTAACCCTGTTTTCTACAACTGTCCATCAGACCTTGAGGGTTTGTTTTTCCTCTATATCCATATTTTCATAGAATCCTAGTATGGTCTATGTCGGGTGACCTTTGTACTTCTCTATCTTTCTTTGAATGTCATATTTTTATTAACCCTATTTCTGATGTGGGTTTTCCACAAAGTTATTTTCTATTTTCAACCTTTTATTTTTGAAATACAATTTCAAATTGCGAGGATGAAATTAATTAAATTACGGGAGAATGTAACACCCCAATATTTCACAATACGCTTCTCTTTAAATAATTATATAGCTTGCATTGTACGCAACTTTGAGATTCTAACACACAAAAACCAATCAAACTAGCCGTTATGAATAGTAATACATACTTTTTGAAATTTTATAAATTTTATCTTTCAAAATGGACTTAATTTTTGGATTCGGAATATCGAAATTAGCCTATGTTGAATTTTTGGCATTTTTCTGAGAACTTCCAATTTTTGATGAATTGTGAAAAATACTCAAAAACAACTTTTTAAATAAAAATAATGTCTAGTAAAAAATTATACTATTTAGTGGATTTAAAGTAAAATTAGAATATAATTTTACCATTTTATCCACTGGTGGTCATTATAATTAATTTCACTTTGAAATTGGAGATAAACAATTGTTAATCTTTTGATTGATATTGTCTCTTAAAAACACGCTATTTGTTTTGACAATGGGAATTAATTATAAAATTAATTAATGAAACTTATCGGTTTGGAATTTTTTAAAATAGACATAATTTTTGAATTTAGAATACAAATTATAGCTTAGGGTGAATTTTTGGTATTTTTTTTTGAAAAACATCGATTTTTGATGAATAGTGAAACTACTAAGTGGTAGTTAAAAAAACTGATTTTTCTTTTAAATTTTTTTTACCACATCTGTGATTTGAATTTCAAAAATCCAACATAAATAATTGTCATTAATAAGTAAAATGCGGTTCAATGGGATTAAAATAATTTTTGGTGAATAGTAACTTTTAAGTTCTATTACTCGCGATCAAAGGTAATCAATGAAATTTAAGGTAAAAATGATATTATAAAAATATAAAAATAACTTGAAACTTGTCCTAAACTTTTTGGATGAGTCATGTCCGACCAAGAAAATCCATGGGTCAACTTGGGGACCCCATGGAGCCACTTGGTTGAGAAAATGTCATTAATAACTTTTTATCTAAAGTAAAAATAAAACTGTCACAAACATGTGTTGTTTTACTAAAAAAATTATTACATGGGGTTATATAAGTTACATTTTCGACTATAAATATTCATTGGAAATCTAAAAGGATTTCCTACATCATGATATTTTTTATATAAATTTTATACATTAAATAAATTAAAATTTTTATGACACCATGATGATGCAGCGATTACCTCATTATTTAACGATTTAAATAAAATGAAAAGATAATGTAAAATATAAGACTTACACATGTAAAAAACCAATTTTATAGGTATATTTAGAACCCTCATCACCTTATACTCGAAATATATCATTTTGGGACCTTTGAAATCCAAAGAGCATTTCATAATAATGTAACATTTCATGACATTCCAAGAGTGCCCCTCCTCCCCTGTTATAAAAGGCCCCACCTCTACGAACTTATTCACAACATCAAATTCATTTGGGTCTTCCAACCTCTGCCCAAATATTCTCTCAACTTCCCTCTATTACTTCTAGAAGCCTCACATTGGTCAGAAGTCTTCCCAAGGAAGCCTTTGTCTCAAATTAAAAAAAAGCTACCCAATTTTAAGGTAATGTCTTCTCTTATGTTCTTTTGTTTTGTTTTGCTTATCCAACCCCTTAAACTCTTTTTATTCATTTATTTTGTAACAAAACCAATATATAAAATTTAATAGGATTTTTTCCTAAGAATTATTTTATTTACACTTACACATACCTTCGTCTAATGGTTAAAGAACATACTGTTTCTGTGGGTGGCAAATTACTGCCTCACGAAACAATGATTGTTCAATCTTATTTTAACACCTCTCATGGTGGACATTATGATGTCACTATTTTCATATAAGATATATATATATTGTTTATGTTTTCCATTTTCTTCTGTATTTCTCATTTATGGCATACCTTTAGGATTTCCATTATGGGTAAACGCGATAATTTCCTTTTAGGAAGTGCGTACTACCGGCCCCTCAAAGTGATTTGAATCGTTAACGCCATATGTGGGACATATAAAGGATGGAGTAAATGATATTATATATGATATTATACTGGAATTAAAATACTCCTTTATATAATTATGATTTCATTCCATTAAAAAATAAATAGAATTGAAAGTAGCATTCATGCGTACGTACGACTTACCGTCTCCATGAACGGTGCCTTTTATTTCATACATCTAAATGTTACATAATATTATGAATGAAACTATATACTGGATATATATGATATATATGATATCTAAATAAAGAATATAATTCTATATATAATTGATATTTTACCACATGAATGACTTGTAATTATAAGAAGTTTATTTTTGACTCAAGTACCAAACATCGACAAAACGACGGTTATTAACATAAATAATTAAATAATGTTCATAACATGGTAATAAGTGATATAAAAGGAATAATAAACTTGAAAAATGAACTTAAGAAATTATAAATTAACTCTAGTTTATTATTCAGGAGGTTAAATATAAGGTCCCACCCTTAAACCTTACTTAATCTTGAGTTATTACAATATTACACATTGAGGATCTTTTCAGGTTTAGAGTTTTAGAGAATTAGATCATAAAACATGCATTACATCCCACATTTAAACAATGTGGTTACAATAAATATAGTATTAATTTTTTCCCATCAACAGAAACATATTTAAAATAAAACATGGATTTTTTCTTGACACTTCCTTGACACTAAAATCATATCATGTAATCTTCCCTTGACATGTGAAAACATTTCAAAAACATGGGATGAGCAGAAAAATCTCAGTAAGGGATATAAAAATATGGAAAGGAAACATGAGTACATGTATACATAAGAATCAATGAAATCATACTCTACTCATAAAACATAAGCACTATAACTTACCTCATCAAATCATGAATAAATCATAGAAATCCCAAGACATAAAGGTTACTTTAGGCATTCATAAAATTCTTACGTAGGGAGTAACCCTCTTGGTTATGTTTGGAATACCCATCATAGTATATTACCTATATCTCTTTGGAGAAACCTTAACGATTAACTCCTTCACGTTACCCAATGCATTGGAGAGCTATATCGGGCTCACCTTCCCTTAGTTTATCATGGAACCACCCGTATTTAAAACAATGCCCATGAACCATAACATAATCATATCACATAACATAATCATAAAGGAAAGATAATATTCCCACATTGCAATAACAATATATAATTTTAAGATATTGAAATAATGAATCCATTATAAAAAGTAACATGGAACTAGAAGTACAAAGGATGTATCCACTAGTTTCTCTCATGTCCACCTGCTCTTGGAGCACTATTGCCTTGTCCACTGCTTGGCTGTTGCTCAAGCACCAGCCGCTGCTTCTGTCTCGGTGGCTCCTCCAACACCTGCTGATCAACCGTACAAGGATTCGGACAGTCACGTGCCAGGTGACCCTTTCCACCGCATGAGTAACACAACCTGCTTCTAGCACGCCTAGCTCTATTCCCACCCCGGGTGCCCCTCACCACCGGTCCTAAAACTCGTGATCGTCCAACTACTGGTCTGGTCCTCCTGGACCTCTGCATCATCTGTCTGCTGCCCACAGATGACTCGGCAACTGATCGAAAACCCTGCGGCAAAGGCAGAAGCTCCTGTACACACTGGGGGTGTAGAGCTACTGGCACAAAATCCACCCTGAATAAGGTCTCGATGTATTCCCATGTGAAGGTCATCCCGTCGCAAAACTAGAACAAGTGTCTCCACCACCTGCCTGCTGCTGCCTGAAGGAGGCTGTCAGAAAAGATCACCATGAAGTCTGTCGGCGTCCCCACTCGCCTGAAGACTCTCACCACAGCCTCCAGCCAATCCTCAGCTGCCTGCGGGTCCATCTCTCCCCGGACCCTGGGTGGCCTCTGGCGCTGGAACTCATGTAGCGCACTCAAGTAGCGTGCATCGCCTACTGCTGGGGCTGGTGGCATCGGTGGCCCAACGTATGGTAGTACCGCTGGTGCCTCTGCTGGTGCCTCAACTGGGATAGGGCCCTGTACTAAGGCCTCGTCGCTTGGCGGGATGTCAGTATGTACCACTCTCGGGGATCTAGCTGGTCATCCACGGGGAGGCATCCTGAAAGAAACAACGTGACTTGGTCAAAAGATTATACCTGGTGAGCTGACCTGATTTGAGATGACATTTAAAAAAAACTTCTGGAAAACACACACGCAATCAGTGTTTTCGTGCACAAAGTCGGAAATCAGTTGTCAGGGTCCTGGTGTATGGATACGTCGGCCTCCCGCACCAACACTAGACTCCCTGAATTGAAAACCACACTCGGTACTCTTAACACCATTGCTTCACAGAAAGAACATCAGAGTTATAAGTTCTGCGGTAGAACCAAATCCTCTGATACCAATTTGTCATGATCCGTCCTTGGGGCCCGTGCCATGACTACCCCAAGCCCTCCTTCCATAGGCCAGGGGCTGGCGACTAGCACCAAAGGCGTAAATCCCGATAACTGGGAAGGCATTGCCTTTATAAAAGAAAACAACCACCACAGAGTAAGCAAGCGGAAAAAGTAAACACTAAGTACAAGAGAAGTGCTGAAAAGTAAATGGGCCAGAATACAAACCCAAAAGAAATTACAACTACAACTAGAAAAGTACAATAGAAAAGATAACAGCTGGAAGGACAGAAGCGGCTCCTAGGTCGTCCTCCTCAGATCCTACCTGATGGGTAGGTACAGATGGCGCAACTCCTGGTCATCCACCACGGATCCTACCTGAAGGGTAGGTACAGATAGCCTCCTCCATGCTCTCGTCCGTCAACCTCCTCCGTGTGTCGTCTCGTCATGTAGTCCACCTCCGGGTACTGACTCTTCGTGTAGTCCACCTCTGGGTACTGGCTCGTCGTGTAGTCCACCTCCGGGTACCATCTAGTCCTCGAACACTCAGCCTCCGTCAGCACTGCCTGTTTTCTGCAACCAACACAACGAGGTGCGGGCATAGCCCGTGCAGGGGTGAGTATAATGATACTCAGTAGGGACCCCGAGACCCTCAAGGTCTCACTAAACCAATAAGGATAACCACGAAGAAGATCTCAACAAATAACCTCTACTTAGGTATATGCCCATACATATGCCTAAGTTATCAAGTAACCCATCTCAAACATGAGGAAACAAAAGGATCATGAAGTCATCGGATAACCACTACCCAGGTATATGCCCATACATATACCTAAGTTATCAAGTGACCCATCTCAATAATGAGGTAAACACAAAGGTCAAAAGTCTCAGCTCAAACCAGGATTTCATTATCGAAACCGTAACTGCTGAAGAGCTCTGTCTCTGGAGTGTATAGTGGTAATGTCACGACTCCGAGGTACTGCTCACTAACCTATGACTACTGAGGTACTCCTCCTGTCGAGTACTGTGGGACTACCGCTACAACCAAGCGCTTCCCACCATGGGTCTGCCGCTAAAACCAAGCGCTCCCATGTACCGCTACACCCAAGCGCACCCATGTGCTGCTACAACCAAGCGCACCTCTGTCGTGGGTCTTCCGCTACAAACAAGTGCTCCCCTATGCCGCTACAACCAAGCGCACCTCTGCCGTGGGTCTGCCGCTACAACCAAGTGCTCCCATGTGCCGCTACAACCAAGCGCACCTCTGTCGTGGGTCTGCCGCTACAACCAAGTGCTCCCCTGTGCCTCTACAACCAAGCGCACCTCTATCGTGGGTCTGCTGCGACAACCAAGCGCTCCCCACTGGGCTATCCGTAACACACCGAGTCGATCGGTCAAGCAGTCGGCAGGTCTCGGCCGGCTACACGGTCTCCGTACTCCATACGCTCATCTCTAGGAGGGTCCGCTCCACGAGCTACTTGTCGATACTCCATGTATCTCCAAGTTCCACGAAGAAGTATCTCAAAGGACAGCCTCGTCATAGGGGTCTCAACGCAACAGACGACGCGTCAATCGGACGCCCGGTCTGTGAGTTACTAGCATTTTCGTCCTATGGGCCCGGTTGGTTTCGTGTGCGAACCAACCCGGCCGAAACTCAACTGCATCCAAAACACAGGCGATGTATTCCAAAAGATCCATCTCAACAAGAGGAAAACAACGATACAGACGGCGCGTCAATCGGACGCCCGGTCTGTGAGTTATTGGCTTTCCCGTTCCAGGGGCTCGGTTGGTTTCGTGGCCGAACCAACCCGACCGCACTCCGACAACATCAAAACCTCGAGCGGATTAAGCCAAAAGATCCTTCTCACTTAGAGGAATCCATCAAAGTCGACGACACGTCAATCGGACGTTCGGATCTCAAGATATAATCATTTCCGCTCTGAGGGCCCGATTGGTTTCTTATCCGAACCAACCCGGCCGAACCCAAAGTAATCCAAAACCTTTAGTGCAATATACCAAAACGACTGTCTCGATCAAAGGATAGTGTTTCCGCTGACGGTGAGTCGTTTGGAGGCCCGTAACTCATGTTACGGGCATTTGACCGAAAGTGGTCCGAAAATGGGGGGTCTGGGCCCGGGCCGACCCAACTCGACCCCCCATGGGTCGGACGAACTGGGTTGACCCGACCCAGGTCCGACCCGGATGGGCCCGTCCCGGCTCCGTCCGGCCTGACCGGCCGGCCGCGGTGCGGCCAGCATGGCCGAGACGAAACGTGGGGTGGGGTGTCCCCCACCCGCCGCTAATTGAGGCCGGCGGCGAACCGCAGGCCGCCTCCCTTCTGGCGGCGCGCCACCGCGCCGGCGTGGCGCGCCGCCGCCGCCTTTTGCGGACCACCGGACGTGGTTCGGTTGTCCGTTTCTCCTGCCGTCTTCGCCTATGGTCCTCCGGGGACCCGACCTTCACTGTAGAGGCCTCAAAATCACCTTGCAGTCTCGTTTTTCATCGCCCGTCGATCCACACATCAATAAACAATCTACGGAGGGTTGTTGGGCCGTGTTCGTTTGGCCCACACCCTCTGCATTAGATAATAACAACGGGAGAATTATTCAACACATGAATACATAACCAAAAACAATTTTAATAAATTAAAATTGTTCTTATTACCCGGGTTCTTCACATTGAACAGAAACATTCACGGAGTGTAAAACATTCAAATAAAATCCCTACGTTCTTTCCATAAACAAAGGTAAACTCCCAACCCGCAATTAAATACCTACGCGGATCAACTTAATAATGAGTATATCCACATTATTTGTTTACAAAGAGACATTATAAAAAAAAGAAATATTCCCAACTTAAATCCCTACCTGAGAATCGAAGTTCGTCGATCGATGACAAAGTTGCGGAAAGAAGATGAAGAGGTTCATTGTTCTTTGCGTCCACCAAGCTCTTCCAAACCGAGTTGCGTTGGATGGTGGAAGATCTTCCACGTCGGTAGGTGTCCGGGAAAGAAGTCGAAGAGGATCGGTGTTCTTCGTCGGTGGAGCGTTCTTCGTTCGCGAAGATAAGCTTCTTCCCAAGTGTTGGGCGTCGCGGTATTTTACCAGCACTCCGTCGCTTGTTGAAGCCGTCCCCAAACCCTCTCCCAAGATCCCTATATATAGGAGAGGGGGAGAGGTATGTAACCATTGTGGTTACATAACTTTTTTTTAAAAATAATGGGTCGGGTGAATTAAATTGCTTTGACGCAATTTATGAGGTCCGTTGGCACCACTTAAGAGGGGAGGGTGCCAAGGAGTTTCTCCCCATTTAATGGGGAGTTGAGGAATTAAGAGGCTCTCCCTCATTAATGAGGGAGAGTTGAGAGGTTTCCTCTACTCCCATTAATACGGGGGTTAAGCACCGTGTGGTCCCTACCATAATAAACCACCCACGGGAGGTTTAGTTCAGGTGGGCCCCACCACCATAACCTCTCAAGGGAGGTTAAGGTGTGGTGGAGCCACCTCCAACCTCCATAAGGAGGTTTCAACCACCACAATCCCAATGGTGGCTGAAATAAAATAAAGTGCATGACACGTTATTTTATTATTACTCTTTTTTAAAGAAAACCCAAAAACTAACTTCTGCTCTCGATTAAACGCAACTGCGGCCAAAGTCTCTTTAAGAAAATACTGGCGTTGCGAGTTCATCAGTGCCCTCATATTTCAATTCCGAGCACCGGTTCAAAAGATAGAAAAACCCGCTTGTTCGTTTACTGAACGTACCCGAGCCAATCATCGGAAATTGATTCCGGGCACATCGGGCCTCGGAATCAGGTGCCGTCAGAAACCGCGTTCATGTAAAATTCCAAATAAAATTTAAAAAAAAATTCCTTCAAATTTCCGGGTCTTTACAATGTAGGTGTGTGTAATTGTAGCTCTAATACTTCTTATAAAAACATCATAGTATATTGAAGATACTGTAGGTGTTACAAAAGAAATGAATAAAAAGAGTTTAGGGGGTTGGAGAAGCAAAATAATACAAAAGAACACATGTGAAGACATTACCTTAAAATCGGGTATCTCTCTTTAATTTGATCTCAAAGGCTTCCATGAGAAGAATTATACCCAAATTGAGGCTTCTAGGAGTATGAGAGGGATGTGTAGAGATAAAATGAGCAGGTTTTGGCCGAGCCAAAGTCTTGAGAGGTGTGGGTAAGGTGGTAGAGGTGGGGGCCTTTTATAAGAGGAGAGGAGGGGCACTCTTGGAAAGTTACAAAATGTTACTTTATTTTGAAATGATTTTCGGATTTTAAAGGTCCCACATTGATTTATTTCGAGGATAAGGTGGTAAGGGTTCGAAATATACTCAGAAAATATGTCGTTGACAAGTGTATGTTATAGTTTTAACATTATCATTTCATTTTATTTAAATCCATTATTAATGAGGTAATCACTGCATCATCATGATGTCATAAATAATTTAATTTACTTAATGTCTAAAAATTATAAAAAAAATATCATGATGTAATAAATCTTTTTATATTTCTAATGAATATTTATATTCAAAAATATGACTTGTATAACCCCATTTAAAAATTGTTTTAGTAAACCAACTCATGCTTGTGACATTTTTATTTTAACTTTAAATAAAATGTTATTTATGTCATTTTCCAACAAAAGTGGCTCCATGGGGTCCCCTAGTTGACCCATGGATTTTATTGGTCGGCCATGACACATAAAATAAGGGTAGGACCTGTTTCTAGGTCATTTCATATTATTAAAAAATTATTTTTACCTTAAATTACACTAATTACCTCTAATCGCGATTAAAAACATAAAAGTTACTTTTCACCAAAAAATTATTTTAATCCCATTGAAACAGATTTTACATTCTAATGGAAACCATATATGTTGAATTTTTGAAATTAAAATCACCGAAGTGGTAATGATTCATTTAAATGAAAAATCAGTTTTTAAACTACCACTTAGTGGTTTCACCATTCATCAAAAATTGATGTTTTTTCAGAAAAATACCAAAAATTCAACCTAAGCTATATTTGACTTTCCGAATTCAAAAATGATGTCTATTTTACAAAATTCAAAAAATATATGTTGCATTAATTAATTTAATAATTAATTCCCACTATCAAAAGAAATAACATGTTTTTAAGAAACAATATCTATTAAAAGATTGACAGTAGTTTAAGTCCAATTTCGAAGTGAAATTAATCAATGACCACCATCAGATTAAATGGTAAAAATATATTCTAAATACACTTTAATATAAATTAAAAATATAATTTATCCAGATAAATAAATCGCATTAAAAAGATGTTTTTAATTAAAATTCATCATTTTCAATAAAAACGATCTTTTTCGGAAAAATAACAAAATTTTACACAAAGTAAATTTTGATGTCCAGATTCTGCAGAAGGATTTTATTTTGTCAAATAAAACATATAAAATTGTCAAAAGTATATTTCAAAAGGGTTCTCCATCAAAAGAAATTTAATCGACCTTTTAAAGAATATTAGAAGATTTGTGCTTAAAATTGGATTCATTTGTATTTTAAGCCTCCAACATTTAATGGATAAAAGTAAAAATATCTAACAAACATATATAATCATTTTGTAGTTAGTTCTGTTCATTTCTGCCATTAAAATGGCTAGGCGTTAACTACCTTTTAAAATAATATTATTTTATTATTAGAGTGCAACGTAAGATTTCAAAGAAACTCATTTTTTCATATTGGGTACGCCCTCGAGCATAGCATTCCTTTTAAAGTATTATCAATATTTTATTCAAAAATATGGATAAATATTAAAATGTCATTTTCTTTATTTAACTGGGGTGTTACATCCTTCCCCCCTTTTGGGAATTGCATCCCCACAATTTAAAATTGGGCTTGGAAGCTTCATTGAAAATCCCACATCGGAACAAGAGTCAGTAAAACTATCACTTTAAAAGAATGGGAGAGAAGTAAAAATGTCACCCGAGTTAACCCATACTAGGATTCCAAGTATGAAAATATGGATATGGAGGAAAAAACAAAGGGTAATGTTCAGATGGAGAGTGATATCAAACATGTCTAGGAGAAAGTTAACAATAATAAAATCACAAACTTGTGAGGGGTTAAACGGTATTTGATTCCCCAGCAGGAAAAATTAATAGACAACATTTTTGTTTTAAGTTACTTTTCATTGAGGAATTTATTTTTGAGCTTAACTAAAACATTTGGAAGCATACATAATTGTCACATTGACCTTCAACTTTTACTACATTTCTTATACAAACTCATATTTTCTGAAAAAGATGAGTATTTAGGATGACTTGTTCACATTAAGAGAGCTATAATCAACTTCCAGAGAATCACCTAATCCATAAAATAGAACTATATAATTCCCATGTCTTTAGACCTTAACCAAAACTAACACAAAAAAGGCTAGTATGAGATCAGATAATACCCAAAAAGGATAATCCTTTATTTAAAAAAATATATTCTTAATCTCCAAAATTTGTCAAACAAAACCCAAAGTTCAACAAAGACCATTCAATAAACATCTATCCATAAAATTCTACAAAGTAAAAAAAACTAAGATTGAAACCCAAAATATATTAACCAGTAATTGCCTCAAATTAAAGGATCATATAAACCCAAATGGTTCTTTATAACTACATCCACAAAAGAAAGGATAATTATTCCCTGAATAAAATTATCATATATCAAACATCAGGGTTACTATAAAAAGTTTTCTAATATAACCCCATCATAAAAAGAGACTTAATACATCTATGAATTTCACCATCCTTAAATCTACCATAACTCTTGAATCCCTTATATGATGACTTCTTACACATTCATCATTCTTCATGATCCATTAGCCATTCTTTTTCAACTTATTCTGAAATACTTCTTTCTTACAAACAAAATCATGAATCATTTCCTAAGAGCCCAATAATAGAAAAACATAAATTAAGAAATATTCCATACCTTTCACTCTTCATTGTCAGTTTCTTCATCCTCAATCGGAATGGAATTAGGTATTGGTAAATGAATATTTGTACGATTTTGGTGACCCCATTCCTGAAACTTCTTCGTAGGACATGTGTTTTCATAATGACCATGCACACCACATTTAAAAAATTCAATTGATCCTTCAGAAAAAACTTCTTTCCCTTTCCTAGAGTCAACTAGATGATTCCTTTTTCCATGGAAGGTTCTTGCATTATGACCTTAATCTCCACATCTATAGCATCTTTCTGTCCCTTTGAAATATTTTCCTATGTGTTTCTTTCCACATATCTGACACATAGTTTTTTGAACATACTTACCTTTATGATTATTACCATAACTTCTGTAGGGATTTGTTTCTCACATATATGATTCCTTAAATAAAATCACTAAGGTTCATGTGGTCAATTATGACTCAAGATAGTTGGTTAAGGATAAAAAAAGAGTTCTCATTGCAGATCCCATATCATTCAGTTGTTCTTTTATAAAACTGTCACAGTTTTCTTCAAATCCACTATTACATTAGTGCCTGCTAGATCCATCCATTTACTAATACCAAAAAGTTCATTGTGATTATATCAGTAAAATCATCAAATAAAAAAGAGGAAGATAAACACCAAGATATACTTATCCATTTTATCTAGAACTCATTCTAACTTTCAAAAAAAACGATGACTCCATCTAATATACTAACCATTGTGGTTATACAAAACATGTCACTTTTTCTTAAACAACACTCTAACCTCTAAAGTTATCTAAAACGACCTCTGATACCACCTTTAAGGCCATGGCCTTGAACCTTACTTAATCTTGGGTTATTACAAGATTACAGAGTGAGGATCTTTTTAGGTTTAGAGTTTTAGATAATTAGATCATAAAACATGCATTACATCCCACATTTAAACAAATTGGTTACAATAAAAGATAGTATTAATTTTTTCCCATCAACGAATACATATTTAAAATAAAACATGGATTCCTTCTTGACACTTCCTTGACACTATCATCATATCATGTACCCTACCCTTGACCTGTGAAAACATTTCAAAAACATGGGATGAGCATAAAAAGCTCAGTAAGGGATATAAAAATATGGAAAGGAAACATGAGTACATGTATACATAATAATCAATGAAATCATACTCTACTCATAAAACATAAACACTTTAACATACCTCATCATATCAGGAATAATTCATAGAAAACATAAGACATAAAGGTAACTTGAGGCATTCATAACATTATTACGTAGGGAGTAACCCTCTTGGTTACTTTTGGAATAACCATCATAGTATATTCCCTAAATCTCTTTGGAGACACCTTAACTTTTAACTCCTTCGCATTACCCAATGCATTGGAGAGCTATATCGGGCTCACCCGCCCTTAGTTTGTCACCGAACCACCCATCTTCCTAACAATGCCCAAGAACAATAACATAATCATAGCACATAACTTAAGCATAATGGAAAGATAATATTCCCACATTGTAATAACAATATAACATTTAATATATTGAAATAATGAATCCATTCTCAAAACCATTTTCAAAACCCTTTAAATCATTTAATAAAGAAATTTTTTAATCAAAGTGTCACATACCACATTGACGCTTGTAACATTTTAAACCATTAATATGCATATAGATAAATCCTTAAGACCATTTTGAAAAACATGGATATTAATGAGAAATATTTATAAGTATAAATCATTAAAACATTTAAAACAATATTTTAGTTAAAGGGATTTTCACAGAATGAGAGACACTTGAATACAATAATTGAGGGATGACATCTAATAAAAACTTTATAATATCATGAGAATAAAGGTATTGATGATATAATATTCCAAAGGACAGTATATACACCATATAAGAGTGAAATGGGGCATATCAACAATGAAGTCTCAATAGAAATGTAAAATGAGATGAAATCCATTATAAAGAAGGTATCCTTAAATTAAGGATAAATCAATCTCATAATTATGTGTGAAAAATAAAAATACACACAATATACATGGATATTATGTGTAAATTAATCAATGGTTATTCACACATATTCAAAGGATGACATATTAAATAACTACATGTTGAACCCAATGAAATCGAAATTGGGATAAGAAGTTCCCTTGACAACCTAACGTCGTCACATAAAATTTTAGAAAAAGAGTTGATGAGAGAGATAAAGGATATATCATCACTTGGACATAAAATTTACTGCAATAAGGATATATAATAACAAATCCTCACATAACAAGATGAAAATTAAAAGACATAACAAATGATGTCTTTTAAAAAGAGGAGGGTGAAATGTTCCCATACCGATTTGGGTAACTTTCTAAACGTACACCCCATGAAAGAAGGACTATACAACATTGATTTAAATACTCATAAATGAAATTATGTTACACAAATAGCAGAATAATGGACAGTACATACACCACTCAAAACGAAATATTGGCAAATGTAGCAAGAATCTCACGAAAACACAAAGTGAGATAAAAATCCCCTTACGAAATTCCGGCAGCCTAACGACACCAATTAAAACATCCAAATAGGATTGATGAGAGAAAATAGGGTCTCTCGTCATATGAAAATAAAAATTACAGTAATATTAATAAAAAATAACTTTCTAATCATATGAAGGATGAGCTTAAAAGGAATGACAAAAAAGAGTGTACTTAAAAAGAAAGAGAGGGGTAGGATCCCTTACCTTAGGTCTGACTTGAGTCGATCGTTCTTTAACCTCATGAATAATAAAATTGAGTTAATTTATACTTTATTAAGAACCTTTTACCAGTTCATTATTCCATTTATATCTCTTACTACCATGCTATGAACACTATGTAAATTTTTTAAATTTACTAATGGTTGTTTTGTAGATCATTGCTACTTGAGTCAAAAATAAACTCTTTATAATTACAAGTTGTTTATGTGGTAAAATATATATTATATCCAGAATTATATTCATTATTTAGATATCATATATATCATATATATCCATTATATACACGCATTTATAATATTACATAAAATTTAGAGGTAAGAAATGAAATGCACCATTCATGGAGACGGTCAGCCGTATGTACGCATGAACGCTACTTCCACTTCTATTTCTTATTTAATGGAATGAAAACATAATGATACATAATATTATTATAATTAAAGTATGGTATCATATATAATATCATTAAATTTATCCTTTATACGTACCACGTATGGTGTTAACGAATCAAATCACTTTGAGGGGGCGGTAGTCCGTACTTTCTAAAATAAAGATATCACATTTACCCATAATGGAAATCATAAAGTTATGCCATAAATAAAAAATACAAAATCTTAAGTAAAACATAAACATATTATATATCATATATAAATACAGTGACATCTTAATGGCCACCTTTGTGGGTTTTAAAAGAATATTGAACAAGCATCGTTTCGTGAGGCATAAATTCCCAATCCACAGAAACAGTATGTTCATTAACCATTAGATGTAGGTGTGTGTAAGTTTAGCTCTAATACTTCTTATAAAAACATACTATTATATTGAAGATACAGGAGGTGTTACAAAAGAAAATAATAAAAAGAGTTTAGGGGGTTGGAGAAGCAAAATAAAACAAAAGAACACAAGTGAAGACATTACCTTAAAATCGGGTATCTCTCATTAATTTGAGCTCAAAAGCTACCTTGGGAAGACTTCTGCCCAAGGTGAGGCTTCTAGGGGTAAGAGAGGGATGTGGAGAGACAAAATTATCAGGGTTTGGTCGAGCCAAAGGCTTTAGAGGTGTGGGTAAGGTGGTAGAGTTGGGGGCCTTTTATAAGAGGAGAGGAGGAGCACTCTTGGAAAGTTACAAAATGTTACTTTATTTTCAAATGATTTTCGGATTTTAAACGTCTCACATTGATTTATTTAGAGGATAAGGTGTTAAGGGTTTGAAATATACTCATCAAATAGGTCTTTTACAAGTTTATGTTATAGTTTTAACATTATATTTTCATTTTATTTAAATCCGTTATTAATGAGGTAATCGGTGCATCATCATGGTGTCATAAATAATTTAAATAATTTAATGTCTAAAAATTATTAAAAAAATATCCCGATGTAGGTAATATATTTATATTTCTAATGAATATTTATAGTAAAAAATATGACTTGTATAACCCCATTTAAAAATTGTTTTAGTAAACTAACTCATGCTTGTGACATTTTTATTTTAACATTAAATAAAAATTTATTTATCTCATTTTCCAACCAAAGTGTATCCATGGGGTCCCCAAGTTGACCCATGGATTTTATTGGTCGTCCATGACACATCAAATAAGGGTTGGACATGTGTCTAGGTCATTTAATATTATTAAAACATTATTTTTACCTTAAATTAAACTAATTACGTCTAATCGCGATTAAAATCATAAAAGTTACTTTTAACCAAAAAATTATTTTAATCTCATTGAACCACATTTCACATCCTAATGGAAACCATGTATGTTGTATTTTTGAAATTCAAATCACAGAAGTGGTAAATTTTCATTTAAACGAAAAATCAGTTTTTAAACTACCACTTAGTGGTTTCACTATTCATCAAAAATTGACGTTTCTTCAGAAAAATACCAAAAATTCACCCAAAGCTATATTTGACATTATGAATTCAAAAATGTTGTCTATTTTAAAAAATTCAAAAAATATATGTTGCATTAATTAATTTATTAATTAATTCCCACTGTCAAAACAAAAAGCATGTTTTTAAGAAAAAATATCTATTAAAAGATTGACACTAGTTTAAGTCCAATTTCGAAGTGAAATTAATTCGAATGACCACCATAAGATTAAATGGTAAAAATATATTCTAAATAAAATTTAATATAATTAATAATATAATCCATCTAGATAAACAAATCGCATTAAAAGGACGTTTTGAATTAAAATGCAACATTTTCAATAAAAATGATCTTTATCGGAAAAATAACAAAATTTTACACAAAGTAAATTTCTATGTCGAGATTCTTCAGAAGGATTATATTTTCTCAAATACAACATATAAAATTGTAAAAAGTATATTTAAAAAGGGTTCTCTATCAAAAGGCGTTTAATCGACCTTTTAAACAATATTAGAAGATTTATGCTTAAAATTGGATTCATTTTAATTTTAAGCCTCCCACATTTATTGGATAAAAGTAAAAATATTTAACAAACATATATAATCATTTTGTAGTTAGTTCCATTCAGTTCTACCATTACAATGGCTAGGCGTTAACTACCTTTTAAAATAATATTTTTTTATTATTAGGGTGCAACATATGATTTTAAAAAAAACTCGTTGTTGCTTATTGGGTATGTCCTCGAGCATAGTATTACATTTAAAGTATTATTTATATTTTATTCAAAAATATGGATAAATATGAAAATGTCATATTCTTTATTTACCTGGGGTGTTACATCCTTTCCCCTTATTGGAATTACGTCCTCACAATTTCAAATTGGGATTGGAAGCTTCATTGAAAATCCCACATCGGAACAAGAGTCAGCAAAACTATCACTTTAAAATAATGGGAGAGAAGTACAAATGTCACCCGAGTTAACCCATACTAGGATTCCGAGTATGAAAATATGGATATGGAGGAAAAAACAAAGGGTCATGTTCTGATGGAGAGTGATAGTAAACATATCTAGGAGAAAGTAAACTATAATAAAATCACAAACATGTGATGGGTTAAACGGTATTTGATTCCCCAGTAGGAAAAATTAACCGACAACATTTTTGTTTTAAGTTACTTTTCATTGAGAAATTAATTTATGAGCTTAACTAAAACATTTGGAAGCATACATAATTTTCATGTTTACTTTCAAATTTTACTAGATTTCGTACACAAACTCATATTTTCTCCAAAAGACGAGTATTTAGGATGACTTGTTCACATTAAGAGAGCTATAATCAACTTCTAGAGAATCACCTAATCCACAAAATAGAACTGTATACTTCCCATATATTTAGACCTTAACCAAAACTAAAACAAAAAATGCTAGTATGAGATCAGATAATACCCAAAAAGGATAATCCTTTATATAAAAAAATCAATTCTTAATCTCCAAAATTTGTCAAAAAAAACCCAAAGTTCAACAAAGACCATTCAATAAACATCTATCCATAAAATTCAAGAAAGTAAATCAAACTAAGATTGACACCCAAAATGTATTAACAAGTAATTTTTCCAAATTAAAGGATCATATAAACCCAAATGGTTCTTTATAACTACATCCACAAAAGAAGGGATAATTATTCCTTGAATAAAATTTTCATATATGAAACATCAGGGTTACTATAAAAAGTCTTCTAATGTAACCCCATCATCAAAAGAGACTTAATACATCTAAAAATTTCACCATCCTAAAATCTATGATAACTCTTGAATCCCTTATATGATGACTTCTTACACATTCATCATTATTCATGATCCATTATCCATTCCTTTTAAACTTATTCTGAAATACTTATTTCCTACAAACAAAATCATGAATCATATACTGAGATTCCTATAATCGAAAAACATAAGTTAAGAAATATTCCATACCTTTCATTCTTCATTGTCAGTTTCTTCATCCTCAATTGGAATGGAATTATGTATTGGTAAATGAATATTTGTACGATCTTGGTGACCCCATTCCTGAAACTTCTTCATAGGACAGGTGTTTTCATAATGACCATGCACACCACATTTAAAACATTCAATTGATCCTTCAGAAGGAACTTCTTTCCCTTTCCTAGAGTCAACTAGATGCTTCCTTTTTACATGGATGGTTCTTGCATTATGACCTTCATTTCCACATCTATAGCATCTTTCTGTCCCTTTGAAATATTTTCCTATGTGTTTATTTCCACACATCTAACACATAGTTTTTTGAACATACTTACCTTTATGATTATTACCTGAACATCCGTAGGGATTTGTTTCTCGCATATACGATTCCTTATAAAAATCACTAAGGTTCTGGTGGTCAATCATGACTCAAGATAGTTGGTTGAGGATAACCACAAGAGTTCTCATTGCAGATCCCATAACATTCAGTTGTTCTTTCATAAAACTGTCATAGTTTTCTTCAAATCCACTATTACAATGGTGCCTGCTAGATCCATCCATTTACTAAAACCAAAAAGGTCAGTGTGAGTATATCGGTAAAATCATAAAATAAAAAAGAGGAAGATAAACACCAAGATATACTTATCCATGTTATCTAAAAATCATTCTATCTTTCAAAAAAAAAAACGATGAATCCATCTAATATACTAACCATTGTGGTTATACAAAACTTATCACTTTTTCTTAGACAACACTCTAACCTCTAATGTTATCTAAAACGACCTCGGATACCAACTATAAGGCCCCAACCATAAACCTTACTTAATCTTGAATTATTACAAGAGTACAGATTGAGGATCTTTTCAGGTTTAGAGTTTTAGAGAATTAGATCATAAAATATGAATTACATCCCACATTTAAACAAAGTTGTTATAATAAAAGATTGAATTCATTTTTTCCCATCAATGAAAACATATTTAAAATAAAACATGGATTCTTTCTTGGCACTTCCTTGACACTACCATCGTATCATGTACCCTTCCCTTGACATGTGAAAACATTTCAAAAACAGCAGATGAGCATAAAAAGCTCAGTAAGGGATATAAAAATATGGAAAGGAAACATGAGTACATGTATATATAAGAATCAATGAAATCATACTCTACTCATAAAACATAAGAACTTTAACATACCTCATCAAATCATGAATAAATCATAGAAACCATAATACATAAAGGTAACTTGAGTCCTTCATAACATTCTTAAGTAGGGAGTAACCCTCTTGGTTACGTTTGGAATACCCATCACAATATATTCCCTAAATCTCTTCATAGAAACCTTAACGTTTAACTCCTTCGCATTACCCAATGCGTTGGAGAGCTATATCGGGCTCACCCGCCCTTAGTTTATCACGGAACCACCCATCTTCATAACAATGCCCAAGAACCATAACATAATCATAGAACATAACTTAAGCTAAAGGAAAGATAATATTCCCACATTGCAATAACAATATAAAATTTATGATATTGAAATATTTAATCCATTCTAAAAACCATTTTCAAAACTGTTTAAAATATTTAATAAAGATATTTTAAAATCAAAGTGTCCCATACCACATTGTGTTTTTAACATTTTAAAACATTAATATGCATATAAATAACTCCTTAAAACCATTTTGAAAAATATGGATATTAATGAGAAATATTTATAAGAATAAATCATAAAAACATTTAAGACGATATTTTAGTTAAAGGGATTTTAACAAAATGAGAGATGCTTGAATACATTAATTGAGGGATAACATTTAATCAAAACTTTATAATATCATGAGAATAAAGGGATTTATGATATAATATTCCAAAGGACAGTATATAAACTATATAAGAGTGAACTGGTGAATAACAACAATGAAGTCTTAATAGAAATGTAAAATGAGATGAAATCCATTATAAAGAAGGTATCTTTAAATTAAGGATAAATCAATCTCATAATTATGTGTGAAAAACATAAATACACCCAATATACATGGATATTAGCTATAAAATAATCAAAGGTTATTCACACATATTCAAAGGATGACATATTCAAAAACTGCATGTTGAACCCAAAGAAATCGAAATTGGGTTAAGAAGTTCCCTTGACAGCCTAACGGCGTCACATCAAATTTTAGAAAGAGAGTTGATGAGAGAGATAAAGGGTATTTCATCACTTGGACATAAAATTTACAGCAATAAGTATATATAATAACATATCCTCACAAAATAAGATGAAAATTAAAAGACATAACAAATGAAGTCTTTTAAAAAGAGGAGGGTGAAAGGTTCCCTTACTGATTTGGATAACTTTAGAAACGTACACCCAATGAAAGAAGGAATATACAAAATTGATTTAAATACTCATAAATGAAAGTATGTTACACAAAGAGAAGAATAATGGATAGTACATACACCACTCAAAATGAAATATTGGCAAATGAAGCATGAATCTCATGAAAACACAAAGTGAGATAAAAATCCCCTTATGAAATTCCGGCAGCCTAAAAGCGCCAATTAAAAATTCCAAAAAGGATTGATGAGATAAAATAGGGTATCTCATCATATGAACATAAAAATTACAGTAATATTAATATAAAATGACGCCCTAATCATAAGAAATACGAGCTTAAAAGGAATGACATAAAATAGTGTACTTAAAAAGAAAGAGAGGGGTAGGATCCCTTACCTCGTGTCTGACTTGAGTCGATCGTCCTTTAACCTCCTAAATAATAAACATGAATTAATTTATACTTTATTAAGAATCTTTTACAAGTTCATTATTCCATTCATATCTCTTACTACCATTCAATGAACACTATGTATATTTTTTTAAGTTAATAATGGTCGTTTGTAGATCATTGCTACTTGAGTCAAAAATAAACTCTTTATAATTTCAAGTTGTTTATGTGGTAAAATATATATTATATCCCGAATTATATTCATTATATAGATATCATATATATCATATATATCCATTATATACATTCATTTATAATATTACATAACATTTAGAGGTAAGAAATGAAATGCACCATTCATGGAGACGGTAAGCCGTACGTACGCATGAACGCTACTTCCATTTCTATTTATTATTTAAAGTAATTAAAACATAATGATACATAATAGTATTATAATTTCATTATGGTATCATATATAATATCATTAAATTTATCCTTTATACATACCACATATGGTGTTAACGAATCAAATCACTTTGAGGGGGCGGTAGTCCGCACTTCCTAAAATGAAGATATCACATTTACCCATAATGGAAACCATAAAGGTATTCATTAAATAAAAAATAAAGAATCTTAAGTAAAACATAAACATATTATATATCATATATAAATATAGTTACATCTTAATGGACACCTTTGAGGGTGTTAAAATAATATTGAACAATCATCGTTTCGTGAGGCAGAAATTCACCATCGACAGAAACAATATGTTCATTAACCATTAGATGTAGGTGTGTGTAAGTGTAGCTCTAATACTTCTTATAAAAACATCCTAGTATATTAAATATACTGGATTTTTTACAAGATAAATGAATAAAATGAGTTTAGGGGGTTGGAGAAGCAAAATAAAACAAAAGAACACAAGTGAAGACATTACCTTAAAATCGGGTATCTCTCTTCAATTTGAGCTCAAAGGCTTCCTTGGGAAGACTTCTTCCCAAGGTGAGGCTTCTAAGAGTAATAGAGGTATGTGGAGAGACAAAATGAGCAGGGGTTGGCCGAGCCAAAGGCTTGAGTGGTGTGGGTAAGGTGGTAGAGGTGGGTTCCTTTTATAAGAGGAGAGGAGGGGCTCTCATGGAAAGTTACAAAATGTTACTTTATTTTCAAATGTGTTTCGGATTTTAAAGGTCCCAAATTGATTTATTTCAAGGATAAGGTGGTAAGGTTTCAAAATATACTCATATAATAGGTCTTTTACAAGTTTATGTTATAGTTTTAACATTATATTTTCATTTTATTTAAATCATTTTTTAACGAGGTAATCGCTACATCATTATGATGTCATAAATAATTTAATTTATTTAAGGTATAAAAATTATAAAAAAATATCATGATGTAGGAAATCTTTTTATCTTCCTAATGATTATTTATAGTAAAAAATATGACTTGTATAACCCCATTTAACAATTATTTTAGTAAACTGACTCATGCTTGTGACATTTTTTTTAACTTTAAATAAAAAGTTATTTATGTCATTTTCCAACCAATGTGGCTCCATGGGGTCCCCAAGTTCACCCATGAATTTTCTTGGTCAGCCATGACACATAAAATAAGGGTAGGACATCTCTCTAGGTCATTTCATATTATTAAAACATTATTTTTACCTTAAATTACACTAATTACCTTTACTCACGATTAAAAACATAAAAGTTACTATTCACCAAAAAATTATTTTAATCCCATTGAACCACATTTTACATCCTAATGACAACCATGTATGTCGGATTTTTTAAATTCAAATTACAAAAGTGGTAAAGTTTCATTTAAATGAAAAATCAGTTTTTAAACTACCATTTAGTGGATTCACTATTCATAAAAAATTGATATTTTTTCAGAAAAATAAAAAAATTCACACTAAGTTATATTTGATATTCTGAATTCAAAGGTGATGTCTATTTTAAAAAATTAAAAACATATATGTTGCATTTAGTAATTTAATAATTAATTCCCGCTGTGAAAACAAATAGAATGTGTTTAAGAAACAATATCTATTAAAAGATTGACACTAGTTTAAGTTCAATTTCGAAGTGAAATTAATTACAATGACCACCATTAGATTAAATGGTAAAAGTATATTCTAAATACACTTTAATCTAACTTAATAATATAATCTATCTATATAACTAAATCAGATTAAAATGTGGTTTTGAATTAAAATGCAACATTTTCAATAAAAATGATCTTTATCGAAAAAATAAATTCTTTCTACACAAAGTAAATTTTGATGTCCAGATTTTACAGAAGTATTTTATTTTGTCAAATACAACATATAAAATTGTCAAATTTATTTTAAAAAAGGGTTCTCCATAAAAAGGCGTTTAATCGACCTTTTAAAGAATATTAGAAGATTTATGCTTAAAATTGGATTCATTTACATTTTAAGCCTCCAAATTTTTTTTGGATAAAAGTAAAAATATTTGACAAACATATATAATAATTTTTTAGTTTGTTCTGTTTATTTATTCCATTACAACGGCTAGGCGTTAACTACCTTTTAAAATAATATTATTTTATTATTAGAGTGCAACGTAAGATTTCAAAGAAACTCGTTGTTGCGTATTGGGTACACCCTCGAGCGTAGCATTCCCTTTAAAGTATTATTAATATTTTATTCAAAAATATGGATAAATATGAAAATGACATATTATTTATTTACCTAGGGTGTTACATTAAAGAACGGTCGAGTCAAGTCGGATACGTGGTAAGGGAACTTCTTAACACAATTTCCATTCTTTGGGTTAATCTCCTACTTTAAAATTAGGTCATGATATTATTATGTCATATCTTGTATTTTTACGTTCATTAAGTGTACTTATAGTGAATACAAATAATAGATCTATTTTATTTAAAAAAATGATCTTTGTAGGGACTTCGTCTCAATCTCCGTTCATTGAGGCATATTTTATTTTATACACAGCATTCTTTTATATGGTGTTCAAACCCCTTTGAATTTTACGTTTATTCAAAAGAAATTTTTTTTATACGAAGCATTTTACTATAAGACAAAAGGGAATGTTTTTTTGTCATACGTATGCGGTGACAATGACTTCTCCGCCTACGTGACTATTATTTGAGTTGCGGCTTCCTCTTCAATCCATAACATTGTTTTTAAATGAAAAATAAATAACAAGATTTAATTTTCTTTTATTTTTTTATTGAATATGGTTTTGAAAGTGTTTTTATTATATCAATGTGTGGTATTGATATCTTGTGATTGAAATGTGGAAATGTTATGTTTCCTTGATGCATGTTTTATGTGATACGATTATGTTATGGTTTATGATATATTTAAACCTGTTCATATGAGAAATGCATTGGACTTAATAAGTGACGGGTGGAGACCGCTATAGCTCCACAATGCATTGGTAGGTATCCTGAGACAAACTAGTGTCTTGGCACGAGGCCTTGAAAAAATCTTATTTGTAGTCTTGGAACGGGGCCTTGGATATGTGGTTATGACAGTCTGGCATTATGCATTCTATCATTATGATAGTGGTTATTGATATTGCATGTGATTATTTGACTAGAATAATATTCATGTGAATAAGTAAATGGAATTATTTCATTTTATTTTTTCCATGTTATGCTGAAGTTCATGTTTAAAAGGCTTTTGTTTTAGTTATACATTGCCTTAAAATTTAATTCTTATTTATGAAAGATTCCTCTATATTGTTATCCTTACTGAGCATCTAAGATCACCCCGTACAATGTTTTAATTTTTCCAGGATGTGAAGAAGTATATTATGAATGACCTGCAGTGATAGTATGAGGGGATATGATGACAAGATGTTGTTTTAGTTTTGTTTTACTTTATGATGTAATGTAAGACTTATGAATGTATCTAGTGTTTCCAAGGCTACTATACTAATAGGTCTTTCGGGACTTGATCTTTTGTGATCATGCCATTGTTACGTAATAATGCACCGACTCTGGTTAATTGGGGTCAGGGCATTAAACTCTTATTTCTACGTATTTTTTTAAAAACAACATGAGTATAAAACTGAATGAAAATAATGGAAATAATTAAATTCATGAAATTAAAAGATGAGGATTTTAAATTTTAATCAAAATTTTTAGTTTACTATATATCATTTTCTCAAATAATAACATCTTATTTCTCATTGATTGTTTATAGAATAAAATTATTCTACACGGGTTCTATCTGTGTACATAAAAAACATAAAAAATTGCATTATCCACCATTTATGGTGGTGTCCATTCTCTACATGGAATGATAATTCGTAATCTTCAATCAAGGAAAACCATTTTTTTTTGGTTTTTAGTGATACATTTGTGTCATGGTTCCTAAAGTTTATTCCATGATTATTTAAGCATCATTGACCATTCACTGTTGGATGGAATTGTTTTAAATGTGTTACACATCAATAGGAAAGAAATGTTTATATATTTTCAACCATCCTTCTTGTCATGAACTTTTATGTTTCATTGAATGCCACATATCTCAAATTTCATGAAGAAAAAAGTATTAGTTTTTTTGTTATATTATAAAATATATAGTCATTGGGGAACACATTTCATAAATTTATGTAGGAAACATATTAAAAGCTAAAATAAATCATACATTGTTTCTTCATAGTATGACATAATTCCAATTGGCTTGATAATATAATATCTAAAACCAAATAGTAATCATGATCTCTAACCCTTTTAAATGACTTCAGATCATGTTTTGGATCTTCCTCTTACATTCTCATCATTCTAATATTAGATTGAATCATTACCATGACCATGTCCATGAATCCTATGGATATAAACATGTTTTTATTATTTTTAAAATTTTTATCCATATGTAATTTTTTCCAAATCATCTACAATGATTCGAAAAATAAAAATTTATAAAATATATACTCAAAATATGAAGGAAAAAATTTCCTACCATTAAATATAAATCATTTAATTTTTTTTTCAGAAAATGTACAACTGTATTAATTATTTATCAATGTAATACATCAGAAGGGATGGAAATATATTTTAAACAGAAAACTTGTTAATGTGATCCTAAAATAATCTGGATATTATCATTATAGTTCTAGTCACCAGCACCAAAAAATATTTTATTCTTTTCAATTCTTTCATATATAGGAGGGAATTTTCAACATTAAATATATGGAAATATTATCTATGAAACACATACATCTTACTAGGTTTATACAAATGTTTTCAAACATAACTACTATCCAAAAATTATCATACGTATGTTGTGAAATTTAATGATATTAAAATAACATTAATAAATTATACACTTCAATCGTACTTATATAAAAATAAAGAAACCATGATATCTGGATATACCAATGTTAGAAATGATTTTTAGAAAAAAAATTCTCTATATTTGATGTCATAGTTAAACATATGGAATAATGAAATTCATAGAAAAACACATATACTATCAAATGAATATCCTAAAAGGAGATGTGATATACCTAGTGTTAAAAAAACACATGTATGAATATAGGGTTTTGGAACCCATTGAATATTTAAAAATTTATAAAATTCTAAATATGGTTTTAGAAAATCATTATATTGTATGATGTAAAAACATGTTCATATCATTATAGTATCCTAAATAATGGATTATCATATATAATAGAAAAATAAATAGTCCAATCATAAAAAAAATGAATTATTTATTATATCATATAGAAATATGCCATCATGTTAAAACCTATATTCTACATCTCACTTTATAAAAAGAAAAATCATTGAGATATAAAAATCATGCAAAGGAATTAAAATGTTTTAATTTCAATATTAACATTTTTAGAATTTTTTACAATGCTAACACATTAATTCCATTATCATATAATGTAAACTCAAGTATTCTATCCTCAAAAAAAAACATAACAACAAATTTATCAAAATTATTTCATTATACACCCAAAAGTGATATTTTCCCAAATATAATATATTAAAATTTTAGCACATATATCTTATTAAAAACCTCTATATATTATTCGTGTAATCATATACCATCAATCAATTTTCTATAAAATATGATTTACTTTCACAATTATTCCATATTTAGGTAAACATTTTCAAAGTAGAATGAAACAATGACCCCCTTATAAAATGAGATATACATGCATAATATAATCATTTGTATTCACATGTCACCTTAATTTTGATGAAATGGATCAATTACATGACACCATAAATTTTGTCAAAAATGTATTTCTCATAAAAATTAATTTTTTATTGAAATTCACCTTTACATGTTTCATTATTTTTTGAAAATGATTATATGAATATATATATATATATATATATATATTTATAAAAAAATAATTGGATTTTATTACTTAACAAATCACATAAAAATAGAATATTTTGAAACATATTTCAGAACATTTATAGCTAAAAAATTATCCCGAAATATTCAATATCATTCTAGTATATTAACTGAAAAATGACTCATTTTATGCCTAATAAAATGAACGATTATCACAATTTGAAACATTATCATTATTTTAGTCAAATAAAGATTAATAAATTATTGATATTAAATAATATAGCCAGATAATGTTTAAATTATATTATGTTTTCATGTAATTTTTCCACAGTATATATAAATTGATACATTATATTAAAAATTACACGTAGTCATATATTAAAATAAATTTGATGGTCATGAAAACCTATCAAATGATGAATTAAGAATATAGAAAACAATTGGTTTCATAATCAATATATAATTACTAGCGATAAACGATCCACCTGAAAATTCATTCGTATCTTATTTATAGACAAATGAAAAAATAAAACCTTATAGATTTAAAAAATCATTTGGCTTTATATCTACTTAATGAAATGGTTTTAATTAAAAAATTAAACCAAAATTCAATGATTATTTAAATTATAAATATCTATGATAAATTAATGGATTATAGAGTGAATTTAGATTAAAATATCTTGATTTCAATTAATTTATATTCAATTTTATTTCTTAAATAATAAATTGTAGACATGTATATTTTGATAATCACTATAATTAAAAAATCAATTAAATGAAACCATAATGTAGCTGGTGGATTTCCATATCCAACTAGTAATAGATTTTTATTACTTAGTGGCCATTCCTGAGTCATGGTTTTACAATATCCACATTCTTAGAAAATAGTAACCAAACATTAGTCTTGATGTGAAATCTATTCCTTTAGTTCACCACCATAACACTCTAACTACCTTTCCAGGTTCTCCAATTCTCATTAAAATCACACAATATAAAATAAAATCAATCACAATGAAAGTATTCCCACCCATTAAATCCTAGTGATGTTATAAAAACACTTCCATAAGGAATATAATTACTAATAAATATTAATGAAAATTTACATTGAATATATTTATCCACATAAACCTAATGTAAAGTTTATTCCTTAATGTATCCTCCTAAACAGAAGCATTACTCTATATAACAAATATAACTAGGATGTTTTTTCCACATAAAATCTTCCCACGGTGATAAATAATATATATTAAATTATTAATAAATGAGATATATTATTCAAACCACATGTCCACTCAATGACTCATATGTGAATGAGTTGGCTCACATATCATATGTTGGATCAAATAAAATACAAAAGTAATTGATATAATGTGTTGTAAAAACCCTAAATGATACATAAACCCTATAATATACTCATGTATATAAAAAATTCATGATATATTCTATTATATAAAATAATTTCTAAATCAAGATAACCCCCCATATAAATTAAATATAATAAAGAAAGATCATCAAATATCATATAAAATAAATATATTATTCTTAAATTAACCATTTATCATTGTATTATTTTCCAAAAAAATATTTACCTAAGTACCCAACACTCAATAAAACCTTATAAAAAATAGTTAATTGGATCCCACATCACATTTAATGTAACGCCCCGACCCCAGAAGCACATAGTCAGTTCATTATTACATAACATTGGCATGATCATAGATGATAAAGTCTCTAATGACCGATTAGTTTAGTAGCCTTAGAAGTAATAGATACATTTATAAGGTTTAAATTACATCATAAAAAAAACTACAACAACATTGTTTCCATATACCACACTCATATCCCCTCAGACTATCCCTACAGGTAAGCCAAACATACTTCTTCACATCCTGAGAAAAATAAAACATAGAAAGGGGTGAGATTAAATGCTTAGTAAGGATACCAATATATAGGAAACATTCATAAATAAGCATAAAAATTTAAGTCAATGTATAACTAAATGAAAATCCTTTTAGACTTGAACTTTAGCATAATATGGAAAAAATAAAATTAAATAATTCCATTTACTTATTCAAATTGATATTCTACTAGTTGAATAATCAAATTCAATATCAATAACCACTTTCATAATGATGGAATGCATAATGAAAGACTATCATAACCACATAGTCAAGACCTTATGCCAAGACTACATTAAAATTTTGTCAAGGCCTTGTGCCAGGACACTAGTTTGTCTCATTAGACCTACCGTTGCATCGAGGAGCTGTAGCGGGCTCCACCCGTCACTTACTAAGTCCAATGCATTCCTCATATGAAATGTTCGAAACATAACATAAACATTCATATTAAAACTAGCATACAAAATGTCAATCCTTTAACCACAAACCATGAATGGTATAAAAATAACACATCCACAGTCAAACATAAATCATTCAATACAATATGGAAGATTTTATTTTATCATATAAACCTCAATCGAGAATAATAATGTATATCGACATAGATGAAAATAATCATCAAAACTATTAGAGAGAAATTTCCCCATTTTTTCTTGAAACCATTTAAAAGTAACATTATTTATCAAGAAGCTGTTTAAAAATATATTTTTGAATCATTGTGTCCCATAAAACCATGAAACATTTAAATGGAATTTTAATTTTAAAAAATTAATTCACATATAAATAAATCCTTAAAACCATTTTTAAAACATGGACATTAATTAGAATGATTTTGAAGAATAAATCATTTAAACATTTTAAAAAACATATTTCAGTTAGAGTTTCTAACCAAAAGAGAGAAAATTGAATACAAATAATTTAGGTAATCAAAACATTGTAATATCATGAGAATAAAGGGACTCATGATATACTTTGTCTAATTACATTATATACACTATATAAAAGTGATTTGGTGTATAACAACAAAGAAGTCTCAATGGAATGTAATTTTAGATGAAATCTCTTACAAAGACTGTATCCTTAGGTTAAGGATAAATCAATGACATAATTATGTGTGAAAAATATAAATACACTCAATATGATCGAATATTCAGTGTAAATCAATCAGAGTACATTCACACATATTCTTGTAAAAACAACACCAATGAATTGGATATTTAACTCAACAAATGGAGATTGAGTTAAAATTACTCTTATCGAGTTCATATAGACAACTTGAGAATTTATCAATGGAGTGATTAGGTGTATCAATATTATATCCATAGAAAGGGGAGTAGAAATTATGGCATAAGCAAATGAATAGTTATTCCACACATAATCTTAGAGTAAAATAATCAATGAAGTATGCGTAAAGCCGAATGAGTGGAAATTGAAATTTCAAATTCTCTTATCAATATGGTTACTTATGAAACATACACCCATGAAAGAAGGATCATAAAATGATTATGTAAATATCCATAAATTAAAGTTTATTACACAATTAATACAATCATGGGAAGTACACACACCACATACAATAAATAAGTGGTGAACAATGGAAATATCACAGAATTAAAAGTGAGATAAGAAACCCCTTACTTTGTACTTTTTCTTTGGTAGAGGGTAGTTTAACCTCCTATATAATGGGTAAATAATTGTTATTGAATTATATAATAATCATATAAATTAAAATTATATCATATATGATCTTTTAACATTGATCTTTTAATAATATCTTTGTATTATCATTGTTTCAGGTGTTAACAGATCCCTTTTCCTTTATATTATTTGTCATGTGATCTATATTTGTTATAGATGGGATGTATATTATTCATATATATATTTATATCATTTATCTAAACATTATTTTTAATCATAAAATGAAATTTATCCTTGAATGGATATGATAGGGAATGAATCTCATCGCGTTCGTGAAGACAACAATCCGTACGTATGCACGAGTGACAATATCATTCTTTTGATATTAAAATAATACATAATTGGATGGTATATCATATAAACATAATAGTTATCATGTTATATTTATTATTTACATGAATTACACATCATTATTATACCCATCCAAATAATAATATATTGAATAACATTTACACCACGACGTGGAGATGGTAGGCCGTACGTACGCACGTATGGTGACACGTCAATCAAAGGATGGATAGAATACTGAATATGGTTATACCATATTTATACTAACATCATAGTATATATAAGATAATGGATTTATTATTTTATAATGGAAATAAAAAAGAAAGAAGAAGTGGAAGAAGAAAGCAACTTGAAAGAGGTGGTGAAATCATTACCTCTTCTTCGAGTTATTCCTTTTGATTTGATCAAAAGGGCTCCTTAAGTTGGATTTATGAGAAAAGGAGGGCCTCTAGAATAAATTGAGGGAAGTTGAGAGAATATTTGGGCAGGGTTTAGACGAACCAAAGTCCTTGAGGGTATTAATATGAGAGAAGGGAGAGTACTCTTTTATAAGAGGGGTGATGGGAACCTTAAGAAAATTTAGAAATATTATTTTATAATAAATTAATATACGGTTTCTAATGGATAAAAAGTAGATTATTTAAATTATAAGGTGGGTATATGTCGAAAAAAACTCAACCAATAGTTTTTAGACAACATTGGGTAACTTTATTAACCTTATCTTTTAGTTTTAACTCTTTATTAATTAGTTTGTCATTAACCATGTCACTCCGTATTTTTATATTATATGGTTAATAATCTTACAATAAACTTCCAAGAAACCACAAAGTGGTCCACTAATAATACACCTATCATTATATAATTACATTGGCCGAATTTTGGATTTTTAGGAAAAGAATATCCATTAATAATATAATATTTGTTTTAAAAACTCATTTTTGTTAATTTTGACACTATTCAATAATTTATTTTTGTTAAAGTCATAAAAACTTTATTAATTAGAAAAAAATACATTTAAGCAATAATAACATTTCATATTAACCAATAAAATTATTTTATGTCATCAAAACTTTTAAATTATATTTATTTTAACATTTATATTACCAATTATTTGATCATTTCATTAATAAGTAAAATACTGCATCATTATTGTGTCATAAATATATTTAATTATTCAAAGTCTAAAAATTATAAATGAAATACTATCATTTAGGAAATAATTTTACATTTCTAATGAATATTTATAGTTGAAAATATAACATATATAACTCTATGTAAAAATAGTTTTTCTAAAACATATATGCTTATGTCATTTTTGTATTTACTTTAACTTAATTAATATAAAGTTTAATTAGCACTTACAAGTGGATCCATGGGGTCCCAAAATATAACCAAATATGACCATGGTCGTAAATGTATCAACTAATTGGTTTAGGACACGTTTTAGGGTAAATTAATATTATTATAATATTATTTTTTACCCTTATTTACCGGATTTCCCCCTTAACAATGGTAAATAAAATATTTACCGATGTAATTATTCAAAATGTCTAAAAATAAGAGTAAAATATTTAAAAAATTTGGGCATCCTGATTCCTAATATGGAATCCATTTTTACAAATTCAAAACACAGAAGTGGCAGAATTTAGTTTAAAATTAATTCCCACTGTCAAAACAAAAAGCGAGTTTTTAAGAAATAATAACTATCAAAAGATTGACACTTGTTTATGTCCGGTTTAAATGTGAAATTATGTACAATGAACCAAATTATATTAAATAGTAAAAATATATTCTAAATATACTTTAAACCACTAAAATCCATAATTTATTACTATTAATTATTTCGATTAAAAAAGTTGTTTTTTATTAAAATTTATTAATTTTCATTATTCCTCAAAATATGAAAGTTATCAGAAATGTACCAAAAATTCACCCTAAGATAATTTCGATATTGAGAATCCCAAAATGACGTCCATTTTGAAAGATAAAATGTATAAAATTTAAAAAATTGGGATTCACTATTCATCACAGCTAGTTTGATTGGTTGTGGTATGTTAGAATCTCGAAGTCGGGTACAATGCAAGATAATGCATTATTCAAAGGGAAACGTACCGTGGAAGATTGAGGTGTTACATTTAAGAACAATCATACTGGTCACCCAATAATTTCTATGATTCCGACTCACATATATCCATTATTGAAAAAATATCTTTCCAATGAATATAATAATATTTTAAAATTAAAATATTTATAGACCAAAAGAAAAATTATTCTTTTACCAAAAATTACAAATGGGGACCAAAAAAATCAATTATACCCTAATTATATATTCTTATTGGAATGTAAAATGACTATATAATCCAAATAGACCTCAGATGGTTCAGGTTGTCCTATTGATATTTAAGGAATCATTTGGAACCCCAAGATGATTCCCATATATCTCATGGAAACTGAAAAATTTATTGATAAAAAAGATACATTTTTATTAAAATCACACTGAACTGACAAATATTCGATTTCAAAATCATTTTCCGCCTTATTTTGAACACATATGAATAATAAGTAATTATTTCATATTCACAAGATAATCATCATCCATGGACTCTCTAAAGACCAGATACATAATATATATATATATATATATATAATTCAAAAAATCATCAAATACATATATTTGGAATCTTACTCTCCACCACATGCTATATCATTGTTAAATAAGTAGTTATTATTAGAAAAACAACACTTCTATGACCATTGAATAAATTTTATATTTAAATCTAATATTAAAATTATGATATAACATTTATATGGGGATTTTGAAAAAACAACCAAATAATAATTTTGAATCAACATAACTACATTAACATTCCAATTAACTTGTAAATACTCTATATAAATGTTACATGAGTTGAGATAATACAACAAAATCATCATATGAATATTGAGATAATATTGACTAATGATGTACATTAATGTTATATTGTGGATTAAAACCACTACATATGCACAACCACAACCAATTCTGTTTCAAAATAGTGATAATTATTATCAAGAAGATTATATTATAATTTTATCTAAAAATAATATCCCATCATGCATTATCACACAACCCAATCCTACTAAAAATACATCAGAACATACCTCAAAATCATTAAACTTTTCTATTAAAACAAGAATTTGTGATGAAGTGAAGTAATATCTTGAATACAATCTAACAAATATCATCCAAAAAATAATCATTCCATGACTATATTGAGATATCATCAGTACTAAAAAATATAAATATAAAAATTAAACATTCCCTAATACCATTTTATTTTAAAATGAATTTGAAAATGATGGATATACCCATGTCTATGTTATTCCCAAATAATGATCACTGGAACCCTCCAATATTTTATAATGAATTTAATTAAAAATAAATAACATGTTTGTTTCATTAAATGATGTTAAATAGTGAGCATAAATGAAACAAAAAATACTATGTAAATATTAGTATTATAATATTAGGGTGATAATAGTAGTATTTTCATGCTGGGTATGGATATGAGTAAAAAAATTATGAAATTTCTTATTAAAATTCTTCCCAATTAAGATTTATTTGTTACATTCTAGGAAATAATTACTCAATTATGAATGGTAATAATAATATAACATAATTTTATGGAATGTTAATGCTCAACTGTGTCATTTTCCTATAAAAGATGGTATCAATTACATTTTAATTTATTATTTAAATTAGAAAATATATCTAATTGATAGTTTAAAATTTATAGAAAAAATATGTATATAAAATCTGGTTAACCATCATTTATAAATTGGCTAATAAATTGAAAGAAACGATGATAAAATCATTTGACTGTAAAAATATATATATTCAGAAATTTGTTTAAGGTTTGAAATGAATTATTATCTTGAAAACTTAAATTAATAAATAAAAATAAATTATTTTTATGAAATTTAATTATCATAAATTCAGTAATATAAATTAAAAAACATCTAATGGTTGTTATAAAGTAGGTATGTATAATAAATTAAATTTATTCTTTGGTAATAAATATTTTTTAAAAATTGTTTTTACTCATTTGGAATATTGAAATTGATAAATATTCATTCCACTTTTATAATTTTTATTTTATAAATAGAATATATTTTTGTATTTGGTATATATAATTTTACAATGGGTTAATGTTTTGTATTTTTGGGAAATGGTTGAAATTTTGTTGTATTGTGAAAATACAAATATTTTCAATTAAATAACATTTATAATAGAAAAATCATGTTTTAAATATTTTAAATAATATATAACATTTTCTATAAAAATGAATTTTTATGGAGTAATATAAGAAATTATGAAAAACTATTTTGACATTTTAAACCATTTATTTACATATTAGAAGGGAGGTCAAATTTTATTCTAATACAAAATGATTTTTAATACTTTCATATAATAGTTTTATTAAAAGGATCCATTCATATTTTTCAATATAATGTTGTTATATAAAGACAAATTCTTTAATTATACTCCGATTATATTCATTATAATTAATAATTTAAGTAATTTTAGTGTATGAACCATTTTAATTCTTAAAAAGGCACTTTTCTAAAAATGGCCTTTAATGAATTGTGTGGACATATAATAAAAGTAACATATTAAACTTATCAACACTTTATATTTCAAAAAATAATAAATATATGGAACCATAATGTCTAAATTTGGTTATATTTTGAATCATAAATTTTTGTAATGATAATTTACCATGTTAAAATGATAAGATATCACGGTAATGACAAAAAATACTAATAATAGGGGTGAGGTGTGAGTAAAAATATGAGATTGAGACTAGAATATATCTAATTATTTTCTAGATTTAAATTAATGAGTTTAATATAAAAAAATGTTATCTTATATTCTAATTATGGCTTCTTTGGTTCCAAATTCGCAATAGAACTAATTTATCATAATCTTAATCAATGATTAATTACAAGAGTAACACTACCATCACTTAAAAAAGGAGTCATAGAATCCTGACATTTACACACACAATTAAAAATCTAGATTGATGAATATTTTCCTTATTTCATAAGATATCATAAAACCACATCCAGGAGATCATAGTCTCACTTGAAGACCCATCCTTGAACTGTTCAGGTGTAATATAAAGGATGTTTTCTAAGGAATAAGTACATGTACTAACCACTCCCTTTCATGTTTATTAAATATTACACCTAAATTAAATAAATCATAAAAATTAAAATATAAAAAACAATTATCTAATAAATTATTAAACGTTATAATGTTTTTGTCAAAACCCATTTACGTCTCCTTTTCTATCTGAAATGAGAATAATGAATCCATCATGTTTACACACATAATACTATATATAGGAAATGATGCATTACATTTTCCATCTAATTTTTTAATGGAATTCTATTATTAATTATTTAAGGAATGTATCATATATTTATGATATTATTAATATTCTTTATTGAGATGAAATTATCTACATTCTTACCCACCCCCTTGTTAGAAAAAGAAAATGTGGATCATGCATATATGTGGACCAGAACCTCCTCAAAGGGATGCGTTTTTTTTCTACTCCCTCCTATGGGTATAAATAATGATAAAAATAAAAAAGGTTATGAAATAAATATCATATTTATGATATAAAAATATTCAAAAAAACATCTACATTTTTTATTTCATCATTGTTGTAAAAATAAATATTTAGCCATGCATATGTATAGACTATCATCTCCATGAAAGGAGGTGATTATTTATTAATGAAGATCCTACCAAGAAGGTTATGAATGTATATTAATTGAAAAAATTGGATTAATTAAAATGTTTCTTATGCTTGATTTGATATAACAATTTCCAATGTGAGATGACTGAAACAATAAAATAATAAAATCAGGGGAAACCAGACAACTAACAACTAAATGTGGATTTTAATAACGAAATTTATGTAAATGGTACATAGAATGGTAGATATAAATATGGTGATGATATAGATATAAATAATTTTTATATTTATTATACTGTAGGATATTGTGTACTAGAATGTATGGAATCCATAATATAAGGTATTTCTCATCATAATTTACATTCAATGAGAATTTTGTAAATTATAGAACATGTTTTCTCTTGTGGTGTCCATTTATATCATAATTTTTGTTATCATGCATATATAAAAATTCATTTGTTTACACATTATTTTTATAATAACACATACAATGGTCCTTTTTATAAAATTTTATTAAGTTATAAGGTTTTCACATTTTGTTAACACACCATCGGTCATATATATTTTAATTTAAATATATAAAAAATATATTATTTTAAATATTGAGGATTTTTAATGTTTAGTTTCATCATTTATTGAAGTTTTTTATATATTGTAAAAAATTAATCCACTTAATGATTTCTATAATTTTTTTGATCATTTAGTATAGAGTGTGGGAAATTAATTTTTTTATTCTATATAGAATAAATAAAATTTCCATTTGTTTGAATGACTGGAAGTGTAAAACCCCAATATTCCATGGTACATTTCCCTTTGAATAATGCAGTAGCATTCATTGTACAAAACTTTGTCATTTAACACACCATCAAAAATTAAACTTGCAATTATGAATATTAATACCCACTTTTTTAAATTTTATAAGTTTTATTTTTCATCATGGAAATCATTTTGGATTTCAGAATATCGAAATTAGCTTAGGGTGAATTTTTTTTATTTTTCCAAAAACACTAAATTTTAGATGAATTTTGAAAAAAACAAAGTTATTGTATAAAACTAAATTTTTATTTAAGTAATCAGATATTGTATTTTAATATATTTTAGGTCAAAATAGATACATAATACATATATATGTTCAATGTAATTTATTGGAGTTATTTTAAAATAAGTTTAGATATATAAAATTTTATTGAACTTTTTACCATCTTTTACCGACCTTCTAAGAGGATTTGAAAATTTGTATAAAACATAATTTTACAGATTTTATGAGTTTTATTTCAATAATTCAATAGACACAGTTTATATCAGTATGTAAAATTTGGTTCAATAAGATGAAAATAATTTTTGGTGAATAGTAACTTTTGACTTTAATTTATCAAGGTCAAAAGTAAATTGGGTAAGTAAGTGAAAAAATGATTTTATAATTACCCTAAAACAAGTCGTTATTATGTTGTCTAAGTTTAATTATACCAAAAAAACATTAGTAATAAAATATGATCCACTTTATTCAACTTGAATTACATTAGGTCATTTATTATTATTTTATTTAAAGATGAGTTAAAAGAGTTAAATTCAATGTTTAATAAATAACCATTTTTAATATAGGGTTACACAAAATATAAATTCAACTATAAATAATAATTAGAAATATGAAATTATCTCATAAATAATGGTATTTTATTTATAATTTTTATATATTAAATAATTTAATTTATTTATGACATAATGATGATGCAATAATTACCTTAATAATGAAATATTACAATAATTGATATTATAAATATCCAATTAAATATAAATTGAGACTTCGGATGAATTCAACTAATTTTATAGGTTAATATGACATTTAGGTCTTATTGACCAAATTTTATTCTAAGTGTTAAAGTATTTATGGCTTTCAAAAAAATCAAATACTAAATAGTGTCAAAATTGACATAATTGAATTTTTAAAACAAATACTAGATTATTAATTCATATAATATTAATAAAAATATAAGGTTAGTCCAAAAGACATATATAAGGTTATATATATTAATAATGAACCACATGGGGTTCTCTTGGCTGGTTATAGTTTTTTTTGTAACCATATAGTATAAAAATACAAAGAGACATGGTAAATGTTAACTGTTTAACTAATAGTTAAATCTAAACGATAGGTTAATATGGGAAACAGAACCTATCTAAAACCTATTGGTAGAGGTTTTTTAGACCCTACCACACCATATAATTGAAATAAATAATTTTGGAGCCATTATAAAATGAAAATTATTTTATTATAAAATAATATTCTAATATTTTTCTAAAGTGACCCTCACCGCTCTTATAAAAGGGTACTTCCCCTTCTATTAATTTCACACATCCAAAGCCATTTGGATTGGCCAAACCCTACAGAAATACCATCTAAATTGTCCTAACATAATCATGGAGGTCTTATATTGACCAGAATTCCAACCAATGGAGACCTTTTGATCAACTCAAAAAGAAACACCTGACGAAGAGGTAATAATTTCACCACCCTCTTTCATGTTCTTTTCTTCTTCCACTTCCACTTTATTTGTTGTTTACATAAAATAATAACAACACCAGAACCTTATACATAATATAATGTTATTATAAATATGGTATAACCATATTCATTATTCTATCCATCCTATAAATGACAAAGTCTCCATACGTGCATAAATATGGCTTACCGTCTCCACGTCGTGGTGTAGTTTGTTATTCAAGCACTTAATTATTTGGATGGGTATAATAATGAGTATAAATAATGTAAAAAATAAATATTATATGTTAATGATTCTGTGTATATGGTATAACCTACAATTATATAAAATTTCACCATCAATATAATGATATTGTCCCTCGTGAGTACGTACGGATTACCGTCTCCAAAAACGCGATGAGATTCATTCACCATTGTAATAATTCAGGAATAATATTGATTTTATGATTAAATATAATGTTTATGAACATAATATCATTCTTTATATGAATCAAATACTTTATATCCATAACAAACATGGATTACGTAACCAATCATATAATGGAAAACAAATCAGTTAACACCCGAAATGATGATAATAAAAAAATGTTATTAACAATGAAATATTATACTATCATATAAGATAGAATATTTATGTATATAGTACATGTATAAATTAATAATAATTTTTTAACTATTATAAATATAGTTAACATACAATCAATAAATGAAAAGTACATGGTAAGGGTTAATTTCACAATCGCTTTTTTATTTGAGGTTGTTTTTGCGTAAGTGTCTACTAGGATGTCTTTATCATCCATATTAGTGTTTCTTAAAAATTTATTTCAATTTTTTTACTATTTACTAGACTATGGGTTAAATTCATTTATACCCTTTTTTTACTTTTTATAATATGGTTTGAAAGGAATCTATCTCTCATTTTCTAAACAAGGTATTTTATGACCTTTTTGACAAATTAAGGTAAGAATTTTTTTTACTTATGTGGAGGTTGAAATTATTCTCCTCCATTATGACACCATTGAAGATTCCCTTAAAATATTATAAGAATATTTAAAAAATAAATGATTTGTTTTATAATTACATGACTTTTAAATGATATCAAAATTGTAAGAGATATATCTCTTTAATAGTTTTGATTTAATCTATGCCAACATCCTATAATGGATTTTATACATGTTTGAAGTTGATTTATTATGATAAAAATCATCCACATTGCATTGAAGGTTTTGTGATAGTATTTACTGTAGATGCGTTATTTTTATTCTATTCATTGTTTATTGTTAATGTATTAACATTTCATATGCTAGTTTTAATAAGAGTGTTTATGTTATGTTTCAAACTTTTATTTGAGGAATGCAATGGACTTAGTAAGTGATGGGTAGAGCCCACTATAGCTTATCGATGCATCAGCAGGTCTCATGTGAAAAACTATTGTCTTGACACAAGGGCTTGGAAAAATCTTATTTGTATTCTTGGCACAAGGCCTTGACTATGTGGTTATGAAGTCTAGAATTAAGCATTCCAACATTATAAAATTCGCTATTGATATTACATGTGATTATTCGACTTGTCAATTATCCATGTGAATAATTAAATGGAATTATTTGATTTATCTTTGCCATATTATGATGATGTTTATTTCTAAAAGGCTTGTGTTTTAGTCCTATAAATTTCCTTAAATGTTTATGAATATTCCTGAATGTGTCAGCTATATTGTTATCCTTACTGAGCATCTGTGCTCACCCTTTCTATGTTTATTTTTCCTAGGATGTGAAGATGTATATTCGGACTAACTTTCAGGGATAGTATAATAGATGAATGTGGTTAATGGAGGAATGTTTTTTGTTTTTTATTTTATAATTTAATTTTATGCATATGAATGTATCTAGTACTTCAAAGGATACTAAACTGATCAGTATTTTAGGATTTTGTTCCCCTGTGAACTTGCAAATGTTATGTAATAATGCACCGACTCTATGTAACTGTGGTCGAGGCATTATAGTTGGTATCCGAGGAAGTTTAGTATAATCCATGGAAACTGGATTTAGATAAACTCTGATTAGAGCACATTACCATAAGATAGACTTTGAGGATTGGTATAGAAGAACTTTCTATAATTTTGGTAATGTATAAATTTTGTGTTTTTTCCATAAAATTCATCCCTGTCTAGATACGAGAAGGTAGAGGTGGAACATTCAGAGATGTACATAGGATGGAAAACTATGAAAATGAGTTTCGTTCTTAAATCGGGATATCCTGGTACACGACAACATGCCTTGCTACACTCTTGGTTACGACACTCGTGTGGGATATGCTTAGGAAAATTCACATTTTCTTTACAAAACATTACGAATGACTTATGAGTATATAACTCCTCAAAGAAAACATTTTTTATGATTATGTTTTATATCTTTAAATTGTTCAATTTATGTTTTGTGTTTTACAAGTTTTGAATTATGTACTGCGATTCATAAACTAATTTAGTGTATTCCATTCATTTGAAATGGCACTTTGTGGATGGAATGAAAACTGTATGAACGCACTAATCTTGGTAGGGATTTCCCTCCTACTCAATATAATTATAGTGGAGCTAGTGATGAAACTGGTGCTGATCAGCATATCACCATACTGGGACAACTCACTCAGGTTATGAATAATAACCTTACCCATATGGATCACCCTGATCCACAATGTGAAGGAACAATATTAGACAGATTCTTTAGGCAACGCCCAACAACATTCAATCAGAGTTAAAATCCATTGGTAGCTGCGCAATGGATAAGTTCCGCAGATAAAATATTTCATGCTTTGTGGAGTAGCGAAATGGAAAAAGTTGTCATTGTAGTCTATCACCTCACGGGGGATAAAAATCAATGGTAGACATTAATCCAAAACACAAAGGAAGATTAAGAAGTATAAAACATGGAATTTAGGGAGTTTAACTATGTTTTCTTAGAAAAATACATTCCTCATGACCATCGAGTGGATATGGGAAGGAAATTTCTGAGTCTAAGGCAAAAGGATGATGAGAATGTCACAAAGTATAAGGATATCTTTACAAGGTTAGCAAGGCATGTGTCAGATTATATACATAACCCAAGGAGTAATATTGATCGATTTTTTGATGGGATAAAACCATTTCTACATCTAGAATTAGTATCACAATCCCTCTCATCATAAGAATATATTGTCGCATGTGCTATCAATATAGAAAAATGATTCTCTATGTCTTATGACTTTAAAGAAATGCAAGAGAAAAAGAGATCTTCTGAACACTCTGGAAATGGAAATAAAGGGAAGAAGGGAAATGTTGAATACCCATCATATGGTAAATATAGGAAGAAAGACCCTGATACTTTCCTGAAAGGAATGAGAGTCTATTACAAATGTGGGGAGAAAGGCCACCAAGCCCTTAATTGCGAGGGAAATAAAGAGACTGTCATGGTTGACTGCTACAATTTTAGAGAAAAGGGACATTATGAAAACGAATTTCCTAAGCGCCAAGGGAATTTACCTAAGAAAATTCCAAGGGAGAAAGTCCAAGCTTATGCGATCACTACAGCTGAGGTTGAAGCACCGAAATATGTGGAGCCAGGTAATTTAATGGATTCCTCAAGTTTTACCAATTCTTTATTTAATTCTGGATCATCGCATTATTTTATGTCTTCCCAGGTTTCTATGAAAATTAGATATTCTCAATTTGACTTAACAAGGGAGTTTTCAGTCATAACACCTAAGGGAAGTATAATCACACCAATGTTTTATGAATCAGTTCCCATTTGGGCATATAAATGTTTTTGATCTACTGATCTCATTGTCATACTAATGATTTAATTTGATATAATCCTCAAAATATATTGTCTTTCAAATGATGATGTGAAAATGTATTGTAAGAATAAGGAGGTTACAATTTTCGATGATGATAAAGAGTACCTTATCTTCAGAACAAAACCATCACTACATGATTCATATCTATATTCACCCTTAATAGATCTATTAAATTCAATTATTAGGGAGGATGAGAAAGAAATAATTATGGGCGAGGAATAGAATGCTTGAATAGAGGACCTAGCTATTGTGCAATAATATGTTGATGTGTTTCCATAGGATTTACCTTGACATCATCCAGAACAAGAAATTAAGTTTTCCATTGATTTAATTCCTAGTTCAAGGTCTATATTGAATACACCTAATATAATGACCACTATGTAATTAGTGGAACAAAAGAAACAAATAGGGGAATTGAGTAATAAGATATTTATTCTCCCTAGTGTTTCTCCATGGGAGGCCCGATCCTTTTTATTAAGAAGAAAGATAGATCTATGAGGTTGTGCATTGACTGCAGGGAGATCAATTCTATAACAATAAAGTACAAGTATCCCCTGCCTTATATTGATGATTTATTCAACCAACATCATGGAGATCAATATTTTTCAAAGACTGACCTTCGATCTGGATATCATCAGTTATGTGTTAAAGAAGACATTCCAAAAACAACATTTCAAACCAGGTACGAGCATTACGAGTTTACAGTGATGCCTTTTTTATTGATTAACACACCCTATGTCTTCATGGATTTAATTAATATAGTTTCCTAGGAATATCAGGATGACTTTTTAGTGGTATTTATTTCTGATATAATTGTATACACAAAAACTAAAAAAGATCATGAAAATCACTTGTGAACTATTATGAAAACCCTCAGATGAAATGAATTATATGAGATGTTTATGAAGTTTTAATTTCGGAATTAATAGATTTCATTTCATGGCCATATTGTCTCTAAGGATGAAATCGTTTTTGATTCTTAAAAGACTATGGAAATCCAAGAATGTACATCACCGATGAGTATAACTGAGGCATGCAATTTTATTAGGTTAGTAGGTTATTATCGACATTTCATCGAAAATATTGCCCGGTTGGCTAACCCATTAACCAAGCTCACACGTAAATGGGATAAATTTGTTTGGGCAAAATAGTTTGAAGAATGTTTTGAGGAACTGAAGAGAATATTATCCAATGATCCTATCTTGAATCTACCATCAGGGAATGATGGGTTTGTTATTTATAGTGATGCTTCAAAAAAAGGACCTGGTTGTGTCCTTATACAGAATTATAGAGTTATTGCCTATGCCACAAGACAACTAAAAATTAAGGAGAAAAACAATCAGACACATGATATTGAGTTAGCATCTATAATATTTTCTATGAAGATATGGAGACACAATCTCTATTGTGAAAAATGTGAGATTTATACTAATCGCAAAAGTTTGAAGTATATTTTATCACCAAAAGAACACAAAATGAGGAAAAGGAGATGGATTTAACTACCCAAGGATTATTATGGAACAATAAACTACCACATGATGGAGGATAATATGGTGGAAAATGCTTTGAGGAGAAAGGATTATTGAGTTTTTAACGAGATGAGAGTTGAAAGGGATACTATTTTCATGGATCTAGTAATGATGGATATCAGAATAACCATGGAAGGTGAAACATAAATAATTTTTCAAATGGTTGCCAATAAATCTTTACAAGAAAGGATAAAAAGTTATTAGACTAATGATGAGGAGTTTCCAACGAATATTAAAGAAGTAAATGAAGGTAGATTGAGTGACCTCCTATACGAAGATGGAATTTTGAAATTTGGGAAGATTCATTATTTTCTCAATATACCTGATCTAAAAATAGAATTGTTGTATGATGATCATAGATCCAAATTTACTATACACCCTTGGATCACCTAGATGTATAGAGAAGTGACGGAACATTATTGGTGGGACCACATGAAGAGAGATATTTCTAATTTTGTGTTAATATGTATGGTTTTTCAACAAGTGAAAACTAGAAAGAAACAACTTAAAGGAGTCATGTAACCTATTCACACACCGGAGTGGAAGTGGGATAATATTACAATGGACATTGTCATGGGGCTACCAAAGACTCCTAGAAGGTATGATGCAATATGGGTCATTGTTGATCATCTTACCAAGTAATCACATTTTTTTGATATAAGAGAAGATTTACCACATGAACCTCTTGAAAGACTATATATTAATGAAGTTGTAAGACTCTAGAGTGTACCCCCATCGATTTTTTCTAATCATGATCCCCATTTTACATCAAGATTTTGGAAAATTCTTTATAAGGCATTGGATACTGAACTTTGTTTGAGCACTACCTACCAACCTCCAAGCTATGGACAATAAAAATGAACTATTAGAACCTTTGAATACATTTTTAGATCTTTCTCAAATTACTTTAAAGGTATGTGGGATCAATATTTACCTATGTTAGAATTTTACTATCAATATAGCTTCCATTCAAATATTCATATGGCACTATATGAAGTGTTATATTGAAAGAGATGTTTCTTGAAAACTTGTTGGGATGATAATGGTGAAGTAAATCTAGTTGTCCAAGAACATGTTGAGAAAACAATGAAAAAGGTGAAGATTATGCAAACCCACATCAATGAAGATCAAATCTGGGAAAAAGATCTATAAAGATAATCATAGGAAGGTTTTGGAATTTCAAGTAGAAGATCTTGTTTTGTTGGAGGTATCTCCATGGAAGGGTGTTATACGATTCTATAAGAAGGGTAAAATGAGTCTCAGGTACATCAGACATTTCGAAATTCTAGAACGAATTGGAGTTGTGGATTATTGTTTGGTAATGCCTCCAAGTCTCTTCAATGTCCATGATGTATTCCGTGTATCACTATTGAGAAAATATATGCCTAACCCAACACATGTAATCACCTATAAAAAAATTTAACAGGAACCTGATCTTTCTTATTGTGAAAAGCCTTTCAGTATTCTGGATACCAGAGAACAAGTGTGGAAAAAACTGAACAACTCGTCTCATAAAAGTTCTATGGAGAAAGTATAATAAGGAAGAGGAAACGTGGGAACTCGAGGAACTTATGATGAAAAACCACCCAAAAATTTTTATGTAGTAATATTATAGAAATTTCAAGGGAAAAATTATTTTAAGGAGAGGAGAATTTAACACCCCAAGCTTCCACGGTACATTTCCCTTTGAATAATGCAGTAGTTTGTATTGTACGCAACATAAAGTTTTAACAAACCATAACAAATCAATCTTGCCATTATGAAGAGTAATAACCACTTATTGGAATTTTAAAAATTTTATTTTTCAAAATGAACATCTTTTTGGAATTCGGAATATCGAAATTAGATTACGGTGAACATTTTTTATTTTTCAAAAAACATTCAATTTTTGATGAATAGTGAAAAACACTGGGTTATTTTTAAAAACTAATCTTCTATTTAAGTAATTAGATATTTTATGTTAATTTATTTTTGCTCAAAATAGATACATAATACCTATATATGTGTAATTTAATTCTTTGGAGTCATTTTATAATAAGTATAGATATATAAATTTTTTTTGAACATTTTACCATATTTTACCCACCTTCTAGGAGCATTTGAAAATTTTCCTAACACATAATTTTACCACTTCTGTGAGTTGAATTTCAAAAATCCGAGAGACACAACAGACATCATTATGTATAATGTGGTTCAATATGATGAAAATAATTTTTCTAAATAGTAAAATTTGACTTTTATTTACCACGGTTAAAAGTATAAAGGGTAATTAAGGTTAAAAATGATATTATAATTACCCTAAAACACATACTAATTCTATTAGATAAGTGTAATTCATCGAAAAAAATTATGAATTAAATATGATCCACTTTGGTCTACTTGGATTAGATTAGGACATTTATTATTATTTTAGTTAAAGTAGAGTTTAAAGAATTATATTCAATGTTTAATAACTAATTCATTTTTAATATAGGGTTACACACAATATAAATTATACTATATATATTCATTATAAATCTAAAATTAATTCCTATATAATGGTATTTTTTAATAATTTTCAGACATTAAATGATTTAATTTACTTATGACACAATGATGATACAGTAATTACCTTAATAATGAAATATTAAAATAATTAATATTATAAATATCCAATAAAATTTAAATTGAGACTTATGATGAATTACACAAATTTTAAAGGTTAATATGACATTTTAGGGTTTATTAAATAATTTTTTTTTGAAGTGATACAGTTTTTATGGCTTAAAAAAATCAAATACTAAAGAGGGTTAGAATTGACATAATTAAGTTTATTAAACAAATAATATATTTTTAATTGATATAATATTCCTAAAAATCTAATTTTCTACCAAAGGACATAGATAATGATATATATATTAATACTAAACCACTTGGGGTTCACTTGGCTTGATATATTATGTTTATTAACCATATAATATAAAAATACAAAGAGACATGGTAAATGTCATACTATTTAATTAAGAGTTAAATCTAAAAGATAAGGTTAATATGGTGACCTAATCCCATCTATAAAATATTTTTTGAACTGTTTTTGAACCATAACCACCTTATCCTAGAAATAAATTAATTTTGAGCCATTATAAACCGAAAATATTTTATTATAAAATAATATTTCAAGGTTTTCCTAAAGTGTCCCTAAACTCTCTTATAAAAGGGTACTTCCCATTCTATTAATTTAACACCTCCAAATCCATTTGGATCAGACAAGACCTGCCTAAATATCCTCTAAAATATCCTACCTTCAACCTAGAGTCCTTACTTTTATCATAAATCCAACCTCTGGATCCCTTTTTGTAAACTCCCAAGGAAACACCCGAAAAAGAGGTAATAATTTCACCACCCTCTTTCATGTTCTTTTCTTCTTCCACATCATCATTATTTTTTGTTTCCATACCAAAATAATAAATCCATTACTTTCTACATACTGTTATTTCATTATAAATATGGTATCACCATATTTTTTATTCTATCTATCCAATAAAAGACAAAGTCCCCATACCTGCATACGTTTGGATTACCTTATCCAAGTCATGGTGTAATTTGTTTTTCAAACACTTCATTATTTGGATGGGTATAATAATGAATATAACTAATGTAAATAATAAATATAACATGTAAATGATTCTGTATATTTGATATAAAATCCAGTTACAAACAATTTCACTATCAATATAATGATATTCTCGCTAGTGCGTACGTACAGATTACCGTCTCCATGAACGCGATGAGATTCATTCCCCATCATAATAATTAAAGAATAATTTTCATTTTATGATTAAAAATAATTTTTATGAACATAATATAATTATTTATATGAATCAAATACTTCCTATACATAATAAACATGTCTTATGTAACTAAGCATATAAAGGAAAATGAATCAGTTAACAACCAAGATGATGATACTACAGAAATATTATTAACAAAAAAATATTATAGGATCATATATGATATCATATTTAAGGATACAATTATTTTATAATATAATAAAAAGGTTTTAACTCTTATTAATATGTTTAACGTACAATCAACTAAGTAAAAGTACAAGGTAAGGGTTAATTTCACAATCTCTTTATAATGTGAGGTTGTTTTTACGTAAGTGTCTACTAGGACATCTTTATCATCCACATCCGTGTTTCATAGAAATGTATTTCAAAACATTTTTACTATTTACTATACTATGTGTTAAATACATTTATACCTTTGTTTTAATTTTTATAAAATGGTTTGAAAGGAATCATTCTATCATTTTCCAAACAAGGTGCTTTAAGACATTTTTGAAAAATTAAGGTAAGAATGTTTTTTTTAATTTATACAGTGGGTGAAGTTATTCTCCACCATATCAACACCTTTGAAGTTTACCTTAAAAACATATAAGAATATTTTAAAAATAAATGTTTTCTTTTATAAGTAAATAATTTTTAAATTATTTTAATATAGAAATAGATTTTTCTTCAAATAGTTTCGATTTCTTCTATATCAACATCCTTTAATGGATTTTATACATTTTTGAAGTAGTTTTATTATGATAAAAATCATCCAAATTATGTTTAAGCTTTTTTGATACTTTTTCCTATAGAATTGTTATTTTTATTCTATTTATGGTTTATGGTTAATGTATTAACATTTCATAAGATAATTTTAATATGAACACTTATGTTATGTTTCAACCCTTTCATCTATGGAATGTATTGGACTTATTAATTGGAATGTGAAGCCCACTATAACTTATTGATGTATCTATAGGTCTCATGAGACAAAATACTTTCTTGGCACAAGGCCTTAAAAATCTAATTTTTAGTCTTGGCACAAGGCCTTTACTATGTGGTTATGAAGTCTGGTATTATGCATTTACACATTATGAAATTCACTATTGATAGTACATGTGATTATTAGACCAGTAGAATATCCATGTGAATAAGTAAATGGACATATTTGATTTATCTTTACCATATTATGATTAATTTTATGGTTAAAAGGATTGTGTTTTTGTCTTATACATTTCCTTAAATGTTTAAGCTTATTCTTCAATGTTTTTTCTGTATTTTTATCCTTTATGATCATCTAAGATCACACCTTGTTGTGTTTTTTTCCTTTTGTTGTAAGAGAAGTATATTTTTACTGACCTACAGGGATAGTCTAAGAGATTTATTTTGTCAATAGAGACAATTTTGTTGTTGTTTTTCATTTTATAATGTAATTTAAACATATGAATGTATCTAGTACTTCCAAGTCTACAAAATATATCAGCCTTTGTGGATTTTGATCCCTTGTTATAAATCCAATGTTATGTAATAATGCACCAAATCAGGGTAACTAGGGTCAGGTCGTTTCATAAAGGCCATCTTTTTTATTCATTTTCTTGATAATACCCATTTTAAGCGTTTAAGGGTAACCCTTAAATTGATTGTAGGATTTGTAAAATTATAGAATCCAAGGTCCTAGAAGAATTCATCCATACTATAGCTACTTGAATATGCTCCTCCACAAAGTCTACATCATGATATCATCCATGCACCTTCGCATGGATGTTCGACTAGGATTCTCGTGCATGAATAGTCTGGTCTCAATAGTAATTGTCATACCCTTTCATTATTCCAAATCCATCAGTTGTCCTCAGGTGAATGTGCCTTCTATGAATCCTCATCCGGGGTTCCTTGTAGAGAATTCCTGGTCTGTTTAACCACAATTATCATTTGGTTTTAAGGCCTTGAGGTGGCATGTAATCATTAATGGACCGAAGGACTTGGGGGGGCCTGATGACCTTGAAGGACCCTAGGACCAAACTAGTGGCCGAAAACCCAAAAAAAGTAATAGTTCTGGATGCTACAATATCTAACAGTACTTTCAAAAGTACCTTCTATAGTGCTGATACTGTACTATTATAATACTACTATAGTAATAGAAAATATATCTCCTTCTGTATTTCATCTCGGGTCTCTTGGATTCACTTACTGAGCCCTTACAAACTAGGTTGAGGGTCTTATAAAAAAAATACACTTTTGTATCATTTATTTTTATGATATTTATATTCCAATACTATATAATTTTTATATGATTGTCATATTTTTATTAATAATTGAATTTTAATTTAAAAAATGTTTCAAAATGAAGTGGGTATTTCATCACATAATTATAACATAACATAATGTGATTTCTCATAAGGTTGAAAAATCCAATTATTTTGAATTTTATAAGGTAAATGAAACATCATATTTATTACATATATTTTATGGATCCCATGATATATTTTGAGGTTGGGTGGTTCAAATATATCCCTTTAATGCATTGGGTACTTGTATGTTATCTAGATAAGAGATGATATAATTAGTAATCTGTGGTATTAGATTTGTATGTGTTATTGTAACAATGATAATAATGATTATATTAATATTATATTTTAAGGAAACATCATGATTTTATATGAATTAATTTTTATAATATTTTTATGAATTCATAAGGTATCTAATTTTTTTTATAATTTAGTTATGTTATAGGCTTTTTTTAAGTTGAAACGTTTATTCTGAAGTGAAATATATTTCATGATATCTTTAGACTTCTCAGGGAAGTATCATGGTTTTTATTCTTCTGTTACTGTAATTATTAATTTTTTTGATAAAAAGTGAGGAACAATGTTGTTTTCATGGATGATTAAATGATTATAAAAGCTCAATGACTATTAATAAAAATAGAAAACATAATTTTGGATATTTTTTTTCCTAAAAAGTAATAATGGTTTTCATTTATATTAATATCCCTTACTGAAACATGTTCTTCTCATACCATGTTTCAAAATTACAATAATTGGGGTTGAGGATATTTACTCTTATAGGGTGGTGAATAGTGACATTTATGAGATGATGTAAAATAATCCTTAATGGATAAAAACTATTAATATTAAAAAAAATGTTTTGCGGGGAAATGTAATTTTTTGTTGTTCACATTATTAAGAAATAGATTCACTTAAATCTAAGAAATATTAATTATATATGTTCATAGATATGCAAGAAAGTGGAACCATTATTAGATGTCATTTTTTTGATATAATTGGTTATAGTCACACTATAATGATAAAAAATCAATTTTGATAAAATTAGAAAACTATTTTAAAAAATTAAATACACAATAAATATTAGTCTAACATTTTAATAAGAATATATGATTATAAATAACCTAATTCTAGAGGCAAATCACCAATATACTCTTCATAATATCATAAACAATTCAATACATCCTAAAAAATAAGAATCATATATGGATCCAAAATGTTATTATATTTTTCTCTTGTAATACCATAATGGTAAAATTAGTTTTATTTATACAAGAAAACATAACCAAAAAGTTATTGTGTGCACACCAACATTGGAAGAGAGTCTTTGGAAAAACCACTACCTATAACATAATCCTATGAAACCCTGATGAAATATTAATCATACAAAACAATTAAGATCCCATAAATATGTAAAATTGATTATTAATATATCCTTATAATTAATCACTTGATTATAAATCATGACTTATATTCATAACGTAAAAATAAAATATAAATTCATAAAACTATTCAATGAAGAACCCTAAGAATAAAAATTATTTGTAACAAACACTTTTAATAGAAGAATTTATAAGAGAATAATTGAATGTTCAATCATTGTTAGAGTCATCATAATTATAGGGTTAATAATATATTCAATTTCAGGTTCTAATAATATTATAAACTCTACCACACTTTCTAGAGGTAATATAAATAAAATTATTGAGAAAAATATCCTAAAAATAATCAACATTGAATACAAAACTCATACATTTATCTAATCAACAAAAAATAATTAAATCCCATTTTTATATAAGTATACTTTGTTCATCTTATTTAGGTCTTGGATAATTATCCTTAATATAACATTAAATAAAAAATAATAAAATAACTCAAATAATTCAATGAATTTCCCCTACCAAGATTATAGACCACTCGAAGCCAAAAAAATCCACCGATCCACTCCTGTATCATATCTGTGGTAGATATCATAAATATATAAATATAATAATAACTGTTATAAATACATATCATGGTCACATATGTAGTATATGTGGTTATTATATCATAATTTATTCATAATAGATTATCTATGGTCATCATCTAAGATTACAACCCAACAATCAAACAAAATTAAATGACTAAATGAGGAGTTGTAAAATAATTTGATATACTCACTGAAGTAAAAAATAAAAACATTAAAGATGAATTTTATATTAATTTTTGAAATATATAATCCATCCAACATAATAATTAATAACTAATCATTATACACAAAATTTCAAAAACACGAACTGTTGTATAATATTATATTCATCTCCCTACCTGGATCTACAGAACCATGTCGAGGATACCTCAAAAAACTCCATACATAGCTCTAAAATAATTCAATGTGTGAAAAAAATAACTATATTTAGAGATACCCAAGTTATATAATCAAAAAAATAAATAATATGAAAATATTAATTTTCACACCTTATGTAATATTCTACATAAATTATTTGTTAACCGCATAAATCATAAAATATATGTAGATTTTTAGCTTCCAAAGAGATGATGGTAATGTATGGAAAAAATAAATATATATCACACATATAAATAAGGATGCGGTAATTCACATTCGATTATCTATAATTAGTAGTGATCCTAGAAAAAAAACCTCAAATATTCTAATCATTCTGGTTGTAAATCCACTAGATCCCATAATTATCTTTTATAAAACACCAAAATATTTCAATATTATAAAATATTTATTCACCATCAATTTATATGTGAAGAAACTATATGAGAGGAATATGAATAATCTATAATAATCCATAATTGATTCATCATGCCTTTTATGACTCATCACCACCCATTGTAGCTATAAAGTCAAAATCTTCAATAAATCTTTTTCATATATTCAATAACGTTTATCTACCAATATAGTATATTATTGATCCTAATATTTTTTTCTACCCTTTGTAACTCAATATTTTTACTCTTTTTCACTTACATAATATTTAAATGATCAAAAAAACATTATTAGTATTCTATCGTTTTTAATTTTAGTTTTTTTGATATTTATATTCAATCATAAAGTTATGTTGAGAATAGTGAAAAGAAAGACATAAAATTGAATAAAGGATAATAGTGGAGGATCAAATATGGTTTTATAAAACCATATTCCAAGTAGGATGTAATATGATCACTATTATTAATTAATGAATCGCCGTAGGTAAAATAATTTTCACAAACTACGTGGTGCAAGAGCACTGATTAATCAACAGAAATTGATTAAATCTATAGCACTGAAATATGGTCATCAGTTTGTCAGTGGAGAAAAGTCGATAGTTGGTCAAGGTTTTGTGAAAATACACAAGATAAATTAGAACACCAATGAACTAGTGGTAGTGAGTTGATACTCAATAATGACAAAGAACAAATTCAAGGGGAGCTATTTTTTATTATTTCTCAAAATTTGTAGTCTATGACTCTTTAGACTCTAGGAAAACTGGAAATAATTCCCAATATCCTTGAATAATAAAAATAGAACCCTTTAATGGAATAAAAATAAACCTTTCCATAATTTATCAATAAAAAATAACTATAATAAACCAATACCACCCAATTATTCTTTCACTAGAAATTTCAATCAAATGTGTGAATTTTTTGTTATTGAATTTTCCTTAATCTACATTATTATTTTTCTCTCCCAGTTTTATTTTATTTTTGTAGAAAAATGGAAACTAAAAATATAAGGAATAAATCCAAAATGACTCTCTATTTTATTTAATCAATCTAATTTTATGTTCAATGGAATTAAATGTGAGGGATCCATGATTTTTAAATAAAATACTAGAATTTATTTACTATCATAGTTTTTGAAATTTCAAACAACAAATATTAAAAAGACATGGTTGATTTAAAATAAGTTTCTTTTTATAACTAAAAAAATTGTGTGTTTTTTGGTATCCTCTGTACCGATAACGTAATAGACTATCATAAAAATCCCATAAGTAATTGGGGTAAGGTACCTATGAAATTATTATTGATCCCTAGATGAACTCAAATAAAAATTATATTTTCATTATTTATTTTATGTCTTACACATTTATTGGTATAATTTCCACTCTACATAACCATTATTTCTATGATACCATTATTAGTAATACCCTTAATTGTCATGTCATTACTGGTCCTATATACATAAATTGTGATTCACCTAATCATTTTATTTCAAATGGGATTTTTTTATCTTAATATAGTTATAAATATTCTTTTTTATTTCAAAAATTTTATTTAATCAAACAAACATACTCTATTATTGAATATTTTAATTTTGAGGGAATATTTTATTTAAAGATTATTATTCCATATTTTAAATACTAATTCATCCAACTTATAGACAATTTATGTTACTTTCACCTACATTTGATATCATAGGGAATTAGTAATATATGGTATTTTAACTATATTTCTTATATATTTTTTAATCATAATCAATTTTTATGTAGTTTTATATATAATTTACCTATTGTTCAATAATTTATAAAAATGTTCATCAGTATCTTATACCCATAATTATATCAAATGGAAATTTGTGGGTATTTCTCCGTATATTGAAGGTTTTAACTATTTTTGGGAATAATCTTGTCCAAAATCTTTTTAAAATTATTGGTTATACAGTATGAATAATTTTCATGAATCCTTATACTTATACTAATGAAATAGAAGAAAATGGTCACCCAATGACATTTCCACTTTTTAATTATATGGAAGTTATAAAAGTCACCACCATTATGGTTTACAACCAAATGGGTTTATACATATTTCTATTTGAAAAAAAACTCAAAAAATAGGAAAAAACATACGAATCACTTATTAAAGAATACAAAATCCAAAGGATACAAGATTCGATTTATATATAAAAACCATTGAAAGAATTATTATCAATCCTAATGAGTATACTAAAAACTTCTTTACATGAAGTAATGATAAATTTAATGGTAAAAAATATCTTAGTTGCATTGCTTCCATAGAAACATTAATCAGTATAATCCATTAGTTTATAATTTGTATTTGGGAACCCAGTACTATGGTCATCCAAGAAGATGAAGTCATTAAGAACATTCTAGTTAAGAAGATTATTGGATCTCTCACAACCAATGAGACAACTTGAAATATATAATTTCAGAAAATGGATTTTGAGTCCATGAAGATTTAATGGTTAATATATTTATATGTATATAATGATGACCAATATAAATGAAAAACTAAAATCAACCATCTAGATAAGAAAAATAAATTGTTTAAGAAAAAATATATTACTAAAAAACTGAAATGGAAAATCTAGATTCTGATGTTACACTGTACATTTCCAAAAAAGTAGGAATAAAATGTTTTATTTTACATTTATCATTAATTTATATTAAGAGAATAAAGATGGAATTAATTTTATTGAATTTAAAACAAGGAGTACTAGTGGTGACACCCTTTCATCATATGAATCATGAAACAAAATTTCATATTTCCTAATGGCTATAATATATATGAATGTTATGATGTTAATTAATTTATCTTTACACATTATTCAAACTCTATTACATCATCAAATTGATCTATGAATTATTAAGCGCTCATTTATTCTAGATACCAACATTAAAAAGGGTTTTTTTCACTTACTTCAATAGTTAATAATCTTATAAAGATATATCTTCATGATATTTTGGAATAAGATACACTTTTAATAAACTAATTTTATTTTACTTATAAATTAATATATTATGAGAACAATGATAATTTTTAATCTCAAATACAATATTTTAAAAATAATATATCTAAATTCACCCATGGTTATCATATTATAAATATGATATGACATTATAACACTTTATTAAAATTAATTTTATATTGTTTTCTAAAAATAATATTTTTCGTCCAAAACATCTAATAAGACAACATTTTTAAAATGATATTCTAAATAAAATTATTATAGAAGTAAACTATTGGAATATTTTTTATGAATAAAATTGGATGATTGAAACATGATGTAGACTAAATAATGTTCATCTATCACCCCATATTTGTTATATAAAAACTTTTTAAATAATGTATATATTACAAGGTATTTACTATAAACATCATGTTGATCCAAATTATGTGTTCCAAAAGAATTAGTGTACTAATATTTTATAGGAAATGGTTCAAAAATATAAAACCCAATTTTTGTGATCCTTTTAAATCCAATCGTCCAAAAAACATGATGGGGTACATGTCACATTTAGATTTGATTAAAAATATAAAATTACCTTTATTAGAAACATTGTATCATATAACTCTATTTTAATTAAATATTTTTTATTTTTAAAAAATAAACGAAGTATAATTTTCTATTTTTATTCAATTCTCTGATAATATTTTAATAACTGCTTATAAATGTTTTTTTAGAGAATTTAATTCTAATGAAAATATTTTATTTATCATATATCAATTTCAAAATTTTAATATATTAAATATAAAATCCCTTAAAAGACAAAATGATAAGTGATTATGTGGAAAATGTAGTGATTCTTTTCATTGGATTATACCCCTCTTTAATTGTATCACAAAAACACTGGTAATGATCAATCCCAAATACCAAGTATGAGACTCACCTAATATTTTTTTATGGTAAAATTTTGTGTGATCCAAAATAACTTGGAAATAAATACAAAATTTCCATTAAAAATAATAATTTTCCCTTAATTACATAGAAATTATCTTTTGTTATGTTTCATGAAAGACTTATGGTTCAATTATATGATGTGAATCATACAATTTTTAACAAATTGAAGATTATTCTAAATATACATAGGTTTATTTGATGGATAGTAAAAACATGTCTTGTGATATCATTATCATTTATAAAAGAATTTTGAAAATGAAATTGCTTTTATGATATTGTCTTATAGAAGTGATTATGGTGGATAATTATATAATAATTACATTGATGAATATTATGCTTCTTAGGTTCACATAATTATTTCTCAAATCCTTGAATCCCCTAACAAAACATGGAAGTGTTTAGATGAAATATGACCACACTAGAGTAATTTATAACTCATTTAAATATATATATACTCTCAAAATGAATTTTTACCAAAGAATACGATACCTATTGATATGAAAGTAACTATATTATCACCATTCTGGTCTAAATAAAACAACTTATTGAAAATTTGATATGAAAAATTAATAAACATATATATTTTAATGTGTATAAGTTTAAAATTTTCATCCTTAACACAAAGGATATCAAATGATCATTAAACTCCATATATGTGAAATGTTTCAGTAATTCATACTCCAAGCCATGTACAATCAACCATGTATTTAATAACAGGAAAAAAATATATTTATGTTTCAATTCAAATAAAATTTAATGATAACCACACTAAATAATATCCTTATAGTGATGATGCCACTAACTAAGATAATTTGACATTAAATAAATGACAATATTTGAAATAAATTGATGGTGAAAATTTTCCCCATTTACTATATTTCCAAAAGAACATGTTGAATCAAACATTTATACCATAAAGCATTAAATTATTACAAAAAACATGAAATAATATTTGATATTGATGCCTATGTGATGTTTAACAACAATACATTATCTCTCACATTTAACATAAAACCCCGTACTAGTTATTCGGATATATAGCATAAAATTGGAGTTAAGGAAATTTTAAAGGAATAATATGCATAATCTCATGGGAAGACCAAAAAATCCTCAAATAATTTTAAATTAATGGGGTTTTTATGTATATTTCAGGAAAATGAAAATATAACCCACAAAATTATATACTAGTTTTTAAAGGATATAATGAAGAAGAAGATATTTATTATTGTGAAGTGATTTATCCCGTTTCTTTCCCAGAATCCATTTTAAATTTTTGGGAACATTTTATTCAAAATAATTGTAAATATTTTAATGTGGATGTCAAAATGGATTTTTTAAATTATATTATTTACGGAAATATTTTATTGAAAATACAACAAGGTATTGATGATCATAATATTTAAATTAAATTATTAAGTAAGAAAATCTATATATGATTTAAATTAAGTGACACAAGTGTGGTATGAATGATAAAATAATTTCTGTTTGGGAATTCATTTTAAAATGGGAATTTTTTATTCCACATTATTTTTATTTTTTTTAAATAACTTATTATATTTTTAAATTTATATTGATTATTTCAGGAGTCTCAACTAAATAATATCTAATAATTTATTAAATAACTTTTTTAAAATAATTATATGGATGAAAACAAATTCATCATTGGTTTTCAAATTTCTCTATATTTTTATTGAACTTAAATAATCTAATTTAAATAGATTATTTTTCGTTATTTGGAGTCATTTATATGAAAATAAGTACCCCCATGAGTAATCTTTATAAAAACAATTGGGTGAATCCCATATAATAGTTCAGAACAATCATTATAAATGAATTATTAGTAGTTTCATATTTCTTACTATGATCTAGTTATATATCATTTTTTATTATACATTTTTATAATTTTAAATTAAATAAAAATTAATCAAATATGAAATTTTAAAAGTAAGTTTTTATATATTTTAATTAGTCAAAATAGTTAAATTATTTTATCCAATGGGTGCTTATTTTTAACTTAATTCTTTTTTGTGCTACATTTTGTGGGTGAAACTCATATAAAATCAATAAATTTGGGACAATCCAGATATTAGTAAAATACCTTATCTCATGGAGTGGTAAGAAAAATAAATATGTTTATAGATTAAGAATAATACATATCCACTAGGATTTGGGGAAAAATTATGTGAATGAAAGCCAATTTCATAGAGTATGGTCTTATATATGATTATATACCTATTAAGAGGAAAATATTATCAAAATTTATTATATCTAAAAATTCTATCCAATATTATAATACATACAAGAATGATTTGAGACACAAAATTATTAAATGATCACTTGAAAAATGATGATAGTATTTTTCATTTTTATTCACCATACATCAATTAATAGATTTTTTCTATAATTAAAATTATCTTGAATGATTTTACTTTATCATGGGTGAGTTCGGTATGATTATCTTCTAATACATTTTCTTTAATATTTTTATGCATGCATTTATAATAATTATATTATTAATGTTTCCAATTTTCTATAAATACTGTATTTAAAATTTTTGTCAATATATCCATAATTTTGGTAACATTTAGTGACTTTGATAGTCCACGAATAACATTCAAATCTAGACACTAACACGTGGAAATAATTATGTTTCAAATATACCAAGAGGTTAATAACTCAAGAATGGTTGGTCCAGATTTTTAAATGAGCTTCACATTGGGAAAGTGAAGTCTGGCATTACAATAAACCTGATTTTATATAACTATGGAAATATATATGAATTAAAAAAATTATATATAAGAAACCATAATAATGTAATGGAATATTCCATGTTAAAATTTGTAATTTTTTTTATTTTGAAAAAAAAATAGAAATGATTTTTAATATTTTAATTAGTTTTTATGTATTTTGTGTTCAATTATTAACTAAATTTGTTTAATGGATCCCCATATTTATTATGAAATAATTATGTTGGTGGTAATTTTTTCTGTATATAAATTTTCATAAAAGTGTTAAAAATTTAATTATTCCATTTTTTTGTTTTTTATCTTTTTCTAGTAAATTTATTCATTAACCATTGAAAATTATTTTCTACGTCATAGTTATCTTTCAAACAAAGAAAATGATTGAAACAAGCAATAGTCCTAAAAAAAATTCATTTCAAAATCTATTTTAAGATTCGTTTACTCACTCTCTTGATCATTAATGGTGGGTATCAAAACAATTTACATATTATTTTAGTTCTATGACTTATATACTTATTATTAATATGAATTGTTTATTTAAACCATTTAATTGATCATTTTGCTAATGATAAAGTGGGATAAAGTACTTCTGAATGTATGGAAACTGAGTAAAATTCTTTAAATTTTTTATGATTTCTTTTAGTAATTAATTTTCAATGTATAAAACCCAATTTTTTTGAGAAAATGGCCCTATACCACTGATATAGTAAACTGTTCTAGTTGGGTGCCTGATTATATCTAACCATGTAGAGGGTCTACATTTTCAGGAAGATCCATCTCACATGATTAATGTACAATTTTACTGACTGTGTGACCTAAGAATTTATTGAACCCTTTTGTCCAAGTACTCATTCATGGTTTTCACATGGTTTTTCAAACCACATAGAAAAACCATGCAAATGTTAATTTTTTGGGAAAATTTAAAATTTTACCCTTAATTATCTAATTATTCCTTCCTTCTTCTCTAATAATATTTCTATTGGATAGAACCTAAATTTTATCTTATTTTGGATAATTTAGAAGGCTTAAGATAGGGATCAAGAGACCACATTCATCTATGATTTGTTCCAGCTTCTGTTCATCACATTTGATGTGCTATTGTAAGTACTCATGTCCTTTTCAACCGTTCTTCATCTCCTTCTCTCACAACCTAGAAATCAAGGTGTGAGCATTTTTACCTGGTTCTCAGATCTATTTGGATCCAATAAAAATAAGAGGCCAATATGGGAGGTGTAGAGTCTTACAATCCTATAGTGGGTGGTCTATATCACATCTGCCAAGTTCATTGATTTTGGAGTCATTTTATGGGGCCCACTGATATCATTGGGTGCTATTTGTTGAATTTATATTCTATACATATAATCAATAGAACTGTATGGTTATGATCCTTCTAAATTTTTAATTATTTGTTAGTGGTTAAACCTATAACTCCTTCTATCTCATATAGGAAGTTATTCCATAATTGTTGTTTTAGTTTTATGATACGTTTGAGCCACCGTTTGGTTGTGCCTTGGCCTGACCTTCATAAGGGTAAGATTTTCTATATTAAATTGATTTATTTATATTTTTTATTTAATAATGGAAATTATGATGCAGTCTTACCACTTGAGGCTCGTAAGGTAAGTGAATCAATTAATAAACTTATGTGAAATGTAAATTGGAAAGTATACTAAGTAAAAAAATTTACCTTTTTAAATGTTATCGAATAATCATTTACATGTCCATAGCACCCCTTAACATGTTTAAGGAAGGAAGTAGAGAGAACCTTTCTTATTAAAATTCCTTAAATGGAATAAATATTTTGTTGCAAGTGAGATGGACTTATCACACTAATAAAAGGCAAGGATTGAACCAAATGTACTTATTGATTAATTATGACTTGAATAAATGGTTGGATTCTCAATTAGCCATGTCACACTAATGAAAGGTATTAAATTGAAACTTATGAAATATATAACACTTATTTGTCAAAATAAGAGTGGCCCAACTCGAGATCACCATGGATTCCTAGGGGAATGACTTTATCTCATGAGGACACCATTCAAATTCAAGGATACGACTTTCATAGGTAGAGACCCACCTATAAACCTATCTTTTTCTAACTATGGATTCCAGAGATGACACCGTAGGATCCCTCCTGTAGTACTACTGGATTAATTTGATAAAATCCTTGGACCCATCATTGATAAGCAGGTTCCTTGGTTAAATCCAATTATGTATAGTTATTGCCTATACCCATTTTATCTTGGATAAACTCTAAAAACTCTGTTGGAATATTATTATGGAATTACTTAGACTATTATCCTAGGATTACAATATTACACCTTATCCATGATAGTGTCATTACTGATATTGATATCCTTGAGGTCTTTGTTTCCTTGGTTATTAGCTTGGAACATCATTATTAAATATCATTATAGGTTTCTTTGTTACGTACTGGAACCTTTACTATGGATAACATGGGACTTATTTATAAACATATAATAATCAATTAAAGAACCAGGTATATGTTCAGACACCAAATAAGGGTAGAAGTACCTACATGGTTATTTAGATACAATGTACTGCATTAATTTATAAATTCATTCTTTCACACAATTATATTTCCATTACAGATGCATATATTATAGACACCATTGGTGGTGTCCCAATGAGATTGGTCTCGCACCCCCTCAAGACTCCGTTTTTAACCCAGGGAAGATTAAATGATTAAAGGTGTCGATAAATGAAATCATATTCCTTTAAACACTTGATTTTTTTTATTTTGGATGGATCATGATATTAAATAACCAATCCAGATCATCAGATTATTGGGAAAATATTTGGATTTTCTATTATAATTTTGTGGAAAATGTATGTCTGATACTTTGTATCCATGTTTTTCAGTTTACTATAGACATAACATATCATCACCAGTTGTTCTTTTTTTTTCTCTTGTTATTTCAGTTATTGTTACTATTGTCTCTATTTCCGCTATAACTTCATTTTACTTAATTTACCATTGAAATTTACATCTATTTCTATCTATCCATTATACTACAAATTAGTAATAGAGGCATAATCTCCCCATAGACACACCCCTGTCACTCGCAACTAGTCAACAACCTCTGGCTTTTGGGGAGAATCGCTTGAGGCCTTGTGGCCCACCAGTGTCGGGGCACCAATTAAGTGGAATCAGGGTTTGAGGTGTCACAAAGGGATATCATATGTTTTTCTACCCTTCCATTATTATTTGGAGACAATAGTCTGGTGATAAGAACTCTAGGCACTGGGTGATAATCTATGCTTGGGTATCACGAAATCATGTTTGGGGTGAAATCCATGTTAGCCAAAATATAATTGTTGTTTTGTTTTACCTATTATTGTTGATATCATTTAACCATTGGGTGATGCACATGTTTTGTGGAGTGGTATATTATTACTCTGATTGATGATATATTTTATCCCTATCCCAATAATATGATGGAAATGAGAATTTTTATATGCATCATATTAAGCACCTATAATTCTCTTGTAATGAATATTTCTATAAAATATAGGCAACTTTCACTAAATTCCACATCTAGATATGATTGTGATTATTGAGGGATGATGTGATTGTTATATTATTCTAATATTAGTCTTGGTTGTGATTGTGTGTTTGGCTGTCTCAATTTATGAGGTGTGTGGGCCCCCATGGGATATAATGAATAAATTACCAACTCAAGCAATTTTTCTATAAATAAATGGGTTTCATTTTCTTTTTTGAGGTGTATGGGAACTGATTCAATTTAAATGGATATCCATTATAATGTGAAACATGAATTATAATATTAAATGGTTGCAAGTTCTTATCTCTCCTTTTCCATATATATGAATGGTAATGGAGTTAACTTTGTAATTAAATTTTAAAAAGAAATAAAAGTATACTCAATAACTTACTGATGCCTAGCCGTCTAGGCTACCAGATGAGGTTTCATGCATTGGGTAGTGATTTTTCGTACATTCATCTTCCAATAGTGATGTTATCTATTTTCATAATTCTTGTTCTAAAGAATTTGCATGGAATTTGTAGAATAATACCTCCACGACTTCCTCATATCCTACACCATGAAGGTGGTTATGATCATCCTCTATACATGGTGTCCTTTGAGCCATATGTATTACCTCCATGAGTTCTACATGAGGAAGCACCTACTGTACATGATTTGAGCTCTAATTCTATTGTTTCTGATAGTTTTATACTTCTAATGTAGTACATGCATTGTACTCCAAGATTTGGACCTACGATGGCCAATATTACTCGCGGGTTCCAATAGCAGCATCCCCATACTTTATCCGGGGATAGATGTCCATAGGCTATTGAGTAATATATAGATGTAATCCTATCTATGTTTGTGCATATAGGAATTCGTCTTGAGGGGAGGGTAAATCTTTCTACCAACATGCTTCAGGATTTGGAATAGCATTGGTGGGAAGTGGTTTCCCAAGCTGATCTCCATGAAGACATGATATGGATTTATTTTAAAACTATTTTCTATGATTATTTCTTCCCTCCTTTGTTGAGAGATGAAAAAGCCAGAGAGTTCATGGATCTCGAGCAGGGTTCTGTGTTATTTATGTAATATTTATCATGTTTCGCAGAGTTTTACCTCTTTTTAGTGCTTCTAGACGGTGATGATATTTTGTGTTCTAGATGCTCTGAGGGAGGCATCCGTAATCCATCCATATTTACATGAATGTATTTTCATTCCTACTTTTTGAGATAATTAATCAGGTTGTTATCATTAAGAGAACCTTATGGGACAATAATAGGACCACACCTAGAGGATTAATACCACAATAGGCCTACAGTTCTCTCACTTGTAAGAAACATTCCTTCAAGGTTTCTCGTCACGGCAGTGAAATTCATATTATAAATTTTGATGAATACATGGTGTGTAATTTGTGTGGACGATGGGGGAAAGTGATACTTCATTGTGATAAAGACCCAATGGAGTGTCGTGCTTATAGCCGTATAGGTAATCTTCAGATATTATGTTGGGTCTTTCTACCAGAATTGTGTGGAAACATATCTATGCTAGCTCCGCCTTCCGGAGAAGGTTATTTTTCACCACTTCAGGTGGGGAGTTGGAATAGAATAGGAAGGTCAGTCCATAGAGGAGGTTGTAGACGTGGTATATATACCCCTAATCTCTAACACTTGTAGTAGAGCAGTTATAATTTTGGTAGTCTAACTATTTCACTGGGTCGTGGATCAATCTAGTTGCATGCATTAAAACCAACACCCGGGGATCATGTTTCCAGACCATCTATATTATAAGGAACAAATATAGTGGAATATAGCATAGTATCTGATTTCTTTGATACATGTACATCAAACTCCATATTCTCTAAATCTAATTTGGAAATTATATGACTAGAGACATTGTATTACTATAGTGTAATGACTCGTGAAACACCGTTCGAGATACGTTCAAAGGACATATGCTAGTGTACGGACTACCCCTTGAGGTAGGAAGTAACACATTATTATGTAATCTCTATGTTCATGAAATGTTGGTATTTGATGTCATTATTAGGATAGACTAGTTAGTTCAAAATCACTCTTTTGTAAATGGATATCACTTCAAGGTATCATTTACATCTCCATAGGGTTGCAGTTATCTATATAAAGATGAGTGGGATGTCCATGCTGGTAGAGATGGATTAAAGTATCACAGGCTTGTTGAAGTGACCGCCCATATCTCCAATACCTTTATGGAAGATCATAGCTTACATGAATCTGATTTCCCTCCAGGAGTGGATCATTTAAGGGATGTCTTTCCCAATGAATTTTATGGATTACCTCATTAGATGGAGGTATAGTTTACAATCAAGATTTTTCGAGGAGACGCTCTTGTGTCCATTCCTTAATATAGGATGGAACCTACCAATCTCTAGGAGCTCAAGTGATAGATAGATGATCTATATAATAGATAATTATTCATTCCAACACATCCTCTCTGGGTTTTCACTTTCATTAATATAGTAAGGAGGACAAAACCTTACATCTATGTGTGGATTATAGAAGCTTGAACTAACTTATAGTAAAAAAAGGTATCCACTTCCTCGAATAGGTTATCTTTTCAACCATCTTGGGGGAGATATGGTATTCTCTAAGATCGACATGAGGTTGGGATATCAACACGTGTTAGTAAGGCTATCATAAATACATCACAAATTCATCCTTATAAGGTATAGTTGTTATGAATACCTTGTTATTCCATTCATCCTTATGAACACGCCCTCCGTTTTCATAGCTCCAATGAATAGGATATGTCACCCATATTTGGATTATTTTTCCAGTCCACAAGGATGAAATCTTGATTAATTATCTCACTCATAAAGTCCATGCCAATAATATTGGGATAATATTGGGTACACTAAGAGAGAATCAACGTTATACAAACCATGCAAAGTATCACTTATAGATCGAAAAAGTTCACTTCCTCGGCTATATAATCTCATAATCTGGTTTATCTATAGACACTGAAAATGTTAGTGCTATAGTCTCCTATGATAATTCCAAGAACATGTTTTTTATGAGGTTTCTTGTGGTTGGACGGATGTTATAGGAATTTCATACATGACTTCTCATGCCTTTCTTCACATACCACTAATCTTATAATGAAGGGTGTCATGTTACTGTGGTCAGAAGCAGATGAGAAATCATTTAAGGAGCCTGAACGAAGTCTTGTCTCAGAACCAATTCTGAATCATAATAATCCTGGAATAGGTTAATCCATCTTCTATGATACATCAAGAATTATCCTAGGATTAGTTATAATAAAAGAAGAATGAGTTTTTGAATATGTATCTCAACAGTGAGGCCTTAGGATAGAATTTACCTGATTCATTACCATGAGCTAGTAGAAGTTTATCATGCCTTGGGTTGTTGGAGAAATTAACTTTTGGTTGTGTGATTTTTGGTGTACACGGACCACAATATACTAAAATATATCTTTTTAAAAATATTACCTGAAACACATATATTGATTATGGGTCTCGTATCTTTAATCGATTGATTTTGAGCATGCCTATATTCTTGGGAAGGTCAATGTAGTTACTGATGCACTGATTTGAAATACTCATGCTCATTACGTACAAGAAGCCAATGATGAATGGAAGTTAATCACCCCATTCTCTATGTCATATCTAGAATTTCATGATTTTCCTGAGCAGTATTAACTCTCATAATTGATAGTTACCTCTTTCCTCCTTGAGTAGTTGAAGCATAGATATTTTTTAGATCAAGAGGGATTGGTTCTCCATGAGAGTATATCAGGATATAACCCACTTCCATATTGGTCTATAGATAGAGACTATATCCTTCATATTAATTGATGTGTTTGGGTTCCTACAAATATTATAGGGGAGTTGATGCACAAGTCCCATGATTCAAAGTGGGTAGTTCACCCAAGAAACTCCAAGATGTATCAAGAGTATGTGACACCAGTATTGGTGGTTGACGATGAAACATCATATTGTAGGCTTTATAAATAAGTGTTCCACATATCAACAGGTCGAATAGGGTAACTAGATACCTACAATCTTGTTACTACCGATTCTAGTCCCAAAATTGAAATGAAAAGGTACTACAATGGATTTTTTAGTTAGATGACCAAGGTCACCGAGAGGTGGTGATACTGGGTGGGTAGCTATTTAATGACTAATTAATGTATCCAATTTAATTACAATTCATGAGACTTTCTCATTTGATGAACTACGAAGAATTTATGTCCATAATATAATTTGACTTCACAAAGTCCCACGTTCTATCATTTCAGATTGGGATTCTTGTTCCAAATCACAATTATGGATTTGATTATAGAAATTTATAAGATCACCAATTCTTCTAAGAAAAACTTTTTACCCATTGACTAATAGACAATCAGAAAAGATGACACATGTCATAGAGGATGTGCTCTAAGAATGTGTCCATGATTTTGGTGGTTCTTGGGATAAGCATATCCTTATCTTTGAATTTGGCTATTATAATAGTTTCTAGGACACAATTCAAATAGCTCTTTTTGAGGCCTTATATAGTATTCCATGCCCTTAACCTCTATGTTGGATATAGCTAGGTGAGGAAGCACTACTAGGTCCTCATATTGTTTAAGAGGAATCAAAGTATGTTCAGCTGATCAGAAAACGTACGACTACTGCTCAGTCTAGACATAAATATTATATCAATATCTAATGATGACCTCTAATATTTTTGGTCGAGGATCATGTTTTCCTTTAGTCATTTCATAGTCTAGGTCATAGAATGTTATGTAAGAAAGTAAATCTCTCACCTCATTATGTTGATCCATTTTACATTCTAGAGAGAGTCATGATGGTAGCCTATTAGTTGCTACTAACATAGAGGTACCATTCCATGCATGATATGTTCCTTATTTAACATCTTTTCCAATATCATATCAAGCCATATCATACCTTTGATCATGATGATGTTGATTTAGATACTGATGCTACATTTTTGATGTATTCAATATGCATCATTGACAAGAGAATGAAGGTTCTTTGATGTTGGTCTGTCCCTATAGTACGTGCTCTATGAAAAAATTACCACGTGTAGGAAGAGACATAGGAATGGGAGGGTAAGATAAGTTCTACATTCCCAGAGTTCTTCTCAAACAATATTTCATCTCCCATGGTAGGTAAACTAATGGATGAGTACTTTTAAGGCCAGAAGACAGTAAGAACCCAATTGTTTAGTTAGGTATGGATCTATTAAATTTTGATTTAATTTTTTATTTTGGACCTAATATTGATTTTTGTGAGTTAGTGAAGGTACTGAGGGTCTTCAGGGTTATTTTTTATCCCAAAATCGATCTTTTTTAAAAAAATAACCTTGTCTCACAATTATAGTAAACCATGCTTGTAGGGGGAACTATTAGATCTTACCAAGTGGACGATCTACATTTTTAGGTTGAGCAATCTCACATAGTTAGATCATGGTTTCCATAACCACGAAACTTACCCTTGAAGCTCACCCATTCTCTAAATACCCATGCATGGTTTTCACATGAGTTAACAAGCCATGTAGAAAAACCATTCACAAGATAATTTCTGTGTAATTTTACATTTTCTCCCTTAAAGATCTAATTATGGATTCCTTCCTTCCTTACACAATTTCAAGGGGACAAGACCTCCATTTTAAATCATTTTGGATCTCTTTGAGCGATTACTATCAGGATAAAGTGATATCCTTCATCTGGGATCCATTCGAGTTTCTGTTCATTGTGTTCAATGTGAAACAATAAGTACTCTTGTCTGATTGAGCCATTCTTCGTCTCTCTTTTTGTCGACCTAGTTATTGAGGTGTTAGAGTTTCAACATTTTTCTTAGATAAACTATGATCCAAGACAAATCAAAGATCAATATTTGAGCAAGAGAGTCAAATGATCCAATGTTGGGCAGTCTGTATCTCATCCCTCAAGTTCATTGATTTTGGAATTTTCATATGGTGATCCCTAATTTCATTAAGTTCCATTTATTGAACACACATGCCTTTATTATAATAGTTATGACCATATAGTTATTCTCATTAAAAATATGAGATTAGTTGTTAGTGGATTGTCCACAACTCCATTAATCCCATGTAGGATGTTATTCCATAATGATCATTTTTTGTGTTTTGACACATTTGATCCATAGTTTGAGTGTGACATGGATTGAACTTCCTACGTGCATGCTTTTATACATTAAATGGATTGATTTATATTTTGAATTTAATATTGGAAAGTACCATGTATGATCAAAACTTTACCTTTCTAAAGTATTTGATTCAATTAATAAACATAAGTGAAATGGAAATTGGAAAGTATATTAAGTATATGACTTTCACTTTTTAAATGTAATTGAATAATCAGTTACACATCCATAGAACCCATAAACATATTGTTGGAAGGTATCAGAGTGATCCTTTCTTATAAAAATGCCTTAAATTGATTAAATAAATGGTTTTATGATACGTGTATTTGTCACACTAATGAAAGTAAATAATTTAAAGAAATAAAATTATTGATTAATTATGAATCAAATATATGGTTTCATGATCAATTAGCCTGATCAAACTAATGAAAAGTAATGGGTTGAACCTTATGAATTATAAATGGATTCTTAATAAAAATAGGAGTGGCCAGACTCATGCTCGAATTGGATTCCCAAGGGAATTCATTAGGCTCTTGAAGAATGCAGTTCAAATTCAAGGATACAGCTTTCTTAGTTTGAGACCCACCTAGAACCCAATATTTTTCTATCATTGGATGAATAATATGACATAGTTGGATCCCTCATGTTTTACTATATGTTTCCTTAGATACACTCCATGGATGAAGAATTGAAAAGTAGGGTCTAGGGTTCATTCTCGTCATGCCCAATCATTTCTTAGCCCCATTTACCTTGGATGAACACCTTGGACTAGGTAGGAATCATATTGTGGAATGCCTTTGAATATGGTCCTTAGATTACACTCATAACTGTTATAATGGATATATTTATTACTGAGTTGGTGACCCTGGAGGTATACATTTCCTTGGTTATTACCTTGGAACTTAATTATTAAATATAATTTCAGGTTTCCTTGCTACACAATGGAACCTTCACTATTGCTAACATGGGACTTCGTTATAAACTAGTAATAATAATATAAAGAACCAAAAAAATGTTCATACCCCATCCAAGGGATGAAGCCATTACTTGGGCTTTTAGTTACATTATACTGATTTACATTATATATCCATGTTTACAAATAGTTTTATTTCAATTATGTAATCTAGATGTTTTATAAAACATTTATAGTGGACCAATAAGATTTATCCCACATACTCTCTGGGTACTACTTATCACATGTGGAAGATTATAGGAAAGAAGGTGTTGATAAAGGGAATCATACATCTTCAAACACTTGATTTCATACTATTTTTTATGGAGATTAATTGTAGATGACTGAGAATGAACATGGAAATCATGGTACAGTCTTCTGATTTTCCTTTATACTTTTTTTGCAACATGTCATCTTGATAATTTGTATCCATGCCTTCTATATTATTAGATACATAACATATCATCATCAGTTGTTGCATGTTTCCCCAGTTATTTAAGCTATTTCTAATGTTGTCTATATTTCCAATAGGCTGTCTTTTTTCATAATTTTATTATGCTATAAACCTCTCATTATATTTATCTACTTTGATACACTATGGTAATGGGGGCATGGTCTCCCCATGGATGCTCACTAGTCCCTCACTACTAGTTTGTAACCTCTGGCTTCTTTAGAGATGTGCATGAGAAAATGTGACCCACCGATCTTAAGGAACTTATTTTGTGGAATTTGAGTCTGGTTTATCACAATAGTTCACATATTATAATTATGGAAACCAACCCTAACGAAAATAAAAACTATTCCAAATAGTCTGTTAATGAAATTAATTCATATAACACCAAAATGATGTAAATAAAGATTTTTTAATTGACTCCTCGCTAGTCTAAACCCCTTATTCCTTATCGACTATGATCTACAACTGAAAAATATAATTCTAAATTAACCCCACTCATTCCGATCTCATGGTAATTCTCCCCATGAGTGCGTATTTATGATGTATTATTCATTCTTATGAACCTCAATATACATAAAAAACGTAAACAATATAACTGAATACTGAATAGAAGGAATTAGTGAGTCCTCAAGATTCAATGATTGAGAGTCCTCTTTAGAAATAGATATTGGAAAAAAATAGATTCTTGAACATGATGTGAATTTGCGGTATAGAGAAATAGTCCAACTAGAGATAAAGACACTTTTGACTCTTAAATTCAAAAAAAGTGATGTATAGTACCTCTACATTGAACCCATTATGAATGTTGACACAGGAAAAATATTCCTCCTTCAACACACCACGATATAGTGTCCACCAATGACACACAATGCCTCATTTGTGACTGAATATTTTTGATACATTGAACTTCTTCGGGTTCAGGGTCAAACTGAATAAGATCTCAAGATCCTTATAGTAACTCTCTATCTATAAACATGAATAAATTTCTTTATACTTACCCAAATTATTCCACCGAATGGTAGGAAAAGACCTCAAAATAATCCAATTTCCACCATTGGGTTGATCCTCCTATGATCGACCAGATTTTTTGCAAATATACACTACCATAGAAAAAGAGAGTCTATGACCTAGAGGTAGAGCGAAATGAGAAAAAATATTTCTTAATCCTTATAGTATGGAATTTTTTTTAGAATTATTAATTTATTTTAGTTTCTAAATAAACTGGAAATTTGATCATTGACAATGGTCATTCATTATGAATGTACCTATCATAGGTGTTTACCCTGTATGATATTCCACCTCACATTATCATGGGTTGTCTTGTAGTCCTTGCATCTGATAATTTTTGACCTGTAATACCATGTCATATCCTAACATATCTTTCTTATGTAATGTACCATTATCAACTAACAAAATTTCCTTCCTAATCATTATAATCCTCAATGATACTTCAAATTCCATCATATCTTTCAATTATACCTCTAATTACACTATATAAAACCCCCTTCCACTTGATGGTACCCCTTATGGTAAAGAAATTAAGGAAGATAGATAATTTACCAATTTTCCTCCTCATATAGGCCTCGGGTTACCAACTAGATTTGAGGGTAAGAAAATCCCATAAATGGGAGGAATTACCCTATATAATTAATTGAACCAGATATAGGATAAATAAAATAAAAGAAACTCCATGTCTTATATAAAAATGAATCCAACACCAACCCAATGTTCATTTATTAATGAAATAGATATATATTTGAGTCTCTAGAATTGAATATCTAAAATTAATACTATTAGAGTTACATAGAAATAACTCAAATGTACAAGATAAAAATGTTCAGAACATTCCACATAGTCCTACTAAATTCATGATTTTTTTATATACACAGAGTGATCATACAAGTATACTCGATAGTTTTATACCAATATTACTTGTACATATTTAAAAATTGTATACCAATGCAGAAATGAGAAAATAATTGAACCAATAACACTTAAATAGGCTAGAAAACCAATCTGATCCCCACTATGACATTCTGACCAGAAAACACATTAATGTATAATAACATAATATGGTGCATATAGGTAAAGGGTACCCCACACCACTTCACCACTAATGTTACACTATCACACTCCATTTATTTCATACTTTCCATAAAATATATATTGAAAATAAAATCATTCCCTAATCCTAATGTGAAACTTGTGGTCAAATCACATCTCACCTAGAGAAATATGGGTCATCACATTACCTCTTTCCGAAAGACACCATGATGATTTCATCAATTCTATAATAAATACAAATGGTCCATTATATAAAACCCCACCAATAATTATTACAAGAGTAGTTTCATATCATGATAATGAAGGGAATCAACACCATTATTCCATCCTAATATGCACGAACCCAACCATAAGACATATCATAACCTCATCAAACATATATAAATTGTATTTTTGACTCATAACCAACATAACCTATGAATATAATTATATCATCAAAAATAGAGGAGGATAGGAAATGTAGCTTTCCATCCATCATCACCATTGAGATGTGGGAAAAAACACATACCCAATGTATGGGTGTTGGAAAAATTATCATAAAAATGGGGGGGGGGGTGTATATAGAATATCATATGGAACATAGATGATATATATATCACCAAAAAATAAAAACATATATGATAAAAATGAAGTATTAAACATCTCAAAACATCAACATCCAACCTCACTACACTTACAATTTAACTTTTAACACTAAATGTACAATACCAGATAATAAGATATATACCACAGTTCACATTTAATTTAATTTCTAAACTTATTCCTTTAAAAATACAACAAATTACCAATATAATCCATTATCCATCCCATATATTTCATTATTCATCATATTTTATGTAATACTAAACATAAAACATATTTAACCACTACAAGAACTCATTTTTATATGTTTTTATGAATATCATATGGATTATTTTTGAGACTAGGAACTAAGATGAAGTGTGATTTCATGTTTCATGAACCATGTAGGGATTCTATCCAAACTGACACATGAACCATCCCGAAACATGGCTCGAAGGGTGTTCTTGATCCATACAGATTAAAAAATATTACTTGGAATCAATTTATTCTCAATGTGAATTATTTTTTTCCAATGAAATTAGGATGGAATAAACAAACTGAGCACACATCATAAAAAGTAATAATTTAATATCATGAAATACAAAACAGATCCATATACAAAAGCTACATAATAGGCCATAGACATAATAATGAAATAAAATGGAACACAACAATAATACCTCCATGAGATCTCATGGTCACAAAATTTTTAAAACAATCTTCTTACATCAGAAATATAACTACAAACATGGACATGAAAAATATATAGGGTCTATCGATGATTAGTGGAGGAAATAGGGTGTGAGACTAAATATCTTAGTAGGTAATCCCCACATAGTCTATGAGATTTCATTCGAGAAATAGTACACAAATACTAGTTTGAAATAAATTAGGGAAATATGTTTTTAATAAATTTATACTAACATACAATTATTTATAAAAGAACCATTTAAAAAAACACTCAAAACATTAATTTTAAAAATAATTTCCCATTATAAACTCCATTAAAAAACCCAAATAAAAATCCAAGAAAGATAACCAAAAAGTGGTAGTGGAAAATGTAAAGGAAACCACAGAAATATATGCACCTAGAAAGGATAATATTCAACATAAAAAATAAATAAATAGAACATATGAATAGTCACTCATGATAATTTCATGAAAATCTATAGTGAAAATTCCATGACATACTCAATTCAGACTCACTTGATGAAATATGATGAAACTATATATTATATAACCAACTGTACAATAAAAACTAAACAATCCAATAGCATGTCCCACATACCCCCATTATTTCAAGGGGGTACTGACTCATTTGATCGAGGTTGACATGCAACCGTCACTTGACCCTCTAGATGAAACCTAGGAATTCCATGCTAATAATAGTAAAAATTATTGGTGAAACCTGGAATAATAACCATATTTAGAAACATCCCTTTTCATGATCCATTAAAGGGGAATACATCCCAAGTTCTAATGGACTAAATACAAATTACATTCTAGTCTATGATTCATTTGAGATGATCTCATACTGAAATTATAGTGGTATCCAAACACAATACATATTAACAAAAACATACCAAAAAACCATTTCCATCATAATAATTCTCATCTAACTATTAAATTTTAAATGGAAACCACCATTTTACAAAATAAAAATGTATCACCCCAAGATTCCATGGTACGTTTCCCTTTGAATAAGGCAATAGCTTGCATTGTACGCAACTTCGAGATTTTAACACTCCACAACCAATCAAACTAGCCATTATAAGTAATAATACACACTTTTTAAAATTTTATAAATTTTATATTTTAAAATGGAATTTATCTTTAGATTCATAATATCAAAATTAGCTTAAGGTGAATTTTTGTTACTTTTCTGAAAAATTGCAATTTTGATGAATAGTGAAAAATAATAAATTTTAATTAAAAAAACTTTTTAAATCTAAATAATATGTAGTGTTAAATTATACATTTGAGTGATTATAAAGTATAATTATATTATATTTTTATAATTTAATATAATTTAGTCCATTGGATGTAATTTTACATTTAAACTGAGCTTAAATTAGTGTCAATCTTTTGATAGTTATTATTTCTTAAAAACACGCTTTTTTGTTTCGACAATGGGAATTAATTTTAAATTAATATCTTAAAATTATGTGTTTTGAATTTGAATAAATGGATTCAATATTTGGAATCATTATTTCCATATTTTTTAAATAGGTAACAATTATTTTCAGACATTATGAATATTTACTTCAGTAAATATTTTATTTACCATGGTTAAAGGGTAAATCTGGTAAATAAGGGTAAACAAATATTATAATAATAATACTAAATTACCCTAACATGTGTTTTATTCCTATTTTCTTATACATTTCTGACCATGGTCATCCTTGGGTCGAGTTTAGGTCCACATGGAGCCACTTGAGAGTGATGATGACACTTCATATTAATTAATTTAATGTAAAGATAAAATGAGGGAAACATATATCTTTTTTCAAAATAATTTTTAAAATGAGTCATATAAGTTATATTTTAGACAACAAATATTCAATTGAAATATATAAATATTTCCATCATCATGGTATTTTTTTTATAATTTTTTGACATTAAAAAAATAAAATTATTTATGACACAGTAATGAAGCAGTGTTTAGATCAATAATGAATGATTTAAATAAATGAGATTTTAAAAATTAACAAATTATCCAAAACCTATCCAATTTTTATGGTATTATTTTATTTTGAACATGAAACATCTTATATTAGACGTTAATGAGTTTTGGACCATTAGAAACCAAAAATATTTATATAATAAAATAATATTTTCAAACATTCTTTAAGAGACCCTCCTCCCCCTTATAAAAATTCCTTATATCTAACCCAATTTTCACACCTTTAAAGAACCATGGCTCATCCAAAATCTACCCAATTAAGCTTTCAACATCCCTCTCTTCCTCCTAGAATCCTTACTATATGCAGAAGGCACTTCAAGGAATCCTTTTCATTCAAACCAAAGGGAGTTACCCGAATTAAAGGTTACATCTCATCACAAGTTCTTTACATTTATTTTACTTTTCCATGCCCGTAATATCTCTTTATTAATTTCTTTTATAACAAAATCAGTATCCTAAATATACTAGGTTGTTTTTATGAGAAGTATTTTAACTAAACATACACACACATCCATCTAATGGGTGTAGAACATAATTTTTATGTGGACAATAAACTACTGCCTCAGGAAACGATGATTGTTCAATCTTATACTACCACCTATTATGATGGACATTAAGATGGAACAATAATTATAAAGGATATTTATGATATTTATTTTATCTATAATCTTTTTAAATTATTTTTTATTACATACCTTTATTCTTTTCATGTGGTATATATACGATAATTTCATTTGAGGAAGTGTTGACTACCGCCCCTCAATGTGATATGACTCGTTCATACCATACGTGGAACATATAAATGATTATGTTAATGAACATACGTAACGTATATAAAAAATTATATTAAACTATAATAATAATATATCTATGTATCATTTTTCCTTTTTTCCTTTTAAATTTAAAAAATGAAATGGAAGTATTGTTCGTGCATACGTACGGATTACCGTCTCCACTAATGTGATGAGATTCATTCCCCATCATTACCATTAATTAATAATTTTAATTTGATTATTAAAAATAATATTTTATGACATTATATCATTCTGGGTAAGGATAAAATACATTCTATCCATAAAAAACACTTCCTACGTAAGAATACATATAAAGGGTAATGAATCAGTTAACAACCGAAACAATGAAACTACTAAAATATTATTAACAAAGATATATTATAAGATCATATATTATTTCATATATTTGTTTTTGGTTCTTTTATAATTTAATAACACTTATTTAACTATTCTACTAGAGGTTAACGAACCCTAAACCAATGAAATTTAGAAGGTAAGGGTTAATTTCAAAATCCTTTTATTATCTATGGTTGTTTTTACATAGGTGTCTACTGGGACCTTCATATAATCCACATCTATGTTTCATAAAAATGTATTTCAATACATTTTTACTATTTACTAGACTATGGGTTAAAGTCAATTATACCCTTGTTTGAATTTTTATAAAAGGGTTTGAATGGAATCTTGTCATCTTTTGTGAAACAAGGTACTTAAAGACATTTTCGACAAATTAATGTAAGAATGTTTTTTAACTAATATAGTGGGTGATGTTATTCTAAGCTGTTATAGAACCTTTAAAGCTTCCCTTACATGCTTATAAGAATATTTTCAAAAGAAATGTTTTCTTTTATAACTACACAAAAATTAAATGATTTTAAAATGGAAAGTGACATTTCTCTCAAATAGTTTTTATTTCATCTATGTCAACTTCCTTTAATGGATTTTATACTTGTTTGATGTTGATTTATTATGATACGAATCTTCCATATTGTATTTAAGGATTGGGGATATTTTTGACTATGGATGTTTTATTTTTATAACAGTCATGGGTTATGGTTAATGTATTAACATTTCGTATGCTAGTTTTAATATGAAGGTTTTTGTTATGTTTATACCTTTTCACATGAGAAATGCATTTGAAAAAGTTATTGATGGATGGAGACCGCTATAGATCCTCGATGCATCGGTGGGTCTCTTGAGACAAACTATTGTCTTGGCACAAGGCCTTGAAAGAAAATCTTATTTTCAGTCTTGGAACGAGTCCTTGACTATGTGTTTATGATGTCTAAAATTATTCATTCCATCATTATGAAATTAACTATTGATATTACATGTGATTATTCGACTAGTATAATATCAATTTGAATATATAAATGACATTATTTGATTTTTATTTTTCTATTTTATTCTGAAGTTTATTTTTAAAAGGCCTTTTTTTTAGTTTTATACATTACCTTAAATGTTTTTGTTTATTTATGAATGTTTCCACTATACTGTTATACTTACTGAGAATCTGAGCTCACACCTTTCTATGTTTTATTTTTCCCAGGATGAAAAGTAGTGTTTTATTGTTGACATACATGGATTTGGTAATGGATATGGATGAGGTCAATAAAGTCAAAATGTTGGGGTTGTCTTTATTTCCTGATTTTATGTAAAACTTATGTATGTATCTAGTACTTCCAAGGCTGCTAAAATGATCGGTCTTTCAGGACATGATCCCTTGTGATCATGCCAATGTTATGTAATAATGCACTGACTTTAGGAAACTGGAGTTAGGGTGTTGTAGTTGGTATTAGAGGAATATTAGTATAATCCTTAGAAACTAGATTTAGATAAGATCTAATTAGAGGATATTAACCTAAGATAGAATTTGGTGAATAATATAGAATAACTTCCTTGAATTTTGGTAATGAACAGATTTTGGGTATTTTCTAGGCAATATATCCCTGTTTGGATACAAGTAGATATAGGTGGCACTGGCATAGATGTACCTATGAGTGAAAACTATGACAAGGAGTTTCAGACTTGACTTAGGGTATCCTGGTAAATGACAATGGTCATTGCTGCACTCTTTGTTACAAAACTCCTGGGAGATATGCTTAGGATAATTCACATTTTCTTTACAAACCATTATTAAGATTTATTAGTATAATCCTCCTCAACATTTTTTTCATCTTATTATGGATTATATCTATATACTGTTCAATTTATGTTAACTGTTTTACAAGATTGGAATTATGTATTGTGATTCATAAACTATTGTAGTGTATGCCATTTTTTAAAAATGGAACCTAGTGGAAGGAATGGGAACCGTATCAATGTGCATAATCTGTATAGGTATTTCCCTCCTACTCGAGATAATTATAGTGGAGATGGTGATGCAACTAGTGCTGATCAGCTTATCACCATAATAGAAAAACTCACTCATGTTATGAATAATAACATTACCCATACAGAGCACACTGATCCACAATGTGGAGGATTGATGTTAGACTAATTCATGAGAAAAAAACACCAAAATTCAATGGTACTACAAATACAATTGTAACTGAGAAATGAATAATTTTATTAGAATTTTTTTTCTTGCTTTGGGGAGAAGCGAAAGGGAAAATGTTTTCATGGTAGTTTATCACCTCATGAAAGATATAGATCAATGGTGGTAATTAATTAAAAACAAAAAGGAAGATGATAAAGTATCAAATATGGAATGGGGGGAGTTTAAAGATATTTACATTGAAAAATACTTTCCCTGTGACCGTCGAGAAGATATGGAAAGACAATTTCTGGGTCTGAGGAAAAAGGAGGATGAGAATGTTGCAAAGTATGAGTCTAACATTGCAAGGTTATCAAGGAATGAAACATATTATATATGTAACCCAATGAGTAATATTGATCGGTTATTTTATGGGTTAAAACTATTTCTCCATCAAGCATTAGTCTCATAATCCTTCTCATCATAAGAAGATATTGTCTCATGTGCTATCAAGACAAAAAAGTAATTCTCTCTATCTTACGACTTTAAAGAAATGTAAGAGAATAAGAAATCTACTGAACACTATAGAAATAGAAATTAGGGGAAGAAGGTAAAAGTTTAATATCCATCCTCTGATAAATGTGGGAAGAAACACCCTTATAATTTCCCAAAGGGAATGAGATTATGCTATAAGTGTGGTGAAAAAGGCCACCAAGCTCATGACTACAAGGGAAAGAAAGAAGTTGTTAATGTTGAATGCAACAATTGTAAAGAAATGTGGAATTATGAAAATTAATGTCCTAAATGCCAAGAAAATTTACCTTAGAAAATTCCAAGGGAGAAAGGCCAAGATTATGCAATCACTATTAGTGAGGTTGATGCTCCGAAAGACATGGTGGAAGGTAATTTATTGGTTTCATCATGTTTAGCCAATGCTTTCTTTAATTATGGATCATCAAATTGTTTTATATCTTCCTAGTTTTCTAAGAAAATTAGATATTTACAATTTTATATAACAAGGGAGTTATCAATAAAAACACCTAAGGGAAGTATCATTGCAAAAATGTTTTGTGAATCAGTCCCCCTTTGGGTATAAAAATGTTCTTTATCCGTTGATCTCATCTTCATATACATGATTGAATTTGATATAATCCTCGGTATGGATTGGAATTTGAACAATGATGCAAAATTTTATTATAAGAATAAGGAGATTACAATTTGGGATGATGATAAGGACACCATATACATAGAGCAGAAACATCACCATCAGATTCATATATAGATCCACCCCTTGTAGCTCTACTTTATGAAATTATTGGTGTGGAATAGATTGGAGTAACTTGGGGTGATTAAAGGACTGTTCAAATAGAGGATGTACCTATTGTACAAGAATATGTTGATGTATTTCCGAAGTATTTACCTGGACATCATCTCTAATGATAAATTGAGTTTTCCATTGATTAAATTCCTGGTTCAAGGCCCATATCGAAGAACCCTTATAGAATGGCCACTGTTGAATTAGTGGAGCTAAAGAAACAACTAGGGGTGGTGATTGATAAATAATTTATTCACCCTAGTGTTTCTCCATGGTGAGAAATTTTTGTTTTTGTTAATAAGAAATATGAATCTATGAGGTTGTGAATTGACTACAGGGAGATCAATGCTTTAAAAATAAAGAATAAGTATCCCCTATGTTGCATTGATGAATTATTTGATCATCTTCAAAGAGATCAATATTTTTCAAAGATTGACCTTCGATCTGGGAATCATCAGTTGTGTGTGATGAATGATGACATTCCAAAGACAACATTTTGAACTAGGTACGGGCATTACGAGTTTACATTAATTTTAGTTGGACTCACTAATTCACCATCTGTCTTCATGGATCTAACGAACATAATTATCAAGTAATATCTTGATGAGTTTTTTTTGGTATTTATTAATGATATCTGGGTATAACCAAAAATCTACATTGATCAAGAATATCACTTGCAAACTATTATGAAAACCCTAATAAGAAATAAATTATATGGGAAGTTCAACATGTGTGAATTATGGATTCAAGAGATTTATTTCATGGCCATGTTGTCTATAAGGATGGACTCTATGTTGATCCTTCAATGGCCATGGAAATCCAAAAATGTCTAGCACAGAAATGTATAACTGAGCTATGTAGTTTTATTGGTTTAGTAGGTTATTATCGTCATTTCGTCCAAACTTTTTCATGATTGGTGAACCGATTTACAAAGCTCACACGTAATGGGGATAAATTTGATTTGAAAAAATATTGCGAAGAATGTTTTGAATAACTGAAGAGAAGATTAGTCAATGCTCTTATATTGACTCTACCATCAGGGTATGATGGGTTTGTTATTTATAGTGATTCTTTGAAAAAAGTTCATGGTTGTGTCCTTATGAAGAATGATGGGGTTATTGCCTATGCATCACGACCGGTAAAAATTTAGGAACAAAACTATCCCACTCATGATCTTGAGTTAGCAGCAATAGTCATTTCTCTGATGTTATGGAGACACTATCTCTAAGTTGAAAATTTTGAGATTTAAACTGATCACAAGAGCTTGAAGTATATTCTCTCATAAAAATAACTCATCATGAGGCAAATGGGATGGCTCAAAATATTCAAGGATTATGATTGCACCATATACTACCACCACAGGATAGAAAATAAGGTGGAAAATTATTTGAGTAGAAAGGATCATGGTGTTTTAAACAAGATGAGAGTTGAAAGGAATCCTATGTTCATGGATCTCATAAAGATTGATATGGGTATAATCATGGAAGGTGAAACATCAATAATTTTTCAAATTGTTCTAAACCATATTTTCTATAATGGATAAAAAGTTCACAAAAATATGATGAGGAGTTTCAAAAGAAAATTAATGTTGTGAATGATGGGAGATTAATTGACTTCGTATGTGAAGATCATATTTTGAAATTTGGGAAGAGACCTTCTGTTCCTGACAAACCTGATCAAAAAAGTGAATTGTTAGATGATGCTCATTGCTCCAATTTCTCTGTACACCCTGGAATAACTATGATGTATAGATATTTGGAGGAACTTTTTTGGTGGGACAACATGAAGAGAGATATTGCAGATTATGTGTCAAGATATATGGTTTTTCAAAATGTGAAAGCTAGAAGAAAACATCCTAGAGGAGTCATGAAACTTCTTCCCATACTTTATTGTAAATGGGATGATATTACAATGGACACTGTCATGGGGATACCAAAGAATCCTAGAAGGAATGATACAATATGGGTCATTTCTTATCATCTTACCACGTCAGCTTATTTTCATTCTATAAGAAAAGATTTCCCAATTGAACATATGGAAAGACTATATATTAATGAAGTTGTAAGACATCTTGGATTACCTATATCGATTGTTTCTGATTGTGATCCCCATTTTACATCAATATTATGGAAATGTCTTCAGAATTCCTTGGATATTGAACTTCATTTGAGCTCTGCCAACCACCCTAAAACTGATGGCCAATCAGAATAGACTACTGAAAACATAATAGATTTGTTGAGATCTTTCTCACTCGACTTTAAAGGTATATAGGATCAATATTTAAATCTGGTTGAATTTTCTTATAACAATAGTTTCCATTCAAGTATTCAGATGGAACTATAACAAGTGTTATATGGAAAGAGATGTCATACACCAACATGTTAGGATGATGTTGGTGAAATAAAACTCGTAGGACCAGGTTTTCATGAGGAATAAATGGAAAGGGTGAAGGTTATCCAAACCCACATAAAAGCATCTCGATGTAGGAAAAAGAGCTCTACAGATAACTGAAATAATGATTTAGAATTTCAAGAAGGAGGTCATGTTTTATTGAAGTTATCTTTATGGAAGGGTGTTATATGATTTGATAAGAAAGGAAAATTATGTCCCAGGTACATCAGACCTTTCTAAATTCTTGAACGAATTGGAGTTTTATCTTATCATTTGGAAATGCGACCACGTCCTTCCAAACTTCCTAATATGTTCCACATATCACTATTGATAAAACATATGCCTAACCAAACACATTTACTCACCTATGAAAAAATAGAACTGGAACCAAAAATGTGTTTTTATGAAGAACCAATCAGAATTATTGATACCAGAGAACAAGTTTTTAGAAGCCAGACGAATCGTCTGATGAATGTGCAATGTTCAAATCATAATATGGAAGAGGAAACGTGGTAACCTGAGGAACTTATGTTGAAGAACCACCTGAATCTTTTTATGTAGTAGTATTCTAGAAATTTTGAGGTTGAAATTATTTTAAGGAGGGAATAAAGTGACACCCAAGCTTTCACGGTATGTTTCCTTTTGAATAATTCAATAGCTTGTGTTGTACGCAGCATCAAGATTCTAACACACTACGACCAATCAAACTAGCTATTATAAATAGTAATACCGACTTTAGATATTTTATAAATTTTATTTTCAAAATTCATTTCATTTATGGATTTGGAATATCAAAATTAGATTATGTAGAATTTTTGATACTTTTATGAAAACTATCTATTTTTTGATGTATAATGAAAAATACTAAATTTTAATTAAAAAAACTTTTTAATTACAGCAATTTATTGTGTTAAATTAATAATTTCAGTGGTTTTAATGTATCATTAGATTATATATTAAAAATTTATTATAATTTAGTTCATTGGATGTAATTTCACATTTAGATTGGAAATAAGAAAGTTTCAATATTTTGATAGTTATTAATTCTTAAAAACAGGCTTTTATGTTTTGACAATGGGAATTAATTTCAAATTAATTTCTGTAACATTTGTGTTTTGAATTTGGAAAAATGGATTCCATATTTGGAATCAGTAGGTCCAAATTGTTTAAATATCTATCTATTATTTTTAGACATTATGAATATTTACTTCAGTAAATATTTTATTTACCATGGTTTAAAGTTAAATCTGGAAAATAAGGGTAATCAAATATTCTTATAGTAATATTAAATTACCCTAAAACATTTACTATTACTATTGGATGATATATGTTCGACCATGAGAATTATTGGGTCTATTATGGGACCCCATAGAGTCACATGAGATTTATAATGACACATTATATAAATTGATTTAAAGTAAAATCAAAATGACAAAAACTTATATCTTTTAGTAAAATAATTTTTTCAAGGGGATATATAAGTAATATTTTCAACAATAATTATTCATTTTATAGAGAAAAATATTTCATAAATCATGGTAATTTTTTTATAATTTTTACACAATAAATAAATAAATTTATTTATGACATAATATTAATGCAGTGTTTACCTCATTAATGACTGATTTAAATAAATGAGATTATAAAAATTAAAAAAATATCCAAAACCTATCCAATTATTATTGGATAATTTTATTTCGAACATTATTCATCTTATCTTTGACTTTAATAATTTTTGGATATTTATAAACAGAAAATCATTATATAATAAAATTATATTTTCAAACATTCCACGAGTGCCCTCCTCCCCCTTATAAAAAGGCCTCACCTCTAACCCATTTTTCACACTTCTCAAGCCCCTTGTATCAACCTACCTCTACCCAATTAATCTCTCTATATCCCTCTATTCCTCCCAGAAGCCTTACCATATGCATAAGTCACTCCAAGGAATCCTTTTGATTCAAACTAAAGGGAGTTACCCGATTTAAAGGTAACATCTCCTCTTATGTTTTTTTCATTATTTTACTTCTCTAACCCCCTAAACACTCTTTGTTAAATTCTTTTGTAAAAACTATAGTATCCAAAATATAGTAAATTTTAGTTATGAGAATTAATTTTACTAAACTTACAAACACCTCCATCTAATGGTTATAAAACATAATGTTTTTGTGGATGATGAACTACTACCACACGAAATGATGATTGTTCAATCTTCTACTACCACATCTTATGGTGGACATTATGATGGAACTATAATTATATATTATATTTATGATACTTATTTTATCTATAATATTATGTAATTATCTTTTATAGTATACATTTATTCTTTTCATGTTGTATATATATGATAATTTTATTTGAGGAAATGTGAACAACCGCCCCATCAAAGTGATATGAATCATTAATACCATACATGGAACATATAAAGGATTGTGTTAGTTAACTTACGTAAAATATATAAAATATTATATTATACTGGAATAATAATTTACCTACGTATCATTTGATCTTATTTTCTTTTAAAATAAAAAAATGAAATGGAAGTATCATCCGTGCGTACGTACAGATTATGATATCCACGAACGTGACGAGATTTATTCCCAATAATAACCATTCTATAATAATTTTCATTTGATTATTAAAATTAATATTTGTGAACATTATATCATTCTAGATATGGATCAAGTACATTTTCTTCATATAAAAAATGACATATGTAACAAAACATATAAAGTAAAACAAATCAGTTAACACACAAAATAATGATACTACTAATATATTATTAACAAAGATATATTAGAAGATTATATATGATATGATATTATTGTATGTGGTTATTTTATAATTTAATAACAATTATTTAACTATTATACATGAAGTTAAATTACCCTCAACTATGGAAAAGTAAAAGGTAAGGGTTAATTTCAAAATATCTTTATTATCTGAGGTTGTTTTTTCATAAGTGTCTTCTGGGACCTCTTTATCATCCACATCCATGACTCATAAAAAGGTATTTCAAAACAATTTTACTATTAACTAGACTATGGTTTAATGTAATTTGTACCCTTGTTTTAATTTTTTAAAAATAGTTTGGAAGGAATCATTCCGTCGTTTCCCAAACAAAGGACATTATGACATTTTCGACAAATTAAGTTTAGAATGTTTTATAAACTTATACAGCTGGTGCGGTTATTCTCCACCATTATAACACCTTTGAAGCTTCCCTTAAAATACTATAAAAATATTTTTAAAATAAATGTTTTCTTTTATAATGACATGAATTTTATATGATTCCAAAATTTAATGTGACATTTCTCTCAAATACTTTTGATTTCATCTAGGTTAACATCCTTTAATGGATTTATAGTTTTTTGAATTTGATTTATTGTTATAAAAATCTTCCATATTGTATTGATGGTTTTGTGATATGTTTTATTGTGGATGTATAATTTTTATACCGTTCGTGTTTTATGGCCAAGCTATTAACATTTCGTGTGCTAGTTTTAATACGTATGTTTATGTAATGTTTCAACATTTTCATATCAATAATGAATTGGACCTAGTAAGTGACAGGTGTAGACTGTTATAACTCCTTGAGGCATCAGTAGGTATCATGAGTCAAATTAGTGACTTGGAAAAAGGTCTTGATGAAACCTTATTTGTAGTCATGGCATGAGTCCTTGACTATGTGGTTATGATGTCTGAAATTAGGCATTCTATAACAATGAAATTATCTATTTATATTATATGTGATTATTTGATAAGTAGAATATCCCTGTGAAAAAGTAAATGTAATTATTTTATTTATATTTTCCATATTATTCTTATTTTTAACTTAAAAGGATTTTTTTAGTTATATAAATTGCCTTTAATGTTTATGTTTATTTATAAATGTTTCTGCTATACTGTTATCCTTACAGAGCATCTGAGCTCACCCCTTTTATGTATCATTTTTTCCAAGATGTGAAGAAGTTTTTTATCGTTGAAATGTGGGGATAGGATAACGGATATGAATGTGGTCAATAGAGACAAAATGTATTTTTTTGTTTTTATTTAATGATGTAATTTAAAACATATGTTTGTATCTAGTACTTCTAAGGATACTAAACTGGTCAGTCTTTTGGGACTGGATCCCTTGTGATCATGCCAATGTTATGTAATAATTCTCCAGCTCTAGGTAACTAGGGTTGAGGCATTAAAAAAACATCCAAATAATTTTAAAAATACCAACTTGGCCTTCATGACAGCTACATTTTCAATCCATTTTCCAAAACATGACAACATGCCTACCAGGCCCATACATAACATTTGTTTAGAAAAGAATTTATAATACCTTATAAGGTGATAATTTGGCATTTAAAACACTTCACATTGAAACCCACTATTCCTTGTGAACATGGGGATGCCAAACGATATTTCAAATCTTACAATTTTTACAGAAAACAACAAAAATATCTCAAGTTTCAACTAAGAATACAATTCTAAATTAAAAATCCAATTCCAACACCATTTTCAATCCATGTTTAAAATGAACAACATACAAAAGTTTTAAAATTTGGCCTTAGAAATTTACCTTATTTGAATTTTCCAAACACGCCTTCATGAAGATTATTTATTAAAACATTCCTCAAAATTAAATGTGGGACAATCTTTAAAGAATAAATTTTCATTAACAATTTTAGGGAACTTGAAGAAATAAATCACTCTTTGAAAATCCCTAAACCATTTTAGGGGAAGAAATAAGAGGTATTAAAAGAGAAACCTTTGGAAAAATCAAGCCATAAGGAAAATATCATTTCCAAATGTCACCATATTTTGAATGCACATCCTTGTTTTCACCCCATGAACCCATGGATCTTCCACAATCAAATTACATACTACAAGTTTCCATGAAATAATCCAATTTTTTTAAATAAATACCACATGCCATCAAAAGAACACAACAAGTCAAACAATGATAATATAGCCAACAAAAATTTAAAAACTAGGTGAACCATTCTAAAAAATTTGACCAAAAATCATATTTACACAAAGAGGAACCCGAACGACACATCATTCTCAATTAATAATTTAATCCAATTTATAAAATATAACCAATTCTACATGACACCACATCTACTAAATTAAATATTTAGAAAACAGAAGGAATTTCATCAAACACATTCCATGCATTAAAAAATAGGAATAATTAATGGAAACCATTGAAAATAATTTGTCATCAAATTTACCACACAAAAAAAAAATCATTCCAACACATCATAAGAAATATTATAAAATTTTGAAAGAATTAAAGAAGAGATTGATCATCAACAAAATGTTATGGAAAATAAATAGACAAAACACCTACGTTTACTACATGTGAATGTGATGAGACAACTTAGAAAGGGGTAACCGAGCCCAATAAACAATAAAAACACCCTAACATTAAATAATTCAAGACACACATCAACCTTAAACCATATGGGTCGGCCTCAAGGTAAACCCCACTAGTTACAACTAGAAACCAAGAGAGGTGTAACGCCCTGACCCGATTTACCCAGAGCTGGTGCATTATTTTAATATATTGGTACGATTACAAGGAATCAATTCACAATGGACTGATCAGTTTAACAATATTGGAAAATAGATTACATACATTAACTTTACATTAGAATTTGAAGAATATAACAGAATATAAATAGTTCTTTGAGAATTCCATTTTCCCTTTAGCTTAACCCAGCATATCAATCATAATACACTTCTTGGAAGCCTGGGAAAATAAAATATAAGAAAGGGGTGAGCTCAGATGCTCAGTAAGGGTAAATAATTTTGCGGAAGCTATAAACTTCTAAAGCAAGATGAGTAATAAAAACAATAGCCTTTAAACATAAACATGAACATAATATGTTAAAAATTAATGAAACATTACCATATAAACATGAACATGGATATTCCACTAGTCGAATAATCACATGTAATAACTAATTTCACAATGAGAGAATGCCTAATACTAGACATTATTACCACATAGTCAAGGCCTCGTGCCTAGGCTAAATTAATTTTTTGTCATGGCGTTGTGACAAGATACTAGTTTGTATTATTATACCTACCGTTGCATCGAGGAGATATAGCGGGCTCCACCCGTCACTTACTAAGTCCACTGCATTCCTCATATGAAAAAGTTGAAACATAATATAAACATTTGTATTAAAACTAACATACGAAATTTCAATTCATTAACCATAAACCATGAATGGTTTAAAAATAGAACATCCACAGTCAAACATATCATAACTCATTCAATACAATATGGAAGATTTTATTATAATAAATCAACCTCAATCAATAATAATATCCAGTAAAGGATGCTAACATAGTTGAAAATGATGAGTAAAACATTTTGAGAGAAATATCATTTTTGAAAAATGTTTTAAATGTCAAACATTTATAAAGGAAGTAATTTAAAAGATATTTTTGAATCAAACTGTCCTATTCCACTTTGAAACTTTTGAAAATAATTATCATTTCCAAACATTCATGTTCGTATAAATAAATCCTCAAAATCATTTTGAAAACATGAACATTAATTAGAAAGATGTAGAAAGATATATCTTTAAAACATTTAAAATTATAATCTTGATAAAGAGTACCTTTCAAAAATCATTGAAAAATTCATTTTGAAATGATTTTTCTAAAAAATGGACATGGATTATAAAAATTTCCCAGTAAATACATATGTAAAAACAACCTCGGATAATAATGAGATTGTAAAAAAACCCCTTACCAATTTGGTAACTTACAAAACATACAACCCATGAAAGAAGTATCATACAATGAATATGTAAATACACATAAATTAAAGTGTATTACACAATTAATACAATTATGTGCAGTACATAAACCACACAAAAGGTAACAGTGACAATATGTCATGAATCTCACGGTTATAAGGTGTGAGATGAAAACCCCTTACCTTGCACTTTCCTTTAGTTGAGGGTATGTTTAACCACATGTATGAAGACTATAGTATGTTATTAAATTATACCAGAACCATATAAATATTTATGATATCATACATTATACATTTATGTCTTTATAGTACCCATTTAATAATAATTTCCATGTTATATTAATATTTTGGGTAATAATCACCTTTTTATCGTATTTGTTTTAACTTGTTACTCTTGATTGTATCACTTAGATAATGATTTAAATACTTACAGAGTATAAAACATGATTTATATATCATATATATTTATATTATAAATATGTATAATAGACATATATATGAAATGGAAAACACCGTTTATGGAGATGGTAGTCCGCATGTACGCATAAATGCTATTTCCGTTTTCATATAGTATTGAATGGAAGTAAGTGAATAAGATATAATTAAGTACCTAAATACTTATATATATAAATATATATATCTCCAGTAGCATTATTATGTCATATATTACAAACATATTAGTAATATATATTTTTATAATCATTGATGAATGATGAATGTGGAAATGAATCTAATCACGTCGTGGAGATGGTAATCCGTACGTACGCAAGAGAGACAATATCACCATCATAAAGGTGTGGAATTGGATGGTATATTAATTTTTCGGAGACATTATAATGTTATATTAATTATTTATACACATATTACTAATCATTATATCTATCCAAATAACATAGTTTTGAATAGAAAATTACACCATGGCGTCGAGATGGTATGCTTTACGTACGCACGCATGGTTACATTATCATTCATAACAAGAATAGATTAATGAATATAGTTGAAAAATATTTATAATTACATCACAGTATATTGAAGATAATAGTTTTATTATTTTACAATGTGAATGACCTATAAAGAATAAGTGGAAGAAGAAAGGAACTTGAAAGAGGGTGGTGAAATCATTACCACTTCTTCGGGTTGTTCCTTTTGATTTGATCAAAAGGGATCCTGAGGTTGGCTTTCAGATCAAACTGAGGACTCTAGGTTGATGTGAGGGAAGTTGGGATGATATTTTCTCATGGGTCGGCCGAGCCAAATGGCTTTGGAGGTGTGAATTTGAGAGAAGGGGAAGTTCCCTTTTATAAGAGGGGTGATGGTCACATTATGAATAGAATAAATTATTAATTTATTATTCCATCATATTCAGTTTATAATGGTTTGAAATGAATTTATTTCGAGCCTTATGTGGTTATGGGTCGAAATCCCTTCAACCAATAGGTTTTATACAAGTTTATGTTATCATTTTAGCCTTATTTTTAGATTTAACCCTTATTTAAATAGTTTAACTTTTACCGTGTCTTCGTGTATTCTTACTCTATATGGTTAATAAATTTACTATAAAAATCCAAGAGAACCTCAAGTGGCTCATTAATGACATATATAATATTATATAATCCATTTTTCCAATAAAATTTTTTTTAGGAATATTATATCAAACAACAATATAGTATTTGTTTTCAATATTAATTTATGTCAATTTTGACACTATTTGGTATTTTGTTTTCGTGAAAGTCATCAAAACATGATAACTTCTTAAAAGACAAATTGAATCATCCCTATCATCCCATATTCACCTAGAAAACTCGTCGATGTCATAAAAACTTTGAAATTATATTTATTTTAATATTTTTAATACCATTAATTTGATTCTTTCATGAATAAGGTGATTACTGCATCATCATTGTGTCATATATAAATTTTTTTAATTAATGTCTAAAAATAATAAATAAAATACCCTGATGTATTAAATCTTTTTATAATTATAATGAATATTTATAATCAAATTTATTTTATGAATATCTGTATATTATAAATGTTTTAGTTACTAAACTTTGATTTAAACTCTTTTAACTCTTCTTTGAATTAAATAATAATAAATGTCCTAATCTAATCCAAGTGTAACTAAATGATAATATTTTATTCCTATGTTTGTTTTTGGTCTAGTTAAACTTGTCCAATAAAATTAGGACATGTGTTAGGGTAATATTAATATCATTTTTACCCTTAATTAGCCTATTTACTTTTAACCGGGGTAAATAAAAGTAAAAAGTAACTATTCACCAAAAATTATTTTTATCTTATTTAACAACATTTTACTCCATGATATTAACCATGACTCTCGAATTTTTGAAATTTCACTCACAGAAGTGGTAAAATTAATTTTTATGTAAATTTGAAAATTCTCTTAGGAGATGTGTAAAAGATGGTGAAAGGTTTAATAAAATTTTTATATATCTAAAATTATTATAAACTGACTCAACTAAATTGCATTGAAAATATATAGGTATTATGTAACTATTTTTACCTAAAATAAATTTTAATAAAATAAATAATTATTTAAATAAAAATTCGGTTTTAAACTATAACTCAGTGTTTTTCACTATTCATTAAAAATTGAATGTTTTCAGAAAAATATAGAAAATTTACTCGATGCTAATTCTGATACTCTGAATTAAATAATTAAGTATATTTTACCAAATTAAAAACATATAAGTTCCACTTATTACTTTAAAATTAATTCCTGTTGTCAAAACCAAAAGGCGTATTTTAAAAAAATAATAACTATAAAAAGTTGTTTTCAAATAAAATATAGTATTTTTCACTATTCACCCAAATATGAAAGTTATCATAAAAACATGAAAACATTATTGAAACTAAATTCTTATGTCACGAATCTAAAGAACACATTTATTTTTTCAAATTTAAAAAATAAAAGTTTCAAATATTGGATTTAAAAAGGCTTCTCCATTAAAAGGCGATAAAATTGCATTTTTTGAAAAATACTTCTTTTATCTGAAAAAATTGTATTTGTTATTACATTATGTATAAGAAACTCATAATATGGATTCTAAAATTACAAGGATTATAAAACGTTCAAAATCCTATTAATATTATTCATAACTGCTTTTGAACAGCTAGTTTGGTTTGTGATGGTGCGCTAGAACTCAGTGTTGCGTGTAGTGCAAGTTGTCGAATTACTTTGAAGAAAAAACGTACTATGAAATCTTGGGGTGTTACATTCTTCCCTCCTTCAATAAATTGTGTCCTCACAATTTGATATCAGTTTTCGAAAATAAATTGTTTAAAATAAAAAGTACCTTTGGGAAAACCCACATCGGAAATAAGGTTAATAAAATTTAGTCTTAATAAGAGTAAAAGGGAAATGAAAGGGTCGCCAACAAATTATGATCTTGATTAGAAGAACATTGGTGGAAATTAGAGGCACATAATTGGTGGAAAAAAATAAATTTTTATAGATAGTGATTGAGGACATCATTCACAACAAATGTAACATTGAGGGCCTTAAATTCATCAATCTATTATGATTTAAAATACCATCAGTTCAACAAAACATATGGTATTAGTATTACAAATTTTTGGTTTTATGTTCTCTTTACTAAAGTATAAGAATTAATTTCTTCATCGTATAATAGAAAATGAAATATATATACTTGACATGTAGAGTCCCATCCTTTAACTAATTTCTACCACAAACTCATCTTTCACTCTAAAAGATAATTAAACTTAAAAATAATATTATATTTATCCTATTCTTATACGGTTCCAAAAAATGAATTTAAAATTAATATACCAGAATTTATTTTAAAAAAGTCTAGGTTATTCAATCCAGGACATCACATGGGCTAGTGGTAGGTGATACAACCTTGTCTCCCTTCGGTTGCGGGGTCAAGTCTCGCGGCCTTGCCGGACGCGACGAGTTAGCGCCTGACCTCTGGGTTACCCTTTTATGGAAATAAAAAAATAATCTCTAACTAGAATTATCCAAAATACTTCTGTGCAAACTCACAGTCCAAAATTTATAAGGAAGGTAAACATAGTGAAAATCATTTTTTCCACTTAATAACATGTGAACACCTTCATCATGTATTTTTTTAAAACACCGCAACATCCTGAATTACGATAAAACCTTATTGATTACATTCATGATCCCTTATTCTTTTTAGAATACTGGATATACTCCTATCAAAAAATGTTGTAAACTCAAAAAATTTTGGAATATACAAATCATTAATAAGTTTCAAGGTAGTAATGAATATCCAATATAATTTATCCAAATCATTCATGTATTATTCCAAAATCACTACCTCGGTATTAGAACCATATTATGGTTTATCTTGCTCTCAACCATATGTTTTCCAATCATTTAACACGCTATTGAGTCACTTTTCTTGGTTCCACACAATCTCAAGTACTTAATGAAATAGTACTACTGTACAATCCTTATATACTGCATAATTATTATAACCAGTACATTTTTTTTATAGAACTCTCAAATGACATAATTCTCAAATAACAACCTAAGAACTATAATCATTCCTCTTCATATGTGGTAGTGTCATAACTTGATTATAATCGAATAGCATCATTTGGGGCATACTCTGATGATTTGGTCATTGGTTGGCATAGTGTCCCAACTCAATGAAGATGATGCATTGTAAATTTGAATCCTTTTTATTACCCTTTTAGTAATGTACATAGTGTCCTTCTTCTCCACACTTATAAAAAAACTCCCATTCCCTTCAGCCACGTTCCAGGGTGTTTCTTCCCACTATTATCACATATGGGAAAATTTTTCTTTTCCCTCTTCCCTTTATCCATCTTTCTCTCTTCCATCCTTTTCTTCTCTTTCTTCCCTTCAAATAAATAAGACACATTGAATTCTTTACTTATCTTATTAACAAGTGATACTATTTCTTATATGTTGAGAATACATGGGAGAATATTTGCATTCTAAATGTTGGATTAATACCATGAATGACATGACCCTTCTTACTATTTGGATCATACGTATTGTTGGAGTTCTCAATCCTTCTACTGGGCACCATTTATAAACAATGGTATACACTAGGTCAGTTTATGAATAACAATTCATAAGTCCAAACATGTAAAATACCTAACATAAATTGAATAGTTTATGGATATAATCTATAATCACATAACGGTTTTCTTTGAGGAGATATATACTCATAAACCCTTTATAGTGATTTATAATGAAAATGAGAATTATCCTATGTATATTTCCTGGGAGTGTCGTAACCATTAGTGCAACAAGGCCTATTGTCGTGCACCAGTTCCCATATAAGTCTAGCTCAAAGCGGTGTTTTTGGGTTTTACCCATAGGTACATCTGTTCCAAAGCCACCTCTACCTGCTCGTATCTAGACATGTATGCATTCCTTGGAAAACTCCAAAAATCTCGACAGTACCAATTTTCTAGTATGTTCTTCTATAATAATCCTCAATGTCTATCTTAGGGAAATGTACTATAATCAGAGTTTATCTAAATCTAGTTTCCACGGATATTACTAAAATTACTTTGATACCAACTATAACGCCCTGAACCTGGTAACCCAGAGTAGGTGCATTAATTTAATACATTTTCACGAATATAAGGAATCATGTCCCGAATTACCGATCACATTAGAAGTCTTGGAAAATAGATTTCATACATTAACATTACAATAAAATTTGAAGAATAAAACACAGTATAGATATTTCTTTGAGAATTCCATTTTTCCCTTTAGCTTAACCCTACATATCAATCATAATACAATTCCTAGAATCCTGAAAAAATAAAACATAAGAAATGGGTGAGCTCAGATGCCCAGTAAGGGTAAATAATTTAGCAGAAGCTATAAAATTTTAAGGCAAGATATGTAATAAAAACAATAGCCTTTTAAATATAATATCGTAAAAATAAATGAAACATTACCATATAAACATGCACGTGGATATTCTAATAGTCGAATAATCACATGTAATAACTAATTTCACAATGAGGGAATGCCTAATACCAGAAATCATTACCACATAGTCAAGGCCTCGTGCCAAGAAGAAATAAAATTATTGTCATGGACATGTTCCACGACACTAGTTTGACTTATGATACCTACCGATGCAACGAGGATCTATAGTGGGCTCCACCAGTCACTTAATAAGTCCACTACATTCCTCATATGCAAAATATGAAACATAACATAAAATTTCATATTAAAACTAGCATATGTAATGTCAATATATTAACCATAAACCAAGAATGGTATAAAAATAGGACAACCATAGTCAAACATATCATAACTCATTCAATACAATATGAAAGATTGTATTACAATAAATCAACTTCAATCAAAAATAATATCCAGTAATGGATTCTAACATAGTTGAAAATAATGAGTAATACATTTTGAGAGAGATATCTTTTTTGTAAAATCATTTAAAAGTCACAAATTTATAAATGATGTAATTTAACAGAGATTTTTGAATCAAAGTGTCCCATACCACATTTAAACTTTTGAAATGAATTATCATTTCAAAAAATTCATGTTCATATAAATAAATACTTAAAATCATTTTAGAAACAAGAACATTAATTAAAAATATTTAGAAAGATAAATATTTAAAAGATTTAAAATTTTGATCTTGATAAATGGAACCATTCAAAAATACTTAAAATATTCATTTTGAAATAAGTTTTATAAAAAATGGACATGGATGATAAAAATGTCCTAGTAAATACGTACGTAAAAACAACCTCAGATAATAATGAGATTGTAAAATAAACCCTTACCAATTTGGTAACTAACGAAACATACACCCCATGAAAGAAGTATCATACAATTATTATGTAAATAAACATAAATTAATGTTTATTACCAAATGAATACAGTTATGGGCAGTACATACACCACACTAAAGGTAATAGTGGCAATATGGCATGAATCTCACGGGAATAAGAAGTGAGATGAAAACCCCTTACCATGCACTTTCCTTTAGTCGAGTTTACTTTTACCATACTGTATGAAGACGATAGTATGTTATTAAATTATACCAGAACAATATTAATATTTATGATTTCATACATTCTTAATTTATGACTTTATAATACCCATTTAATAATAATTTCCATGTTATATTAATATTTTCGGTAATAATCACTTTCTTTATCGTATGTGTTTTAACTTGTTACTCTTGATTTTATCACTTAGATCATGATTTAAATACATAAATAATATAAAAAATTATATATATATCATATATATTTAGAATATAAACATTTATAATAGACATATATATGAAATGGAAAACACCGTTTATGGAGACGGTAGTCCGTACGTACGCATAAACGTTGCTTCCATTTTCATATAGTATTGAATGGAAGTAAGTGAATAAGACATCTGTAAGTACATAAGTACTTATATATATATATATCTCCAATAGAATTATTATTTAATATATTACAAACATTTTAGTAATATATATTTTTATAATTGTCGATGAATGATGAATGTGGAAATGAATCTCATCGCGTTGTGGAGATGGTAATCCGTATGTACGCACGAGCGACAATATAATTTAAATAATGGGGTGTAATTGGATGGTATATTAATTTTATAGAGACATTATAATGTTATTTTCATTATTTATACACATATTACTCTTCATTATATCCATCCAAATAACATAGTTTGGAATAACAAATTACACTCCAGCGTGGAGACGATAAGCCGTACGTACGCACGCATTGTTACATTATCATTCATAAGATGGATAGAATAATGAATATAGTTCTGAAATATTTATAATAACATAATTTTATATAGAAGATACTGAAATTGTTATTTTAGAATTCAAATAACAAATAAATAAGAAGTGGAAGAAGAAAGGAACTTGAATGAGCGTGGTGAAATCATTACCTTTTCTTCGGGTTCTTCGTTTTGATTGGATCAAAAGGCCTCCTTAGGTTGTATTTATGATCTAAATAAGTCCTCTAGGTTGATTTGGGGGATGTTGGGAGGATATTTGGGAAGGTTTTGGCCAAGATGAATGTATTTGGAGGTGTGAATTTGAGGGAAGGAGAAGTGCCCTTTTATAAGAGGGTGAGGGTCACTTTTGGAAACGATTAAAGTATTAATTTATTATACAATCATATTCTGTTTATAATCGTTCAAAATGAATTTATTTCGAGACTCAGGTGGTTATGGGACGAAATAATCTCAAAAAGTAGGTTTTAGACAAGTTTAGGTTACTATTTTAACCTTATATTTTATATTTAACTCTTAGTTAAATAGATTAACTTTTACCGTGTCTTCTTGTATTCTTACACTATATGGTTAATAAACATACTATAAACATCTAAGAGAACCTAAAGTGTCTCATTAATGGAATATATAATATTAATTATGCCCTTTGGATAAACCTTACATTTTTAGGAATATTATATCAACCAATAATATAGTATTTGTTTTAAATATTAATTTATGTCAATTTTGACACAATTTGGAATTTTGTTTTTGTGAAAGTCATCAAAACTTGATAACTTAGAAAAGGATTTATTGAATCATCCCTATCATGTAATATTCACCTAAAAATTCGTGAATGTCATAAAAACGTTGAAATTATTTTTATTTTAAAATTTATAATACCATTTATTTGATTCTTTGATGAATAAGGTAATTACTACATCATAATTGTGTCATAAATAAATTTATCTATTTAATGTATAAAAATTATAAATAAAATACCATGATTTATTAACTCTATTTATCTTTCAAATGAATATTTATAATATAATTTATCTTATTAATAACCCAATATTAATTTTTATATATTTATTAAACTTTGATTTTAACTCTTCTTTGATTTAAATAATAATAAATGTCCTAATCTCATCTAAGTGGACCTAAATGACAATATTTCAGTACTAAGGTTGTTTTTGGTCGATATAAACTTGTTCAATAGAATTAGGACATGTGTTAGGGTAATATTAATATAATTGTTACCCTTAATTACTCTATTTACTGTAAACTGTGGAAAATAAAAGTAAAAAGTCACTACTCACCAATATTATTTTTATCTTATTGAACCAAATTTTAGTACTTGATATTAACTGTGTCCCTTTAATTTTTAAAATTTCTCTCAGATAAGCGGTAAAATTATGTTTTATGTAAATTTTCAAATTCACCTAGGAGATAGGTAAAAGAGGGTGAAAAGTTAAATAAAATTCTTATATATCTAAAACTATTATAAACTAACTCCAATGAATTAAATTGATCATATATAGGTATTATATATCTAATTTTAACTAAAATAAATTTAAATAAAATAAATAATTATTTAAATAAAAATTCAGGTTTAAACTATAACTCAGTGTTTTTCACTATCCATCAAAAATTGAATTTTTTCATAAAAATACAAAAAATTTACTTAAAGATAATTTTGATATTCTGAATTCAATAATGAAGTCTATTTTACCAAATTAAAAACATATAAGTTGCATTTTTTAATTTAATATTAATTCCCACTGTCAAAACCAAAAGGCTTATTTTTATGAAATAATAACTATCAAAAGTTTGACACTTGTTTATGTCCAATTTCAATGTGAAAATACTTACAATGACAATAATTGGATTAAATGGTAAAAATATAATCAATTTATACTTCCAAACCATTAAAATATATAAGTTAACACTATAAATTATATTGAATAAAGACGTTTTTTCAGATAAAATATAGTATTTTTCACTATTCAACCAAATATGATAGTTATCAGAAAAACACCAAAACATTATTGAAACTAAATTCCTATGTCCTGATTCTAAAGAAGAAGATTATTTTTTCAAATAGAAAATATAAAAGTTTAAAATATTGGATTTAAAAATGTTTCGCCATTAAAAGGCGGTAAAACTGTAATTTTTGAAAAATACTTCATTTATCTGAAAAAATGTATTTTTTCTTAAATTATATATAATAAATTCATAATATGGATTCTCAAATTATAAGGATTATATAAAGTTCAAAATTCAGTTAATACTATTAATAACATCTTTTTAACGGCTAGTTTGGTAAGTCATAGTGCACTCGTACTCTGTGTTGCGTGTAGTGCAAGTTATTATATTACTTTGAAGAAAAAACGTACTATGAAATCATGTGGTGTTACAAGAGGAGAAGAAGAAATTGACAAAGAAACAACAAAAAAATACCAGAAAAGATTTGGGAGCTTTAATAAAAGAAGGATATCAAGAGATAAGGGTCTTGTAGAGGGAAATGGTGTTCCTAGTTTGGAAAAGGTAGGAGAAAAATGAAATACAGTTAAAATAGTGGAGGATAAAAATGTACATTTCACAAATTTAATGATTTGTGTGACACTAACTATTTTCCAAACCATACAAAAATCCTGAAAAGCCTACTAGTGATAAGGATAACTAGGAATGGTTTATCAACACAATTTACCACATGGTGTGCTAACCATGTAAAATTCAACTACCAAATTCCACAACCTTACTACATGCTTACTGCATGGCTTCCCAAACCATGGACATGCCATGCAGCATTACCCAAGAACAAATTATAATGTTTCATTTTCTCCTGGGAGATTTTTCATGTTTTCCCCTACTCATGAAACCACTATGAACTACAAGATGTAATTACAATAAAATCATTTTATTATAATAATCTCACTATGAGTCTTTCAACACTCAAAAATTCAAAATCAGACTCAACCAAACCTCACCAAAATGATCCAAAAACAAGAAAAATAATATATTCAAATTATTTCCAAGGCTAGGGTGTGAAAAATCATCCCACCAAAAACAATTCCTTCGCCCATAAATTCACCAAACAGAATGACAAGCATTGTTCGATCCCTAATCCGAATTAGACTAAAAAAACCACAAACCTCGGGTGACCATTCAATTCACAAGTCACACTTAAAAATTTATATTGGAAACCAAAACCATAGGAACAATGTGAGACCATGATAGGGTTCCTCGTAACAAAATAACTCTACTAACACCATGACATGACATCAAATCCGCCAAACACAGGGAATTAAAATGACATCTTCTTAGGTCAAGCACACTAGAACTCTTTATATGAACTAACCCAACTACGCTACATATGCTAATCAACACTACCACCACAATAAAAAATTCTCCACATAAATTCAACCCCTAACACAAGGGTTAGTCCCTAAAAAGATCCGATATAAAGCATCAAACTCGAACATAAGTTAAAAAAATTGATTTTCAAAACCACATATATCATCAAATAATAACAACCTAAAAAATACAACCGAATCAAAAAAGCTATCAATTTAAAGATTCACATCCAGGAAATAAAATAGCATACAAGATAAATTGAACACTGGGAATTTTAAAAATAACTAAAAACACGATAAAAAATAAATTAAGAAACATGAACCATTTACACTCCAATAGTTCAGACAAATACTAGGCTATGGTTTCCCACACCCTAGGTGATTCTTAACCAAGTGAGAGCATCAGTTTATGGTCGTCAGCTAGATATTTGATTTATAATGAATATACTACCTCACAATCAAGAGTTGAAGTCATCCGATCAAGACTTATTATTTCAGTATGAGTTCTTACAAAACATCATCAGTTGAAGACAACTTCCACAATGATGATAGTTCTCTAGACTATTATGAAAATATGGGTTTTAGTGCCCAATCCTACTACACTAAAAACATACAAGTAGGCGGTCCAAATAATTAGAGGATAGAACCAATGAAGGATACTCCCTATGAATAGGTTCCTCTACTATACACTTATCACTTGATGGGGAACCTTCACAAGCACTCGAAGAAATAGATTGTCTAACTACCACGGAATGCACCTCAGTTAGAATCAATTTTTTCAACTGACATCTCAAAATTAAGACCCTAGGGGGAGAGGGCTCACTCCATGACTTATAGACAAAGACCCTAAACAAAAATAGGAACTTTCAATAGATTATATCATTTTACCACTTGAGAAAATACAACTATCTGATTTAAGTGATCAACATAGCCCATCATTGTCCAATGACCTTCCTAAATACTCATGATCACTTCTAATTTATTTGTCTTCACCTCATCATGATAAAACTATTGGACACACGTGTTACTGAACACCTACATCATCATCCCAACCTACATCAATGATTGAACAATCACTATCCACTAATCCCAAGATGGACCCTCAATCAAATATGAAACAACACGAAAATTCACAACCACAGTAGTTAACAATGATCTGAAGGCACAACCAACACCCTTAATCCATTCCAATACCATTAACGGACCATGATTACCGGGGAAGAAAGGAAACCATCGAGAAGAACTTGAAACTCGTAAATACCCTCAAGAAATATTGGGGGTCTTTTTTGGTGGAATATTCTAATAAACATAAGGAACATGAAACCAGGATCACCATAATCTTAAAACATTACCAAAAAGGGAATCTAAAGACAAAACAATAGACTCACTAGAAAAACCCTACATGAATAACTAGAAATAATCTATTAAAACCCATCCTTTTTATTTAAATTTCAAAACAAACATTTTCTAAGGCCAATACCCAAATATTTAAATCCATTTTTTTGAAAACTATGATCCCTCATTTTTAAACAAAACCAATTAACAAAACCATTTCCCCAATTTAAAAATCACTTTGGAAAAAACCACACCAAACCATTGATTTCAAATAATCACCCATGGAATCCTATGAATCATCTCATATGTGTCCATCCCCTATCCACTTATATAATCCATGAACACATGACAATATACACTTTCTAAACTTGTATATCCTTAATTAATAATTCATAACGAATTATAAGGGTAATGCATAACACATTATCATCAAACCAAATCATTTACCAAATTCTAAATCATACTGTTCCTTCAAATTCTCCCAAAATTTTAAAAATTATGAGTCACTCACTATTTGAAATATGATTTTCTATTTTCAATCAAAAAACACAAGAAAGAATTAATTTTCATTTGAAAATCAATTTCATTTTAAAATCCCTCGAACAACAACTAAAATATAAAACACAAATCACACCAAACTATTAGAACAAGGAAATAGTGGTCATGCATAACATAAAAAAATAGTTAGTGTGACTTTTCAAAAGTAATAACTAACTACTAAGAATTCATTTAATAATATACGTAGAATATACATGGGTCACTAATCCCTATAGTGTAACTACATAACACCAGCTCACCTCCTTTATCCTTCCTCACCCACACCATCCAAAACAAAACAATTACTCAAATCAAAAAAACCCCATTGAAACATTATGATTCTAATGAGGAAGGGTTCATGATGTCATTACTATACCTACCACTCATGTACCAAATGTATTTACATCTATTTTACCTAACACCCCATATAACAAGGTCCTGCACTAAGACAATTTTCCACGAAAAAAGTTGGGATTCCATCAAAACTGACACCTGAATCTATGTAAGACATGTAACTAAGGGAAATATAGGTCCCCATAGGTTGTAAACTAAGGATATGAATCTATTTAATCACAATGGTAATGATTTTTTCCCAAATAAATGTAGATTAAATAAAAATACAGAGATTATGGTATTACCTAAAATAACTGAATATCAATAATGTAAAAAACCGTAAATTTTAAGGAAATTTTTTTATTTAATTCTTTGGGATTTTACGAGTACGTAGTTTCTACCGACACTTGATTCTGAGGCATGATGTGCCCGTAATCAATTTCCGAAGTTTATCTCGGGTACGTTCAGTGAAAGAACGATCAAGATTTCCTATCTTTTGAACCGTTTCTCAAAATTGAAATACAATGGCATAGATGGAACCAAAACACTGGAAATTTCTTAAGAGGACCTTTACCGAGGATGAATTTTCTCAGGAAGAGTTGTTAAAAAAAATATGGATTAAATGAAAAGTAAAATAAATTTTTGTTACAATCTTATTTCTTTATTATAAGTTGTTATATCCTAAGTGTGAGAGGTTGCGTGGGACCCACTAGTTACTAACTACCCTTGAGATGATAATGGTGAGGTGGGTCTCACATGAGCCCACCCATTCACATTCCCTAACCCCTTAACTATACCCCTTTAAACATGTTAAACCCCCTTGTAATTAAGTAGGTGTCTTCTCCTCTCCCCACCTTCCCCACATTAAATCATGCCGACAAACATAATCAATTATGAGAGTTTTGTGTTTGAATTTTAAATTTTAAATGCATGGCATGAATTAATAATATAATGTGAGACTTAATTCATTTTGGGGTTATCTTGTTGTGTTGGGAATTTGGGGGAGAGCTTGAGCTTTGTTGGTAGAACGTTATCCTCCCATGAAGAACGACACCCTTCGACGACGAACGTCGTCACCACAAGGAGAGACGATGTGCCATTCATTCATCTCTTCGTTGGTATTGTGCTATGTCATTCCATCCTTGGATGCATACCAACTCCATCTTCAAAACCTCACCCCGCGACGTCATCTTTCGCGTTGCTGGAAAACGACATCGTTTATCGAGGTAGTGGATATGTTCAATTTTAATGAATTAAAATTGTGATTGATTTATCAATGAGCATCTCGTTTGATATGGATGATTGAAATCATTATAACTGGAGGAGATCAGACTGCACAAACATGGATGATCCTCCTCCCCTTAACTTGTTAATCTTCATTGTTAATTGTGGCGAAGTCGGCGTGGTGCCGTTGCACCACGCGAGAACAAAAAGGAATCACGGCTGGAGAGGGCAGCAACGGAGGTGCGCAGCGCTGTCGCGCAATGACGAAGAAATCAAGGGAGGTCGCGGCTAGAGAGGGCCACGACGGAGGGGCATGGGGCTATCACGATGTGTCGGTCGAGGAAGAGACACGACCTTAGGCTGTGATGGTCCAGCAGGGATGGCCGAATAACCGGTCATCGACGCTCTAGGAGGCGGGACCATCGCGGGTCCCGTGGCGGCTCAAACGTTCGGATATATTGGTTGGACATTTTCCACAAAAACCGAGGGGTTGAAACCCATAACAAGCACATAGGGCGGACCCCATAGGGTCCACCGTTTCTGAGAAAAGGGGCGGCACCTCCCTTCGTACCCCGCTCGGCTGCGAGCCGAGCCGCGACCGGCTTCCGATCCGGGCCGAGCCCAGGCGGGCCGGGCCACACCAGTACGACCGAGCCGCACCATTCGAACCAGGCCATGCCCAATCGAGCCAAACCCGGACTCGGGTCGGGTCGACGCTGTTTGGGCTGACCCATGGGGCATTGGGCCGGGTCGGACCGGGCCCAAACCCCCTCTTTTCGGACAGCTTCGTTCAAACGCCCATTTCATGGGATATGGACCTCCAATCGATGCACTGTCAGTTGCATTGGGATCATTGGATCGAGTCAGACTTTTCGGTATATTAAAATCAATATTTTGGGAAAGTTTTGGTATGGGTGGGTTGGTTCGAACCCGAAACAAAGTGGGCCCTTGGAGCGTAAACGCTTATAACTTAACAACCGGACGTCTGAATGACGTTCCATCAATTATGTTGAATTCCTCTTAGTGAGAAGGTTATTTTGGCTTACTAAACATGAGGTTTGGACAGAGCTGGAGTATGGTCAGGTTGGTTTTAGCTTAAAAACCATCCCAGCCCCTGGGACGGAAAAGCCAATATCTCTCAGACTGGGTGTCTGATTGACGAGATGTCTGTCGCGTTGAGTTACTATTGACGAGATGGAACATTTTGATACATAAACATTGGACTTAGTGAATGTTGATGTATCAAACCCCTTGGCTCATGGAGAGGACCCTCTCAGAATCGAGCGTGTTGTGTGCGGGAACCCTAGAGCTGGCTGCGACTGCGACAACAATGAAAACTGTTCTTGGATCCTACATGGGTTCGATAGTGAGGACGATTGTACTTGGATCCTACGTGGGTTCGGTAGCGAGGAAGACTGTAATTCGATCCTACGTGGGTTTGGCAGTGATGGTTACTGTACTAGGATCATAAATGGGTTCGACAGCGACAACTTCTGTACTTGGATCCTACGTGGGTTCGGCACGAGAGATAATTCAGAGGATACATCTATCATCTCCACCCCTCTTCATGAGTAGTATACCTGTGTGAGATAAGTCTTGACTTTCAATCAATATCATCGATATGATTCACTTGCTATCCTATGTGGACTGGGTGGTACTTGGGTTTGTGAGTTGAAGCCGAACTTGAAATGATGACATAAGTATATGTATGGTCATATACCTAATTAGAGTTGGTTGATACTTCGTGTTTGTATCCTTCCATGGTGGTTTATCATTTGTGGATTCTTGGAGACCTTTGGGTGTCTCAGGGTCGCTACTAATTATTGTATACTCACCCCTACACGGGCCATGCACACACTACGTTGTGTTGGTTGCAGACGATAGACAACGATGATCATGGTTGAGGCTTGTGGAGTGGGATGGTACCCAGAGGTGGACTATCAGATGGGATGTACACGGAGCGGACGGTCGGACCCGAGGAGCTAACCAGACCATCTGTACCCACAATTCATGTGGGATAGCCGGAGGACAACTTGGTGGTTGCTGATTTACATTACTGCTGCTGTAATTTTTTTTAGCTGTACTGTACTTTCAATTGGGTTTGTATTCTGGCCCATTTACTTTCCAGCACTTAATTCTGTACTCATTTTACTTAGTGTTTACTTCGGATTGCATACTCCATGGTGTTTTTCTCTTATATAATGGAAATTCATTCCCTTTTATCAAGAATTATACCTTTGGTGATAATCCCCTACCCCTGGCCTATGGAAGGCGGGCGTGGGGTAGTCACGACAAGGGCCCCGAGGACGGGTCATGACCAATTGGTATCAGAGGAGTTGGTTCAACCACAAAACTCAGGATTCAGATAATTTCTTCTATATGAAGAAATAGTGTTAAGGGTATTGAGTGTGGTTATTTGTCCAGGGAGTCCTGTGTTGGTGCGGTGGCCGACGTATCCACACACCAGGACTCTGACTTCTGATTTCTGACTCAGTGCACAATAACATTTATTTCATGTGTGTTTCCAAAGTTTTCATTGTGATTACTTTTTTCCAGCTCACTAGGTATACTGTATTAACCATGGTGCACCTGTTTCTTTTCATGATGGTCCCACGACGGAATCCAGATAGGGTTCTATACTTTGTGATAGATGGTAGCCCACCGAGCAATGACACCTCGGTGCATGGCCCCATTATAGCGGAGGCACCAATGGTACCTCTACCCGCAGAGCCACCATTTCCACCAGCCTCAGCAGCTGAGAGTGCACATCGCCTGAGTGATCTATATGAGTTTTAGCGTCAGAGACCGCCCAGGTTTCGTGGGGACACAGACCATCAGGAAACTGAGGACTGGATGGAGGCTATTGTTCGAGTCTTCTAATTGGTAGGGACTCTGGCATACCTCATGGTAATCCTTGCGGCAGGTCTCCTGCACGTAGTATCAGGTAGATGGTGGAGCCTGATGCTCTAGGTGAAAAACGAGGAATCTCTACTTTGGACAGACAATAAGAGCCTCTTCCGCTCAGTGTTTGTTCTAGCGACCCTCCGTGCGGTGCACATCCAGGAGTTACTACAGTTGTGGCAAGGCAGTATGACAGTAGCCCAGTACTCTGTGAGATTTACTGATCTCTTACGCTACTCCACTGACATGGTATGGGACCCATTCTTCTGGGCCCGGACCTTCGAGCAGGGACTAAGGCATGAGATCCGAGCTTCGATGATCTCCCTCAGCATTCCGACGCAGGCATGAGTACTGGAGCGAGCCCTTCTTGTGGATCTCTTTCTTGCTAAGCCTACACCAGCAGTGAGACCTACCGTAGGGAGACACGTAGCGGAGTCTTCTGCAGCCGACAATAGATTGATGTCACATAGGTCCAACCAGACTAGAACATTAGGTGGAAGACCTCAGGATATTGTTTCGGAGGTAAGGGGTACACACAGCAAAGCCAGTCATACGAGAGGTAGACAATGCTATGCAAGAGGTGGGAAGGCCCACATGGCTCATGACTGCCCGACCCGCGATGCATAGGAGCAGCAGATGGTTGATGGACCACCCAAGAAGAGTCAGAGGTGTGAACGTGGTGGTTTGTTGGGAGAAGACAGATGAGGTAGAGGAGCTGGCCGAGTAGCAGGTGGTGGACGACGCTTCTGGGCTCTACCACAACCACCACCAGGAGGTCCACCCCGACTAGAGGGAGCTGGTAGGAAGAGGAAGGCTCTGCTTCAGGTAGTGGAGGCCAATGAAAACGGCACAACTAAGACGATTCTAGGTACTATCTGTGTCTACTCCACCCTTGCTACATTTCTTATAGACACAGGAGTGAGTCATTCTTTCATTTCTGCTGCCCTTTTTTGGAGCTCGGAGATTCCGACAGAGTCATTGGTTTGATCCTTACAGATAGAGACTCAAATGGGATCAGACTCGATGATTACACATTGGTACCGGTAGTGTGAACTTACTCTAGGTGGTGAGAGCTTCAGCTGGGTTTTTCTTGTAGCGGCGTCTAGGCCTTACGACGTCATTTTTGGCATGGATTGGTTATCTACAGTCCATGCTCAAATCGACTGTATTCGGTGCATGGTGCGGTGTGTCCTTACAGAAGGGAGCAGGTTCACCTTCACTGACGAGAAGGGTGCATTTGCAGCGTAGGATGGAATCACACAGAGGATAGGATAGCCGATCACCCATCAGTTGGATAGTCTCATCCTAGTAGCAGTTGATGTGCGAAGTCCTAGATTTCCTATTTTGGTGGATCAGTATGTGGACGTTTTGCCTGACGACGATCCAGGACTACCTCCTCGCAGAGAGGTAGACTTCTATATTGACCTGTACCCCAGGACAACCCCGATATCTACTCCAGCATATCGGATGGCTCTCGCTGATATTCGAGAGCTACGGGTGTAGCTGGAGGACTTGTAGGGAAAGGGATTCATATGACCCAGTTTTTCACCCTGGGCTTCCCCGATTTTGTTCGGAAAAAAGGAATATGGGAGCTTGCGACTGTGTGTTGACTACCATCACCTGAACCGGGTGACTGTGAAGAACAGGTGTCAACTTATGAGGATTGATGATCTCTTCAATCAGCTCAAGGGAGCACACTGGTTCTCCAAGACAGGCCTCCGGTCAGGCTATCATCAACTCGGAGTTCGAGATGAGGATGTGCAGAAGACGGCCTTAAATTGTTAGTACGGACAGTATGAGTTCATGGTTATGAAATTCAGAATAACCAACTCTCTAGCAGTGTTAATGAGTCTCGTGAATTGGATTTTCCAGCCTTACCTCTATCGATTTGTCGTAGTCTTCTTCGATGACATATTGATTTACTCGAATACTGAGGAGGAGCACACATACAACTTGAAGGTTGTACTAGACACACTCTGATAGCACTAGCTTTATGGTATTCTCTCAAAGATTCATTTCTAGATTTGATAGGTCCACTTCTTGGGGAACGTCATCTCTGAGGCGGGATTTGTAGTGGATCCTATGAAGATAGAGGAAGTGCTAGCTTGGGAGACACCCAAGAGCGTGACAGAGGTCTGGAGTTTCCTAGGACTGGATGGGTACTATCAGATATTTGTTCCAGACTTCTCCAGAGTTGCAGAACCACTTTCAGCTTTGACGAAGAAGGGGAAACCCTTCATGTGGTCGGATAGATGTCAGCAGAGCGTCCAAAAGCTGAGATAGAGATTGACCAGTGCACCCATCTTGAGGCTACTGGAGGAGGGAGTAGGGTATGTAGTTTACTGTGATGAATCAGAGACCGGAGATGGGTTTGTACTGATGCAGGAGTGGGTAGTGATCTCCTACAATTAACGACATTTGAGCCAGCATGAGCAGAACTATGCTACCCATGACCTGGAGTTAGCAGTAGTCGTCTTCGCCTTGAAGATGTGGCGCCACTATATGATGAGCGAGTGCATTACAGTCTACTCTAACCACCAGAGTCTCAGGTACATCTTCTCTCATAAGGACCTGATCCTAAGACAATGGTGATGGCTCAAGTTCCTCCAAGACTATGATATTGAGATAGTATATACGCCTGGGAAGGGGAATGTAGTAGCTGATGGTGTCAGTAGGAGGTCAGGAATTCAGCTACTTGTGGAGGCGACGAAGCATCTAGCCACGTTGCAGATATCCTTTGTGGATAGAGATTGGGCAGCCTTTCTACAGTCACTCCTCTACTACTTCAGCAGTTCAGAGAGGCACAGTGTGGGGATGTTGACTGTGAGACACGATGCACACAGATATCCACAGGACATGCACCTGATGGATTTTTTGTAGGGGGAGAGCACATCATCATTTTCATAGGATGTACCATGGTACCAGCTGCATTATGGGAGGAGGTGCTGAGGGAGTTTCACACTTCCCCTCTAGCGATATATCCTGCAGTAGGGATGTTGTACTAGGACCTCAAACAACAACACTAGTTGCTGGGTATGAAGAAGGATGTGGCAGAGTTCATTTCACGACACCTCACTTGTTAGCAGGTAAAGGCAGAGCACCAGGTACCAGCAGGCTTGGTACAGCCCTTAGAGGTCCCAGAATGGATGTCGAATGGGATATATATGGATTTCGTGACGGTACATCCACGTACTTCCAAAGGACACGACTCCATCTGGGTGATCGAAGACCAACTCAGCATTTCGGCCCACTTCTTACTCATTTGAGAGTTGGGCTCAGTGGAGTGCTTCAGATAACTCTACGTTCAAGATATCGTACGGATTCATGGAGTTCCATCATCTATCGTCTCAGATCGAGATGCTCGCATTACATCCCGGATTTTGAAGGGGTTGTATGAGGCATTTGGAAAGAAGCTATGACTGAGCACTGCCTTTCACCCTCAGACGGATGGCCAGATGAAGAAGACCATTCAGACACTCGAGGACATGCTCCGTGCATGTGTCCTTGATTTTGGTCACAGCTGGGAGGATCACCTACCTCTTGGTGGAGTTTGCGTACAATAACAACTATCACTCCACCATCAGGATGGCACCATACGAGGCATTGTAAGACAGATCTTGCAGATCACCTCTGTGCTAGACGGACCCTAGGGAGTCAGCACTTTTAGGACCAGAGATGGTCCAGGCCACGACGGAGAAGGTATAGATCATCCAGGAGCATATGAGGACTTCTTAGAGCTAACAAAAGTCCTATGCTGACAGGAGGCAGATACCACTAGAGTTTGATTATGGTGACCATGTTTTCTTACGGGTCTCACCTTGATGTTGATTATGAAGATTTGGCAGGGGCGGCAAGTTATCTCCACGCTTCATCAGACCATTCCACGTTCTCAGTAGGACATGCGAGGTATCTTATCGCATGGCACTTCAACCTCAGTTGGACAGGGTGCACGACGTCTTCCACGTATCTCAGCTTAGGAGATACGTGCACGAATCGACACATATCATTGATCACGTGGAGCTAGACATTGATGACAGGGAGACATTTTCCGAGGTCCCGGTTGAGATTGAAGATCAACATTATATGGTCCTACGTGGAAGGTTGATTCCTATAGTGCACATCATGTGGCTGTATGAGAACCTCCGGGAGAGCACATGGGAGCGAGAGGCTCAGATACATGCACACTACCTCTTTTGTTTCCCTAGTTTATGATGTATCTTTACAGGGACGTAAATACCTAAGGTGGGATTAATGAAAAGACCCGTAAATTTCAGGGGATTTTTTTTCATAAATTATTTGGGATTTTATGAGTACGTAGTTTCTGACGGTACCTGAATCCGAGGCCCGGAGTGCCCATAATCTATTTCTGAAGTTTAGCTTCGGTACGTTAAGTGAACGAATGAGAGGGATTTTTTATCTTTTGAACCGTTGCTCGGAATTGAAATCTGAGGGCACTGATGGAACCGTAGCACTGGTAATTACATATGATGACCTTTAATGAGGATGCGTTTGCTCGGGAGTAGTTGTTAAAAAAATATTGATTAAATGAAAAGTAAAATAAAATTGTGTTACAATTTTATTTCATTATTATAAGTTTCTATATCTTAAGTGTGGGAGTTGGGGTGGGAACCACTAGTTACTAACTACCTTTGAGAGGATAAAGGTGAGGTGGGCCGACATGAGCCCAACCCTTCACATTCCATAACCCCTTAACTCCCCCCCTTTAAACTTGTTAAACCCCCTTGTAATTAAATGGGTGACTTACCCTCTCCCCACCTTCCCCATATTAAATCACGCCAACAAACTTAATCAATTAATAGAGTTATGTTTTTGAATTTTAAAATTTAAATGCATGGTATGAATTAATAAAATAAGGAAAGACTTATTTTATTTTGGGGTTAGCTTGTTGTGTTGGGAATTGGGGAGATAGATTGAGCTTTGTTGGAAGAACTTCATCCTCTTGTGAAGAACGACACCCTTCGACGAAGAAATCCATCACCACATGGAGAGACGATGTTCCCTTCCTTCATCTCTTTGCAGTTAGTGTGAGACACCATTCCATCTTTGGACGCATGCCAATGCCATCTTCGAAACCTCACCCCGCGATGCCATCTTCCGCATCGCTGGAAAAAACATCATTTATCGAGGTAGGGGTTATGTTAAATTTTAATGAATTAAAATTGTGCTTGTTTTATCATTGATCATCTTGTTTTCATTGTCCACTTGATATCGTTATAATGGGAGGAGATCGGGCCGCACAAACACGGACAATCCTCCTCCCCTTAACTTGTTAATCTTTGTTGATCGTTGTGGTGAAGGTGGCACGGTGCTGTTGCACCGCGCGGGAATGAAAAGGAACCGCGGGCAGAGAGGGCCACAGTGGAGGGGCATGGTATCGTCGCGCCATACTGGTCAAGGAAGATCCACGACCTTAGGCCGCGATAGTTCAGTAGCGGCGGTCGGACAACTGGCCGTCGGCTCTCTAAGAGGCGGGACCCCCGCGGGTCCCACGGTGGCTCAAACGGCCGGCCATAATGGCCGGCTGTTTTCAAGAATAACCAAGGTTTTGAAACCCTCGACCAGCACATAGGGCGTACCCCATAGGGTACACCATTTTGGAGATGAGGGGGTGGCGCCCCCCTTCGCACCCCGCTCAGCCGCGAGCCGAGCCGAGCCGCAGGCCGTGCCTAGCAGCGGGCCGGGTTGAACCCAGGCGTGCCAGGCCGCGCCCAGCCGGGCCAGGCCGCACAAGCCGGGCCAGGCCATGCCCGGCCGGGCCGGGCCGCGCCAGCGGGGCAGGCCACACCCAATTGGGCCGGACCCGGACACGGGTCGGGTCGACCCAGGGGGTATTGGGCCGGGTTGGACCGGGCCCAAACCCCCTATTTTCGGATTGGTTTTTTCAAACACACATATCATGGGCTAAAGAACTCCGATCAATGTAACCTCAGTTGCATTGGGGTACTTGGATCGATACAGTCGTTTCAGTATATTACACTCAAGATTTCGGAAATTTTTGGGTATGGGCGGGTTGGTTCAAATCCGAGACCAACTGGGCCCTTGGATCAGAAACGCTTATAACATAACAACCGAACGTTCGAATGATGTACCGTCAATTAAGTTGAATTAATCTTAGTGATATGGTTCTTTTGGATTACTCCAATTGAGGTTTGGATGCAGCTGGTGTATTTTTGGGTTTGTTTTAGCTTAAAAACCAACCGGGCCCCTTGGACGGAAAAGCCAATATCTCTCAGACAGGGAGTCTGATTGAAGCGCCGTCTGTCGCGTTGAGTTCCTTTTGATGAGACAGAACTTTGTGACACATCCACTCTGGACATCGTTACAGTTGATGTATCGATCCCCTTGGCTCGTGGAGCGAACCCTTCTAGAATTGAGCGTGCTGTGTGCAGGAATCGTAGAGCTGGCTACGACTGCGACGACGATGACAACTGTACTTGGATCCTACGTGGGTTTGGCAGCGAGAAAGATTGTACATGGATCCTACATGGGATCGGAAGCAAGGACAACTATACTTGGATCCTACATGGGTTTGGAAGTGATGGTTACTGTAATAGGATCCTACGTGGGTTCGGCAGCGACGAATTCTGTACTTGGATTCTACGTGGGTTCGGCAGGGGAGATGATTCAAAGGCTACAACTATCATCTCCACCCCTATTCATGAGTAGTATACCGGTGTGAGTGGAGTCGTGAATTTCAATCAATATCATCGATATGATTGAATTGCTTTCCTATGTGTACCGGGTTGTACTTAGGCTCGTGAGTTGAAGCCGAACTGGAAATGATGACTTAGGTATATGTATGGGCATATATCTAAGTAGAGTTGGTTGACACTTTGTGTTTGTATCCTTACATTGTGGTTTATCATTTGTGGATTCTCGGAGACCTTTGGGGGTCTTGGGGTCCCTAATGAGTATCATATACTCACCCCTACATGGGTCATGCCCACACTACGTTGTGTTGGTTGCAGACGACAGACAGCACTGATCGTGGTTGAGGCTTGTGGAGCAGGATGCTACCCGAAGGTGGACTATCATGCGGGATGTACAAGGAGTGGATGGCCGGACTCGAGGAGCTGAGGAGACCATCTATACCAACCATTCAGGAGGGATAGAAAGAGGATGACTCAGTGGTTGCAGATTTACTTTACTACTGCTGTACTTTCTTTTCAGTTGTACTGTACTTTCATCTGGGTTTGTATTCTGGCCCATTTACATTCCATTACATACTTTTGTACTCAGTTTACTTAGTGTTTACTTTGTCTTGCATAATCATTGGTATTTGTTTTCTTATATAAAGGTAATGCCTTCCCTTTTATCGGGAATTATTCCTTTGGTGCTAGTCACCTGCCCCTGCCCTATGGAAGGCGGGTTTGGGGTAGACACAGCACGTGCCCTAAGGACGGCTCGTGACAAATAAATTGAAAATAGATCCAAATTCAACACATGTTGAATACTACATAAGAAAAATAAACTAAAAATGTACCATGCCAACATGATCTCCATGTGACCTCTAGGTAAACACCATCTGAAAAATTGACCTACTCTAGGAGAAACTGAACCATAAACTTGCACTTGAAAAATAGCTCAAGTCTGCCGATACTGAGTTGGACAAGTAGTGTGTGGGCTTAAAATGATCATTAGGAAATAAACATAGAGAACATTCAATTAATTTCCTAAAATATTACAAAATAACTAGTTTAAAATACATTCAAAATACTTGTTTTGGTCTTTCTAAACAACCAAACACCACTTTCCCAATGTTATCATTTTAAATCAACACAAACAACATTCCTTTTCAAAAATGGTTTCACATTCAAAAACCAATTTCAAAACCATAACCCAAATAGAAATACAATCTAGATATCCAAAACAGGGATATGAATAAAGTAATAGAAACCAAAAAAACAAGAAAAAGGCCAATATCTAACATTAAGTAGAAAAAATCACAACATACGAATAGTAACCCATGATAATTTCTTGAACATATATAGAGGAAATCATTAGATTTACTGAATTCAAACTCCCTTGATTACATGTGGTGCATTTCCATAGTCAATAACTAACTGTACAGTATAAACTAACAAATTTAGTGGATCTTACCACATATCCCCATCAAGTCACGAGGTACCAATCCTTCTAATCAGGGTCAACAAGAAACAATAAATCAAACCTATAGATGACACCCAAAAATCCCATGATAATAATAATAATACTCAAAATGAAATTGTATATCATCCAAAACCAATAACATCCTTACGTACAAGACATTAAGGGTAACATAACCCATGTTCTAATGGACTCAATAACAACAATGTTCCCATGCACAAGCTAGTAGAGAGGATCACATCCCAAAATTGTAGTGGTCTCTAAAAAAATCCAAATAAATATAAAAATACATTAAAATACAATTAATTCAGAAGAATTATCATACACTAATTAAATATTTCATGTCAAAAACCATTTTACATAATCAAAATGACTTTATAATTTTTTTTAGAAAACCGATTTGGGCCTTCATGCAACCCACGTTTTCAATCAATATTCCCAAACACCATAACATTACCACTGGGGCCATACATCACATAATTTCCAAAACCATTTTCTATAACATTATAAGGTTACAATGAATAATTATAAACTCCACACATAAAAAAACACATTTAAAAGAGATCTTGAAGTATCAAATAGGCTTTCCCATCATATGATTTTTAATGAGAACCCCAAAAATATCACATGTGCAATCCAGGTAACACGTTTCCATTAAACAATTCAAATTCCAACACTAATTTTAAATCCTTTCTCAAAAAACCAAACATACCCCAGTTTCCGAATGGGCCCTTTGAAATTATCCATACATCAATGTGTAAAACATTCCTTTATGCTATATTTTCACATAAACAAGTCTCAAAATTCTAATGGTGCCGATATGTAAAGAATTAATTTTACGTCCCATTATTATCTCACTTGAGGTAATAGATAACCATTTGGAAATCCTAGAGTCGTTTTAGTAAGAAAAAAAAGTGGGAAGAAGGGAGAAACCCCTTGAAAAACTAAGGATCATATAAAAAATAATTTTAAATGTATTCATCATTTGAATAACTGTCTATATATGCACCCATGGATATGAAAACATCTAATTAAACAACTAATGTGTATATTAAACCAACAAAAACCATTTTCAAAAAATACCATGTTCCATTAAATCAACACTATAAGTCAAATAATGAAAAGATCACCAATAATAATTCAAAAACATTAAGAACATTTCCAAAAAAATTGTCCAAAAATCATAATTACATGAAGAGGCACCTAAACCACCCATCATTTCCAACTAATAATTTCAAATAAACTACCAAAATACCACCAAGTCTAAATAAAACCACAGGTTATCAAGTTCATTATTATAATAAAATTTTATTTCATCAAATACCATACATGCATTTAAATAAATACATATTTACTTAAACCTTTTAAAATAATTTCACACTAGTATTCCATAACATAAACAAAAAAATAAATTTGTTTCAACAAAACACAAGAAGGATTATAACATTTTGAATGTATTCAAGGAAAAATAAAGCGTCAACCAAATGTTCTAGAAAAGATATGGATGAAAAAACATACCTTAAAGACGTTTGAATGTGACAAGACATCAGGATATGGAATAATAATGCCAAAAAACAATGAAAACTCTTTAACATACATGGAAGAAAGTTACAAACCTACACCAACACTTAGGTATTGGAAAAAATAAAAACCCCACCTTGAATAACATTTAACCAAGAGAGTAGATATGGAAATCAACCATGTACCCAAAGAAACATACTTATGAACCTTTGTGGAGCATCAATGGAGGAAGGATATAAATATAAAGGATTCTTGGAGAGCCCCCTGGCATGCGTAATTTGAACAAGGGGGGAGAATCCAGAAATAACGTTAAAATAGTGTAGGGTAAAAAGATTAATTTCACACATTTAATGATAAGGAAAACATGCATGGTTTGGTCGTACTATTTTACAATCCATGAAATAACCATGGGAACCCACCTAGAGATAAGGTTAACATTAAATGGTTTAGCCATACGACTTCCAAAACTATACGCCAACTATGCCAAAATCCACATCCGAATTCCATAACCTGGCCACATACATTCCGCATGGATTCCCTACCCATAGAAAGGACATGCACCATGGACCTTGAGACAAAACTAATGACACGCAGTTTCCCCTAATCATTCTCCAACCATGAACTACCTATTGTGAAGCCCAAAATTTCAATTTTTTTGAAAAACCTCACTGGAAGGATTTAAAAAACAAAAAATTCAAATAAGGGATGAACCTGAACCTAAATAAAAGGATCCAATTCCAAGAATGAAATAAAATGAAATTATTTCTAAGGTCATGGTGTGACACCCAGAATTGATTTTCACGTAATAAATTATTTAAATATATTAAATATATTAATATCCCATGATCACACTTATAATGATGAAGTGAAAAATCCTGCAATATAGGGCCTAAATTAGACATCAATAGGAACCATTGTGTTTAGATTGTGGGTTATACCGGAAGAATGACATAACCTTTGTCATCATGGAGAGTTTGTGAAAAATTCATAACGTGCATAAAAGGAATAAAAAAATTGAATTAATTATTTTGTTTTATTTATTGATACAACTACCAAGTTTATCCATTAAATATGTTATTATAGCTAGATTCATGGGTTATTTACATAAATCAACAATTTTGATAGATTTTAGTAGAGCTATTAGAGGATTCTCCATTGATGAAGGAAAACCAGATCTATGATCAACAACTGGTTTGCAATGGAATTAGAGGAACCCACAAACAACAATGAAACAACTTCTATATTTATCATTAATCGATCCATATCATGTTAAGATGTAATTTTTTTAGATTATTTACCCATTTTTAATTTCTAAAATGATCATATCAATCGACTAATGGATTGATTCACATATAGGTCTAATTTTTGGATGGATTAATTTATATGGATTTATGGGGATATTTGTTTATTTAGTATTAGTTCTTCATTAATCATTATAATAGTAACAAATCCTATCCAATAAAATCATTTTCAATAGTTCATTCTTTGTTTTTTGGTCTTTGAATATATCAACTATTTATTAATTCAACATTGTTGTTTTTTTAACCAATGGATTGACCTAAATACTAAGAAATCATGTTTTGAGCACCGATTTATTAGTGCAAAGATTCAATATTGAATATAACTACTAGGATTGATAATGGGATCATTATGCGATATTAAATATGACAAATCTATATCTATTTGATGATTCTAGTCATCCAATATTCAAAAAAAAAATATAAACAAAGAAGCCATGTGTTTTAACATGCATTTTGTAACGCCCCGACCCCAGCTACCCAGAGTCGGTGCATTACTTCGTAACATTGGCATGATCACAAGAAAGATCAAATCTCGAAAGACCGATTGGTTTAGTAGCCTTGGAAACACTAGATATATTCATAAGTTTTACATTACATCATAAAATGAAAAACTACTACAACAACATAATGTCTCCATAATCCACACTACTATCCCCTCATAATATCCCTGCAGGTCATTCATAATTTACTTCTTCACATCCTGGGGAAAAAAATAAAACATAGAAAAGGGGTGAGCTCAAATGCCCAGTAAGGATAACAATAAAGCGGAAACTTTCATAAATAAGAATAAACATTTAAGGCAATGCATTACTAAAACAAAAGCCTTTTAAAATTGAACTTCAACATGGTATGGCAAAAGTAAAATGAAATAATGCCATTTACTTATTCACATGGATATTCTACTAATCGAATAATCACATGCAAAAATCAATAACCACTTTCATAATGTTGGAATGCATAATGCCAGACTATCATTGCCACATAGCCAAGGCCTCGTGCCAAGGCTACAAATAAGATTTTGTCAAGGCCTTGTGCCAAGACACTAGTTTGTCTCATGAGACCTACCGATGCATCGAGGAGCTATAGCGGGCTCCACCCGTCACCTATTAAGTCCAATGCATTCCCATATGAAAAGGTTTAAACATAACATAAACATTCGTATTAAAACTAGCATACGAAATGTCAATAATTTCACCATAAACTATGAATGGTATAAAAATAGCACATCCACAGTCAAACATATCACAAAACCTTCAATACAATATAGAAGTTTTGTATCATAATAAATCAACTTCAAATAATCTTAAAATCCATCAAAGGATGTTGACATAGATGAAATCAAAATTCTTTTTAAAGAAGTATCTCATTTTATTTTGAAATCATTTAAGATCCATATAAAATAAAACATTTTATTTGAAAATATTCTTATAAGCTTGTATGTAAAGCTTCGACAATTTTATAACGGCGGAAAGTAACCGCACCCGCCGTATAAGTTAAAAAAAACATTCTTACCTCAATTCCGTCGAAAAGGTTAAAAAGGACCTTGTTTTGAAAACGACGGAAAGATTCCTTTATAAAACTCTTATAAAAAGTCAAACAAGGGTATAAATGACTTTAACCCATATTCTTGTAAATAGTAAAAATGTTTTGAAATACATTTTTAAGAAACATGGATGTGGATGATAAAGAGATCCCAGTAGATTATTACATATAAACAACCTCGGATAATGAAGAGATTGTGAAATAACCCTTACCTTGTACTTTTCCTTGGTTGGGGTAGGTTAACCTCCTGTATAATGGTGAAATAGTTGTTATTAAATTATACAAGAATCATATATATTAATATGATATCATATATGATCTTTTAACATTGATTTGTTAATAATATCTTAGAATTATCGTCATTTCGGGAGTTAACTTACTCATTTTCTTTTATATGTTTTGTTACATAAGCCATGGTTGTTGTATCTTATTCATATCCAGAATGATATACAGTCCTTAAACATCATTTTTAAATCATCAAATGATAATTATACTTGAATGGATACGATGGAGAATGAATCTCATCGCGTTCGTGGAGACGGTAGTCCGTACGTACGCACGAGCGACAATATCATTCTTTTGATATTAAAATAATATATAAATGGATGGTATATCATATATACAGAATCATTAACATGTTATATTTATTATTTACATGAGTTACACATCATTATTATACCCATCCAAATAATATTATATTGAATAACAATTACACCACGACGTGGAGACGGTAAGCCGTACATACGCACGTATGGTGACATGTTATTCAAAGGGTGGATAGAATACTGAATATGATTGTACCATATTTATAATAACATCACAGTATATGTGAGATACTAGAGTTATTATTTCAGAATGGTAAGAACAAAGGAAGAAGAAGTGGAAGAAGAAATGAACTTAGAAAAGGGTGGTGAGATCATTACCTCTTCTTCGGGTTCTTCCTTTTGATTTGCTCAAAAGGGCTCCTTAGGTTGGCTTTCTGATCAAACTAAGGCCTCTAGGTTGTATTGAGGGATGTTGGGAGAGTATTTGGGCAGAGTTTGGCCGAACCAAAAGGCTTTAGAGGTGTGAAGAAATGAGAAGGAGGAGTGCCCTTTTATAAGAGGGGTGAGGGGCACCTTTGGAAAAGCTAGAAATATTAATTTATAATAAATTCATATTCGGTTTCTAATGGCTCCAAAGTTGACTATTCAAAGGTTAAGGTGGGGATAGGTCGAAAACCACTCAACCAATAGAATTTAGACAGGTTTGGGTACTTATATTAACCTAATCTTTAAGTATTAACTCTAAGTTAATTAGTTTCACTTTTACAATGTCTCTTTGTATTTTTATATAATATGGTTAATAAACTTACTATATACATCCAAGCGACCCCCAAGTGGTCCATTAATGATTAACCTATCATAATATAAGTCTCTTGGCCGAACCTTAGATTTTTAGGAATTTAATATCAATTAATAATATAATATTTGTTTTAAGAACTCTTTTATGTCAATTTTGACACTATTCATTAGTTGATTTTTGTGAAACTCATAACAGATTGATTACTTCGAACAAAGTCAATTAAATCAATCCTAATATATCATATTATCCTAGAAATTAGTTTAATTCATTAAAAGTTTCATATTATATTTATTTGGGTATTTATAATATCAATTAGTTTAATTTTTCACTATTATAGTAATTACTGCATCATCATTGTGTCATAAATAAAGTAATTTATTTAATGTCTAAAAATTATAAATAAAATATCATTATGTAGGAAATCATTTTAGATTTCTAATTAATATTTATAATCGAAAATCCAACATGTATAACTCTATGTAAAAATTGTTCTTCTAAAAGATATATGCTTGTGTCATTTTTGTATTCATTTTAACTTAATTAAAATAAAGTGTCATTATCACTTACAAGTGGATCCATGGGGTCCCAAAATTGACACAAATATGCCCATGGTCGACCATGTATCAACCAATAGGGTTAAGACACGTTTTAGGGTAATTTAGTATTATTATAATATTATTTTTGAACCCTTATTTACCGGATTTACCCTTTAACCATGGTAAATAAAATATTTACCGCAGTAATTATTCAAAATGTGTAAAAATAAAAGTTACCTATTTACACAATTTGAACATCCTGATTCCAAATATGGAATCCATTTTCCTAAATTCAAAACACAGAAGTGGCAGAAATTAATTTAAAATTAATTCCCGCTGTCAAAACAAAAAGCGTGTTTTTAAGAGATAATAACTATCAAAAGATTGACACTTGTTTATGTTCGGTTTAATTGTAAAATTATGTCCAATGACCAACATTATATTAAACGGTAAAAATATATTCTAAATATACTTTAAAACCACTCAAATTCATAATTTATCACTATTAATTATTTTGATTAAAAAAGTTGTTTTTAATTAAAATTTAGAAATTTTCACTATTCATCAAAATATGAAAGTTATCCGAAATGTACCAAAATTTCACCCTAGGCTAATTTCGATATTCCGAATCCAAAAATGAAGTCCATTTTAAAATATAAAATATATATGATTTCAAAAATTAGGTATTACTATTCACAACGGCTAGTTTAATTAGTTGTGGCGTGTGTTAGAACTCGAGGTTGCGAACAACACACGCTATCGCATTATTCGAAGGGAAACGTACCGTGGAAGCTTGGGATGTTTCATTTTAAATTTTTGATGTCCCCATTTAGTCAAAAAGTTTAAAATATTCTATTTAAAAAGGGTTCACTATTAAAAGTTGATAAATGTGCAATACTGAAAATGAATTTGTTCTTGCATTATATCTAAGAAACTCATAATATGGATTCTAAAATTATAAGGATTATATAAAGTTTAAAATTTAGATAATACTATTCATAACCTCTTTTGAATGGCTTTTTTTTTTGTAAGTCATGGTGTGATTGAACTCAGTGTTGCGTGTAGTGCAAGTTATTGAATTATTTTGAAGAAATAACACACTATGAAATCTTGGGGTGTTACATTCTCCCCTCCTTCAATAAATTGCGTCCTCGCAATTTGAAATTGTTCTTAAAAAATAAAAGGTTGAAAGTAGAAAATATATTTGTGGGAAAACCCACATCGGAAATTGGGTTACTAAAATTTAGTCTTAATATGAGGAAAAGAGAAATCAAAGGGTCACCACCAAATTATGATCTCGATTAGGAGAACATTGGTGGAAATTAGAGACATATAATCGGAGGAAAAACGTAAATATTTATAGGTAGTGATTGAGGTCATCAATCACAAACAAGTGTATAATTGAGGTCCTTAAATTCATCAATCTATGATGATTTGAAATACCATCGGTTCAACAAAACATAGGGTATTAGGATAACACATTTTTGACGTTTCAAAATATCTTAGTTGAAATCCCACATCGAAAAATGAATTAATGAGTCCTCTATTTAAAATAAAGAGTGGAAAGTATGAAGATTACCGAAAATAACACATACTAGGGTTCCATGTAGGAAAATATGGATATGGAAGAGAAATCTAACCATCAATTATCTGATGGAGAGTGGTAGAGAACATGGCTATGAAAAGGCCAAAAATCCCAAAGCCATGAATTAGTGATGATTTAAGGTACCATCTAGGACAACATTTTTGTTCTAAGTTCCTTTTATTAATGTTGAGGAATATATTTATGAGATTGGCTAAGATCATAAGGAGATATACTTACTTTATAATTAGAGTTTTATCCATTAATAAATTTCTACCAAAACTCATCATTCACTCGGAAAAAAAATTCTATTTATACTATTCATAGAGGGTTCCAAAATAAAAGAATTTATAATTCATCTACCAGATCTTTTAAAAAACTACTTTATTTAATCCAGGACATCTCGTGGGATAGTGGTAGGTGATACACCCTTGTCGCCCTTTGGTTGCGGGTTCAAGTCTCGCAGCCTTGCCGGACGCGACGGGTTGCCGCCCGACCTCCGGGTTGTCCTTTTATGGCAATCCAAAATAATCCAAACTAGAACTATCCAAAATACTTCTGTCTAAACTCACAGTCCAACATTTATAAGGAAGGTAAACATAATGTAGATTCTTTTTACCCCGTAATAGCATATGAATACCTTCATCATGTATTCTTTTAATACACTGAAACATCCTGAATTACCATATTCCTTATTGATTACATTCATGCTCCCTTATTCCATATAGAATGCTGGATATACTTCATTAATCCAAAAATGTTTTAAAACCCAACAATGATGGAATATACAAATCATTAATCAGTTCCAAGGTAGTCAAGAATATCCAATACAATTTATCCAAAACAATCACTTATTATTCCAAAATCACTACCTCAGTATCAGAACTATATTATGATTTATCATTCTCTCAACCATATATTTTCCAAAAATTTATCCTGCTATTGAGTCACTTTTCTTTGTTCCACACAATCTCAAGTCCTTAATGAAATAGTACTGCAGTACAATCCTTATATACTCCATAATTATTATAACAAGTACATTGTTGATACAACACTCAATTGACATAATCAACTTAAGAACTCTAATCATTCCTCTTCATATGTGGTAGTATCATAACTTGATTATTATCCAATAGCATCATTTGCGGCATAGTCTGATGACTGGGACATAGGTTCGCGTAGTGTCCAAACTCCTTGCAAATGAAGCATTGTACATTTGAAACCATTTTCTTACCCTTGCAGTCACGTACTTTGTGCCCTTTTCCTCCACACTTATAACAAACTCCCATTCCTTTCAGGCAAGTTCCAGGGTGTTTCTTTCCACAGTTACCACATATGGGAAAATTCTTCTTTTCCCTCTTACTTTTATCCATCTTTCTCTCTTCCATCCTTTTCTTCTCTTGCTTCCCTTCAAAGCCATAGGACTCAGTAAACTCTTTACTTATCTTATCAACACATGATATTATTTCTTCATATGATGATAATACATGGGAGACTATTTCTCTTATAAATTCTAGCTTAAGACCATGAAAGATATGATCCTTCCTTCTCTTTGGATCATGTGCATTTCTGGAGTTCTCATTCCTTCTACTGGGCGCCATTTCTAAACAATGGCATAAACTAGATCAGTTTATGAATCAAAATACATAATCCCATACTTATAAAACACTTAACATAAATTGGACTATTTATGGATATAATCCATAATCATAAAAATATTTTCTTTGAGGAAGTATATACTCATAAACCCTTCATAATGATTTGTAAAGAAAATGAGAGTTATCCTAAGCATATCCCCCGGGAGTGTCGTAACCAAGAGTGCAGCAAGGCCCGTTGTCGTGCACCAGTTCCCGTTCGAGTCTAGCTCAAAGCGGTGTTTTCGGGTTTTACCCCTAGGTACATCTGTGCCAGAGCCGCCTCTACCTGCTCGTATCCAGACAGGGATGTATTGCTCAGAAAACTCACAAAATCTCTACAATACCAAAATTTTAGGAAGTTCTTCTATACTAATCCTCAAAGTTAATCTTAGGTCTACGTGCTCTAATCAGAGTTTATCTAAATCTAGCTTCCAAGGTTTGTACTAAACTTCCTCTGATACCAACTGTAACGCCCCGACCCCAGCTACCCAGAGTCGGTGCATTACTTCGTAACATTGGCATGATCACAAGAAAGATCAAATCTCGAAAGACCGATTGGTTTAGTAGCCTTGGAAACACTAGATATATTCATAAGTTTTACATTACATCATAAAATGAAAAACTACTACAACAACATAATGTCTCCATAATCCACACTACTATCCCCTCATAATATCCCTGCAGGTCATTCATAATTTACTTCTTCACATCCTGGGGAAAAAAATAAAACATAGAAAAGGGGTGAGCTCAAATGCCCAGTAAGGATAACAATAAAGCGGAAACTTTCATAAATAAGAATAAACATTTAAGGCAATGCATTACTAAAACAAAAGCCTTTTAAAATTGAACTTCAACATGGTATGGCAAAAGTAAAATGAAATAATTCCATTTACTTATTCACATGGATATTCTACTAATCGAATAATCACATGCAAAAATCAATAACCACTTTCATAATGTTGGAATGCATAATGCCAGACTATCATTGCCACATAGCCAAGGCCTCGTGCCAAGGCTACAAATAAGATTTTGTCATGGCCTTGTGCCAAGACACTAGTTTGTCTCATGAGACCTACCGATGCATCGAGGAGCTATAGCGGGCTCCACCCGTCACTTATTAAGTCCAATGCATTCCCATATGAAAAGGTTTAAACATAACATAAACATTCGTATTAAAACTAGCATACGAAATGTCAATAATTTCACCATAAACTATGAATGGTATAAAAATAGCACATCCACAGTCAAACATATCACAAAACCTTCAATACAATATAGAAGTTTTGTATCATAATAAATCAACTTCAAATAATCTTAAAATCCATCAAAGGATGTTGACATAGATGAAATCAAAATTCTTTTTAAAGAAGTATCTCCTTTTATTTTGAAATCATTTAAGATCCATATAAAATAAAACATTTTCTTTGAAAATATTCTTATAAGCTTGTATGTAAAGCTTCGACAATTTTATAACGGCGGAAAATAACCGCACCCGCCGTATAAGTTAAAAAAAACATTCTTACCTCAATTCCGTCGAAAAGGTTAAAAAGGACCTTGTTTTGAAAACGACGGAAAGATTCCTTTATAAAACTCTTATAAAAAGTCAAACAAGGGTATAAATGACTTTAACCCATATTCTTGTAAATAGTAAAAATGTTTTGAAATACATTTTTAAGAAACATGGATGTGGATGATAAAGAGATCCCAGTAGATTATTACATATAAACAACCTCGGATAATGAAGAGATTGTGAAATAACCCTTACCTTGTACTTTTCCTTGGTTGGGGTAGGTTAAACTCCTGTATAATGGTGAAATAGTTGTTATTAAATTATACAAGAATCATATATATTAATATGATATCATATATGATCTTTTAACATTGATTTGTTAATAATATCTTAGAATTATCGTCGTTTCGGGAGTTAACTTACTCATTTTCTTTTATATGTTTTGTTATATAAGCCATGGTTGTTGTATCTTATTCATATCCAGAATGATATACAGTCCTTAAACATCATTTTTAAATCATCAAATGATAATTATACTTGAATGGATACGATAGAGAATGAATCTCATCGCGTTCGTGGAGACGGTAGTCCGTACGTACGCACGAGCGACAATATCATTCTTTTGATATTAAAATAATATATAAATGGATGGTATATCATATATACAGAATCATTAACATGTTATATTTATTATTTACATGAGTTACACATCATTATTATACCCATCCAAATAATATTATATTGAATAACAATTACACCACGACGTGGAGACGGTAAGCCGTACGTACGCACGTATGGTGACATGTTATTCAAAGGGTGGATAGAATACTGAATATGATTTTACCATATTTATAATAACATCACAGTATATGTGAGATACTAGAGTTATTATTTCAGAATGGTAAGAACAAAGGAAGAAGAAGTGGAAGAAGAAATGAACTTAGAAAAGGGTGGTGAGATCATTACCTCTTCTTCGGGTTCTTCCTTTTGATTTGATCAAAAGGGCTCCATAGGTTGGCTTTCTGATCAAACTAAGGCCTCTAGGTTGTATTGAGGGATGTTGGGAGAGTATTTGGGCAGAGTTTGGCCGAACCAAAAGGCTTTAGAGGTGTGAAGAAATGAGAAGGAGGAGTGCCCTTTTATAAGAGGGGTGAGGGGCACCTTTGGAAAAGCTAGAAATATTAATTTATAATAAATTCATATTCGGTTTCTAATGGCTCCAAAGTTGACTATTCAAAGGTTAAGGTGGGGATAGGTCGAAAACCACTCAACCAATAGAATTTAGACAGGTTTGGGTACTTATATTAACCTTATCTTTAAGTATTAACTCTAAGTTAATTAGTTTCACTTTTACAATGTCTCTTTGTATTTTTATATAATATGGTTAATAAACTTACTATATACATCCAAGAGACCCCCAAGTGGTCCATTAATGATTAACCTATCATAATATAAGTCTCTTGGCCGAACCTTAGATTTTTAGGAATTTAATATCAATTAATAATATAATATTTGTTTTAAGAACTCTTTTATGTCAATTTTGACACTATTCATTAGTTGATTTTTGTGAAACTCATAACAGATTGATTACTTCGAAAAAAGTCAATTAAATCAATCCTAATATATCATATTATCCTAGAAATTAGTTTAATTCATTAAAAGTTTCATATTATATTTATTTGGGTATTTATAATATCAATTAGTTTAATTTTTCACTATTATAGTAATTACTGCATCATCATTGTGTCATAAATAAAGTAACTTATTTAATGTCTAAAAATTATAAATAAAATATCATTATGTAGGAAATCTTTTTAGCTTTCTAATGAATATTTATAATCGAAAATCCAACATGTATAACTCTATGTAAAAATTGTTCTTCTAAAAGATATATGCTTGTGTCATTTTTGTATTCATTTTAACTTAATTAAAATAAAGTGTCATTATCACTTACAAGTGGATCCATGGGGTCCCAAAATTGACACAAAGATGCCCATGGTCGACCATGTATCAACCAATAGGGTTAAGACACGTTTTAGGGTAATTTAGTATTATTATAATATTATTTTTTAACCCTTATTTACCGGATTTACCCTTTAACCATGGTAAATAAAATATTTACCGCAGTAATTATTCAAAATGTGTAAAAATAAAAGTTACCTATTTACACAATTTGAACATCCTGATTCCAAATATGGAATCCATTTTCCTAAATTCAAAACACAGAAGTGGCAGAAATTAATTTAAAATTAATTCCCGCTGTCAAAACAAAAAGCGTGTTTTTAAGAGATAATAACTATCAAAAGATTGACACTTGTTTATGTTCGGTTTAATTGTAAAATTATGTCCAATGACCAACATTATATTAAACGGTAAAAATATATTCTAAATATACTTTAAAACCACTCAAATTCATAATTTATCACTATTAATTATTTTGATTAAAAAAGTTGTTTTTAATTAAAATTTAGAAATTTTCACTATTCATCAAAATATGAAAGTTATCCGAAATGTACCAAAATTTCACCCTAGGCTAATTTCGATATTCCGAATCCAAAAATGAAGTCCATTTTAAAATCCAAAATATATATGATTTCAAAAATTAGGTATTACTATTCACAACGGCTAGTTTAATTAGTTGTGGCGTGTGTTAGAACTCGAGGTTGCGAACAACACACGCTATCGCATTATTCGAAGGGAAACGTACCGTGGAAGCTTGGGATGTTTCATTTTAAATTTTTGATGTCCCCATTTAGTCAAAAAGTTTAAAATATTCTATTTAAAAAGGGTTCACTATTAAAAGTTGATAAATGTGCAATACTGAAAATGAATTTGTTCTTGCATTATATCTAAGAAACTCATAATATGGATTCTAAAATTATAAGGATTATATAAAGTTTAAAATTTAGATAATACTATTCATACCCTCTTTTGAATGGCTTTTTTTTTGTAAGTCATGGTGTGATTGAACTCAGTGTTGCGTGTAGTGCAAGTTATTGAATTATTTTGAAGAAATAACACACTATGAAATCTTGGGGTGTTACACATTTTAGGCGAAAGAATCTATTTTCGATGTCAGAAAATATTGGCTGATGGTTCCCAATTATTTCCTATGAGGTATGGGGTTTCATTGTCAATAGAATGAGTGAGAGGAGATGCATGAAATAGATATGGGATTCTTGAGAGTCTCATAATAAATATAGTGTAATTTGGGATTACATGGTGTGTATGATACCTAGTGTGGTTCTTGGGTTTATACAGTGATGTTAAACATGAAACTATGTGCGACCCCTTTCAAATAGTTTGTGACTTGACCAAGAAACATTTTGTGTAACACAGAGTGTACATGGTCACTTCTAGGAGTACATGAGAATGGAAACATGGTGTTCTATGGCATGAACATTGGTGTACACAAGTAGTGTCATGTACATAGACACATTTAGAAGTTTTTGAGTTGGGACACGTCCTGTACAATGATATGCACGTGGTCCCATGACATGATAAGAGGAAATGAACTCATTCAAGTGGAAAATTTCATTCAAAAAAATTCCACACTATGTATTCCATCAATGATTGATTGAATATATTTTCCTCTTCAACTTGGAATTGTATTGTTACGGTGTGTTTCATATTTCCATTCCTTAAGGGATTGTATGAAATATAATCATACACATATGATAGTGATCCCTTTAGAAATAAATCGTGGTTTTATTTGTTGGAATCCATATTTTAGGTTCATAGTGAAATCTTATATCATTTTCTTTTCCTTTATGGTGTTCTTTGTATCTTCATGAAAAATACTACAGAGACTAGGAACCTTTACATCGAGGTTGATCATATTTTGAGTGTTGCTATACCCAATGAATTTGGGTGTGATCCTCATCTATGTTTCATTCTCCTCAGATTTCAAGTCAATCATTTTTATTGAAAGATTAAGTTATTAGTACATCTTAGATAGAATAAGTCAATGATATTTACTCAGGTTCTTGTTCTCCCATATTATTTCCACATGAAACCTTTATGCATAAATCCAAAGATGGAATTATGGTTGTGACATTACCTTTAGAATGTGTGACTTTAATGATTATATTTTTACATTATTGTTATATGTTCAACAGATATATTGTTGTGTAATGCTGAGAATTATTCTTGTTTATAACAATATATTATTTTCTTAAATGGACATTACATATTTTTGAATATTATTAATTACATGACACAAACACACACACGAGGACTATAATAGTTTATTTCCACTGGAAAAATGGATTAAATTATTCTCAATAACTCAAAGATCATCACCATGCCCGAAAATGATCTTACCCTATTGTAATCATACTTAAAACACATATTTATAAACTAGAAAAAGGAAACATAAGAAATGATGAGATCAAATTCTGAGTACGAGTAAGCATGGAATATATATGAGAACATCATGTGTATATGGGTATAAAAATAGAATAATAACACTAAAAAGGAATCCCCACATATATAATATCATAATCTTGAATCATTGTATAAATCATGTTAGTTCATAAGGAATTAATCAGAATGGATTCATGAGAATAAACCATGTAATCATATCACAGGAACATTGAATATAATTTTTTATGACACATAAACATGTAATATAATTTTATATAGGTCTAGGGACATTTCCAAAACTTATTACGGAAATAAAGGGAGACAGAAAATATTGGTATGGAAACAAAACCATCCCTAATAATAGTCTTTTCATTTTTTTTAATTAGGTTTCCCCATCTTCAAATAGTTGATAAGGTTTCTCCACCTTCCAATTGTGGACCAGGATTCCCCATATTCCCATTGTTAATTGGTTTTACACATATTACCATTGAGTGTCAACTCTGTTGACTTTTTTCCCATCATTATATCATGAGATATAGGTATTTACCCAATAGATTATAGTGAGATAAATATCCCACCCACCACATAATGAAAACTATTCATTTATGTGCCACAAAAACAGAAACCATTCATTATTAAAATAAAATAATAATATAAATAATAATGATATAATCCTTGAACTGTAATCCCAACAAATAATAAGTAACATCAAATAATTTTATCATATATGGAGATCATTTTGTGGAGATCAGTTGAAAATATTTTTTGAGGAAAATAACATTTCATCTTTGGAAATGTTTCCTTTTTGTAAAATGAAACATATTTTTAAAAGAGAACATTTTATTTGAAAATAAATTTGTAATATAGTAATGGGATCATCAAATGATTAATGTTTCACTATATAGAAATATTCTTTTCATGTCTCTATGTTTAAAAAAACATTCCACCCATATATATTTGTCGGTAAAGTAAAAAAGTGCCATGTTTGGAAGACGAAATAAGTATTTATTTTAAAATATATAAAAAAATTAAAAAATGAGTAAAAAATGTTAACTATTAATTGGATAATAGTAAAAGTGTTTTTGAAGTCATATTCGTAAATCATATATGTAGGAGATAAATTTTTTATAAATGAAATTAAAATTAAACAATCATGATTATTGAAGTGATTTCCAAATAATCACATAACAATTTATAATCAGAATAATTGTATGCCCCATTAATGAAATAAAATTATATGGATATGAATATACCATAATATTTAAATTAATAATTCTAAAATACATTCAAGGGTAGTATTTACAACATAAAATGAAACAAGTAATATATAAAGAATGTGTCCCATAGAAATAAAAGGGAAACAAGAATCCTTTACCTTATGTATTGAATCTCATCATCCTTATAAAAACCTCATATATAATAAATACATGTTTATTATAAATATAAATAATAAATATATTCTTATAACTGATACCATAATTATTTTATTATAACCTCTTATTAACAATTGAATATTAATGTTACAATTTGGGTAATATCTAATTTTTTTTCATACATGTTGTGACACATTATTCGTGATCCCTTACTTACATCAGAATTTACATTCTTATAAAATTTTAAAATTGATATAAATATCAGATATATATATTCAGTATATAAATAATAATAAAAATCTATAAAATCTTAATAATTAAATACAACATTCATGGAGATGGTAGGTCGTACATACATATGAATTCTATTTCCATTTTATTATCATTTTAAAAGAAAGTAAGTAAATGAAATATATGATTATATATGATTATATATTATTGTTCCATTATTAATATTATTTTATATAAATCCTATATATTTACTAAACCAATCCTTAATACATTCCATGTAAATTGTTAATGAATAACATTTCTTTGGGGAGGCGACAGTCCACATGTCCACAAATAAAATTATCGTATTTACTCAAAATTAAATGAATTAAAGAATGTGTTATATAATAATTATAAATGAATAAATATATCCTTAATATCATATATTTCATATAAATATAGAAGTTACACGATTATTCCCAACCATTAATAGTGGTAATGATATAAATAAGGATATTGGTTCACAAGGTTGTAGTTTTCCATTCACATGAATGATGAATTAGAATCCCATTTCATGGAAGTGTGTGTTAGTGTTTGTATAAATATTAATATAACAACTAATAATTATATCTATTAAATATATATTTTTATATAAATATTAAATTAACAAATATTTGGAGTTTATGTGAGATATAAAATGAAAACCTTTGTTGATGAACATTTCATCTTCTTTGTGTATCTCATTTTGATTTTCACAAAATGAAAACATTTTTTTGATTTAAGCCTATGTTATGGATTATAGGAACAAGTTAGGTATGTGTGGAGGATAGTTGGATTGTTCTCTTCTAATCCAAATATCATCTGGAGTGTGACTACAAGAGAATAATGGGATACCTTTTATAGGAGAGGGGAATGGTACATTTGAAATTTATAAAAATATCTATTCATAATAAATTATATCTCAAACAAAATAACATAAAATAGAAAGGGTTTAAAATATAATTTTGGATAGGATGGTAATTAAATTATAAAATATATTTTTTTAATTTTTTTGTGTGATTTTAAACCGTATATTTTTAATTATCCCTTAGTTATCCTATTTTAATTTCAAATAGAGTTTCAACATTTTAAATATTAAAAGATGGGTATTTTAACATATAAGGTTTAAATTAAAATATCAATTTCTAATTTATGGTATTATAGACCATAATTTAACACATCGGTCCTTAATTTGTAGTTTTATGATTTTTAACTAATTTAATAAACTTTTATTTTCATAAAATATCATTACATTAATTTTTGAGACTATTCAATACATTGACAATAACAAAAGTAATAAAGTAATATAACTATGAAAGGGAACATTTTGTACTCCCCTAAAATATAGTATTCATCTAAAAAAATCTTTGAGTGCCCTGATTTTGTGAAATTTTATTTATTTTAATATTTTAAAAATCATTTAGTTTATTTTTTGATTAATAAAATAATTTCCCCATCATCATTATGTAATTATTTATGATAATCATCTATTCACTAGAAATTAAAAATAAAATATTATTATTTAGAGAAAACTCATAGATTTAATTATAATATATATAGTAGAGCATAACTTCTATTTCACTATATATTTAAAATATTATACTTTTTATAAGAAAGCGTGTGACATTTTGTCACTCTATTTATTCTAATAACAACAAAGTAGTTTTCATGGAAAAGTTTCCACTAATTTTATAATATTAGAAAATTATATGATAATAATAGAATTAAATTCATCCAATAACATTTAATAATATTTTAGGGTAATTTTCTAATATTTGTAATATTACTTTTATCCTCTATTAACTGATTTACCATTAACCGTTGTAATAAAATTTTCTACTGTTACTATTCATTATGTACATTTCAAAAAGGGAGTATTTAAAAAATAAAATACATATGATTAAAAATATGAAAGAAAATTTTCTATATTTAATTCATCTAAGGGTAAAAAATTAATTAAAAATTAATCATGTAGACCGGTGGTAACAACTGGGTTTTAAAGTAAAAATGTTCAAAAGTATTGGAACTTTTTTATATCCAAATTCAATGTGAAATTTATTTTAATGGAATAAATTGGTCTAATGGATAAAATAATTATATAATTATAATTTGAAACCAATTTAAAATATAATTTTATACTCTAAATTATCTTGATGAAAAAGATGTTTTTCATTAAAATTCAAAAAATTTAACTATTCATCAAAAAATGAATCTTATCTTGAAAATAACAAAAATTTAAAAATGTAAATTTTGATATTAAACATTAAGATAATATTTTGTTATAAAATTAAATTTATAATTGTTAAAAACTATATTTTTAACATTTTTTCCATCAAAAGGAGGAAAAATACCTTTTTGGACAAATACTTCTTTTATGCATAAAATTAGATTGTTTCAAATATCTTTTCTAGAACACTAATAAGATAAATATTAAAAATAATATTGAAATATATATATATATATAATATAATTGAATAACAGTTTTTTGTTTCATTTTTTGAATAAAACACAATTGTTCATATTTTAATAGTTTCTGAAAAAAATTCCTTTTATTTATAATGGGTTTTACGTAGATTTATAATTAATAAGATAGAGAATTTTATTCACATGTGTAAACTACATGTTCATAATTTAGCTAATAATGTTCCCACATTATATTTTTATGGTTAGTTTTAAACTGTTTTGTTTAAATAGTTACCGTAACAAATGGTGGTTTCATAGAAATATAGTGTTGCATGAATCACATGATAAAATAGTGTTGTATGTAATAAAAGACATAAATTAAATAAAATTAGATAAAACAAAAATCTAGCACATAAAAATATCATGGTGTTACATTATTGATATATAATATGTATTTTTAGGGTGTCCTACTAGGTATTTTTGTATACACCCAAACACAATATTTTCCAACACATGTAACGACTTTTTCATTAGATGGACCTTCTGACAGAGTCCGAGAGGGACTGAGACTAGGTGGTTCTTAGTGATATAGATAGTATGAGGTGTGTTATGGTGGTTATATATACATTAGTTCCCATCTATACATTTAGGATATACTTGTATATGAGAATGTTTGTGGTGGTAGTATATTTATCACATTTTATCTTCCATTACTTGTTGTAATAATCATGTTTTGGGATTTAGATGTATTCTTGCATGAAATTTTAGTAGTTTTAAAATTCAACATTGTATGGTCTTGGATATAAGTACATTTGTATAGTTATTTTATGATATGGCCCCCCATGTTAGTGATTTTCTTATTCAACGCTAGTCATTTTCCCCTAGCTTATTAGAGGTGGGATTGGAGAGTTACTTCTTGGGCCCCAATGGGATGGGTTGTTATCAAGTTGTATCAGAGAATTAAGTTATAAAACATGACATGAGTTATTGATATTGAATTGGGGAAACATTGTAATATGTTTTGTGTTTGGATTTCAGGACAGAGACCCCAGTTTTGGTGTGGTGGCTGAAATATCCGCACACCAGGACTCTGATCACCTAAGTTTACACCTGGTTTGTGTTGGAATTGGTTTTAGGAAAAATAACCATTCATACCTAAAATAGGAATTTTTTGATGTTTCCATGTCCTTCTTGACTAAGCTCTCAATATATACTAATCAACCATGGTATATATTTTTGATTTCTCCATGCCTTCGTGATGTATACCCACTTGGATTCATCATCTGGATCCCAAGGATATTCCCCACAATGATGAGGTATCGATACTTGGGATTGATCAAGAAATTTTTCCTCCAAGTTGTATTCCATTATACAAATACATGTTGAGACACATATGGTACTAGTAGTGCCAAATAATGAGGTGTGCATTCCAAGAATGATTTGTGAGTTTTAGTGATAGTTATGGCTTAGGTTTTGAGGTGATATTGAAACATAGGTTTCTGAGGAACAAATTAATGTGGTAATGTGAGTTTTATGTGTAAAAATAAAATCATATGATACGATAGTGGTTCTATAAGTGGGCCTTCTCAATGGATCTTCAAGACTATAGTGGGGTTTAATAACCAAATTGTATGATGATACACTCTAGGATGGTTAGTGTTTGAGTATATATTCTAAGAGGAGTTCTATTTCACTACATTAAGGGATTTATGCATCTAGGAGCTTATACTACATTATCATGGTAATATGAAATTGAATGACTACTCATCGAGGTTTAACTACCTATCAATATACTCAACTAGTATCATATGTGATCAGTTCTTTTGGCCTCAGACCATCGAGTGAGGACTGCCAAGAGACATCCATGTTATCATTATACATATGTGTATTCCTAAATATGTTGGGGAGTTATAGAAATATATTGTTTTTGAGAGTTTTTTATGACAAAAAATCGAATATGGATACCATTAGAGTGAACACTGGAGAAGAGACATTATCCACAAGGAGATGACTTCTGTCTTAGGGACCAAGAAGCATACGGAATTTCAAGAGGAGGATCTAGGATAGTGGGTATATATTTCAAGGCTAACAAGATGGGTCTAGTCTGCCCATGGAGAGGTTGTTCTTCTCATCTTATGTAAGAGTACATAATGCTTGTGTTTCATCGACACATTATATATCTATTTGAGTGGAATTTGGTGGGACACTGAGGAAGAGGATGTGATAGGAGAAGATATGTCTAAAGGGGAGCGAATATGGATGATCTTCTATGAGATCATATGGAGGTGGTAAAAAATTAAACATGTTTCCCCCACCAACCCCATTTCGTCCACTCCATGCATTATGAGTTGGAGGACAAGAGTTTGGGAAGCTTTTGGAAGTCGAAACATAGAACCTACAGGATCATGTGATGAAATGAGGTATGACTTGTTTCTTTTATTCCTTTTATACAGTACTTATATACTCAATTTAGAGTCATTGATTTATATTCAAATTTATGGTTAGAGACATAGCGATTTTTGGGGAGATTTTGGATTGACCCTTTCTATTACAGACTCCTACTGAATATGACATTAGGATATACCAAATGATCCATCAGTTTGGACTGACTCTTAGAGGTAAGAGTTTCAATTAGGTTATCATTATATAAGTGATGAGGCATTATGGTGTCATCTTATGTATGAAATTGTTATATGTATTTCAGGACCAAATGGACATTTTAAAATAGAGGAAGTTGTGTGTATGCATCAATAAAATTTTATTTTCCTTTGATTATGAAATTGAAACCCAAGTAGCATAGGATAAGATCAAGCATTGAAGGGGGATGCTGATTACTCATCATTTCACTAGAATTAACCATGGGGCAGTTGGTGTATCGAATTTCTAGATCAATGTAGTGGTGTTGGAGTATGAGTACGTATTTAAAAAGGATGTTCCATACTTACCTCTTCACTAAGGGATAGACATATTTAGTAATATTCACCTGAGGATAACACTGGTATCTACACTATCATATTTGATGTCTCCCAGGGAGCGTCACATGATGGGGGTGGAGTTAGAGGACTTGTTGAGTATGATCTTTGTTAGACATAATGTTTCACCCTTGAAAGAAAAAATTTGGATTTCCAAGATGGTGGATGGGATCTTGTTATTAATTGGGTATTATCATAACCTAAAATAGGTCACACTGAAGAAAAATATTCCTCTAAAAAGGATCGATGACTTCTTTGATCAGTCGATAAGGGAATGATGGTTTTCAAAGTTTGACCTCTGCTCCGACTACCACCAGTTGTGAGTACATGATGAGAATATACTTAAGAAAACATTTAGTTATTACAATGTCCACCATGAGTAATTATTTATTCAATTTGGAGTGACATACATACTAGTAGTGTTAATGGGGCTCTTGAAAATGGTATTTTTGTTTTAATTAGACTAGTTTTTGGTGGTATTCACCAATGAAATCCAAATGTACTCATTGTTCAAGGAGTAGCATGTGAGACACATCAAAATGGTTCTATAAGTACTATGAAAGAACATGTTTTAAACATAGATCTTGATGTTCCAGTTCTTGATTCACATAGTTAACATTCTAGGACACATTTTATTAGTTGATTGTGTGGTATTGGACTCAGTAATGATTGAGAGAGTGTTAACTTTGGATCCACCAAGAGCATGATAAAAGATCATAAATTTCATGGGTTGGAAGGTTACTATCAAATATTCATACCTATCTTCTCTAGGATATCAGCTCCTCAGAATACATCAATCTAAAATGGGAATCCTATCATGTATAGAAAGAGGTGACAACAATATTTTTAGGAGATGAGAAAGAAATTGATATGTGCTCCCATCATTATACTTCCATAGGTGGGTGTCTAGTTTATAGGGTTCTGTGATGCATCAAGAACCAGTCACAGTTGTGTTATGATGTAAGTGAAGATATTGATTTCTAAGGGATTACTTCAGTTGAGATTACAAAAAAAAACTATTCATCCCACAATCTTTAGTTATATGTGGTAGTATTCATAGAAAATATGTGGTGACACTTCATGATGGGATAATAGATTATTAATTATTCCGAACAAAAGAGTATAAAATATATCTTCTCTCAGAAGGATATCATCATAAGGTAGAGGTGGTGGGTTTTTTCATCTAATTGGGGTTTTTATTAATTTTTTATTTTATTGGTTAACTCTTTTTCTATTTAAGAAATTGGGTTTCTTGAGCGCTAATTCAATTGGCAGTCTTTCAAAAACCATAATGTGCAAATTCAGTTGGTGATCAACCCTCTTTTTTGGAGATTTCCCCATGCGACCCTCACCAACCCCCTATATATATAAATATCTTTTATATATATTTATATAGTCATAATTATAAATATAATAAAAATATTTATAATAAATATAATCACTAAAATAAATATAATATATTTATAATTATATTTTTTATATTTATAAAAATTATATATCTATAATAAAGATAAAATAATAATTAATATAATTATCATAATTATATAAATACAATAAATATATAATTACAATAAATATATAATTATAAATATAATAAATATTTATTTATTAATAAAATTATAATAATAAAAATATAATTATAATCAATATATAATTTTAAATATAATAATCATAATAGTTTTATATTTCTAATAAATATATAGCTATAATAATTATAATAACTATATATAATTGTATAATTCTAATAAATATATAATCAATATAATTATAAATATATAATTTTTATAATTTTTTATTTCTAATAAATATATAACTATAATAATTATATATTAATTATAAAAATAAATATAATAATTATATATTTATATTTTATTATAATTATAATAATTATATAATAAATATATTTAATTATAATTATAATAATTATACAAATATAACTGTAAATATAATTATTAATATTAACAAATATATAAATATATAAATTTTATAAGTATATAAGTGTTATAATTATATATTTATTATAATTATAATTATATTAATATTTAATATAATTATAATAATTATGTAATTATATAATTATTATGATTATAATTATTCTATAATTAAATATTTTTTATATTTATAATTATAAATATAATTATTATAATTATAAATATAGTTATTATAATTATTATAATAATATATTTATATATTTAGAATTATAAATATAATTATTATAATTATATAATTATAATAATTATATAATTATATTATTATAATTTGTATAAATATAATTAATATAAAGTTATGATATTATAATTATTATATAATTATCATAATTATATAGTTGTTATAATTATATATTTATTATAATGATAAAAATGATAATAATTTTAATAATTTTTATTATTGTAATTTTAACACATATCATTATAATAATTATTATTATAATATAATTATTGTAAATGTATATTTTTTATAATTATATATTTATTATATTTATAATTATATTTTTATTAAAATTATATAATTATTATAATTATATATTTATTATATGTACAATTATATAATTATTGTAATTATAGTTGTATATTTGTTATAATTATATAATTATTATATTTATTATTATAATTATATACTTATAAATATTATATTTATAATTATATATTTATTTAAATTATATAAATTTTATAATTATATATTTATTATAATTATATAATTGTTATAATTATATATTTATATAATTATTGTAATTATACATTAATTATATTTAACATTATATAAATATTTTAATTATAAAATAATTATTATTATATTTTTAATTATATATTTATTATAGATATACAATTATTATTATTATATATTTAATATTATTATATATTTATCATATTTATAATTATTTATTTATTATATTTATAATTATATATTTATTATAATTATATAATTATTATAATTGTATATTTATTATAATTATTATTATAGAATTATTATAATTATATATTAATGGTAATTGTATATTTATTATAAATATATAATTAATATATTTATAATTATAAATTTTTAATAATTATATAATTATTTTAATTATATATTTATTATAATTATATAATCATTGTAATTATATATTTATTATATTTAACATTATATGTTTATTATATGTATAATTATATATTAAATATAAATATAATTATAAATATAATAAATATATAATTATAACACTTACATAATTATAATAATTATATAATTATATATTTATAACACTTATATATTTATAATAATTATATAATTATATATTTATTATATTTATACTTATAATTATATTTATAATTGTATAATTATTAAAATTATTAAAACTATAATAAATATACAATTATAATAATTATAATAAAATATAAACATATAATTATTATAATTATAATAACATATAAATATATAATTATTATATTTATTATAATATTATTGATATAATTATTATAGTAATATTTTTATTAGAAATATACAATTATTATAATTACATATTTATAATTATATTGATTATATATTTATTAGAAATATACAATTTTATATAATTATTATAATTATTTTAGTTATATATTTATTAGATATATACATTTATTATATTTGTTATATTTATAATACTATATTGATTATAATTATATATTGATTATTATTATTATATTTATAATTATATATTTATAATTATTATTATAATTATTATTATATATTTATTATATTTATAATTATATAATTATTGCAACTATATATTTATTATATTCATATAATTATAATAAATATATTTATTGTTATTATATATTTATTATAATTATATAATTTTTATAAATATAATAAATATATTAATAAGGTTATTATATTTTTTAGTGATTATATTTATTATAAATATATTTATTACAAATATAATTCTAATTAAATATATATATAAGGGTGGTTGGGGAGGGGTGGTATAAGGATTTTGAAAAGAAATTGGTGGAGCGCCAATTGCATTTGCGCTTTAGGTTAAATGGTTGAGCACCAATTGAATTGGCGCTCGACAATCCCATTTTACCAAAAAAATTGTTATCCCATTAAATTATAAAAAACTCCATTTTATCAAATTTACCTAGAGGCGGAGGGTAGAGTTCCTATATGATTATGACTTTAAGAATATCTATAATATTTGGAAGGGGAAAATTGTAGAAAATTCCCTCAATTATATATCTTATTCAATGTTGCTAAACAAGCCATTAGAGTGGTTTCCATCTCTGTTATCTATTGTGGATAGAGATAGAGTAGCGTTCCTCCATTCAATGTTTGTTACCCATCAACTATTACATTGAGTCAGGGATGAAAATATTAGGGATAACCATTATGAGACACTACATATATAGATATAAACTAGACATGTTCCTGATGGATTTGATGAAGGTGGGGAGAATGTTGTTCTTTTCAATCGATGAACGATGGTACCATTGATGTTGATGGATTTAGTTATAAGTTATTTTTATATATATATATATTCAGTACATCTAGGTGTGGAAAACTTGTACCATTACTTTATATATCATTTATGGTCGTCAGGGATGAAGATGGGTGTTGAAAAGTTTGCCTATCGATGCATTACTTTAAGAATGTGAGGGCTGGGCACCATGTTCAAGAAGGATTAGCTCAACCAATAGAAGTTAAATTGTAGAAGTGTAATGCTATATATATGAAATTCATGATTGGATATCCATGTACAAATATGGGACCAACTTACATCTTGGTTATCGTAGAACGACTCACCATGTAATCCCACTTCCATGATATGAGAGAGCAGAGTTTAGTATAGGTTATGGAATGCATCATATTATATGATATTGTCTAACTCCATAGAGTTCCATCATCTCTCATTTATGACCAAGATTCTCCCATCATATCTGTTTTGTGGAAATGATTTTAGATGGCTATTAGGACTCAATTATGTTTGAGAACATATTTTCAACCCTAGATCGACGACCGCACAGGGTGGCCATTGATGTTCTAGAGGACATGTAGCAATATAAATAGTTGTAAAATTTACATATATGGGTGGAGGACCAACCATTGGTGGTGTTTTCATAAAAAAACTATCATTCCACCATTGGTATGGTTCCACTTGAGTCCTTGTGTGGGAATCCCTATTGGTAACCAATTGTTGGACCGACCGGGGATGGTCAGTCATTATGGGAGTAGAGTTGCTGTGATCTTCTATTGAGATGATGAAAATCATCCATCAATAGATGATGACTGTATAGATCCATCACAAATCCTATGAGGATAGATGATGGGGGCCAATGGAGTTTGAGGAAGGAGACTATGTGTTCCTATGATTTTCACCTTTTTAGGGACATTTTCTTGGGGTGACAATATATCATTGATATTCATTTTCCCATTAGTAATAATTTGTAGTTTTAGAGAGGTGTCATACCATATATTCATACATCAAAATTTAGACTATGTACACGATTTCTTCCAATCATCACAACTATGGAGGTACATGCATGACCCAACACACATTAGCAACTAAGATGAGATGGATATCAAGTATGGATCTATGATTATTTATTTCCCTGTATAAAATGATGATTGGATGGAGAATATATTTTATGACTAAGTTAGTCCTTTATTGTGTGTTTGGTGGTAGCATAGAAGTCTTCATGAGAGAACCTATGAGTTGGAGACCTAGATACGAGATTATAACCCACATTATTTTATATAGCCATATGTTATGGATTTATATGATGTAAATCCCCAAGGTGTGGAGAATATAGAAACTCATATTCTCAATCTATTATATTTGGATATTTTATGGATTATTTTCAATACAATTCACTAAGGAGAGGCTTTATTTCTAGGCCCTATGTTTTCAGAATAAATGTACGAAATATATTAAATAAATTGATATCATGCACAAGTGATTTTTATGGAAAAATGGAATAACAACCAAATTTGGGATCAGATTAGAAATCTAGTAGAACCCATGAGTTCAATATGTGGTTCTTACTTTAGTTTTGACATAACCTTTTTCGACATGTGGTGTTCATGAAAAATTATTCTCAGGAATAAAATGACTAAAATAAATAATGAAATTATTTTATTTTTTTCAGTGATGTAGTGACCAAGATTCTCCATTAAATGTGTTGTTATAGGAAAATTTAATATTTATCCTCAAAACCCTACAATTTTCATAAATAGTTGGAGATCTCATTGGAGGAGGTTCTATTTACAAATTATATAAGATGAAATATCATTAACTAGTTTGTAATGGAATCAGAGGATCTCACAAATGATAATAGAACTCCTTCATTATTCATTAAAGAATGATCCAAATTGTGGTAGAATTTCTTTTGGATTCATTCTCCATTATCTATTTCTAAAATTAAAATTAATCAATCAAACCAAAAATTGATTCATGGAATGATTATATTACCGAATGGGTATATATACAAGATTAATTGAGTGATTATTTTATTTAATATTGTTTCTTAAATACTCTTTCCAAAAACAAAAAATTGAGGAAAAAATGAACTTTTGTAACACTAATTCTTCATGATTTTGTTTTTTAATTTCTTATCAACATTTTATTTTGTCTTCATTGAATTATTTGACTAGTGGATTGAAAAAAATATTGATAAATCAAAATTTTCACCCCAGCTTCTTAGTGTAATGATTTGATATTTTAAATCAGGAAATAGAATAATAATGGGATCATGATAATATGATGTTGTTAATGCATCAATATCGGTTTGGTGAATCATTTTCATCCAAGATTTAAGGACTGGATACATATGGAGCAACGAGGAATTTGACCACGCATTTTGATGACAAGAATACAGTGTTCGACAATAGAATGTCTTGACCGATGGTGATCCCTTATTTTTTTTCATGAGGCATGGATGGATTGATGACAGGATGAGTGGGTTGATATTTGTGAAATTGATATGGTATTCTAGAAAATATAGTGATACATGGTGTGTAATCCATGATTACTCGAATTTTCAGACCCCTGATATAGGGATATGATTTCTGTTGTGAAGGTAATCATCACAGAGAGTGTGTCACCTTTCATATGTTGTGTGACTTGGCATATAAACTCGTTGCCAAACATAGAGGGTACCCGTCCAAAACCAAGTGTACATGGGCTCTGACATGTCATATAATTTGACTTCGGCACGACCATGGTAGATTTAATTATGTAGAGATATTGACAAGGACACTGTCAGAAATACATGGGTAGGGACATAATGTGTTCTTTTTTCATAGACATAAGAACATTTTTTGATACACCAGGACGACCTGATTCTAAAGGGGAACATAATGTACAACTACTAAAATCCATGTACTCTTTCAATGATTGATTGATGCCCTCATCATATTCATATTGGAAATGATTCATTAAGGAACATTTCCCATATCCATTCAAATATGGTTAGTATAGAATCATGTCCAACATATATGAAATGGATCTCTTTAGTGGGGATTCTTGGATAGAGTCATTGGAATCCTTCCATGATGCCAGAAGTGATATCCTCGGTAATCATATTTACTTATGTGGAGTTCTTGATTTCACTATTACAAACACAATATGGGAACCAATCCCTTACGAAGTTGGATATTCTAGATCTAGTTATCGGTATACCCCATGTCTTTGGGTGTGATCTTCATCTATGTATCATTACATTAGACTTCTTACGTATCATTCATATAGAGGGACCTAATGGGAAGTACATCACTGATGGACACCTGCAGTGCTAAGTAACATGGGGATTATATTCTTTATTGATGAGTTCCATGTGGAACCATTGAGGTAGAATACTACGATGAAATTAACATTGTGACTTTTCCGTGATATTGTGTGTCTTTTTTGAGTATATCTGGATATTATTATTATATGTGAGGTTAAAATATACTTACTACAACGGACAATAATTCTGGTTGATATATGATTAGTGTTATTTGGTTGTCCTAAAGGGTATTCTTATAATCACCAATGAATGTTCTTTTCCTACACACATGATGCCTGGAAAATATGATTGAAATTTTGAAGAAGTAATAGAGGGTCTAAGACCATGCATGGATAGTGAGTCGGAGAGGCTGAGGAGTGTTCGTACAGTTACCCTTCCAATAGTATCCATCTTTACTCTATGGTATGAATTTTATTTCAGACTCATTGTGGTGGTATTTTATTTGGACATGTTTACCTTCAATTACTTTTTTTTGAAATATGGTATTGAGATTTAGGGTTATGCATGCATGGTTTATCAGTTGTTTTTTTATTCATTTTATGGTCTTGGAGATGTGTGTGTGTGTTCAAGTAAATTAGGCTAACAGTTCCCGTGATAGTGATATGCCTACTTGGGGATAGAATCCATCCACTAGGCTATTAGATGTGGGCTTAATGAGTCACATAATGTGACTGACATAACCACTATTTCACATCAATACCCACTTCCTCATAACCAAAACCACATAAAAACAATTTCTCAACTCATCCATGAAATAAAAAACAAAAAATCATAAAAAATCATCCCACATCACCACTAAAAATAACCTCCCCAAAAAACTACTTCATCAAAAATAATATGAAAAAACTCCACAACTACACTTTTCATAGAAAAACATAACGTATCATATTAAATATTTTACAAGGGGATTCATCAAAATCAGCCCATTATTTTAATTAATTCTCATGAAAGAAACATTTTCCATGTTTATTAAATTATTTATTATAATATAAGTGATTAACCATTTCTTCAATATGGTATTACAACCATTATACATTAAGGGATCCATATAAATATAAATTATTAAAAAAATTGTCTTTGAGAAACCATATATTTTAGTGGAATAAGAACCATGAGTAATATCAATATCAATAATAGTAAATGGAAATGTAAATATGTGAATCATTCTCATCCAAATCTAATTTCAATTAACCATTTCATTATCATAACTAAGATAGTGAAAAAATATCTTTCCAATTTAAAAAAATAGTATAAAACCTCGAAAATGATATAACCAGATGAGAAATCAAGGATCACTATGTCAAATAAAGATTTCCAATAAACAGTACATGGTTAGAATAAGAGGAAGACCACCAATGAGAACCAAAACATCAAATCTAACCTTAATGAACCTAAATAATACACCTCATAACATCCACTCATAAAAATATCTCAATAACACATGTTTTCTCTTGAATGAAACCTCCCCAAATAAAAAAAATATAAGTGAAAATGGAAATTCAAAAGGATAAACTTACTTAAACCACCAGAGACCCATCCACGACAGATTCAGTCAAAATCTATTGAATAGAGGCTATAAATGATCATTAGATTGCACTTTGGTTCTAAAATATTGAAGATGAAATCAGAAATAATGATGGGTTAGAGGGGTTTTGAGAATTTGTAGAAAGATTGTAAAAAAATTAAAAAATAATGTAGCAATGAGGACCACAGAAGGATGCCACTAAAAACTAAAGGGTGTATAACATATAACCCCTCACTATGATGCATCTTATATGGACAATCTCCTTCCATGTATTTTTAAATCTCATACACTCTAGAACTAATAAAAGTTGATAAAGGGATAATGGAACAACCAATTGTACTATGCAATAGAGCTCATTCACTAAGAAAGTACTATGCCACAAACCATTCCCCATTGAACAACAATATTGATGTTGGAATAACCTTTCAAAACTCCACTCGAGCCTCATATATTCCACAACATAACAATCCACACCACCAACTACTATAAAACTAACTTCTATTCTATATCCACTTTTCCATTCATTATCGGTACCATTTTGGTATAGCGACCAGAGAAAAACTATGAGCACTATGCCACAAATCGATTCCTTTACAACTCAAACACTAGACACTATAATAAAATCCCAAAGATATACATTCTAAGAATACCTTTAGTGGAAATATTATACCCAACCTCAATTTTTATCATCAAAAGTCATTAAGAAATCCTCTAAAAACTTCTAAAAATTGATTCTCACCATTGAATAGGATAAAAGGACAAAAACCTTGCAAATTGGATGAGATAGAAGGCTTTTTATGTCTAAAGAAGGAGGGTGTAATGAGGTTATTCTATTAGGGTATGAGATGAATGAATTGAATTTTTTTTAAATGCTAAAATACATTAATTTCATACACAATTTACATTTCACAAAATTATACTATCTACAAAAAGAGGAACATATACGGTCAAAATATATATTTTTCAAATATGATATAGTAGTTTTTATGTAATTTCAGCTCTTATATTTTAATAACACAACCTTTAATACATTTTAAACAATACTATGGTGTTGAATTTTTATCATGGTTACCATCCATTATAACAACAAATAAAAGGGGACACACTACAATACAAAGACATGTTCATTCCAATTATTGAGTATATATTACAAAAAAACATTTCAATATATGTAAAATTTATATAAAAAATGTATAAATATGATATTTTTTTAGAATAACTAGTTTTCGAAAAAGAATTAACTTATAAAAAAATCACATTTAATCCAAATTACAGTGTATATAATTAGAATATATAAAAAAATGTATTGTGTTAATTTACAATAAATCTAAGAATATAATAATTTTATTTAATTTATATGATTTAATAATGAAATTATAGTTTAGCAGAAATAATTACTCTTTAATATTGATATAAAAATATATTATTTTTGAATAATAAAAAAATCTCCCCCTAATAAAATATTGGGATAATTTTTATAAAAGTGTACTTATTTCAACACAATTATTTTTTATTGAAATTATTGACATTAAATTTATTGTCAATGAAAAAAGTGTAATAAAACCTATTTTTGTAGAAATCAAAATTTTAAGAAATAATTTTCATTATATAAGATAGAGTACACATTTATTATACATCAACAATTATGAAAATTTTTCAAATTTTTAATGTTATATTAATATTATTTATTCCAAATTATTAATTATTTTAATATATTATATCAGCATGAATTTCGATAAAGAGTTGTTGTGAAAACATGATAATGACTATTTCTTATTTATTTCAGAGAAATATATACAAATAAACACTCTATGAGTATTATAATGATCATTATAACTATAATCATATTATCTTCAGGTGGTGAAGGGTTTGGGTATAAAATGATTACTAAAATAAGGTCTATGGGGATATATTTATGAAAAAAGATATTATTAAAAATTATACTTCACATGTATTAAAAAATATGTTATATTTTTCAGTACCTGATCGAGAGTTAGAAGATATTATCTTAAAGTCAATGATTAAGAATAATTTCCTAAATTGATAGAACTTTCATTTATATATATTGATCATAGTAGTTAAAAAATAAATTGACATAGATTGATCTAGATATTCATTAAATAAAATTGATGTATTTTATTGACATAGATGATTACTCAATAGGTTGAAACTCATTGAAGGTGAATAACATAGATGGTGGAATTAATAGAAAAGATGATATAACTAAATAAATGATTATAAATTAGAATCATAGTTTATCCCCATATAAGAAAACATTTATTTAAAAATGAGAAATGAATTGATGGGCCCCATCCATGTGAAAATTATTATACAATTTCTTGATCTCGTAAAATCCATGAGTTTAAACATATAAATTCATATAATGAAATTAATAATAAAACAATAATTAAATTAGTAGTCATGAATATAACTATGAAAAATATGTATCCAGTTTTTTTCTAACTATGCTTTGTGTAACAACATCACATAAGATATGGAATGAAGACTTTAATGATGCAAGTATCTAATCATTACTTATCAACATTAGGTTTAAAAATATAATAGAGATAATTAGTGATTTTGTTACAATATGACATGAATAATTAGAATACATAGCAAAAATAAATAGAAAATAATTATTCCAATTTATTAAAGAGAGAAAAATAAAAACAATCCTCTTGGTGGTATGATGTAAGCTATAATCAGGGAGACTAAAAAAAATTAAAATACAGTTAAACAAAAAAGGGACAATACTCATAGAGGTGTTCATTTACAATTACTAATTTCCTTAGGAAGATAATTATATTGTATAAAAATTTACATCACACAATGTATCTATGATGTCCACCCCTTATTGAAATAATAAATGCTCTAATAAATTGGTATGTATGCCTTCATAAATTACACAATCTATGAAGTATCTAATTTGGTATTGGAAAGGAATGTATTATTGTAACTGAAAATCATTGATATAGTTGACACAATAATTTCTTCAAATGTATGATAACATATTTAACTATGTAAATGTGATACGTCAAATATGAAACATCATGATGATCCCTAGAAAACATTAATTTAAAATTAAACATTCATGTGTTTTATCGAATACAAATATATGGTAGAGAATAAAATATAAAATTGTTTGATGAAACTTTTACTCAGAGAAACATTAATATGATATAAAATATCTATTTTTGTAAGTGTCTTCTAGTGAAATCCAATTAAAACAATGCAATATGGGTTGTGATGGTTCAATATTATAATATGAATTAAATAATCACAATTATGGATAGTTTATAACATGATAAAAATTACATGACATAAGTTAAACATTATGTGACGTTTCATTATGATTCACCATCATTCAAAATTGACAAGGATCTATGATTTAAATTAAATATTTAGGAGAGTGGAAAACAAGAATTGAAATCAATGATGATATTATATACAACCAATCAACTATATTCATATGGCCAATCTAAGTGGAAGATTTTGAAAATTTGGGACATGTTTAAAGATACAACATTATATTTGAGTAGAGGTGGGGAATAATATAATCTCTAAGTTAGTTCTTAATAAAATTATACTTTTAAAAAAATGATAAAAATTTAACAATGCAATGATTTATATAAGAAAATATAATGAAATCCCCATATTTTAAAGAAATTTCCCAACAGAATATATTGAGAGAAAAAACGTGATAGAAATAACATAGAAGGTGTAGTATATTTAGACACACATTAATGAATAACATAGTAAATAGAACAGTTTTATTAACAGTAATTCATGAGACTCAGAGTTAAATGTTGGAGATAATATGTTCAAATAAATATGTACCTCCAAGAGATATATTATGTTAAGAAATATGTGAAATTGTAATTATAAATAATTTTATCACATTATATTTTAGATCTATTTGGAGTGGAGTCTCCTTGACTGGTATATTTATGAAATCTATATAAATTTCTTTTTTTACCATGAATATCTTCCAATTAATTATATAACTGATCAATCACTTGTATTAAATTTATATATTCTATAATCAATAAATGATTTCATATGTGTGGATAATTATATTATTGACATTGATTAAAGAGATAATGTTATACAAATTATAAAAATTCACAATGTCATTGTTAAATTGGTCAAATAAAATGTATGAAGAAGATACAAGGGAACCACAAGATGCGAATAAAATAATTTATCACCTATATTATATAAAAAGTATATAGATTGGAATTTTGAGGATGATATTTAAAGGTGGAAGAAGATTACCAATAATTATTTCATATAGTATATATTCCTTCATAGCCCATATTAATTTCATAATTACAAATAATTCCATTATGAATTATAGGTTAACAAAATGATAAAATAAATCACATTCAGGATATATAAAATAATACTTCTTTTATGTCATTAATATAAATTAATACATACGAAGAATTCATAAATTCTATAATATTCAAAATTTAAAAACTAAATGATAATAAAAAACGAATAACATATATAGAATTTGAATATCTATAGGTTTAGTCTCTTCTATAAATATCATAGCCATGAACATAACAATATAAAATACATTGTGAAGTGTATTAGTTCATTTTATAATAATACATTATAGAAATCAATGTAAATAATTAATATATGAAATAAGTGATATTAATATGATATATAACTAATGAACGATTATATCATAGTGAAATAATTGTAGTAATAATAGAATAACCATTTTTATAATCATTTAAATAAATGGATAGTAAATAAATAATTATCTAATATTCATAATGAATAAAATCAATTAATATTTATTTAATTATGTATTCAAAATATGTAACTCAATAAATGTTTAAATTAAAATATTAAGGAAGGTTTATTATTACTTTCTATGAAAAAAAATTAATTTTTATGTTTTTATGTACATATTATAAATAAAAAATATGAAAAATGCATAGGTTAAATAAATAAAATTTATATCATATTCACATCATACTTAACCAACAATTAAATTCTAAAATTATTTATCATATTTATATATTTGAGGTGAATTGGTTAAACATTGTTTTCTAACTATAATAATTTTTATGACTCAATTTTGATTTGATAAAGAAATAATAAATATTATATTAGTTTGATTGATTAAAAATATTTTCAATAAATTAATTTAATTTTTAAAATAATATAATCAATTTCCAAATTTTTAAAATGAATTTCATAATCTAAACTATTGTTTATTCTATTTGAAATCAGATTTTAATATTTGTCTTCAATCATAATTATAATCAGATAATTTTTAGATCGGTTTAAATGTATAGAAAAATATTTTGTTGAGATAATTATATATCTGGCCTGGAATAAAACCATTATTCACATTATTTTCCTAGAAAAAATATTTTATACAATCGTTTTTTCAAGATACCCCTCAATATCAATTATAAAACTGCCACCCCTTATAAGACTAATTTCTATAATATTCCCCATATTAAAATGATTACCCAAATTACTCCCTCTAGTGTATTAATTTTGTTGTGGAATTTTCCGAATCTATGAAATTAAGGAAATAATAACCGATCAAGAGTGTTTTCATAAAAAAAGTGGAAACTCTCCATTATATTCAATGAAATTTATTTTTCTTCTATTGTTTTATTTTTTCTTCTATATTAAAAAATATAATAATTTTTTATTAAATAAAATTTATGGTAATGTTACTATATAACTATATAACTATAATAAAATTTCATTAAGATAAATATTACATTTTTCACACTATTGAAAAAACAATTTATAATCTAATATAACATGAATGAGGATATTTTCAATTCATTGTCTTTCATTACATTACAGTCTAACAGATATAAATTATGTAAAATATTGATATATACATGTGTTTGTATTTATGATTATATATATATATTATAATAAAATTTTAAACCGTTATATATAATATAATAACATGATAAATATGAATTATCAACAGTGAAAAATGGACACAGAAATTGAGTAATTCATTCAAACTTTATTTTACACCATTCCATTGTTACAAAAAATTTATAATTATATCCTAATTTTTAAAAATAATGAATAATTACATAATGAAATGAAATATAATTCTAATTTATTGTTTAAAATAATTATAAGTTTGTTTTATATGTGGTTTACAATTGATGAAGAAACTAAAACTATATTAAGTGGATTTCACAATCAATTTCTCTAATATATATGTAAATTATTACCACTTTCCCTTTTAGGATAAATTAATTTTTTCCTCCCCTTTTTAGTCATATGATTATATTTCACATATAATATTTGGTATTATTTAACCTACATATCATATATATACTAAATATAAAATTATAAATGACATCATTATTTTCATTAAGCCCACTATTTTGGAAAATATGCATTAAAATTAAGTTTTATAACATATATTCCACACTTAGTTTTGAGGTTTTATTATTTTTTCCATATATTTAAATTTCCCTATCATATTATATCTATAAATTTATTCCACTTATCCTAATCTAATATTTTGGCAGTGATATATTTTTAATTATTCATTAATGCCCCTATTATTCAAACCATTAAATTATTTTTTTTGTTATATATGAAATCTAACTTTAATATTGAACTAAATCAATATATTTCAATATAAAATTTTCCCTAATGGATTTATATGTACACGCATAGTTACATAACTCACTTTTAAATGATGATATTAATGTTGGTTCTATTATGTTACTTTTTAGTTTATTATGAACAATTATATCATTTCACCATGACTAATCCATGTTATATTTGTGGAAATATGTATATGTAATATCCTTTATTATCTTTGTAAATTAAATAATATCTGAAATACAATGATATTAAGGGTGGGACAAGAACATTATATAACACCATTTTATTTGAGAAATTATTATATCTAATTATTTCATTATAAGATACATTATGTAATTAGATTTTTTAATAATTTAATACATGGAAGAATGTAGTTTGAAATTTATGTTATATAACGATGTCATAGAAGTGTAATATAACATTTTATGCTTTATAATTATGAACCTTACATATTCCACATATTTTATATATTATTCATAAAATTTTCATCTCATTATTATCATAAAATTTTATTTATTATACTCACTCATGTACATATATTGATTCATGTATCATTTTGATTCTGCCCACTCCACCTCTAACATGTATTTTTGGTTCTTACTTATCATATATATCGATCGGTGATCACCTATTCTAATAATGTAATAATGTTATACAGTAGATATATATTAATTTTTAATGATTAATTATAATTTTATTTTATTTTTACATTAATAATAATTTAAATGATAATAATACTACAGATTTTAGGAATAATAATATATTTGACTCATTAATAAAAAATTTAACATGAATTATATATGTTATAAAATTTTCATTTTAAATAAATTTTCAAAATAATAATACCATGTATTGATCCATAGAATAATTTTAGTAAAATTTTCGATAATATAAATCATATAATGTGAAATAATAATTTTAAACATTTTTGAAACATCTCACCCTATTATAATTGTTCGGTTAAGGTGAAACACTACATAACTTAAAATTTACTTCATGATCATCAGAAAATGAAAAATATCAATATAGGTATAATTCTAATCATTGTGAGAAATTCACCGAAAGTATAATCATAATTTAAAAATGAATAATATCAGTGTACTGAAAATATACAATGGAGAAAGATAAAAAGAAAAATAAATAAAAATCAATAATAAACCACAGTAATTCTGGATGTTTCACATATCTAAAATAAATAATATTTATTTTATTGGTGGATTTATCAATATAAAATACATTGTAAAAGGAATATATTTCATCTCTATGTCAATCTTATCAGAATTAACTTCTATCTCATCCACATACCAATAAATTAGTATTGATCAGTGTAACTTAACTATATCTGATCCTTTCCCATTCCTATATAGACATGAGTGTGGTTAAAAAATTTATTATTTGTGAATTTTTTCTATATGATACATTCATATCAGTATGATGCAATAAGAGATACTATACACCTCTTTGAACAGAAAAATTATAGAAAATTATTTTGAAATTTCATTGTATGAATTTGATATAAAAATAGATCAAATGAAATAATATAAACTTATAATGAATCCATTTTTAATACATAGAAACTTGAATTATCCAAATTAATTAGTAATCCAATGTATGATTCAAATAATTTATTGTAAAAAAATTCAATAATTAGTGTCATGATCATATTGATTATATAGTACACACAAGTACACATCATTACAATTTTAAAATAGAAATCCTTCTAAAATCATTGTATTTGTGGATCATGGTCCTAAAAATGAGTCATAAAAAAATGGAATATAAATAAAATGGTTAAAAACATGGATTATTTTAGTCATCATAAACACACAACAAAGTCGATCTTATTTTTTATCTCCATAGGGAAACCCATTTTATTCTTTATATCATATCCAAAGAAATTGTCTAATATTTTCTAAATAAATGGATTTTCTTAATATCTGTCAAACATAAGTGTATATCATATTTTAAATCAATTTATTTATAATAGAAAAAGAAATTTCATGGGATTCAAAAAAATATCATTATAATATCATATTGTAATAAAATTATAACCAAGAATTTTTGGTACATAACACAATATAAATACATTAATTTCAACACCCAATAATGTAAAATCATAAATTTCATCACTAGAAATTAGAAAACAACCCATTTATTAATCATTTAAAATAGTTTTACCACAAATTATCATGAAAAGCTATTTTTACAACACTTTGTCACAATATAACATAGAGAAAATACTTATTTATATTCTAAAATATTATAGTCCATTATTTAAATTTTATTTTAATATTATTAAATAATTACACCTTAAATCCCAGTATAATTAAAGAATTTTAAATTTAATGAAATCGTGTACCCCACATATAAAATAACATATACATTCTTCAATAATTAATTAAAAATAACATTTCACAATTACAACATTATTATTGTATAATTAATATGAACATTTCATTTGATAATTAATTTCTTGCTCATATGTTAAATAATTCCATATTGAGTGTCGTGTAAAATTTTCAATTAATTTAAAAAAAATTAAAATAATTAAAAAAATTTATGTCTCAACTATCATATATTAACAGTATATTTAAAAATATATGGAATAGTTTAATGTTTGTAAACTTATCTCTTTATATTTTCCATCATTATAGCACATCAAATCATCCCTAAAAACATTGATTCCCAATCAATATTAATTTCCATCACATTTATAAAATTATTCATAGTATAAATAAAATATAAATTAATCAATTAAACAACATGAAATAATAAAATCATATACTATGTGAAATACATTTATTTTTCATTTTAGTCAAACACTCAATTGATAAATAGTAGAATTTATTTAACAAAATAAAACAAAATTCAGAATATATTAATTGGAAAAAATACATATTGAATAATGAATAAATAATATATAGATATATTAAATGAAAACTAAATTGAAAATAACAAGAGATAAATTGGTTTTAAAAAATATGAATAATGTTTCAAGGAAAACAAAGAACAAAAAGTCAAAAAAATATAACATTTTCATAGTTCAGATTATATCTCACCCTATTGATTTGAAAATGGAATATTTATAAAAAATATATCATGGAATAAGGTATAATTATCCAATAAATTAGATAAGTATTAGGGGGAGTTTGGTGTAAATGTCATAGGTAATTTCAAATCTAATGAGAATATTATATTTTAAAATATAATATCATGGTGACTAAATTTTCAGAGTACCCCTCCTTAAAAATTAAATCTACTGAACTAAATAGGTAACCAATATCTTGGATTCACTATATATACTATAATCTAGGATTTTCTACACTCTCTATACCTCCATTGATTTTTGTATACTTTGTTTTGTTGTTATTGTTGGATGATGAGTTGGATGATTTAATAGAGGACTGTCAGGGTATATTCTTACATAATTGTCGATTATTTGTAAAGAAAAATATCGCAATCAATCCATGAGATATAAAATATTAATTTTCAATTTTCTATATCTAATGGATATTATTATGTGATTTATGAGAATTATAATAGGTTCTTGTGACAATAATTATATTTTCCCCTAATCATTGTTATTCTACAGTTCAATGATATTGTTTGACATTATATTGTGTTACATGTCCTATAGGTCCTTGAACTATCTGAAAATCATGTAATCTATACCTAACATTAACATAAAGGATTATATAAATATTTTATGGGTTTATTAAAATTATATAGAAGCCCTAAAAATCTCCCTTAAATTTAAGGTTTAGTGAAAAAAGAATTTTTTATTAATTTTTATGAGGAATTTAAATTAATTTTATATGTGGTATATATTATAAGTTTGTTATTATAGGAAATAAATATTTAATTCAATTAGATCATCTAACATTAGTAAATCATATTATTTCATCATATGGAAATGATAGAATGTATTTTTAATGTTTTTGTTTTCAAATTCTCAATTTCAAGGGATGTTTTATCAAACAATTTATCTGAAATAAATATTATAAAATTATATTAAATTTTTATATTTAATAAATTTAATATAATGAAATTAAATAAAAATAATAAATAATTTTTTTTAAAATAATCATGAATTTGGTGTTGGAAGTGTGAATTTAACGAAAAAATAATTGAATATAACATATTTTTATTATTTTTTATTATGAATTTTAATTTGACATAAATTATTTTCTTTTAAAATTGTTTTATTCAAATGATTATTTTAGTCTAGATATTTGGAATTTCTATATGGTGTGGTTTTCAATCAAAATTTTCATTACTGAATTACCAGTATTGATTAATATAGGCATGAAATTATTCATGTTTGGGTCACAATTATAATTGTATAGTTATTTTATCCTTAGATGGATAATTCATAATATTGATAATTCATATTAGTCTGTAAGTTATTGAAATAGGGTTTATTTGATAGAAAACATGTTATAAAAATGTTAATAAATATTGAATATTTTGTAATAACACCTAAAATTTTGTATTATATATTAATATGATTAATATTATTTTAAATAATAAAATTATATTTCTTATCCAAATAAAATTGGTTATATATTATGGAATAAATTATATGTGAATTTGAATTAATGAGTCTCTATTAATTCCTACATAGAATAGTATAACTCACACAAACATACTAATCACAATGTCTTTGTTTTTATATAAAATTATTTCTATGTATGAAATTTAATAAATGTTTTTTGTGATCCTTATAGATGGTGAAAATGATATAGATTCTAAGGGGTGTGTGCTTGTGTTTGTTAAGTCATCGTAGGAGTAGTTTTCTAAAACAAGATTAATTAGTTTTTTCACCTTACCCTAGTAATTTCATCTGAGTTGTTGAGTTATGTTTATATCATTATTGGAACATTCATTCTATAAATGATAGTTATATTTTTTCAATTATTTAATTAAATTATACATTCTCATATATTAATATAAATTTATTTTAAAGGGAAAATTATTTTTATATTACTATGTTGTTACCATAGGGATATGAGTCCAGACCCTATACACATATTCTTTTGTTTTTTTCTCATGTCCTAGAAATGTCATTGCTGAGTTTAGAAGCTTTCGGGATGTTATATATGTTTTCATGATAGCTTAATGCACACCAAAACATTTCAATACTTGTGATTCTATCCATTATTGATGTCTGGTTTTTTTGTTTTGTTTTGTAACACATTGTGCAACATGGGAATTGAAATGGAAATGGATGAAATTTCTTCAGATGTTTCAGTTTGGGTAATTCTCATATGTTATATGGGTATGGGGAGACTCATAATGAAATTAGAGAGTCGATGTATGAGGGATGCTTTGTTTAAGTATGTGAGTAAGTTATGAATTTGTGCTTATGTTGCAATTATACTATGATCTTTAGTGTGACAGGTTAAAATTATGAAAAACATATCCTTATTACATAGAGAATGATGTTCTCAATATTGTGAGTTATTTATAATTATGGGTGATGGTAAATTGGAGTCAAATAATAGACAATTTTTGTACATCATTAGTTATGTAAAAGTATACCATTTGTCCTATACAATATAATGGTTTCAAATGAGGATTTTTAAGGGAAGGTGGTTCTTGATTAGCATGGGGGTGTGTAATATCATTTCTCACATAAGGGTAATTTTAGTTTTCTTCTATCTATAATTTGTTATTTAATAACCATTCTATGGATGACTTTAATTAGTGCAAGGGCATGACCACTTTTCTAATTGATATATAAGTGTATAACTAATTTTCTTTATATTTCATGTATCAGTAGTCCCTATACAATGTGTTAACATATCAAATCTTGTACTAGGAATGCCTACATAAATTTATTGAATGTTAACTTTAATCTATAATCCTACAATGATTCTATATAATATAATGTTATTTATTTAAATTTATATTTTTCTATGTATTTATCCCAACACCATTCAATATTTTTTATTATTAAAATAAAAATAAACAAAATAAATAAAAAAATCATATATTTTGAATCAACTTTAAATCATTTCAAAAAATATTTGACACCCTAAATAATTGGATATTATATTGGTTCATGTGATAGAAATAAAATTCACATTTAAATTAATTAGAATTAAAATTGAATTCTTTTTCATGTATGGTGTAAATATCAATGAGAGATATTGGATTCAATTATTAATTGAATTACCTAATTATCATCAATAATTTGAGTATAAATTATCATATTTTAATGTTTTTTAGCTAAAAAATTCACCATTAAAGCTATAATATCTCTTTGAGATCAGTTCAAGCAACCCTCATGAATCTGCCTAATTATTAAATTTATCCTTTCCAATTATTTATTGCATAAAATTGTGAATTTCAATTAATAGGTAGGAGATTCTTGGCCTAATTTTTAATTTTTTGGTAAATTTTTTCTGTATACTGATTTTTGATCTCACTTGGTAATTTTTATTTTCCAATATAAAGAAGATAAAATAATCCAAAAGGACGATTAATGATATGGGAAGTGCTTCACATTTGATATATTTATATCTATTAAATTTTTTTTTGTGTCGGAATAAATTTTATTCTTATAAAATAAATGGAACGATTAGTGATGATAGTGGTTTGTAGCGAATCACAATTCAATTACATTCTTATGGACCTCAAAATGCACCATTGTGGAACACCTTAGGGTCGATCACAAGGAGGCCCCTCACACACTCTATTTTTCTATTGTAACTATTTATAATATAACTAATATAAAAATATAAAACTAATATTAATGGGGGGAAATAATATCAAATGTATAAAATATAAATATAATATATAATAATGAAATGAAATAAATAATGAAGTTAGAAGAAAGAAATTAGGTAGTTGTTCTTATGAGGTCGTGGTGGTTGATATCATTGTTTTAAAAAAATCTCAATATTCAACTCAATGATGTGATCAACACCTGTCACACCTCACCTTCTCATTTGGATTGTCATTACCCCATACTGAGACCTCTGTATACTGGGTAATGCTCTTCCTAAATTCAGCTAGGATACCTCTTCGCTGACCATCACTACTCATGCAATGCTCCACCATATGCACGATAAAAATAGAGAAGGGAAGGAGAATTGATAAACGAGAAGAAGAAATTGATGATAGAGAAAATGTGGAGACCGATCACTATAATCTATTTAACCACCACCATATTTCTTAGAATTTAATAAAGGATAATAAAATTAATTCTCAATAACTCAATCAACTCACCATTACCTCCCTCGAACAAGCACCGAGGTTAGTTCTCTATTCTAAGTGGAGTTGAGAAGGGAATAACTGTGGGAGAACACATAAAATAAAATAAATGGAATAAAAGAAGAAATGAAAAGAAGAAGAATAAATCTACACAAATATATATTATAAATAAAAATAACTATTACAACAAAAATACCCAACCATTCCCCTTGAAAATGGCTATCATTGTATAAGAGAGAGGAGACACACATTTATAGGGGAAATGGATGAAGAAAACTCTCTAAAATTATTCCCTTTGGATTTCACTAACTTTTAGACCCATTAAATGACCAAATTGGTAAATTGTCCCTTCTTTAAAGTTGTTCCACGCCACCTTCCATGTCCCTCCACAAAATGTCAGCCAGATTGGTCCATGTTTGATGGAGTCATGACTGTTTTGGTTCGGAATATTAAATCTGCCAATGTGACTCATCATCTTCCACAACTCCAACTTTCCATGCCATTATGTCCTTGAAACCAGACGATTCATACGTGTACACCTTAATGCTATATGTTCACCAATATTTCCTCCAGCTCTTTGTTGAATTTCAGCTCCATATAACCTGTATACACCGATATACAAGCTCATCCTTAAAACATTCCAAATCTGTGCACAGTTTACGAGGTCTGGATTGTGAGCTGATTTTGGGCCTCCAAATGATTGATTGTGCTGGGATTCCAGAAGGATGAAATGCGACCAATGATGTAAGTAAACCTAAAAAGAATTAATTTCACAATTTGGTTCCATTTAGAAAATGTTATGGCCAAAATATAGAAGATAAATTAAATAGTTAAACCCCGAAATTAAGCCATATTTGAATTTGAGCTCAAAATACCATTAAAACATAAAAATGTGACAAATTCCCAAAAAATAACACTTTGGTGATATTTATAACATTGAAATATAGTATATAATATGTGAAAATTATAGCTCCATCACTCCCCCACACTTAATCATTGCACTCCCGAGCAATCATCATATATCCAAATAAAAATTCACACAAAAATCAACAATGAGAAAACATCAATGATATCATCCAAAATGAAATTTCATCATGTCTCCTATATGAAAAAAATTCTCAATCATTTTCATTTCTCACATTTAAATTTTTTCATCCTCAAAAATACATCCATGGCCCAATCACAGCCTACCTCACCTTGAAATTTGTGTCACTCTTCACTCATGAGAAATTGTATCTGAAGTTATGATCATACTTGGAAAGTCCATGTATCACCATAGGATTGTGACAATTCTCATCTCTCCACAGTGCGAAACAAGAAAATGAATTTAATCATGAGGACTTTTCAGGTGAATTCTGCGGCTTTGGGTTGGTGGGAAAATGATGGAAAAAATTAAGGGTAGAAAGAGGAGGTTAGAATCTTAAGTACAATGCATGAATAATCAAGTGAAAAAACAGGATAAACCTCACTCAATCCCATTTACAATTTGAAACACAACACCGTCCCTTTCTTATGACATGGGACATGAGCCATGAAATGAATCCATTGAAGGATTGCATCCATGTTCTCCCTTTTTTCATTTTTTTCATTTTTTTGTAAAGCTCCGGAAGGGAACAACTTTATTTTATTTTATTTTTTAATTTTTTTTTCATGGAGAATGAGCTGAAAATTGAATACAATGATAAATTAAATCTCATATCCATTTTTTTCTATTTTTTTAAAGAGAACCAGATGAAACAAATAAAGCACAATGAAAGGATTACTCGTACCCAATTTTCTCTTTATCACCCACTGCACAAAATACGGACACACACATCACATCACCCACAATGGAACACATCTAAAGAACGCACACGAAGGGCCCTTCCACCACACTCAAACTTGAAATATCCACGCAAAATTACCAAGAGTGCGAGTAGGTAAGGAAAAATCAGATTTTAATGTGGCTTAATCCTATAAGGAAATTCATGGCATCTAAGGGATAACAAAGGATATATGCAAAGGTATGTCTCAAGATAAAATATGGCTAGCCAAAAAAATGCCTCAATCATATCAAAAACATTCCATAAAATCCAAATCTTCAAATGAGAAAAACCACAAGTCCTGGTTCTCACACAAAATCCATGTTTATCTCAAGAAAGTGTGGGTATTAGAAATAATATTTCAAAGTGGTTCAGAATACCTCACAGGATGGGAAAAATGTTTTAGTCAGTGTTTCATGGGCATGGATTTAAAAAATAATTCAAACTCATAACAATGCTTGAAAATCCAATTCAAGGAAAAAGTTTTCACATCAACAATCCTTTAAAATCCAATTCTTTAAAAATGAATTCAATCATCTAAAAATCAATTAGTGTTTGAAAAATGATTAGAATTTTCATTAAATATCATGGTTACTAAAAAGATTAAATGGAAAAAGAAAAATAAAGAACACCAAACAACGACATAGGTTGACACTCCTCCCACAACTAGATTTCACTACCCCTATTGCAGCTCAATAGAATAATGATAAGGGAAGAAAAATAAATGGAAGGAAAGATACAACCTGACTTTATTTTACAGTGGCAGCCTTGAGTTAAGCTCCTAGATACTGCCACTTGACCTAAAACGCATGAAATAATGAAAACATAAGAAAAATAAATAAAAGGAAAGGGGAAGGGAAAAGAAATAGGATAATTCTTGGTTTGACCCCCCAAGCGGGTGCTAGGTTTTTTGTGCCCCTAGTCCAGCAGTTACAGCGGTTTAACCCCAATCCGATGGTGGGTAGGGTTTCTTACTCAGAAACCACTAGAACAAATTTCTTCAATTTCTATTCATCCTACAACAACCATAAATAAACCCATGAATAATGTACAATAGCTCCTTCACCATTTCAATGTGGTACAACTGGAATGATGGGGGAAGGACGAAGAATGGGTCCTCCACTTCGTCAGCCAGGACTTGTTTGGAAACTTCTACTTCAACTTCCAGGGCTTGGTCATGTGATTCTGTTTCAAAAAAATTCAAATGGGAAGCTAGAAAATAGTTCCACTTGGATATGATTAAAACATGAAGAATCAATATAAAAATCTTCCCTTTCATGTAGGTCAGCTTGAAATACAATCTCTTCAGGCAAGGCACATGTGAATTCTTTTTCAGCAGCGACTTCATTATCTTCTTGAAAAGAATGGTATGGGTATAGAGGTACTGATTTTTCTTTAAAAAAGATGGGAGGATCACTGAACTTTTGTTATTCCTCAAAATCATACCAATTTTCATCCAAATTATGTTGACCTCCCACAGTTGTATCAGCTGGCATGACATCTATAAGAACCTCTTCATGAAATGACCATGGAGAGACAATTGGATCTTCAAGTTGAGTCTTCAAGTCCTCCTTGGGTTCTTCAACATCAAATATTGGTGGAAAATCATTTAACTCTTCTTATTCATCTTGGTTCTTTTTTTGTTGTCGTTACATCCATAGAGATTTTACTTCTTCAACTTCAGCCGCCAGCGATGCTACCATCTTGCTTGCTTGTTCAAGGATTTTGAAATTATTTTGAACCAACACGACATCTTGTTCCTTCTGAAGCATAAAACACTCTTCCCTAATAGACAATTCAGTACTAGGCCAAGCATATTAAAAATCACTACAATAATCCATCTCGACAAAAAAAAATAATGATATTCAATGAAGCACTTTTTTTTAGTTTTTGAAATTTTTATTTTTTTTGGGTTTTTATGAAAAATAGAGTATGAAAGCAATTGACCTCCCCAGAAATGGTGCCAAATTGGCGAGAGTGGTTTTTCACGAATCACAATTCAATTAAATTCATATGGACCTAAAAATGAACCATTGTGGCACAACCTACGGTCGATCACAAGGTGGCCACTCACACACACTATTTTTATATTATCACTATTTTTAATATAACTAATATAAAAATATAATACTAATATTAATGGGGGAAATAATATCAAATGTATAAAATATAAATATAATATAAAATAATAAAATGAAATACAGACTAATGTTAGAAGAAATAAAGTATGATGTTTTTATTAGGAGGTCGTGGTGGTTGATATCAATATTTAAAGAGAATCTCAATATTCAACTCAATGAGGTAATCAGGACCTGTCACACCTCACCTTCTCATTTGGATTATCATTACCCCATACCGAGACCCCTATATACTGGGTAATTCTCTTCTTAATGTCAGCTAGGAGACCTCTTCACTTAACATCACTACTCATCCCATTCTCCACCATATGCACGACACAAATATAGAGGGGAAGGAGAATTGATAAACAAGAAGAAGAAATTGACGGTAGAGAAAATGGGGTGACTGCTCCCCATAATCGTTTTAACCACCACCAAAATTCTTATAATTGAATAAAGGATAATAAAATTAAAGCTCAAAAACTCAATCAACTCACTATTACCTCCCTCTAATAAGTGCCGAGGTCAGTTCTCCATTCATAGGGGAGTTGAGAAGGGAATAACGGTGGGAGAACACATAAAATAAAATAAATTGAATAAAAGAAGAAATTAACAGAAGAAGAAAGCTACAATAATATATATTATATATAAAAATAAATATTACAACAAAAATACTCAACCTTTCCCCTTGAAAATGGCTATCGTTGTAAAAGAGAGAGGAGACACACATTTATAGGGGAAAGGGATGAAGAAACCTCGCTAAAATTATTCCTTCTGGATTTCTCCGACTTTTAGACACATTAAATGACTGAATTGGTAAATGTTCCCTTATTTAAAGTTGTTCCACATCACCTTCCGCATCCCACCACAACATTTCATCCATATTGGTCCATTTTTGATGGAGTTATGACTGTTTTGGTTCGGAAAATGAAATCTGCCAATGTAACTCATCGTCTTCCACAACTCCAACTTCCCATGTCATTATGGGCTTGAAAACAGACGATTCATACATGTACTGTTTAATGAAATATGTTCATTAATATTTCTTCCATCTCCTGGTTTAATTTCAGCTCCATATAACCAGTATATTCCGAGATACAACTCATCTTCATAACCATCCAAATCTGTGCACAGTTTACGAGTTCTAGATTCGGAGCTGATTTTTGGCCTCCAAATGAATGATTGATCTAGGACTCTAGAAGGATGGACTGCGACCAATGATGAAAGTAAACCTAAAAAGAAGGAATTTCACAATTTGGTTCGGCTTAGAAAATGTTATGGCAAAAATACAGTAGAAACATTAAATAGTTAATCACTGGAATTAAGCCATTTTTTCATTTGAGCTCAAAATACCACTAACACATAAAAATGTGACAATTTCCCATAAAATAACACTTTTGTGAGATTTATATCATTGAAATACAGTATATAATATGTGAAAATTATAGATCCATCAATTAGAAGATAGAAATAAAGAATAAAAAATATAAAATACATACTTTGATAATGTGTAAAAGGAATCATTGTAATTCTATGATGGTTAAACCTTCTTAATTTGGATAAACATGTTTCATGATTGTTTATTGAGAGAGCTTGTATTTATAGTTAGGAATTGATATTCATTGAATATAAGATTGTTTCCATATTTTAATGGTTTAAAATTACAATATGATAATTATTCTTCTATGCATTATATAATCAAATTAGAGAATTAAATAAAAGTTATTACTCATAATTTAATGGGTAAGTATAATAATTGGTACTTCAAGGCTGTTGTTGTTGGAAAATACAATATAGAATCATTTAAATATTATTATTCAATTTCTTTATTGTTGTGGATGTGATAATTTATGTGATGGTGTACTAAATTATCAATAGTGTGTAATGTTTATTGAATAATTAGAGGTGGGATTTTTAATTAATATTATTTTAGGTGATAAAGCCTATAATTTATAACATTGGATGATAATTTAGTTGTAGTAACTAAATTCGTGTTTTCTTTTTTAATGAATGCAATAGACTATATTAGAATCAATTCTATGTGGTCGTTAAAAATGATTAAGATCAAATTTTTTATTATAATTGATTAATTAATTAATTTTATTATTTATAGTGAAAATATATAAATTATAAGAATCGATGATTCTAAAAATGAAAAGTTTGGATTGTGTGGTTGGACATTTTCTTGGATAGTTTCATTTTGTGGCGATAATGGATTGTGGAAACATGTCATAACATTTGTGTTATTTTGAGTTTAGACAGGGATGATAATTTATTGTTGATATACTTATTTGATGAGTTTTGTTTGATTACCTAAATATATATTTATATTTTATTTTCTTTATAATGTCAAAATTCTCCACAATAAAATCATGTATTTTCTAATGATGAATTTATTTTTAGTTCATGGTTATTTCACCAATATCTAGGATCCTATTTTTGGATATTTTATCACTGCATATTACTAGCTATAATTTCTTTTAAATAATTTTCAATGCTCATTATTGGTAGATTATGAATCTTTTGAGAGATTAATGTGGTTTACCCAATGATTTTTTGATGATGTGATGATTGTTTTCTGCGAGGGTCATACAAGGTATGAGGAGGTCAAAAGTTTTATATAATTAATTTCCATGATACCTTATATCCCTTATTCTAATTTAATGTATATGGATATGATGTGATATATATTTTCACTATTTCATACATGAGATGCTGGACATTTTAATCATTTGGATTGATTGGGTTGTAACCCAACCCACATCAGGTGGGAATGGATTAGATAATAAGATATTAGATGATGGGGGGATGGGAGAAGAAAACTAGTGGGTAATTATTTTTGGGGAGCCAAAAAATTAGAGACTTATGATATTATCTTATTATCTTATTATATTTATTTTACATACTCAGTGAGTATGCATTAGTGAGGTCATGAATGGTGATTTTTCTAGATAGATTCATACTAGTTATTTTGATTACTCAATAGACCAGTAGTTTGATTTCATTACCTTTCAAAGAGAGGTCCTATAAAGGATCCCAATAAGTATACATGTGATTATGACCCTACATAAAAAGAAACAAGTTTCTAGAAGGACATTTGAGACCGAGGTGGACCATAATATCATTTGGATATGGGGGGGGGGGGTGGTTCATTGGATATGTTATCTATTAGTTAGAATTTATTTTTAAATTATAGTTTTATTTGGTTTTAAATTTCATGTAATAATGTGCTCTATTGAATGATAATTTTGTTAATTAAAATCATAATTTATTTATTGGGTTTTCTCATATTTAATCATGTGGTTTACCAATATTAGAATTCCAATTACTAAATTTTTTTTATTAATCAGAGTGTTACTAGTCACTAAGCATGGTATTTTTATAGGATGGATTTAGGGGATAATACATCCCTTAATAAGAATCCAAGGAGGTGTGTTGGTGGATTAGTGGTTATAATAGAGTTGAATTAGTGGATGATGGTTGATTCATATAATGGATATTTGAATTTGTATCATTGCTGATTACATGGGTTAGTTTGTTAATAATATTAGTTGATCGAGGTTTGTTAAATATGTTAAGGATACTAGAATTAAAAAGGGATTCTATCCCCCCTGGATCAAATTATGGAATTTTATTATACAAAATGCACAGGTGTGGTTCTAATACATAAAGGGAAGATTATTAACAATGTAATATTAATTATGTGATTTTTCAATTGTGTTTAAATGTGATCAACAAGGGAAATAAACGAACATAATTAAATGAATTTAAATTTATTCATCACTACAAGTATCAGGGAATTTTTTTTCCATTATGTCTATTTGGGATTTAGAAATTTGATGATTTTAGAAACATCGTCTACAATTACACATTATTTCTTGATAAAATCTAATTCTATGTGATGGATTTTGGGAGGCCATAAGAATATAATATCATAATGTAGTGGGTGTATTCCCATTATTAATTTTTTTTAGGAATATCTCTTCATGTTTCATAGAATAACTATATTCATGATGGGTATTTGTATGTCAAGTTATGTTCACTACTTTTTTTATGAAATTATTTAATTATATGATAATAAATGTTTCACATGAAGATGCATGTTTTCCTAAAATAGTGTTTTTATGGTTTTAAATTTTTTGTTTCATTTGGATTGTGGTGGTTTTTTATACATTTGTTTAAAAATAAAATTTAAATATTTTTTAAATGTTTTTATGAAATATGTTTCAAAAGTTATCTAATTTTTTAATCATCTTATGATGTTCATATTCGTATATTTTCTGGAATAAATTAAATTATTTAAAAATTAGGTCCAAATATAATGAAATTAAATAATGTCAAATGGTGAATCAATTATTTTTATAGATCGTCTATAAAAATAAAATTTGATATATAATTATGAATAATTATTAAGTGTAGTCATCAATATTATATTGAATTTATTTTTGAGAAATTAATTCTTTATAAATAAAAATATTATTTATTTCAACTCAAGACATGGTATAATGTTTAGTATAAAAATACATATAATCCATGTTAGTCTCAATTTAAAGATAATTACATGTCAATTGAAAATCATGTAATGAAAATTTATATAAATATCTTATTAAATTTAATAATAACTTCATTCTAAAATGATTCCAAGATATATGTCCAAAAAATTGTTTTTTATGAAAAAAAGTTATCATGATTATCAATTAATCCATTAAATTGATGAATAAATATTATATATGAGAAATTTGTTTACAAGAAATATTTTATTAATCCTATATTATATTTTATTATTTATTAAAATGATTTAAGACCTCACGTGCTTTGTTTTATTGTGAATTTGAGTATTTTTGGATAATTATATTTCTAAAATATATTTCTGGGTTTTAATTAGAAATAGTAGTGAGTTAATTATTTTTTAAAATCATATTTCATTAATGATATGGGGAATTTTATTTTGATGGATCATCAAGAGATTTTTTCCTTTTAATGGAAGGAGAGGGGTTCATTGAATAAGGTGTTTATTTAATTTTAGCAGAAGAAAGTATGAATATTGTCATTTATGGCCAATAGTACATGATTTGGGGAATAGATAAAAGTTGTAAATGTCTCTTTCATTTTTCAAGTCACCATAGTCCATTTTTGGACTTCATAGTGGTCTGTTCGCTCAATGGGATGTCCCTAAAATGGTGAAAAGAAGATCATGGATAGAAATAGGCATTATCTTGGGAAAACATCTTTGTGTTGATAATAGGGGATCTAATCCATTAGTAGAAGGATCATGTAGAAAATGATTGGAAGAAAATTTATGTCATGGATCAGGAAACAAGTGGGTAATTAATCACCAGTGACCTCTCAAGACTTGGGTACATCCTTGATCTTCAGGTCATCCATGTTCAAGGTTTTTTTCATAAGGAAGATTATAGTTCATGAGATATTGTGGAATGTGGAATATGAAATATCTATTACCTATGATTCATAGAGATCATCGATTTCAGTACTGTATTGTTTTTTGGTGTAAGGTCAGGTCACATTCTCCCCTCAGTAGTATTAAGTGAATATGTTATTTAAAAAAATTTGAGTATTCAACTAAAATGTTTTTTTGTTTTTATTTTAGGATTAAATAATGAATTTAATTTTTTTCATTTTTTAAAAATCTTAATGGAAATTCAATTTTTTATGTTATTTTGTAATTTTTTTCTACTATTTGGGAGGAATGCCTAGGGTAGTTGTATGGAATCCTATTTTTATTATATAAAAACATCATTACATGAAACAAAAAAAATATTTTAATGTTTATTATCACAGAATATAGGATCCTAATACATGAAAAAATATAATATTACTCCAAGAAATTTGAAAGGATTCATCATGGGTTCATCATATGTTAATTTTTAGGCATCTCATATCCTGATGAAAAACATTAATGTAAAGGGGTGAGAATGAGAATAGTAAGGGGAAAATATCAGCGAAATTTAACATGGGATCATGAGGAATTTAAATAGGATCAAGATGTATAACAACATGAAATTATAATTTGAAAAATAATTCATGTAATAATAAAAATAACATGAATTAGAACATGTAAATGATCATGCAACATTTAAATTATATACTGAAAATCATATCATCAAGGGATTTCAAAAAGGTGTCAGAAATCAAAATTACCATGGCTAATCGCCAATGTATAAAAACCATTTCATATCAAGAGACTAATTATATACCCAATTCCTTAGAGAGATATATTGTGGATTCATTGATATGAATTAGTTTCTGAAGATCCACATTGATAATAATTAATCATTTTCTCATTAACCTATGGAGAATAAAGTACATGTTTCATATAAAAACATTGAGTATATAATTTCATAAATGATTTTCGGTAACATAATTTTTAACCAATATAAATGTATTTTCGGTTTTATATATGTATAGTATCAAATCCAGAATTTATATTATCATTCATGTGATTACCCTTGGTTAATTAAATTGTTTTCAGTTTTCAAAATATAAGAATTTATTCTGTAACATTTTGAAATTGAAAAGTGAATTAATTAGCATAAGGGAATTAAAATAAGGATTTAGAAAAGGTAAAATGAGAGGGAAATAAGGACTCCAATAGGTACAAAAATTTAACTTCCCAGAAATGATATGATCAAAAGAACAAGAAAATAATTTGACATACCCTTTAGAAGACATACAAAAAAATTATTACATTAATTTAAAAGAAGATGATGACAATTACCTTAACTTTATGAGTTTCTCTTGAATATTGAGGATGTAAACCGAGAGTTTAAAGACGCATTAGGGGAATATTTGGTTGGAAAAATGATATAAAATTGGAAGTGGATGGATTTCGAGTGAATTTGAAAACATAAATGTGTGGGTATTGATAGGAAAATGGTAGGAATTGATTAATTATTTACAAATATTGGTCATGAAAATCATTGTATTTGAGAATAAAAAACAATTGGTATAACCATGGAATTATCTATGGTTTTAGTTATTTTAGTAATATTTTTTTATATTTCAATCCATTATAACTAAACCCCAATTTTTAATACAGATTTAGACCTCTAAAATTAGGTTTTCTACAAAATATTGTTTTTAAAATCAGGTTTTCCATCTTAGACATTTGAAAGTCACTTATTGTTTTTGAAATTCATTAAAATATATTTAAATAATTCATATTTATAAGGTAAAATACATGCTATTTTTGAATGGGTTTAATTAATTATTACATTAGTAAAAATAAAAATTTATTTATATTAATACCAAAAACTCAAATCAAGATTTTTAGAAATCATTGAAATAAAATTTATTTTGTAAAATTCTCAATAATTCAAAAAAAAAATAATTTTATTTTATGAATTAAATTATAAAATTTATTTTATAAAAATAATTCATTAAATGTGATTGTGTAAAATTTTAATATAACCATACTTTTTTTTTAAATTTCATTTTTTAAGAAAGAGTCAAACCTCAGACAATCACAAATGTTTCACTAGACATTTAAAAACTATTTTATAATTTATATTTAAGATGCGTGTCATAAGAGAAAATTTTGTTGAAAAGTATTATTCATAACATCCGATTTAATTATGTGTTTTATAAATTTTCTAAAAATACCATTCAATTTTATTTTGGTCAAACAATCATTTTATCAAATTGGTCTTACTTAAACATACATTTTGTAAATCCATAATATTATCAAAATGTTATTACTGGTTTAACAATTTTATTTATAAAAAGGAATTTTTTTTACGTTTCTGGGGACTATAATGATTAACCCTTATTACAACTACATACACCTAATGGATATGGTGTGTAAAACCCTAATAGTTTATGGAATATTTTCATTAACAAAATTTATATTTAATTGATTACATTGCATGAAATACCGAGTTCAGAAACAAAACAATCTATTATAAACAAGTCATTAAAATAAAAATATAGAATATTACTAACAAAATTATATTAAATATAATGTTTAACAATAATTTTTTGTGTTTTCTATATATGATGTATGATCAAATCCAATAAAATACGTTTTTTTTCAAAAATGTAATTTTACAAACTTTTAATGGAAAACCCATTTTAAATCATGTTCTGACCCATATATATGTTATATTAGAATTTTTTTTATTCTTTAGGATATGTACATAAATATATACTTGGGTGTAATTTTTGGTATTTTTCCGATAAATTACATACTTTATTGAATAGTAAGAGGTACATCATTTTAATGAAAAACAACATTTTCAAAAAATTATTTATATTGTTAGAATATATATTTCAATCTTTTTAACGTATAACTTGAAAAACCTGTTTTTTTCCTGTGGAATTAATTTTATATCTATTTTCCAAATTATGTGAACTGATTTATGAAATAAGTATTGTATATTTGTAATAATAAATTCCAACATAGGGTTTCAAGAAATGTTTTTTATATATATATAAAATTTACAATCATAAAAAATTATTTACCATTGTATAGGTAAAATATTGACTAGGTTAAAAGATAAAAGCTAAAATCTTAACATACCTAATAATTGAAAACTATAATGGTTGTTTTAGGTGTGGATAGAACCTAACCATCTAATAAAAATTAATTTAAAATCAAATATTTTGAAATTAATTCCACCTCAATGTACTATTCTTTAATAATAAAATAATCAATAATTTAATAACATGAACCAACCTGTCCTCTAGTATAAATACCACCCCTCACCTCCAAATTTCAACCAAATTTATTTCATATAACTTTAAGTATCTACCCAAAACTCTCCGATGACTTAGTGCTTCTGGTCTCACAAAAGTTAGAAATCCAAAATCGAAGGTCCTCAAGGGTCTTTCAATGAGGTGATATTCAAGAGGTAATTTTATCAAAGAACCGTTGTTAATTACTTTACATTTTCTACTTTCTACTCACATCCATCATCCATCAATGCATGATAACCCCAGAATCATGTATTTATATTATTGTTATCATTATAATGTAATACATCATATCCATGTCATTTCTTACCTCCTCTTATTCAAATAAACTAAATTGTTGTCCATGTTATGCTAGTTAATCGACATCAGGAATATTGTTTTTTATCTTTTTCCATTACAACCATAATTGTTGGTATTAAAATTATTTATATAGTAAAATAATATTTAAATATGTAAATTATAACATATTACAAAATTTGTAAATTTTAATTTAAACATACCTTCTTGAATTCCATATTGTGGATATACGATAACATCGTTCGTGGATGTGTGGACTACCGCTCCCTCAATGTTATATGATTCATTAATTATATAATTGAAACATATTAATGATACTTTTAATAAAAATATGTAACATATATTACATAAATATGATATTATAATTATAATATAAATATGTATAATTCACTTTTTCAATATTTTAATATGACAATGCAATGAAATTAGTGTTCATGCCTACGTACGACCTACCGTCTCCCTGACCAGTGAAATTAATTTAATATCACCAAGCTTTATATATTATTATAAATTCATATCTACTCATCATTTAAGATATTTAATTCATGGTTTAAATTATATAGATGATGAAATCCTGATCTAAGTAATAGAATAGGAAAATAAATTGTCAAAATATACATGAGAAAACAAGGAAATTAACACCCGAAATAGGGAAATAATGAATGATTATTAACAAATGGGTAATAATATATTATATAGAGATGATATAAAATATTATCAGAATGATAATGGTTTTATAATAAGAATTAATAAATCATCATACCCTTATATAGGAGGTTAAAGTAAAATCACCCAAAAGGAATCACAACGTAAGAGTTAATTTCATAGTGTCGTTATTATATGACGTTATTTATATTTAAGTATCTACTAGGAAATATTTATCATCCATATCCATGTTTCTTAACAATTTATTTCAAAATATTTAAAATATTTATTGAATTTTTTTTTAAAATTATTTTTACCCATGTTTTTCTTTTTATAAAACATTTTGAATGGAAACATTTTCTTGTTTTCCAAACAAGGTACTTTATGAACATTTTGAAAAATTAAGGTAAGAATAGTTTTCTAACATATACTGCCCAAGGTTATATTTTACACTATTATGATGCCTTAAATTTTGAAGAATCCCTAAAAATATTACATTTTAATTTTCAAATTTAATGTTTTCTTTTATAATTAATTGAAATTTAAATTATTTCAAATTAAAAATGGATATCTATCTCAAAGAGTTTTAACAATTTTATCATATTTTTTTTTTCATATATCAACTATTTTATTTTATAATTAATTAATGTTGATTTATTATGATAAATATTCTATATTTTATTGAAGGTTTTTATGATATGTTTGACTAGGATGCACTATTTTTATACTATTCATAGTTTATTTTTAAAGTATTATCATTTCATATTCTAGTTTTAATATCCATGTTTATGTTATGTTTCATCCTTTTCATATAAGGAATGAATTTTAATTTTTATGGGATGGGTAGGGCCTGTTATAGACCCTTCATTCATTAGTAGGTCTCACGATACTAAATTAGTTAGTAACAATCCCTTCGTGTTTGTTTTCCAATCAGTTTAACGTTATTAGGATGATAGATCTTGACAACGATCACATGTGATCCTACCAATAGACATAAACTATAATGAGGATAGATAATAACTATCTAGAAGATATATCTTGACAGTTATGAAACCCAAAATTATCCGCTCCCTCATTATGAGATTTGTTATTGATATTAAATGTTATTATTCAACTTGTAGACTATACATGGGAATATTTAAATGACAATATTTTGATTTATTCATGCAATATTATATTCTTGATTTTGCTTGAAACGGTTGTTCTAAAGTAATAATTATTCCTTAAATGATTATGCTTATTTATTAGACTTTTTGATGTATTATTTACTCTTACTGAGCATATGATCTCACCCCTTTATTACGTTTTATTTTATAAGGATTCCAAGATGTCTATTATTATTGATATATAAGGTAAATCTACGATAATATTCACATTATCAAAGAATTATCTATGTTTTATTATATGTTATGAATTTTATTATAATGTTCATGTATGTAATATATTTTCTAATATTATTAAATCAATCAATCTTTCGTGATTTTATTAGTTATAATAATTCCAATGTATTAAAATAATGCACTAGCTCCGACCTTCTATGGTATGGGTGTTACAGTTTGTATTAAAGGATATTTAAGAAAAATCCTTTGAAATTTGACATAGAACAACATAGATTAGAGATCATAACCCTAAGATAAAAAATTTAGTATAATTATATAATAACCTCCCAAAGAGTACAAGTTTTTGGTTATGAGACAAGGTGAACAAAAATATTTCAATTTATTTTATTAATATAACATATATTTTGATTATATATACTAATTTGATCTAATCAAGTGTATTAATTTTTTTAAAAATGACCCCTAGTGGGAGGAATGGAAACTGTTTCAATGGATGTAATCTATGTAGGTATTTTCCTATAATGAAATATAATGATAGTGGAGTGGGTGATGAAAATAGTGATGAAAAACCTTTTACCATACATTGATAGATAACTCAGTTTATGAAAAACATACATACCCTCATGAGGCACCCATATCCAAATTGCGGAGGATCAATGTAAGACCGCTTAATGAGACAACAACTTGCAACATTCAATGGGACCACACATCCATTTTATAGATGATAAATGGATATTTTCCATAGAGAAAATATTTCATTAATTAGGGAGTAATGAAAGGGAAAAAATTTTCTTTGTAGTTTATGGTGTCTCTGGAGATGTAGATAAATGGAGGTAATTAATTCAAAATATGAAGGAAGATGAAGAAATTGAAATTATGAAATAGAATTAATTTAATGAACTTTTCTTTGAAAAATATTTCCTTGATGAAATAGGAGATGATATGGATAGGTAGTTATTTAGTGTAAGGGAATAGGACAATAAGAATGATTTGAAGTATGAGGAAAACATTACATTCCTATAATGTCATGAAACATGCTATATACGTAACCCAATGAGTAAGATTAATAAATACTCTGATGGGTTATATCCATTTCTATGAAATCATTTGGTGCCCCATATATTTTTCATTATCTGATGATATAGTATCATACACTATAAAAAGAGAGAAATAATTTTCTATGTTATTTTACATTAAGAGAAAAAAAGAGAAGAATAAGAAGGGTTATCAAGAGATGGATAACTGGAAGAATGGAAAGAAGGATTTTTCCACATGTGATAATTTTGGAAAAAATAACCATGGGATTTTCATAAAAGGATTGGGAGTTAGTTATTTGTTCCAAGAAAATGGTAAATAAGAAAAATAATGTAAAGGGAATAAAGATAAGAATAATATTGAGTGTTTCAACTATAGTAAAACGGGGAATAATTCAACTATATGTCCTTTTCATGAAGTAAATGTTGACCATAAAAATTATAGGGATCAAGGTCCAGATTATGCTGTTACTATAGTTGAAGTGGAATGATTAATGTCTTTTTGTTTTTTTTATTGATGAATTATGTTATTATTATTTTATTTATAATAACAATGATAATTATAAATATTGAACTATAATACTTCTTCATTACTAATTTTAAATAATTCATGTTATCATTAAGTTACTGTGGGGATCAATGTATTATTATTTTGGGTGTTTGACATAAAGATATATATTATGTTTTCTGGGGAATATATGAGGTTAGTTTGACATTTGAAATTTAGCGACCATCCATAAAAATTATAGTATTTTGAATTTGGACATATGTATTTTGATGAGTCTTATAGTTAGAGTTGAATAAGTTAATTTTATTTATTTTTTATTCTTAAAAAATTTCATATGGTTATTTTTGGAATGTTATAATATTAATAAATTTAATAAAAAAAATAACCCATAGGTCAGTTGAAAACTATTCAGGTCCGAAAAGGACACGAGACTTGAACCTTCAACCAAATGGCAAAAAATGTTGCATCACCTACCAATGTCCTATGTCATATCTTGCATAGTATAAGATAGTTTTATTTGTTTAAACATTATTTTACATGAACTATATGTACATTTTTTTAACAATATACATTTAAGATAAATATAATATCTTGGAATTTTATTATCTGTTAAGGGAAAAATGAGTTTTTGGTAAGATGAAACTTTATTTTTCAGGTATGTATATTTACATAGGTTCTTATTTTAAGTAGTAAATTAACAAAAAAATTGAAATAAAAATGTTATACTATTTTTTCGTAATGGAAAATCAAAGTTCATTTTACCCATCACTGATTTATTGTTATGTGATGTTTGAAATTTTTGTCACATTTTTCAATATCACTCTCTATTATAACATGATCATTTTATTTTTTTTCGATGCCCCTGTTCTCATTTTCCAATATTTTTTTATTCTAAAGCCAAATTTTATTGTATCTTTGACATTTCCCTTTTCCACTTACTAAGAAGAAGTTTTGTTGATAAAATTTCTGACATCGGTTTCCCAAAAGGAAATTTTAAAGTATCAAACATTGATTTATGAAGATAAATTTCAAATTTATATGAAACAATTTTTTGAAGTAGGGTATAATGTAACACAACATGACAGTAAAATACATTTTCATTAAATGAATATATATTTAATAGCCTATGTTGCATCCAACACCCAGTTAAAATAAACAAAGATCTATTATAAAAGAGACATGAAAATATATATATTTAATAATATTAATATCGTTTTCTATAATATAATGTTTAAAATATATTTTTTTCTTCTATAGATATGAGTTGTGAATAAATACAATAAAATTATTATTTTTAAAAAATTCAGTTTTACACCTGTTTGATGGTGCACCCATTTTAAGACCTGTTTTTTTTAATTTAAAAGTTCTATATGAAAAAAATAATTTTATTCCTTGGAATTTGGAAATCAAAATTTAATTTGGTTTAATTTTTGGTATTTTTCAAATAAATTTCATATTTTAGTAAATAGTGAAAAATACTGCATTTTAAATTAAAAAAAATCATTAAATTTATTTATATTATTATATTATCATAATAATTGAATTTAAATAATATTTGGAATTTTTTTATTAAAAAAAATATTAGTCATTGGAATCAATTTCAAATGGTAATTATATATAAAAAATTTCATACTTCTGTATGTTTCAATTTAAAAACCCACTTTTCCATTTTGTCTGTGGAATTAATTGTAAATCTCATTTTATAAATTTTGTGAATTTAATTAGGTAAAATGGATTCAATATTTTTAATAAAATGTTCTGAATACATTTTTATAACAATTTCCTTTTTATTTATCATAACGTTACCATGGTAGAAAATTTATTTACCATTATATACGTAAAATTGTGACAAGGTTAATGTTAAAAGTTAAAAGCTTAACGTACATAAAAATTTAAATGATTCATGGTTGATTAGGGTGGGGGTCGATGATACAAATACAATAAAAATTAATTAAAAGTATAATGTTTTGAAATTAATGCCACCTCATGGTGGTTATCTTTAAATATAAAATAATCAACAATTTTATCACTTGAACCCACCTCTCCTCATGTATAAAAACCACACATCACCTCCACATTTCAACCCAAAAAGGGTTTTATCACTAATATATATTCCCAAAACACTTATACTCACTATCCATGTGTATATTTTCTTCTAGTCTCATCAAAATACCATATCGATGGTCCTCAAGGGTATTTCATGTTGGCGATATTTAAGAAGTAATTTTCTCAAAGAACCTATCAAAATTAGTTTTCATAACATTATCCAAACCACCTAAATCCGTCATTGCATTATGACTCTATAATTACTTATATCATGTATTTTTATGTTTCTTAATGGAATATATCACATCCATATCGTGTCTCACCTCCACATTTTCAATGAAATAAAATTTTTATTCCTGTAATTTCTATTAATCGACTCCGTGGATATTTTTTTGTTCATTTTCCATTACCACCTTAATGTCTAGTATTAAAACTCTTTTTATGGTAAAATAATATTTTAATATTTATATTATATTATATTTAATATTCTATAAATTTTATATTAATCATACCTTCTAGAATCCCATATTGTGGAAATAAAATAACATCATTTGAGGAACGATGGACTACCTCCCCCGAAAAGTTTAGTGAATTTTTCACACTATACATGGATCATATTAAGGATAATTTTAATAAAAATATGTAACATATATGTCATATATGTGATACTATAATTATAATATCCCTAATTATTCTTCAAATTTCAATATTTTAATATGACAATGAAATGAAAGTAGCATTCATGCGTATGTACGAACTACTATATCCATGAATAACAAAATACATTTCTTCTCTACGAAATTTAATGATCATTATAAATATATATATATATATATATATACTCAAAATAAAAGATAATTAAGTTAGGATATAAAATTTGGATATGATGAATTCATGATCTATGTAATAGAATAAGAAAATAAAAAGTCAAAAGAGACTTTTGAAAAGTAAAAAATTAACACTAGAATTAGATAAATAATGAAATATTATTAAAAAATATTTAATAAGATATTATTATGCGTTGATATAAAATATTAGAAACATGATTATTGTTCTATAAAAATATTGTAACACTTTTCAAACCACTATATAAGAGGTTAAAGGAATATCACCCAAAATGAATCCCATGGTAAGAGTTAATTTCACAAAGTCATTATTATCTGGGGTTGTTTATACATTAGTATATACTAGGAAATATTTAAAATCCATGTCCATGATTCTTAAAAATTTATTTCAATATATTATTACAATAATGGGAAATTGTGTTAAAACATTTATACCAATTTTTTTAAAATTTTTTGGAAGTAATCCTTCTATTTTATTCCAAACGATGTACTTTATAACCTTATCCAAAAATTACGGAAAGAATGTTTTTTGTCTTCTATGGTGTAATAAGATTATTTATGCCATCATAAAAAAGTACCATTATGAATATGTCCTTAAAATAATTGATCTTTATTTTCGAAGGAAATGTTTTATTTTATAATTTCATATCTTAAAAAATATTTCAAAGTAAAAAAGAAATATATCTCTCAATGTTTTACAATGATTTTATTAGACTATTTACATATTTCATTTTTTGTATTTTATGATAAATTCAGGTTAATTATATATGATAAAATATTCCATATTTTTATAATAGTTTTATAATACGTTTAACTGTGGATGTACTATTTTTATACCATTCATGGTTTATGGTTAAAGTACTAAAATATTGTATGATAGTTTTAATATGAATGTTTATGTTATGTTTCACCATTTATATATGAGGAATTTATTAGAATTAATATGTGATGAGAGGGAACTCTATATCTACTAGATGCCTCATTAGGTCTCATGATACAAAATTAGTTGAAAAAACCCTTTTCATTTGTTTTTGAATCAGTTTTAAATTTTTAGGAGGATATATTTTTTGGAATAGATCAGGCGGATTTCTACATAAAGACATAAACTATAATGAGGATAGACAATAGCCATCTTGATGATATATCTTGATAGTGTAGACATCAAACACTATTCATTCTCTCATTATGAGATTTTTTATTGATATTACATGTTGATAGTCAACTAGAATAATATATATGAATTTTTTTAAATGGAAATATGTTAACTTATTCCTTTTATATTATGTTCAAATTGATGTTTAAAAGGCACATGTTTCAATTTTATAAATCACATAAAAGTTTATGATTATATATTAAATATTCAACTATATTATTTTCTATTACTAAGAATCTGATCTCACCCTTTTATTATTTTTTATTTTCTTAGGATTCTAATATTTTTATTAATATTGATATACATAGTTAATCTAAGAGAATAATGGAATTATAAAAGATTTATCCATGTTGTATTTTAAATTATTAAATTTAATGTAAAGTTCATGTATGTAATCTATTTTTAAATACTACTAAATTGATCAAAACATCATGATTCTATTACTTGTAACCATTCTAGTGTATTAAATAATACATCGGCTACGATAATCTTGGGTCAGGGAATTAAAAGGTGTGTGATGGTAGTAGTTTCATGGGGTAGCTCAGATAAAAATTAATGAGCGGCAATCTTCTCAAACATTAAGATCTTCCATATATGACTTCGTTCAAGCCTCAATTTTAGAATATTGTTTTGTGATTTTTCTAGGGAGAACTCTAATGATACTCCCTGAGACCAATGTTATAAAAAATTTTATTCAAATTGTATGAATCTACTGGTTGAGGACATCATTTCACCTTTAAAAAATAATTATCCCTTTCAATTACAACATAAAAAATTATATATAATTGTAAAATTAGTAACAAATGGAATAGTTCCCAAAGGGAATAGTTACCAAATTTCAAATAGACCAATATTTATACTGTCCAATGGTAATATTTGACCAATAGACATATTACTCCTTTAGAGGTCACATTTCTCCCTATAAATACAACTTCGTTATTTCATTCAACATTCACTACTTTTATTCCTAAGGTTATATTTTAACTTTTGGGGATGTTATTGATTTAATAGTATTTTTTATATTTATATTGTGTTTCTAATGGGGGTATAAATAAGGAACATTGGAGTGATCCATATAATCTGATTTTAGTTTTTCCACTCTATTTTTTGTCCAATTGTAGTGTTTCACAATTTCATTGGTTTAATAGAAGACTAATGTAATGATCTTGATTAATGAGACAGTGTATTGTTAGTTACCCAATATTTATTATATGTATAATAGTATATAATATGACACATATTTAATCAAGAATAATATATCATTAAAAATTAATGGTTCATTACATTCTTCACCCCCCAAAAATTATCATCCTCAAAATTTTATCTCATATTATCCATTTATAATTGTTGAGGGTAATTATATTTTATTATATTCTATAGTTCCATTCTCACATCTTAATATTTGTGGTTAATCATCAACACTATGAAAAAGTTGATTTTATTATTTCTTAAAACAACTTCTCTATGTTCCATGATCTCTAGAAGCATATCCTAATATGATATGCCATGTTTCTATCTTACCACCTATAAATTCTACAAATGTGAGAGATCAGGTATGCACATCCCATTGAGATATATGTGGAATAAAACATGATCATGAGCTAGATATGGTGGATTTTATATCTGATACACCTCTCATACTCTATGAACACGAATTTTCCAATTGGAAAATATACCTAGGGACAACATTCCCTTTATTTCTAAGAAAGTTGATTATTTTATATGGTGTGAAATGAAGGAAAAAATCATCTCCCAAAACAAACTCCAAATACCTTTAATGGTTTTTAGTGTCAACCACCTAACATATTTGAGAAAAATTTATAAGTAACCAGATGGAATGAATCTTTTATATTATCTCCTGCACATGATTAAGTCAAAGTATATTTCTCTCACCATCTTCATCCTAACAAGTAGGATTTCTACATCTTCTCTCTTATAGAACATCATAGGGTCGCATTTCAATACTCGTGTGGAAGTAGTTGTTGTATGAGAACTAAACTAACGAGAGGTTTTTGTATGATCCAATATTAAATTCCATCAATAATTTTTTCAGGATCTCCTAATATGGCTAAATAGTTATTTCATATTGGCCATAATTTTGGGGGTGATGGATCATAATGAAATTCAATAGTGATTGTAGATCATGTTTAATACTTATATAGAATATAGAAGTAAACCTTGGATCATGATTGGAAATTATTGATAGTGGATCCCCATGAATCCTCAGCACTAATTTTATTTATTTCATATCTTTGTGATCAATATAAGAATATTCCTGAATAGAAATGAAATAGCCATTCATGGTGACTCGATCAAGTAAAACCCATGTGATGTTGTTTCCATTGGATATTCTTGGTTACTAAGGAAAATTTACATAATTTTATTATCCCACATCCATGTCATTATTGGTGGTTGATGGAATAACCATTTAGGAAGTTGTATCCCCTCCATCACTTATTATCACACATTTCCCCATGTAGGGTGGTCAGAAATATCCCTTTTCATTTTTTCACACTAATAATGTTAAAAAAGTTCCCTATTAATTTTTGTGATTTTTGGATGTAGAGATAATATTGTGTAATGAGGTTCATACATCACACCCTTATTTATCTCTTGTATAGGTGGGACACATAGCCCTCAATGAAATTTCAGTACATCTACTTGATAAATATTGAATTAAGAAAACATCTCATTCTTCACATAGACACTATTCATTTGTATTTATATATCTTATATTTGAGATCTATTGATCACATCTATAATTCATTATTAATATATAATTTGGGAAACGATTTAGGATCTCCCTTACCTCATGATTCCAAATTATGACCATATTAGGTTCTAGATCAGTGGATTATTTTCAATCCCCATAAATTGAAGAACAACATGCTCTTCCCTACCAAATGTTTCTTTTATTCGTTTTCTCATCAAACGTGATAATGAATTGAACAGTCATAGTAATAAAGAAGATAAAACCACATCCTTAGTCTCATGGTTCATTAATTTTGAGTGAAAATATACTTCAAACATTAGTGGTCTATGAATATTTTACATTTCTTTCAATAAAGAAAGTGGATCCATATGTTCAGATAAAAAATGACTACTGCTAATAGTATAAAAAAAATATTTTAATTATGCTCCTGAGTATTTAAATGTAGATATAAATAAATTATCAACCAGTAATTTTTAATATGGATTATATCAATATCATTCAGACATGCATCAATATAAATTAAAAAACATTCTCTAGAGGATGGAAGTGTTATGTCATGTGTTGTAACAAATCTCTCATCCATTTCACAGAATCACTCTTCAAACTCCTCTTCTAGATTACCATAGATTAATTTAAACCAAAGAAAGTTAGTGGATTAAAAAGCTGTTTTAGAAAAAAAAACCCTATTTTAGTATCCTAATAAAGAAAGAATCTTGGAATCATAGTTATTACTTTTGGATGAGGAGACATCTCTACATCCATTGCCTTGGTATGGCAAACTGAGATTCCTTCATTAGGTAAAATCTGCCATATGAATGAAACTTGTTTTAATAAAATTTCAATTTTTATTTTTTCCAATAAGCACATCATATTTTATAGTTTTTTATATGACCATTATATGATCCATGTAGTCATCATGAATTTTATAATATTAAGAATATTATTAATAAAAACTAAAAAAATTATCAATATAGTCTCGAAATACTCCATCAATCATTTCAATAACCACACTAGGTGAATTATTCATAATGAAGGGAATAAAAAACTCATAATTCACATATATTTTTAGGATATTATCATTGGGAATATCATTTATCTTCACCCTCAATTTATAATAACTAGATCAAGGGTCAACCATTGAAAATAATTGTGCCCCATGAAGCTGGTCAAATAAAATGTCAAACCATTGGAGGGGGAACTTTTTCTTCAATTTTATCCCATTATGGTCTCTATAATAAAAACATTGTCATATCGATCCATCGTACTTTGTTATAATGAGAATAAATGTTCACTAAGGAGACACACTTGTTTGTATCAATACATTCTCTAAATCCATATGTTATTTCTTTAATTATTCTATGTATTGTTATTTTCATTCTATATAGGGCACCTAACATTCATTTGGATTCAGGTATTAGTTAAATGGATAAATCTACCTCTATTTCTAGGATATTTCCATGAAACACTTATACAAAAATATCAATGTATTTCAGAATAATGGGGATGTTTTCTATCAATATACAATCATTTCTTTCTCCTGTGTCACTAATAATCACCATTAAGAATGATATGAGAGGTTCTTATAAAGAAATCTTTGGTCAGAAGGTCAATAATTTGAAAAAAACAAAATATTTTCCATTAAATATTACTATTATTTACTTAAACATTCATTTTGTCTAAGAATTGTCCTTTGAGATCCATTTCATCACTATTATAGTGTTGAATTCCAAAAACTGATGACTAATATATTTTGGATTAGATCATACTTTCCAAATTCAATATTATAATTTATATGCATTATAGATTGCTGTATAATCCCTCCAGGAGACTTGATTAATAACTCTACTATAACACCCCAATATTCCATTATACCATTCTTTTTAAATAATTTCACACCTTGCCCTACACACAACACCGAGTTTGAGCACACTATAACATATCAAAATAGTCGTTTAAGAAGACATTATGAATTTTATAAAGAACAATACGAAAATTTAAAATATTATTTTTAAATGTATTATTCATTTTTGAAATTGTATTATCAAAATTAGCTTATAAGTAATTTTTTTAAATTTATCTGAAAGGATTCAATTTTTGATGAATAGTGAAAAAAACTACACTTTTGTTAAAAACCAAAATTTTAATTTAAATAATATTTTTAATTTAAATATATTTTAAAGTAACAATAGATAAATAATATATATATTAAAGGAATATATTTCATTGGAATCATTTTATAATAGAATTATATATGATTTTTTTTTATTTTGAATGTCTCTTTTATCCTCATTCTAGAAAAATCTACGTGATTTGCATTAAACGTAATTATACCACTTATCTGAATTGGATTTAAACAAATGTAAATACATGGTTATAATAATTATGAACGGTGTAGTCTAATAGTATCAAAATATTTTTTTGGGAAATAATAACTTTTGGATTTTATTTACCATAGTTAAAGTAAAATAGGGTAATTAAAGGTGAAAATAATATTATACTAATATAACAGTACCCTAAAATTTTTCCTAATTTATTTGTATAAGTGTTTCTAAACCAAAATAAACCTTATTTCTAAAACATGATCATTTTTATTCCATTTATGTAAGATTAAGAAATTTTTTATATTTTATTTAAAGAAGCGCTAAAAATTCCATATTTAAATTTTAATAACTATATCATTTTTAATATGAGGTTTAATAGAAGATATGGACAACTATAAATATTTTTTGGAGAGATAAACATTTAACATACATAATGGTAATATATTTATAATTTTATAAAATAAAAAATTAAATTAAATGGCGACACAATAATTATGCAGTAATGGAATTATTAAAGGTAGAATCAATTATATGATATTAATAATGATAAAAAAAAGTAATTTAAAATATTTGATTCCATAATTGTTTTGGATAAAATAGACAGGTTAGTTATGAAAAATTTAGTTATTTCTAATTAATAAATTTTTTTATGACTATAAATAAATAATCTATTAAATAGTGTCAAATTTGATATAAATGAGAATTTAAAATAAATACTATTTTATTACCTGATATTCAAATCATAAAAAATATAAAATTCAACCAAATAACATGGATATATTTTATAGATTTATCAAATTATGAAATTGGCTTTTGTTTTTAATTTATATTAATTATATTATCCCAATAGTATTTAAAGACAAGTAGACACGATAAGAGTTAAACTATTTATCTAAGGGTTTAATCCAAAAGGTAGGTTTATTTATTTGAAATAAAATCATATAAAAATAATTTATTGTGAATAATTAGAGCCATAATCCTATTATCCTAAAAAAATTTAATTTGGTGCTATTTTAAATCTAAAATCATTTTACATTAAATTAATAGTATTGGTGTTTCAAAAGGTGTCCATCCCCTCCCATATAAAAGTGAACCTCTCCTCTTCAATTCACACCTCTAAATCCATTTGGTATGGTAAAAACATCCAAATTATCCAAAAAAATCCCTAAAATTATCATAGAGGCCAAAATATTGGTAGAAATCTATCCTATGGATTCCATTTGTTCAAATAAAAAATAGACGCCCGAATAAAAGGTAATTGTTTTATCAACTCATTCAAAGTTATTTTCTACTTCTACAACACCATCCTATGTTGTCTCTATAATAATGCAATTAATATAGTATCATATACATTCTTATATTTTATTATAATTATGATACAATCATATTAATACTTTTATCCATCATACGAATACCAATATCACCTTGCATGCGTACACACAACTTATCGTCTCCTGACGTGGTGTTATTTTTTATTCAAAAATAATTTATTTTTATTTGTATAATAATGATAATAATATATATAAATATTGAATTTAAAATTATTTTGAATTTTTTTAATTAATATACCATCAAATTCTATACAATTTAACCATCATGGTAATGAAACGATCGCTCGTGCGTCCTTATTGTCTACAGTCTCTCAATGTGATGTGATTAATTATCCATATAAACCATTATATAATGATTAAACAAAATTAAATTTTGATTGGAAATAATTATTCTAAACATAATATAATTCTTTATATGAAGAACATCTATCCTATTCATAAAAACACGACTTACATGAAAAAATAAGAATAGAAAATGAAACTCTAAACACATGAACAAATGGTAATATTGAAATATTATTAACAAAACGATATAAGAGGATCACATATGACATCATGAATATGGATACAATTTTGGAATAATTTAATATCATCATCTAACCACTATATAGTAGTTTAAATCACCTTTGACTAATGTAAAGTAATTGGTAAGGTTTAATTATTCACACTCTCATTATTATCAATGGTTGTTAATAGGTAAGTATGTATGGGGACATCTTTATCATATTTTCACATTGAAATTTATTTCAAAATATTATATATCATTTTTTAAATTCATTTTTACCCATGTATGAATATTTATAATATTATTTTAAAGGAATCTTTCTATTGTTTTCCAAATGAGGTACTTTATGACCTTTTCAAAATATTAAGGTATGAATATTTTTTAACATATACGGCGCGAGTAGTTATTTTCTTTTAATATGACACATTAACATTTGGAAGATTACAATACATGATTATAAGGTTACTAAAAAAATGAAAATCTTTCATTTATAATTTTGTAACTTTTAAATAATTTCAATGTAAAAAAGGGATATTTTGCTAACATATTTTTTTAAGAATTTTTTAGATTATTTTCATCTATATCAACACCCTTTGTGGGATTTTATGCTTGATTGAGGTTGATTTATTATGATGAAATCATCCATGTTGTGTTGAAGATTATATCATATGTTTTACTGTGGATGTTCTATTTTGATACCATTCATGGTTTATGGTTAATGTATTAACATTTCATATACTAGTCTTAATATGAATGTTTATTTTATGTTTCCCCATTATCATATGAAGAATGAATTGGAATCAGAATTTGATGGGTGGGTCCCACTATATCCTTATAAGGCATTAGTAGGACTCATGAGACATACTAGTTTTGGTCATTACCTATTTATATATGGTCTTGGTATTATGCCTTGATGGTATGGTTATGATGTTGGATATTATGCATTCCCAAATTATGAGATTAGTTATTTAAATTCCATGTGATTACTTTACTAGTAGAATATCCATGTGAATGATTAAATGGAATTATTTGATTTATTATTGGAATATTATCTTGAATATTATGTTTAAATTTATTGTGTGTCAGTATTATTCCTTAACATAAAATTTTATGCATATTTATGATAAAATCCTCTACATTGTTTATCTTTAATGATCATTTGAGCTCAAATATTTCTTATTCTTCCTTTTTACCTGAGATATTAATCAGTATATTAAGACATAACTATAGGGATAATTTAATGGATGTTATTTTTTACAAAGGAAACACTGTATTGTTTTTCATTTCAATATTTAATGTAAAACTTATGTTTGTTTCTAGTTTTACCATTGCCACTAAATTGATCGGTCCCTGAAGATTTTATTTCTTATGGTCATAATAATTAAATAAAATAATTCACCAACTAAAGGTGACTAAGGTCTATGAATTACAGCTGGAATGAAAGTTTGTTTTAGTAAATTACATGGAAACTCGATTTAGAAAATCTATGATTACAGAAAATTAGCCAAAGATATAATTGAGGATAATTGTAAAAGGAAATTTAAATTTTTGGGTAAGGTACATATTATGTTGGTATTACTATAAAATACATCCCTATATGAATACTACATGTTGATGTGGTTCTGGGACAGATTTATCTAGGAGTAACAGCTCCGATAAGGTGTTATGAGCTGAACTCAGGGTAACATGGTATAGGAAAATAGGACTTACTGCACACCTGGTTTGACAATAATGAGAAATATTCATAGGATAATTCACATTTTATTTACAAATAATTATGTAGATTTAAAAATAAATATGTCTCCAAAGAAACGATGTCTATGATTATAATATTAAAAATACATAATTTTTTCAATTTATGTTACATATTTTGAAATTAAATATTATTATTAATAACCTAATAAAGTGAATGAAAATGTATATAAATGGTACCTAGTAGAAGATATAATTTTTTTTGTCAATTTAGACATTCCATGTAGGTATTTAACTCTGATGAAAGATAATTCTGTTGGAGAACGAGATGGAACCGGTTCTGAACAACTTATAACTATACTAATACAATTGACTTGGGTTATGAATAATAACCTTACCTATATAGAGGAGCCTAGTCCACAATGAATAGAATCAATTTTAGAACACATCATGAGACAACAACCTCCAACATTTAATGGGACTACCAATCTTTCTATTGTTATGAAGTAGGTATGTTCTTTAGACAAGATATTTATTTCCATGGTATACAACCAAAGGGAAAAAGTTATCATTGAAGTTTATCATGTATCAAGAGATGCAGATCAATAATGGTAATTAATTAAAATCACAAAGGATGATAATGAAGTATATTATATGGAATGATGGGAATTTAATGAAATCTTCGAATAATAATTATTTCCTTGTGATCTACGAGTGGATATTGGGAGGTAATTTCTAAGCTTGATGATGAAGGTGGATGAGAATGTTGAAAAGTGTGAATCTAAATTTACAAGTTTATAATAGAACTCTATAGAATATATATGAAACCCAAGGATCATGGTCGATCGATTAATTGATGGTTTAAATCCATTCATCTAAAGTGTTCCGTTCTCCCAAACATTCTTATCATATAAAGATATAGTATCATGTGAAATCAAAACTGAAATGGAATTATATAAGTATTATGACATCAATGAAAATCAAGAGAAGAATAAGGTCATCGAAAACTCAAAAATTAAAATAAGAGGAAGAATAGAAAATATTTCAATCTATTCTATGTTAATTGTGGGAAGCAACACCACAAGACTTGCCTAAATGGGATTATATTTTGATACAATTGTGTTGAAAAAATAGGCATGTATGGTGATTTCAAGGGGAATACATAAGCATCGAATTTGAAATGCAATAGTTATAAATAGTTGAAAATTTATGAAAATTATTTTCTAATGAGGGGGAGAAACATTTCCCAGAAATGGAAAAGGTAGAAAGGCCAAGTGTTTCTAATCACAACTACTACGGATGATGTTCAAAATGATGTGGAGGAAGGTACTTTAATTAAATCATCAAAATTTTCTAATGATTTATTTGAATCTAGATCATCACATTAATTTATATATTTCATGTTTTATTTAAAAAAATTATATTTCTTATTAACATTAATAACATATTTTTTAGTAAAACCCCTAAGGGAAGTCTTATTACAACAATGATTTGTCACATAGTTCCCATTATGGCATATAAATGTTATTTATTTACAGAATTTATCATCATACAAATTTTCTACTTTGATATAATACTCATTATGGATTTTATATCAAAATTTTATGAGAAAAATTATTATATGAACAAGGATGTCTTGATTTTTGAGGAAGATATATAATCCGTTATATTTAGGGAAGAAACTTAATCATCTTATTATTATCATGACACACCCCTAGTAGATCTTATGAATTAAATTCATTAGGAGGAAGATTAAAACAAAATCTATCAGTGATGAAGGAAATATTAATATTGAGTATGTATATATTGTACAATAATACATTGATTTATTTCCCTAGGATTTTCCTAGACATCATCTATAGAGGGAGGTTGAGTTTTCTATTTATTTAGTCTCTAATGCAAGAGCAATATCAAATACTCCTTATAGAATGGCCATTGATGAATTAGTAGATCTGAAGAAAAAAAGAGTATTTTTGTAATAAGGTATTTATTCACCCTGTTGTTTCTCCATGGAGTAACCCAGTTCTATTTGTTAAGAAGAAATATGGATCAATGAGGTTGTGTATTGGCTATAGAGAAATCAATGATAATCAAATGGAGAACCAGTAGCATATTCCTCATATTGATGATTTGATTGATAAAATTCATGGAGCACAATATTTTATAAATAATGACCTTCATTATGGATATCATGAGTTGTGTGTAATGAAGGAAGATATTTAAATGATAGGATTTCAAACTAGGTGTGAAAATTACAAGTATACAATAATTCCACTACAACTGACAATTTCACCCTCTGTTTTCATGGATCAAAAGAACTGAGAGTTCATGGAATATCATGATGATTTATTCATAGTATTTATTGATGATATCATGGTATACTCCAAAACCTACAAATAACTAGATAATCACTTGCAAATCATTATTGAGACCCTTATAAGGGAATGAGCATATGTTAAATTTTTCAATTGTGAATTTTAGCATAAAAAATGTAATTTCATGTCCATATTGTTTCCAAGGATGGAATCTATGTTGATATTATAATGTTAAAGGAAATCAATGAATGTTTAACACCAACATGAATAACCAAGGCAGATAGTTTTGTTGGTATAATAGGTTACTATTGGCATTTCATCCAGAATTTTCCTCAATGGGAAACCCCATTATCTAATAAAACATGTTAAGGGGTTTAATTCAATTGGAAAAATATTTTTAAGAATGTTTTGATGAATTGAATAAAATATTAGTTAATGATCCTACATGTAATTACTATATTGGAATGATGGGTTTGTGATTTATAATAACATATCACGTAAAAGTCTTGGTTGTGATATTATATATAATGGTAGGGTGGTTATTTCATATTCATCATGGTAGATAAAAAATCATGAACATAATTACCCAACTATTGATCTGGAGTTAGCACCAGTAATCTTGTCTTTGGAGATATGGTGACACTATAAATCTGATGAAATATGTGAGATATATATTGATAACAAGAGTTTAAAATATATTTTCCCATAGAAAGAAATCAACATGATACAAAAATATTACTTGATCTACTAATGGATTTTTATTTCATAATACACAACCACCTAGGTAAGAAAAATAATGTGTTATATGCTTTGAGAAGAAAAAACCATGGAGATCTAATCAATATTATAGTAGAAAAAAATTCTACGATCATATATCTAGTAATTTTCTTATATTGTAATTATCATGTAAGGTGGAAAATCAATTATTTTTCAAATAGTTTACAAACCAAATTTAATATAAATTATAAAAATCTATCACACTGATAATGATGATTTTCAAAAGAAAATTAAAGATGTTAATGATGGGAGATTTATTGAAATAGCATATAATGGTGGAATTTTAAAAATGTGTGAAGATGGTTTCTCTTCATTCGATACCTGAGATAAAAATTAGAATTTTTGGATGTTTCTCATCACTCTAATTTCCCTATACACCAGGGTGGCACTAAACTATACAGATATATGAAGTAATATATTGGGTTGGAAAACATGGAGATGATGAATTTTTATTATGCATCAATATGTTTTTTTTCTCATCTTTTGAATGCTATAATAAAACATCCTAGAGGTGTTATGAAGAAAGTTCTTATTCTTTGTGGAAATTGCATGATATTACAATCTAATTTGTCTTGGGTCTAACAAATACTCCCATAAAGAATGATGTGATATGGGTTATCAGTGATTGTCTTACAAAATTAGAACCTTTTCCTACTATAACGGAGGATTTACCACTTGAACATTTAGAAAAGACATATATTAATGATGTTTTAGGATTCAGGGTGTACCCCTATAACCTATTTCTGATGATAATCGCAATATTACTTCACAATTATGGAATAGTATTTAAAAGGCCTTAGATATTGATCTTTGTTTGAGCACTACCTACCACCCTCAAAATGACGGAAAATCCGAACATACTATTCAAATTTCTGAAAAAATGTTTTGAGATTTCACACATAACTTTCATGCTATTTGTGTAACATCTCGAGGTTTTATAAAGAAACACTATGTTCAATAAAATACATGATACACTATATTATCCATAAACGAACAAATAAATATTATTATTTAAATGTAAACATTATATCCTAGAATTTGCAATGGCACTAACGAATACTATGAAATGAATTATTAAATTATGGTTTACACATGTTTAAATAAATATTCATTGGTAACAAAACATATTATAAATGGAAATACAAACCAATTGAATATAAAGGATGTGTTTTATGAAAAACTATTTAAAAAAATTATTGTTTTTATAAAATTATATAACACTTTATGGTTTTTTATTTAATGAAAAATAACATATATATATATATTCAATGTAATTTTCTAAATTCATCATAAATGTTTTCTAGAAATTATATAAGAACAAATTCAATTTTTTGGGTAAAAGAAGTATTTTTATAAGAAAGCAATTTTATAGCCCCTTGAATAAGCAACCTTTTTAAATTTATTTTTTGAAACATTTATATGTTCTACTTGACAAAATAAACATATTTTTTTTAGAATCAAGACATAAAAATTTCCGTCGGATGAATCTTTGATATTTTTATGATAATAATCATGTATTGATGAATAGTAAAAAAGACACAATATTTTAATTGAAAACAACATTTTCCATCGAAATAATTTATATGGTTTAATCATATAATATAATTATTTCAAAGTATAAATGTAATATATCTTTAACATTTAATCCAATTTTAGTCATTGGATCTAGTTTCACTTTTAAATTGAACATAAACAAGTGTCAATCTTTTGATAGTTTTTATTTCTTAAAAAATCATTTTTTGGTTTTGACAACATGAATTAATTTTAAATAAATTTATAAAAATTATATATTTTGAATTTGGAAAAATGGATTCCATATTTGGAATAATATGTTCCATATTTTTAAAATATGTACCTTTAATTTTTGGACATTATAAATTGTATCTTCTATAATTATTTTTAAGTACCATGATTAAAGAGTAAATATGGTAAATAAGGGTAAAAAATAATAAAATAATAATATTAAACTACCCCAACACATGTCTTAATCCCATTGGATTATTAATTTCTGACCATGGTCATCTTTAGGCCGAACCTTTTTCATTTGGGTTCCAATTGGGTGTGAAAATGACATGTTGTGATAATTGATTTAATGTAAAACAAAATATAACATAAACATGTGTCTTCTAATAATGAAATTTTAATACAGGGTTATATAAATGATCTATTTGACTATAAATAGATTGTATAAATATAAAAATATTTCCTACATCATGGTATTTTGTTTATAATTTTTAGACATCATATTAATAAATTTATTTATGGAACAATGATCATGTAGTGATTACATTATTAATGAATGATTCAAATAAATGAAATTATCAATATTCAATTAAATATAATTTGAATGTTATTATGTCTTAAAAAACTATTATTTAATATATTGACTTATTATCTTTGAGTAAATTAATTTTTCAAGGAATTATGTTGTTTTGACTTTAACAAACATCAATTACTAAATAGTGTCAAAATTGAAAAAAATGATTTTTTAAAACAATTACTATTTTATTAATTTATATAGTAGTCTTAAAAATATAAGATTCTGAAAAATAAATTATATAATTTTACAAATTTCATTAATTATCCACTTTTGGTTCTATGGGAATTTAATGGTATCTATAATAACCATATATTAGAAAAATACAAGAAGACCAGGTATGAGAAAATGATTTTAGCTAAGGGTTGAAGCTAAAAGATAAGATTACTTTTGTGCCCAAAAGTTGTCTAAAACCAATTAATTGAAATTATTTAGACACATTATAATATTATAATCTAAATATATTACTTTTTAACTATTAAAATTAGAAAATAAATTTATAATAAAATAATATTTTAAGACTTTCCCAAAGTTCCCCTCCTCCTTATAAAAGGCCACCACCTCTACCCACTTACTCACACCCCTCATGCCTCTTGGCTCAAAAATATTACAGTAAAATAATCTCCCAACATCCCTCCATTACCTCTATAATCCATACGTTGGGAATAAGGCAATTCAAGAAATCTTTTTGGCTCAAATCAAAAGAAGTTACCCGATTTAGAGGAAATGTATTCTCTCTAGTAACTTTCTTTTATTTTTCTCCTCCACTCCATATTATATTATTATTATTTTATTCCATAAATAAAATAGTATCCTCAATATACTTTTTTGTTTTTATGATATGTATTAAAACTACACTTACAAACACCTCCATCTAATGGATAAAAAACATATTGTTTATGTGTAGGATGAACTAATGCATCACGAAATGATGATTTTTCAATTTTCTCCTACAACCAATAGTGGTGGCCATTATAATGGAACAATATTTATATATGATAAATATTATATTTACATTTTCTCTATTCCTATTTAATGTTTATTGGAAACTTACTTTTATGCTTTCCATAATATGAAAATACGAAAATTTCATTTGAGGAAGTGTAGACTACGGCCACTGAAAGTGATATGAATCATTCATCCCATACATAGAATGTATAAAGGATGGAGTTAATGAAAATACGTAACATATATAACATAGAATCTATTTTGAAATTATAAAATACCAATTTATCTTTTATTTTTCTTCCCTTTAATATGACAATGAAATGAAAGTATATTTAATATGTACGTACGGTCTACCATCTCCATAAACAAGGAATTTCATTTATAATCTACATATGTTATGGAATATTATAAATAAATATATACTAGATATATATTATATTTAAATCCAAAATAATATTATGGATATGATGGACTTTTGACCATATGGAAAATTTATAATCATAACAAGTTCATTTTTGACTCTTGTATCGAACATCAACAAAACATCCGATATAAACTCATATAGTTAACTTATTGTCATAAAAAGGTAATATGTGATATAAAATTAATATTAAAAATGAAAAAGGTTTTTAATATAGTATAAATTAAACTATGTTTATTATTACATAAATTAATGAACGACTGAGAAAAGTTTGATTCATGGTAAGGGAACCTTTAACCCTCTTCTTTTACTCAAAGAATTCATTTATGATATGTCTTTTGATTTTGATTTTATTAGGTTATCATAGGTTATTCTATATCATATTGATGTAAATTTTATTTAAATGTGATGAGATACCCTTTTCTATATCATAAACTCATTTTCGAAATTTTTAGTGACGCCGTTAGGATGTCTAATTTTCATAAGGGAACTTCTTAACCCAATTTCCATTCCTTATGTCAAAATTATACTTTAGGATTATGTCGTGATATGGTTATGTGAAAAATAAAATTTGATATCCGATAATGTATTTATAATTTATTTGCGTGTATTTATAGTGAATAAAAATAAATGATCTATTTTGTTATCAAAATGATCATTGTAAGGGAATTTCTAAACTCAATTTCCACTCATTAGGGTTTACACATACTTAGTTGATTATATCATTCCAATATTATATGTGGAAGCACCGATTATTTATCTATATTTTAATTTATAGCTCTCTTTATGTGGATATAGTAATTATACACATTATCATTCTATTTATAAATTCTCACATCATTTATACTAACTTTGTAATGAAAATCTAAACTCAATCGCTATTCATTGAGTTAAATATAAAAGTAATTTGTATTGTTTTTTCAATAATATGTTTGAATGACCAATGATTTTTTTACACTTAATATCCAATTATATAGGGTGTATTTATATTAGTTGACAAATAATTATTTCATTGATTTATCCTTAATCTAATGATATGATCATTGTAGGGAACTACATCTCAATCTCCTTTCATTGAGCCATATCTCAATATTCTGAACCTTTAATATAATATAAGGTGTATATAAAAACCTTTTGAAATTTTATATATTGAATTTCAATATTCTCATGATAATTAATGTTTCATTTTATTTTATTCTTGAATTATTTTTATTCAAGTATTTCTAAAGTGAAACGAGTCTCTTTAACTAAACCATCATTTTAAATGTTTTGATGAATTATTATTCTAAATATTTCTCATTCATTTCCATGTTTTTAAAATGGTTTTATGGATTTTTTATATGGATATGACTGTTTTAGAATCATAATTCTTTACAAAAGTTTCAATGTTATATGGGAAACATTGACTCAAAAATCACTTTATTAAATGTTTTAAATGGTTTTGTAAATGGATTGAATGTTTCAATATCTTTAATTTATTTCATTTAAATGATGAGTGAAATGTTGATAATTTCAATATTTTATGTTTTATGATTATGTAATGGTACTTGGACAATTAATGGTTGGTTACATGATAAACTAAATACGGGGTGTTCCGTGATAAACATAGGGTGGGTGAGCCCATGATAGCTCTCCAATGCATTGGGTAATGTGAATGATGTAAACATTAAGGTTTCCTTAAGAAATTTTGGGAATATACTATGATGTGACTTCCAAATGAAAACATTAAGGTCCCTCCCTATGTGGTTGTGAAATCCAAAATGTATGTATGTTATTGATTCCCAAGGTTACCTTTATGATTTAGGAAATCTATGAGTTATTAATAAATCGTATGATTTTATGAGGTATGTTTCACAGCTTATGTTTTAAGAGTAAAAATATTATTTCATTGATTTGTATGTATTCATGTACTAATGTTTTATATTCCTATTTTTTATTTCATACATCAAATATTTATTCTCATCCCATGTTTTGAAATTTTTTTCATAGGGTCTAAGAAACGGTAATATAAATGAATAATTCAAGAATATTTTTATCAATAAAAGAATTTTACCTTTGTTTATGGTGTTTTATTATTATGAAAAAACTGATAATTAATTGAAGTCTATAATTTGTAAATTTTTATATGTAATATAATAGTTATTGACTCATTCTATAATTCTCTAAACATAAAAAGATCATCAATCTGAAAGAATGTAAATTCCTTATCAATAATCAAGATAATGTAATGTTTAAGGATGGGGACTTATATTTGGTATTAGATGTAAGTTTAAATAACATTAGAGGTTAGTGGTTATTTAATAATAAGTGACATTTTTTTATACAACCACCATGGTTAGAATATTAGAAAGTAATAGTTATATTAGATAAATTGAATGAGTTTAAAATAACATGAATAATTATGTCTTAGTGTTTACACTTCTCATAAGATAATATATGATGATTTTACTAATATACTCACACTATACATTTTGGTTTTAGTAATCAGATATATCTAGAAGGCACCAAATTAACAATGGATGTGAGGGAAACTATGTTGGTTTTCTGAATATGAAACTTAATGGAATGGGAGAATGATTGATAACTCTTCTAGTTATTCTTAACCAAATATTGGGATTCATGATTGACCACTTTAACATTGGCAATTTTCTATGGCATCATATAAGCAAGAAATTAATATCTATGGAAGTTTAGTTAGTATTCATAAATGTTACTATATTCTAAACCCTATGTGTCAAGGATGGGTAAAGAAACCCCAAGAAAAATGTTTCAACGCTATAAGAAGATGTAATATATGTGGTATTGATGGTCAAAAAGCAATATTCTTCCATGGAAAAAGAAAGCGTTCAATTGACTATAGGAAATTGATAGAAGATATTTCGAAGGTATAAATTTATTGTTTTAAATATGGTTTGTGTGTTCATTATTGAATTAGATGTCCTATGAATAATGTTTGTAAATAGTATCTATATGATCGTACAAATATATGTTTACCAATACCTACTTCCATTCCAATTTAAGATGTGGAAACTAAAAATTTCCTATGAAAGGTATGGATTTTTTCTTAGCTCATGTTTTGAAATTATTTAATATTAGTAATTATGCATGATTTTGTTTGTAGGAAATAACTATATATGTATATTATGGAAAACATGGATAAATGATCATTAATAATGTTAGATGATCAATATGTTTACATTTTATGAATTGAATAGATATGTTGGATCTATGGATAATGATATGTTTAAATGTATTAATGATGAAGTTACATTGGATGACTTCTAGTATTTGTAACCCATCATTTTTTATATATAAATTTTAATTGTGTAATAATTAACTAATCTTTTGTGGATATAGTTATAAAGATCCATTATGGTTTATATGATCCTTTAATTTTAGGTGATTAAGAGTTATTACATTTTGGGATGAAAAATGTGCGGTATGATATTACCTTTGAGGTTAAAACATGTTCGGTTTATTTTTGTGATTTATATAAATAGACAACCCATAAGATGGATGATAACTTGTGATGTCCAAAAAGGATGTTGGAATCGAACCCACAAACAAAGGGAAAAAATGGAACACTGCATACCACAAGCCAACGTAATTTCCCTAGTTAATATGACTTATTATTTTTAGTTAAATGATTTTATGGATAAAAAAATGTTAATTTTTGGAACTTATGTTTTATCAAATTGATATCCTTTTTATAAGAAAAATATTTGCTGATTAAGTGATAAATGTTATTTTGGAAGATGTTCAATATTTTGGGAACAATATATGTGTTAGGAAAATTAAATAATATGATATTTTATTTGAGGATAAATGAATGAATTTTATTTTTTAAGAATATATGATTTTATTATAATCATATGGTGATTTGGGTTATATATGAAAATGATTAACATATCATGGTTAACGCCTGATTAGGTTAATTTCTTTTATGTATGGTACCTTAAGAGTAGTCAATGTAATTTGGAGACAAATGTTAAGATTTATCATGGAAGAATATGTGATCAAATAATTCTGAATTTTGGGTTTAAATTTTTAGTTTGGATTATTATTTTTGAGGACTTGTATAGATAGTAATTTATTTAATGGTCTTTGTTGAACATTGGTGTATTATTTAATGATTAAGATTGGTATTTATATTTATAATGGAGTATTATTTTCATGCGATTATCTTACCTTGTACAAATCATTTTTTTGGTTAATGTCTAAAAGGCATGGGAAATATATTGTTTTTTTGGATTATGTGATTATCTAGAAGTTGATTCTAGTACTTTAGGTGTGACCAAGTCATCTTGAATATTAATAGTTTAGAGAAAATATGATTTTATGGTAGATATTTATTAACGGATGAAAATATAATTTACATGTATTTATATATCATTATTTTCTTAGACATGATAATAAATAAATTCACCAACTTTATAAAAATGATGTAAAAAAAACGCTTTCCATTTACATTTCCTTAGGGGAAATCAAAACCCATTTAACCCATAAAAAGATTGTGGTTTTCTGGAGGTTAAAATTCTCTTGATATTGTTTTATGTAACTCTCCATTAAAAAAATATAGTTATTTTTTCTTCTATAACCATGTTTTCATACGCGGAATCTTAGTATGTGTTATCTTGGGTGATATTTGTACTTCTATTTCATTATTATAAGGTGATAGTTTTTATTGATTATTTTTTGATGTGGGATTTTCAATGACCTTACTGAACCAAATTTTAATATTTTGAGGATTAAATTTTAATAATGGGGGAATGATTTAACATCCTGTGTTTTATGAAAAAAACACTGTGTTCAATAGCATACATTATACACTAAATCAAGATTAAATGAACAATTAAATTTTATTATTTAAATGTTACCATTATAACCTAGCTACTAAAATAGAAGGAATGAACAATATCAAATTAATTATGAACATATGTTTTAAACTTAATTAATTAATGATACATTTGTTATAAAATTTATTATAAATGGAAATAAAATGAAATTGAATATTAATGAAGTATTTTTATGAAAACCCATTTAAAAAGAGAGAATAATTGTGTTTATAAAATAATTCCACTCTGTATAAATTTTTATATAAGGAAAAATATAAGATATATATATTCAATGTAGTGTTTTAAATTTGTCTTAAATATTTGAATAAATTATATAAGAAAAAATTCAATTTTTCGGATAAAAGATTTATGTTCCAAAAAATTCAGTTTTAAAACCTTTTGATGGGAAACATTTTTAAATTTAGTTTTGACACCTTCATATGATTTATTTGAAAAAATAAACTTCTTATTTAGAAGAGGGACGTAAAAATTTATTTTTTTGAATTTTCTATATATTTTTAATAACAATCGTGTTTTTATAAATAGTAATAATATGCAAAATTTTAATTGAAATCCTCTTTTTCCACTGAAATAACATATATTGTTAAATCATATCATTTAATGGGATTAATGTATAAATGGAATATATTTTTATAATTTAATCCAATTTCAGTAATTGAAATTAATTTCACATTTATATTGGACATATACACACATCAATATTATGATAGTTTTTACTTCTTAAAAACGTGTTTTTTAGTTTTGGCAATGGTAACTAATTTTATATTCATTTATAAAAATTATTTATTTTGAATTTGCAAAAATGGAATCCAGATTTTTAATCATAACTTACAAATTGTTTAAAACATACCTTTAATTTTGGGACATTACGAATAATAACTTCAGTAATTTTTTTATTTTCCATGGAGAAATGTTAAATATGGTAAATAAGGGTAAAAAATAATATTATAATAATATTATATTATCATAACACATGTACTAATCATATTGGATTAGATATTTTCAGCCACGAGAATCCTGAATATGATCTTTTTGAAAATGGGTGCCACTTGGGTTTAAAAATGACATTGTATAATAATTAATTTAAAGTGATCAAAAATATAATAAAAACATTTATCATTTTCTAAATAAATTTCAATATAGTTATATATAACTGGTATACATGACTATAAAAAATATTTATAAATCTAAAAAAATTTCCGACATTATTATATTCTATAAATAATTTTTATATATTAAATAAATAAATTTATTTATGACACAATGATGATGCAACGATTTTCTTATTAATGAACGATTCAAAAAAATGATATTATAAATTTAAAAATATATTTATTTTGAAAAGTTTTCTGCCATAAATTAATTTTAGGGATTATATATAAATATTATATTTTATTTAATTACTTTGGTGCAATTTAATCATGTTTTTATGACAAACAAAAAATAAATTACTTAATAGTATCAAAATTGGCATAAATGTGTTTTTAAAACAAATACTATTTTATGAAATGATATAATAGTCCTAAAAATATATGATTCAGAAAATTTACTTATATAATTTAAAAAATTTATTTAATGATCCACTTTTGGTTCCCTTGGAAAATTATTGTACTATAGTAGTAATATATTATTAAAATATAATAAGAGAAAGTAAGATTTAATGTTTTTAACAAAGGGTTAAATCTAATAAATAATGTTAATTTTGGAACCTAAACATTTCTAAAACCAATTGGTTGATTGGATTTTGACCCATTGCCATTATATCCTAAAACTACATATCTTTGGAACTATTATAATTATAAAATAAATTTATAAAAATATTATATTCCAAGGCATTCCTAAAGTGCCACTCCACTATCTTATAAAAGGCCACTAGCTCTACCCACATCCTCACACCTCTCAGGCCACTTTGGTCGACAAAATGAATCTCCAATAATCTAATAACATCTCTATGTGACTTCAAGAATAATTTCCTTGGAAAAAAGGCAATTCGAGAAAGCCTTTTGTCTCAAATGAAAATAAGTTCCTCAATTTAGAGGTAATGTCTTCTCCCAATATCCTTTCCATTATTTTCCTTCACTCCATATGATATTTTAATTCCTTGATTAAATTAAAAATCATGTATCATAAACATAATATGAATTTTTATGATATGTATTAAAACTAAACTCACACACACCGCCATTTAATCGATACAATCATATTGTTTCTGTGTATGGTGAACTACTCCCCTTCAAAATGGCGATTGTTTAATTTTCTCCTACCACCTCTAATGGTTGATGTTATGATGCAAATGAATTTATATATTATAATTATTATATTTATTTTTAAATTATGATTCATTAATTTTTATTTAAAACATACATTCCTTCATTCCATAATGTATAAATATGATAATTTTATTTGATGGAGGCGGACTACCGCCCCTCAATGTGATATAACTCATTCATTCCATACATGGAACATATAAAAGAAGTAATTAATTAACATGTCTTATATATATATCATAGATACGATACACAAAATAAAAAATAATAATTTATCATTTATTTTTTTCCCTGTAATATGATAATGAAATGAAAGCTGCATTCATGCTCACGTACGACTTACATGTCCATGAATGGTGCATTTAATTTCATATCTCCAAATGTTATGGAAAACTATAAATACATATATAATGGATTTATATGATATTTATATAATTTATACTATTCTGGATATAATGTAATTATTACATATAGACAATTTAAAATCATAACAAGTTAAATTTTGACTCATGTATCGAATGTCAATAAAACATCTGATATGAACTCAAATAATTAAATAATTATCATAACATGGTAATATGTGACATAAAATTAATATTAAAAAAGAATTTTTTTTGAAGAAATTATAAATTAGAAATGTTTTATTATTTAGGAAAATAAAGAACAAATAGGGAATGACAGATTTAAGGTAAGGGTACCTTTCACCCTCAACTTTGAGTCAAAGAATTATTTTATGTTATGTCTTTTGATTTCCATTTTCATATATTGGCATATTCTCATATATGTAATGTTTGTTTTCAATTTAATTAAAAAGTTATTATCAAAACTTTTTTCTGTCATCAAATAATTTTCTAAATTTTTATGTGACGTCGTTAGGCTGCTAAATTTTCATAAAAGAACTTATAAACCCAATTTCTAATATTTAGGTTAAACTTATATTTCAAGATTATGTCATGCTAGGATTATGTAAGAAATAACTAATGATATCCTATCATATATTTAAACATTATTTATATTATTATAGGGAATACAAATATTTAATCTATTTTATTAACAAAGAGATCATTATAAGCGAATTTCTAAACACAATTTTTACCCATTGAGTTTTATGGATACATCATTGATTATATTATCCCATGATTTTTTGTAGAATCAATGTTTATATATTTATGTTATTATTTAAACATAATTCTGTGTGAATATACTATTTCTACATATAATCATCCCATTGATAAATTCATACGTAATTTATAAGAACTTTTTTTGGTAAATCATAACGCATTCTCCATTAAATTAGTTAAATACATATGTCACTGCTTTTTTGTCAATGAAAATGTGTGAATGAACTCTTATTGTCTTAAACATAATATGCACATATATTGGGTGTTTTTATATTTTTCACTCATAATTGTGTCATTGATTTATCCTTAATCTAATGATACTATATTTGTAAGGGACTACATATCAATCTCATTTTACTAAGACATATCTAAATATTGTTCACCTTTAAAATCCTATAAGGTGTATATACAACCCTTTTGATATTTTTCTCATGAATATCTATACTCTCATGATATTTTTTGTTTCATTTTAATTTATTCTTGAATTATTTTTATTTAATTGTTTCTCCAGTGTTACCCTACTCTTTAACTAAGACATCATTTTAAATGTTTTAAATAATTATCATTCTAAATCATTCTTGTTGATGTCAATGTTTTCAAAATATTTTTAAGGATTTATTTATTTGGAGATTAATATTTTAAAATATAAATTCCATTCAAATGTTTCAAAGAGGTATGTGACAGTTTGATTCAAAAGTTAATTTGTTAGATGTTTTTAATGGTTTTGAAAATGGATTGAATATTTAAATATCTTGAATTGATTTCTTACGGTTGATGAGTGAAATGTTGATAATTTCAATCCTAAATGTGTTATTATTTTGTAATGGAAATTTTAAATTTGATCGGTGTTTACATGATAATCCAAATATGGGTTGTTCCATGATAATCTAAGGACGAGTGAGCACATTATATCTCTCCAATGCATTGGGAAACATGAAAAAGGTAAATGTTAAGGTTTATCCTAAGAGATTTAGGGAATATAGAGTGATGGGTATTCCAAATGTTTCAATGAAGGGTACTCACTATGTTGTTTTGAAATCTACAATTTATTTATGTTATATAATAAACAAGTTACCTTTACTATTTATGACTTCTATGAGTTGTTCATAAATCTTATGATAACATTAATTATGGTAAAGAGTTTATGTTTTACTAGTAAAAAGTTTTATTTCATAGATTTTTATGTATTCATGGACTAATGTTTTATTTCATTATTTTATATCCCCTAATAATATGTTAATGTGCATACATGTTTTTGAAATATTTTACATTGGGTATAAGGAAGGGTAAGAGAAAGGATGAATTCGTGAATATTTTTATCAGGAAACTAATTCTTGTTTTATTTAAGGAGTATTATTATTGTGAAAAATGGATTGTGAGTAGACTTCTATAATTTTTAATTTATGAGATGTAATATAATAGTTATGGAATAATTATGTAAAACACTAAAACCATAAATATATTCAATGTGAAAGAAAGTAAATTATTGAACAAAACTCAAAATTATATATGGTTTATGGCTGGGGCCTTATAATATGGGTTCAATGTTTACCTATTATAGATTTTTCTTATAAAGTTAGATCTAATTAAATTATTCATATAGAACCATATAAAGCATTATATGGAATGATATGTCATACACCAACTTTTTGGGGTGATGTTGGCGAAAGAAAACATATAGTCCCCGAATTTGTTACGTAAACAATGGAAAAGTAAAATACTATTCAAGCCCATATCAAAACAACTCAATATAGGAAAAAGATATATACTGTTAAAATAAGGATGGATTTTTAATTTCATGTTGGAGATCATGTTTTTTTAACATATCACCTTGGAAGGGTGTTATATGATATAGTAAAAAGGGTTATTTAAATTCCAAGTACATCATACCTTTTAAGTTCAAGAATGAATTAGAGCTATAGCTTATCTTTTGGAAATGTTTTCAAGTCTCTCCAAATTTTATGATGTGTTCCACATATCAATTTTAAATAAAAACATGCCAAACTAAAAGCATATACTCACATATAAAGAAATAGAATTGTAACCCAATCTATCTTATTGTGAAGATCCTATCAATATACATTATACCCAAGAACAGGTGTAGAGAAATTAGATGACTTTTCAAGTTATGGTTTTTAGAGAAACCATAAAATGGAAGAGGTCATCTGGTAACTTGAATAATTTATGATTAAGAACCACTTGAATCATTTTATGAAGTTATATTCAATAAATTTCAATGAAAAAATCATTTGAAGGATTGAATAATGTAACACCACATGATTCCATGATACAATAAATTTTTAATAATTCAATAGCTAGAACATTTCAAAAAAACAAGTTTGAGTGCACCATTACCTATCAGACATGTTGTTTAAAAAGATATTATGAATAATATAAAAAAAATAAAAATTATAAAAATTATATTTTCAAAATAAAATTTATTTTTAAATGAAAAATATTAACACTAGCTTATATTGAGTTTTTGGATTTTTTTTCTGAAAAGTCTCAATTATTGATGGATTGTGAAAAATATTTCATTATTGATAATAAATTACCATTTCATTTAAATAATTATTTTACTCTAAATTTTATTTTAATGTCAAAATAGATAAATAATATATATATAATAATTCAATATAGTTTATTTTATTGATTTTATAATAGAATTTGTTATTAATTTTTTTTATCTTTTAAAATCTCTTTAACTCACCTTTTAGCCAAATATATGGGATTTCACTTAAATTTAATTTTAAAAATTATGTGAATTGAATTTTAAAAAATGAACAAAAATATTTCAATTGTTAGGAAATTTGTTGTCTAATAGGACGAAAATTATTTTTGGTGAATAGTAAATATTGGATTTTATTTAAGATGATTAAAGGTAAATAGGGTAATTAAAGTTAAAAATAATATTATAATATAATAATATTACCCTAAAAGTTGTTCTAATTTCATTTGATAGGTTTTAGTTTGTTGAAAATACAACATAAGTCCAAAATATGATTCTTTTTTATCCACTTTTGAAACATTAGTACATTTGTTATATTTTATTTAAAGAAGAGTTATAAATGTAATATTCATATTTTAATCACTATATAGTTTTTAATATTAGTTTATATAAGTGATATGGTTTAATATAAATTGAATATTGAATTATAAAATGTTTATCTACATAGTGGATTTTTTTTTAATTTTATGAAATAAAAATTAAATTAAATGGTGACCCAAAAATGATACATTAATTGAACAAATAAAGGATGAATCAATTAAATGACATTAATAATATTCAAATAAATATAATTTAATATATTTTATTAAATAAATTTTTTTTATGACTTTAGAAAATATCATGTATTTATGACTTTAACCAAAATCATGTACTAAATAGTGTCAAAAATTGACATAAATGAGATTTTAAAATAAATTCTACTTTATTATATGATATAAAAATTATAAAAAACATAATTTTAAGATAAATAACATGTTTCATGTTAAATATGTCATTAATTATCCAATTTATGTTCTTTTGGCATGTTATTGTTACTATATTAACCATATGACATAATAAGACATGCACAGATGGTAAGAGTTAAACTATTTAACTAAGGATTAAATCCAAAAGATAATGTTGCATTTGTGACCAAAACATGTATTAAAATAATTGGTTGAGAGGATTTCGACCAATACTCATCTTAGTGTATAAAATGACTGACTTTGGATCCATTTAAAATCGAAAAACATTTTTTAATAAATTAAATGTTTTTGGGTTTCCAAAAGTGGCGCACACCTCTATTATAAAAGTGAACATCTCATTCTGTTTTATTCAATATAATTAATCATATTATCTCAGAAATAACTCGACCGATTATCCTAAAAAATTCTCTCACATCATCCTATAGGACATACATTTGGAATAAATCCAACCTACTGAGTCATTTTTTCAAATCAAAAGGAGATACCCGAATAGAGGTAATTGTTTTATCAACTCTTTCAAAGTTATTTTTTTCTTATAATTCTTATTTTTCTGATTTATACATACTAATGTAATTACCCATATATCTTAAACATGCTAATATGTTATTATAATTATTATAAAACATTATACCTCTTTTTTATCCATCATACAAATAACTATATCACCACGTGTTCGTACATACGCCTTACCGTCTACATGTCGTGGTGTTATTTTTTACTCACCAATAATTTAATTGAATGGTTATAATGATGATTATAATGGATATAAATAATTAATATTACATTTTTATAATTCTTTATAATTAATATACCATCGAATTCAATACCTTGAACCATCAAGAGAATGATACTATCAGTCATGCGTGCGTACAATCTACTATCACCATGATGCGATCAGATTCATTACCCACGTAAACCATTAAATAATGATAATAAAATTTATATGATGATAAAAAATAATAATTATAAACATAATAGAATTATATATATCAATAAAATACATCATATTCCTAAAAGACATGACTTCCATCGCAAAACTAGAGTGGAATATGAAGCAGTTAACTCCCAAAAGAATGATAATATTGAAATATTATTAACAAAACAATATTAGAGGATCCTATATGATATCATAAATATGGATATGGAATTTTTATAATTTAATAACATACTTTACCCATTATACAAGTGGTAAATAATCCCTGGACTAAAGGAAAGTACAAAAAAATGGTTAATTTTTAGGATCTCATTATTATATGAGGTTGTTTATATGTAACTATCTACGAGGAAATACTTATCACCCATGTATATTAAAATGCATTTAAATATATTATATACAATTTTTTGTAGTCATTTTACACATTTTGTAATTTCTATAAAACATTTACGATGGAATCATTCCATTATTTTCAAAAAGAAGTACTTCATGACCATTTCGAAAAATTAATCAAAGAATTATTTTTAACTAATACAGAAGGAGAATATATTTTCTGCCATTATGACACCTTAACATTTCTCATGTACAACTTAAAATATTAAATTTTTTTCAAAAGTAATGATTTATATTATAATTTCATGTCTTTTAAAACATTTCAATGTAAAAAATGAATGTTTCTCTCATAGATTTTTAGTGAATTTATTATATTATTTTCATCTATGTCAACATCCTTCTTCAAATTTTATGAATGATTGAGGTTCATTTTATATGAAATAATCTTCCATAATAATATTAAGGTTTTATGATATGTTTTAATGCATATTTTATATTTTTATACCATTCATGGTTTAGGGTAAAAGTATAAACATTTAGTATATTAGTTTTAAAAGTAATGTTTATGTTATGATTCACCTTTTTTAAGAGGAATTCATTCAGTTTATTATGTGATGGGTGAGGCCCTCTATACACCCTCGATGCATTTTTAGGTCTTAATAGAAAAAATTGTTTTAATTTTTACCCATTTATGTTTGGTATTGGAACAAGGCCTTGATGATATGATTTTGATGCATGAAATTATGCATTAACTCATTGTGGGATTAGTTATTGATATAACATTAGATTATTCGACTATTCGAATATCAATGTAAATAATTTAATCAAATTATTTGATTTATGATTTTAATTATTTGTTTAATATTTTGTTTGAATGGATTTTGTTTCAATTTTATACCTTCTCATAAATGTTTATACTTATTTATGATTCCATTCATGTTATTGTTTATCCATACTGAGCATCTGAGATCACCCCTTTATTTTGTTAAATTTTCCACCCGAATGTGATGAAGTATATTATAACTGACCCATAGAGATAATCTATGGGATATGAGTGTTTTCAATGGAAACACAAGGTTTTTTTTTCATTTCAAATGAAATTTAAATCTTATGTTTGTATTTAGTTTTTACAAGGGTACTAAACTTTTCAATACTTAATGATATGATTTATAATGATCATGCCAAAGTAATAAAATAATGAACTGACTCTCATAAAATTGGCTAGGGTGTTACATATACTTTTTGGAACATATATATTTATTCTTAATTTATTTAAAACCATTCTGAAATAAATGAATTCCTAAAACCAGAATCAAACACCGTACTTGGGATATTTGAGGGAACAACGAGTGTATCTGCCACTAAATAATTTAGGTCCTCCAACCCATCCATTTTAGAAATAAATTATTACCATAACCCCCTGTCCAATATAGGGATTTTTTTTGTTTCCTTAAATTATATTATTTGTTACCTTGATTTTAAATGTGTCCATGATAACCACACTAGGAGAATTGAAAATATGGCTGGGATTGTACTATCTTCCCATTTTCATCAATGATTAGAATTTGAGGGATCAAATCACTGCTAATGTTCCATGATATATTCCAATAATATCCACACAAGTAGCACGTTCCAACACCCATGAAATATGTTACTCAAATGATTCTTCCACTTTGTTGCATGTGGGATGTTTCTTTTTCTTTCAACATCTTCCATGATCATGATTCTTCCATGAGTATGGATCCATTTCTCACTCTTCTTCATTTTAAAAATGTGACCCTTGAATATATTTAAAATCAATTGAACTTTTATATAACTCCCCACATTCTCCTACTAGAATTCATAGTATAGAATTGTTAAATTTTTCTACATATGGGTTATTATTCTATTGAATAATCTATCATGAATTATATTAGGATCCATCATTAATCTAGTGGTGTATCAATAAATTATTTTAATGGCCATTTCATTTATTCCCATTAATTTTATTTGTTTTAATTCAACTCTATGAATTCATTCTAAATTTTTAATCACATCGATTATGGATAAAATTTATTGAAAAAATTACCATGATATATTCCCAATCAATAAGATCAATATATATAAATGGATTTCTATTTATAGTAAATTTGTACCCCTCATCAGCCTCTCATTCTAAGTGGTATTCTTCGATGTAGACATTTTCATTCTACAAATAGTGGAGTAAATAGTGGTCATTTATATTGAGGTAGTCCATTTTTCATTAATAAATATGTCGATTGACCCACTAAAAAAATTATTTGTTGATTCATGATGGACTCAACAAATTGCTTTTCAATTTGAGGTGACTTTGGACTCTCATAGTTATTCATTTTATTATTTGCAACTAATATTATTTGATTCCACATACTTATGATTTTTCCATATAGATTTCATAATATAAGGAAGTCCATCATTGTAACATCAGTTTCCCCAATCAATTATATAGTTCCTCATATTTCCTATCATATCTCTAAAAGGAAAAAACCATAGTGATAAATAGATTTGTTTCATGAATATCAGTATTCTATCTTTAGTTTATGTCATTAAAAATCATGCTTTAAGATTATATTCTTCAATAAAAATTAAATATTTCTATGTCCTTCATATTTTTTCATATAAAGCAATTAATTATTAAAAAAATTCCCATAAGAGTGTCAAATAAGGTTTTTTGTAAAGTCCTATTGTCATGTAAAAAATCTCGATCATGTCTAGCTCAATAAGGTGTTAGTATGGTTATTACCCCTGGTGAATATATTCCCGAGCCAAATCCACTTGTAGAATAAAAAAAGGAATTTTATTGAATGGAAACCAATAACAAAATAATTCACCAATATTACAGGATGATTTATATATTTAGATATATACCTAGGTATTTTATTAATCAATTTTTGTTATTATTTCCAGAAACTAATTAAAACTTCCCCTAATAACAAATATGGAATCCTACATTTTTATTATATAAGTTTTTTCTTAAATGGAACATAACACATGATTATTTAATCTTTAGTTTATTTTAAAAAAGAAAAATATTACAAAAAAACATAAAAAATTATTCTAATCTCAATGATAGGATTCTTCAGGTGTTCACCATAAGTCACTATTAATACATATTATATCCTTGGGACAAAAAAAATTGAATGTGGTGACTATTATCCCAATAAGGGAATAAACAAGAGAGACATTTAACATGTGATCATTAGGCATATCAATAAGAACATGTAGTATTACAATATATCATAATACATAGAACACGAGGAATTTCATAATAAAAAGAATATGAATCATAATAAAGAAAATTGGATAAATTTTTTAATAAAAAATTCATAATCATATCATTGTATATTATCACTAATGATTCATAAGTAATTATTTCCAAGGATATTCACGAAGGTATCTTAAAAAATATCATTTATAGAGACTAATTATTCTCCATATTAATTGATGCAATATTAGGATGAACACTGCATATGTATTAATTTCATGTGATCCACATTGATAATATGAATTTTTTTATATAATAACCCATGTATAATAAATTTTTCATTTCAAATAAATTCATTAAGTACATATGTACTTAATGTATTCACTATAAAAAAATATTTAACCAAATTAATGTGAATGTGGGTTTAATATATATATATATTTATATAAATCCCTAAATAAATAAATTATATTATCATCTAGGTTAATACCATTTGATAATGAAATGGAATTGTTTATTCAATATCATGAACCAGTCCCGGTCGACCCTGAACTGGTTACCCAAGCCAATCCATAAAATGCTTCAAGGGTGTTCCTGATCTCCCATAGGCGGAAAACTAGTTTCAAGCATCAAAACTAGAATATGTGGGAATTCTTTTATCCCAAATAACCACAATTAGTAGAATAAAATAAAAAAACTAATAATGCATCAAAATATGTAGCTGTATCTTAAAAAATAAACAATCCAATAAAGTTAAAATATACAACTCCAAAAATAGGGAAACAAAAAAACCAAACTACTGACTGTCACACCACGACCTGATTGATTTATTATTTTTAATTATTTTAATAATTATTTTGAGTTTCGGTAGAATACGGGTCGAGTTTTAAAATTTTGGATTCTCTTTTCACTTTTGCGCGGTCAGCCCGCATGGATACCCATGTGCATTGGGTTGTGGCGTGCAAGTGCGCGTTTTTTTAAGTCGTGTGATGAGCACATGGTTTAGCACTGTAAGAGCGTAGTGTCAGGTGACGCAGGTTGAGCATGACTTACTCAACTGTCTGTCCAACTACAGGTAATCGTGCGCAGCCCATAGGGTTAACTAGTTGTTTTTGAATAAATAATACAACCGCGTCTTTAAAAATACTATAAAATAAGGGAGGGTTAATAAAATGAAATAAATAAATAATTTTTTTAATAATAATAATAATGATATTATTATTATTATCATTATTATTTACCTTGGTTTTATTATAAAATTTAATTATAAGATGAATTGGCAAAAAAACCCTAGACTTTATCCCCAGCGGCACTCCATTTTCATCCCCCCTCTTTTCCCAGTGCGTTGCGCGAGCCCCCCTTTTCCCCCGGTCTGCGCTATGCAGCGCCAGCCCCTTTCGGAGGACTTATCCTCTTCCCCATTCCATCAAAGCCGTCGTCCACTCCTGCATCTGGCATGAGGTGCCTTCTTCCCTCTCCCCACAGCATGGCGCAACAACATCCCCTCCTCAGCCACCTTTGCGTGCGGCCAACCGATGCCCTCCGAACGCTCGGACCCCAACCGCCTCCTCTTGGCCAGTGCTGGAAACCCCAACCACGTCCTCTTTTCCAGTGCCTGACCCCCCCTATTTCATTAGCGGTGCACTACCCAGCTGAATCCCCTTCCCTATCCAGCCGGAAAAAGAGCCCCCCGCCCCTTCTGCTTGGCACAACACATTGGCAGCGGCCCGCTTTCCCCCTTCTCGGCGCGTTTTCTGAGAACCTCGCCCCTACCATTCGATAATCTTCTGACAGAAATCCGAATTTCGTGGTGCAGTGCCTCAGCGTGCTTTGACATGGCCACGAATTCCCTCGTTGGGTTCGCGAATGGTGTCTCGGGTCATGTTGGATACCTTTTTGTTCGCCGCCGCCGAAGGCGAAGTGATTCAAATCGCTTCAGATCATCCGCTGTTGTTCGCGGGGCGCGTTTGGCCTCACCCCATGTTTTGGTTTGCCACAACCAACCAAGGTATAGTTCTATGTCCGTTGTTTGGTTTTTCATCTTCGTTATACCATTAATTAATTGATTATCATGTTCTTTAATATTTATAAATTTGTTAAAAATATGTTTGGAGTGAGTTCCTGGATCGCGTCTGCATGTGTCTGCGTTGATTGGCTTGTTTGTTTGGTTAATCTGCTATGTTCTTTAATTTATTTATGTGGTGCAGATTGTGTTTTTTGGGAGTATTTTGAGACACGCTTGATTTTAAAGGTAGACTTGGTTTAAGGATTTTAAAGCGGTATATGCATGGTTTCATAATGGTTTTTAAGAGTGTTTGGAAGGTGTGAAATACACTTTACATATTAATGGAAAGCGGTGAGGTTTTGTGTGTGTGAAAATGGGTGCGTTATTTTATAAAATTGTTTGATGGGTTGAGTGTTAGGTGTGAGTCATGTTTTGGTGTGATGATGTTTTGTGTTTCATTTTAAAATTTTTTCTTATGTGGAACTGAGTAAGTTTACATGTGAACCTTGGTTTCACCTTTGCGGATGTTTTATAAATTGTTCAAATGGATTATTGCTTTAATAATGTGGTGAGTAGGATTTTTTTAAGATAGTTGGTGTGTCTAAAGGTCTTGGTTGGATTCTAATATAATGTTTGGTTGTGTTTTGATATGTGTTTTGATGTGATGTTTTGAAAACTTGTCGAAGTGGTTTTTGCGTTGTTTGTTCATTTGGATTGTTCAAAGTCTGTGGTTATGGGTTTTTAGTTGTTTTGCGTTTGTTGCAGCGCCTTGGCGAGGAAAACCCATGATAATGTGGTCTTCAGTGGGTTGTACATTCTTTCTTGTGAGTGTGAGACGTGTCACGTCGTCGTTGTAAACGAGCAGCAAGCCATGGTAGGTCCCCCATTGCACTCACTTTTAAATTTAGAATTTATTAATTGCTTGATGTTTTGTTAATTTTAATGAATGATAAATAATATTAGATAATAAAATTTTAAATGATTATTTAGTGTGAAAAGAGCCGTTTATTTTATACCGAACACTTGGAACATTTTCTTGATGGGTGGACACCCAGTTTTGAAAGAATGCATGTTTGGACTTTAAACACAATTCACAGAATTTCAAACGTACTAATAGTTTTAAAGATATATAATATTTTCTGAACAAGTGTTTTGGGTTTTCTTGAGAAATGATGTTCTGTTTTAAAATTGGTGAAGGCCCGTTTGGCACTTTAATAAAATAGATTATTTTGGAAAACCCACTCAGGGGGTGATCTTTTGTGTGATTTGATTGCATGAGTTGTATGTGATGTTAGTGCATTGTGACTACTTGATTTACATTGTGGATGCACCCCTATTTTATTTCTTGTGTTGACATGGGAACCTGGCATATTTAGTGAATTTTCTGAGAATGATTGCTGCACTAGTTTAGACCATGCACTGGCTAGAGGCCCCATAGTAGGGGAATACTGAGTTATTGCAGCTACGGGGATTGGGCCCCTCTGTTAGGCCATGCAGGGCTATGTCGGGTAGTAGTATGGGTGTTATGACGTCCTCAAGTTAGGCCATGCCTTCAGGATGAGTCACATGTATAGTATGTTCTGGATTGTTCACGATCTCCTAGATTCGACCCATGTCTCTTTTAGTGTTTATTTGAATGTGGCAGAAAATTGAGAGGTCGAGCTCGGTTGCTGACCCCTGTGTGCCACTTTTTCCATTTCCCTTGGTTTGTGTTGTGTGTTGTGTGTGATTTTCCTTTTGACTAACAACTAAAGTATAGATTTCTAAATTGTTCACAAAATGATTTAAAATGTAATTCACCTGTTCCTTTCAATATTAAACTTATTCTAAATTAAAAGGGAAATGGACTATTACTTGTTTTAAAAAAATGTAAGTGCGTGTGTGAAAAACCATATTTTGTATAACATAGTTCAAACCTGGAATTGATAAATTCCTTATTTAATGGTATGTGCTTTGGGAATAGAATTAGTCAGGCCTACTTACTGAGTTTTAATACTCACGCCTATAGATATTTTCTGTTGTTAGTGTTTGTGCTGGTTAAAGCTTGGGTGCGACGCCTAGGGTGACGTTTGGTCGTGAGTTGGAGAGTGACCCGTGAGGTCACACGGTGATAGTGGTTGTCTCTTTCGGTTAGTTTTATTTTCTTTTGTTCTTGATAGTTACTTTACTTTTTTTATTTATTTTGCGTTGCTCTGTTTATTTTATGCTATTTTAATTATTTATTTTTACTGGGCGGAATCGTTCCCACAGCCTCTGTTGATGCCATGGCGCTTGTCGCCAGCCCGGGAGGATCAGGAATGCCTCTCGGGCCATGTCGCGGGCCGGCTCGGGTGACCGGTTCAGGGTCGACCCGGGTCGTTTCGTGAAAAAATGGTATCAGAGGGGGTCAGCTCTTAGCGGACCTCACTTTTCAGATCACCCTTTGTAATTTGGGATGTCGGATAGAAGGAGATTAGGACTATCAGAGCTCAGGAGGTAGGTTAAGGGTCAGTGCCTAATCACCACCGCTCGTGACGAGACTTGAGTTACCAGGGTTAGTCCGGGATTTGAGTCTATTATTTTTTGTTTCTTTGGATTGAGGGATGACAATGGAGGCGAATCTGATCACTTTGGGGGCTCACATGGGGTGGTGACCCATGAGGAGTCCACGTGTCCAACTCAAGGTCCTCTTAGTGTTATGCTTTACCTGGGGCATGACTCACCACCATATCGCTGGGTCAGACATATGCACTAGTTTCTCATTCAAGTGGGTTATTACTGCTTCTGTTTTTTTAGTCTCAGTTGATTTGAGTGTGCGTTAAAAGTGAAATTGTTTTTTTAATGGAAAAGTGTTTCATCCAAATTGTTTTTGAAATTTCTAAAGTGGGGTTTTAAAGAGAAGGTGTATCGGTTGGGAGAAACATGGTACGTGTTTGGATTTGGTAAGGAAAAGAAGTGTTTGAACCTTGTCACTCCTTATGGAGGGTCACACGTGCATGAGTATGTATGGAAAGTGTGTGGTGGAACTTGTTCACAGATGATGTGAGTTGGATTGAATGAACGCACGTGTGACGGTTCATAATGTGCCATAGGTGAGTTTTGAAAATTTTAAAGAAATAACGGTTTTGGAAAAGTGATTTCTCCTTGTGTTGTATGTGTTTGGATTATGGGCTTATTTCCCTTAGCTTGTGTTGTTTCTTTGATTGAGTTTTGTACTGATGCCTGTTTCGATGGTGTTTCTCGTGTTGTCATGAGTATACTGCCCAGAAAGCCTCCAAAAGTTGTCAATGAGTTATTCTCAGTCCTCAGTTCCTTTTGTGTGTTTCTTGCTTATCAAGGTAGTCAAAGTCTATTAGAGGTAGTTGTATAGTTCTGAAAGATAGTGTGTCTTCAGGTTGTTGGGAACTCCCAGGATAGTTAAGGGTCGTACCACCCTAGAGTTGTTTGAGGGTTCAGTTCTGGACTAGTATAGATGAAATGTCTCATCGTTGTTGGAGTTTTGGGTGTGATTAACAGTGGTCGACTTCTGTGAAGGTTCCCCACCTGGCAAGGAGTGTCGGTCGGTGGAACCTGTCTCCATGAAACCATCTTCTTCGGTACCGGCTCCTAGTTCGTCAGACCACTCTCTTGTGTGACACCGGTATGGCCTATCCGGACATTCTAAGTTGTCATGTTGAATTCCATTGAATATTTATGACCACCGTGATTGTTTGAACCATCGAATGGAAGGAGTTAGAGACCAGAAGATGGAAATTCCTGATTGTAAGGTAGGAGATTCTTCAACCATCAGGGCCTCATCCACAGGTCTCGGGGTGAAGCTCGTGCACAGTCAGGAGTTGCCGAGGGTGTGTGGAGCCTCGGTCCGAGTAATGTTTTCAGCTTTTGGAAGGATATATCCAAAGTTCTCTTGTTCTGTTCTTGTCACCTTTGTAAGATAATCATAGTTGTGGTGATGTGATGAACTTTTTCTACCACAGTCTAAGTGGTCTTATCTGTTCTCAGTGTGTTTTCAAATCGTTCGGTTTTCCTTGAAGGGTGTTGGGCCCGTGATTGAATGGGATGTTCTAATTTTTAGTTGGTTCTCAATTGTGCTCGTTAGGGGGATGTTTGGTTTCCTGAAATTAATGGGCGGTGTTTCAGGGTCCTTTATGAGTTCGGGCTAGGAATTTCCTAGTCTCTGGTTGCGGTGAGGATCTTATTCGTTCGGTGTGTGAGGAGTTGAGTAAATTCCTTATCCTCGGGTTGTGGGGTCATTTCGTAACAAGATTTTCGGTTAATTCTCTGGGTGTATTTAGGTCCATGTAGAGAAATTAAATGGGGTTGGTTTGGGAGTGCCCGCGTTGGCCCCCTCGGGGGTGGTGTAATTAGGATTCAAGGTTTCCATATTAGTAAATTCATGTGGTGGGGAGAACCCTCCTATGTTCTCCCCTAAACCCCGGGCTTCGATTTTCTCTTGAATTGGTCAAGTGTGACGTTCATTGGGAATGGTCACCCCGAGATTCTCGGTTCTCTATGATTTTGTCTGGGAAGGGAATCAAGTTGGGTCGTATGTTAGCTTGGTGAATTTCTGGGGGCAGAAAGTGTCTGTGGTGGGGAGAATTGTCACACCACGACCTGATTGATTTATTATTTTTAATTGATTTAAAAATTATTTGTAGTTTCGGTAGCATACGGGTCGAGTTTTAAAATTTTGGATGCTCTTTTCACTGTTGCGCGGTCAGCCCGCATCGATACCCATGTGCATTGGGTTGTGGCGTGCAAGTGCACATGTTTTTTTAGTCATGTGATTAGCACATGGCTTAGCACTGTAACCGTGTAGTGTCGGGTGATGCGGGTTGAGCACGACTTAGTCAACTGTGTGTCCGACTTCAGGTAATTGTGCACGGCCCGCGGGGTTACCTAGTTGTTTTTGAATAAATAATACAACCACGACTTTATAAATACTATAAAATAAGGGAGGGTTAAATAAAATGAAATAAATAAATAATTTTTTTAATAATAATAATAATAATATTATTATTACTATAATTATTATTATCCTTGGTTTTGTTATAAAATTTAATTATAAAATGAATTGGAAAAAAAACCCTAGAACTTATCCCCGGCGGCACTCCATTTTCACCCCCCCCCTCTTTTCCCAGTGCGCTGTGTGAGCCACCCTTTTCCCCTGGTCTGCGCTACGCACCGCCAGCCCCTTCCAGAGGCCTTCTCCTCTTCCCCATTCCAGTGAAGCTGCCGTCCACTCTAGAATCTGGTGTGAGGCTCCTTCTTCCCTCTCCCCACGGGATGGTACAACAACATCCCCTCCTCAGCCACCTTTGCGTGTAGCCGACCGATGCCCTCCGAACGCTCGGACCCCAGCCGCCTCATCTTTGCCAGTGCTAGGAACCCCAACCGCCTCCTCTTTTCCAGCACTGGACCCCCCCTATTTCTGTATTGGTGCACTACCTAGCGGAATCCCCTTCCCTATCCAGCCGGCACGAGAGCCCCACCACCCCTTCTGCTTGGCACAACCCACTGGCAGAGGCCCGTTTTCCCCCTTCTCGGCACGTTTTCGGCGAACCTCACCCGTGCCAATCGAAAATCTTCCGACACACATCTGAATTTCGTGGTGCAGCACCTCAGTGTGCTTTGACGTGGCCGCGAATTCCCTCATTGGGTTCGCGAATGGTGTCTCAGGTCATGTTGGATACCTTTTCGTTTTCCGCCGCCAAAGGCGAAGTGATTCAAATCCTTCAGATCGTCCGCTCTTGTTCGCGGGGCGTGTTTGTCCTCGCCGCATGTTTTGGTTTTCCACCACCAACCAAGTTATAGTTCTATGTCTGTTATTTGGTTTCGCAACTTCGTTATACCCTTAATTAGTTGATTATGATGTTCTTGAATATTTATGAATTTGTTAAAAATATGTTTGGAGTGAGTTCCGTGTTCGCGTCTGCATGTGTCTGCGTTGATTGGCTTGTTTGTTTGGTTAATCTGCCAAGTTCTTTAATTTATTTAGGTGGTGAGGATTGTGTTTTTTGGGAGTATTTTTAGGCGTTCTTGATTTCAAAAGTAGAATTGGTTTACGGTTTTTAAAGCGGTGTATGCATGGTTTCAAAATGGGTTTTAAGAGTGTTTGGAAGGTGTGAAATTCACTTTACATTTTAATGGAAAGCGATGAGGTTTTGTGTTTGTGAAAATGGGTGTGTTATTTTATAAAATTGTTTTATGGGTTGAGTGTTAGGTGCGAGTCATGTTTTGGTGTGATGATGTTTTGTGTTTAATTTTAAAATGTTTTCTTATGTGGAAATGAGTATGTTTAGAAGTGAACCTTGGTTTCACCTTTGCAGATGTTTTATAAATTGTTCAAATGGATTATTGCTTTAATCATTTTTTGCGTAGGATGTTTTTAAGATAGTTGGTGTGTTTAAAGGTCTTGGTTGGATTATAATATAAAGTTTGGTTGTGTTTTGATATGTGTTTTGATGTGATGTTTTAGAAACTTATTGAAGGGGTTTTTGTGTTGTTTGTTCATTTGGATTTTTCAAAGTCTGTGGTTATGGGTTTTTAGTTGTTTTGTGGTTGTTGCATCGCCTTGGTGAGGAAAACCCACAATACTGTGGTCTTTAGTGGGTTGCACGTTCTTGCTTGTGAGTGTGAGACGTGTCACGTCGTCGTTGTAACCGACCAGCAAGACATGGTAGGTCCCCCATTGCACTCACGTTTAAATTTAGAATTTATTAATTGATTGATGTTTTTTTAATTTTAATTAATGATAAATTACATTAGATAATAAAATTTTAAATGATTATTTAGTGTGAAAAGAGCCGTTTATTTTATACTGTACACTTGGAACATTTTCTTGACGGGCGGACACCCGGTTTTGAAAGAATGCATGTTTGGTCATTAAAAATAATTCACAAAATTTCAAACTTACTCATAGTTTTAAAGATATATGATTTCTTCTGAACAAGTGTTTTGAGTTTTCTCAAGAAATGGTATTTTGTTTTAAAATTGGGGAAGGCCCGTTTGGTACTTTAATAAAATAGATTATTTTGGAAAACCCACTCGGGGGGGTGATCTTTTGTGTGTGTTGATTGCATGAGCTGTATGTGATGTTAGTGCATTTTGACAGCTTGATTTACAATGTGGATGCACCCCTCTTTTATTGCTTGTGTTGACATGGGAACCTGGCATATTGAGTGAATTTTCTGAGAACGATTGCTGCACTAGATTAGACCATGCACTGGCTAGTGTCCCCATAGCAGGGGAATACAAAGTTATTGCTGCTATGTGGATTGGGCCCCTCGGTTAGGCCATGCAGGGCTATGCCAGGTAGTAGTATGGGCGTTATGATGTCATCGAGTTAGGGCATGCCTTCAGGATGAGTCACATGTGTAGTAGGTTCTGGATTGTTCACGATCTCCTAGGTTCGACCCATGTCTCTTTTAGTGTTTATTTGTATGTGGATGATGATTGAGAGGTCGTGTTCGGTTGCTGATCCCTGTGTGACACTTTTTCCATTGCCCTTTGTGTGTGTTGTGTGTTGTGTGTGATTTTCCTTTTGACTAACAACTAAAGTATGGATTTCTAAATTGTTCTCAAAATGATTTAAAATGTAATGCACCTGTTTCCTTCAACATTAAACTTATTCTAAATTAAAAGGGAAATAGACTGTTACTTGTTTTAAAAAAATGGAAGTGCGTTTGTGAAAAACCATATTTTGTATAACATAGTTCAAACCCCGAATTGATAAATTCTTTATTTAATGGTATGTGCTTTGGGAATAGAATTAGTCAGGCCTACCTACTGAGTTTTAATACTCACGCCTATAGATCTTTTCTGTTTTTAGTGTTTTTGCAGGTTACAGCTTGGGTGCGTCGCCTTGGGTGACGTTTGGTCGTGAGTTGGAGAGTGACCCGCGAGGTCACACAGTGATAGTGGTTGTCTCATTCGGTTAGTTTTATTTTCTTTTGTTTTTGTTAGTTACTTTACTTTGTTTATTTATTTTGCGTTGCAATATTTATTTTCTTTTGCTTTAATTATTTATTTTTACTGGGAAAAATCGTTCCCACAACCTCTGTTGATTCCCTGGCGCTTGTTGCCAGCCCGGGAGGATCGGGAACGCCTCTCGGGCCATATCGCAGGCCGGCTCGGGTGACCGGTTCAGGGTCGACCTGGGTTGGTTTGTGACAAAATTGTATCATAGGGGGTCGGCTCTTAGCGGACCTTGCTTTTCAGAGCGCCCTTTGATATTTGGGATGTCTGATAGAAGGATATTAGGACTGTCATAGATCAGGAGGTATGTTAATGGTCAGTGCCTGATCACCACCGCTCGTGACGAGACCTGAGTTACCAGGGTTAGTCCGGGATTTGAGTCTCTTATTTTTTGTTGCTTTGGATTGAGGTATGACAATGGAGGCGAATCAGTTCACTTTGCGGGCTCACATGGGGTGGTGACCCATGTGGAGTCCAAGTGTCCGACTCAGGGTCCTCTTTGTGTTATGCTTTACCTGGGTCATGACTCACCACCATGTCGCTGGGTCAGACATATGCACTAGTTTCTAATTCCGGTGGCTTATTACTGCTTCTGTTTTGTTTTAGTCTCAGTTGATTTGAGTGTGCGTTAAACTTGAAATTGTTTTTTTAATGGAAAAGTGTTTCTTCCAAATTGTTTTTGAAATTACTAAAGTGGGTTTTTAAAGAGAAGGTGTATCGGTTTGGAAAAACTTGGTATGTGTTTGGATTTGGTAAGGAAAAGAAGTTTTTGAACCTTGGTACTCTTTATGGAGGGTCACACGTGCATGGGTATGTATGGAAAGTGCGTGGTGGCACTTGTTCACAGATGATGTGAGCGGGATTGAATGAACGCACGTGTGACGGTTCATAAAGTTCCATAGGTGTGTTTTGAAAATTTTAAAGAAATAACGGTTTTGGAAAAGTGATTTCTCCTTGTGTTGTATGTGTTTGGATTATGGTATTATTGACCTTATCTTGTGTTATTGCTTTGATTGAGTTTTGTCCTGATGCCTGTTTCGATGGTGTTTCTCGTGTTGTCATGAGTATGCTGCCCAGAAAGCCTCCAAAAATTGTCAATGAGTTATTCTCAGTTCTCAGTTCCTTTTGTGTGTTTCTTGCTTATCGGGTTAGTCAAAGTCTATTAGAGGTAGTTGTATAGTTCTGAAAGATAGTGTGTCTTCTGGTTGTTGGGAACTCCCAGGATAGTTAAGGTTCGTACCACCCTAGAGTTGTTTGAGGGTTCAGTTCTGGACTAGTATAGATGAAATGTCTCATCATTGTTGGAGTTTTGGGTGTGATTAATGGTGGTCAACATCCGCGAAGGTTCCCCACCTGGAAAGGAGTGCGGGTCGGTGGAACCTGCTCCAAGAATCTGTCCTCGTCGGTACTGGCTCCTTGTTCGTCGAACCGCTCTCTTGTGTGCCACCGGTAAGGCCTATCCAGACATTCTAAGTTGTCATGTTGAATTCCTTTGAAAAGGTATGACCATCATGATTTTTTGAACCATCGAATGGAAGGAGTTAGAGACCAGAAGATTGAAATGCCTGACTGTGAGGTAGGAGATGCTTCAGCCATCAGGGCCCCAGCCACAGGTCTCGGGGTGAAGCTCGCGCACAGTCAGGAGTTGCCAAGGGTGTGTGGAGCCTCGTTCCGAGTAATGTTATCAGCTTTTTGAGGGATATATACAAAGTTCTCTTGTTATGTTATTGTCACCGTTGTAAGATCATCATAGTTGTGGTGATGTGATGAACTTGTTCTACCACAGTCTAAGTGGTCTTATTTGTTCTCAGTGTGTTTTCAAATCATTCGGTTTTCCTTGAAGGGTGTTGAGCCCGGGAATGAACGGGTTGTTCTAATTTTGAGTTGGTTCTCAATTGTGCTCGTTAGGGGGATGTTTGGTTTCGTGAAATTAATGGGAGGTGTTTCGGGGTCCTTTATGAGTTAGGGCTAGGAATTTCCTAGTCTCTGGTTTCAGTGAGGATTTTATTCGGTCGGTGTGTGAGGAGTTGAGTAAATTCCTTGTCCTCAGGTTGATGGGTCATTTCGTAACAAGCTTTTCGGTTAAGACTCTGGGTGTAGTTCGGTCCATGTAGAGTAATTAAATGGGTTAGGTTTGGGAGTTCCCGCGTTGGCCCCCTCGGGGGTGGTGTAATTAGGTTTCAAGGTTTCTATATTAGTAAATTCTTGTGGTCGGGAGAACCCTCCCATGTTCTCCCCTCAACCCCGGGCTTCGATTTTTCTTGAATTGGTCAAGTGTGACGTTCGTTGGGAATGGTCACCACGATATTCTTGGTTCTCTATGATTTTTTCTGGGAAGGGACTCAAGTTGGGTCATATGTTAGCTTGGTGACTTTCTTGGGGCAGAAAGTGTCTATGGTGGGTAGAATTGTAACACCACAACCTGATTGATTTATTATTTTTAATTGTTTTAATTATTATTTTGAGTTTCGGTAGCAGACGGGTCGAGTTTTAAAATTTTGGATGCTCTTTTCACTATTGCGCGGTCAGCCCGCATGGATACCCATGTGCATTGGGTTGTTGCGTGCAAGTGTGCGTGTTTTTTAAGTCATGTGATGAGCACATGGCTTAGCACTGTAAGTGCGTAGTGTCGGGTGACACGGGTTGAGCACGAATTACTCAACTATGTATCCGACTGCAGGTAATCGTGTGCGGACCGCGAGGTTACCTAGTTGTTTTTGAATAAATAATACAACCACGTCATTAAAAATACTATAAAATAAGGGAGGGTTAAATAAAATGAAATAAATAATTTTTTTAAAATAATAATAATTATTATATTATTATTACTATAATTATTATTATTCTTGGTTTTATTATAAAATTTAATTATAAGATGAATTGGAAAAAAAACCCGAGACCGTATCCCCGATAGCACTCCATTTTCACCCCCCTCTTTTCCCAGCGCGCTGCGTGAGCCCCCCTTTTCCCCTAGACTACCCTATGCGCTGCCAGACCCTTCCGGAGGCCTTCTACTCTTCCCCATTCCAGCGAAGCCGCTGTCCACTCCTGCATCTAGCGTGAGGCTCCTTCTTCCATCTCCCCATGGCATGGGGCAACAACATCCCCTCCTCAGCCACCTTTGTGTGCGGCTGACCGATGCCCTCCGAACGCTCGGACCCCAGCCGCCTCCTCTTTCCCAGTTCCAGAAACACTAACCGCCTCCACTTATCAGTGCCAGACCCCCCCTATTTCATTAGCAGTGCACTACCCAGTGTAATCCCCTTCCCTATCCAGCCGACACGAGAGCCCCCCCGCCCCTTCTGCTTGGCACAACCCACTGGCTGTGGCCCGTTTTCCCCCTTCTCGGCGCGTTTTCGATGAACTTCGCCCCTGCCATTCGACAATCTTCTGACACAAATCCGAATTTCGTGGTGCATCGCCTCATCGTGCTTCGACGTGGCAGCGAATTCCCTCGTTGGGTTCGCGAATGGTGTCTCGGGTCATTTTGGATACCTTTTTGTTCGCCCCCGCCACATGCTAAGTGATTCAAATAGCTTTAGATCGTCCGTTGTTGTTCGCAGGGCGTGTTTGGCTTCGCTGCATGTTTTGGTTCTCCACCGCCAACCAAGGTATAGTTATATGTCTGTTGTTTGGTTTCGCAGCTTTGTTATACCCTTAATTAGTTGATTATGATGTTCTTGAATATTTATGAATTTGTTAAAAATATGTTTGGAGTGAGTTCCTGGTTCGCATCTGCATGTGTCTTCATTGATTGGCATGTTTTTTTGGTTAATATACTATGTTATTTAATTTATTTATGTGGTGCGTATTGTGTTTTTTGGGAGTATTTTGAGGCGCGCTTGATATCAAAGGTAGACTTGGTTTACGGTTTTTAAAGCAGTGTATGCATGGTTTGAAAATGGGATTTAAGAGTGTTTGGAAGGTGTGAAATGTACTTTACATTTTAATGGAAAGCGTTGAGGTTTTGTGTGTGTGCAAACGGGTGCGTTATTTTATAAAATTGTTTTATGGGTTGAGTGTTAGGTGTGAGTCATGTTTTGGTGTGATGATGTTTTGTGTTTCATTTTAAAACTTTTTCTTATGTGGAACAGAGTATGTTTCCATGTGAACCTTGGTTTCACCTTTGTGGATGTTATATAAATTTTTCAAATAGATTATTTCATTAATCATGTGGTGCGTAGGATGTTTGTATGATAGTTGGTGTGTCTAATGGTCTTGGTTGGATTATAATATAATGTTTGGTTTTGTTTTGATATGTGTTTTGATGTGATGTTTTGGAAACTTGTCTAAGGGGTTTTTGCGTTGTTTGTTCATTTGGATTGTTCAAAGTCTTTGGTTATGGGTTTTTAGTTGTTTTGAGTTTGTTGTAGCGCCTTGGCGAGGAAAACCCGCGATACTGTGGTCTTTAGTGGGTTTCACGTTCTTACTTGTGAGTGTGAGACATGTCACGTCATTGTTATAACCGAGCAACAAGCCATGGTAGGTCCCCCATTGCACTCACCTTTAAATTTAGAATTTAGTAATTGCTTGATGTTTTGTTTATTTTAATGAATGATAAATAATATTAGATTAGAAAATTTTAAATGATTATTTAGTGTGAAAAGAGTCGTTTATTTTATACCGAACACTTGGAACATTTTCTTGACGGGCAGACACCCAGTTTTGAAAGAATGCATGTTTGGCCTTTAAACATAATTCACAGAATTTAAAACGTACTCATAGTTTTAATGATACATGATTTCTTATGAACAAGTGTTTTGGGTTTTTTCAAGAAATGAAGTGTTGTTTTAAAATTGGTGAAGGCCCGTTTGGCACATTAATAAAATAGATTATTTTCGAAAACCAACTCAGGGGGTGATCTTTTGTGTGCATTGATTACATGAGCTTTATGTGATGTTAGTGGATTGTGACTGCTTGATTTACATTATGGATGCACCCCTCTTTTATTGCTTGTGTTGACTTGGGAACCTGGCATATTTAGTGAATTTTCTGAGAACGATTATTACACTAGTTTAGACCACGCACTAGCTAGTGGACCCATAGTAGGAGAATACTGAGTTATTGCTGCTATGGGGATTGGGCTCCTCAGTTAGGCCATGCAAGGCTATGCCGGGTAGTAGTATGGGCGTTATGAGGTCATCGAGTTAGGGCATGACTTCAGGATGAGTCCCATGTATAGTATGTTCTGGATTGTTCACGATCTCCTAGGTTCGACCCATGTCTCTTTTAGTGTTTATTTGTATGTGGCAGATGATTGAGAGGTCGAGTTTGGTTTCTGACCCCTTTGTGCCACTTTTTCCATTTCCCTTGGTGTGAGTTGTGTGTTGTGAGTGATTTTCCTTTCGACTAACAACTAGAGTATGGATTTCTAAATTGTTCGCAAAATGATTTAAAATTTAATGCACCTATTTCTTTCAACATTAAACTTATTCTAAATTAAAAGGGCAATGTATTGTTACTTGTTTTAAAAAAATGGAAGTGCTTAGGTGAAAAATCATATTTTGTATAACATAGTTCAAACCTGGAATTGATAAATTCTTTATTTAATGGTATGTTCTTTGGGAATAGAATTAGTCAGGCCTACCTACTGAGTTTTAATACTCACGCCTATCGATATTTTCGGTTTTTAGTGTTTTTGTAGGTTACAGCTTGGGTACGTCGCCTTGGGTGACGTTTGGTCATGAGTTGGAGTGTGACCCGAGAGGTCACACGGTGATAGTGGTTGTCTCTTTCGGTTATTTTTATTTTCTTTTTTTCTTGTTAGTTACTTTACTTTGTTTATTTGTTTTTCATTGCTCTGTTTATTTTCTGCTACTTTAATTATTTATTTTTACTGGGTGAAATCGTTCCCACAGCCTCTGCTGATGCCCTGGTGCTTGTCGCCAGCCCGGGAGGATCGGGAACGCCTCTCGGGCCATGTCGCGGGCCGGCTCCGGTGACCGGTTCAGGGTCGACCCGGGTTGGTTTGTGACACTGCAAAAGCTATCTGTATGTGACCTCAATGTCCCCTCCATCCACCAAAATAACTTTTTCCAACCACGTGCGTGCAATCTATGATCTTGGACAAGGAAAGGGACATGAAAAACATACCAGTTCTACTGACACCAAGTTTTACAAGTAGGGTGTGAGCTTCACAACTCAATAAGAAAACTCCCATGAATACATGTGTTTCCTTTCCCAATATAATCCATTAACAATATTTTTAATACATAGTTATGATTAATGGATTTATCATTTTAAACAAATAACATCATTTTGCTCTTTTTCAAAACATTGCACACCTTATTTCAATTTCCAAAAAAAATTATCATTTTGAAACCAAAACCCAAAACATGGGATATTGTGTTGTGATTAAAATAAATAAATAGTGCATGATGAAAACTAAATGCAATAGAAATTAAACAAGATGAAATAAATAGTTACCATGGGTGATCATAAACATCCCAAGAGAGACCCTGGGATGTACTCAATTCAAATAAACCTTCTATTGTATGGTGGATCCCCTAAGTCTATAACCAATTAGTCGACCTCAACTGACAAATCCAGTGGCACAACCCATCCAGCCTATTAGTCATCCCAAGGTACAAACTCGTTTAATCAGGGTTGGTATGAAATTGTCACTTGATAATATAGAAGATGCATCAGAACCCATGGTGGTAGTAATATTGCTTATGTTGGAGGCCCTCACACGCGTCACTCATATTACCTATCACCAACACACATGCCTACCCCCTATATAGAAACCATTATATGATAACCCACAATTAAAAATCCCACCTATCTTTTTTCCCGTTATATATATAAATACACTTATGATGCCAATAATTCCATCACATTACTTAAGAATTCATCACTTTCATTAAAATAATAAAATTACCAAACATGCCTTAAGATTTAAAAAACCGAATACATTTACCAAAAATAGTTATGGACTATTTTCAAAACAAAATCAACAATACATTTATATTTGTAATTCCAAACATGCCTTTTTGTTCAAAACCAACACCCAAAACACATCTCAATGAAAAAACATTAATTTAATCATTTCATCCACTAAAGAAAACATGTTTCAAGGGAAAACCCAAAAAAAATTAAGGGACACATTTATATGTAAATTTTTTGGAGTTCTTGAGACAATCATTTCCTTTTTGAAAACTGTGGATCAATTTTAAGAAAAAGGTGAGGAAGAATGGAAGAGAATCAATCGAAGAAAATGATCCTTAGAGTGTCGTCTTCATTTGAATGCATATCCAATAACACACTTTTTTTGTCCGTGAGACCTCATTGAAACCATTTTCAAATTCACCACAACCTTTTTAATCCAAACTAATGATCCAACATAATTGAAGAATCATAAAAATAATTTTAAAACAATTAATATACTTTCAAAAACATAAATACCCCTATTATTAATCTATAACAGATATTCAAATTACACATTCTTCGAAGTCCACCCATTATATCTAATTTACCCATACATAACATGAGACAGAAGTCACAAAAAGGAATAATTTCACTTTTAAAGAACACATGAATCTTTACTATAAATAACAGGTGCACAAATAGCTAGGCGTATTCAATGAATCCTTTCAAAGACTATTTTTAATAACTTACACCAATGTGAAAACACTATAATAAGCTATCAGGATTATTATTGAGGTGTTAGTCGTATTTAAAAATTAATTGATAACATGAATTCAAAAATGGGTTGTGAAAAAAAGAAAAAAATATGGAAACACATACCTTGGTGGTGTGCGAACGCAATGAAACCCTCAGATATGAGTGATATAAGCCCCAAAGACCTGTCACACACCTTAGATCCAATGGACTGCTGACAATAAATAAACACTAGGAATTAGTGATTTCCCATTGGAGGAAACCCAAATGGAAATCCAAATAATATATAGAGGATAAGATAAATATAGGATAAATGGAAAAAACCCTAAAAAAATAACTTGTGTGACCGTGGAGTCGAATTTTTCCATATTTTGGACTAACAACATAGTTCCTTTTTTTGTCCAGCACTGGTTTTTCAAACCATATGATGAACATTCATTATCTAAATACCACCCAAAAATCAATAAAATCTATAATTTAAATGGTGACTCAATCAGAAACCACAAAAAAATGATCCAAGAAAAATAAAAGGATAAAATGAAGGAGTATCTAAGGTTGGGGTGTGACAATTATCCCCACCAAGGACAAATTTACCCCAAAAAGATACCAAGATGATTGATCAATAAAAAATCAAGTTTATTCCAAAAAAAACTAAGAGAATCTCCGAACCATAGGATAATTATTCACTCTATAATCACACCTGAACTATCAAGAGGAAACAACAACATAAGAATGACAGAAAAACACAAGGTGGTCTCCTACCATAGTAACTCAACTGGATAAAAAAAACTCAAAAAAAATCTACACCACCAATATTAAATGGGAAACCCACTATAGAGTGACAGGTAAAACTAGGAACCCGGGAACTAACTCAACCATTCCAGAGTAACCGATCATTATCCCTATCTTTGGGAACTAGGGAAGTACCAACCTAAAACATATTAAATTTTTTAAACAATCAATTCATACCTCCATGAATTAAATAATAACCCCACTATAATTAAACATGACATACCTTCAGATAGGTATAAGTGATTTCATTACACGAACCAACAACCCTCTGGAAAAGGGTTAACAAGAACACCCACGGAACAAAAAACATTCCACTCAGCCACTAAACCTCCTACACAATGGTATAACACACGAAATGGAATTCAAACCTTATAATAAACCAGAGATGAAAATATTCAATTACAGAAAAATAATGAATACCTATATGAACAACAATAAATAAAACCAACCCACAAAATGGTTAAGCACATAGAATGAAAAATGAACAATTTTGGAAACCAGATTAAGATCAGCAAAACTACTTGGAGTACACTAGAATAAGTACACCAATACATTATAATAAAATTATAAACAAATAGAAATAGGAAAACAAGAACAAAGAAAATTAAATCAATTCATTCCAAAATGAAGGATAAATAACTGGAAGAGGTTTCCCACACACTCAAAAATACTGTAATATGAATGATATTTTCTTTAAGGCTTGAAACTGGGACTCTGATGGATGAATCATCTCATGCCTCATAGGTATACACTAGCATCCTCTGATTACAACATCTTCATTAGGTGACGCTTCCAACAAAACTTCTCCTCATGACCCAAATAGGCACAATGATGGAACTACTTTTGAAGGAATGTGATAAGATGGATACAAATTCCTTGAATGAAAACACTGACAGAACACTAGAGAGATGTATGATGAAGTGGAAGAAAGAACTAATAAGGATGAATCTGTATAGATACGTTCCACTAGCATGGAATTATCCACAAATAGGGAACATTCATGAGAAATAAGAGACACAATATTTCCATCTTCCTATTATCTAGAAACCTACTCGGAAATCAATGCATCATATATTAGATTCTCACAATAAATGTCCATAAAATAGAGGACCTTCTCCATGATCATGGAATGAAGACCCCCAATGAAAAGAGAAGCCTTCATGTGATCCTATGTGGCACCTCTAGTGGAAAGAAAACCATATCCTTGAGATGGTCCACATAGGCCCTCACCGTCCATTGGCCTTGATGAATATTCAAGAGATATTACATCTTCTCAATCTTCAACTCCTAATGTATAATCTGTAAGACAAATATTCAAATAAAAACCTCCATGGTCATCCCAACATTCATCAATGGAGTGGTCAAAATATCCCATTCATCTAGAGATGGTCCCTCAAATAACAACATTTCTACACGAAATCAAATAGATTCGGGAGTTCCCAACAAACAAAAGACATGATCTACATACTCAATCCACTCCACTACCTCCAAAATACCATGATCACCATGAGGAATAAGCAATGACCTATAAGAATCATATATTGGTTATGAATCATTAGAAACATTTTGTATCTTTCTATGCATCATATTTTAAATAACATAAAATCAAAAAACCAAAACCAATATCAAACTAAAGTGAAATCTGAAAATAATCCCCTGAGCAAAAAAATAGGCTCATAAGACAAAAAAATCGAAAAAAATAAAAAAAAATCCTTTTATGATACACAATTTCACTTAAATTTCAACACAACATTCATCAATGGATATTTCCAAGAGCAAAAGAAAATTTTTACAAAACAAAAAACACATTATAAATCAAAATTCAATTTTGAAAAATATTTTCACTATTCATAATCAATTTGGAAAATCCATGCCATGAAATTGATCTCAAATACACACCCATGGAATCCTTTGAACCAACACATATGTCTTTATTAATTTCCATAAATATGTTCCAAAATTCAATTTTCATAGTCATACACATAAAAATGTTCGTAACGATTTCCAAGGGTCATGAATACCATTTCATCTTCATAACCAAAAAATTCATAAAATTTAAAATCCAAAACAATTTCCTAGAAACCCCATCATAATAATTTCAAAACCAATTTAAGGTAATCATTCTCATTTTCATAAACTAGTTTCATTTTAAATGTATACTCACACCAATCAGAACCAAAACGAAACAAAACATACACCAGAAAACTACAATTTGGAACAAGATAATAATCCGAACTAGAAAAAATGGTTGTCAGACATGACCCTAGTAAGCATCAACAACTTGGAGGTCATTAAACAATGTACTCAGACTCTACATGGGTTACAACTCCATTTTCAATTCCCCAACCCCAAAATCCAGGATTCTGAGCATTATTTTATTACATTGGAATTATTATGAGGAATAAATCCCTAAGGAATGGCTAGTTAAGTGGTATTGGAAAATAGATTACATAAATGAACTTTACATTACAATTCACAAAAAAAAATGCAATATAGATAATATTATGAAAATTCCATTATTCACTGAGCTTAACACGACATATTAATCATAAAACACTTCTTATCATCTTGTGAAAATAAAAAATGAAAAACGGGTGAGCTCAGATGCTCATTAAAGTAAATAATTATAGATTAAGTTGTCAGAGATAACCATACACCTTTACGGCATGGTATAAAACTGAAACAGAAACCTTTAATACATAGTCTTCAACATAATATGGTAAGAATAAATCAAAAAATACCATTTAAACATTTACATGGTTATTCTACTAGTTGAATAATCACATGTAATATCAATAAATAGTATCATAATGAGGTAATGAATAATTTCTGAAATGATAAACACAACATCAAGGACTCATGAGAAGACCATACATAAATAGGTAAAACCCCAAACTTGTTTGTCTCATGATAATTGGCGATGCATTGATTGGATTTCCTAAAATGGTCCCCAACCCATAGTGCTTTAATTAACCAGTTCCCAACCCAAATGGATTTCATTAACCGGTCCCCAACCATTATATAATATACCAAATGCACTCTTCCTATGAAAATGGTATAACATAATTTAATCATTCCTATTAAAACTAAAATACGAAATATTAATACAGTAGCTATAAACCAAGAATAGTTTCATAATAGATCATCTATAATCAATAATATCATAAAACATTCAGTAAAATATTTTTTATTGTATAATAACAAATAAACTATATTTAAGCATAAAATCCAACAATATATGTCAACTTAGGTGACAAAACTATAATAAAATCAATAAAAATATCATCATAAAAATACAATTTTTTCGTTGAAATTATTTTTTTAAAATTGTCACACTAACAAAAGAAAAAATTAAAGAAGAATTTTTTGAATCTTTGTGTCCCAATCCTATTTGAAACATTTTAAAGGAATTAACATTTTAAAACATCAATGTATATATACATAGAAACTTAAAATCAATTTGAAAACATGTTCATAATGTGAATGATTTAGAATAATAAATCCTTAAAAAATTGAAAAATATGTTTTTGTTTAAGAGTCCATTAAATAAGACCAAAGAATTATTATTTTTTAAAACATTTTAAAAATATTAAAAATAAAAATAAAATGTTTTTTATAATCCTTTATATACATATTGATAAATATGTATGATAATATCAAAAATATTGAAATGAATAAAGGATTAATTATTTAAACATTCAAAGAGTCCCATAACACTTTGAACATTTATATAACAAGAAACATATATTGAAAAGAATATTTAGATACCATGAAGAAAAATTTATTAATGATATCATATATAATAGATGCAGTACATACGCCACACATGAGAAATTAGTGGTGAAAATTGCTTATATCCCATGAATTATAAAATTGAGATAGAATTCCATTACAAAGATCCCATCATTAGAGTAAAGATAAATATATAAAACAATTATGTGTTAGAAATATAAATACAAAAAATATAATTCAAAATTATGTATAAAATATTAATGGGTAATTCACACATATGCATGAAAAAACATAACCAATAACATTGATATTTACCTAAATAAATGGAAATTCAATTTAGGTTTCCTTTATCATAGGTCTTATACTCTCCTTACATGTACGAAAATCCAATATAATGGTTTAAAAAAGATTAATAACTTCAAAATTAATCCTAATAGTATTTATGATATCATATATTGATCATTAATGACTTTATATTACCAATTTATTAATAATTTCCAAGTTGAAGCAACATTTTGGGTAAAAATTGGTTTGTTTGTTGAATGTGTTTCGACTGGTTACTATTATATTATTCAGATATATATATTTAGTGATTTTTAAAATATATAATATTATTTATGTATCATATATTTTCAGTATATAAATATGTATATAATAGTTCGATATATGAAATAAAATACACTATTCATGGGTGTGGTTGGTTGTACGTACACATGACTGTGGTTTCTGTATTCATATCATTTTGAATGGAAGCATGTAAATGATATATATATATATATATATATATCATAGTAACTTCATTATTACATATATTTCATATTTATTCAGTATATACATTTTTATAATCATTCTGAAATGGTTAAAATGGAGGATAATTCTCGTCACGTCATGGAGACGTTAGGTCGTACCAATGCATGAGAGACGATATCCTTACGTAATGGTAAATGCTATGTAATTATATATAATAAGAATTATATAGAAAGAATATTATTTCTTATTTAAATCTTTTATATTCATCATTATACACATCAAATAACTTATATACGAAAACCTGTTTACACAATAGTGTGGAGAAGATAAGTCATACGTACTCACACATGGTGATATTCTTTTTCATAGGATGGATAAAATGAAAAATATTTTTGTACAATAATCTTAAAAAAATATCAACATAAATTATCTTCCAAATATATTACATTAGTCTGGAAACAATTAGGAAGTAAAATTATATGGAGAAAAGAATATTGAAAGTGTTTGTAAAACAATTACCTCCTCTTCGAGTCTCACCCAATGATTTGCACAAAAGGAATCCATAGTATATCATTATGAACAAGGTATGGAAACTAGGATTAGGTGATGTAATTTGGGACGATAAATAGTTAGGGGTTGGTTGAACTAAATTTCATTATAGGCGTGGATCAACGAGGGTGATATGAGGCCTTTTATAAGAGCGGGGTGGGGCACATTTAGAAATTCCATAACTATTAATATATTATAAAATGATTTTAAATTTAATAATTATCTAACGTGAGTTCTTTATAGGATAAATTTAGTATGGGTATAAAAAATCAAATAAAAATATTTTATACAAATTTAACACATAAAATTAATATTATATTTTGGCTTTAACACTTAGTTAAACAATTTAACTATTAATGTGACAACTTTTAATTTGACACTATACATTTAATATAGTCACTATAAAACAAAAAAAAAGAGCCCAAATTGGATATTTCATGACATATTAAACAATATCATAGTTATTTGGAAAAATTCTAGTTTATTTTAGTTTTATATCATTTAAGAAAATATTATTTATTTTAAAATATAATTTCTTTCAATTTTGACACTATTTATTATTTGACTTTTTATAAAATCATAAATAGTTTTTTCTTTCTAAATAACTAAGTTTAATAATAATAAAAAATTCATATTAATCCAAAAAATTCATGGATGGAATCATATATTTCAAATGATATTAATTTTAATATTTTTAATATCATTTAATTGACTACACTTTTAATAACATAATTACTGCATCATCATTGTGTCACCATTTAATTTAATTACATATTTCATAAAATTATAATTAAATTACCATGATGTAGATAAAAATTTAAAATTTTTAATGACTATTTATAGTCAACCATATAACGTATATAACCTCATATTAAAAATGATATATTTATTTAAATTTAAATGTGACATTTTTAACTCTTCTTTAAATAAAATATAATAAACGTATTAATATAACAAAATTGGATTAAAAAGGATCATATTTCTGAAAGATGTTTTACTTTCATCCAAAAACACATATAAAGTGAAATTTGGACATGTGTCATGATAATTATATATTATTATAAAATTTTTTATCTTTAATTACCATATTTAACTATAATCATTTTAAATAAAATTCAAAAGTTACTTTTCACCCAAAATTATTTTTATCATATTAGACCAAATTTTTCAAATTAATTACAACATTTGGTGTAATTTTTTCAAAATTTAATTCAGATATGTGGTAAAATTATGAACGATGATGATCTTGTTGATGTGGCAAGAAGGAGGGTAAAAATGTATTTAAAAGTTTATTAAATTTTTTTTTCTAGTATTTTTATAAAAATAGTTACAATGACCTAAATTGGATTAATATATGTATTATTTTTCTATTGTGACGTTAAAATAAATTTAAATTAAATTAATTCTTTAAATAGAAATGTCGGTAATTTACAACAATGTAGTATTTACACTATTCATCAAAGATTGATTTTTTTAAAAATTTACCAAAAAATCACCCTAAGATAATTTTCATGTTCGGAGTTCAAAAATTATGTCTAGTTTAAAAAATAAAATATATAAGTTTCATAATTTGTAAAATACGATTTATAACCACTTTTTAAGTCTCATATAACATGGTCCACTCGATCTTGGTGTTGCGTAAATCATAAGATATGAATTGTTTTTTAAAAAGATAACATGTCATGAAATATTAGGGTGTTAAATTATCCCATATTTCAATAAATTGTGTCCTCGAAATTTTAAATTTCACTTCTAAAAATAAATTTTGATACTAAAAAATACATTTTTAAAAATACCACATTGGAAATAGGGTTACTAAAATTTACACACAGTAAGGAGGATAGGGAAACATGATGGAAACCACAAATGTAAGACTTTTAATAGGAGAAAATTAGTATAATGTAGAGATATTAACTCGGTGGATATAAATAAATATTTATTGAAAGTGATTGATGTCATCAATCACAAACAAGTGAACAATCAATGGAAAGTTATGGGCCTCTAAGCCATAAATCTATGACGATTTAAAATACCATTTATGAAACAAAAATTAAGGTAGTAAGATAACACATTTATGGGTTCTATGTTGGAAAACATTCACATGAAATAAAAATTAACCATCATGTTAATATGGAGGGTAATCGATCAGATTTTTAGGAGAAGTTTGAAAATCATGAAGCTATAAATCTATGATGATCTAATATACCATTCCACTCATTGAAGAAAGCAATAGAGTTGATTTTTTGGTTTTGAGATCTATTCCCTGTATTTGATTAATTATATAACAATTCAGATAATAAATCTAATAATTTCATTTGGTGTCATAAGTATAATTTCATCTTTTAGTTGTGCTTCAATATTTTTTCACTCCACTACTTATAAAATAAAATGATATTCAAAATGATTTTTTTCACACATGAAGCACTTTTGATAAATCATAACACTTAAAATTATTTCCTCCATCATATAAAATCATACTAAAATCATAAATATCCTCTTAAACAAATATATAAATCATTCTTTATCACCAAAAAATAATATACAAGGTTCATATTTCTCTATTCCAAAGATAATAATTTACCAAACTATATTTTTTCAAATTAACAGTCTAAATAGTTCTCTACATTTCTAAAATAAATTGTAACATCATATTCCCCAAACAACGTAATGTAGCTCCTACCGACACATACAAAATCTTAGATCACATTAAAAATCATATTGAAAATGTTCATTCCCCAAAATCTATAATGAGAATTTACCATAGTAAAATACTTATATATATTGTTAGTCCCAAAATCATAATATCATAACGTAATTCTAGAATCAAATATCACAATTACATTAATTATTACACTTCTATTGTTGTAATAACGTTAAAACTACCTTGATCGATTTTAATTTTATAATCAATATTTCATTGATACAAGGGGAATTGATTTCATAATTCCACATAGCATTACATAGGAAACATTCCACATCAGAAATTTTTTTCTTTTCCATAAAATTGTGAGAATTGAGGAATTTTTATCCACATTTGAAACAAAATGCATTTCCTTTCAAGTAGGAAATGTGGTGTTTCTTTAGATAGTTATCACATGTGGTAAAGTAATTTTTTCCAATTTTACATTTATCAATATTTTCCTCCATCGATCCTTGGATTATCATGATACCCTCTGATTCCATAAGACATAGAGTACTGTTTACCTATCCCACTAGCACTTGTTATTATGTCGTCATATGATGAGAATTCAGGGGAGACTATTTCACCTAGAAATATTGTATTGAGATCATTAATGATATGCTCCTTCTGACATATTGGATCTCATAAATCAGTTTTGTTCACATTCCTTCTATTGTGAAGCATTTCAATGTGACGACTTCCACTAGGTTAGATCATGTCATAATTTATAATCCCAAATCAAGAAAAATAATTTAAATAAAATTTTTATTTATTCATATCTACCCTCATAATCATAAAAATGGTTTCATGGGGGACGTATTTACTCATAAATCATTCATAATGGTTTGAAAATAAAATGTGAATTATCCATAGAATATCCCCAAAGAGTGTCAAACTCGGTGTATAGTAAAACCATTTATCTTATACTAGGACACCACAAGGAAAGCTCTTAACACCACGTCGATGTTATTACTCCAAGGAACATCTGTTCCAGAACCCACTCTACATGAAATATCCAAATAGGGATTTATTTTTTTGGAAGACACCTATAATCTCTACCTTACCGTAATTTCTATATGTTCTTCTATTATTATCCTCAAAGTCTATCTTAGGGTTAGTATCACTAATTTGTGTTTTCTAAATAAAATTTCTAATTTTGTTTCTATACTTCCTTTGATACCCAATTTTATTCACCAACCCCAGAAGCCCAGAGGTATTGCATTAGTTTAATACAGTGCCATGATTTCAAGGAATCAAATCCCAATGGACCGATTAGTTAACCAATCTAGTAAAATAGATTACATACATGAACTTTATATTTAAATTCAATCCATAAAATAAACATATATAATAATCTAATAATGCCATTATTATTTGATAATTACCCTGAATATTAATCATATGCACTTCTTGCAATCATGCGATAATAAAACACGAGAAATGGTTGAGCTCAAATGCGCAATAGGGGTAAGTAATACATCAGTAGCCTTCATAAATATGCATAAACATTTTGGGAAATTTATAAAACCGAAACCCAAGCCATCTAAACATAATATTTAGTATTACATTTCAAGAATAAATCAAATAATTTCATGTAAACATATACATAATCATTCTACATGTCAAATAATAAAATGTAAAATCAATAACGAATCTCATAATGAGGGAATTCGTATTGGTGAACATTATAACCAAAAAGTCATGGAATCATGAAAATACCATAAATAAATGGGTAAAAATGTAAACTAGTTTTTATCATGAGAACTATCAATGCATTGTGGGGATTTCATTAAATAGTCCCCAACTTTTAGTGCTTTCATTAACAGATACCCAACCCATAGGGATTTAATTAATCTCACCCAACCCTTAAAATACTAATCCTAATGAATTCCTCACATGAAAATATTAAAACATAACATAAAAATTCTTATTAAAACTAGAAAACCAATAGTTAATACGTTATCTATTAACCATGAATAGTATCAAAGTAGTACATCCATATTCAATCATATCATGAAACATTCAATACAATATAGTTGATTTAATAATAATAAATAAACCAAAATTATGAATAAAATCCAATAGAGTATTTTTACATAAATGAAAAAAATCTAATAAAACTATTAAAAATATATTGAGACTAATACACCTTTTTCATTGCAATAATTTATTCAAAATTTGAAAACATATAAATAGAGAAATATAAATATATATTATTGAATAAAAGCGTTTTATTAAACTTTTAAACATATTAAAGGAATTAAAATTTTAATATAACCATGTTCAAAAAAATAAATCCTCAAAATCATTTCAAAGACAAGGACATTAATGATAATGATTTTGACGAATAATCATTAAAACATTTAAACCATTGTTTCATTTTAAGTGTCAATTTCATAAAAACATAATAATATTCCTTTCAAAAATAAATTAATTAAATTTAAAATATTCAAAAAAAAGTTATTTATAATCCGTTATATCAATATAAATTAATATGTATGATAATATTAAGAATATTGTTTTGTTTAAATGATTAATTATTTAAACATTCAAAGCGTCCCATACAACTTTGAGGATTTAAATATTAAGCCCTATATAATCAAATTAATCAATAAATACCATGAATAAAAATTTATTCATGATATATGAAAATATTAGGGTAGTACATACACTACAAATAAGAAATAAGTGGGGAACATGTCTTATATCTCACAAAAATTAAAAGTGGGAAAGAATTCCCACACAATGGTTGTATTATTAGAGTGAGGAAAAATTAATGAAATTATTATGTGTGAAAAATATAATTCAATTTAATATAAGTGTGTATTATGTATAAAATAATCATGGTTCATTCAAACATATTTGTTGAAGAACATAACCAATGACATAAATTTTTAACTTAATGAATGGAAATTGAGTTAAGATTTCCCTTAACATAGATCAAATTCTCTCGGTACATATAATAAATTTATATATAATTGTCTTAAAAATGTTATACCTTCTACCAATGTCATACTAATATTAATTATATCATATATGATTCATTAGGGACTTTATATTACCCCTTCACTAATAATTTTCATGTTAAAGAAACATTTCGAGCAATAATCACTTTGTTTGTCATATGTGTTTTGACTTTTTCTTCATGATCATATTATTTAGACCATGATACAATTAATTAAATAATATATAATATGATTTATATATCATATATATTTATTATATATGTATATATAATTTATAGATCTATGATGTGGAATGCACCATTCATGGAGACGTTAGGTCGTACCTACACGTGAACGTTGTTTCTGTTTTTTATCATATTGAATGGAAGAAAGAAAATGATATATATATATATATATATATATTAATAAAGGAAAATTATTATTACACATGTTTCATATTTATCCAGTAAATTAATTTTTATAATCATTCGGAAATGGTTGTAATGGTGGATGATTATCATCGCGTCGTGGAGATAGTAGGTCATACGTACACACGAGTGATGATACCATTTCAGAGTGGTAAAGAGTAAATAATTGGATGAAAAATTAATTTTTAAAAAATAGTATTATGTAATATTTGTTATTTAAATAAATTATATTCATTTTTATAACAATAAAAATGAATTATACAAAAATAATATTTTACACCATGATGCGGTGACATTAATCCATACGTATGGACACATGGTGATATTGTCTTTTGTAGGATGGGTAAAATAAGTAATATGGTTGTCCTAAATATAGTATATTCTGGATTTATTAATTTATTTGGAAAACAACATAGTAATGTGATGTAGAGGATGAATAGAAATTTGAATGAGTTGGTAAAATAATAACCTATTTTTCAAGTTTCTCCTTTTTATTTTCACAATAGTTCTCCATAGGGTATATTTCACCACAAATTATGTCCACTAGGATAATGTTAGGGTTATATAGAGGATAAATAGTCAGGTATTAGACTAAATAAATGTGTTTAGAGTTGTAAATAAAGATTAATTAGATGTGCCTTTTTATAAGAGTGGGAAGGGGCACTTTTGGAAATTCCAAAATGATTAATTTGTTATAAAATGATTTTATGCTTCAAATATCTAAGAAGTGAGTTATTTAAAGGAATAGATTATTATGTGTTTAAGTCCCCTTAGAAAACAATTTTATACATGTTTGTTTCGTAAAATTAACCATATCTTTTGGCTTTAACCATTTATTAAACAATGTAACTCTTGCACGACAACTTGTATTTGTTACATTAAAGGCTTAATATAGTGACTATAAAATTCCAAAAAACCCTAATCAGATCATTTATGACATATTTATCATTATCCGATTCATTTTGATGACTTATATATTTTTATGAATTTTACATCATTTAATAAAATATTCTTTATTTGGAAATCTAATTTATGTCAATGTTGACACTATTTAATATATGAATTTTAATAAAATCACAAAAAATTGATTCCTTAAAAAAAAACTACATTAAATAATCCCTAACATGCCATAGTATTTTAAAAAATTCAGTTATAGAATCAAATATTTTACATGGTAACTATTTGAATATTATTAACATCATTTATTTTTTACCTTTAATAAATCAATTATAGAATCATTATTGTTTCCCCATTTAATTTAAATAAATATTTTATAAAATTATAAATATTTTACCATGATTTATGTAACCATTTTATATTTTTATGAATATTTATTTTCAACTATATTACTTATATAACCTCAAATTAAAAATGATATAGTTATAAAAATTTAAATATGACATTTTTAACTCTTCTATAAGTAAAATATTATAAATGATCTAATCTAGAACAATTGGAATAAAAAAGATCTTATTTTAGAACGAAGGTTTATTTTGGTTAAAAACACTTATCAAATTAAAGGAGGACATGTGTTAGGGTAATTTTATGTTATTATATTATTATTTTTACCATTAATTTACCTATTTACCATTAACAATGGTAAATAAAATTCAAAAGTTAATATTCACTAAATATTTTTTTTATCCTATTAGGCCATATTTTTAAAATGATTACAACCATTTATATCAATTTTTAAAAATTAAATTCATATATGTTGTAAAATATTGTTTAATTCTAATTCTGTATTTGTGGATAAAAGTCGGGTAAAAGAGATGATCAAATGTTCAATAAATTTAAATATCTAATTATTGTTATAAAATATGTTTCAATGACCTAAATTATATTAATATATATATCATTTATCTATTTATACATTAAAAAAATTTAAATTTAAATATTATTTTTAACGAAAAAGAGGGTATTTACAAAAATGCAGTATTTTTCAATATTTGTGAAAAAGTGAATCTTTGCTAAAAAATAAAAAGAAATCACCCTAATATTATTTTGTTATTTTCAAAAAAATGAAGAAAATTTTGAAAAATAAAATATATTATTTTTATTATTTGGATAGTATGAATCATAACTAATTTTTAAATTTATCGTTTGATATACTATTGTGTGCTCGAACTTAGTGTTGTGTGCAACGTATTATATCAAATTTTTAAAAAAGATTAAGACCATGAAATATTGAAGTGTTACCCCATGTTATATCATTATGTAACACCAAACTACATCCATTGTCAATCCTCAATCCAAAACAGACCAAAACATATAAGGACTCGATTCCTCAACCGCCCCCAGCAACTCAGGTGTCATCATGAGTGGTGTTGATATTGCACCAACCCATAACGTACCTACAGAGTTTCAACAATAATAGTATCTAATATAAATGAAACCCCAAATAACAATGAGCCTCCTCTGATATCATTTTTTCTTGAACCAATATGGGTCAACCCCAAACCGGTATCATGAGATGATGAACAATAAGGCCCAAAGGGTGTTCTCGATCCCTATGGGCTGGAAACTAGTACCAGGCAACAAAACCAGAATACGTGGAAAGGATATCATCCCAAATTACCATTAAAAATAAAATAAAATAATAGAATAGAGAATTGGGGAGAATAATAAAATGAATCCCAAATAAATAATCAAAATGATTCAGTTACAAGATTCAACAAAACAAATGGAGAACGAAAATAAAAACCAAAACCCTACCAATCTGATCTCCATGTGACCTCAAGGTTACCTCCATCCTCTAACCTACCTAATCCAACAATGAGAACACAAACCATGAACCTGGGAAAGTAAGAGGACCTATAAAATCGATTGGGTCTACCAATACAAGGTGGTACAAGTAGTGTGTGAGATGTAGAGATCCACAAGAAATCACCATATAATCTAGGTGTTTCATTTTCCAAAAAAATGCATTAATATTAGTTTGAAAACACAGTTATAAAGGAAGGGTTTTCACATTTTTTACAAATGAACAAATTTTTCTCATTTTTAAAACATTTCACACCATCTTTGCATCTCCAAAACTAATTACCATTATTAAACAAAAACACAATTAATGGGATACGGAGTTGTGCTCAAATTAAATACACATTGAAAGATTAAAAATAAATGCAACAAAATTTAAAAAAGTATATATATATATATATATATTAACAATGGGTGATCCTAAACATTCATATAGTGAAAACTAGAGATACTAAATTCAGAACCACCTACAAGCATATGGTGAATCCTTGACATCTATAACCAATTGGGGATTGTCAACTGATCCATCTATTGGCACATCCCACCTAGCCTCTTTATGAACTTATGGGTTCAAAACTATATAATCAGGCTTATAACAACCCTTCTTTTTATTAAACACTTAAACATGCTTTATTATATAAAATTCACTTGATATGACATAGAATATCGATAGGTATTGTGTATTTGTGGCTTAAGAACATTACATAACAACTTAGAACAAACATCACACCACATATTTATTGAAAACATCATTTACATGACCAATAAATTCCCTCATACTTAGCATTGCATGGGATAACCTGAGGACTTGCATAATAAAAGGGTGAGATGTAAAGCCTTATATGGGATTAAAAATGGAATAATGTGAGTAATACAATACATGTTAGTCAATAGGCATATAAATGTAGAACAATAGAAATATTAACATAAAGGCATAATAAAGCATGATAATTGTTACATTGAAACGTGGCCACAACACAGAACATGGAATTAGAATGATCCAATGCTCACTGCACATGGAGCATGAGTAAACCCTCATTGCACATGAAGCACGAGTAAACTCTCATTTCACTTGAATTAGAATTATTAAACACTCATTTCACTTGACATATCATGATACTATAATTTACCCAATTCATTGGAGTGCTATCAGGGTGCACCCTTTTTAAACATTTCATTTCATGCATAAGTGTGCTACGTCGATCATAAAACTTGGATTCATCATCATTTATTCCATGATAAAAGAATGAGGAATTAATAATTTAATCTCTATAATCAATAATTAAATTTGAATAAAGTAGAATACCCTTGATAGAGAAATTGTCATGGTATTCACTACACACTGACTTTGGCTTGCGAAAATGAGGTGCAATTTTAGAAGCAAAATGGCGAGACATAAGAATTCATAAAAATGGTTGATTATAGAAAAAGGTATGTTTCATCATATGTAAATTAACTTTATAGTAATGGGGTAATATAGATACATTTCCAAAAAAATTAATGTAATTTACATTCATGATACTAATGAGTTACTTGAATGTAAATGAGGCGAGAGAAATTCCTTATGGAATTTCGGCATGGTAACAGGTGTACAAGGGAGAAATTAATGATAGATAAAGGGGAATATCATCATTAAAACATAAATAAGGCAGTATGGGGGAGGTGATTAACCATGCCCCAACATTTCTAATTTAAAATAAATGGCCACAACAATATAAGGAAACTTGGACATAAATAAGGAAAGTGGGAATCCCTTACATAGAACTGTGATCCCAAAGATTTGAGAGGGAATTGAGAGAGACTTATTAAGTTCTTAAGGAACCTTGAGAGGATTTTCGAGAGGGGAGGGAAGGGGTTAGTCAAAAACAAATGGTTTTGAGTGGGAGGATATGGGAGTTTGTGTGGGTTTATATAGAAAGGGGGGGATTATTTATTATTTTGGATTGGGACACCACACATTAAACTAATCAAAACCACAATCCAAACCATGAATTTTTAAAAAGGAAAGTAGAAAATAATATTTTATATGGTCAATGTCCAATCATATTAAAATAATATGGTTGCTTATGTGGAGGTGAGTCAAACTCTCAATGAAATCAATTTAAAAAGCTAAAATGGTTTATAAGTCTTGAAGGAACCACTAATTCTTTATAAAATAAAAAAACCTAAAATAACATATTTTTAATTTTAAAAAATATATAGGCCGATATTATTGTTTAATATATTTTATCACATCAGTATTGGGTCATTATGATGTCATAAAACACATTATATAATTATAAAATATTTATTTTTTTCAGAAAAATTCTATTGTCTCATAAAATTATTAAAAATCCCCCATTCGATAATTTTGACATCCCGATTCTTAAAATAATTTTCATTTTATCTAAATAATTTTTTATATATGTGAATTTTTACTTTTAAAATAATAAGTGACATTTATCAAAAAAGCATGCGTTTTGAAAAAAACAACATATTTTAAACCATAATAAAAATTACAATAGCATTCATAAAATTATACTATCATGTATATTTAATAAAAAGTAATTTAATAATAATAATATTATTATTTAAAATAATATTTAATTCCAAAATACATTAATTAGTAAAAATATATTTCCTAGTGCAGTATTAACTAAAAGAACTATTTGCGCTTAAAAAAGTATTTAAAATGTAACAATTATAAAATGAAAGCCTATTAATTATATGTACAAAAATAATACACTTAACCATAGTGCTATGGTCTTATTACATAACCCCTTTAAATTCCCGCATAGGACCTTAGGTTAAGGTGTGTGATGGCGACATACAATTGGGGTGGCTCAGATAACATCCCTCAAGTTGTAATATCTATCAACATCCACTTCTCTCGTAGGAGGTTCCGCTCAAAATTAACATATTCATAATTAGATTGGGATTGGTCAATAGTGATTCTCGATGATGCCACCTCTTTTCCAAGATCTAATAAATGGCCTTTATATGGGACATTTCTACTAGATGAGGTCATCGCTTCCTTTGTCCGCGTAAATTGGATTTGTTAAAGCCCTATATTTATACTAACCATGTGAGCACTGATCAACAACAATATTAGTTAATGTCACAATTTTTAATGGTATTTTGAAATCCAAAACATAAAACTAAATAAGTGAAAACGTTTTACATAACCATAAGAATATATTTAAATAAACCAAGAAGAAATTTCATTAATGAGTTTTTGTGTCATTACAAGAATATCGAAGGGGCCGATGTACCTAGGACTTAACTTCCCTTTGGAAATTCTTGAATGTATATTATGATAGCTTCCACCATTTTAATAATTCAAAATCCTTTCTTTGAGAATCCTTTATTTTCTCCAAGTGGGAGGTTCGAACAATCATTTAAGAAAGTATTGATGATGTTCCTCCCTTAACGATTCCAATGTCTATCCTCTGTAATTATTAGATGGTTGGATCCTTCTTAATTATCATCAATGAAAGAATCCTTTGATCCATTATACTTATAGCAGGAAACACTTTGTTCGCTTTCCCATGGTGGTAATGGTTTCAAAAGTCATAATCCTTGATGAGTTCTTTCAATCATCGTTGGTTCATATTAAGCTCTTTCTATGTGAAAATATATTTGAGGCTCTTGTGATTAGTATATATCCCACACATATCCCCATAGAGAGATTGCCTCTATATTTCCAACACAATGATCATAAACACGAATTCTAGATCATGTGTGGGATTGTTTTCCTCATGGATTTTCAGAAACCTTGAAGATTAGGCTATCATTTTATCATTCTTCATCAACACACATCCTAGGCCCTTCTTTGAAGAATCACTAAATACCCTAACATTTTTTCTACTCATGGGTAACGTGAGAAAAAAAATTGGGATAAGCCTTACTTTCAACTCTTTGAATATCTCTTTTCATTCATCACTCCAAGAAAACATTACTACATTCATAGTTAGCTTGGTAAGAGGGTTGGACAATCCGGAGAAATTTATCAGTAATCGGCGATAATATCCAACTAACCCCATGAAGCAGTGGATATCTATTACCGATGTTGGTCTCATCCATCCCTCAATTGTAGCTATCTTGGAGGGATCCAATGATATCACATTTCTTGTGATGATATAACCCAATAATGAGAACTCCTTCAACCAAAACTTACACTTGAGGTACTTTGCATACAGCTTCTTATTCCGCAAGGTCTCTAGTACAGTTCTTAGATGCTCCTCATGACCCTCCTTGGTTTTGGAATATATTAGAATATCATCTATAAAGGCTACCACAAATTTGTAGAGATAATCTCTAAAGACTATATTCATCAATTCCTTGAATATTTCTGGATAATTAGTGAGTCCGAAAGGCAATACTATGAATTCATAGTTCCCATATCTTATAAAAAATGATGTCTTGGGGATATCATCCTTCTTCACCCTTACTTGATAATATCCCGACCACAAATATACCTTGGATATGTATTGTTGTACACACAATAGATTTAACATGTAATCAATTTGTGGAAGAAGGTAATTGTTCATTATCATGAATTTTTTGAGCTCACGATAATCCATGCAAAGGCCCATTGACCCATCATTCTTCTTGACGAAGAGAACTGGTGTGCCCCATGGTGAAGCACATGGGGGTAGAAATCCTTTATCCAGATTCTCCTGTAGTTGTTTCTTCACCTCCTCATGCTACACAACAACCATTATATATGTTGTCTTGGAAATTGGCAATGCCCTAGGTATAATGACAATTGAGAATTCAAAATCTCTTCTAGAATGGAGACCAGAAAATTCCTCAAGAAACTCTTCAACAAATTCCCGCACAATAGGAAATCCATCAAGGATGAAGTGATCCTTAGTCTCAATCATCTGAGCCAGCTACACATTCTCATAGGGAGATAATATCCAATCTTGAGATGGTAGAACAAAATAAGATTCATCCTCCCCCTTCACTTGTACAGAATCGAGGGTCGATTCTCTACATGGAGAGTGATTTCCATCTCACGACAATTTATGTTTTATCTATATAAGGAAAGCTAATCCATGCCGATAATTACATCAAATTACACTAGAGGGTGTATGATGAGGTTCACTGGAATGTTCAATCCAAAAATTATGAAAGAAGAGTAGTTATATTCATTGGATTCAATAATTTCCCCATTTCCCCTATTCTCCAACATCTTTACATCCATGGTTTGTGGTGGTGTTGGGATTGTTATACTAAAATTTCCGGATATAAAAGAATTCATAGAACCTGAATCAAAAAGTATGTTCTCTATTAATGAATGAATAACTAGTTTACCTATCACCACATCATTTTTGGGTTTCACTTCGGTGGTAGTGATGGAAAAATATCACCCTTACTGCCTTAGAGGTTGTTGGTTTCCTCCCAAAACCCTTGGCTTAAGGCCCATATTTGCAATATGCATTGGTTATTTGTAGTCGATGCAATGAAAAATGATTAGAGATTCAAACAGATAATTCCTTTCCTTTGTCTTAGTTGTTTCTTTGTATTGTCGGCAATTAACAGCTAGGTGTCCATCACTTCTACACATGAATCATTTCCTCACAACATTCAAGAAATTTCAAGGGTGCTTTGTTCTGCACCTTTAGAAAGTGTGGTGTTGGATCTTCCTATCACTGTTTGATTTATCCATATGACCACTAGAATTGATGTCCACCTTAATCTTATTATCCCCATGATACCCATGAGAATCTCCAATACCCATTTCAACCTTTTGGGAACATCAAACAATTTTTCATAGCTGTCAAAGCTAGGGATCACCCGGCCTTTCCACGGGCTAGGTTTCTGCCCAACAAAGAAGCGGTCAACATTGAATTTAGGGGTAAATAAAAAGCCAAAGGTATATCATGTATACCTTAGGAATTTTTCCTCATACAATCCTACAGATTTATCGTTATTTTTCTTGAGGATAAGGAAGTCCCTTTCCATCTCAATCTGGATTTTGTGTGGAAAATATTTATAAAAAAATATTTTCCAAAAATCCAACCTTTCCAACGCCTCAATCTCCTCCATAGGCTTCATATTTTTGATCAAGGTCTACCATTGATCCGCTTCAAATTCTATATAATAAACAACCATGAGAACCTTCTATTGTTCGGAATATTTAAGGATGGAGAATATCTTTTCAATAGAGTTGATCCATTGTTCGACGATTGAGGTATTAGATGATCCATTAAAAGTAAGAGACATTTGTATCCTAAATCTCTTGATAGTGAATTGTTCATTCTTGGAGGGGGGGGGGGGGGGGGTTCAAAGATCCCCTTAAACCATGTTTCTGTTAACGTATTTAGTTAAGTGAGAGTGTATCATGACAAATTTCACAATTCCTACTCCCATCGTATCAGACATCTCATTAGAACTGCCATCACATTGATATTCACATCGGTTGTTAGCGCGAGTCCTCCTATTACTAGCCATTGGCTGGAATAATAGGAAATTTAGGGGTAACACATAAATGGTAATCCAAATAAAACAATGGATGACTAATAAATTACTTTTATTTCCTTCAATTATTAATCTATTAGTTTCTATCTATGATATCCACGATCTTTTTTTTAACAAGTATTCATAGAAGTATTTTTTAAAAAATTCATTTAATAGTGGTTCAAACTAAGATTGTTAATTTATAAAAGCATATACCCCAAGAGTGTCTTAACCAAGAGTGTAGCAAGGTCCGTTGTCTTGTACTAGGATACCCTAGGTCAAGCCCGAATCTCTTTGTTGGCGTTTTCACATCTAGGTTCATTTGTCCTAGAGCCACCTCTACCTGCTCGTATCCAGTCAAGGATGTATTTTCATGATAAAACACATACACAATAATCACCAAAAAATAGGGATATATATTTATTATACTTATTCTAGTCCTTAAAGATTCACTAGGTTTTTCTAATCATAATCTCAAAAATAACTAAACCTATCTTCTGATACCAACTATAAATACCTTGTATTACATTACAAACTTAAACCTGATTCATTACATAAAATTAACCTGATAAAACATAGAATATAGAGAGGTATAGTGTTTTTTGGGATTATAATCATTACATAAAAACATAGAAAATAAAACACAGAACATCTTTATTGAAAACATCCTTTACATGACCACTACATTTCCTCGTACATAGCATTTCATGGGATAAGCTAAGGACATGCATAAGAAAAAGGTGAGATATAAAGCACAGTAAAGGAATAAACATGGAATAACATGATAAATAAAATAAATGTTACTAAATAGGCATATCAATGGATCATAATAGAAATATGACCATAAAATAATGATAAATCATGATCATCATAACATGGAAATGTGGAAACAACCCTTAAGATGGAATTCGCATGAGCTAAGGCTCATCGCACATAGAGCATGAGTAAACCATCAATGCACCTGATTCATGATTAAAACCTCATTACACATGAATAATAATGATTAAAAACTCATTGAACATGATATATCATGATACTATAATTTATCCAATGCATTGGAGTGCTATCAGGGAACACCCTTCTTAAACATTTCATTTCATACATAAGTGTGCCACATAGATCATAAAACATGGATTCATCATAATTTATTCCATGAAAATTGAATGTGGAATTAATACGTGAAACCCTATAATCAAAAAGTAATTGTGCATAAAGGTGAATACTCATGATAGAGAAATGAGCATGGTATTCACTACACAATGACTTTGGTTTGGAAAAACACTGTGCAATTTTGGCAGCATAATGATGTGACATAAGAATTAATAAAAATTGTTGATGAGAGAAAAGGGGTGTCTCATAAAATGTAATTGAAATGGACATTAATGGGGTCATATATATAAATGTCCCATCAATTTTAATGGAATTTAGGATCATTATGAAAAAGAATTACATGAATGTAAATGAGGAGAGGGAAATTCCTTATTGATGTTCGGCATGGTAATGGATGTTCATCGAAGGCATTAATGAGAGATAAAGGGGTATATAATCATTCGAAAATAAAGAGGGAAACATGGTGGAGGTGAGAAATCATACCCGAAAATTTATAGTTGAATATAAAAGGGAATATAAAATATAACAAAACCTGGACATAAATATGGAATGTGAGAATCCCTTACTTCGAAGTGTTATCCCAAAGGATTGGGATGGTCTTGGGAGGGTCTTCATGGGGGCATGGAGATACTTGGGAGGATTCTAGAGAAAAAAGTTCAGGGGTTTGTATAACTCCAAAGTCTTTGACTTAGGAGGAAGTGGAATCTTGGATGGGTTTATATAAGAAAGGAGAGGGAATTACTTATTATTTAGGTTTGGATGAAGTTTTTAAAATAATAGGGTTTCTTATGTGTAGGTGATTCACAATCTCAAAGAAATCAATATAAAAAGTTAAAAAATTTTATAAGTATTATAGGGTCCACTACGGCTTTGTAAAATAAATCAATAAAACCTAAAATAACATTATTATAATTATAAAACATATATTGGACGAAAATAATGTTTATAGTATTTTATTACATAACTATTGGGTCATTATGATGTAATAAAACACATTATATAATTAAATGGTATATAAATTTTACCAAAAAATTCAACTATATCAGAAAATTATGAAAAATTCACTGCTGGATAATTTTGACATCTTGATTCAAAAGTAATATTCATTTTATCTAAATAATTTTATAAATTTTTGAATTTTGACTTTTAAAATAATATGTGACATTTATTAAAAAACATGGGTTTTGACAGAAATAGTTTTCAAACCTTAATAAAAATTAAAATTTCATACATAAAATTATAGGATAATTTATATTTAATAAAAATTAATGTAATCAAAATAATTATATTTTATTAAAATATTATTTAATTCAAAAATCCATTAATTCAAAAAATATATTTCATAGTAGAATATTAATTAAAAATAATATTTTCCCTTAAAAAGAACTATTTACAATGTAACGATAATAAAATGAAACTAAATTCATTAAAATATAAAAAAATAATTTACATATTTATAGTGATAGGGTATTGTTACATAACTCCTTAAAACACCCTCATAAGACCATAGGGTAATATATGTGGATAAGAAAGACACAAGGGGTGGCTCTGATAACATCACTCGATGGTAATCTCTTTCAACTTCCACTTCTCTTGTAGGCGGTTCCACTCAAGCTTAACGTATTAAAGCTCTAATTGGGCTTGGTCAAAAGAGAATCCCAATGAAACTTCCTACTCTTCGAGATCCAATAAATGGGCTTCATACGGGGAAATTATACTGGAAGAGGCCATCACTTCTTTTGTCTGAGTAAATTAGATTTGTTAAAGCCTTATAGTAATACTAACCATGTGATCACTGTTCAACGACTATATTATCAATAGTCAAAATTCTTAATTGTATTTTAAAATCCAAAACATAAAATCAAATAAGTGCATAAATTTTACATAACCATAAAAATACATTTACATAGACAAAAATTATTTTCATTAATGATTTTTTGGGTCGTTATAGGGGTGGAATGAAATCATCACTCGATCCTCTACAAGACTCATAGGAACCCATTTTGGTAGGTAATATTATGTATGTTGGTGGCCCTCACACGTGTGAATCATCTTACCTTCTACCACCTCACTTTCCAACCCACAACACAAACACCACTATATGATAACCTATGAAGGTATATCAATTTTATAGAGGTTCCATGTATATAGATATATCACATTATTGAAGGTACCCAATGGTAAATCACATCACCTAATAATTCAACCATTTATTCAAAATATGTAAATTCCGAAATGGTCAATTAGCACTATATATCATAATGCATTTACCAAAAAAAATTCAAACTATTTAAAAAACAACATCTTGAAAAATTGTATATTTTAAATGCCTAAAGGCCCATTAGTTCCAATCACATACCCAATGAACATATCAATTACCAAATGGTCCATTACCCTTTTCAATCTCCAACCAAAATATGTTTCAAGGATAAACTGGACAAACTTTAATGAATAATATTATAGTAACATTTTTAGTGTTCATGAGACAATCTGTTACTTTTTGAAAACCATGAAACTATTTTATGAAATTGGGGATGAAAGAGAGAAGAGAAGATCTCAAGGGAAAAGTGTTTTATAGTTCCATCTTCATTTGAATAAACAACCATGTGTGCACTTCATGAACCAATTGATATGACAACAAGAAATGGCACACTCCATGTGTCCATTAGACATTTTTAAACTACTTACAAAATCACCACTTTCATTTTAAAACAATCTTACAATCCCATTGAATTGGAAAATTAAAACATCCTTTTCAAAATAGAGTGAATCATTTCAAAAAAAAACAAACATCTCAATAAAAAAACATATACGAATCACAAATTCACCAATTTATTGACATTAAATATAATTTAATAAATAATAACAATTTTAAAATGTCACAACAATGAATAATTTCATTTTTAATGATTACATGAAATTTTCCCAATCATTGTCGGTGCATAAATACATAGGATTTTTAAAGAAAATGTTCAATGATTATTTCTAATAGAATAAACAAATGAAAAACCCAAAACTAATATAACTATATTCCTTACTGCGGTGTGATTCATATTTTTGAATTAATTGGACCCAATAAAGCACCAATGGGTTGTTCAAAAAAAATATGGAAACACTTACATTAGTGGTGGGTGAACGCAAAAAAACTATCTAAGAGGAGATATATAATCCCCATAGACCCTTAGTACACCATATATCCAAATGAAAAAGAACTAAACATAATACCTAGCCATTATTGTATGACTATTGAAGTAAACATCAATAGAAAACAAAATAATAGAGAGATGATAAGAAATAAATTGAGGATAACTGGCCAAAACCACTAAAAACATACCTTATAATCAATGGTGTAGCTTCATGGAAGGGTGAGGAGTCTAGAAGAAGGATGTTTGGGACCCATTGTGTGAAAAATCTCACTAATGAAGAGAAAGCCTTGGGTATGGGTAAAATTGGGGGGGATAGGGTTTAAATTTTTTAATGACCTAGAATGACCAGATAGTTTGGATGCATGGTTTACCAACCCGTGCACAAACCATGAGGTAGACACTAACAATATTCAAGACCAACGGTAAAACCATGCCTAAATTTTTGTGCGACCATGAGATAACCATGTGGTAGCTTCAATCCACATCTTATACAAGCTGCATGATTACCTGGGCTTACCCAAACAATTTCTTATAACATTTTGGTGACCATGATCGATCCAAAAACCACCCAAACATCCAAAAACTCAAATATTTTAATAGAGATTTAATACCAATCATTTACCAAAATATTTTAGACTAATAAAAGGATAAAATTAACAACTATCCTAGGTCAGGGTATGACATTCATGATAAAATAAATCTTCTAAAATATAAAAATTGAGAATTAAATTTTTGAGTTTGATTATTGTAAAAAATGAATCTGTAAAAGTAAAATGAGGGATTGAAAAATTCTTATAATGATAAAATAAAATTTTAGTTGTAACTGAATGATAAAAATAATAGGAAAAAAATATAACATACACAATATAATATGTAAATAAAAATATTTACCTGAATAGGAAAGAAGACGACATTAACTTCAATACCATGAAGTGTTGCTCATAAATATTGGGGATGGAATCATAGGGAATTATATACAAATTTGGGGAAAAATATTTGGAGGTAAAATGAATATAAAAAATTTGAGGATGTATTTTGAGTTAATGGGAATGGTGAAATGGGTTGGTATTTATAGGAAATGTGTATGAAATGTTTAATAATATCTAAATCTAGGTCAATGGGAATGTTGTTTTGGAAAATGAAAAACAATTGTCTTACTCATGCATTTTTTCAGGGGTTTTGAAATTTTGGAAAAATTTGTTGTTAATATAATATATTCGAAAAAATTATTTTTTAACAACTTATTAGACATGGTAAATTAGATTTCCCAAAAAGTATAATATTTAAAATCAAAATTTCAATTTCAGACTTTGGAAAGTCACTAATTGGGTTTGGAATTTATTATAATAATTTAAAATTATTATTATTAATAAAGTTACATATTTTATTTCAGAGAATTGGTGTATTTAATTATTAATCCATTATGAAAAAATGAAGTAATAAAACATACTGAGAACTCAAAATAATATTTTTACTATTCACAAAAAATAATGCATTTTAGAAAATTCTCAAAAACTCACAGTAAACTAATTAAGAAATTATAATTTTAGATATAATATTTCATTAAAAAATATATTTATCTAAATATTATAATTTTATCTTTATAATATAGACACCCTTATTTATTAAATATTTTAGTTCATAAGACACAATAAAATTTTAGAAACTAATAAAAATTTCCTTGGACATTATAAAATTATTTTACCATTTATATTTAAATAATAATGTTAAAAAAAATTTATCTAAAAACTATTATTCACAATACATTTTTTTAAAAAAATATGAATATATTTTCTAAAAATATCATTATTTTTCATTTACATTGAAGATTTAATTTATCCAATTGGACATACATTAACACAAACACACACACACACACACACATATATATATATATATATTCAAAAATATTCCCAAAATAATTTTAATGGAATAAATGTTTTATTAATTTAATGGAAATTATACTATAAATAATTATGGACTACACAATTAACACCGAATTAAAACAAGAATAAACCCTAAGGGTATGTTTTGTGATGGAAAAGCTTCCTGTGGTGACTCAACTAACATTGGCCAAGTGGTAATCACTACTAGCTGGAACTTCACCCATAGGATATTTTTTTTCATGCATAAATTTTTAAATATTGATATGGAGATAGTCCAGGGACAACCCCTAAAAATGTTTCGATAAACGGGATTTAAACAACATGAGTATTCTGGTTGAGGCCATTATTTATTGATATTTAATCAAAAATCATTTTCTTCATTCCAATATATAAAAACATATTATAATGTTAAAACTATTACTAATGAGTATGTTGAAAAATAGTTAAATTTGACCAATAGTCATATTACTATTTGAATGGTCACATTTCTCTATACATATACCACTTCATCAATTCATTCCATATTCATTACAATTAATTCTAATGTTATATTTTAATTTTCAATTATTTTTAATGGTTTAGTTATATTTTATTTCATTTCTAGAGTCCTTTTAATTGGGGAAATGAATCTATAAAATTGCAGCGATCCATAATTTCTTATTTTGGGATTTCTTTTTTTAATTTAGTTAATTATAATATTTGGATTTCTAATTTTTTTTGTAGATGACTAATATTATGATCATTAATAATTAGTTACAATTTTTTAGTTCCTAATTATTCTTTATGTGTGTATTATTATATAACATTAGATTAATTTTTTTATGAATAAAAAATATTTTAGCAGGACTGGGAGGACTGGGTCATCACAGGTTTTCAAGATGTTTATGGGATGATGAAGCAGTTCCCAAACCATCATTGGTGGTTATCATGTTTATAAAATTGTGAGGTCTCTAATAACTTTTACAGTGGGTAATTATTAAATTATACCCACCACATTACTTCTTAGGTTTAATTTTATTATGAGGATAAAAAATAGTTAGATGCATATCTGGTGTAATGTCCTATAACCAAATAGTCGATTTCATTATGTATTATCAAGGCACACAGATCTATTAAGGAAGTTTAGAAGATGTTTGTAGTTATAGAATATTTTTAACTATCCTAAGAATCATCATATTTTTGAATTCGGTGTGGTGTGGTTCCATTTTAATATTTAGTGTTATTGTGTTGGTTATGTCGTGTTGGGAACACCAAAGAGTATGAATCATAAAAGGTGTTTATTTCACTATATGATTCATCTAGGTGTTCCACCAGTATGATATTTGTAAGGGGAAATTCTAAACGTATCGGCCATGTCTATTTGAGAGGGAATATTGAGTATTATCCTTGTGAGGGATCAAACATCAATAATTGGGTCTCTGTAATGGGGTATTGATCTAGACTAGTGGAAATATCGATTGTGTTTTTTCTAAAATATTGTAGAGGTCATGTTGGTTGTTAAGTGTGGTTTCTAATTCTATGTTAGAGTAAATTAGTGTCCCATAATTGGTAGAGTCCATTTCTACCATTCTACGTATTGGTAAGCCCCTTAGAATCTATCTTAAATCAATGAATTGAGTCATATGTGATGGTATGGAGTGTTTCTTCGAACATGTGTGGGTAATAAGACTTTTTACATAAGGTTATTTTTTGTTTTTTCTATTTAATGGTCCTTCATATCATCCATATATTTCATTTTCATGTTGCATAAGGTCAAGTCTCATTTTCTAGTGTATGTGAATGTGTAGAACTAAAATTTCCAGTGTTTTATGTGGGTAGTCCATTTATTATGTATAGTCGAATCTATTCATGTATTGAAAAAAACACTGAGCCAGACAACGTTAAATCAATTATACACAAACATTGAGCACCATATTTTATAAAGGGTAATCACTTCAATTCTATTTTATTCAATTTTTTCTTCACAACTATACTATAAAACATATATAAGTGAATGTAAATTGGAATTATAAATTAAAAATGATGGGTTTTAATTTTTGTGTGATGTTTTCAAATTGAATAATTAATTTCCTAATTTATATATGATGACACTGGGACATGTGAGGAAAATAAAAATAAACCCGATATTAATATAACTATAAATTGAAATATTGTATGATTATTATAGATATTTCCCAATAATATTTTTTAGTATTAAATTTCCATAAAAACTAGATTATCTCATCAATTTTGTGATTTCTTGTTATTTAATAAGATAAGGTAAGGCCAAAAAAATTAAATTCATGATCTTATATTTTATTGAGATCAATGTGAGACTAATCAAAATATTAAAATCTAATTATTCCATCTATCGCTTCTTTTCATTGGTGAACTAAATTTTGTTGAACCTTACATAACTGTTGGATTAAATACCATACACTTTAAATATTTTATATTTTTAATATTTCATACTTTTTTGACACAGTAATTAACATGATTCATATTATTTAAGAGAAAATAAAATCGAATGAATATGTGAGAAAATTGACATCTTTCACATTTTATTTATTTAAATTGTTGTGATATATTTGTGTGCAATGAAAACAATTATTATTAAAAATTGAATGTCATAATTATACATAGGATATATGTAAATAAAAAATCTATAAAATTTATAAGCGTAATTTGATGAAAGTAAAAAAAGGATTTCTTTTATAGTTATGGATTTTTAATTTGATGAGAGTGAATGAATGTTTTGTAATTGAGACCACAAAATATGTTCGGTTTAAACCAATTTAAATTAAATAACTTTTAATTTAAATGATTAAATTATATGATATTTGTACATTAAATACTATTGTTTGTAAATTCTATAATTACAGTGAATTATTAAATATTATGTATATATAATAATTATTGGTGTTTATTTGAATATTAAGGACTTGAGTAATGAATTTGTTTTCAAGTTTAATATAGATGTGTGGAATTTTATTTATTTATTGTATATAAGTAGTGGTGGAAGTGATAAATTATTTGATGTTTTCATTTATTATTTATGAGTTAGAATGATTATTGATGCATAAAATTTGGAGTAGTTAAATATAATTTTATAAGGAGAGATATACTAGAATTTAATAGAATCTACTAGATATTAATGTGTAGAAATTGAAATCTAGATATAATTGTAAATTAGTGGTCTATAACATAATGATATCACATGCATGGGATGGTTTTAATATTTTGTTGACAAATATTGTATTGAAATTTTATAAATTTTGAATACTAGTTTTTAATGTGTTATTTGGGGAAATGGTGTAATCAAAGAATGTAAGAATGTAAAACGGTGGACAATGTGTGGTATTTTAACTAGTGAGTAATGGTTAGGGGTGGAATTGGTTTTTTAAAGTATATTATAACAATTCAATAAACATGATTATTGAGGAACATGAAAATATATTAATGTGAAAAATCTATTCCATGATTTAGTTAGAGTACATGTATATATATATATATTGTATTTTCCCAGAGAATTATAATTTAACTCCATTCATGCATATATTTTTAAACAAACCCCAAATGTTTTGTTTCCTGGAGGTTTCCCAAACATCTATTTTAGATAGGGAAGAAAGTTGACTATTTTTTATTCAATCCTATACCTTTTGAAATATTCTGGTCATTATGTCATTAAAATTGTTCTATCGATCTAGATATTGTGGTGGAATGTGTGTTTACCAAATGAGGTGGTTATGATTGGATAATGGTTTTGTGGGTGTGGTCATTCATGATAAGAGTAGGACATGGGTTTAATGTTCATTACGTTCTTGATTCCCAACTAGTCTGGATAGAAGGTGATGCATATATAAGTGATGTGGTATGTTTCTCTCCTGGATTCAACCATATGACATTGAACATTGTTAGCATTATGGTATGTAGGGGTTTAACCCAAGCCATATCAAACTAAAGGGGATGGAATGTAATGAAATTTTTCAATTGGTAGTGTGTGTTAAAATTTAGTAGGGATGTGGATGGAGGTTGTCTATGATTGTTGAATCATCCTGATCCAATTTCCACACACCAGTTCCTTTAGTCAGTTAGTTACACGACCACATTCACACATCCTCACATTCAACTGGCTGCAGAGGTGTATTGAGGGCCGGATATACAATAAGAGGATACTATACCATACTTTTCAATGTAAAACAAACTATAGATATAAATATGAATAATAAAATGAGACAACTAATAACCTAACCAAACAAGGATCACATTATGAAAGAAATATAAAATAACATATAAAAAACAGATTATATGCCATTAAAAATATATTATATGTATTAATATGGAAAACCAAAACAAATAAAAACACTAAGAAATCATAATAGAATCTCGAATCTTGTCTGGTTCCCCCATACATGCTTCATCCCAACTCATCCATCTAACATAGTACTCATCCCCTTATTTATTCCTGCAAACATGATGTCCATATGGGAAATATTCATGTTGCATAAGTACGGTGTGAGTACAACTTAGTAGGCCACCACCAAAATCATCTAAAATAATATATATTCAATAATAATTTATGATGTTAATAAAGCATAAATTGAAATAAATAATGTAAGCAGTTTTAATATATTCAATTCTTCTTTATTTTACCACATAAACCCCCCGGGTTATCAAGGATGCCCACACTATGAATACGTGCTTTGGCTAATTCCAATGTAGTAAATATCCCCAAGGGATATATCATATCACAATACCAGGATTAACATTTAACATATGAGTTCAATTGAAATTATGACTAATTATAACCATGGTTAGATGCCAACATTTTGGGACTAGAATGCATTGTCTAGCACCTAATGGGTATTTGATGGATTAGTCCATGGCGCACAACCCTTTGATCATAATGGTATTTTTAAGGTTGTTTCCCTTTCCCAAACACATATATTAGTCAATCACATGTGGTATTTTGAAGTGTAATTCTATGTCCCACACACGAATATCTGTTAATCACATATGGTATTTTGTAGCATCTTTTTTTTTCTCACACATTTATATTATAAAATAACATGTATCACAATATCACTTGTACTATAATATCGCGTGTATCAAAATTATAGAAAAATTAATGTTATACATCAAAAACATTCACATTAATAATTCTCAACATGGGTTACTAATTAAATTATCAATTTATTCTAAGTTAATCACATTATCTTGATGGATTAATGTAACCAAATAACCATCAAAAAATTTAACTAAATTTAATAACATAACCTATTAACCAAGAGAGGTTAATATAACAATTAAAAAAACCCCATTTTTAATTAAATCATCATAAAATTAATTGAACACTTACAAAATCCCAATATCCAATCAATTTTACAGTCACAAAATTGAATTAATTTATTGACCATTTAATTAATCCAATTCCAAAAATTTCAATTTCACCAATTTAACATATTTCCCAAAAAAATGAAATTAAATAAAATCAAATAATTTATAAATGAAATTTTCCAATCATGTTAATTGTAGTTTCATAATTACAAACAACTAATTAAATCAAGACTATGATTTTTTCAATTTAGACCACATATCTCGAGATTGATGATGAAAAATCACCAATATAAATCCCTAATTGAAGTAGAGAAACCAATATCATGATGAAGAATGAGACCTAGAAACAAAACCAATATCAAAGATCAAAAAAATCAAGATCCATCAACACTAGGTACAAACCAATCACCAATGGAGGGAAATCATTGCCTTTTTATATAGAAAAAGCGAAGATAGATAGTGAAACCTAATTAAGAAAAATCTAAATACCTAGAAAGGTAAATATCTATCAATATATCCTTTAATTACTCATGAATGGTGCTTGATAGAATTTTGAAATCTCATTAAATACTATAAAAATTATAAAAATGAGTAATTGTTTGGTTGGGTCAACATTGCGTTATGTCTTGGGGAATCATGAATTTTAAAAACAATTGTGGGAATAATTTACCCTATACACATGGTTTTTTAGGTAGGGGGACAATATTTTCCTTAAATGTGAACCTAACTGGGTGCCTCTTCTCAGGGAGATGTGATTTTTGAAAAACCATATGCCAGCCATGTGAATCTCATATTCTCAGGTTCACATAGTTTGTTGGAATGACTGCCTCCTTTGGGATAACCAGGTGTCTACTATGAACTAACACAACTTAGTGACAAATTATACAATTTCAGACCAAAAATCCACATGGTAATACCCAAAAAAATTGTACTCAAAACAAATGAAATAAGACATCTTGTATATAATCTCATGATATATCCATCAAAGTTATTGATTTTATAATCTATCTACCTTATAATATCTCATCCTTGATATGTACTCCCAAGAATTTCTAAGAACCCATGGTTAAAAGGATAGTGAAATGACCCCTCATATAATATTCCATCTCATATGATTCCCTCGTAATACAGCCATGTGGACACAATACATGAACTATCATCATTGGCTTCCCCACAACACAATTTAATTATGATCCAAAACTAGTATCAGATTATTCTCAAAGGATGCATCTGTCTCAAGATCAACATCATCAAAATCGATTACATTATAAAAATCATGGTGATACCTCTAAACATGTGAAATATGAAAATCATAGTTTATAGAACTATACTATTGGGTAAGCTACAATCGGTATGCCACCATCTTGATTCCCTCAACAACCATATATAATCCAACAAATATGGGCACCAAATTTCATGGTCATTGAATACAATGCTGACCAAATCTTGATGAAACCCAATAGAAAACACAACCACCATTTATTATATTCAGGGATTATCAATATATATTTTCATATTAACTCTCCCTACTATGATATATATCTCTACACTTCAGAATAATATGATCCTACTCTAATGATTCCTTCACAAGACTCGGTTACAACAACTCTTACTCACATACCTCACTCTAATATAGAGTTGATCTGTATGGACTACCATAATGATCCTTCTATAGAACATTCTAAATAGTTTCTTGATAAATATTGTTATAGTATAACTCCACCAGTGTTGGGTTCTTCTCCAAATACCCACCAAATTATAGGACACAGACCTGTATAATATCCTCAAACACCAATATAGTTTATTCTGACTCCCCATTTATTTGTGGTCGGACTTCCATAATCTTTAAAACCTATGTACCATGTGCATTCTGCAAGACCTCCAAGAACCTCAATGTGAATCATGGGTGACAGTCTGAAATTATACTTCATGGAAGCCCATGAAGTCGATATGTATCACAAACATAAAAATCTACCAACCAATCTAGTTATAAAGTATTACATATAGGAAATAAATGTTCTAACTTTTTTAAATAGTCCACAATCTACAAAATAGTGTTCTTATTCTAAGGTTTTCTTAGATGACCCACCATAAAGTCATCTGTAACATCATCCTACATCAATTTATGGGGAAGGAAATGAATGCAGTAAACCACTAGACCATTGATAATAAATGTTTACGTATTGATAGGTGAGTCAATATTTAATTAACCCTTATATTTTAGTTTTCATTCCCTACCACCTAAACTACCATCATAGGTCATGGTAAATATTTGTCAAACCCAAATTAACTGCCTATTTGGTTGCATTAAATTCATGCATCAGCTCCTCCCATATACTCATAGGCACAAAAACATGATTCACGAACATGATTAATTCAACTATATATATGATCAAATATTAAAGAGACTCCCCACCTTTAATGAATTCAATCAATGAAAAACATTCTAGATCCTCAAATTTCATTTCCCCGATCCTCCTCAAAATTTTATATTCAAAAGAAAATGATATTAGAGTTATATTATCTAGGACGACATGAACCACATCAATTATCTTATCTCGAAATGAGGTGTTGCAAAGTAGGAATGTCCAGGATGAATATATGATAATAACCAACCATGTATATAAATATTTAAATATCAAAAAAAATATTAGGAGGCTCCCATAATACAAATTCATGAACTTTATCTATGTCCAAAGACATAAAATCCTCTAAGATGGTGTATCCCATGAAATGTACTGAGTTGATCTAGAATTTCCACATCGATATCATGAAGTATAGATGATTCTCTCTCAATGTACTTTGAATGATGTCAATATGTTGGGAACGATCATCTTGAGTCTTAGAGTACACCATGATTTCAACCCCAAATACAAAAAATAAATAGATACAGTTTGGTTGGATGATTTAGTTCATCAAGGTCATAAATATAGTTTGGGTAATATTCAACTCTTAACGGTGTCATGATGAACTCATAAAGGGAACACCTTTTTCTTAATGTCCTTAGTATATCTGAACATCCAATTCTCAAGTGATGATACTATGATTGTACGTCAATCATGGAGAATAAACAAGATCCCCTAAACTAGCCAAACATTTAATCAATAATAGAATTAGAATAGTAGTTTTTCATAGTCATTTGATTCATATTTTTGTTATAAAAATATATGTTAATGATCTTATCATCTTTCTTTGATAAAAAAACTGCTGAACTGAGGGAGATGTATGTTGTAAGAACCTGAATCTTCTTTTCAGGTGTGTTTTCCTTTTTTGGTCTTTTTTGAGGAAAAAGGAAATTCTTGAAATTTTCTAAGTACATGCCATGTACTTTATAAGTACACGCCTTGTACTTCCTTGCCACAGGAGGTCGTGTGCTAGCCATCTAGTAGCCACACACACCGCCGTGTGGGGGTGACTTGGAGGCCGCTTAATGCGGAGTATGAAAAAGTTGAGTCCATACTATGTACATAAAATGTACACACTGTGTACTTTATTTTTCTTCATAAAAAACACCAGGCTCACGACTAATTGTCAAGAACACCCCCTTCTTCATTCATCTTATCCATGAGCTCCATACAACTGCAGATCTTCGACAAACCAATGAGCATGCGCCCATCCTCGGAATCGAACACCATCAGTTGTGTTGGAATCACATCGGTGAGTTATCTCTTCTCCTAGAGCAACGTTTTCTGATTTCTCCCTTCTCATGAGATATCATGGGTGGAACTTTTTAAAAATTATTGTAGATATTAGATGTTCTAAAGTGATTAAATCTTTGAGGTTCATGTATATCGATCTCCCAACCCTGAGGTAGGTGGTTTCTACCTTTCCGTTCAATGTCTTTGAGTTTCTTATGAAAATTCCACCAATAACCATGAATGAGGTCTTTATTGTTTACCGTTTTACATCTATTGATTGTCTTCCATGAATTTATTCTTCTTTAGAAGTTATTTAGATATGAATAGTGCTGATTGCTATTCTTTGGATGTTTTTCCCTTGCATGTTCTGTTTACGACAGTTTGGTCCTATTTAGCCAGTTTGACTGCGTTGCCTATTTTCCATACCTGTTTTTGTTGGATGGAGAGCTTGTATTCTGACATTCATGATTTTCTGTAGACTATTAGACAAGTATATCTATAGGTTTACTTTGTCTATATCGCACTACTATGATCGTTGACCTACACAGGGCCATGAGAACCAAGTGTAATATTCTATAAGGGGAATTGACCAAGTGAGCTTCCTCAGAGAGTCTTTGAGAACTTTGAGCTATAAGGGGGATTGGCTGAGTGAGCATCCTCAGAGAGCTTAGGGCCAATTTGGGATATAAGGGGAATTAACCGAGGTGCTTCCTCAGAGAGTCCTTGATTGCTTTATTCTATAAGGGGATTGACTGCATGAGATTCCATTGAGAGTCTTTTTTTTAATTGAATGACCAGGGATATAAGGGGAATTGACCATGTGAGCTTCCTCGGAGAGTCCTAGACCATGGAGATACAAGGGGAATTGACCACGTAAGATTCCTCATAGAGTCCCTGACCACCTTAGACTATATGAGGAATTGACTGTGTGAGCATCCTTATAGAGTCTTGCTTTACCTTTGACTATAAGGAGAATTGACGGTGAGTGCTTCCTCAAAGTGTCTTATGACATTCGTATGACTAAAACAGAGGGGTTAGGCTAAGTGAAGAGCCCAGAGGGTAACCTATATGAGTTTTAGATGTTTTTTTGCTGTTTCTTGATATTGAAACTATGGATTGTTTACTAATATGAACTTTCATGTTTACTATTTTTTGCACTTTTACATGACATATATTCACTGAATATTAGGCCCAAATATTCATGTGGTTTCCTTTTGGGATTTAGTCTCACACCCTGTTTGGGCCATGATTTCAGGCCTAAAGTGATTATATTGGTGTAGGTATTGATAAGGGAAACCACCCTTATACTTCAGGTACTTGATATGCTGTGGAGATGGAAAGCATGGGACCAAGCTATGGATTTCGATGCTGAGGATTTTATCTTCTTTCTTTAGCACTTTGGTTTAGAACTTTTGTATTTCATCATTGTGACTTGTTTGGAAATTTTCCTATACATAGGTAACATGTTTCATTTTATTTATATTCTCCAGTTTATACATTCTGTTTTCTGCTATTGCTGCTATATGTCATTATTACTGCTCCCTATCTTGTGTGTATTTATTTAATTCTGTTGTGTATTCTACCAATGAGAGAATAGATTCCCCAGTATCACACCCAAGGCCCTCATTTCTAGTTGTAAGCCTATGGAATTTGGGAAAATGCACTTGAGGCCATGTGACCAATCGGGTACGGGGCGCCTCCGGCTGGCTTCCGGAACCAGGATGTTACAAAGTGGTATTAGAGGTGGTGTCCCTTTGATGGGACAATGAGGATGATGGGCCCTTCTATTGGGGTGGGTAATGGAAATCCCGAATCTATCTAGGAGGAGCATAAATCACCCATTTATAATGTGGTTTGGATACCTCTCCCATAATGAGGCATTTTCCTAGGGGTTCCTGAGGGCCAGAGACTAGAGGAAAAGAAAACCTTGCAGGCTAGGCCCAAAGAGGAAAATATCATGATCGTGGGATGGACAAGGCTGTTACATGTACACAACATGTAGTCATGTTTTTTAAAACTTGAATTCTTTCTTTCTCTTGTTCCCTTATTACACTCCATGTTTTTAGTCCTTGATAACCTTGATCTATGGTGTGTGCTTGACCTTTCAGAGTTATGCCACTGAGAAGTCCTCCGGTTGTACACCAGTTTCTTGACAATGATCAGACATTGGATATGGATTATTAGGGATTACCTGCAGATCCTCCAGTTGTTCCATCCTTTGCCCTGTACATTTTACCTAACATAGGTGCAGATGCACAATTTAGGGAGGGATTTATGAGGATAATGCAGACCTTTCAGGGTGTGCCGCCTCCTGCCCCATCGATGAATGATTTGAAATGGGTCTTCCTGTAGTAGTATCCTTATACTTTCCCAGGGGATGGAGGACCTCAGGCTGCAGAGTCATGTCTAGTAGCCAATCTAACAATTTTCTAGAATCTGGAGGTACCTCTAGAGAAGAGGGTGAAGCTTTCTACCTACATGCTCCGAGAATCCACCAAGAGGTGGTGGGATGTGATCTCACAGGCAGGTCTCCAGCAAAATATGTCTTGGGAAGAGTTTCGGTGAATCTTCTATGATTAATTCTATTTGGAGACCTTGAGGGATGATCGAGCCTCTGAGTTCATGAATCTATAGCAGGGTATTCTTACTGTAATGGAGTATTCCTCTCGCTTCACAGAGGTGTAGTGTTTCAGACCTATTCCAGGAGGTGATGATTTGTTCCTTGAACAATATTTTGATGACGTTATGAGGCACGACATCCGATCATAGGTGAACATCATCAGATTGAATTAAATATCCTCTAACGTCAACCAGGAGCTAATCACATAGCGCAATCTGAGGGATTTTGGAGCTGTGAGCCATGGCTATTTAGAATCCATCATTATTGCTCTGCCATTTGAGACTAAGAAGCGCCACAGGGAGGCTACACTAAGAGATCAGAGAAGGTGGGATTCATCTTCCAATATCCTGGTGGTGTGCTACTAATGTGGGAGAAGTGGGCATACGAGGCCACATTTCCCTAGAGACCCAGTGGAGTGCAGATCTTGCAGAAAGATGGGTCATAATCAGAGCTTTTGTTAGTTATTCTCACCCGCATCTGGTGACAAGGGTTATTCTATGACCCCACATTTAGGAGAAGAACCACCAGTTTCTCACCGTTCATAATAATGGAGTTCTTCCAGCTGTTCAAGCCAAGTTAGAGGTTGTGGACATGGTATTCAATCATCGGTTCTTCAGCAACAGCAGGTTGGATTAGCACAGAGCGGTCAAGAAGGGTCACCAGGCCGCGACATAGGCTACACATTAGCAGTGGAGCAGGCCCTGTAGGAGAAGGATCCCAAACCCTCCACAGTTTGATGTACGATCTTAGTAGGCTCAGTTTTATCATCGTCTCTTTTTGATAAATGGGATTCCCATAGCTTTATATCTATTTCTATTGTGGAGATCCTTGGACTCTGCATATTTTCTTCTACTGATATCTTGATGTTAGACACTCCGTTGGGGAATAGTATGGATAATGTACGTCATTGCAAGGAGTGCCCACTAGTAGTTGGTGGATGTCACTTTCTATGGGACCTCTATTTTCTAGAGATGACATGCTTTGCTATCATTTTTGGTATGTACTGGTTAGTTCCATTCCAGGAATTCATCGACTAATATCGATGGAGGGTGAGTTTCACGTCACTAGAAGGTGAGTATTTTCTTTATAAAGGAAAATGGGATGTCCAGGCAAGCAGATCGGGTCCATAGAATCATGGGTTGGGATGAGTTACAAACTGGATTACTAGTATATATCTGGAAAACTAGGGGACATCACAGTTAGACATTCCACCAGTGGATGATACTTTTAGAGATGTCTTTCTAGAGTAATTTTCTGGTTTTCCACCGGAGCATGATGATGACTTTTCTGTTGAGCTTCTGCAATGAGGGGAATTGGGGTCTATTACTCCATATAATATGGCTACACTATAGTTAAAGGAGCTCAAAAAGTAGTTGGAGGAGTTGCAGGAAAAGGGTTTCATCTGACCCAATACTTCTCTTTGGGGTTCACCTATCTTATTTTTGAATAAGGAAGAATGTACCCTTAGGCTTTGTGTGGATTATAAGAAGCTAAACCAATTGATGGTCAAGAACCGGTAACCCTTGCCGAGGATTGATGATCTCATTGATTAGCTTCAAGGAGATCAGGTGTTCTTGATGGTTGAATTGAGGTCCGGTTATCATCAGTTTCACGTTAGACAATCAGATATACCTCTTACAACATTACGGATTAGGTATGGTCTATACGTGGTTATTCCGTTCGGTCTCACGAACGCTCCTATAGTTTTCATGGAACTGATGAACCGATTGTTCCATCCATACTTAGATTCCTTCATGGTTGTTTTTGTGGATGATATCTTGGTGTACTCTCACACTTGACAAGACCATGATACCCATCTTGAGATTGTTTTGAGTACATTGAGGGAGAAATATTTATATATTATGCTCTCAATGTGCCACTTAGGGATGGATCAGATTCACTTTCTAGATCATTTTATCTCAGAGTTAGGAGTATCAGTAGTCCCAGAGAACATGAGAGCTGTAGTTTCCTAGGAGGACCCTATGAAAATCTTTGAGGTGCGGAGTTTTCTAGGGTTGGATGGATACTACAGACGTTTCATATAGGAATTTTCATGCTTAGCTGCACCACTAATAGGTCTAACTAAGAAGGGTGCGAAGTTCTCAGGGTAATATTCTTGTGGGTTAGACTTTCAGGAGCAGAAAGGGATGTGGACTTCTACACCGATACTAGTCTTGATAGAGCTGAGAAATGGCTATAATGTTTACTGTGATTTGTTAGATATAGGGTTGGGAGTTGTGCTTATGCAGGGAGATGGAGTCGTTGCATAAAGGTCTGGATAGTTAAGGGCACAAGAGTGGAATTACCTGACACACAATCTGTAGTTGGTAGTTTTTGTTAATTCCCTAAATTTTTGGAGAAATTATCTTTTAGGAGTGAATTTTTTGGTTTTCACCGACCAAAAATGTCTCAAGTATATCTTCACTCTATGTGATCTGAATTAGAGACAACACATGTGGGTTGAGTACCTACAGTCCTTTAACTTTTAGCTTTTCTATTTGCCTGGGAAGGGAAATGTGGAGGCAGATGCGTTGAGTATGAGGATTCAGATACAGGTCGTTCAGGAGTCTAGCAGTGAGTGGAAGCTTATGGATCTGTTCTTTGAGATGAATTTGAAGGTGCATGATAGACAGGGGAAGACATTTCTATCATCTTTAGGTATTACCTCTACTATTCTTGATCGAGTTTGAATGAGGAAAATATCAGATTATGAAGGCCTAGTCCTAAGGTAGAGTGTGTCAGGAGGGGACCCTATTCCTAGATAGACCATATGCGATGATGATATCGTGCATTTGTAGGTGTGCGTGTGGGTTTCAACAGACAAACTCAAGGAGCTGATGCTGGATTTTCATTCCTCAATTTGGTAACTTCATCCTAGCATCACTAAGATGTTTCGTGATCTACACCATCAATATTGGTTGATTTGTATAAAGAGAGACATTTCTGGTTTCATCATGAGATGTTCCAACTGTCAGTAGGTGATGTTGGAGCATCACTGACTAGTAGGGGTTTTATAACAGCTACCCATTCCCGAGTGGAAGTGGAATGACGTTGCGATGTACTTTATGACTGGTTTGTTGTGGTCTCTTTGAGGAAATGACACAGTTTGGGTTGTCATTGACTGACTCATGAAGGTCGATCACTTCTTTCTGATCAAAGAGACCTATAGTGTTGATGATCTGGGAAGGTTGTTCATTCGTGAGATTGTACGTCTGCATGAAGTTCCAAAATAAACTGTTTTAGATAGCGATACTCATATCACTTCACAGGTCTGGAAGGGGCTTCAGATGGCTTTGTGTACGCATGTACTTTTGAGTATATCGTACCACCCCCATACAGATGGCCAGTCTAAGTGTACGATTCAGGTTCTTAAAGATATGCTCCGAGCATGAATTCTAGATTTTGGATATTCTTGGGAGAAGCATATACTTCTTATGGAGGGTGCCGACAAAAATAGTTTTCATTAAACTATTCAGAAGAAACCATATGAGGCTTTGTATGTTAGGACATTCCGATCACCCTTACGTTGGTTGGAGGCAGGAGAGGTTGCTTTGCAAGAACATCATATTATTTAGGAGACCACATAGTAGATATAGTTGATTTGGTAGAGGATGGCTACTGCGCAGTCTCGGCAGAAGTCTTATGATGATCAGAGGAGACGAACACAAGAATTTAAGGTTGGGGATCATGTTTTCCTACATGTCACACTGAGGATGAGACATAAGAGGATTAGGAGACAAGGAAAGCTTTCGACGAGGTACATCGGGTTGTTTGAGGTTTTGGAGAGAGATGGGCTGGTTCCCTATCAGTTGTAGTTACCTCATATATTTCGAGCTATGCATGAAGTCTTCCATGTTTCTCAGCTTCAACATCACTTCTCAAACCCATCTCACATCTTCAAACCCAAGGAGGTCGAGTTGGATGTGGATGCATCCTTTGAGGAGAATCCTATATTGATTTTTGATCGAATTACCAAGGTTCACCGTGGCCGGTCTGTTCCTCTGGTATGGGTTCTTTGGAAGAATGGGTGGGAACAGGACGAGACATGGGAGAGGGAGTCTGATGTATGATCGTAGTGGCCAAAGATTGAAGGGTTTTCTTATTCTATGTCACGCTATGGAAATTCGAGGACGAAATTATTTAAGGGGGGATGTTTGTAAGAACACAGATCTTCTTTTCAAGTATATTTTTCCTTTTTTGGTAATTTTTAAGGAAAAATGAAATTCTATAAATTTTCAAAGTACACGTGGTGTAATTCCCTGCTATAGGATACTATGTGTTGGCCGTGTAGTAGCCACAGACATGGCCATGTGGGAGTGACTTGGAGGCTTCTTAAAGTGGAGTATAGAAAAGATGAGTACACACCATGTACATAAAAAGTACATGTTGTGTACTTTATTTTTTCATTAAATTCATCGGGGTCATGTCTAATCGACAGAAGCACAAGCTTCTTCGTTCATCTCGTCCAGGAGTGTTATACGACTGTGGATCTTCGACGAACCTCTGAGCGTGCATCCGTACTCTGAATCAACCACTATCGGTTGCGTTGGATCACATCAGTGAGTTATCGCTTCTCCTATGTTACAGTCTTCTGATTTCTCCTCTCTCGTGACACGTACTGGGTTGAACAATTTTGACGTTTTTGTAGATATTCTCCATTCTAAGGAGATTCAAGCTTAGAGGATCATGTATATCAATGTGCCAATTCCATGGTAGGTGGTTTGTGCCTTTTCATGCACAATCTTTGAGTATTATGTGCAAATTAAACCAATACCCTTGAATGAGGTATTGTGTGTATACTGTTTTACCCATGTTGATTTCATTGCTTGCTTTTATTCTTGTGTAGAGGTTATTTGGGTATGAATAGGGTTGATTTCTATGCTTTGGATATTTTTCCCTTGTAGGTACTATTTATAACTGTTTGGTCCTGTTTAGCCAGTTTGGATCCAATGAATATTCTCCACGCATGTTGCTGTATGAAGGAGAGTGTGTATTCTATCATTTTTGATTTGATGTAGACTATTTTCCAAGTATTTATATAGGTTTAATTTGTCCATATCACACTGCTATGCTTATTGACCTTCACAGTGCCGTGAGAACCTAGTGTAGTAGAATATACGGGGAATTGACCGAGTGATCTTCCTCATAGAGACTTTGAGAACTTTGGTCTATTAGGGGGATTGACCGAGTGAGCATCCTTATAGATCCTAGGAACACTTGGGGATATAAGGGGAATTGACCAAGTTAGCTTCTTAATAGAGTCCATGATTGATTTAGACTATAAGGGGATTGACGGTGTGAGATTTCTCAGAGAGTCCTTATTATAATTGAATGACCAGGGTATAAGGGGAATTGATCATGTGAGCTTCCTCGGAGAGTCCTAGAATTTGGGGCTATAAGGGAAATGGACCGTGTAAGCTTCCTCAGAGTGTCCTTGACTACCATAGACTATACGGGGAATCGACTGTATGGGATTCCTAAGAGAGCCATTCTTAACCTTTGAATATAAGGGGAATTGACTGTGAGCACTTCATTAGTGAGTCTTATTATATTATTATGACTAATCCAGATGGTTTAGGCTGAGTTCAATACCCATAGGGTTACATGTATGAGGTATACCTGTTTTTTTCACTATTGCTTGATATTGAAACTATGGATTGTTTACTACGGAGAACATTCATGTTTACTGTTTTTAGCACTTTTTTCTACCATATATTCGCTGACTGTTTGGCATAGATATTCAGGTGGTTGCCGACTGAGATTTAGTCTCACACCCTATTTGTTTATGCTATTTGGCAAAAATATATTATATTGTTGTAGTTATAGATAAGGGAAAGTATCCTTCTACTTTAGGTACTTGATATGATGTGGAGCTGGAGAGCATGGGACCAAGCTATGGATTGTGATGCTGAGGATTTTGTCTTCATTCTTTTTCACTTTGGTTTAGCACTGTTGTATTTCAGCATTGTGACTTGTTTGTCAGTTTTCCTAGAAATATCTTACATGCATCATTTTATATATGTTTTCCTCTTTATAATTTAAGTTATTAGCTGTTACTGCAATATTTCATTATTACTACTTCTTCTATTGTATGTATTTATTTACTTCCACTATGTACTCTTCCAACGAGGTCATAATTTCCACACACTCACAGCCAAGGTCCTCACTACTAGTCGACAACCTCTCGCATTCGGGGAAATGTGCATGAGTCCATATGGCCAACCGGGTATGGGGCGCCTCTGGGTGGCTTCTGGAATCAGGACATTGCATATGTGGTTGGATAAATTCCTTATCCTTCAACTCTTATATTTGAGTCTTAATCTCTTTGTGATCTATTTATTCTATTTTATATGGTGTAATATAAACTGTATCAGCCCCCGCTATGAGAGGAAATGTAAATTCCACATCTCTCTCTGGTGGGTTCACCAATAAGTCCTCATGAAAGACATATTGAAGCATCTCCATATGTGTGGAAATTTAAAAGTTTTACAACCCCATAATCCATCATTTAACATATAACCTGGTTGCTGAGCTCCCCCGGTTTCTAAAGATCTAGCCTACCACGCCCCACCTAGATATCCCACTCTCCAGAGAGAATCAAATATTAACCCTAGTAGACATGAATGTAACTATCCTGCAGTAAAAATATATATTGTCACAGTATACTACATACTGGTCCATAGCCATAATTAGGTCAAATCATGATATATTAGGGATTTAAAGAATGAAACTAATAGGAAAATCTACAACTTCTAGAGATCACGCATTTCATAACCATATTTCTCTCCAACATAACCTGAATGTTTTATATATCATCATAAAACAGCTCAAAAACACCTACACCTGGCTCAAAACAATCAAAATTTATTCTTATATATAATAATGATATACATAACTATAAATCAATGAACTTGATAGTGTAGGATCTATAAGAATAATAACTCTAACTGTTGATGCTCCGGCCATGCTATCCCCAAGTGTGGGATGAACTACATGAATTTTTCATACCCCACTCTCTTTTAATACAATCTCAGTCCCCTGAGCTACACCACATTGCTGATATAGGCGAAATTTCCTAGAAGAACTTCCAACACTCCCTCTACCCCCATGTATATTATAACACCAACTTCCAAACTAGAATAATTTATAATATCCCCTTTATGTAATATAGTTCTATCTACCTTATTAATCATTACCCAACTACCGTGGGTCCCTATATAACATCTTTAGGTTTATCATCCTGCCTCAGGATTAACACTCTAGAGGTTGTTTGTGGGAACAGTCAACAAAAGTGACATCGCCTAACAGACTTATGAAATTTCAAGTGAGTAAGGTCCTAAGTAACTGATCCTTCCCACTATCCAATTTCAGTCATCTAGTATGTTAAAAATTATTGAAATTTTTCTTCTGGATATTGTAATTCATACATATTGACCATTGTGAAAAACCAAATATCCTCTATAAGAATCCTAATCCATATTCCCCTCTGAAATGAGAGTATGATTCACAAAAACTAAAAACATCTTGGGCCTGAATATATTCACCTAGGAGATTATTTCACATTTAATACCATCTTAAAACCATTTTTCTACTTCAAACTTATCACCTTGTAATGTTGGAATACAACACTCCATGTATTTAAAGAGACCTCCATAGTCCATAACATATATATTCCCCTAATTCAACCTTATAAACATAGCCTCTCTCTATTTCCTATGTGTCTCAAGATAAAAATACTCCCTCAAAATTTCCTAAATGTCCTTCCACTCTATATTATCATGATTTCCATCTTACATCCAGATGTACCGAAAACATATTTCTTGACCATAGAACATGTATGAATCCAATTTTAATCTCTTATACATAAGAGTATCAATGGGGTCTTGTATGGTCTGGATGGACTCAATCCATAACTCTACAAGATAAGTTCAACCCTATATAGTAAAAATCATATGGTGATGCATCTAAAACTCCCATGTAATGTCTGACACACTCTTCCCAACCAACCCTTGGTCTCTTCATATAAAATACATATACCGGGAAATGTTCTCTTGGAACAACTCTCCAACTTCCTCACCCGGGACTATTGGTTCCAACGGTTCCATTAATAGAGGATCATTTTAATACATAATCTCATGTAATCCTCTCAATTATTTCATCATGGAGTCATATATATACCACGACCAAAAAAATCTCAGGACACATAAAAAACCCATAGAACATTTAACAAGAGGGTTACAAAAAAAGGAATGACATTTTCTCCCCCATGAATAACCACGTGGTCAAAACTGAGACACTATCACTACCCTTAAACATGATAATTCATGGTCATGGTTATCAAAGGATAAAACCATTATCATTATTCATTTTCCTTTCAGAAACCAATTTTCGACATTTTTCAACAATTAATGTTATAAATTTCCATGTATGCCTGTTTTTTAGTTCAATTACACATGAAAAGTAATTCATATTCATTTAAATAACATAACCCAAAATATTATTTTCCCATGAGTGCCTAAATCATGCATGTCACATAATAATCCATATTCCTCAAAAAATGCATGCATACTCAACCATCATTCTATACTATCCATGATTAAAATCTCATGAAATCTAAAATGAATCACATCACACAACTTGTTCATCACTCAAGGTGAAATATAATTCAACTTTAGAAACACACATCAATAACAACAAACCCACCCCACGTACATTTTTTTACCCTCTTACATGGGTTAGCTACACACATATATGATCTATTAATCAAAACCCAAATGATCATATTCTCATATATACCATACAATAATAGTAACTCAAAGGAAATAAATGAAAATTTCATTGATACTAATTCATAATTTGTGCACTTGGGTGCCCAAAATTGGTGCCGAGAGACGGTCAGTAAAATGACCTCATGCATACCTCCCTATATTCCAGAGGCTGCTGATAAGTAGTTAGGGTCTGATATATAATAGGGGGAGACAATATCATCTTTATAATTGAAAAAATAGTGCAAATAAATATGTCTTGAAAATTAAATAATAAATAATCAAACCAAACTGTTATCACCTGATGAACAAAATGTAAAATATTAAACTGAAAACAAAATAATAGATATGTCATTCCAAATATGTTTCATGATTCAATATGAACAATCTAAAATAAATAAACAAAAATAAAACTATAATAAGGTCCCCGAAACACATCTGGTTCTGTCAACCATGAGCCATCCCAACTAAACCATCCTAAATAAGACTCTTTCTCTTATCCTATCCTACAAACATGATGACTATTCCGATACCAATCAGGAAACCAGGGAAGGGTGCGAGTACAACTCATAAGTTAACTAACAAATTTATATAAAACGATATCCTCTCAATAAAAATATATGGAGTTTTATAAGTAAAAAATAGAACCAATAAAGAAATCTTTTAATATATTCAATTACTATTTATTTAAGCACATAAACCCCCAAATTCACATAAACAACAATACAATAATTACCTACCTCATCCCAGTTCAGAGTCTAAATTATCACCAAGGAATATAAAAATATAAAAATTTCTTTATTATAATTTATTATATCAATTCAATTCACATTATGTCTAATTAGGGAGATCGTCTAATTCCCACATTTTTGGACAAAAACGTAATTTATAGGACCCCGTTTGTATTTGAAGCATTAGTACATTTCCCAAAACATTTTAATCACTATTGGATTTTGAATAATCACTCAATTCCCCAACATTTATATCAACCAATCACATATGGTATTTTAGAAAATTATTCCATGTCACAAACATGTATATTAGTTAATAACATATGGTTTTGGGAATTCTAAGTCCATGTCACACACACATATGTCATTAAGTCACATGTATCCAAATATCACATGTATCACAATATCACATGTAAAAAAATTACATATAAATCAATTTTATTCATCGATAAACTTATTATTAAATGTCCTCATCATAAGGTACCAATTAAATTACCCATTCAATACCTCTTAATCACTTTAATCCCATGGAATAATATAAGAAAATACCCACAAAAGCAGTGACCATAATATAATAATTTAACCCATTAACCCATTTAGGATAATACAAAAATTTCATAATCATCAATTTAAATTAATTTATGATCATGTTAATTGACCAATTAAACAATCTGAATATCCCATAAATTTTAAACTAGGATATTACATTAATTAATTAAAAAAATTATTAATCTAATTACACCAATTTCAATTTCCCCAATTGAAACATAATCATCTTCACATTGAAATTAAATAAAATCAAATAATTAATTTCTAAAAATTTACAAATTATGGAAATTTAAAATTCAAAATTCCATATACGCATTTAAATCATGACTTTGTGATTTTCAATTCTAACCACCATCCAAGAGATTAATGATGAACGATCGCCAATGAAAACCCACAATTTAAGTGAAATGGCCATGATCATATTGAAGAATTATATCTAGGACCAAAACCTAGATCCAAGATCAAAAGAATCAGGATCCATCAATCCTAGATCTAAACCAATAAACAATGGAGAAAAAGAACTCCCTTTTTATTTTATTGGAGGGATGAGAGATAATGAAACCTAATCGAGATGAAACAATACACCCGTAGAGGATTATATATAACAAATAGACCTTTTATTAGTTTATTACAGTGGTCTAGATCATTATCATTTCATTTGGTATCCTTATAAAATGTGAGTAATGGGTTAGGATTTAGTCGGGTCGACAATGGTTGATGTTCGGTGGGTATAAATTTTAAAAATTTTTTTGGGAATAATTAAAAACAGACCCATGGTTTAATGGGTAGGGGAACATATTATTCCCTTACCATGCACCTGTCCATGTGCACCCTATAAGGGATCCACCCAGTTACTACTATTAGAGTTCATGGATTGACCAACCATGCACTAGCTATTTGAGTCCCCTATTTGTGGGTACACATGGGTTTCTTTCATTGGCGTGATGTTTGGGAAAATAATACACAACCATGAAAAAACTGAAATCCATCCAAAATTATCCACTTTCATCTAAAATATCCATATGGTAATACCCAATCCTCAAATACTAAATTAAAAATGAAGAACATGTATATAAGGGTGGTAATTCTATATAAAAGGATGATAGAATAAAATTATTATCTATATAAATTATATTATAATACTTGGATGTGATATTGTGTGAGTAATTATTTTTTGAGGAAAAAAATAATTAGAAAAAATAGTAGTAGAATTTTAGTTATTCTTTGTAATCACTAGAGAATTAGTAAACTATTCCATTTTTATGAGATGACATGAGGTGGAATGTAAAATGTATAATTTTTTGTATCACACTATATAAATATAAACTGTTTCTATGTGTTCATGTGGGATTTTTAATCATATTGATCCATACTATAATGTGGTGGATAGTTTCTATTCGATCTGATTCATAAAAGTTCTTTTTAATTTCATTTTGGTGATTTAATCTTTAAGACATAACATGAATTACATTAAGTTATTGTTTTTTATATTGGTTTTATTTATACTATATTTCTTTTATTGACATTTCTACCATTATATCATATCCATGAAATATGTTATGATGGTAATAAATCTCATTTTATGTTTTAAAAGCTTAGTGAAAGTCATGGAACATGGGCCTATTGGTGAGTTGAATTGGGTTTCAGTGCTTCTCTTAATCATCAAACTCTAATAGGGTAACATTGATAGGTGAGATTTCATGAACATTATGAAATATATTCATTCCACTATAAACTATATAACATAATTCAAGACCTATGTTTTTTCATTTAGGGACTAATGATTGTTTTCTAAATGTAAAGTTGAAAAAATGGTATCAATGAATGGATGATGTTTTTAATATTTCAGGGACACATGATGAGTGACTTGATAATGAAAACATTTTTTTAATATCATTACCCAAAATTAAAATAGTGTTTCATTCATGTTAGCTATAGAATTAATGAACCTAGATTAGAATAAAGAAATTACCTCATCTTTGGTTTCTTTCCTGGTATTCGATGTTGTTCATCTGAAAAGACCACCTTAGATTTAATTATTTTTTTCATGTGAGGATAAAATGATACAATCCTTATTATAGGGGTACAAATGTGCTTCTAATGATCTTTACGAAATTCTACTCGATCTCAAAATGATATCATGATGAATCTGATGTATTACATTATTCATTATTTATTTCTATTTATTTAGTGTTGAAGAAATATATCCTTCTTTATAATTATTTAGGGGGAGTGAAATATAAGGTTCAAAATACAATTCATCATGTGAAAAAATTATCTCTTTTTTTTGATTAATTACATAATATCGAACTTATTATGTTAATGTCATACATAACAATAAAGAATATGTAATTTCATAGATAAAAATAATGAATATGTTATGGGATTTGTAATAAAATTGATAATCATAGACCTTATTATGTTTATGTCATACATAAAAATATAGAATATGTAATAATATTTTTAATTAATTTTCAATACATAGAACTTACATGTTTTTAACATATAGTTAGTTGGTCTTAGAAAACCAAATCCATCCAACCCCCACTCGGACTGTACACAATAACATATGAATTTTATTTCTCCAACTTTAATAGTTATCAATGTATTTTTTGAAACTAGGATTTGGTCAAGGGGCCTTTTACATGGGTTTTTATAGAAATAAATTCCATTTCAACATTGAATCATTGAGTAAAAACACTCAAGAGATGATACATTCAATTTTTATGCTTCAACCAAAAATGTGACTAAAGATTTTTTTGATAGAAACTGCTATAGAATTATCACAATATAGTGGGATTGGATCTTTTCACCTATGTTACCTTCCATTATCATGGATTAATGTTCATATCCATAATATATTATTAGCTACCTAAGAAGTTGCAATATTCTCAAACTCTCTGATATAATCCCAAAACGTAGAATGTTTTTAGCACTTACAACTCTCATCACCTCCATTTATATTAAATATATATATAATTTGGGTCATCATACAATCATTATCTATTTCAGAATTATATTCATCCTATACTATGAAAAATATTTCATTACCCCTCTATAGATAAGGAAACTAATTCCATAGTACGCCTTTGATACATAAAGATACCCTTGATTTTCACCCAATGGAGGTCCCTTATATCAACATGATATCAGTCTTGTCCACTCAATGCATAAAAAATATTTATAATATTACATGCAATATCACACTTGACTAATCCAATAAAAGACAATTATCTCATCATTTATATTCCATTTCAATACTCATGTGTCTAAGGGCACATATTATTATAACAATAAATTCCATGTGACATTAAAAACATTACCCTATTGTGTTTATACATATCTTTCCAATTCATTAAATTGTAAATATATTTACATAGAATTAGGCCAAGACATATCTTTGATCTATAACGATGGACCTTGATACAAAGAATATATGATTCCATGCCTACATCCTTTAAGGATAAGATTCTAAAAAAATATCCCATATTAGACTATAATACTGGTATTTTGTTTACAATAAGTAATCTCCCATTATATTAAAAAATTATAAAAATGACCACACTCCCAAACAAATTTTTATAGGACCATCAATAAAATTTATAATTTTTGAAACTAAATTATGTTATCAACCCATCAAAATAGATGTTCAATGACATGTATAACACAATTAATACATAGATGGATCTTTGAAACATTTATACATTGTTTGAGTCCAAGGGAGTCATAAAACCTTCAGGTAGTTAAATTTATACATCTTCTATAATGTTCCCAATATGGAGGGATTTATTGAAATACTTTTTCTCATCCTCATAATAATATATTTCCTCAATGGAATGCAGAATTGAAATTTATTTTAGAGTATCCACTGGGGAAAAAGGTTCATCATAGTCAGTTCCTAAATTTTTTTAAACCATTATTGATATTGTCCTGACTTATAGGTACTGAATTGTTCATCCATGTATAGTTTTTCCTTTAATATCCATGTTCTACCAATGGTGATTACGTCTACTAGACATTCTACCAATATGACGACTTGGTTTTTTTACATGGAATCAATTTCATAATTTATTGATTATTTCATCTTAAACACATCTACTTAAATTACAAGTTTATTATTGGTTAGAGGATAATTATTAACTTTTAATAACAAGTCTCCATCCTCCATGACTAGGAAAAAATTACATTCTGTTTCTCTAACCTCTCTTTTAATAATAAACAATACTTGTGTTTCAGAAAGAGTTTAATCTTCCACAAGGCACTTCGTATTTTCTTCCAATACCAACTCTTGTATACCCTGAGACTCGAATTCACTAATTTCAATCTAAATATCACCATATCATTCATAATGTATTCCGTCTCATAGAATATGGATTGTTCTTATAATATATCTTTTGTCACTAAGTGGTCATATAGGTCGCATCCCCTTGTTTCCTTTGAATATACTATCAATGTAAACCCTTTTCCTTGAGGTGAAAGTGTCATATTTGAATATTCCTTAAAAACATTTAAATTCCTCACATATGAAAATTTTATATCATGTTTTTATTTATCTCAAAAATTTATATGGAATACCATATATCAATTTAGTTTGTACTCATTAATGTATATAAACTATTTTTTATAACATGTAGCTATAAAAGAATAATAGAATACTCTCAAGAATTATCCATGATCTCACTTTGTAAATCAAGGCATAGTTATACCATTCAAAAATAAAATTCCATTGAGGTCTATAAGGAGTGTTTATTTGAGACAAAATCTTGAAATCCCATAAATAAATAAGGAATTATTTATTGAGATCTTATCCAACACGATTTGAGTAGAGTTTCTTAATCATCCTACCATGATGGGTGACATATTCAATCATGTATTCCTTAATATTTTGAAAGATTACTAACATATATCTCATAAGTATAAAAATCCATATCTATTAAAATCATAAGAAAATGTGATGACCTATGAGTATCCACCAACAACATCAATAGATAATAGTCCAAACACCAATTTCGGAACCAATTCCCAAGATTATATAGAACTTTAACCTTTCCTGCTAAAATGGTTAGTGTGAAATAATCCTTGTAAAACTAAAAACATACAATAAGTGTGTTTATTTCATAATTTTTAAACACCTATCAAGATTTAATTTAGTGAAGTAGTTGTCATTTACAAGATATTTCCATTGATTCCAAAGTTCGGTTTGTTATGAGTAATGTGAGGCTGTTTCTTTATCACAAACCTTTACATGGTCTGTATATTCTAAGACATAATAACTATTATATAAATGTTACTTAGTAAAAAAGTGATATAATTATATTAAAAACAAACTTTTATTTCAAAATAAAATATTTAAATCATCGTTATCTAGTTAGCATATTGATATGATGTTTTTTGTAATGGATGGAATATAATAAACACCATTCAAAACAATTATAATTCTAGTTATCACCAAGATTTGGTAGTCTTAGCTAGAAAAAACAAAAAATTTAGCTCTATTTTATGATGAAAGATATACCACTCTTTATTTAATTCATCTAAATCTACATGTTTCATGTATTTGAATATATATGAGAGTGCAACATGATGTATCTTGTATAATATTATTAAATAAAGATAAATTTACATTGATTCAAAATTCACCTGATTATTTCCCTTATTGTTATGATGGATTTAGTTTTTCATCCACAATCCATTGATTCTACAAGTGAATAAAATGTAATCATATTCCCTTGAATTCACCAAGATCTTATTCTTCTTTTACATGGATGGGTGATGAATGAAACATGGGCCTTTTAGATATTTTAATATCCTTTAGTCCTACTCCCAATATAGACCACCGTTTTTTTAGCATCATCTTCTTATCCTCATGGATAAGATGATTGATATGATCAATAAATAAATTCACAATTTTTTATATAGAAATCTTAAAATAGAGATGATATTTGGGAGTGACGAATGAAAGATTTTAGTGGCCCATTCTATTAATTGTGTAAATCCTAGAACCTATAGATTCTCAATATTGAAAATTATAAATAATACATGAGGTATAGATATAATACCCTCTATAAGCTTACTACAAATGGGTGTTTTTTAAATCTAAAATATATCTTCTCTAGTACTCTCCATATATAAGCCAAAAATATGCTCGATCATTCTATACAAATCCATGTTTTTTAGACATAACGAGATCACATGAAATATATGAAATCAAAAATCATTTAACATCGACCTCATCATTCATATGATCATATCAAAAAATTAAGTCTTAATAAACATCCAATAATTAAGGTGGGTTAGGAAGTGAGATTCTATAATGGATGATTTTTTTTCATGACACAAAACTATTGGATGGTGTTTTTACCATTCATGGAAGTTACATTCTATTAAGAGAAGTTATTTCTCCAAAGGGATCATATGGATTGTGAGGATATTGATAATTACCTCTGATCTATTATTTAAAAGAGAACATTATTGTTATATTTCTAAATTTTATATTATGTGAAATATAATAAATTAAATTTTTTATTAAATCTTAAAAAAATTTCTCATGTCCTAATAGTCCTCAATATCGAACTCATCATGTATTTTTTATGCATATTAACATTTAAATATGCATATTCGCATTTACATAACTCAAAAAAGGGTTAACCAATCAACTTGAAGTTATTAAGGTAGTTGTGAAATTTATATATATAATCTTACAGATCCTTGGTCTGTTGAGTGGACTCCCCATTACTGAAACTATGAAACTGATTTCATTAATAACTAACTCCGAATTTATCCAAATCTATGAAGGAATACTCATATTTATTTAAATTGTTTATGTAAACCCCAAACATTCATAAGTCCTCCCCTTAGAAAAGTAATTGTCCCAACAAGGGTAGGTCAGACATGTAGTTCGATTTGTTTCAATCAAAATAATGTAACAGAAGACAATGCTTTACTTCATATTCATTTATGGGATTTTAATTAAAAAATTTATTCTTTTTTTATACATTACACATTTGTTTTAAAATTATGTTGATTTATATAAATAGTTAACCATTTTAGATAAAACATTTATTCATAATCCATTTACATAAATTCTATCATTATAGATTAATTAATTAATATAAGTGATTACAATCATGCATATGTGTAATAAATATTATACATATTGAAATAAGTAAAGAAATAAAATAACATGAACACGAACTTATCTAATTTTTTATTTTATGAGTGTATATAAAATATACTTATGATTTAGTGGAATAAATCAATTTTCTTGTATGGGAATGAGTTACAATATTTCACATGTACACATTTTTATCACTTAGATTACATCACCAAAGTTCAATATTGATCCACCTCCACACGCAATGGGATAATATATTTATTCAAATTATTTATTATTCATAAGAAGGTGATGGGTACTAATGGATTTAATATAGGAGATTAAATAAATATCCCTAGAAAAATAGCACCTACCTAAAAATAGTAGGATTGATCTATCTCAAGCCATGATCCGATATAATATTTAATAATTTTCTCCAAATATAGAAATTTATATTTAATAATTGAAATTAATTTTTTATATCATTAGGGAAATATTATATTATATTTAATGGGTTATAATTTTATTAAAATATTGATTTATCAACAAATAGTGAAAAATAAATAATTTTTATCGAAATCTATTTGTCATTTAATGCATCTAAAAAGATCCATTTTATTTTAAATGATCTTAAAGGTAAATTAGTTTATTATTATTTTCATTAATCAATTACGGTAATTTTAATTAATTTTATTTCTGATTTTGGTATAAAATATTTGTGTTATTCGTTAAAATTTATTTTAAAAAAACAATATGTGATCACATTTTTGGGGTTTAATTTTAAATTAACACTTTCCACTTATATTAATTGAGTCATTAAATATTCATTCCATATTTAGAATCATGATTCTCATAATTTTTATATAGGTCCATTATTATTGGTCATTATGTTTAGTGACCATGGTAGACATTTTTCACTACAGTAAGGGTAAAATCGATTTTAAAAAGATAAACCACTGAGTTATATTTTTAAATTTTTTTGAGACAATAATTTATACTATAGGATGAGTATATTTAAATCATACCCATCTATGTTAAGAACAAATGGTATTATTTTAGAATAATTTTATATATGTTGACCGTTATATTATTTGAAGAAAATAATAAATTCAAAATGCCACACTCTTGAATTGAATATATCTACATTTTTTACATAAGAATATAAATAGTATAACACTAGTTATAAATATTTATTTTAAATATGAATTAATTTGGTCTCATTTTAATGAATTTTTAATTTATTGACTTCGATTCGTTAAATTAAATTCCCATGCCATGCCGATATCATATTTATTCTATTAATTGGTGCAATCAAAATTTTTAATAATATTAAACTTTAAACAGTTGTAGTGAATTATTGGGAAAAATTATTTTTTATATAAATATATCATATTAGATAATTTTTTAAGATTTATATTCTCATTAAAAAACATAGATTATAGAATTCATATTTATTTAAATGAATAATTCAAAAAAATCACATTAATGATATTTTATAATAATGAAAATTTAATTAAATGATTTAAAATTTATAAAAATTATATATTTGTCAATGATAAGGTTTTGTGTGTTAAAATATAAACTGTGTTCCATTTATTAAATAATATCCAATTTTAGACAAATTTATTAACCATTACTGAGTATACAATATTTGAAATTTAGGTTATTGTCAAAATGTGATTTTGGGGGTTTAAAAAATAGATTAGGGAGAAAAATTAAACTATTATTGTCAATAATATATTATATGTGTGTATTTATACTAAAAATCAGTATATATTCATAATATATATTTTCTGATCTGCATGAACAAAAAAATCTCCAATTGATAGTTTTATATTTTATATAGTTTTAAGATTTCCCCTATGTGCACCTATTAAATTGGTGTTCTTATCTGTAACAAATCGTAAATTTCAAGGAATTTTTTTTTAAATTTTTTTTGGAATTTTAATGGAATGCAGTTTCTGACGGCACGTGATTCTGAGGCCCGATGTGCCCAGAATCATTTTCCGAAGTTTGGCTCAGGTACGTTCAGTGAGCGAACAAGCGGGTTTTTCTAACTTTTGAACCGGTGCTCGGAATCGAATTCCGAGGGCACTGATGGAATCGCAGCACCGGTACCTGCTTAGAAACGCCTCTTCTAGAGTTGCGTTTGCTCGGGTGTGGTTTTTAATTTTTGGGCTTTATGTTAAGAAATAAAATAATGTGGTACGAAAAACATTATTTTATTTCACTTAAAGCCGCTTAAAGCCCCTTAAAGATGCTTAAGCTGAGTTGAAGTGGATAGGATGGAACACAAAATATCCTACCCTCTTGGTAGGATATTTGTGAGGTGGGGCCCGCACAAGCCCCACCATTTCTTTTCTGCTAAGTAACTCACCCGTGAAAACCCCCATTAAATGAAAGTCAACTGATGAGTTTTTCTAAATTCTTAATGCCCCTTTTAATTGGGTGGTTAATTTCATTGCAATTAATTCTATTAATTAATTTGTTCGTTTTTTATCTTTGTTTTTCAAATTCTTCAATTGATAATAAAATAAGATGATCACTTATTTTATTATCTTATTTTTGTGTTAAACCTTTGGAGAATCTCTAAAGATATTTATCCTCCTACACGAAGAACATGAAGAACGCGAAAAACGTGAAGAACGTGAAGGGCGACGAAGAAAGCCGGACCCCCGAAGATTGACGCGACGCGACGCCGACGCTTCTTCTGCGACGTTCCATCCTCGCGACAATCTTCGATCGAAATCTTGAGGTAGGGGATTTCTGTCCTTTTAATTACTTGTGGATTATAACATCTACATGGATTAAATTTTTATAATTAAATCTGTATGTTATTGATCCTCGAAGTTTGTCTACGTGACACCGAGTACCGCGCGACAGTGACGCCCTTCCGCAAAGCAATGATCCATTTCTTCCGCGACGGTCAATTCCGTGACAAACTCGCGTCCGACGACGACGTTGAGGTAGGGGTCATTTTGAAAATTATTTTACAGATATTTGTTTTCCTACAAGGCAAGAATGCGGATCAACCAATTAACAAGTTGGCCTGCGGATTATTATTGTGGTTCGAGGTTTATCAATTTCTGGGATTTATGGTCTTGTTTCAAACCGATAACGTGGTGGTTGTGGACCAACGAACTAGTCTGAACCCACCTCCCTTTTTTTCTTGGTGTGCAGAATGACAGATGATGATAAAATGGGCCACAGAGACGATTTGTTGATTTTTTAGTGAAGAACGGGACCTGGGATGAGCTACGACGCAGAAGGAAATGAATTCGGACCACCGGAGCAATTCGGGTGGGCCGCGGACTCCACCGGCACCCCTGCGCGCCGCCAGAAGGACCCGCCGCAGCTTCAGCCGCGCCGGCAGCAGCGCGGTCCCGTGACCGCGCGAGACTGGAGGTGCGGGGCGGAGTGGCCCTACCGCGTCCGCTGGCGAGGACAACCCCACGCGGGACCGCAACTTCTCTTCACGCGGGGGAAGCACGCCCCCGCCCACGGTTTCCCTTGCTCGGCTGCTCGGCAGAGCCACACCAAGCCGACCTACCCGCCTGGTCGCGCCTAGGCCGGGCCGGGTCGCGCCCAACCGGGTCGGACCTGGACCCGGGTCAGTCCGGGCCCAGACCCCCCGTTTTCGGACCTTTTCGGTCTTTTTCTCATAACATGAAATAAGGGCCTCCGAACGACACGTCGTTAGTGGCGATGCGATCCTTGGATCGATACCTTTGTTTCGGTATATCACACTCAAGGTTTCAGAATACTTTGGGTTTGGCTGGGTTGGTTCGTACACGAAACCAACCGGGCCCTCAGAGTGGAAACACTCATATCATGAGCTTTGGACGTCTGATTGACGTGCCGTCGACTTTTTTGAATTCCTATAAGTGAGAAAAATCTTTTGGATTACTCCGCCCGAGGTTTGGACGCAGGTGGAGTACGGTCGGGTTGGTTTTTCCTCAAATCCCAACCGGGCCCCTGGGATGAAAAAGCCAATAACTCTCAGACTGGGTGTCCGATTGACACGCCGTCTGCGACTTTGAGTTCCTGTTGACGATACAGAACTATTGGATACATCTACTCTGGACTATGTGTCAGTTGATGTATCAGCCTCTCGGCTTGTGGAGCGGACCCTCCCGAATGAGCTTGCTGTGTGTGGGAACCCTAGAGCTGGCTGCGACTACTACTATGACGACGACGACTATGCAGAGATCCTCAGTGGATTCGACGGTGACGACTACAACACTCAGCGATCCTTTTTGAGTCAGTGCTACTAATCCTGTGTGGGTCCAATCCTGTGTGGGTCAGCGCTCAGCGGTCCTATGTGGGCTAGCGCCTACATATCCTGTATGGGTCCGATCCTATGTGGGTCTTTCCGGGGGTTAGTTACCTATCGATCCTTTGTGGGTCAGATCCTTTGTGGGTCATTGCGGGGGTTTGTTACCTATCGAACATTTGTGGTTCAGATCCTTTGTGGGTCATTTCGGGGGTTATTACCTATCGATCCTTTGTGTGTCCGACGACTTAGATGAATCAGTGGAAATATCTGGTCATCTTTATCATCATATGATAAAGTATACATGTGTGAGCTCGATCCTGTTTACTTTACTTTGTGGATTGTGTTGTGTTATCCTGTGTGGATTTGCATTTTTATTTCCTGTGTGGATTGGGTTGTACTTGAGCTCGGATGTTAGAGCCAAGCGAGAAATGATGACTTAGGTATATGTATGGGCATATACCTAAGCAGTGTCGGATGTTACTTCATGATTGTATCTTTCCTTTGTGTTTATCCTTTGTGGATTCTGGGAGACCTTCAGGGGTCTCGGGGTCCCTAATGAGTATCTTATACTCACCCCTGCATGGGCTATGCCCACACTACATTGTGTTGGTTGCAGATGACGGATAACGCTGATTGTGTTGGAGGCTTGCGGAGCAGGACGGTACCTGGAGGTGGACCACTGGGCGGGACGTACTCGGAGCAGTCGGCTGGACCCGAGGAGCAGTGGAGGCTTTCTGTACACACCATTCAGGTAGGATTTCTAGTGGACAGCTCGACGTTGCGGCTTTACTTTTCAGTTGTTTTTTTCCCTTTCCAGTTGTACTTTACTTTCAGTTTGGGTTTGAATACTGGCCCACATACTTTTCTGCACTTACTGTTGTACAAATTTTTACTTAGTGTTTACTTCTGCCTGCTTGCTCTGTGGTGTTTGTTGTTTACATTACAAAGGTAATGCATTCCCTTTTTCCGGGATTTACACCTTGGTGCTAGTCGCCAGCCCCTGGCCTATGGAAGGCAGTCTTGGGGTAGTCACGGCACGGGCCCCGAGGATGGGTCGTGACAAATTGTTATGAGAGGAGTTCAGTTCTACCACAGAACATGGGACTCTGATATTTTTTCTATGTGAAGAAATAGTGTTTTGTGTATTGGGTGTGGTTATCAGTCGAGGGAGTCCATTGTTGGTGCGGCAGCCGACGTATCCGTACACCAGGACCCTGACATCTGATTTCCGACTTAATTCACGAAAACATTGATTGCATGTGTGTTTCATGTTTTCTTTGTGATTACTATATGTCAACTCACAAGGTATATTGTTCTGACCGTGGCGCACCTGATTCTTTTCAGGATGACCCCATGACGGAATCCAGCTAGGGTTCAGAGAGTTGTACGTGACGACAGCCCGTTGAGCGACGAGGCCTCGGTACATGGCCCTTTGATAGCTGAGGCATCGGCGGTGCCTCTACCTGCCGAGCCACCGATGCTTCCAGCCCCAGCCGCTGACGATGCATGTCACCTTAGTGCACTGCATGAGTTCCAGTGCCGGCGACCACCCAGGTTCCGCGGGGAGATGGACCCCCAGGCAGCCGAGCACTGGCTGGAGGCAATTGCACGAGTTTTCAGGCTAGTGCGGACACCAGGAGACCTCATGGTGATCCTTGCAGTGAGGCTAATGCACACAGAAGTGGGCCGATGGTGGAGCTTGATGCTCCAGGTGAACGATGAGGCATCTCTTCTCTGGACAGACTTTGAGGGCCTCTTCTGCTCAGAGTTCATCGCGACCACCCTCCATGCAGTGTGCATCAGGGAGCTTCTTTAGCTGCGGCAGGGAAGCTTGACGGTCGCCCAGTACTCAACGAGATTTACCGATCTCTCGCGCTACTCGACAGACATGGTACGAGACCAATTCTTCCGGGCCCGAACCTTTGAGCAGGGATTGAGACATGAGATTAGGGAATCACTGATCTCCGTCAGCATTCCGACTCAAGCAGGAGTACTAGAGAGATCCCTTTTGATAGAGAGCTTCCTTGACGAGCCTTCATCAACATAGAGACCTACCGTAGGGCGGCACGTAGCAGAGTCTTCTGCGGTAGGTAGTCTACGGATGACTCAGGGGTCCAGGTAGACCAGACCCTCACGCAAACGATCTCATGACACTAGCTCAGCAGTGCGGGGAACACAACGTAGAGCCAGCCTTTCGAGAGGTAGGCAGTGCTACACATGCGGCGGGCAGGGCTACATGGCTCGTGACTGCCCGACCCACCGTGCCGAGGAGCAGCAGACGGTTGAGGGGACACCCAGGCAGAGGTAGAGGGTCGACCATGGTGGTCCGCAAGGAGGAGGTGGATGAGGCAGAGGAGCTGGCCGAGTAGGAGGTGGTGGGCGGCGCTTTGAGGCTCTACCACCACCACCACCACAAAGAGGTCCACCCTAACCAGATGGATCTGGCGGGCATAGACAGGAACAGCTCTAGGAAGAAGAGGCCTACGACCACGGCACGCCCGAGATGATTAGAGGTACGATCTGTGTCTATTCCACCCTCGCTACAGTACTTATAGACATAGGAGCGAGTCACTCTTTCATAGCCGCTTCCCTTGTTCGGAGCTCGGAGATTGTGACAGAGCCGTTGGCTCGATCCTTACGGCTAGAGAGTCCTACGGGAGCAGACTCGACGATTACACACTGGTGCCGGAAGTGTAAGCTTACTCTAGGAGGCGAGATCTTTGGCTGGGATCTTCTTGTAGCGGCGTCGAGGCCTTACGACGTCATCTTGGGAAAGGATTGGTTATCTAAAGTCCATGCACAGATTGACTATATTAGGCACAAGGAGAGATGTGTATGAACCGACGGGAGGAGGTTCACCTTCACTGGAGAGAATGGAGCCTTTTCAGCACAGGATGGACTTTCGAAGAAGAGAGGACATCCCATCACTCATCAGTTGTCTAGCCTCATCCTAGGAGCAGTTGACATGTGGAGTCCTAGTTTTCCTGCAGTGGTGGATCAGTTCGCGGACGTGTTTCTCGAAGACATTCTAGGGCTACCTCGTCGAAGAGAGGTAGAATTTCATATTGACCTATACCCCAGGACATCCCCAATATCGACTCCAGCATATCGGATGGCCCCCGCAGAGCATCGATAGCTACAGGTATAGTTGAAGGACTTGTAGGGAAAGGGATTCACCCGACCCAGTGTTTCACCCTGGGCTTCCCTAATATTTTTCGCCATGAAGGCGGACGGGCGCTTGTGACTTTGTGTCGAATATCATCGCCTAAAGAAGGTGACTGTGAGGAACAAGTATCCACTACCGAGGATTGATGACCCCTTCGATCAGATCAAGGGAGAACGATGGTTCTCGATGATAGAACTCAGGCCAGGCTATCATCAGCTCAGAGTTTGGGACGAGGACGTGCAGAAGATGGCCTTCAGAGGTCTGTATGGCCACTATGAGTTCTTGGTTATGCCTTTCGGTGTAACCAATGCTCCAGCGGCGTTCATGGGCCTCATTAATAGGATCATTCATCCATACCTCGATCGATTTTTCGTAGTCTTCATCGACGACATATTGATATACTCGACGTCTGAGGAGGAGCACGCCTACCACTTACGGGTTGTACTAGACACACTCTGAGAGCACCAGCTTTATGGGAAGCCCTCGAAGTGTCAGTTCTGGATACGCGAGGTCCACATCTTGGGGAACGTCATCTCTGAGGTAGGAGTTTCATTGGATCCTGCAAAGATAGAGGTAGTGATAGCTTGGGTTCCACCTAGGAGCGTGACGGAGGTGCGGAATTTCTCGGGACTAGCTGGATACTATTAGAGATTTGTTCCAGACTTCTCCATAGTTGCGGCACCACTCTCATCTTTGAAGAAGAAGGGGAAACCCTTTGTGTGGTCAAACAGATGTCAGCAGACCTTCCAGGAGCTGATACAGAGATTGACCAGCACACCTATCTTGAGGTTTCCTGAGGAGGGAGTAGGGTACGTAGTCTACTGTGATGCATCAAGGACCGGACTCGGATGTGTCCTGATACAGGAGCGGGCAATGATCGCCTACGGATCACATCAGTTGAGGCCGCATGAGAAGAACTACGCTACCCATGACTTGGAGTTAGCCGCAGTGTTCTTTGCTCTGAAGACATGGAGACACTATCTGATGGGCGATCGCTTTAGAGACTTTTCTGACCATCAGATTCTCAGGTACATCTTCTCTAAGAAGTACCTGAACCTAAGACAGTGGTGATGGCTCGAGTTCCTCTAGGACTATGACTTTGAGATAGTCTATACTCATGGGAAGGGGAACATGGTAGTTGAAGCTCTCAGCCGAAGGACGGTCATTCAGCTACTCGAGGAGGCGACAGAGCAGCTAGCCGCTTTACGGATATCCTTTGTGGATAGGGATGGATCAGCTTTACTTCAGTCTCTCACAGTCACCTGTCTACTACTACATCGTGTTAGAGAGGCACACCATGGTGATGCTGACTATGAGACGCGGCATGCACAGATATCCTCAGGACAGGCACCAGATGGTTTATCCTTTAGAGCAGAGCACGACATCCTTTTCAAAGGACGTACCTTAGTACTAGTCGCTTTATGAGAGGAGGTGCTAAGAGAGTTCCACACTTCTCCATTGGCGGTACAACCTGGAGTGGTGAAGATGTACCAGGACCTCAGATGACATCAATGGTGGCTGGGAATGAAGAAGGCTGTGGTAGAGTTCATTTCACGATGCCTCACCTGCCAGCAGGTGAAGGTAGAGCATCAGGTAGCAGCAGGCTTGGTACATCCCTTGGAGGTCCCGGAGTGGAAGTGGGATGGGATATCTATGGACTTCGTGACTGGACTTCCACGCACTTCCAGAGGTCACGACTCCATTTGGGTGATTGTCGACCGACTCACCAAGTCGGCTCACTTCATACCCATCAGAGAGAAGGGCTCAGTGGAGAGCTAGGGACGTCTCTATGTTCTGGAGATTTTATGGATTCACGGTGTGCCATCATCTATCGTCTCCGATCGAGATGCTTGCTTTACTTCCTGGCTTTGGTAGGGGTTGCAGGAGGCGTTCGGGACACAACTACATCTGAGAACCACCTTTAACCCTCATACGTATGGTCAGATGGAGAGGACCATTCAGAACCTCAAGGACATGCTCCGCGCATGTATCCTCGACTTTGGTCGCAGCTGGGAGGGCCAACTACCCTTGGTAGAGTTTTCATACAACAAAAATTACCACTCCACCATTGGGATGACACCATACAAGGAATTGGACGACAGACCTTGCAGATCACCTTTATGCTAGATAGAACCTGGGGAGTCAGCACTTGTGGGGCCAGAGATGGTTCGGGCCATGACAGAGAAGGTCCTGGTCATCTAGGAGCGGATGAGGACAGCTCAGAGCTGACAGAAGTCTTATGCTGACAGGAGGTGGAGGCCACTAGAGTTTGAGGATGGAGACCACGTCTTCTTGCATATCCCACCTCGACGTGGATTACGGAGATTTGGCCGAGGTGGAAAGTTGTCTCCATGCTTCATTAGACCATTCCAGGTCCTCAGCAGGATCGGCGAGGTGGCTTATCACCTGGCTCTACGACCTCAGTTGCACTGGATGCACGACGTCTTCCACGTATCTCAGCTGAGGAGAAATGTGCACTACCCAACGCATATCATTGACCATGGGGAGCTAGACTTTGGTGATGGGGTGACTTTTTCGGAGCTCTCGGTGGTGATCATGGATCGATAGTAGAAGGTCCTACGTGGACGATCGATTCACCTAGTGTGCATCAGATGGCAGCACGGGAACCTCCAGGAGAGCACTTAGGAGTGGGAGGCTCAGATGCATGCTGAGTAACCACATTTTTTCCCTAGCTTATGATGTATCTTTACGGGGATGTAAATACCTGAGGTCGGAGTGATGTAAAGACTTGTAAATTTCAAGGAATTTTTTTTGATTTTTTTTTTGGAATTTTACAAGAACACAGTTTCTGACGGCACGTGATTCCGAGGCCCGGTGTGCCCGTAATTATTTTCCGAAGATTGGCTCAGGTACGTTCAGTGATCAAACGAGCGTGATTTTCTAACTTTTGAACCAGTGCTTGGAATCGAATTATGAGGGCACCGATAGAATCGCAGCGCCGGTACCTTCTTAGAAACGCCTCTTCCAGAGTTGTGTTTGCTCGGGTGTGGTTTTTAATTTTTGGGCTTTAAGTTATGAAATAAAATAATGTGGAATGAAAAACATTATTTTATTTCACTTAATGCCGCTTATAGCCACTTAAATCTGCTTAAGATGAGTTGAAATGGATAGGATGGAACCCAAAATATCCTACCCTTTTGGTAGGATATTAGTGAGGTGGGACCCACATGAGCCCCACCGTTTCTTTTCCGCTAAGTAACACACCCGCGAAAACCCCTATTAAATGAAAGTCAACTGACACAGTTTTCTAAATTCTTAACGCCCCTTTTAATTGGGTGGTTGATTTCGTTGCAATTAATTCTATGAATTAATTTGTTCGTTTCTTATCTTTGTTTTTCAAATTCTTCAGTTGATAATAAAATAAGATGAGGACTTATTTTATTATATGCTTGTTGTGTAAAACCTTTGGAGAATCTATAAAGATCTTCATCCTCCTACGCGAATAATGCGAAGAACGTGAAGAACGCAAAGGGCGGCGAAGAATGCCGGACCCCCGGAGATCGACGCGACGCGACGCCGACGCTTCATCCGCGATGTTCCATCCCTGCGACAATCATCGATTGGCATCTTTGAGGTAGGGGATTACAGTCCTTTTAATTCATTGTTGATTATAACATCTACATGGATTAAATAGTTTTAATTAAATCTGTATGTTCTTGATCCTCGGAGTTTGTCTACGCGATGTCGAGTACCATGCGACAGCGACGCCCTTCCGCGACGTGATGATCCATTTCTTCCGCGACAGTCAATTCCGCGATGAACTGGCGTCCGACGATGACGTTGAGGATTTTGAAAATGATTTTACCTATGTTTGTTTTCCTCCAAGGAAAGAACGCGGATCAACCAATTAACAAGTTGGCCCGCAGATTATTATTACGGGTAGAGGATTATCAATTGCTGGGATTTATGGTCTTGTTTCAAACTGCTAACGCGGTGGGTGTGGACCAAAGAACAAGTCTGAACCCACCGCCTTTTTGTTCTTGTTGTGTGGAACAGCGGGCAATGACAAAACAGGCCGCAAAGACGATTTGATGATTCCGTAGTGAAGAACGGGACCTTGGAAGAGCTACGACACAGACATAAATGAAATCAGACCACCTGAGCAACACTAGTGGCCCGTGGACTCCACCGGCGGTGGTGGCTCCCCGACACGCCACCAGACGGACTCGCCGTGGCTGAAGCCTCGACGGCAGCAGCGTGGCCCCGCGAACACGCGAGACCGGAGAAGCAGGACACATCGGCCCAGCTACGTCCGCTAGTAAGGGCCACCCCACGTGGGGCCGCAGCTTCTCTTCACGCGGGGGCAGCACACCCCCGCCCGCGGTTTCCCTTGCTCAGCCGAGCCGAGCCAAGCCGACCCGCCGGCCGGGTCGGACCTAGACCCGGGTGGGGTTGGCCCGGTTCGGGCCGACCCAGGGGGGGTTGGGCCGGGTTTGTCCGGGCCCAGACCCCCGATATCCGGACCTTTTCCATCTTTTTCTCATAACTTGAGCTACGGGCCTCCGAACAACGCACCGTCAGCAGCGATGCGATCCCTGGATTGAGACATTCATTTAGGTATATCACACTCAAGGTTTCGGAATACTTTCGGTTCAGCCGGGTTGGTTCGTACACGAAACCAACCGGGCCATCAGAGCAAAAACGCTCATATCTTGAGCTTCGGACGTCCGATTGACGTGTTGTCGACTTTGTTATATTCTTTATGTTATATGGATCTTTTGGCTTACTTCACCCGAGGTTTGGACGTAGGTGGAGTACGTTTGGGTTGGTTTTTCCTTAAAAACCAACCAGGCCCCTGGAACGAAAAAGCCAATAACTCTCAGACTGGGCGTCCGATTGACGCGCCGTCTAAGACTTTGAGTTCCCGTTGACGATACAGAACTTTTGGATACATCAACTCTTGACTATGTGTCAGTTGATGTATCATCCTCTCGGCTCATGGAGCGGACCCTCTCGAACAAGCTTGCTGTGTGCGGGAACTCTAGAGCTGGTTGCGACTACTACTGTGACGACGACGACTGTGTAGAGATCCTCAGTGGATTCGACGGCGATGCCTATAGCACCCAGCGATCCTTTGTGGGTCAGTGCTACAGATCCTGTGTGGGTCCGATCCTGTGTGGGTCAACGCTCAGCAGTCCTGTGTGGGCCAGTGCCTACAGATCCTATGTGGGTCATTGCAGGGGTTAGATACCTATCGATCCTTTGTGGGTCATTACAGGGGTTAGTTTCCTATCGATCCTTTGTGGGTCAGATCCTTCGTGGGTCATTGCGGGGGTTAGTACCTATCGATCATTTGTGGGTCCGATGGTTTAGATGAATTAGTGGCAATATCTGGTCATCTTTATCGTCATATGAAGAAGTATACATGTGTAAGCTGAATCCTGTTTACTTTCCTTTGTGGATTGTGTGGAGGCTTGCGGAGCAGGACGGTACCTGGAGGTGGACCACTGGGTGGGACGTACTCTGAGAAGTCGGATGGACCCGAGGAGCAGTGGAGGATTTCGGTACCCACCCTTCAGGTGGGAGTTCTAGTGGACAACTCGACGTTGCGGCTTTACTTTTCAGTTGTTGTTTTCCCTTTCCAGTTGCACTTTACATTCATTTTGGGTTTGTATACTGGCCCACTTACTTTTCCACACTTACTGTTGTACAAATTTTTACTTAGTTTTTACTTCTTCCTGCTTGCTCTGTGGTGTTTTTTGTTTACTTTACAAAGGCAATGCCTTCCCTTTCTTCGGAATTTACGCATTGGTTCTAGTCGCCAACCCCTGGCCTATGGAAGGCGGGCTTGGGGTAGTCACGACACGGGCCCCGAGTACAGGTCGTGACATTATCCACTCTCCCTAAAGCACTTTGAGCCAACAATATTGACAAACACCATCCTAATTAGATTATAAAATTCCATTGAAAGGATTTATAGGTTTTGGTATCCTTAAAATGACATTACCATGTTCCATTGTAATGGATCTAATGGATGCCTTCCCAAAAAGAGGTAATCATCTTAACATACCTATATGAAATTAAATGTTATTTAAAACCATATAATTTTTTTTAGAAAATTATAACTTCACAGTAATAAATATTAAAAAATTTTATTAGGGTTATTAAACTACCAATATAAATCCCCCATTCCATCAATGTGCATTTAAAATTATCGCTCAAGAATATTTGTGAAATACCACCTCCACATACTGATACAATTAATAAATAATCACCCCGTTTAATGGATTTTTCTAAATGAAGGTTTTAATTATTATATTAGGTATTTCGGAAATAAATATGATTCATTAATTATAATATCATAGCTACCAACTTTAGTTCATTTTTGTTGGACACCGATAACATATCTTTTTCATACATGTGCACTACATCCTCAATGAGGTGATGTGAATCATTTTCAATTTCAATTTACTTGGATTATTAAAAGTATATATGTATATGATTTATATTATATAATAATAAATAAATTTCTATTTACCATTCTTGTATTCTTAGTAGGTCGGAACCCTCATTTTCTAGCCCAATCATGAATGTCAATATAAAATTTGGAATTGTACCATATATAATAAATTCTGAGTGACACAAAATTGTATAATAACATGTTGGTTCGAAAATAAAAATGGATGCTCATCCCTTACCACAACTTTTGGACTCTTCTGGATTTCTGAAAATTATACATGTGCGAGGAATAATAAATACATAGTGGACAATAGTGACATAGTAAACAAAGGAAGGCATACCCCCAACATTATTCTTTTTCATGGATTCTAAATCCCATTTCATCATATAAGTTTTCTAGTAATTTAAGGTAAAAATATCATGTGCATGTGAAATAACATTATATAATAATAATTAATGATGAATATCATATGATTCAACAATCAAACTGACATTTAAATCAATACAATAAGATAAATGTAGGTGTAGTGTGTCATGCCAACAAAGGGAGATCTATAATTAATCCAATATATCGCAATGGAAACATATGATATTATAAAATTACAACAGTCCCATAAAAGGTGATCCTTATGGCATCATATGTATCACGGTGATTCATGGTAAACTTTGATTCTTTTCCAGGTATCACACAAAGGGGACCTATTATCACCCAAGGCATGGCGTGGACATGTTTCCATAGATTTCATCAATGGGATTCTCCTAGGTAACTAGAATCAACCAAAGTATAATAAATTTCCAAGAATATCTCACCTAGAAATGAAAATAATCACCCCTGACTCATCAGGTCATAACTCAAATGTGCATGTGAGTCCACCCATGAGTCCTTAATATGGAACCCATGTTTTCTCCTGGCCCGTGTCATGTGAAATAAGTATCCAAGTTCAATCAAAAGAAAGGAAATATATCTCATCTAGAGTCATATATATAAATCATCATAATCATTCAAATATAAAATTTCAATACAGAAGATACACAATCAATCCATCAATTCTATTGGTTGAGTCATATTCCCATCCAAGGAGAACTATAAATAATTAAAATTATCAAAATGGGGACATTTATTAAAATCCAATACTAGTGATACCATCCTTGTCTACAATTATGATGCCTCATTTAATTATATATGTCATGGAAAGCTCTAATTACATCGTAAGTATTTTACATAGGGGACATATTATCACCAAATGAATGGTGTTGACATATTACTAATGAGTTGATCAATGGTTTCTCCCATAGGGAAATGGTATCACTCATGAGTATAATAAATGATCCGGAATCCCTATCCTAGAAATCTAGAGCATCTCCCCTGACATGTTGGCTCATAACCCAAATGACAACATGAGTCCATCCAAGTGTCCATTATTTAGAACCAACATTATCTCATTGCCCATGTCAAGTGAATCATTTCAAACAAGGAACATTTAATAACATGTCATAAAATTTATTTATATTTATTCACATACCATCAATGAATTTTAAATAAATAAACAATCAATCATATAAATTAATAGTGAACAAAAAATAGGTGTTGACATGCTAGTATTATATATCATTTAATTATTTCAAATCTATTAAATTAAACATCACATGGAAGTTTTTTATCAAACATCAAAGGGTCTAGTGGAAAGTTTCCTTAAAAAGGGTTAAATTTTCTAAACTGGTAATCCCCATTTATAAAGAATGATATATAGTTTTCAAAAAAGTGAAAAGTACTAAACATTATATATATCAATTGTATAATAGAATCATAATGAAAAATCATTGTAATAAGAAATGAATGAAAAAAGTCTAATCTGTACTTTTTTAACATAGAATATAACGGGCCTCCATTGGAGGGGGTATTATTATTAAATCATGACATTGTATAAAAAATAATTCATTTGTTCAATTAATCATGAAATCCAATTCAACAAAAGAAACCATTTTATTAAAACTAAAATACATGACAAATAAATAATATGAGGTGAGCAATTAATAAATTAATACTTTATTAATTTTATGGGGGCATGGAATGGGCTCCTAACTCAAAAGTAGACCATGAAAAAAAAATTCACTTGATGAATGAACGATAAAAAATTGAATTCTCTCCACACATGCTTGCACACACATTCACACACACACACAGATATATAAATATCCTTTAATCGGGTTCAAATATTCCCCACTCCATTAGATTATTTTTACTAAGAAGAAACAAACAAACAAACACACACACGTATATATATATATATACCTATGTATATGAGTTCATTACTTCATGGAGTTGTAAAATTCCCTACAAATATTACCAAGAACTCAGGAACACCATGAAAAGGAACAACGATCCTAAGGATAAATACACGAACCTCAAAAAATAGAAATTCAAAAATTAAATATATGCAAACAATGAATGAAGTTGGAAATACGTACCCTAAATCGATGATGAATATATGAATCATACACATCTACATCACCTTCGATGAAAGATGATGGACTATGAACTAGGGTGTCGTCATATATGCTTCACATAACCTAAAAATACATGAAAACCAAAAAGGGGTAAACCATAACCCTAGGGTTCAACTTAGCCGAACTGGGTGTAAGGGATAATGAAAAATGGGGAAAAGAGGTGAGGATAAGAGAGGAGTAGGTGTACCATGAAGGATAGAACAAAGAGATATATGAAATCTAGTTGAAACTTACCATAAAAGTGGATGCCGAGAGGAGGTGTGTGGTGTGGAAAATGAGAGCCTAGGGAGGGGGCGTGTGACTCACTATGGGTTAATGGAGAGGGTTGAGTTAGGTTTTTTAAAAACATAATATAATAATAATAATAATTAAATAATTATTATTATAAGATATTTTTTTTTAAATTTTTTCCCATTTCATCGTACTTAACATAATTTTAATTTAATTTGAAAATAATTAATTTTTTTTCATTTTATGAAAAAAAATCCTGACACCACTCTCAAAATTTCATTTTGATTCTTGGTTTTCAATATGGATCATCCAGTAAATGTAAACATTCAAATTTATTTTGTTTTTCATTTTTTTCAAAAAACACGGCTTGTTAAATTATCATTATTTAATAATGATTGATTCTTGTGTATCATGTCACCAAAGGCACTAAACCACTATTCTTTTAGCATGGTTCATATAGTTATGTGTTTAATATTTTTCTATTAAGTTATAATACAAATGAATTAAATGTGTGTGTCCTTATCATAAAATAATTATATACTCTATACCATTATTAATAGGGTTATTAGAAAAAAACATCACTCAATCTCTTTCCCTGGATACTCAATCTATTTTAATGAAAAATACAAATATTTGATGATTGACAATACAAATATATAAATTGAAAAATATTTTCATTCATAAATTATGTATAATTTTACTTTCTAGTTACATTAGAAATTTTATATTTGTTTTTACTACAAAATAAAATAATTGAACAGTATATAATTATAATATAATAAATAATTTTATAGTAATCAAATTTAAAATGAATCTTTCGTGCTAATAAGATGCATGAACTCTTGTATCTCTCTACTTATAGTGTTGGGGAACGAAAACAAGTCAATAATACAGAAATAAAAAACATGAAATGATTAAAATAAATAAAAATTGAAGTCCATTTTCAATGAAAACATTACAAAATCCTTCACAAAAAAGATTTCAACACATTCATATATTGGATAGGAAAAAAAATCAAGAACAACCCATGGTTCCACCAGTCAAATCATCATAAAATGAATCAACACATTTTTTTGAAAAAAATACTAAATTGTGTTTAAAATTATATTCATCCTTTATGATGTTCACCTAATCCTTGACCAAAACCAAAGTAGTTTTTACGATAAACTCTATAGATTCTGGAGGGTACCAAATACAAATGAGATCCTAAATAACAATGTCATGAGAAAATAACATTAGCTTTAATAATAAGTAAAATACCATAGTTGAAAAACCTATGATATTAATTACACTCTATTGTATCATATAGAATTAATATTCTAGAAAAAAAAATTGATAATTTTAAAATTATATAAAATAATGTACACAAGAGGGACGTCTTGAATACACCATGATATGACTACCTCTTTTGATGTTCAAATATAATATAATAATAAAACTAAAGGAAATAAATGAATTGGGACCTATAATATCTCGATCCTCATATATAATTATTTCCCCCAACTAAAGGGAAATTTCAAAGATCACAAACTAATACCATGTTCATCATCTCTCAGAATATGAAAACAATTTTTTTTTCATATGGATCAATATTATTATATAGGGTGTCAAATTTGAACTCATTAGAACACTTATAATAGTATCTATAATAAATACTATTATATAAGTTCATATGTGAATTGAATATAATTTTGGTCAAAATCATCACAATAATACACATTTAAAATCTATGAAAACCATGAATCCACCTTGATTTTCAACTCATAGATGCTTCATCTAGTAAATGGGTATTATTATTTTTCAGACCAAATATATTGATTTTATTCTCCACTCTTGGTTGCTCATCACTTCAATTGGTTGGTGGTGTGTAAAATAAGAATATAAATCTATAGATAGAGTTTAGTTACTCTCATCCATTAGGACCATGAATCTCTATAAAACATGATTTTAGATCAGTTCCATAAATCATCTCAATGGGTAGGATATCTTTCCATGTATACTCATAAATCAATATGGCAGTATATCCTATCAAACATGTAGAAAAAATTATAATGGTTGTCACAAACAAGTTCATATCATCCTTATATAGATACGATATGTATTCCCATCCATGATAATAATATTAATCCATAGGGGTATTATGTCCCACATGACATACATAAATAGTCATGGAGGGATTACATCCCACCTCCCATCACACACCATTGATAGGAGAAAGGATGTACCACCTCACATATTGTAACATCCAATGTGAATAAAGAATATGACATTTTCATATTTATTAATATTTGTGAATTAAATATTTATTTTACTTTAAATGGGATTCCATGTTTGATGGAATACCTGATACACAACAACATGTTTTTTTTGAAATCTTACGTTACACACAACGTTATGTTATATTAGAAAATAATATAATAAAAATATTATTATTTTAAATGGTAGTTAACGCATCGACGATGTATTAGTCGGTTAAAACGTGAATAACTACAATATCATTATACAAGATTGTTAAAGTGTTTTTTAATTTTCCAATAACATTTAGGGAATTAAAATATGAAATAATCCAATTTTAAGCAAATATACTCTAATATTCTTTAAAGGACCGATTTAATACCTTTTGATGGAGAAACATTTTTGAATATAATTTTTGTAATTTTTATATGGTATATGTTACCAAATAATATTCTTCTTTATAATTGGAACATCTAAATTTACATTGGATAAAATTTTGTTATATTTCTAATAATGTTAATTTTTAATGAATAGTGAAAAATACTGTATTTTAATTCAAAAATTCCTTTCAATCTATTTTATTTATATGGTTAGATTATCTTTTTAATTTTTATTAAATTGTAATTAGATTATATTTTTACCATTTAATCCTATTGTTGTTATTGAATGTAATTCCACTCTTAAATTGAACATAAACAAGTGTCAATCTTTTTATTGATATTATTTTATAAAACATGCTTTTTATTTTGACAACAGAAATTAATTTTAAATTAATTTTTGACACTTCTGTATTTTGAATTTGGAAAAATGGATTTCATATGTGGGATCCAGAGGTCCAAATTGTGGGAATAGGTTACTTATATTTTTAGTAATTATGAATATATACTTTAGTAAATATTTAATTCACCCTAGTTAAAAGGTTAATATGGTAAACAAGGGTAAAAAGATAATATTATAATAATATTAAATTACCATAACATGTGAAAAAATCCTATTTTATGACACATGTCCGACAATGGGTGTCCATGGGTCGATTTTGGGACCCCATGGATCCACGTAGGAGTGATAATGATAGTTTATATTAATTAATTTAAAGTAATGACAAAAACTACATAAACATTTATCTTTTAGTAAATAAATTTTTACAAGGGGTTATATAAGTAATATCTGAGACTATAAATATTAATTTGAAATATAAAAATATTTTATATATCATGGTATTTTATTTATAATTTTTATACATCAAATAAATAAAATTATTTATGACTCAATGATATTGTAGTGATTACCTTATTAATAAATGATTTAAATAAATGAGATTATACAGATGGGCCCGTAAGGGGCACTGCGGTTATGGGGAGCTCTCCTCGTCACCGCCTCCTTCCCTTGGTTCTCACAGTCTCCTTCCCCTAACTTCAGTGGCTTCAGGGTTTTCATCGGCTCTCCCAACTTGCTTTCCCGAGTCCTCTTACTGGATAGGGTTTTCGTTGGAGGTGAGGTCAAAGATCAAAGCATCGGCGTGGGAGGTTGGGGGTTTGCAGTGACTATCGAGGTCTATTAGGATGGCGGCGATAGGATCTGGGCTGCGGGCTTCCTCTGCTTGCAATGGTTTCATGTTCCCTCTTGATTAGGGTTTCATGGTTTGTGTTTGTTTGTCTGAACGTGTGATTTGCTTTTCTGGATCTGTATCTGGTTTTTTTCTGGCTGGGGTTGGAAATATTTCCTGATGGTCACTGGTTATCATCTATGGTGAGATTGATGGTGCTCTTGGTTGGATCTATGGGTGTAAGACCGGTTCACCCAATGGCATACTCTTCAGAGCGCTCTGGACCCTTCTTTGTGCGCGTCGGCGTCTTCCGCGGCGGTTTTCTCTTGACCACGGGTGAGGCGATGTTGTCGGACGTAGGTGAAGCTCATCTTCATTCCGGTTGATGTGGTTTCCCCTTTGTTCTCTATTGGGCATGATGAAGAGGGTGGCGTGGCTGGGGGTTGTCTGTCACCGGTGATGCTCACCGGCGAGGACGTCTATTGAACGGTGGTCAGTCTGGCGTGCCCTGTCGGCGACATGATTGGTGGCGTGTTTCGAGGCGTCTGCACAGCGTATGATGCATGATGATGGCTCATGGCTCGATGCGGGACATGTGGATCGTGGATCGAGGCGTCTGTACATGATGTATCCTGTTTATGTTTGAATTTCTAATTTGAATTCTGCTGAATCATATGGTATATTTGTGAGGTTTCCGGTTTTCCTCAAACCGGGTTGGGGTACCGGTTCCCTCTAATCAGCTTTTGAAAATGGGAAAAAAAGATTGGATATAGATTATAAAATTTTAAAAACAATACACAACCTTTAAAATTATTATTGGGAGACTTAATTTGTAACAAGAGTCATATTATCTTCTAATTTATTGAGTTTTGTAGCTTTTGAAACCGAAAATCAGTTTATAATAAAATAATGTTTTCCAACATTCCTAAAGCACCCCTCCCTGCTTATAAAAATCCATAACCTCTAACCAATTACACACACCTCTCATGCCCCATGAAATGTCCAACCTCTAACCAATAAATCTCTTTACATACCTCTCATCCTTCTAGATTCCTTACCTTAGGCATTAGGTACTTCAAGAAATCCTTTTTGTTCAAACCAAAGGGAGTTACCCATTTTAAAGGCAACATCTTCTCTTATGTTTTTTTCTTTGATTTTACTTCTCAAACCCAAAAAATATGTTTATTAATTTATTTTATAACAAAAATAATATCCGTGAAATATTAGGTTTTTTTAGAATGATTCAATCTACGCTTTCACACACCTCCATCTAATGGATACGAACATATTGTTTCAATGTACGTCGAACTGTTGTCTCATTAAACGATGATTGTTCAAATTTCTCCAACCACCTCTCATGGTGGCCATTATGATTAAAATGTATTTATATATGATATTTTTTATGTTTTATATATTCATCTGTATTTTTCACTTATACCATACTTTTATGGTTTCCATAATGGGTAAATACTAGAATGTTATTTGAGGAAGTGCGGACTACCACCCCCTCAAAGTGAAACGACTCGTTCATAATATACATATGACATATAAATTATTTTTTAATGAAATTATGTAACATATATAAAATATGATATAATAATGTAATTATAATATACCTATGTATCATTATGATTTCATTTCCTTGAAAATTGACAAAAGGAAATCAATGCAGCATTAATGCCTACATATGGCTTACCGTCCCTATAAACGATGCATTTCATTTCTTATGTCCAAATTTTATGGACTATTTTAAATACATATATACTAGATATATATGATATATATGATATCTAAATCATTAATATAAATCTTTAGATAATGTAATTTTGATCACATGAATTTTTTTTAATTATAACAAGTTCATTTTATCTTAAATTCCAAACATCGATAAAATATCTGATATGAAATAAAAGAATTAAATAATTGTTATTGCATGTTAATAAGTGATATAAAAGGAAAAATAAACTTCCAAAATGTTATGAATAAAGTAAAAATTAATTTATATTTATTATTCAGAATGAACAAAGAACAAACGAGTCATGTATAATATGAAGTCAGAGAACATCTTAACCCAATTTCCATTCATAGTATTAATCATCCACTTCTTGATTATGTCATGTTTAGAATATGTTTGAATGATATATGATTTTTTTACATTTAATTTCATTATTTATTGTGTTTATTTATATTTTTTACACATAAATTTCTAATTGCATTATCATTAATCTAAGGATACCGTCTTTACAAGGGATTTCATCTCAATTTACATTCCTTGAGACTTGATTGTTGTTCTGTGAAAATTCACGTTTATATGATGTATATAATATCCTTTTAAATATTATATAATTAATACCTATATTCTCATGATATTATAAATCTTTGATTAAATGTTATTCCTCAGTTATTTGTATTACAACATTTTCCATTTGGTTAAGAATTCCTTAACTAAAATATTGTATTAATGAATTATTCTTCTAAATCGTTCTAATTACTGTCCATTTTTTAAAAATAGACTTAAGTATTTATTTATATGGATATTAATGTTTGAAATTAAAATTAATTTTAAATGTAATAAAGTGGTATGGAAAACATGGATTAAAAAATATCTTTATTAAATGGTTTTGAATGTGGTAAGATAAGGAATTGATTATGTCAATATATTAAAATGATAAATTGTGACTATAATGTGGAAATGTTATATTTTAATTATGCTTATTTTGTGTGTTATGATTATGGATCAATGTAATTTTTTAAGTATATGGGTGGTTATGTGATAATCCTAGGGTGGGTGATCATGAGATAGCTCTCCAATGCATTGGGTAACACGATGGAGGTAAACATTAATGTTTCTCCTAAGAGATTTAGGGAATATATTGTGATGGGTATTACAAATGTAACACCCTACATAGAAGTGAAAGCTAAAATGTATGTATGTTATATATACTATATGTTACCTTATGATTTATTATTTCTATGTGTTATTCATAAGTCTAATTTTTTCATATGGTATGTTATAATTGAAAATTATTATTTCATTTATTTGTATTTATTGATGGGATAATGTTATAATTCCTTATTTTATAAACCTTTCTGATATTTTTATGCTCATCCCATGTTTTGAAATGTTTTTCACAGGACTAAATGATGAATAGGGGCAAGGATGAGATCATGTAAAATTCATGTTTCTTTTTTGAAGACTTCTTATTTTATGAAACAAATGGAAAATGAGTAAAAGTGAATAATTTGTAATTTTTGAGATTCAATGTAATAGTTATAGCCTAATTCCCTAAAATATAAAACCTAAAAAGATCATAATTGTTAATTATTCATTAAATTCAGTATTATGTATTTTTATAAGGCTAGATATTTATATTTGGTATTAGTGGTCAGTTTAGAAAACAGTAGGGATTAATATTTTTTGTTGGACACATTGTTAGTCCATATATCTACTCGTTAAGATAAATCCTAATTATGTAACTTCTTTTTATCAATGAAAAATTGTTACAAATGAATGGTGGAGGATCTCAAAATACATTCATATCTCATCATGAAGACTTAATTTTAATAATTATTGCAATGTCATGTCCAGATGACTCTAAAATATTTTCAAACATACAAGTCACTTGCATGATTTTTTTGAGATTTCAAACACCTCCTCTATACCTCGATACTATCATGGTTCTTGGGTTGTATTTAATCAAATAATTTTTTCTCAATATTCTCATATTTTCAAGAAAGGTAATTATTATAAAGTTATTTTCAAATATTTTACATTATCACATGATTTAGAAACATGTTATGATTTTGAGAAAGGTGTTAAAGAATGAGACCCACACACAACCTATTTATATTTTCTTTTAATTATATTCTTTCCACACATACTTATGGTAATTTAAAAGGGCCATTGATTGAATATTTCAACTCAAACTCGGTCAAAATATTTTAATGAAATAATGTTTTATCAGATGTTTTGATATTATATGTGATACATGATTTTTTTCCAAAAGGTTTTTTTTCTGTGTTCACCCATATGACCCAAGTTGTATGTGGTGTATTTGGATAAATGAAGAAGATGATTTTGATGGATCTCTAAATAATAGTTGCAATGCATGAACCATCTCTCTACATGAACAAGATAAAGATGAAACCAGGTGGACACAATGATCAATGTACAATGTCATTTATTTGGTAATAGTGTTATTTTATGCAGGTAATTTTTTTCCATATATATAAATCATCATGAATTATGATATTGATGTCATTATAAGTTTTGAATAAAAAGATAGGTGTAAGACAACCCTTGAGGTTATATCCTGTTATGGTTATTTTTGAGTAGTTTATCTCATTTTTTGGAATTCTATAAAATTGTATAGTTTTTGAAAAAGGACAACATGTCAACCATGTGACAACTCTTCATTTGGTTAAATTATTTTATTGATCAAGAATAAGTTGATTTGGGGTCTTCTATTTTATCAAATGGTTATGTTTGGTTAAATGATTTTATTGATCAAGAATAAGTTGATTTGGGTTCACCAATAAGTCCTCATGAAACACATATTGGAGCATCTCCTCTTTGTGTGGAAAGAAAAAAGTCTTTACAACCACATAATCTATCATATAACATATAACCTGGTTACTGAGCTCTCCCAGTTTCTTATGATCTAGCCTACCACACCCCACCTAGATTTCCCATTCTCTAAAGAGAATAAAATATTCACCCTAGTAGACATGAATGTAACTATCATGCAGAAAAAATATATATGGTCACAATATACTAAAAACTGGTCCATAACCATAATTAGGTCAAATCATGTTATGTTAACGATTTAAAGAATAAAACTAATAGGACACTCTACAACCTCTATATATCACCTGTTTCATAATCATATTTCTCTCCAACATACCTGCAATGTTTTATATATCATCATAAAACAGCGCAAAAACTCCTACACCTAGCTCAAAACAATCAAAAGTTATTCTTATATATAATAATGATAGACATAACTATAAATCAATGAACTAGATAGTGTAGGATCTATAAGAATAATAACACTAACTGTTGATGCTCCAGCCATGATATACCCAAGTATGGGATTAACTACATTAATTTTTCATACCCCACTCTCTTGTAATACAATCTGAGTCCCCTAAGATACACCAAATTACTGATATCGAAGAAATTTCCTAGAAGAACTTCCTACACTACCTCTACCTCCATGTACAATAAAACACCAACTTCCAAACTCGAATAATTTATAATATAACCTTTATGTACTATAATTCTATCTACATTATTAATCATTACCCAACTACCGTGGGTTCCTATATAACATATTTAGTTTTATCATCCTGCCTCAGGATTAACACTCTACTGGTTGTTTGTGGGAACAGTCTACAAAAGTGACCTCGCCTAACACACATATGAAATTTCATGTGATTAAGGTCCTAAGTAACTGATCCTTCCGACTATTCACTTTTCAGTCATCTAAAATGGTAATTTTTTTTAAAATTTTGCTTTCGGATATTGTAATTCATAAATATTTACCATCTCAAAAAACCACATATCCTCTATAATAATACTACTCCATCTTCCCCTATGAAATGAGAGTATTATTCAAAAAAAGTAAAAACATCTTGGGAATGAAAATATTCACCTAGGAGATTATTTCCCATTTAAAAACATCTTGAAACCATTTTTCTACTTCAACCTCATCACCTTGTAATGTTGGAATACAACACTCCATGTCTTTAAAGAGACCTCCATAGTCCATCACTTATATATTCCCCTAATTAAACCTTATAAACATAGCCTCTCTCTCTTTCCTATGTGTCTCAAGATAAAAATACTCCCTCAACTTATCCTAAATGTCCTTCCACACTATATTATCAAGCTTTCCATCTTACTTCTAGATGTATCGAAAACATATTTCTTGACCACAGAACATGTATGAATCCAATTTTAATCTCTTATCCATAAGAGTATTAATGGGTTCATGTATGGTCTGGATAGACTCAATCCATTACTCTAAAAGATATGTTCTACACTATATAGTAAACATCATAGGGTGATGCATCTGAAACTCCCATGTAAGGTCAGACATACTCTTCCCAACCCACCCTTGGTCACTTCATATAAACTACATGTACTGAGAAATGTTCTCTTGGAACAACTCTCCAACGTCCTCACCCAGTACTATTGGTTCCAAAGGTTACATTAATAGAGGATCATTTTAATACATAACCTCATGTAATCATCTCACTTGTGTCGTCATTGAGTCACATCTATATCACGACCAACAAAATCTCAAGACACATAAAAAAACCATAAAACATTTAACAAGAGGGTTCCAAAAGATGCATGACATTTTATCCCCCATGGATAACCACATGGTCAAAACCGAGATGCTATCACTACCTGTAAACATGATAAATCTTGGTCATGGTTATCAATGGATAAAACCATTATAATTATTAATTTTCCTTTTATAAACTAATTTTCTACACTTTTCATCAATTAATGTTATAAATTTCCAAGTATGACTATTTTTAGTTCAATTACACTGGAAAAGAAATTCATTTTCATTTAAATAACATACCCCAAAAAATTCTTTTCCCATGAGTGCCTAAATCATGCATGTCACATAATAATCCAGAGTCCTCAAAAAATTCATGCATACTCAAACACCATGCCATAAAATAAATTATTAAAATATCATGAAATCTAAAAGGAATCACATCACACAACTTGTTCATCACTCACAGTGAAATATAATTCAACTGTCGAAACACACATCAATAACAACAACCCCACCCCACGTACATTTTTCTTACCCTCATATATGGGTAAGCTATACGCATATAGGAGCTATTAAACAATACCCAAACGATCCTATTCTCATATATACCATACAAAAATAGTAACTCAAAGGATATAAATGAATATTTCATTGATACTAATTAATAATTTTTGGACTTTGGTTCCACAAATCGGTGCCGAGAGACGGTCAGTAACATGACCTCATGCACACCTCCCCATATTCCTAATGCTGCTGATATGTAGTTAGGGTATAATATATAATAGGGGGAGACTATATTATATATATAATTTAATAAATAGTGCAAATAAATATGTCTTGAAAATTAAATAATAAATAATCAAACTAAAATGTTATCACCCGATGAACAAAATGTAAAATATAATACTGAAAACAAAATAATAGATATTCCATGCCAAATATGTTTCATGATTCAATATACACAATAAAAAACAAATAAAGACAAATAAAACTATAATAAGGGACCTGAAACACATCTGTTTCCATCATCCAGGAGCCATCCCAACTAAACCATCTAAAATAAGACTCTTTCTCTTATCCTATCCTACAAACATGATGATTATTCCGATACCAATCCAGAAACATAGGTAGGGTGCGAGTACAACTCATAAGTTAACTAACAACGATATATAAAACTATATCCAGTCAATAAAAATATATGGAGTTTAATAAATAAAAATGGAAACAATAAATAAATCTTTTCATATATTCAATTAATCTCTATTTAAGCACATAAACCCCCAAATTCATGTGGACACCAACGCCATCATTACCTACCTCATCCCAGTTCAGAGTCTAAATTATCACCAAGGAATATATAATATAAAAATTCTTTTATTATTTTTTATTTTATCAATTAAATTCACATTATGTATAATTAGAGCCATCGTCCAATTCCCACATTTTGTGATAAAAATGTAATTTATAGGACCTTGTTTGTATTTGAAGCATTAGTACATTTCACAAAACATTTTAATCACTATTGGATTTTGAATCATCACTCCATTACCCAAAATTTATATCAACAAATCACATATGGTATTTTAGAACCTTATTCCATGTCACAAACATGTATATTTGTCAATAACATATGGGTTTGGGAAACCTCAGTCCATGTTACACAAACATATGTCATAATGTCAAATGTATCCCAATATCACATGTATCACAATATGACATTTAACAAAATTACATATAAATCAATTTTATTCATCAAAAATCTTATTATCAAATGACCTCATCATAACTTAGCAATTAAATTGTCCATTCAATACTTTTTAATCATTTAAATCCCATGGATTAATATAATAAAATAACCACAAAACTAGTGACCATAATATAATAATTTAAACAATTACCCCATTTAGGATAATACAAAAATTTCATAATCATCAATTTAAATTAATTCCTGATCATGTTAATTGACCAATTAAACAATCCGAATATCCCTTCAATTTTACAACCAGGATATTAAATTAATTAATTAAAAAATTAATTAATCTAATTACACCAATTTGAATTTCACCAATTGAAACCTATTAAACATCACATTGAAATTAAATCAAATCAAATAAATAATCCCTAAAAATTTCCAAATCATTGAAATTAAAAATTAAAAATTCCATATACGCATTTAAATCATGACTATGTGATTTCCAATTCTTACCACCATCCTAAAGATTAATGATGAACACTCACCAATGAAAATACACAATTTAAGTGAAATGGCCATGATCATAATAATGAATTATATCTAGGACCAAATCCTAGATCCAAGATCAAAAGAATCAGGATCCATCAATCCTAGATCTAAACCAATACACAATAGAGAAAAACATTTCCCATTCTATTTGATAGGAGGGATGAGAGATAAAGAAACCTAATAGAGATGAAACAATATACTCGTAGAGGATTATATATAACAAATAGACCTTTTTTTATGTTTATTACGGTGTTCTAGATACATTATGATTTCATTTGGTATCCTTAAAAAATGTGAGTAATGGGTTAGGATTTAGTTGGGTCGTCAATGGTTGATGTTCGGGGGGAATAAATTTTAAAAACAATTTTGGGACTAATTAAACACAGACACATGGTTTAATGGGTAGGGGAATATATTATTCCTTTACCACGCACCTATCTATGTGTATCCTCTATGGGATCCACCCAGTTACTACTATTAGGGTTCATAGAATGACTAACCATGCACTACCTATTTGAGTCCCCTATTTGTGGGCACACATGGGTTTCTATCATTGGCGTGATGTTTGGGAAAATAAGACACAACCATGAAAAACCTAAAATCCATCCAAAATTATCAACTTTTATCTAAAAAATCCACATGTTAATACCCAATCCTCTAATAATAAATTAAAAAAATAAGAACATGTAAATGTGGGTGGTAATTATCTATAAATGGATGATAACATAAAATTATTTTCTATATGAATTATATAATAATACATTGATGTTATCTAGTGTGAGTAATAATTTTTTGAGTCAAGAAATAAGTAGAAAAAATAATATCTGAATTTTAGTTATTCTTTGTAATCACCAGAGAATTAGTATACTTTTCCAATTTTATGAGATGAATTGAGGTGGAACGTAAAATTTATAATGGTTTTTATTACTCTATATAAATATAAACTATTTCTATGTGTTCATGTGGGATTTTTTATCATACTGATCCATACTATAATTGGGTGGAGTGTTACCATTCGGTCTGATTTATAAAAGTTTTTTTCAATTTCATTTTGGTGATTTAATCTTTAAGACATGACATGAATTACTTTATGTTATTTTTCTTGATATTGGTTTTATTTATACTATATTTCTTTTATTGAAATTTCTACACTTATATCATATACTTGACATATGGTATGATGGTAATAAATCTCATTTTATGTTTTAAAATCTCAGTGAAAATCATCGAACATGGGCCTATTGGTGAGTTGAGTTGGGTTTTAGTGCTTATCTTAATCTTCAAACCCTACTAGTGTAACATTGATTGGTGTGATGTCGTGAAAATTATGAAATATATTCATTCCACTATAAACTATATAACATAATTTAGGACCTATGTTTTTTCATTTAGGGACTCATGATTATTTTCTAAATGTAATGTTGAAAAATTGGTATCAATGAAAAGATGATGTTCTTAATATTTGAGGTAGAACACGATGATTGATTTGATAATGAATACTTTAATTAATATCATTACCCAAAATTCCAATAGTGTTTCATTCATGTTAGCTATAAAATTAATGAACCTATATTTGAATAAAGAAATTACCTCATCTTTGGTTTCTTTCCTGGTATTTGATGTTGTTCATCTAAAAAGACCACCTTATATTTAATTTTTTATTCTTGTGAGGATAAAATGATATAATCCTTATTACAGTGGTCCAAATGTGCTTCTAATTATATTTACGAAATTCTTCTGGATCTCATAATGATAGCACGATAAATCTGATGTCTTACCATATTCATTATTTATTTCGGTTTGTCCAGTGTTGATGAAATATATCAATCTTTGTAATTATTGATGGGGAGATAAATATAGGGGTAAAAATACAATTCATCATGTGAAACAAGTATCTCTTTTTTTGATTCATCACATAATATCGATAATGGTTTATTTATATAAGTATGTTTTCGTTCAAAATAATTTTTAATTGCATGACAAAACATAAAAACTATTAAAATCATTAATAAAACAAATGTGAAAAATAATAAAATAATTATATTTTGTGGCATGTTACAGATTTCATATACGATAATTAATAATAACTATCATTTAAATAATTATTTTTCATAGACTATGACCTTTTTCCATTAATAATCAACATTGTTTATTCAATACCAAAATAAATTTTTTATTCAAAAGTAAATATTTCATTCACAAAACATTGAATAGTTATAGATTAAATATTCAATATAATAAATATTTAAATTTTATTCTAATACAAGAGATTATATATGTAATAAATTTATTTGACCAATATTAATTTTATTAAATTATATATTGTTCTTGGGAATAAAATTTACTAAATTAATTAATTTCAAATAATATTTACCCATGATTAACGGAAAAACATAGTGTGTAACCTAATAGGATTATATCTCCTTGGAATTTGGTAGGGTTCTAAATATATAATGATTACAATCCTGAAATGGGTCACAAAACACATTATAAAGAACTTAATTACTCTACATCTATAATAATTTACGAATTATCAATTTTTAATATAAATTCTTTTTCACATTATCACATCATATAAGTTTCACAATGGTTTCATGAACCAATATGAAAGATACATGTTTCATTGACAATATATAGTAGTCATGTTGATATATAATGTACATAGAATATATATGATAATTATATTCCAATTAAAGGGATAATAATTCATATCCAATAAAAATGGAATGGAAAAAATCAATTTTTGACTAATACATCAATTAAATGTCAATCATGACACAACAACCACACCGTATATCAATCCAACATTTAATGTGATTATTTTTTTCATTTAATATTTTTTCACATATCATGAAATTCTAAAATGTTAATAATAATGTCAATGAACCTTAAAACATTCTTATAGATTTGAATATATAATGTCAATAAAACATGATGAATTTAGCAGGTAGGTCTATTATCATAATATCATGTCTTAGATATTACCATGTTCAAAATTTATAAGAAAATCCCTCATCCTATTATGAGAACATGCACCTAAGGGTATATATTACATTGTGTCTCATCAAAGTATATTTTGAAACCATATAATTGTTTGTAGAATATTTTCATATCACTTCATGGTTATAATCATTGTAGGTAAATGTTATGTGATTTGTAATAAAATAGATAATCATGGACCTTATTATGTTAATTTCATACAAAACAATGAAGAATATGTAATAATATTTTTAATTAATTTTCAATACATCAAACATACATGTTATTAACATACAGTTAGTTTGTCCTAGGAAACCAAATCCATCCAACCCCCACTCAAACTGTACACAATAACATATAAATTTTATTTCTCCATATTTAATATGTTATCAATGTATTTATTGATTCTCGGATTTGGTCAAGGGGTCTTCTACAAGGGTTTTCATAGAAATAAATTCCATTTCAACATTGAATCACTGAGAAAAAACCCTCAAGAGGTGATACAATCAATTTATATGCTTCAACCAAAAATCTGACCTTAGTTATTTTGCGATAGAAACTGCTACAGAACTATCATAGTATAGTGTGATTGGATCATTTCACCTATGTCCCTTTCCATTATCATGGATTAATGTTCATATCCATACTACATTATTAGCTACCTTAGAAGTTGTAATATTCTCAAAATCTCTGATATAATCCCTAAACATAGACTGTTTTTAGCACTTACAACTCAAATAACTTCCATTTAGATTAAATATGTATCTTATTTTGCTCAACATACAATGATTATCTATTTATAAATTTGATTCATCATATACTATGAAAAATATTTCATTACCCATCTATAGATTAGGAAAAAAATCCTTAGTATGCCTTTGATACATAAAGATAGCCTTGATTGTCACCCAATGGAGGTTCCCTGTATCAACGTGATATCAGTCTTGTCCACTCAATTCATAAAAAACAAGTATAATATTACATGGAATATCTCACTTGACTAATCCATTAAAAGACACTTATATAACCATTTATATTCCATTTCAATACTCATGTGTCTAAGGGAACATATTATTATAACAATGAATTCCATGTGACATTAAAAACAATCCCCGATTTTGTTTATACATATCTTTCCAATTCATTAAATTTTAAATATATTTACATAGAATTAGGCCAAGAAATATCTTTGATATATAACTATGGATCATGATACCAAGAATATATGATTCATTTCCTACATCCATTAAGGATAAGATTCGGAGAAACAATCCCCTATTAGAGTATATTACTGGTATTTTGTTTCCAATATGTAATCTACCATTAGATTACAAAATTATGAAAATAGACACACTCCCAAACAAATTTTTATTGGACCATGAATAAAATTCATAATTTTTGAAACTACATTATATTATGGACCCATCAAAATAAATGTTCAATGACATGGATACAACTATTAATACATATATGGATCTTTGAAACATTCATACATTGTTGGAGTCCAAGGGAGTCATAAACCCTTCAGATAGTTATATATATACATCTTCTATAATGTTCCCAATATGGAGGGATTTATTGAAATACTTTTTCTCATCCTCATAATAATATATTTCCTCAATGGAATTGAGAGTTGAAATTTATTTTAGAATTTCCACTGGTGAAAAAGGTTCATCAAAGTCAGTTCCTAATTTTTTTTAAACCAATATTGATATATTCATGACTTATATGTACTGATTTGTTCATAAATGTATAGATTTTCCTTGAATATCCATGTTCTACCAATGGGGTTTACTTCTACTAGACATTCTACCAATATGATGACTTGGTTTTTTTACATGGAATCAATTTCATAATTTATTGATTATTTAATCATAAACACATCTAATCAAATTACTAGTTTATTATAGGTTAGAGGATAATTATTAACTACTACTAATATGTCTCCATCCTCCATGACTAGGAAAAAATTACTTTCTGGTTCTTTAATCTCTTATTTACTAATATAGAATACTTGTGTTTCAGAAAGAGTTTAATCATCCACAAGGCACTTTGGAATATCTTCCAATACCAACTCATGTATACCCTGAGATTCGAATTCACTAATTTCAATATAAATATAACTATATCATTCATAATTTATTCCATCTCATAGAATATGGATTGTTCTTATAATATATCTTTTGTCTCTAAGTGGTAATATAGGTCGCATCCCCATGTTTCCTTTGGATATACTATCAAGGTAACCCCTTTTCCTTGAGGTGAATGTGTTATATTTGAGGATTCCTTAAAAAACATTTAACTTCCTCACATATTAAAATTTTATATCTTGTTTTTATTCATCTCAAACATTTATATGGAATACCATATATCGATTTAGTTTGTACTTAGTAATGTATATATACTATTTTTTATAACATGTACCTATAAAAGGATAACCTTTAGACCCTCATGAATTGTCCATGATATCACCTTGTAAATCAAGGAGTAGTTCTACCATTCACATATAAAATTCCATTTAGGTATATAAGGAGTGTTTATTTGAGACAGAATCTTGAAATCCCCTGAATAACTAAGGAATTATTTATTGATATTTTATCTGACACGATTTGAGTAGAGTTTCTTAATCATCATACCATGATGGTTGTCATATTCAGTCAAGTATTCCTTAAAATTTTGAAATATTACAAAAATATATCTCATAAGTATAAAAATGAATTTCTATTAAAATCCTAAGATAATTTGATGACCTATGAGTATCCACCAACAACATCAATAGTTAATAGTCCAAACACCAATTTCTGAACCAATTCCCATGATTATATAGAACGTTCACCTTTCCCACTAAAATGGTCAGCATGAAATCATCCTTGTAACACATAAAACATAAAATATGAGTGTTTATTTCATAATTTTTAAATACCTATCATGATTTAATTTAGTGAAGTAGTTCCCATTTACAAGATATTTCAATTAATTCCAAAATTCGGTTTGTTATGAGTAATGTGAGGTTGTTTCTTTATCACATACCATTACATGGTGTGTATATTCTAATACATAATGACTATTATATAAATGTTCCTTAGTATCAAAGTGATATAATTAAATTAAAAATAAAATTTTATTTCTAAATTTAAAATTTAAATCATCGTTATCTAGTCACCATATAGATATTATGTTTTTTTTGTAAAGGATTAAATATAATAAAAAACATTAAAAAAATATAATTCAAGTTATCACCATGATTTGGTCTTCTTAGGTAGAAAAAACAAAAAAATAGCTATATTTTATGTTTAAAGACATACCACTCTTTATTTAATTCATCTAAATCTACATGGTTCATGTATTTGAATACATATGAGAGTGCCACATGCTATATCTAATATAATAATTTTAGAATAAAGATAAAATTACATTGATTCAAAATTCACCTGATTATTTCCCTTCTTGTTATGATGGATTTAGTTTTTCATCCACTATCCATTTAATCTACATGTGAATAAAATGGAATCATATTCCCTTGAATTCACCTATATCTTCTTCTTATTCTTCATGTATGGGTGCTAAATGAAACATGACCCTTTTAGATATTTTAATATCCACTCATCCCTCTCATAATATGGACCACCATTTTTTGAGCTTCATCTTCTTATCCTCATGGATAAAATGTGTGATATGATGAATATTTGAACTCACATTTTTTTAATATAGAAATAGAAAAATATAGATGATATTTGGGAGTGAGTAATGAAAGATTTTAGTGTCTGATTCTGTTAATTGTGTAAAACCAAGAACCTATAGATGATCAATATTGAAAATTAGAAATAATACATGAGTTACAACTATAATACCCTCTATAATATTATTATAAATTAGTGTTTTTTAAATATAAAATAGATCTTCTCTAGTACTCTCCATATATAAGCCAAAAAGATGCTCGATCATTCAATACAAATCCATGTTTTTTAGACATAATGAGATCACATGAAATACATGAAATCAACAATCATTTAACATCGAACTCATCATTTATATGATCATAATAGAAAATTAAGTCTTAATAAACTTCCTATAATTATGGTGGGTTAGGAAGTGATATTCTATAATGTTTTATTTTTGTTCATGACACAAAACTATTGGATGATGTTCGTACCATTCATGGACGTTACATTCAATTAAGAGAAGGTATTTCTAAAAATTGTATTATATGGATTGTGAGAATAATGATAATTACCTCTGATCAATAATTTAAAAGATAACACTATTGTAACATTTCTGAATTTTATATTATGTGAAATATAAAAAATAAATTTTTTTATTAAATATTAATCAATTTTCTCATGTCCTAATAGTCCTCACTATCGAACTCATCATGTATTGTTTTATGCATATTATCATGTAAAGATCCAAATTCCATTTCAAATAACTCAAAAAAGGGTTGACCAATCTAATTTATGTTATTTAGGTAGTTGTGAATTTTATATATATATATAAGCTTATAGAACCTTGGTCTATTGAGTGGACTCCCCATTACTGAAATTATGACACTGAATTATTTAATACCTAACTCTAAATTTATCCAAATCTATAAAGGGATACTCATAATTATTTAAAATGTTTATGTCAACCCCAAACAGTCATATGACCTCCCCTTAGAAAAGTTAATATCCCAATAAGGGTAGGTCAAACATGTAGTTCGATTTTTTTCAATCGAAATAATGTAATGGAAGACAATGCTTGACTTAATATTCATTTATGGGATTTTAATTTATTTTTAAAATTTTTAATCATTTTTATACATTACACGATTATTTTAAAATTATGTTTATTTACATACATAGTTAATCATGTTAGCTAAAACATTTATTCATAATCCATTTTCATAAATTCTATCATTATAGATTAATTAATTAATATAATTGATTACAATCATGAAAATGTCTAATAAATAATATACATATTGAAATAAGTAATGAAAGAAAATAACATGAACATGAACTTATCTAATGTTTTATTTTATGAGTTTTTATAAAATATACTTATGATTTTGTGGAATAAATCCATTTTCTTATATTGAAATGAGTTACAATATTCCACCTGTACACATTTGTATCACCAGGATTATATCACCAAGGTTCAATCATGAACCACCTCCACCTGCAATGGGATAATATATTTATTTAAAGTATTTATTATTCATAATAAGTACATGGGTACTAATGGATTTAATATACGGGATTAAATAAATATCCCTAGGCAAAAAGATCCTACCTAAAAATAGAGGGATTGATCTATCTCCAGCCATGATCAAATATAATATTTAATAATTTCCTCCTAATATAAAAATTTCACATTATTAATTGAAATTAATTTTTTATGTCATTAGGGAAATATTATATTAGTGTTAATGGGTTATGATTTTATTAAAATATTTATTTATCAACGAATAGTGAAAAATAAATATTTTTTATTGAAATATATTAGTCATTTAATGCATTTTAAAAGATCCATTATATTTTAAATGATTTTAAAGGTAAATTATTTAATTAGTATTTTCAATAATCAATTACATTAATTGTAATTAATTTTATTTCTGATTTTGGTATAAAATATTTTTATACTTCATTAGAATTTATTTTTAGAAAACAATATGTGATCACATTTTTGTTGTTTAATTTTAAATTAACATTTTCAACATATATTAATTTAATCATTAAATATTCGTTCCATATTTAGAATCATGATTCTCATATTTTTTATATAGGTCCATTATTATTGGTCATTATTTTTAGTGACCATGGTAGATATTTTTCACTACAATAAGGGTAAAATCGGTTTTAAAAAGATAAACCACTGAGATAAAGTGTTAAATGTTTTGAGACAATAATTTATACTATAGGATGAGTATATTTAAATTATACCCAACCATGTTAAGAACATATTATATTATTGTAGAATAATTGTATATATTTTGACTGTTATATTATGTGAAGAAAATATTAAATTCAAAATGCAACTCTCATAAATTGAATATCTCTACATTTTTTACATAAGAATATAAATAGTATAACACTAGTTATAAATATTTGTTTTAAATATGATTTAATTTGGTCTCATTATAGGGAATTTTTAATTTATTTAGTTTGATTCTTTAAATAAAATTCTCATGTAATGCCAATATCATATTTATTCTATTAATTGATGAAATCAATTTTTTTAATAATATTAAACGTAAAACAGTTATAGTGAATTATTGGGATAAATGAATTTATATATATATATATATATATATATCATATTAGATAATTTTTAATGATTATATTCTCATTAAAAAGCTTTTATTATAGAATTAATGTCAATTTAAATGAATAATTCAAAAAAATCACTGTAATGGTATTTTATAATAATGAAATTTTAATTAAATGATTTAAAATTTATAAAAATTCTATATTTGTCAATGATAAGGGTATGTGTGTTAAAATATAATCCGTGGTCCATTTAGGAAAAAATATCACATTTTCGATAACATTATTAACCATTACTGAGTATACAATATTTGAAATTTAGGTAATTGTCAAAATGGGATATTGGGGGTTTAAAAATATATTAGGGTGAAAAATTAAACTATTATTGTCAATAATATATTATATGTATGTATTTATACTAAAAATTAGTATATATTCATAATATATATTTTTTGATCTGCATGAACAAAAAAATCTGCAATTAATAGTTTTATATTTTATATAGTTGTAAGAGTTCCCCTCTGCACACCTATAAAATTGGTGTTTCTATCCACTCACCCTAAAGTGCATTGGGCCAAAAATATTGAAAAACAAAATCCAAATTAGATTATAAAATTAAATTGAATGGATTTATAGGTTTTGGTATCCTTAAAAGAACATTCCCAAGTTCCATTGTAATGGATTTAATGGATGCCAACCCAAAAAGAGGTAATCATCTTAACAGAACTATATGAAATTAAATGTTATTTAAAACCCCTTATTTTTCTTGAGAAAATAATAACTTCACAATAATAAATATTGAAAAATGTTATTAGGGTTATGAAACTACCAAATATAAATCCCCCATTCCATCAATGTGTAATTGAAATTATCACTCAAAAAAATGTGTGAAGTACCACCTCCACATACTGATAAAATTAATAAATCATCACCCCTTTAATGGATTATTATAAATGATGGTTTTAATTATTATATATGGTATTTAGGAAATAAATAAGATTCATTAATTATAATATCATAGCTTCCAACTTTAGTTCATTTCTGTTGGACAACGATAACATATCTTTTCATACATGTTCACTACCACCTCAATGAAGTGATGTGAATCATTTTTCAATTTCAATTTACTTGGATTGTTAAAAATATATATGTATATGAATTATATTATATAATAATAAATAAATATTGTTTAATTTCTATTTACCTTTATTTTATTATTAGTAGGTCAGAACCCTCATTTTCTAGCCCAATCATGAATGTGCAATATAAAATTAGAAATTGTACGATATATAATAAATTCTCAGTGACAGAAAATTGTTTAATAACAAGTTGGTTCGGAAATCAAAATGGATGCTCATACCTTACCATAACCTTTAACCTGTTTTAGATTTCTGAAAAGTATACATGTCCGAGGAATAATATATATATATGGGACAATAGTGACATAGTAAAAAAAGGAAGGCATACCCCAACATTATTCTTTGGCATGGCTTCTAAATCCCATTTCAACATATAAGTTTTCTAGTAATTTAAGGGAAAAATATCTTGTGCATGTGAAAGAACATTATATAATAATAATTAATGATGGATATAATATGATTCAACAATCAAATAGACATTGAAATCAATACGATATGATAAATTTAGGTGAAGAGTCTCATGCCAATCAAGAGAGATCTATAATTAATCCAATATATCGCAAGGGTAACATATGATATAATAAAATTACAACAATCCCATAAAAGGTTATCCTTATGGAATCCTATGTATAATAGTGATTCATGGAAAACTATTATTCTTTTCCAGGTATCACACAAAGGGGACCTATTATCACCCAAGGCATGGCATGACCATGTATCGTAGATTTCATCCATCGGTTTCTCCTAGGTTACTAGAATCAACCAAATTATAATAAATTTCCAAGAATATATCACCTAGAAATAAAAATCATCACCCCTGAATCATCAGGTCATAACTCAAATGTGCACGTGAGTCCACCCATGAGTCATTAATATGGAACCCATGTTCTCTCCTGGACCGTGTCATGTGAATCAAGTATCCATGTCCACCCATAAGAAAGGAAAAATATCTCATCGAGAGTCATATATATAAATCATCGTAATCATTCAAATAAACATTTCAATACAGAAGATACACAATCAATCCATCAAATATATTGGTGGAGTCATATTCCCATCAAAAAAGATCCATAAATAATTAAAATTATAAAAAATGGGAACATTTATTATAATCCAATACTAGTGAGACCATTCATGTCTACACTTTTGACACCTCATTTAATTATATATGTCATGGAATGCTCTAATTCCATCCTAAGTACTGTACATAGGGTACATATTATCACCAAAGGAATGGTGTTGACATATTACTAATGATTCGGTCCATTGTATCTCCCATTGGGAACTGGTATCACTTATGAGTATAATAAATGATCCAGAAGCCCTCTCCTATAAATCAAGAGCATCTCCCCTAACACGTTGGGTCATAACCCAAATGACAACATGAGTCCATCAAAGTGTCCTTTATACAGAACCAATATTCTCTCATTGCCCATGTCAAGTGAACCAATTCAAACAAGGAACATTTAATAACATGGCATAAAATTTATATATATTTATTCACACAAAATCAATGAATTTTAAATAAATAAAGCTATCAATCATATAAATTAATAGGGAAAAAAATAGGTGCATCCATTCCAGTCCTATATACCATTTAATTATTTCAAATCTATTAAATTAAACATTCCATGTAAGTTTTTTTTATCAAATATCAAAGGGACTAGTCGAAGGTTTCATTAAAAATGGGTAAATTTTCTACACTAGTAATCCCTATTTATAAAGAAAGAAATCTAGTTGACAAAAAAAGGAAAAAGTACTAAACATTTCATATATCAATTGTATCATTGAATCAAAAAGAAAAATCATTGTAATGAGAAATGAATGAAAAAAGTGTAATCAGTACCTTTTAACATAGAATATAATGATCCTCCATTGGAGGGGGTATTATTATTAAATCCTGACATTGTTTAAAAAATAATTAATTTGTTCAATTAAGCATGAAATCCTATTCAAGAAAGGAAATCATTTTATAAAAACTAAAATACATGACAAATAAATAATTTGAGGTGAGCAATTAATAAATTAATGCTTTATTAATTTTATGGGGGCATGGAATGGGCTCCTAAAGCAAAAGTAGACCATGAAAAAAACATAGCACTTGATGATTGAATGATAAAAAATTGAATTCTCTCCACACATGCTTGCACACACATTCACACACACACAGATATATATATATATCCTTTAATATGGTTCAAATATTCCCCTCTCCATTTGAGTATTAGTACTAGGAAGTCACAAAAACACACAAATATATATATACATACATACCTATATATATGAGTTCATTCCTTCACGGAGTTGTAAAATTCCTTAAAAACATTACCAAGAACATAGGAACACCATGAAAAGGAACAAAGATCCTATGGATAAATTCCCGAAACACAAAAATTAGAAATTCAAAAATTAAATATATACAGACAATGAACGAGGTTGGAAATCCTTACCCTACATCGTTGATGAAAAGATGAATCATACCCATCTACATCACCTTCGGTGAAAGATGATGGAATATGAACTAGGGTTTCCTCATATATGCTTCACATAACCTAAAAATACATGAAAACCCAATAGGGGTAAAGCTGAACCGTAGGGTTCAACTTAGCCCAACCAGGTGGAAGGGATAATGAAAAATGGGCAAAAGAGGTGAGGATAAGGGAGGAGGAGGCATACCATGAAGGATCAAACCAAGAGATAAATGAAATACGGTTGAAATCAACCATAGAAGTGGATGCTGAGAGGAGGTCTGTGGTGTGGAAAATGAGAGCCTAGGGAGGGGGCGTCTGACTAACTTTGGGGTAATGGAGAGGGGTGAGTTAGGTTTTTTTTAAAACATAAGATAATAATTATAATAATAATAATATTATTATTATAAAATATTTTTTTAAATCTTATCCCATTTCAACATACATAACATTATTTTAATTTAATTTGAAAATAATTAATTTTTTTTCATTTTATGAATGAATCCTGACACCACTCTCAAAATTTCATTTTGATTCTTGGTTTCCAATATCGATCATCCAGTAAATGTAAGAATTCAAATTTCTTTGGTTTTTCATTTTGTTCAAAAACATGAGTCGTTAAATTATTATTAATAAATAAAGTTTGATTCCTGTGTATCATGTCACCAATGGCACTAAACCACTATTCTTTTAGCATGGTTCATATAGTTATGTGATTAATATTTGTCTATTATGTTGTAATACAAATGAATTATATTTGTGTATCCTTATCATAAAATAATGATATGATCTATACCATTGTTAATAGGGTTATCACTTAACCACATCAATCAATCTCTTTCCCTGGAGACTCAATCTATCCTAATGATAAATACAAATATTTGATGATTGACAATACACATTTATAAATTGAAAAATATTTTCATTTATAAATTATGAAGAATTTCACCATCTAGTTATATTGGAAATTGCATATTTGTTTTTACTACCAAATACTGTAATTGAACAATATAGCATTATATAATAATAAATCATTTGAATGTAATCAAATGTAAAATGAATCTTGCATGCTAATAAGATGTATAAACTCTTGTATATATCTACTTAGAGTGTTGGGAAAAGAAAACAAGTCAATAATCCCAGAATAACAAACATGAAATGATTAAAATAAATAAACATTGATGTCCATCGTCAAAGAAAACATTACAAATTCCTCCACAAAATAGATTTCAACACATTCATATATTGGATAAGGAAAAAACAACATGAACAACTCATGGTTCCACCAGTCAAATTAGTATATAATGCATCAAGAATTTTTTTTGAAATAAATACTAAATTGTGTTTAACATTTTATTCATCCTTTATGAAGTTCACCTAATCTTTGACCAAAACCAAAATATTTTTTTCGATATCCTCTATAGATTCTGGAGGGTACCAAATACAAATTAGATCCTAAATAACAATATCATGAGACAATAACATTAGCTAAAATAATATGTATAATACCACAGTTGAAAAACCTATGATATTAATTACATTATATTGTATCATATAGAATTAATATTCTAGGAAAAATAATTGATAATTTTAAAATTCTATAAAATAATGTACACAAGAGGGAAGTCATGAATACACCAAGATATGACTTTCTCTTCTGATGTTCAAAATATAATATAATAATAAAACTAAAGGAAATCAATTAATTGGGACCTATAATATCTCGATCCTCACATATAATTATTTCCCCCAATGAAATGGAAATTTCAACGATCATAATCCAATACCATGTTCATCATCTATCAAAATATAAAAACAATTTTTTTTCATATGGATATATATTATTATATAGTGTGTCAAATTTGAACTCATTAGATCAGTTATAAAAGTACTTATAATAAATACTGTTATATAAGTTCATACATGAATTGAATAGAATATTGGTCATAATCATCACAATAATACACATTTAAAATCTATGAAAACCATGAATCCACCATTATTTTCAAGTCATTAATGCTTCATCTAGTAACGGGTATTATTATTTGTCAGACCAAATATATTTATTTTATACTCCACTCTTGGTAGCACATCACTTCATTTGGTAGGTGGTGTGTAAAATCAAAATATAAATCTACAGATAGAGTTTGGTTACTCCCACCCATTAGGACCATCAATCTTCATAAAAAATGATTTTAAATCAGTTCCATTATTCATGTCAATGGGTAAGACATCTTTCCAGGTATACTCTTAAATCAATATGGCAGTATATTATATCAAACATGTAGAAAAAATTATAATGGTTGTCACAAACAAGTTCAAATCATCCTTATATAGATACGATATGTATTCCCATCCAGGATAAAAATATTAATCATTAGGGGTATTATGTCCCACATGACATACATAAATATTCATGGAGGGAGTACATCCCACCTCCCATCAAACACCATTAATTGGAGAAAGGATATACCACCTCACATATTGTAACATCATAGGAGAATAATGAATATGACATTTTCATATTTATTAATATTTGTGAGTTAAATATTTATTTTACTTTAAATGGGATTCCATGTTCGATGGCATACCCGATACACAAAAACATGTTTTTTTGAAATGTTACATTACCCACAATGTTATGTTATACTAGAAAATAATATAATAGTAATATTATAATTTTAAATGGTAGTTAACACATCGATGATGTATTTGTGGGATAAAACATGAATACCTACAATATGATTATATACGATTGTTAATGGTTGTTAAAATTTTCCAATAAAATTTAGGGAATTAAAATAAGAAGGAATCCAATTTTAAGAAAAAATACTCTAATATTCTTTAAAGGACTGATTTACTACCTTTGGATGATGAAACATTTTTGAATCTCATTTTTGTAAATTTTATTTTTCCTATATGACCAAAAAATAGTCTTCTTTAGAATTGATACATCTAAATTTACATTGGATAAAATTTTGATATTTTTCTGATAATGTTAATTTTTAATGAATAGTGAAAAATACTGTATTTTAATTCAAAAATGCCTTTTAATCTAATTTATTTATATGGTTAGATTATATTTTTAATTTTTATTTAAGTGAAATTAGATTATATTTTTTCCATTTAATCCTATTTTGGTTATTGAAATTATTTTCACTCTTAAATTGAACATAAACAAGTGTAAATATTTTGATTGATATTATTTTATAAAAACATGCTTTTTGTTTTGACAAAAGAAATTAATTTTAAAGTAATTTTTGACACTTCGATATTTTGAATATGGAAAAATGTATTTCATATATAGAATCTGGATGTCCAAATTGTGTTAATAGGTTTCTTTTATTTTTAGTCATTATGAATATATGCTTTAGTAAATATTTTATTACCATGGTTAAAAGGTAAATATGGTAGACAAGGATAAAAAGATAATATTATAATAATATTAAATTACCCTAACATGTGAAAAAAAATCCTATTTTATGACACATGTCCAACCATGGGTGTATTTGGGTAGATTTTTGGACCCCATGGATCCACGTAAGAGTGATAAAGATAATTTATATTAATTAATTTAATGTAAAGACAAAAATTACATAAAAATATATCTTTTTGTAAATTAATTTTTACAAGGGGTTATATAAGTAATATCTTAGACTATAAATATTAATTTGAAATCTAAAAATATTTTATATATCACTGTATTTTATTTATGATTTTTATACATCAAATAAATAATATTATTTATGACTCAATGATATTGTAGTGATTATATTATTAAAAAATGATTTAAATAAATGAGATTATAAAATTTAAAAAAAAATACACAACCTTTACAATTCTTATTGGAAGACTTAATTTTTATCAAGAGTCATCTTATCTTCTAATTTATTGAGTTATGTATCTTTTGAAACCGAAAATAAATTTATAATAAAATATTGTTTTCTAACATTCCTAAATCACCCCTCCCCTATTATAAAAATCCATCACCTCTAACCAATTACACACACCTCTCAAACCCCCTGGAATGTACAACCTATAATCAATAAATCTCTTTACATCCATCTCTTGTTCCTAGATGACTTACCATAGGCATTAGGCACTTCATGAAATCCTTTTTGATCAAACCAAAGGGAGTTACCCAATTTAATGGAAACATCTTCACTTAATTTTTTTTCTTTGATTTTACCTCTCAAACCCAAAAATATATTTATTCATTTCTTTTATAAAATCACTATTATCCTTAAAATATTAGGTTGTTTTTTTGATAATTATTCAAAATACGCTTTCACACACCTCCATCTAATGGATACGAACATATTGTTTCTATGGACGACGAACTACCATCTCATTAAACGATGATTGTTCAAATATCTCCAACGACCTCTCATGGTTTCCATTATGATTACACTGTATTTATATATGACATTTTATTTATGTTTTCTATATTAATATGTATTTTTATTTTATATCATACCTTTATGGTTTCCATAATGGGTAAATACTATAATTTAATTTTAGGAAGTGCGACCTACCACCCCCTCAAAGTGCAATGAATTGTTCATACTATACATAGGACATATAAATTATTTGTTAATAAAATTATGTATCATATATAAAATTTGATATTATAATGGAATTATAATATACCTATGTATCATTATGTTATCATTTTCATGAAAATTATAAAAAGGAAATCAATGGAGCATTAATGCCTACGTACGGCTTACTGTCCCCATGAATGGTGCATTTCATTTCTTATGTCCAAATTTTATGGACTATTATAAATACATATATACATGATATATTTTATATATATGATATATAAATCATTAATATAATTATGTAGATAATTTACTTTTGACCGCATGAAAAAATGTAATTATAACAATATCATTTTATCTTAAATTCCAAACATCGATAAAATAACTGATATAAACTAAAATAAATAAATATTTTTTATTACATGTTAATAAGTGATATAAAAGGAAAAATAAACTTCAAAAAGGTTCTAAAGAAAGTAAAAATTAATTTATATTTATTATTCAGAATGAACAATGTACAAACTAGTCATGTCGAATATGAGGTAAGGGAACTTCTTTACCCAATTTCCATTCTTAGGATTAATCATACACTTCTCGATTATGTCATGTTATGAATATGTGTTAATCACCTATGATTGTTTTAAATTTAATATCTTCTTATATTGGGCGTCTTTATATTTTTTACACATAAATTTTTAATTGCTTTATCATTAATCTAAGGATACTGTCTTTACAAGGGATTTCATCTCAATTTACATTCCTTGAGACTTGATTGTTATTATGTGAAAATTCATGTTTATATGACATATATAATATCCTTTTAAATATTATATCATGAATATCTATATTATCATGATATTATAAATCTTTGATTAAATGATATTCCTCGGTTATTTTTATTCAAGAAGTTCTCATTTGGTAAAGAATTCCATAACTAAAATATTATTTTAATGATTTATTATTCTAAATAATTCTAATTAATTTCCATGATTTAAAAATAGTTTTGAGGATTTATTTATGTGGATATTAATTTTTCAAATTAAAATTACTTTCAAATGTTTTAATTTGGTATGGGAAACATGGATTCAAAAATATATTTATTAAATGGTTTTGAAAGTGGTACGATAAATAATTGATTATGTCAATATATTGAAATGATAAATTGTGACTACAATGTGGAAATGTTATATATTAATTATTCTTGTTTTATTTTTTATGATTATGGATCATTGTAAGTTCATAAGTATATGGGTGGTTTCATGATAAACCTAGGGCGGGTGATCCTGAGATAGCTAACCAATGAATTGGGTACCGTGATGGAGGTAAGCATTAATGTTTCTCCGAAGAGATTTAGGGAATATACTGTGATGAGTATTCCAAATGTAACACCTTATATAGTAGTGAAATCTACAAAGTATGTAAGTTATGTATTGAATAAGTTACCTTTATGATATATTATTTCTATGTGATATTCATAAGTCTAATGTTTTCATAAGGTATGTTATGATTGAAAATTATATTTTCATTGATTTTTATTTATTGATGGGATAATGTTATCATTAATTATTTTATAAACCTTACCGATATTTTTATGCTCTTACCATGTTTTGAAATGTTTTTCACATGACATAATGATGAATAGGGTCAAGGATAAGATCATGGAAAATTCATGTTTCTTTTTTGAATACTTTTTATTTTATGAATCAAATGGAAACTGAGTAGAAGTGTATACTTTATAATTTTTGAGATTCAATGTAATAGTTATGGCCTAATTCTCTAAAATGATAAACCTAAAAATATCATAAATGTTAATTATTCATTAAATTCAATACTAAGTATTGTTTTATGGCTTGATCTTTATAGTTGGTTTTAGTGGTCAGTTTAGAAAACATTAGGGATTAGTAATTTTTGTTGGACACATGGTTAGTCTATATATATACTCCTTAAGATAAATCCTAATTGTGTAACTTCATCTTATCAAGGAATATCTGTTACAAATGAAAGGAGTAGGATCTCAAAATATATCCCTATCTCATCATGATGACTTACTTTTAATAATTATTGCAATGTCATGTCCAGATGACTCTGAAACTTTTTCAAACATACAAGTCACTTGAATGATTTTTTTAGATTTCAAGCACCTCCTCTATACCTAGATACCATCATGGTTCTTGGGTTGTATTTAATAAAATCCTATTTTCTCAAAATTCTCATATTTTCAAGAAAGGTAATTATTATAAAGGTATTTTCATTTATTTTACATTATCACATGATTTAGAAACATGTTATGATTTTGAGAAAGGTGTTAAGGAATGAGACACACACAAAACATATTTATATTTTCTTTTAATTATATTCCTTCCACACATACTTATTTAATTTAAAATGTCCATTGAGTAAATATTTCAACTCAAACTCGGTCAGAATATTTTAATTAAAGCATGTTTTATCAGATTTTTTGAAATTATATGTGATACATGATTTTTTACAAAAGGTGTTTCTTCTGTGATCACCCATATGACCCAAGTTGTATGATGTGTATTTGGATAAATGAAGAAGATTATTTTGATGGATCTTTAAATAATTGTTGCAATTCATGGACCATCTCTCTACATGAAGATGATGAAGATGAAACTAGTTTGACACAATGATCAAGGTACAATGTTCTTTATTTGATAATAGTGTTATTTTATGCAGGTAATTTTTTTTTCTATATATAAAAAACTTCATGAATTATGATATTGATTTCATTATGAGTTGGGAAGAAAATGAGAGGCGTAAGGAAACCCTTGAGGTTATATCCTGTAATGGTTATTTTTGAGTTTTTTATCTCATTTGTGCGAATGATATAAAATTTTATAGTTTTTGAAGAAGGGTTACATGTTAACCATGTGAAAACTCATCATGTCAGACAAAGCTAAAGGAATTGAACCCAAAACCCCAGTGCAATTGATATTTTTTCCAATAACATTGGATTACGTGATGTCCTTGGTTAGTATGAGTTATTATTTTTTGTAAAATAATTTTATTGATCAAGAATAAAATGATTTGGGGTCTTCTATTTTATCAAATGGATATCTTTGGTATTGGAAAATGATTTGGGGATTATGTGATAAAGGTTATTTTGGATGACGTTTTTTCTTTTTGGGAAAGTATATGCCTAATGAAAATTGAAAACTTTATGATTTCAATTTATAATTAATGGTGGAATTTTATATTAAGAAAAATCTATGTTTTTATTATAGACATATAGAAATTTGGGAGATTTATATAAATCATTAACCAATCATAGAGAATATGTGATTTGGTTAATTACACATCAGTACGAGACATTAAAAGTAGTCGATGTTATTTGTATATAAATGTTAAGAATTACTATGTAAGACTATGTGATCAAATCCTTCGAAATTGTGGGTTTTAGACATAGTTTAGATTTTTTTAATGAATTTTAAGGAAATTTGTGTATTGAATGGTAATTTTAGAGATTTGGTTATTGGTTATTCAATATTGGAGATTAGGAGTAGTATTTCTTATTTATAAATGATTATACTTTTTTTGGGGATTATCTAATCTTGTAATAACCATTTTGGTTTTGGTTAATGTTTAAAGACAACAAAAATAAATAGTTCATCCTTTTTTTGATTATGCTAGTCTCTAGAATATTATTCTAGCTCTTTAGGTGTGTCCAAGTCATCTTGAATACTCATCATTTGGAGAAAAAAATTCGTCTTTGTTAGAAAATTATTATTGGATGATGATCAACAAGAAAATTAAAAATATTTCTTCATGTGCATAGTCAATATCATAATTAAATTTTCCTCCATTATTAAATTAAACATAAAAAAACATTTTCCATTTACTTTTCTTACTAGGAAACCAAAGTTTGTATAACCTATCACATGTCTGTGGTTTTCTAGTGGTTAACATTCTACTGATTATGTTTTCTATCACTCTCCATCTGAACGTGACATTTATATTCTCCTACATAACAATGATTTAATGAAATACTAGTATGGTTTAACTTGGGTGACCTTTATAATTATCTTTCATTCTTTTAATGTGAATGTTTTATTGACTATTTTTTCAGATGTGGGACATTTAATGAAGTTTCCTATATCAATTTTAAAATTGTGAGGACACATTTCCAAAAAGGGTGGAATGATGTAACATTCCAGGTCAATATAGAATATGAAATTTTCATATTTATTAATATTTGGGAATTAAATATTAATTTTATTTTATATGGGATTCCATGTTTTATGGGATACCCTATACATAACAATGGGTTTCGTTGAAATCTTTTGTTACACACAGTAGTATGTTATAAAAAAAATAATATAATAATATTATTTTTTTAAATGGTAGTTAATGAATTGGCATTTTATTGGAGGGGATGAACACGAATATCTAAAATATGATTATACATATTTTATAAATGTTTTTTAAATTTATCCAATAAATTATTGGGTCTTAAAATAAGAAATAATAAAAATTTACGCATAAATACTATAATATTCTTTAAAGGACCGATTTACCATATTTTGTTGGAGAACCAATTTTAAGTCTAAGTTTTTCCCATTTATATGTTATATTTGACAAAATAATATTCTTATTTTGAATAGTGAAAGAAAAAAATACATTGGATATTTTTTTTGTATTTTTCTGACAATGTTTATGTTTTAATTAATAGTGAAAAATACTGTATTTTAATTCAAAATTTCCTTTTAATATAATATATTTATATTGTTATATTATCTTTTTAATTATTTTTAATGTGCAATTAGATAATTTTTTTACCATTTAATACATTTTTGGTCATTGTAAGTAATTTCACTCTTAAATTTAACATAAAAAATTGGTAATCTTTTGATAGATATTATTTTATAAAAACATGATTTTTGTTTTGAAAACTAGAATTTATATTTAATTAATATTTTCCACTTATGTGTTTTGAAATTGGAAAATTGGATTCCATATTTGGAATCATGAGGCCCATGTTTTTTGAGTAAGTAACTTTTATTTTTAGATATTATAAATATTTACTTCAGTAATCATTTTATTTACCATGGTTAGAAGGTAAATCTGGTAAACAAGTTTAAATCAAATAATATTATAATAATATTAAATTGCACTAACACGTGTACTAATTCTATTTTCTAAAACATGTTCGGCTATGGAAATCCATGGGTTGATTTTGGGACCCCATGGAGACATTTATGTGTGGTAATGAAACCTTATACAAATTAATTTAATGTAAAAACAAAAAATACATAAAAATATATCTTTTAGTAAATCAATTTATACATGGAGTTATATAAGTTATATCTTTGACTATAAATATTATTTTGAAAGAAAATAAGATTTTATAAATCATTATAATTTATTTATAATTTTTATATATCAAATAAATAAAATTATTTAGGTCTCAATGATTATGAAATGATTACCTTATTAATAAATAAATTAAATAAATGAGATTATAAAAATTAAAAAAAATCCAAAACCTGTCCAATTATTATTTGAAGATTTTCTTTCGAAAAAGAGTCATCATATCTTATAATTTAATGCGATTTGGCCATTTTTAAACCAAAAATCAATTTATAATGAAATAATGTTTTCAAACATTCCTAAGGAGCCCCTTCCCCATTATAAGAAGCCATCACCTCTATCCAATTACACACACAACTCAAACCCCATTTTCAACCATACTCTACCCAATAAATCTCTCTAAATCATTATATTCCTCTCAGAATTCTTACCTTAGGCATAAGGAACTTCAAGGAAGCATTTTGGTTCAAACCAAATGATGTTACCCGATTTAAAGCTAACATCTTCTCTTATGTTTTCTTCTTTTATTTTACTTGTCAAACCCCATAAAATATAATTATTACTTTATTTTATAACTAAAAATATATCCTAAAGATAATAGGTTTTGGTTATTATATGTATCTGAACTACACCTCCAACCTAATTAATCTAATTGATACGATCGTACTGTTTATATGGACGACGAACTACTACCTCACAAAACGATGATTTTTTAAATATCTTGAACCGCCTCTCATGGTGGCCATTATGATAGATCTATATTTATATATGACATATATTATGTAATTTTTCACAATTATTCTGCAGTTTTGTTTTATATCATACCTTCATGGTTATCATAATGGGTAAATATAAGAATTTCATTTGAGGAAGTGCAGACTATCGCCCCCTCAAAGTGATATGACTCGTTCATACCATACATTGAACTTATAAATGATGGTGTTAATGAAATTATGTAACATATATAAAATATGATATTATACTGTAATTATAATATAACTATGTAACATTATTATTACATTTAACAAAAAAATAAAAAAATAAATGAAAGTAGTGTTCATGTGTACGTATGACTTACCATCTCCATGAATTGTGAATTTCATTTCTTATGTCCAAATGTTATGGAATATTCTGAATAAATATATACTAGATATATATGATATATATGATTTATAAATCATGAATTTAATTATGGAGATAATGCACTTTTTACCACATGGATAAATTATAATTATTACAAATTCATTTTTAACTCAAATTCCGAACATCGAAAAAATGTCAGATATGAACTCAAATAATTAAATAATTGTTATATCACGGTAATAAGTGATATAAAAAGAATAATAAACTTGAAAATGGTTATTATTAATGTATAAATTAACTATTTTAATTATTTATGAATATAGAGGAACAAATGAGTCATGTCAGACAAAAGGTAAGGGAACTTCTTAACCCAATTTTTTATTCATTGGGATAATCTTCTACTTCTTGATTATGTCGTGTTATTAATATGTGTGAATGAATGATGACTGTTTTACAATTAATATCAAGTTATATTAGGTATATTAATTATTTTCACACATAATTTTGTAATTTATTTATTCTTAATATAAGGATACCATCTTTATAAGTGATTTCATCTAAATTTACACTCCATTAAGACTTTGTTGTTTTTATGAGCTAATTAACTTTTATATGATGTATTTATATTATCCTTTTCCATATTATATCAGGAATAAATTTATTTTCATGATATTATTAATCTTGGATAACATTTTCTTCTTCAATTATTTGTATTCAAGCATCTCTCATTTGGTTAAGACCACCATAACTAAAATATTGTTTTTATGATTTATTATTCTAAATGATTCTAATTAATATCCACGTTTTAAAAATGCTTTTAAGGATTTATTTATAATTATGGTTCATAGAAATTTTTTATGTATATGGGTGGTTCTGTGGAAAACCCAGGGTGGGTGATCCCGATATATCTCTCAAATGCATTGGGTAGCATGGCAGATGTAAACATTAATGTTTCTACTAAGAGATTTAGGGAATATACATTGGAATTTATTCCAAACATAACTACCTATGTAGAAGTGAAAGCTACAATGTCTGTATGTTATTTATGCCATAATTTACCTCTATGATTTATGATTTTTGTGTGTAATTCATAAATAATATGTTTTCAGATGTTATGCTTTGATTGAAAATTATGTTTTTATTGATTTGTATTTATTGATGAGATAATGTTTTAATTCTTTATTTTATAAACCTTACTCAGCTATTAGTGCTCATCCTATGTTTTGAAATGTTTTTCACAGGACCTAAAGATGAATAAGGTCAGGGATGGGATCATGGAAATCTCATGTTTTCTAAAACATGGAACTAGGTAAGTTTCATTTTTTATGATTTTTTATTTTATTAAAAAATGGAAACTATGTTGAAGTGTATAATTTGTAATTTTTGAGATGTAATGTAATACTTATAGCCTAATTATCTAAAAAACTAATCTTGAACATATCCTCAATATGAATTATTCATTTAATTAAAGATTATGTAATTTTTTAGGGCTGGGACTTTATACATATATCGTCACTCATTGGGATAATAAGTCACACCACTTATATATTGTCAATAATAGTATAAGTACATCCCACCTCACATTGTCTAGATATAAGTGGGGGATACATATCACACCTCACATCCAACAATGTTCATAGCAGGTAGTATATATGAACTCACATACTCCATAAATTGTAGAGGGAAGAACATTCCACCTCCCATAATTATCTTATAACAAGGGGAAGTATGTCCCTCCTTACACACATCATCAATATTTGGGGAAATATATCCCACTAAATAGATATAGTCATTGGGGAAAGACATCCCAATTTGATATTGTGAACACATATCCCAATTTGTAATAACTTAAATGACAAGGTTCCACATGTCATCCCATATTAAGTAGGATGTTCAAAACATAACACAAAACCATAACATTATAACATTGGATAAATTTCCACATGATAATCATAACTAAAAAAAATACAATTGTTGTTGTTATGAAAGGTCCATCACGATAGATAGTATATTATCTAGGTGAACCATATAAAAATTCTACACATTCTCATGGAATAAATTACGTCATAAAAATACCCTATTATCTATACCACCAAAAAAATTATATAGATCCTACAGAACATTACCATAATTAAATACATTTTCCAATATTGTACCCATATACTAAAGTATAATAAGTAAGAAATTTTATTTAACTAGGAAATTCTACCATTAGATTTTAGACACCATAAATAAAATATGGTACCTTAATAGAATCATTTCCTAATCCAGGGACATTTAATTCCCTCATTGCTACAATAATGAATAATCGTAGAACCTTCCATTGGATATGTAGAAGATATTGACCATGTGATCAATAAGAAATGATTACGAGACTTATCCTATATTGACTATTCCTTACCAGTCCATCATAGAGTCATTATTGGTTGTCATAGGTTTTTCAAAAGACGCTTGAGGATTTTATGTGGTGGATAGAGGTGTGGAAGAGCTGATGTAAGAAATTTACATCATGAATGTGGTACATGACGAGAATTGGTGGTTCATGGATTGTGTATCAGACCAAATTCATGACTATATGTGGTGGAGGTGAAACTCATGGAATGTATTTACATATTGAGTGTAATTAAATAAAGTCTAATGAAAGATGAATTATAGAAGAAGTTGTTTTTTTAAAAAAGTCACACAACTCCTATAAAGAATGGGGTTCACGACGTGAGTTTTGAGTTTCTATATTTTAAATAGTCTTTTCAGTAAGAACCCTGTACATTTGAACATATCTGTTCCCTTAATAATGTTGGGAGAACCCTTGGTGGATCTCAGAGGATCCCTAGAACCATCCTCCAACCATAATATATATTTTTTGATGGATTCCTGTTGGTGATTAGTGGTAACCCATTTTACTTTTTCATTATTGTTTCTACTCTATTATTCTCCCATGGATATATTATATTGGTGTGGTTTAATTGTGTTTGGATTTAGGATACATTATTGATAAACCTTTATTTAGTGTATTTTTATCCATCGTCTTTTTTTTATTTTTTGGTTTATGGATGCTTCCACATATATTTTGGGTTAGTGGCGATATATAAAATGTTTTTTTGCGGTAGGTAATCCCTAATTTATCACATTTTTATATTATATAGGTAGTGTATAGAAATTATTATCTTAGGAAGGTCTTAAATATCATAATCTATATAAATTATGTTTCTAATTAAAATTGAAGCATGATTGGTAATGATTTTCAAGCTATTAATGGATTGATATTTTTGTCATGTTGTGACTGTAAGGGATAAATTCCACATTGAAAATTGTGGTTGTTGGGGGCATAGATATTAATAATTTTCAATGTGTTGTAGATCCTATATTTAGAAGCAAAAATGATATCACCCTAAATTAAATTTTTTCAAACCGCTTAAATGTGTTTAATGAAAGTGGATCCCTTTATTTTATGGATTCTAGGATAATGGCCATAATTTTTTTTGAAATGTGATAAGTTAAATATTTTTAGATGATCAAATAATAATTTATGTGTTGTTATGTTTACCAATTATATAGGGATATGATATCGTGTGGGTGATGTGTGGATTTTTAGTTTTTCATATGTGGTTTTGTGGTGATTGTTTGTAAGGAAACTCCTTTGGGGTGGTGATGTGAGTGATTTTTCCACCCTTTTGTGGTAGCTAGGTGATGGATTGATTCACTGTAATTTTGGGGTGGAGAGGTGATTATATATTTGGATTTTCTTATGGGGAAGTGAGCTGATAGATCAATGGTAATTATAAGTATCATGTGATGTATGGTTTCATTAAACTAGATTACTATGTATTATTGGAAATTTTTTTTAATATTTATTGAAATGGATGGGGTATAGTTTGTTTCATGGGATGGAAATATCTAATTGAAATATGATGGATTTTTTTAAATGTTTTTTTTTGAAAAAAATTAAATGAATGGTATGAATACTTGAATTGTTTGATGGTGTTTTATATGGATTGTGGTTTTTTGTGTTATGTATTTAATGGTGGTAGTGAATGTAATTCTGTTTTGAGTCGGTAACTATTGTTTCATGAACACATAAGTTAGAATTATTTGTCAGTTATATGAATATATATAATTTTATTTTATTTATTATTTATATACACAACCCACCATCATTGTGTACTACATTATAAAACTCACATTTTCAAACAGGGGGGTCCAATATAATGGTTATGAGGATGGACAACTTAATACGCATATGACACCACACTCCTATTCATGTGTATAACATCCCAGGTAAATAATGAATATGAAATTTTCATATTTATTAAAATTTATAAATTAATTATGAATTTTACTTTAATGGGGATGCTATGTTCGATGGATTACCTGATACGCAGCAACAAGTTTTTTTTTGAAATCTAACGTTGCACACTAATAATATATATTTTTTAAATGGTAGTTAAAGCCTAGTGATTGCATTGTTGGGAATGAATAAAACTAAGTAAAATACAATTATACATGTTTTTAAATGTTTTTACTTTTATCTAATAAAAGTTATTTGCTTAAAATTTGAATGAATCTATTTTTAAGCATAATTTACATTAAAAGGTCGATTTACCGCCTTTTAATAGTGATCCATATTTAAATATTTTTTTTCCACTTTAATACATTATATTTGACCAAATAAAATTCTTCTTTAGAATGGGGACATCAAAATTTAATTTGTGTAATTTTATGGAATTTTTCCGATACAGTTCATTTTCTAATGAATAGTGAAAAATATTATATTTTAATTCAAAACTACGTTGTAATATAATTTATTTTTTCAGTTAGATTATATTTTTAATCGGTTATAAATTTTAATTAGAATATATTTTTACCATTAAATCCAATGTTGGTCATTGGAAATAATTTCACTTTGAAATTGGACATAATCAAGTGTCAATCTTTTGATTGTTATTGTTTCGTAAAAATACGATATTTGTTTTAACAATAATTAAATTTAAATTAACTAATGCAACTTCTATGATTATAATTTTTTAAAATAGACATCATTTTTTAATTTAGAATATCAAATATTTCAAAATATGAAATTTTTGAAGTATTTTAAAACATCAATTTTTGATGAATAGTTAAACCTCTTAGTAGTAGTTAAAAAACTGACTTTTTCATTTAAATGAAATTTTACAACTTATGTGAATTAAATTTTGAAACACTGACATATATGGTTGTTATTATTATGTAATATCTGGTTCAATAAGATGAAAATAATTTTTGGTGAATAGTATCTTTTGACTTTTAATTTCCGCGGTTAAAGTTAAACATGGTAATTCAAGGTAAGAATAATATTATAATAATTCAAAATTACTTTAACACTTGTCCTAACTTTATTGAATGAGTAATGTCCGACCATGAAAATCCTTTGTTCTAGTTTGTGACCCTATGGAGCCTCTTTTGAATGATAATGACACTTTATTTTAATTAACTTAAAGGAAAAATGACCTAAACAAATATATCTTTGTAAATTAAATTTTACATGGTGTTATATAAGTTATATTTTTGACTATGAAAATTAATTGGAAAACTAATAATATTTCTTGAATCATTGTATTTTATTTATAATTTTTAGACATTGAATAAATTAAATTATTTATGACTCAATACTGATGCTGTGTTTACCTCATTTATAAATGATTAAAATAAATAAGATTATAAATATTAAATTAACATTCAAAACCTGTACAATTCTTATTGAATGAATTTATTTCCACCATGAGTCATCTTATATTATACCTTATTTTTTTGGAAATTTAGAAACTGAATATCATTATATAATAAAATAATATTTTCAAACTTTTCCTAAAGAACCCCCCCTATTAAAACCCCTCATATCTATCCATTTCTGAACACCTCTCAAGCCTTTTGGTTCATCAAATATCTACCCAATTAAGCACCCTACATCCTTATCCTCTTCATAGAAGCCTTATTTTTGGCAGAAGGCACATCAAGAAACCCTTTTGGTTCTTACCAAAGGGAGTTACCCAAATTAAATGTAACAGATTCTCTTAACTTATTTTCTTTTATTTTACTTATCCAACTCATAAAATCTTTTTATTACTTTATTTTATGACAACACTAGTATAATAAATATACTATGATGTTGTTATGTGAAGGATTCTAACTTTACTTACACACACCTCCATCTAATGTGTGAAGAACATATTGTTTCTGTGGATGGAAAACTAACGCCTCAAAAAACAATGATTGTTCGATTATCTCCTACTGCCTATCATGGTGACCATTATGATGACACTATATTTATATATGATATAAATTATGTTTATTTTTTCTTTATTATTCTTTATTTTTAATTTATATCATACATTTATGGTTTCCATTATGAACAAACGTGATAATTTCATTTGAGGATGTGCTGACTACTACCACCTCAAAGTGGTATGACTCATTCATACCATAGATGGGACATATACAGGATAGAGTTATTGAAATTATATATGATATTATACTGTAATTATATTATAAATATGTATCATTATGTTTTAATTCAATTAAAATATGAAATAGAAATGACGGTTGTGTTCATGCGTACGTATGGCTTACCGTCTCCATGATCGGTGAATTTCATTTCATATATCCAAAAGTTATGTACTGTTATAAATACATATATATAATGGCTATATATGATATATATGATATCTAAATCAATAATATCATTCTGAAGATAATGTAATCTTAACCACATGGAGAACATGTAATTATTAGGCATTCATTTTTTACTCAAGTACCAAATATCGACAAAACAACCATTATTTACTTAAATGATTAAATATTGTTTATAACATGTTAATAAGTGATATAAAATGAATAATAAACATGAAAAGGGTTCTTAATAAATTATAAATTAACATATTTATACTATTCAGGAATACCATGGAACAATCAAGTCAAGTCAGACACGAGGTAAGGGGTTTCTTATCTCCCACTTAATTTCAGGAGATTTCCAATGTTTACCCCTTATTTATTGAATGTGGTGTATTGTGTACTGCCATTTGATATATATTATCGTGATTATATTTATATTCATTTTATTCTGTGATTAATTTTGTGGTTATTAACTTTTGTTCACACGACTCGATTGATTACAACAAAGTAAGGGTTTTTCATCTCACTTTTTATCCCCGTGAGATTCATGCTATATAGGACACTATTTCCTTTTGTGTGGCATATGTACTGTACATGATTGTATGAGTTGAGTAGCATACTATAATTTTTGGGTATTTAATTATTCATTTAATTATACTTATTTCATGTCGTGTATCTTTCATAGGTTACCCAATCTATAAGGGAACCTTTCACCCTCCTCATTTTAGAAGACTTCTTTTTGTCACGTCTTTTAATTTACATCTTCTTTTGTTGAGATATGTTCTTATATATCATTATTGATTTAAATTTTATGTCCAAATGATTAGATACCCTTTTCCCTAATCAAATCATTTTCTGAATTTTAAATTGGCTCTGTTAGGCTGTCGAATTTCTGTAAAGGTACTTCTTAATCCAATTTCAATTCTTTGGGTTAAACTTATACTTGTTGATTATGTCTTTCTATAAATATGTGTGAACTAAGTCTGATTATTTTACACTTAATATTCACCTATATTGGGTATATTTATTTTCTTCACACATAATTATGTAATTTATTTATCCTTAATCAAAGGATACCATCTTTATGATGGATTTCGTCTCAATTTACGTTCTATTGAGACTGCATTGTTATTATGAACTAATTCACTATTATATGGTGTGTATAATGTACATTGGAAAATTATATCATGAATACCTTTATTATCATGATATTATAATTTTTTTATTAAATTATATTCCTCAATTATTTTTATTCAAGCGTCTCTCATTTTGTTAAAAAAAAATAATTGAAATAATGTTTTAAATGTTTTAAATATTTATTCTTCTAAATATTTCTCATTAATTTCCATGTTCTCAAAATGGGTTTTAAGGGTTTATTTATATGGACATTAATGTTTTAAAATTTTAATTTCTTTAAAATATTAAATGTGGTATGGGACACTTTGATTCAAAAATCACTTTATTAAATCTTTTAAATGATTCTGAAAATGGTTTGATAATGCATTGTTTATTTAAATATATTGAATTTATTTATTGTGATTGGAATGTGGAAATGCTATATTTCCTTTATTCTTGTGTTACGTGTTTTGATTATGTTATGGATATTGGGAATTATATACATATACGAGTGGTTCTGTGATAAACCTAGGGTGGGTGAGCCCGAGATAGCTCTCCAATGCATTGGGTGACGTGATAGAGGTAAATGTAAATGTTTATATTAATAGATTTAGGGAATATATTGTTATGGTTATTCCAAATGTGACCCACTATTTAGCTATGATAACTACAGTGTAATCATGTTATGAATTCCATAAGTTACCTTAATGATTTATTATTTCTTTATGTTATTCATAAATCTTATGATTTCATGAGGTATGTTATGATTAAAAATTATAGTTTCAGAGATTTGTATTTATTTATTGGATAAAATTTCTTTTAATTATTTTATAACCCTTACTAAGATTTTTATGCTCATCCAATGTTTTGAAATGTTTTTCACAGGACATAAAGATGAATAGGGCCAAGGATGAGATCAAAGAAAAGTCATATTGTATAAAATATGGAACTAGAAATGCCTCTATTTTTTTAAGATTATTTATTTTATGAAATATGTATACTGAGTAGTAGTGTCTACATGTAATTTTCATGTTGTTATGTAATTTTAGTGGCCTAATTCTCTAGAACAGTAAACCTTAAAATATCTTCAATGTGAATTCTTGACAAAAATCATGATTATGTAATGTTTAATGTTGGGTCCTTATAATGTGAGTATACATACACACATTTTTATGGTCATAGGTATATTAGTGAACAAGGGGGTGGACCAAGATTCACTATAAAGAATGTTATATGATCATGTTATGGGGTAGCTTATGGTGGGGGTCATGCATCGTAGGATGAGGGAACAAGATAAATATCCCAAATGTTAATAATACCTATAACGGCCTAGAACTCTATCAATGAAATTTCCCGTATTATGTTTATAGAGTATATATTACAAAAAATAACATATAGTACAAAATACAAACATCTCTAATAGATAATGAATGAAATACGTGATATTTTGATAAGTTAAGGAACCTATATCGATGATGTAGTAACGTGACCTTAGAAATAGTAATATAACCGATATTTAGATTAAATTAGATTAAAAAATATTATTTTCATCTACAAATTTATAAGAAAATTAGGATTCATGTAAATTAAACTATCATATAATTGCATCATAGTATAAGTAAATGAATATTTAAAAAATTGTTAAATTACGTGATGGTATTTTTGAAGTTCATATATATTTAATACATTTTTATTAATAATAAAATTATTTGAATCAAATTTATTGAGATAAATGTTATTCATAAATTTATATTTTTTATCTTATTATTTTAGGATAATTTTATAAGGCCTTAGTGAATTTTTGAAATTTCTATAAATCACTTAAAGGTTTAAAATATTTATTATTTGAGTGTATGGTGGTTTCAATTAAAATTTACGTTTCCCATATCTATAATATGTCTTCATAAACTGAAATTTAATTTACAGTTCCACCCAATTGATATATGTTTTTCTTGAATTTTTGGGATTTTTCAAAAATAGATGATTTTTTTTGTGAATGTAAAATATGATAATTTATGTTAAATGTAAAAAATATGATTTATTTATTAATATCAGATTTTTGACGAATTTAAGAAAACATTGTTCAAAATGAAATAAAATTATTACTGTATTTAGTCACAATTTTTCACAATTTTTCTTTTTTTTATAAAAATTCTAAAATAATTAATAAAATAATTAGAAATCACCCCTCTCCCCCACTATAAATACCACCCCTCACCACCACATATCCACAATCCTCTATTCCATTATGATTGTTAATGTTATTCCCAATACTCCCTAGAATATACTCCATCATTTCCATGAGTAACTTCTCTTAACAAAAGGAAAAAACCAATCCTCTTATGGTGGTTCTCAAGGAGATGTTTCTAAGAGGTAAAATCCTATTCCTTTTCCTATTATTTTCTATTTGAGTTCTTTTATTTTATTATTATATCCTCACATAATCTATAAAACTTATAATGATAACTCCAATATAATCTATATAAAGTAATGATATCATGTTAATGTAATATCCTTCTTCAATCATCATTATTTGTCTCATTAATTTTTTTAGAAAAATCATCATTTGTGAGGTGTGATTTACAACTTTCATGGATGAAGAATAATCATTATAAAATATATCCTTAAAATATGGTTATAAACCTCTTTTATGGATAATAGATAATATAATATATTTATTATAATATATTTAACGTTCTATAACCAGTATATACACATTTTATTAATTCATATGACAAAACTAGTTGGCAATGATAGAAAAAATGCCAAAATAATCTAAATGACTATCAATAAGGTCATATCTAATGAATCATAATCATACCATATAATAAATAAATTAAATAAAATTTTAATCTCTTATGTTTCCATTTATATCATATAAATTCAACTCTGGATAATTATACCCATTCCACATGAACATCCATACTCATATACAAGTATACCAATCGTGAAAGCGAAGGAAACTGACTCTCCCATGCTATAAAAATGTATAATATAAATCATAAAAAAACATTTTAATGAAGAAAATAAATTTATAATTAATAAAAAAATTATAAAAGTTTATAAATAAATAAATAAAGTATTTTATTTGATTATCCAGGACATTATGGCCACATTCAGAACATATCCATACATTAGATAATAGTTTTCTTCCCGAAACACCATTTTCAATCAGGTTATTATTTCTTCCTCTATAAACCAATTTAATTATTCATCTCATTCAAATATTGATTCAACTTTATATATATATATCTTCAAAAATCTTATATCAATATAATTTTATCATTTTTTTGGAGAATAAATGATTTATAAGGTCCAATTCTAAATTCATTTCGATACACAAGCCCAATTAAAGGGAATATCTCGATTTCTTAGACATTTAAAAGTACCATCCATAAATATATTTTAAGAAACCATTAATTGTTTTTGAAAAAAATTATTTTTCCATTAAGAGCTATATTTTTTAAATTATTGTTTTATACAAATAATATTCACATTGAAAAATGGCCTTTCCAACTGAACACTTCATGGAAAAGATAAAAGGATATTTATATAATGAATTCCATGATGATTTTATTGGATTATTTTTATATATTTCAACACCTATGTTGAATTTTATTTTTTAATTGTGGTTCATCTCTAATTTTTATCATCCACGATATTTCATTAAGTTTTCTATGATCAGTTTGACTGTGTATCAGCTATCTTGAAATCATTCACCATACTACTCAGAATGGTTACTAAATAGGCTAATAGATTGAAGAATTTTATTTACTTTCCATATGCTTATTCTGTTTATGTTTATCCTCACCAATATGAGGAATTATTTAGAATCAGTAAGTTATAGTTGGGTCCCACTATAGCCCCTCTATGCATCAGTAAGTCTCATGATACAAATTATACCGAGTTTTTACCCATTATGTATGTTCTCTTAGAAGAGGACTTGATATTTTATTTATGATGAATAGAATTATGTATTCCCTCATTATGAAACTATTAAATTATTTTCCATGTGATTATTTTTGTAATTTATTATAAATGGTTATGTTTTGTTATTAATGTATTTAATCATGTTTTAATTCATTCCATTTTATAACAATGATTATGTTCTTATGGAATTTTTACTTTTTGGTATTAAATATGCTTTATATTTATTGATTCATTGTATTACATACCCTTAATTATAATCTAATTTCACCCTTTATTACTTTTTATTTTTTCCCCAAGATTATAGGATAAATATTATGAATTTCTTATTGAGATAATATTTGGGTTATGAATGATTCTGAAGAAATTTAAATATTGTATTTCCTTTCAATATTTTAATTCCGAACATATGTCTCTATTTAGTTTTTCAAAATTATTAAATTATTTGTTCCTTTGTGATACGACTTACTTTCTTATAATGGTAATGTATTAATATAAGTAACTATCACGTGGAAAATGGGGTGTGAGTCTTTTCAATACCCTACTATCATGTTTATGGTAGTGGATGTGATGTGGTGGACATGTGTCTTCAAGAATGATGAAATGTGACCATGTAGATGAGTGATGTACTATGTTCTAATAGGCATGATGTTATCTGATGCTGATTTTGGGATATAGGGATAACGTAATAAAATGATATTGGAGCACCAGGGGGTGACATGCAAGGGTGTGCGGGTTTAAAATCAATGATAATGTGATACAATGTTACCTTTTTTTATATCATTCTTTTTGTGTTATTATAATTGGATTTTATTATTTAATAAGTCTTCCTAGGTGAGGTTTTGATTGATAGTTCACCTAGTTAGGGTTTGTTTGTTATTTTTTTCTCAAGGGTTCATTAATATTCCCCTTTCACATGTTCTTGAGAGGCATTGGTTTTCCAATTCAATATTCTATTTTTTTCAACATACATATATATAGTAATTTTAATATTTCTATTAGGATTATCTTGATATAGATATATATTACTAGCTTACACCTTTTTGTTCAATTTATGGTTTTCTAATTAATTTTTCATTTGGGTATATACTTTTGAAAAAATTTATATGAGACAGTTCTATTTATGCATACAATACATGATGGTTTTGGATTCAATTTATATAATCTCATAGAGTTTATTGTGGGATATTCATCTTATCTCTCTACTAAACATTATTACTGATTGTAATGCCTCCCGTATCAGTGTAATTTTAATTCTATCGATTATAGTCACCAACCTAGAGCCCACTATAGGAGGTACTTGATTGTAATTATCAATCCCCTTCTATTGTTGGGTCATTGGTGGGTGAGGTTCATTAAATGTTGTATCAAATGTGATGGATGAGAGATATGATAGAGTTCATATTTAGTAAAAATGTTGATTTCATAGGTTTTCAAAAAATAGAGAAATTAGAAATTGGTACATAACATATGCCATGGAGACTGGCTAAGACATGGATTCTTAGAAGCCCCTACGATCAAGTGAATGAAATCATATTTTATTGAATAACCATTTGAGGTAGGCCTTTTTAAAACATAAAGTCTTTAGAGAGGAACTTGTATTATGATAACTGGTGTCCCTATTTGAGTTTGGTTGTTTTGGTATGGTTATAATGAATAATGTGAATTAAAATGAATCAAAATAAAATTCCATATAATAGGGTGTAAGAATTTATATATTATATATTTATGTCTCGAAGGCATTGTCTGCCAATGTCTCAAGTAGTTGAGGTTTAGTAGTATAATCTTTTAGATCACCATTTGATTGATCCATTAGAGGAATAAGAGTCTTGGTAGGGGATGTTACATTATTTTTTAAAAAGAAATCTAGGAATGTATGAGGGAAGTGTCTTATATGTAGATATATAGGGACATATAGATGAGATCAAGATCACATTCAGTTTGATCTATTCCACAATCAGATATTGGGTCCCATTACTAGTTTGTTATATGCCAATAATTGCATTCCATTAGTGGATATTGTATTTGTGTTAGTGGAAAGGGATATATTTTTCATTGGAATACATTAAGATAGAATTATAAATGGATTCCCATTCATCATTCATGATGTAATTGAAGTGAGAGTTGATTATTTCTATTCAATATGGATTATTTATTGTGGGATATGGGAATCATGTTCAAGGATATTCTAAGTTTTCCACAAATCATTTTATTGATGGGGTGTATCATATGTTAAATCATGATGATGAAATTCATCCATTTATATCATATTCAGTTACTTAATTTACATTTGAAACATATCTAGAGGTTTAAATGAAGATGGAAGAGATCAAGAATATGCACTTCTGAGGTGGTTTACCAAAAGAGGTGAATTTGAAGGTTTCCATGAGGATTTTGGTCCCCAATGGTAGGTAAAAAGTATTATGACCTTCAGTGTTATATCCAACACAAATTCAACCTTATTTGGTTTCCATTATTCTTTCTAGGGAGATTGGATTCAAATATTTCCATGGAGATATCCCGATAACATCTTTTTCAATGGGTTTATTGAAATCCCCATAATTAGTGCACAATGGTTCTTCTAGTTGAGTATGGTGGAGATGCGAAAGATCCCCTTAATATGACAATTTCTTAATGTACATTGACATTACATCACTTTTGCGGAATACATAAAACATTACAAAAAAATAGATTCTGAAGACCATGTTAGATTAGTGAATTTTTAAATAAGTGAATGTAAACACTAGTATATAAGTGAGATACATTATCTTCCACATGGTTCTTCCTGACTATCACACTTCTTAGAAAAATTATTCATCATAAAAATATTAAAAACCTTGGAAATGAAACATAAAAATGGGTGATAGTAAATGCTTATTAAGGCTCATAAATGGAGATATGTAAACATAAACATGATCATAGGGGGATGAGAACAGAATAATTAAATAGAATATCACATCATATATAAAAATGACCATAAGAAAATGATGACATAATGAATAGAAGTTCATAATACATGAATCTTAACGAAATCGAGAACATAAGATATGAAAACATAAAATGTGAATAAAACATGGAATTGTTTAAAGCACATTAGAATATAATATTATTTCCACAGTATCGAAGGAATCACATCCAATTCCATATCAGTATTATGTGTTCACTCCCCATACTATCATGGTAGTCATGGACGACTCCCATGGACATTTTAGTAGTATGATATCTCTTCAGATACAATATTTACAGACATGGTTTCCTCCAATGGTTATATATGTATTCATGGATCACTGCCAAGACCATATTATTTCATTTCATGAGATATAAATGTTATCTAATTCATTGGATATAGATATAGGTCCCATCAATATCAGATTGAAATCAAACAAACATGTGCCAAAAAATTATAGACAATCATATCATAATGCATGAAATGAAATGGAAATCATAAAAATGAAATCATATCTTAACCCATGGAAATGAATTAGGTTTCATATTTATTTCATCATATCATATCCCATTAAATGAATAGGGTTTCATAAGAATTTAACCCTTGAAATAAAAAACTATTTCTTAAACATCATTCCATAAAATGTAGAACATTTAGAGAAAAAATATGAAATGAAAAATTGAATAATATTCTAGAATGGAACGAGTAACACCAAAATATTTTTTCTTATATGGGAAATAAAGTTGAATTAATTTTAAAAAACATTTAATGATGAAATTATCATTTCTCCATTGAAAAATGTATCTTAAAATGTTAAATCTTTGGAAAATAATGTTGATAAAAATAAACATGAAAACTAATAAATGAAGCTTTAAAAACAAATCGATATCATATATATATTGAAAAAATATTGATGATATTGAAAATAATTGAAAACAATTTTTCCTTTAATACATTTAAAATAATAAGGATAACATTATGAAAACCAATTTCCATGAAAAATCATTGAAAAATCTATTAGGAAAACAGAAAAATGATTTCAAAAAAAATTGCATTTAAACAAAATTTAAAATCATTTTCATTAAATTTAACGATATAAACATTAAAAGGAAACTTCAATTAAATAAATGTATGTAAATATATACATGTCGTAAGAGGTAAAAAAAATATTAAAATTTTCAAATAAATGTTTAGAAAAATGCTTTTTTCAGAAAGAGATAATAAGATAAATTTGAAAAAATTAGTATAGGGATCAATTAGTAAAAATAATATATAATTATTATAATATATTAGATTAATATTCATTTAATACCTTTTTTTGAAAACATGGTATTGAAAGAACACAAATTTCTAAATAAAGATTAAGGAAAGGCCATATTTTATTAAAAATATTTTCTTAATTATCATAAGTAAAAAAGTGTGAAAAAATGGTAAAAATATATGAATTCATCCTGAATAACATGTTCATAAGAAAATTAATGTGTTTTCATGAAATAGGGATCATATGATTTCATCAATATAAATGTGATCATAAATAATCTTGATAAACATTGATATTTTTTTAATAAACGCTTACCACATGATAACTTTGAATCATACTCCCATTGTGGGAAAATGGAATTACATGAAACATTAAATATTAAATAATATAATTATATTTATGTCATTACATGTAAAATTATGATTATACACCTTATATAAAAATTTATATGATCAACATGGAATTTTTTTCAATGAAAGTACAATTGAGATTAAATTATTTTTACAAAATTGGTAACATTTGAAACATAAACCCCATCACTGAAATATCATAAAATTATTTTGTACATACACATAAATTTTTTAAAAATATTGATTTAATACTTTAGTTGGTTGTATATACAGAACCCAGAATAAGTGAGTGGTGAATAAGGAATGTATCTCAAGGAAATAAAGAGTGAGATGAAATTCAATTACCTTGAGTCTGGACTGGCATCATACTTTTTAAAATCTACTAAATAATAAATAAATATTTATTAAATATTTTTCATAGAACTAAATTATAACCTTATAAAACCAGTTATGGTTTTATTATTTTATTATATTAGATTCTTGTAAACAATTTTATGTTAATGATTCACTTTGTGTAGTATCATTATTGTTCTTCGCATGTGTCTTAATTTGATAATTTTTTGTAATTATAATTATATAATGATTTACATAATGTAAACCATATATTAAATATAATTTGAATTTATAATTTGTTTGTTAGGATAATCCATATAGTATATAAGTATGAAATGGAATGCACTATTCATTATGATAGTAGGCCATACATATGCATGAATGATATCTCCATCTAACTATCTTGTTGAACGAAATAATCTAAATGAAATATATGTATATATATGTATACATATCATTATTTATGTATTTTATTACATAATATATAAAAGATATATTCCCGAAATTCATCCTTAATACATTTCATATTGTTTATGAATGAATCACATCACATTGAGCGGGCAGCAGTCCACAATTCCTCAAGCTCATTATTTGTATTAACACAAAATGGGATGTATAATATAATGTATTGTAAAATAATTACATAAGATTAAAGAAAAAATATATATACCATATATAAATAGAGTGTCTATCATAATTTCAATTATGATATTTGGTAGAGGAATAATTAACAATAATCAATTAGTGAGGTGGTAGTTCATCATACACCTCAATAATATGTTAGTTACCCGTTAGATGGTAGTGTGTGTATGTGTAGGTAAAAATCATATAAGAAAAATAAACTAGTATATTTAGGATATTAATTTTTTTATACAAGAATTTAATAAGAATTTTTAGGGATTGGAGAACTAAAATAAAATAATGGTGTTTGTGGGAGGGAGTTATCTCTTAATCAGGTAAATCCTTTTGGTTTGAACAAACAGTATTACATAGAAAGACTTCGTCCAAAATGAGGATTAAAGGAGGAAGTAAGGGATTTTTTGGAGTTATTTGGGATGTATTTGGTCAATAAACTGTGGCTTGAGAGGTGTGTGGATGTGGGAGTTGTAGATGAATTTTATAATGAAGGAGGAGTGGAACTCTTCTAATATTTTGGAAATGGGAAATGACAACAACATTTTTTATTAAAAGTGTATCAATAATGGTTAAAATTATTTAAACGGGAGGATAAAGTCAATATATGGCCAGAAAGTTACTTTTGGACAACTGTACAATATGTTTTGGTCCTTAATGTTGTTGATTAGTACCTTATTAATTGTAGTTCGACATTAATCATTTTATATGTTTTTAATTATAGTCACAATTATATTTTGTAAAAGACTATTTTATCCTTTTTATAAAAAAAATAATGATTATTACAAATATGGATTCATTTTTCAAAATTAAAAACTCATGTGTGGTAATAATAAATTTGAATATAATCTCTCAAATGGGATGAAAATGTCAGTTCCTAATGTATAAATCTTTTAAAACATTGATATATTTTTGTACTCGATTTCAAAATGAAATTGATTCAAATGATGGAAATTGGATTGATTGATTAACATATAATATCATTAAATTTTTTAAAAACATATAATATAATTTAACTATATAAAAAAAATATATGAAAAAGCAATATTGAGTTAAATTTTATTATATTTTCATTATTAATTAAAAATAGAACTTCATAGGAAAATACCAAACATTCATGCTAACATAATTTTTTGGTTTTAATTTCATAAATAAACTTAATTTTTACATATAAAATGTACAAATTTCATAAAATATAGATTTAATGTCGGTTATCCGTCAAAATATGATTAAATTACCTTAATAAAAATATAGTTTTTATGTGTATTATTAGTTCTGTTCTTATCTTCTATCTATCAAAACTATTGGATGAATATAAAAATGATTTTATTTAATATATAATGTATATATGTGATAAATATCACTCCTTAATGGTAATTAATTTATTTTATTAGAAAAAAACAACTTTTTGATCATTCAAATAGAATTATGAAAATATTCCTTTTATATTCCATTGGTTCAATATATCAAATATATTAATATTATAAAGGTGTAAACCATAGGTTATAAAATTTTAGGTAGTAATATTCCTAAACTCTAAAATAATTAATAGGTTATGCCTTAAATAATAATATACTAATAATTTATTATTTGGTTGGTAAAACCTGGTCATGCGGGTTATAAAAGCCATAAATGAAATTCATTCTTTCATATAATGTAAGATAACCTTGCTATTACATGTAGATAATGGTAACTATTATGTTTTTTTCAGTCATTATTTACATGTAATTGTGTACTAAATAATCCAAACATAGCTCGTTAATTTAAAATAAACTAATTTATGTGTTTCCTGAAATGAAAAATATCCAAAAGATTAAACTAATTTTAATAAATATTTCACAAAATATTAAGGTGTTACATTCTACCCAATTTTAAATGAATTTTTCTCTCAAAATTCATCTAGGATATCAAGTGTTTAATACTTGATTGATCCGTTCATAGAACCCCACATCCTAATAATACAAACAAATACATCCGTAAAAAGAATTTTATTTAAAACATAATGATAAACCAAAATAACCCTTAACTAGGTTTCCACATAGGATAAAATACTTAGGATGTAAAAAACAAGAACATGGAAGTGAAAAATAATTTTTCATGTTCTGATAGAGTGTGATATATAAAAAGGTGAGGATAAATTTATCCATCACAAATATATAAATCTTCTACGAATTAAGGGACCATATGATTCATAAAATAATTGGTACTAGGAATATAGTATTGGTTTTAAGAACTTTTTTACAAAAGATAAATAATTTTCAAGAAAATATATAATTTCATGATTTATGAAAAACCTCTCCCTTTGTTGTTGATTAATCCACTTCACCTCGTTCTCTTAAATGGTTGGTGAATTTTTCATTTTTTAATCACAAACAGATTTCATGATCTATGATATTCCATCCCATCAGCCATCAGTTGTCTTGAACAGAATAATTTTATAATAGGTTATCCAATTCTCATAAATGATCATGCTATGATATTATACTTTACTTAGCAAATTTACCAAAAGTTTCAATTACTCATTCCATAAATTGTAAAACTTATAAATCTACTAAATGTTGGAAATCCAAAAAATTAGAAACAAGGTAACAAATTTTGCTTAACATTGATCCCATATATATCAAAATGTTGCTCTCGGTTGTCGTATATCAAATATGTGAATACCTTCATCATATATTTTGTTGAAATATTTTAATTACCTAAATTACCATAAATACATAATATAAACATGAATGTCAGATTATTTCATTATATATTGAATATATTCCTTAAATCCATAACACATATTAAACTTTTTAGAATAAACCACTTATTTACAAGTCCTTAATTAGTTATAGTTAATTAGTACAATCCAATTTACTTATACCTATCAAAAATATCATTATCCAAACAACATTATTTTTTCATACAAAAATATTAAGGTCTATATTTCCATAGTCAACATATCACCTTTCAAAGAAACCAAATTTCTAGTACATCAAAAATATTCAACATAATCATGTAAATCCTCATTAGAATACATTAAATGAAAAATCCTTAAACATTTCACCATTCACACTTCATAATTATTTGATGAAAATACATTTAAACATAAAATATTCTAATTAATACTTAAGTAATAAGAATGATACCTCATCGTATTAGATAAGACCAATGTATTAAACATATCCTATATAGTCTCATCATCATTAATAATATAACCATTACTCATACCACATTTTTAATTCCTTTAATGATATTTACACTTAGAACATATATTTTCATAATGTCCATTCATTCCACACATAATTAATTTAACCATTGATGATGGATTAGGGTGTCCAATATTTCCATCAATTTGGTTAGTTGATCCATTCATTTTTCCTTTGTATTTACTTTCATTGTGTCCTACTTTTACACTATCAAAACACCTTCTTGTGACTCTAAGACACTCACTTAGATTATTCAATCAACATTCATGAAAAAAGGAAACATAATATTATTATATATAAGGTATGTATTACCTAAAATCTCAATATTATTCATCATTCTCTTCATTAGTGTGTTCAAGAGTTGGTTAAGGCACACATTATTGATCATGTAAATTGAATACTCATTAAGAATTATCACTACATAATTCACTCTACTGGTCCTCCTATTTGAATCTTCATCTTTAAATTTTCTATAATATTAAATGGAAATCCTATTTTTTATTATTTTCGATATTGGAAAAAACTAGAAACTATTGAATAAGAAACAATTATCATAGTTAGGAACCACATAATCCTATAAAGTCAGTTAAAAGATGTCTATATTATGAAACCTTCATTAATCTGTGACACCCTAGGTTTATAGAATTTAATTCATAAATATCTTATATGTAACTCTTTATTATGTTTTGTGAGAAGTTATTGAATTCCCAAAGCATATCCTCTGGTAGTGTCTAAATAGGTTTGGAGAAAGTCCCTTTGTCTTGTACCAGATTAACTAGAGTCAGAACTAGGACATATTTTATGAGTTTTTACCCCTATATACATCTATTCCAAATCCATATCCACATATACTATCAATATAGGGATGAATTTCTAGGAAACCTATCACTCTAACATTTTATTATAATTCTTGGAAAGTTTTTTATATTTTCCTTAACGTTAGACTTATCTTTATTTCTTACAGTTCTCACTTAGGGTTTCTCCTCAGAGATTCCAATTTTTTACTAAACCTTCAATATGATAGTAACTATAATGTGTAATTCATAAAATATATTAATTTTATATTACTTTTGTGGAATAATAGAAACATTAAATGAATAGACACTCAAAGACTATATTATTTTATTTCCATTGTAAACATGGAAACATTAAAAAAGGTAAACAAGTGACTGACGTCATATCCCACTAGGTTCTTTCTGACTAGAACCCTTCATAAAAAATCATTCATAATAAAAATATTCATAACCAAGGGATGGGAACATAAAATGCAGTGAGATCAGTTGTTCAGTATGGGTAAAAATGGATACATGTAAGCATAAACATAAATATAAGGGTATTAGATGATGATAATGTCAATTTAAGGTCATACACTTCATATCAAAGGATATAAAGAGGAATCATGACATAATTATTTTCATTTCATACGGAACGAATCATAAGGAAGTGAAGAACAAAAGCCATGAAAGCATAATATAGGAATAAAACATAGAATTGTGGAAAAATATAAATATATAATATCATTTACATATTAGATGAGTCATAACATCCAATACTATATATGTTTTATGAGTTCACATCCCATACCTTATTAGTAGTCATAGTTTATTCACGTGGCCATATTAGTAGCATTAGATAACTTTGAAAACCATCTTTGTAGTCATGGTTCACTTCATGGTCCTTATTAGTAGTCAATGAACATTCCCATGAACCTCATAGTTTATTACATGAGATATAAATCTTTACCCAATTCATTGGATAGAGATATAGGTCCCACCAATCTCGTAATGAAATCATACATACATGTTCCAAAAAATAGTAAATAATCAAATTGTAACCCATGAAAAGAAATGAGTGTTATAAACAGGTAATCATTTCTTAAATTGTAGAATACATATAGGTTTCATAAACATTTCATCAATGCTTATACTTTGAAAAAAATTGGGGTTCATAATAATATAACCAATAAATGTGAAGCAAATATTATTCAAAACATTCCTTTAAACATAAATAATTTAGAGTGCCAATATAAATGGAATCATTGAATCATTTCCTTTAATGGAATGGGTAACATCATAATATTTAATCACATTTGAGAAATAATTTTGAATGATATTTTAAAAAAACATCATGAAGAAATTATCCTCTATCCTTTGAAAAATGTATCTTAAAATGTTAATCCTTCCAAAAATAATTTTCATGAATTTATAAATGAAAATTTATTAAATAATCCTTGAAAACAATTGGAATTGTTTTTCTATTGAAAACATATAGTGGAGTTTGATAAAATTTGGAAAACTATTTTCCCTTGAAATCATTTCCAAGAACGATGAAAAAGTTATGAAATTCAATTTCCTTTATAAATAATTTGAATATTATAAATAATGTTTGAAAATAATTTTTAAAAGATATCAATTAAAATCACATTCAAAAAAATTACAAAAAATTACCCTTTTAAACATGAAACTAAATATCAACGAAATGATTGATGGTAAATCAATACATGCCATATGAGGTAAAAAGTATATTCATTCCCCATGATAAAAGTTTATAAAATTACTTGTTCAGAATGTGAAACAATGAATAACTTGAAAACAATGGTAAAAGTTAAAAAGGGTAAAAATGCAATTTAATAATCATAAGATATTAGAAGATTATTATTGGAATCCCATTTTCAAAATACAATGTCTTGAAAGAACATAGATTTATAACTGAAGAGAGGGGTAAGATCATATATTATTAAAAAAAAATCTTAATTAAAATTAGTACCATAGTGTGAAAAATTGTACTAATCAATGAATACATAATGAAAAAATGGCAGAAGAAAAGTCATACATTTTTGTGAAATATGGATTAAATGATCTCATAAATAAATATGTGATCATAAAAAATCTTTTTAACAACTTGGTAACATTGAATCATCTCATTAACATTGTTGTGATAAACTCTTACCACATGGTAACATTGAATCATAGTCCATATATCAAAAAATTGTATTAAATGGAGCTATAAAATATCATTAAAAGATAGATATTATTATTTTTACATTTCAAATTATGTTTATACATCTCATATAAAAATATTTTCTTATAACATTACATGTGTCTCAAAGAAGAAGAATTGAGAAAAAATTATTTTAACAATTTGGTAACATTTGAAACGTATACCCCAATACAGAATGATCAAAAAAATTGTTATGTAAATTCCCATTAATTTATGTAAAATATGAATTGAATACATTCTTGGTGTGTATATACACCACAAAACTATGTGACTGGTGAATAAATCTTGTATCTTATAGAAATAAAAAGGGATATGAAATTATCTTACATTATGTTATGTATCTCATCGTAATTTCTGACTGAACATGAGATGAGAAGAGATGGAGGGAACCCATCTCACCTTAACCTTCCCAATGATGATCCCCAGTTGATGCCCGATGCAGGATTTCCCCCCCCCTTCTTGGTGGTGGGAGGGGAAAGGATGTTTTGGCTCTACCACCCCCAGCTTCGCGGGCGTCTTTTGTACCATTTTCTAACCCTAGCATTCTCTTGGACTTCCTGTCGATTCCTTTAAGACTGAAAGATTCAGATCTTCATCTTGGGGTCCCTAAGAATTCGATTTATTTAGAAGAATTCTTTATGGCCTCATGATTCCTGGATTTTACCCTGGTTTCTCTCTTTTCTCATTGAAGGCCTTTGGTTGATAAGTTCGATCACTTTGTGTTTAGTGACTGGGATTTGAATGAATGTACGGTTGTAGGGCTTATTGATAATCGTCACCTATTGATTCATTTTGGGTCGAAGGAAGAATTAATTCATGCATGGTCTGGAACTCCCCATGGATGTATCAAATGAAAATTTTTCTTTCTCTGATGGCCATTTGATCTCTATATGAATCTGGATCCTCCATCAGTAGCGACCTGGGTAAACCTGCCTCATCTAACATTGACTTTTCAAAATCCGTCGATAATTTGCATTTTAGGGTAACTAGTCGGGAATTTATTCTACTCAGATGCATTCACATCCTCTATGACTCATCCAGTTAACCCTCATCTTTGTGTTGAGGTGGATGCCTTGAATCCATCAGTTGAATGGATTTGGATTCCTTTTGGTGAGTATTTCCGATGGAGGTAAATTGTTGTGTTTGAAAATTGGGTTGATTACTGCTCGACTTGTTGTCATTTGGGTCATATGGCTGGTCAATGTCTTCGAGGGGCCCAAAGGAGAAGGTAGGTGGCTTCGATAAAGAGGCCTAGAAGAGTATATGGTCAATGACATACATGTTTTTATGCAACTAAGCATGGAACTGCTAATAGTTTGGGTGATTTATCTCTGGGAAGGTAGGATCTGGCATCCCCTAATCCATCTGTTTGTGCGGTGTTTGATAGAATGAAGAAAGAACATATACTAACTACTGGTGTGAATCATTTTGGTACGGGTGAAGTAAATCCTGGAAATGGAATTGGAGGCATGTTTGGTGCGCCTGCTTCTTCATGGGATGTATTGCAGCATGGGGAAGATCAAGTTGCTCAGTATGATGAAGGAAGGGATGTTAGTGGGATGATCAAAGATGGTGATGCTGAGTAGAAGGAGGGAGAGCTGGCATTGATCTTAGTTGATGGGAAAGACCATGATGCACTCCATGTTCGTCCATCTGTTGAGGATTCTCACATGCATCTGGTTTCTGATTGTGTTTTGCATATCACAATTTATACTTCCAACTGATTTCAAGAATTTGGTCACAATGAGATGTAGGGGTGTCTTTAAATGATGAATGGACACAACATGCAGACTGTAAAAGAGGATTTTTTGATGTAGGAGGTGTATGTTGGTCATGTTGTTGTAGACCCTCTACATTGTTTGGATTTGATTGATCCTAATGGGAAATATGAGCAGAACCAGACCATGATTGATGCTTTCTAAGCTATGGTCATCACCAGACAATGGGGGGACGTCTTGGACAGTGTCAAAGAAAAAAAAAGTATTTAATCAAGTATTCCTTTAGTGATGTTTTCAAGGATGGGAATAAGAAATATGGAAATGAGGAACCTCCTCTAGATTAAAGAAGAATGAGGAAGGTTAAATCTAACTTGACAAAGCCAGTGCCAACCATGTCCTCTATCAGGAATTCATCTAGGGAGTCGATAACATTAGAGAAACTGAATCTCATATGGATGTATGCTAAGGTCTTAAAGCACTATTAAAGCTCTGAATAAAAATTGTCTACTATAGAGGAAGTCTTATATCATGGTTGTGGAGAGGGTTATGACTCATATGATATGTAACTGTTTTTCATGTTTGTGGTGCTTGTTTATCGTACTTTTTCTTTCTTAATAAATGATCACGGGTCTTACTCTGAATTATATTTTCGAGTATCTCATCATAATTTCTCAAAACTTATATATAATAAATATAAATTTATTATAAATCTAACAAAAAACCATTTTGTTACTTATAATTCCATATATGTTTTGATTATGGATTACTATTACTTGCCTAAAAACAATTCAATGTTATGGTTTAACTATGGGATATACCAAATTTTTTCACATGTGTCTTAATTTTTATTCATTATATGAGTATTTTATTAATATATTGAATATAGATGTAAAAAATGAAGTACACCATTCATGGAGACGGTCGGCTGTATGTATGCATGCATGCCATTTTCGTTTAATTATCATGTTGAATGGAAGAATGAAAAAAAACATATATGAATATATATGCATAAATATCATTATTAAATAATATTTATTACATCACATATATCATATATATTTACTAAACCCATCCTTACTACATTCCATGTAGTGAATGAAGTAATCACATTGGTTTGAGTGAGTAATAGTCAACACTCCCTCATGAATAATTATTAAATTAACACAAAATTTAAATTATAATGATATGTGTTGTAAAATAATTACTGAAGAATAAATACATAATATATATAATATCTAACATATAGAAATATATTTTTCATCATAATGTCCATCACAAGAGGCGATAATGGAAAAATGAATATTTGAACTTTCGTGGGGCGATAGTTTTCCAAACACATAAACAGTAAGTTTGTTACCCATTAAAAGGAAGTGTATGAAAATTTATACTGAGAACTAATCATAATAAAATCCTAATATATTTATGATTCCTTTTTTTAAAAGTATCAAATAAGAATATTTGAGGTAGTAGAGAAAGAAAATAAAATAAAGGAGTTTGAGGGAGGGTATTACCTCTTAATCGGGTAACTCCTTTTAGTTTTCACCAAAGGACAACATTGGAAGGATTTTTTCAGAATCAATGAATAAAGGTGATTTTTGAAGAGTTTGGTCAAGTCTTAGTGTCTGGATATGTGTGAAGAAGTGGGATGAGTGGAGGCCTTTTATAATGTAGGAGGAGTAGGACTCTAGTAATATTTTGGAAAAGTGAAACAACACCAATGTTTTTTATATCATGTGAATAAATAATGGTAAAAATTAGTTACAAGGGAGCGTAGGGTCGATATATGACATAAAATGACTTTTTGACAAGTTTATAGGTCATTTTGGTTTGTAAGGTCATGGTTTACGCCCTCATTAAGCTTAATTTAACCTTAATCATTGTAATTAATTTGAATTATTTTAAAAAATATTTTTGATAAACAAATTATGTTGAACTTATTAGTAATTAGATATTATTTTTACTCCATATATGGAATCCATTTTCCCAAATTGAAAATTCATAAGTGGCAGAAATTAATTTGAATATAATTCAACATATCGGATGGAAATGCATGTTTTTTAAGTAAAAAAATTCAAAATTTCCTACATTATTATAGTCAATATAATAATTAAATTGACTAAAATGAACTAAAGGATATTTAATTATAAAAAATTAAGCTAATTAATATTTATAAAATCATTAAATATAATTAATCTATAGAACAAATATATGAAAAATAAGTCTTGAGTTAAATTTTAATATTTTTCACTATTCATTAAAAAACAAGACATAACAAAAAAATTAAAAAAATTCACCCAAACATAATTATTTTGTTTTTATTTCAAAAATAGAGTTTATTTTTAACTTTACAATTTAAAAATCTTGAAAAATATAGATTTAATGTAGGTTCTTCACTAAAAGGTGGGTAAAGTACCCTAATAAAAGTATTGGTTTTATGTGTAAAATTGCGTTTAATTATATCTTATGACTATCAAATCTATTGGATTAATATCAAAATAAATTGATTCAATATTTAATATATGTAATACATTAATATAAAACAATAATTTTAATGAATTTATTTTATTATAATAAAATAGTTTTCTGAGTATAAAAATAGTTTTTTAAAAATATTCCTTTTTAATTTAATTGGTTCATTATTACTAATTATTTAATTTAATTTCTACATAAACCATAGGTTTTAAAATTTTATTACTATTAATAAATGATAAATTAATGGCTGTGATACATTTTAAATAACAATATTTTCATAATGTATTATTCTTTGGTAAAACTCGGCCATCCGTGTTACATAAGATAAAAGGAAAAGTCTATCTTGCGTGTAACATAAGATTCCATATGTGTTCTATGTACACAAAGATAAAAATTATTTTTTGTTTAGTTCATTATTAACATAGTATTGAGAATAAAGTTTACCAAAAATGGTCATTAATATAAAATAAAATATTTTAAATGTTGCGTGAAATGAAAAATATGAAAAATATTTAATTAATATGAAAAAAAATTTCAAAAAAACTAGGGGTTTTACATTTCATATACATTGTAACTATTTTCTAGTGATACCATTTTAGCTATAGTGGTATCAAGATTATTCTCTAAAATTCCAGATAATGTAGGTCAAGGCCAATCCTAGGATATTTCTTTTGTTTAGGGACTTCAATTTGAGCACAGTCTTGGAGGTGGAATTCAAAAACGTAGTATTAGATATGGATGTTTTTAGTTGCAGGAAGTGAATTTAAACAATAATAAGGTAAGAAATATCATTTTAATATTTATTATTTATTATTCTACCTTTTTTGTGATGTTTTTTATTTGGGAGCATCACTCTCCTTTTTTACGCTAACTTTATTCCATGTTTTTGGATTAGATGTTGAGAGGATTCCCATGCCACTAGTATTGGCTATGAAAATCGAAGGCTAGATATACTTGATTGATGTGTTCCAGGTATTTAGACTTAGTATGGGACCACATAAATCCCATAGAGATATTTTCATTATATATATGCATTAATACAATTTCATCCTTGGCATATGTTAGTTGTATTCCATAAGTTCTATAATCAAATGGTTTAGAGTAGAGATGTGTTATCATATTTAGATGTTCAGTGTGTAAAATTCATTGGGGAGTTGTTTTTTTAGGTTGGAATTAAGAATGTAGGGAACCTTATTTTTGGGAGTACTGTTTTTTTGTTTGGAATAGTTGTCACTATGATAGTGGGGGTCACCTGGGTCATATGTGAGTTTGTAGATATTATCCCTAAGGATGATGTGACGTTACCCCCTTGACATGATGTTGAGTTTGGGATAGACATACTGAATAGTAATTATCTGATTTTGATGGCTCATTATCACTTAATACCTCATATGTTCTGTGAGTTGAGGATTCAAATACATGATTTGAGATAGAAAGGTTTCATCCAACCAAGTGTGTCAATGTGGTGTGCTCCAGCATTGTTCATAAAGCGGTCAGATTGTATTATAATGTTCATTATAGAAAACGAGATGATTTTTCAGTTGATGGTCATGAAATGATACCCTCATACAAGGCTGAAGAAATCATTCAAATATAAATGGTTGTTTTTGGTATTCTCTGATTGATCTGTGGTTTATCAATCACTAGGTGAGGTATAAAGAAAGAGATATCCCAAAGACTACTGACATATATAGGTATGAACACCTTGAGTTTGTATTCATGCTTCTTGGAGTGAAAAAGTCACCAAATTTATTCTTGGGATTCATGAACTCTATGATCTGTGAATTCATGTACCAGTTCTTAGTCGTGTTCATCAACGACATATTGATCTTATCAAATAATGAGAAGGAGCATTCTAATCATCTCATTAAATTATTACAGGTTCATCCACATCACTAACATTATGGAATTATTTTCAATTGTATGATTTATACATGAAGGTTTTTCCATGATGGGAATGCGGGGGATCATTATGGTGTGGTAGTAGATCCATCAAATTTAAAGGAATGTTTTCTTTGAAATATCTATAGATCCTGGAATATGTTCACTATTTTCTAGCCTCACATGCTTTTATCACAGCTTTCAGCTCGATTTCAATAGATTTATAAAACATTTTATCACATTTAGCCTGAAGTACCATGTTTTTATGTGGGATTATTAGTTTTAGTAAGTGAATGATTAATTTATGGGGATATTCTATAGTGATTTGGTGCATCACTATCATGAGAATGGTTTGCTGTTTAAGGTGTTTTGTGATAGTTTTGATTTATTATTGGGATATGTCTTCATGATGTAGGGGAATTGATCTATAATGTATCTAGGGACATACACCCCCAAGAGTATGACTAGAGAATCTATGTTATCGAGATACCATTGGTTGGGTCTAATTTGAGGTTGAGGAAGAATTACCTCTGTAGGGAGTGCTTTGTGGTATTCATAGATCACAAGAGATTGAGGTATATCTTTTTTATTATTACGTAAATTATCTATAAAAAAAGTGGATGGATTTTCATCAATATTATGATATTGAGAACTAGAAAACCATAGATAAAAAGAATTATTTTGATGAAGCTTTGAAAAAAGGTTTTTAAGGATGTATTTTAGGATTTAGGGGTTCATTGGAAACCGATGGAGGTGTTTGCATCCTTTCACATAGATTAAATGGTTATTTATGGTAGATATTATTGGATTAGTATTAAATTAAAACGTTATGTTATTCTAAATGTGTAGGATTATGAATCAGGAGAATCATGGGATGTTGCGGGGAATGACCATGTTGGCCATGTGGATGCTCTATAAGTATAGTCAAATGTTCGTTGAGGCCAGATGATTTTTTTGGGGAGACTGTTTGATCCCATGGTGATTCATGAGTTTGTCATATTTTATTTTAATTACTACCCTTTAGTATATCACTAAGGATTATTCAATATGATTAATTCCATTAGGTTTCATTTTTTGTGGACTAATATGAAATGGGATGAGGTAGAGTTTGTGGATATGTGTTTGTTTTTATAGTTGGTGAAGGTTGAGCCTCATGTTCTTTGTGGTTTGGTGCATCCATTAAAATTTATTAAGTATAAAATAGAAGAAATATCGTTATATTATTTCATATTTTTACCCTTATATCATGGATTATTTTATTATATCTTGGTGATCGTGGAACAGTTGATGATACTTATCCACTTCTTAGTGATCTAGGAGTAAGGAAGCACGTTTTACCTTTATAGTTTAAAATGAACTACCACATTTTTTTGGTAATAAACTATTCCAGAACACTTATTTATTCTATCATATAGATTATAATATGGAGTATGTTATCTTAATATTGGATTATATGTGTTTGTTTTGTGTCTTATAGTTTAGGGGATTGTGGGTAAAAAAATTTCCATTCATTAAGATTTCATATAATAATATCTGTCACACTTCCATGATCATGGAAACATTTGGTGATTTGTATGAGGGAAATTTTCATTATAGGTTATATATGGAGGATGGGGGGTAGTAGTTCTCATCCTGAATGTAGTGTAGAGAATGACACAAAAGGTTCATATGTTTTGATAGAGTTTGAAAGATCCCTGGACCTACAAAACTATTATGATTATCATAGGAGGAGGAATTTGGAGTTTGAGCTTGGGGACCATATATTCATAATGTTTTCCCCAGAATAAATTCAGTGTAGGATTTTTAGGGTGAGTAAAAACTCACCGATGTTTATTGGTCCCTCTACATTCCTAGGGTGATTAAAAAGGTGGAAAATCAGAAGCCATCCCCGCCCCAAATAAAGAGGGCCCCTGATATGTTCCACATATATTATCATCATTTGTTTCATCATGATAAATTGAATTTCATTAACTTTGAATATTTGAATATTGAGGAAAAAATTATTTACCAAGAGTGGATAGTAGAGATCAAGGATCATTGGGATGAATCTCTATAGAATTGAACCTTCACATTAGTACACATGTTCTTGAGGCATGGTGCCTAGTAGGAATTTAATAAGGAACATGAGGGGATGATTCATAGATATTACCAAGAGATGTTTTTTGTTTTTACTTAATATATTTTAATTTTGATGTAATGTTTTTGTCTCGTTATCTGTTGATATTATATATTATCATGATGTATGATGTTTAAAAAAGATCCAAAATACAAAAAGGGGAGGACCTGATTCCTAATAGAGATAAATTTTACTAAGATTTGATTCTAATTATGTAGGAAATTCAAATCCATCAAGAGAAGATATTGTGTTGAATTTGTAGAGAGAATTATTGATTCATCTGCCAGGGTGTTATAGTTTTTTGGTAGTAACTATTGTTGGTTTGGGATATGTGGCGAATGATATGGTTGTGTAGTGGTTGTGTGGTGGTGCGGTTGTGTGAAATGAGGTGGTTTGTGGATGTATAGTGTATTTTGTGGGAATTTTAGTTTTGATGTCTAGTTGGTGGTAATGGTGAGGTGTAATGAGATCATTGATAGGTATTTCATAGGGTGACTGTTTGGACTCCTTTTAACACTAAGATTGGTTTTGTATTAATGAAGGAAAGAAACATTTGAGAGGTATCTAATGTAATGTAAAGTTCCACCCCTAAAAATTATTTTGGTTATATTGGTTATTAGTGGTGTTTTATAGGTGGCATGATGATGTTCTCTTGGTGTTGGAGGTGTAATAGTGCTGATGTGGGAAATCCAAAACAAGAAAGGGGATAACAATGTGAATTGATGGTTCATGGATTTTGTTCCCAGACAGTTTAACATATTTTATATTGTTGGGGGAAAACCATTAATTTTATTTACACCATTACCATAATTAAAAAAAATTCATTAAATAATGGATTATGTGACATGAATTTCATCGAATGTAGGTTATTATGAAAATTGATGAAATTCAAATCGTGAGTGGGTATTGTTGTGTGAAATAATCTAGTCAAATTTTTTAAATATGTATTGCATTTTAATCCCCTTCTCTTTAATCTATAAATATTTCTTCACCCACTTTTTTAGTACTATAGGTATATATTGATGGATATTATGCCACTTCCTTCTTCCTTGATCCGTTGATTTTGGTGGATTCCCATTGTTGATCATTGGTAAAACATTATCTTCTTTTTATTTTTTTTTATTTAATTATTCTGATGGGGATCTACTATGGTGGTTTTGGTTTGGTTGGGTTTATTATTTCTTTTAAAAACCATTAATGATGTTAATTAATTTGTGGGGTTTTCATGTAGTTTTAATTTTATGACATTTCTTCTTCACCCTACAGAGCATGAAAAGTTGGAAAACACTCATTAGGTTATGGAATCCCTCATTTCTAACTTTTCTATATCGTGAAGCTTGGTTTTACGTACTAAGTTTTTCCATATAGGGTGTTTTTTTATATCCAAATCATAAAAAATGAATAGGTTAGTTAAAATTTTAGGGTAAAAGGGAATGATTCAGATTCTTTTAGATTATTGATATTATTTTGATGTTGTTATTGTAGGTTCTGAATTGCCCACTAAAATTTGTGGACATTGGGGGCTTTTATTGCTCTATTTTATTGTATTATAGAGCCCATATGGTGATTTTTTGTCATATAACCCTAAAATAGAAATTTTTAAACCACTTTTCTTTATTTAGTTAAATAATTTCCCCATTATTTGTTGTATGTGTGAAAACTACCATAATATAAAATGAACTGGGTAAATCCCTATTTATAGATATATAAATAGACCATCGATGTGCTTTGAATTGTGACTATGTTTTGTGTAGTGATGTGTGGTTTCTATGTAGTGTGGGTTATTTTGTAGTGTTTTTGGCCATTATTTTCGAATTTTAATGTAATGGATTTATTTTTCATGATTTTGGGGTGGAGATGTGGGTTTTTGTGGTCAATCATTTAGAGTTATGAGTTGGTGGTTGGTTTGGTCATGCTTTGGGTTTATAGAGGTGATGGTTTTTTGGACATTATTTTGGGTGACTGAGGAGATTGTTCTATGGGAATGATGAGATGATTTTGATGTATTGTTGTGTTTTAATAGATTCTTGGGTAGTGATGTTATAATTGTATAATAATGATGGAAATGGGTCTGGTTTGGTTTTGTTAAAGGGACATAACTAATTAAAGGAAAACTAAATAATGGATAGTGTGGATAAATGTGGTATTTTAAAATTAATAAAATGAGGGGAGTTATTCATTTAATGGTTGTAGTGAATGTTGTAGTGTTATGAGTTTGTTAGTATTTTTTTTTGTGAACCCTTAGTCTAGTCGTTTGTGTATCTTATATATATACACATGAATAATTGATGTAATTTCTATATGTTTCCCACCATCATTGATAAATATGTACCAACAACAATATTTTCCTATATGGGGAGTGGTGGTTTTTCCTACATCCCAATGATGATGATTTATGGATGGATGGATACCCATTTCCCAATTATCTCTTTCAAGAAAGTACATATGAACATAATGGGTTGGATATTGTTATATTAGTAAATGTGGCGGTGGACCATGTGTTTTTAGGTGGTATTTCATATGAACTTTCATTTAGATTACTTATAGCATGGGTCATTCAATATAAAAGGAGGGTAATAGGTTTATGTTCATCATTTTCATTATACACTAATAATATAATTATGAATGATGTTGTTATATTATAAACCTGGTGTTTTTGGGAGAGGTGTGATGTGACCATTATGTGTTGTGGCATTCATGCTACTAGGAGCATGATTTGGTGAGACCGTGCTCATGGGGAGGTGGTATATGATATTAAAAATATATGGGAGAACAAGGATGTACAATGTTTTGGTGTGAGAGAGGAAAAACGTTGTGTAATGTAATTTGTTTTAATGTATATGATATTTATCATACTATGTTATTATATGTGGATAATATTATTTAGTAATTAGGCCTTGTTGAATTTGGTATTAATAGTTAACCTATTTATGTTCCATTGCTTCTAAAGTTTACGAACAGGTGGATTAGTATACTTCCTTCACATGTGAATGATAAGATTCTGGTTTCCTCCATATAAAATAGGGATGATCAACATACATACATAAATTGAATTTTTGGTTTCAATAATGATTATTTGGTTCATTATTGACAATACATGATCAATATATTTTGATTAGTTGTTGTGTCACAGCAATATCATTTCTTTTGGTTTTTAAAATTTGGAGATTTATATATATATATATCTATTATATTTATGAATTCCATACAAGATTATATTTATTTAATTATATATTTCTTTATGGTGTTTCCAATGGATTATTCATATTATTTCTTGGTACTATATTATTATAGTTGGTAATGTCTCCAATTTCATGAGACTTGTATTCCCATATTGCTAGTTTTCAAATCAAGGCCTAATAGTGGTGGGACTCAGTGTTCATTTTCTCTCTCCCTGCATTATGGTTTCATTAGTTGGAGGGGGTCATTGGGTTCACAAATACTAATAACCCAAAAAATCCCTATAGATGAAAAGGATACACATAATTAACACCTATAATCTCCATGAATTCCCTCTCAAACCCATCAGTCACATGACTAACTAAACAAACATACATTGGATCACCCCAAACCACATCCCTATGTTAGTATATAAAATAAAAAAATGATATTTCTATGTTATTCATGATTTAATCAATTTAAAAATCCTTCTAATTAGAACATATTAAATCCTATCACAACTGACATAATATTAATTTATATATACTAATATTACCACAATTACAAAGGGGATATTAATGATCTAACACTACCTAGAAGTTAGACCACATAAATTCTCCATCAATATCACTATTTCCTAATCACACATACATACCAACCAAAAAATATTGGAAAAAAATAAAAATAATAAATACTATATAACAACCACATCATTGATGGTACACAATTTCACAATAAAACATCCACCATATACCAAGACCATCATTGACCGTACAAACCAAAAATCACCTTCATGATTATTTATATTTATCATGGCCCAATATAATTAATTAAAATAATTTTATTTTGTTAAAATAGTTAATTAATAAAAATAAAAAAAGGTGTAATAAACAAATAATTCATCGAGTTATCTCCCATGTAAAAAACCTAAAGAAATGATGTGTTTTACCCCAATCACATCCCTAATCTGAAATCCAAATACAACCCTAAAACCAAAAATCGATATGTCACTGTAAACCATGTCTTATATTTGGATAAATAGAAAATATAAAATTGTATTTACTCAATTAAAACCCCAAATAACAATTTCAATGAATCGTCTTGAGACTTCATCTATCCATAAAAAATAAAAACCACATTATTGGGATGATATTCAATGATGATATAGAGTAATCAATACATATATTACTGACATAAATCTCCTATATTTATGAATGGAAATGGGGATCAACAAATGAGATTGAGTAGAGGATAAGAAACATAAAAATAATTGGTAAATATACTTGAAAATTCTAAGGAATGAATGGGATTAGAGGAAGGAGTACTAGTGAGAAGAAGATCCTCCCTAATGTCTTAGCTGTCAAAGGGGGAAAACTAGAATATGGGATAACATGAATACAATAACAAAACTATAATTTCCATTTAAATAATAGATTATTTCCCAACTGCATACCTAGTTCCTATACACTGGTTAATTCGTTACCACAAATAGTGAGACATCACCCCTTGTACACTCACTAGGTACATTATAAAACCGAACCACATACCCAGTGGTATTTAATTGCCATAAACCATCACCATACAACCCCAATACCATAAAAAGTCACTAAAATTGGTGATAACCTCTTATAGTACCCAGTCAAACATTCCTACCATGAATAAAAAATAAATACTATATTTTAAACCTAAAAAAATATATATTCTTCTTTTAAAAATCATTTGAATGTTGATTCTCTCTAGCTCTATCAATGTGAACTCATGTGGGGTGTTACATGGTGAATTTCCTATTTATTGGTGAGAGATAGGATATTCAAATGATTTCTTTTTGAATTATGTTTATTAATTAATAGTATAAAATATATTCATTTTTGGTTACAAATTGTCCAACTATTTTCCAGGAGCAGATGAATGATATATATAAAAAATAACTTGACACATTCATAGTGGAGTTTATGGATGATATCATTATTTAAATGGGATAAATAGAGGAAAAATTAAAATATTTTAGGATTTTCTAAAAATACAATGGATATAATAACAATCTAAAATATTATCCAAAATTCTTTTCATGATTCAGTGGTAATGTTTTTTTGACATGTTTTCTCTTTGAAGAGGATTTATATTAATCTAGAAAATGTGGAGGAAGTGAATAATATGATATCCCAATGGAATATTTAATAATACAATATTATTATAGAAAATTTGTAAACTTGAGTTGATTTAATAAGGATTTTCTATATTTAACATGACAAGTATTGTTGTTAGCTTATAATGGTATTTTGTTTTATTATAGTTCATTATGGATGATATCATTTATGGAATTTTAGGAAATGGGAAAAAATTATCATGTGATAATCATATATTAATCTTAATGATTATAATAAATGTATTACTATATATTAGAGTTTTTTTTAGTTTGGGTTATTTTTACATGGAACAAATTTCAATCCTATTTATAATAGAAATAATATCCTTAAGAAAAAATTAAAAATTCATGAATTTATGAGATATGTTATTATTCAGGATTACAGGAGCATGAGAAATTACCCAGTTAAGAAGATGTTTTCAATTTTATATGATTATAAAATAATATTTCTTATATAATCTATATTAAATTTCAGCTTGTTATAAAAAAGTTAAGTTTAGTATCTGAAAACATTTTACATTTAAATCAATTATATATTTGGAAAGTGTGGGATTATAGTATATTCATTTAGTAAAACAATAAAAATATAACTCCTTATCTCATTATGTGTAAGTTGAATGTGGGGAAATTTTTAGATCTGGTTATGAAGAATGGATAGTCTGAGGACATTTATTCTACAATATATTTATAATGAATTGTATAATTTAGGGAGTTGTTTGTAATTTTTTGGTGTAATTTCATGTTTTTTTAAATAAGGAGTAGTTATATACAATATATATATAAATATATATATTTATATATATATATTGAAAACACATCACTATGTATATGTTTGGGGATCAATGGGTTGCTAGTGTTGGTTGTTAGAGGGGTAGTGAACCCACAATGTCTATTTTCCACCTTGTTTCCTTATGCTATTTATCTTAGTGATAACATAAAATAAATATAAATATAAGATGTACTAATGGAATTATGGTATAATTTTGACAAATTTAAAAAAATAAAAAAATTAAATCATGGATGCACATTTTTGAGCCACTCAATCGAGGTTTGGATTCTCATTCACCACCACCATGTTCTCCCAGCTCATTCTCCATTAATATATTTACTAATGAATTTTTGGTTGTCATGTCAATATAATTTCATTCTAAATTGATCCTTTATTGAAATATTTTGGTATTATCATGGATAAATCAGTTTATATTCATTATATAAAAACATCTCATTAATAAATAATTTTTCAGGATTATTTGTACAATTTTATAGTTTTCGAAAAACAGTTTGTGCTCCTGTCATGATACGGGAAGTGATAAATGTTATTGGCTAGAGGTAAGTGGTTTCATAAATATTTTAAAGTTTTTGTTTTTATTTTATAATATTTGATGTTCATTATTAATTAATTTCATTATGGATGTTATTTATACGAGTCAAATGAGTATTAATGAGTGAATTTGGACATGGTAGAGACATCAATAATTTGAATGTGTATTCCTTGTATGGTTTACTAATTACATAGATTCTAGGTGTCTTTTTTCAATGGGGTGAGTTATATAATCTAATGTAATGATCCCTACTGAAATCTTATCCCATGAGTGTCTTAGGATGATCCATCATGAGTTAGTGAAGAAACATCCATATGACTCTATCCATGGGTAGAGTTTTTCGTTATGGTTAATCTAATCAAAAAATATTGATGGATTATTGTTATGGCTTATAATCCTTTAAATAATCAATGAAAATTTATATAATTGGTGATATGGTTACATAATTTATTAAATATCTTGATTTGAAAATAATTATTAAATTATATGGTGACATAAAAAATTTAACATCATGAATTCTTTTGTTAGAAATCAAAAGTGTATTGTCTATTATAAAAAAAGTTTATCAGTGGGTCCATAATACATCCACAATCTTCAACCTCAGTGAAAAATGAAAATATTCATAGAATTATACAAGAATAGGTATTATCTAATAATTTTTTTATGGTTATATTTAGGATTGTTCAAAATTTTCAGAGCATGAGTAGGAGGTGAGTTATTGTAACCATTCAATTGAATATAATTATAATGGATAGATTAAATACGTCAACCCTTTTTACCCTCGAAACATTGTGAAAGGAAAATTATTAGAACCAAATATATTCTGTTGTAGTGGAACTATAGATTATTCATAATAGTTTTTTATAAGGATGTTATGGTGAAATTTTTTTTGTTATAGTATAAGGATAATGTAAGCAAAAGGGATCAAGAAATTGATACTTCCATTAATAGACGGTATGTTCAAACTGGTTGAAAATATATAAGTATTATTATTCATTATCCGTAGGGTATATGGTTTTATATGTATATATAATAGAGATACATTTTTTAATATGATAGGTTATGATGAATTAACCTTTGATTTTTTATATAATTATCATCTACTAGTGAACTATACTTGTATTTGGATGTAAGATCACTGCTTTAATTTATGAAATTTATATTGTTCCTTATTTACTCACCCATGTCCTTGATTATATACATACTGATGTCGTAGAGTGTTGGGGACCATGGAATCAAGGTGTAATTATTCACCTCCAAAACTATTATTTTTCTAGATTTCAATATAGATCATTATAGACCCGGATGACCCTGGTTTTCTCAGAATCAGAGATCTATAAAAATATCACACCATTCTATAATGTTTTTGTTATATCTGTGTCCAATAGGTTTTATTATTTATATAATTGAAATATATATATTTTATCCTAACCATGAATATAATAAATCTTATATTGATACAAGATAGATACCTATAAATAATGGTTTCATATTACACATCCTAGGATATTGTTTTTCTTATGATATTAGACAAAAATAATAACATGATATGATCAATAAAATCTTAAATTTATACGTATATATAATTATAATCTAATACATATTCTTATTTACCACATTATTTTCATATGGAAATTATTTTTTAGTAGAACCCATTTATTTCTGAAAGAATTTATTAAGTTATACAATAGATCAATTACAATAATTGGATTATTTAGGTGGCTCAACTATTTTTTTTCTGGTATAGAACACAATGAACTGACATAATGAATAAAATATTATTTTTATAATATTATTTGTATTCATATACATACACAATATAATTATTTTTTTATTTATTTGTAATCCTATTAGTTGTCCAAAAATGAGTTTTATGATTGAATCATTCAAATAATCATAGGTAGGTTTTAAAACAACAATATTTGGTGTTTAGTTAACAAGATGTATATGAGATCAAGATGGGGCTTCTTTATTGTAGTTAAGAGATATTTCCTCAATAATAAAAATGTTTTAAGACAATAAATATTTCATTATCAATGTAATTTTAGGCACAATTGACCCATTTAGTGGTTCCTATAATGTATATATATGTGTTTTTTATATATCAAATTCTTTTATTAAAATATGATATATTATATAATGATTATTTTTTGGACTTATTTTTAATTTATTGTGCATATTTTATTCTTATATTATGGTTATTAAATTTTTATAGTTATTATATATTATGATTCCAAGAGTATTTACTCCAAGATGATGGTATTTTTATCTCCCTTCTTGTTATTATCCTCTCAGATACTAATAGGAATTACTGAATTCTAGGTGAATCAATTGATTAGTCATTATGTTTGAATATTATGTAATAGAATAATAATTTTTTTTCAAATAATTATTTTTTTATTAATATTTTGGAAAATTATAGATGGTACTATGATGTGGGAAACATTGTAAAAAATATATCCTTAATTTTCATAGAAAACATTATATTAAAATCACATGTTAGTCAGGATTCATAATTGTTGTTAAAGTTTATATTTGATAATATTTAGTAATTTAAATAAATTTTATGTGTTGTTTTGAATATGTAATTTAATATATTTTGATTTGTATATGGTTTTATAAGTGAATATATTTAGGAATTATACTAGTCATTATGTTTATTTGACATTTTCTTTAATACATGTGAGTTTGATTTGGCTTACTAAAAATTAAATTTAGTTTGACAAAAAAATGTAGTATAGATTTTTTTTAATTGTTGGGAAATGTTGTTCTTATTAATTAAAATTTAAAAAATATTTATTTTAGTTGATTATAGAGTATACCATGAGTGTGTTACTATTAAGATAATCCTTTTATGGTCATTTTACATAGTTATTTCTTCTATATTATATTTTTATAATCATTTTCATATAGTAGGTTATATAACTATGTTTGGTATTCATTGATATTTAAAATATTTTAACACAAATTGGTAATTTTTACAAGGGAATGGGTAATAATATATGGGATTTATTTTAGTTGGATGTATTCCGTCATCTGTGTTTAAATGGCATATCACATTTTTAAAAATATCGAGTTAAGACACTCTAGAGTGTCAACCATGTGGTATCATATTCTTGTTAGTAGTTTTCAATGTCATGAAGATAATATTGCGGATGGTTTATTAAATGAGTTTGATATGAGTCTGTTTACATAGGGATATATGAGTGGGATTAGGTTGGCATGCTTGGTGTGTAAAGTATTGAACTTGCCCATTTTTTGAATAAAAATTTATATAATTATATATTTTAAATAAATTTAATAGTTAATTATGACATAATACAAAATTTAATATTTGTTTAATGATTTTGAATATTTTATATTTTGGTTCCCAAATTTTTTTAAAAGGATAGTAGATAAATATGATTTTATTAGAGATGGATATGTCAGTAGATAATGTCTAATCAGTACTCATCAATGGAAAAATATCTTGGGATTTTATATATTCCATTCTCAGTTGATGTATTTATAGATATGACCTTTACATTGATCATGAAAAATTTTAACATATCCTATGAACATTAGATACAAAATGTAAATGTTGTTGCTGCTCCAACAATAAAGTGTAATCTAGGGAACATTTATGTAGATTTCAATGGTAAATTTTCATAATTGAATATGTAAAATGGGATGGATTGAATTTATTTTATATTTTCTATATTGGATATCCATTCTATAATCATGGTTAATTAGATAATTAAAAATTTATAATCGATGTTCTTGATTTTCATAAATCCATGGAATTAAATAAAGGTTATGGAGAGATTCTAGGAAATTATTTAAATTGAATCATTAACATGTGGGAATAACTAAATATCATTAAAAAAGGCATGTTAATGATTTCCAATGAATAAAATAGTTTAAATTTATCAATAATGTGTAAGAAATAAAATGATTAAAGGTTGTTCCATTTTATTTCAAGCCTAAAGAGATACAAATTTTTAGGTCCAACAATGTTGAGAAAGGAATCAAAATAACTTTATGGGTACCTTTTACCACCTTTCATAGAATAAATACATAATTGTTATTAATAAATTATTGATTGATTATAAAGGGCATTTCAATCAATGAAATTTTATATAGAAATTAATTTCATGTAGTTATAAATTATTTTTAAATGATATGTAATAACGTTGTTTTGTAGTGTTCATACACTAGAATTGTCCATCACCACCACAATATATGAATATTTGTATTTCTGAAATTTTTAATTAAACAAAACCAGGAAATATGTGATCTTAGTTTTTATTTGGTTCGAGGTATTTTATCCAATTAATAATGGGGTTTTCTATAGATTACTCATGAAAAATTAAGTATAATTATATAGATTATATATTTTTTCATCGCATTGAGGAAATACATTAATTATCATATCAGTTATAATATTACTATACATTTTTGAAAACATTAATCTTTGTTACATTTGTTGTATTTTAATTTTACTTATAGGATAGTTCTTTCTTGGGTTGGTCAACCAATTTTTAATTGATTTTCTAAATGGAAGTATAATAGAAATAATAATATCAATGAATTGATATGTTTATTCATCATATAATGATATAGTTAATCCTATGGTGGATCCCATAATGTTATTATAGATTAGATACCATAGTGTTAGGAGCATGGTGGTTGGTATTTGGAGTAGTTAAAATGTCATGTATATTCAATTGGATCATGAGTTCTGTGTCAATTAAATATAGTGGTAAACTGATTCATATTTGGTTCTGAGGAAATAATATATGAAAATATTAAACTATTTTGGGATTGTGTATGGAAACATAAATTGTATGTAATCAATAAAATAGTATGTTTAATGATTTAGGTCTTGAAAAATATTTTAATATGGAGGAATCAATTTTTGGATTATAGAAATTTTGAAATGTAAAGTATTCCCTAATTCTAATTTTATTATGTTAGTTTTCAAAATAATGACTAATATATAAAATATTAAAATATATATGGTAATTTGAATTGGAAATTAATATTTTTTTAAGATAATTCATGTGAATTTAGGTTCGATGTATAATTTTTCATAATTTTTGTTGATAAAACAGGCATATGTGATGTTGGATGAAAACTGTTATGAAATCACTATTGTATAAAGATATTATTATATAAATGTTTATTATAAATTGGGATTTATATTGGGGGTTTTCACAAAGATAAGGAAAAATATGGTGATTATATTTCAATTATCATAGTAATTATAAATTAATTAATATGAGAAAAATTTATATATTAGGGTTAGAACCTAAACAACACAAATGGTTTAATATTTGAATAAAATTATTTGACTGAGGATATATTTTAAGAGTAATTTTCCAATTTCAATGATGTATCATTTGAAATTAATTTAATTCAAAAGATAATTGACTCTATATATAATTAAATATTATTATAAACATTCAATTCAACACCCACTAGGTAGTCATCATGTGCCTGATAGTGAAGAGGAGATGATAAATAATCCCTAGATAGGGAATGAAATCCTTAGATCATGTGACCTAGTATATTATGAACACTGGTTATCTTGTATTGATACACATGGTTCATAGAATATTTTTAGGATATTAGTTAAAAAAACAAATTTAGTTATATATATTAAAATATAAATATAATTTTTGAGTTTATTGTCCAATGGTAAATATACCCATCATTATTACAAAACAACCCCTATCTATTTATAAGACTGTATATGATACATTTCTTTTCTCTTTAATTAACCTCCCAATTTTACGGATCTTTATTATCACATTTTACATTTTCCATGGGATCCATATCAATATTTATTCATTAAAATTTTCATCCCTAAAAAATATCTTAAGGGTGATTTGACTAATTTCATAATTTGAGGAGAATGTGGTTGGTTCCTAGAATAATACTAGAATCATTAACTTCTATGAGATAAGGGAATTTTTTTTATTAAATATTTAATAATATTCTAAATGTTATAATAAATGCTTTGTAAGGATTTTTATCATATTTTGGTTCAAGAGTTCAACATAGTTATAATGTGAGTTTTAATGTAGTTTAAGGTAAAGTCATATATGTGAAGAGTTATTCTTCTATATATGGTAAAATAAATAATTAATCACTGTTTATTAGGATGTTTAAGTGGCATGAAACTTAGTCTGACATAATTGTTCATATTTCGGACTTATCCCAAAAAATAAACAATTGAGAGCTCAAGATGAATTTTTATATGATGTTTAATTGATATCCTTGTGGTATCTTTTAAAATTAATTGTTTAAGATAGTGGACATCCCTAGAAAATTTATTAGAAATTTTATATTCATGGCCTATAAACCATTAAAATTTATTATTATGTGTACAATGATGTGGATATAGATTTTTTTGGATTTACATTTAATATTATAAATATTATTGGGTTCTTCTAATGTGAGGGACTATGTATATGTTCATGAATTTAAATGATATTAACATTATGTATATTAATAGTGAGTTAGTGAGTATATTAGTGAGGACATAGTTCATTCACTAACATAAACCTTCAGTAAATATCATTTTTTGACTTGATAAATGTTTTTTTTGTGTATTTAATATCTGTAAATTAGTTGATGTATTTTCTTTTATATCTTTATAATCCATATATCATGAGTAAGAGTTTGTGTCACAATATGTAGTCCCAAAAATTGAACAGAAATGGGTAGTGAAAAAATTTGGTTCCTCTAATTTACCTCTTTATAAGAGTGAATATGAAATTATTAGAAGGAAAACTGCATATACATAAATAACCATAGGGTTTTGAATAAGGAATTGATGACTTGTTATGTTTTTCTCGTGAGTCAATTGCAATTTCAATCAACTTATTTTATATTATAATGGGAACACATAAATTATATATCCATATATAGAATGTGAATTTGTATTCAAAAAATAACCATTAAATAGGGGTATAATATTAATAGGTGTAATGGTTTTAGATAAATATAATGAAGAGACATACAATAAAGTTATTATTGGTTAGGATGGATTTTTCATGTGATAGATATGGTGTTATATTTTACAAATATGGTATGAATTGATTTGGTTTCCAACTGATGTCTATGGGTTGGGTCTAACTCAAATATACATTCCCCATATTATTACTAAAAAATTTATGTTGATATTAATGTTATGAGGGTTTAAATCATTTATAATGAATAAGTAATATTTCATTACAATTATTTTAGTTCATCTAGAGTTCTATTAATTTGATGGAAATTTTTTGATTCCTAGTTTCAGTTCATTTTGGATCTAGACATGTAATATTAATTTATAAAATATTTAATCAAATATACATTCCTTATAATGTGAAAATACATTTATATAATCTATTCATAATTTTCATAGTAATCATATTTATATATAATATATAGAGACATATTCATGGATATCTTGGAATTAGGGTGTCATATTACAAATCCTTAATGCTTATTCATTTGGAGTCCGTGGAAAATGATTGTATAGTGAGATGTAGAAATGTTTATGATCAATTAATATATAGATATGGAATTCATATATAACTGATAATTATTATATATATGTTGCATTTAATGAAATTTTATTTCCAAAACCTCTTACATTTCATTGGTATGACATGAAATTAACAAAACGTTTAATATAAATAAAGGTGAACATTTGTTGGTTCTATTTTTTTGGGATCTTTTATAGTATACAGTGAAATAAGTTTATTTTATTTTATTTTTCTTACAATATATAATAATCTTTAATATTTTGTTATATGTTGTAGGTTCGATTAATAGTTCCATACTGTAATGCCCCGACCCGGGATCCACTAAATAGGTGGCACTGACTAGTTCTCCACACGACCTTAAGCGTGGCATCTCATACACTATAGGATACCATATAAAAGTGGGAGTATAAAGTGTAATTAAGAGGATAATATACACCCATATCGATGTGATTAACTAGATTTAAATACGAAAACATAATATACATTTGCCAACCATGAAATAAAAAATAAGAAATATAGTCTGAGAAAAATAAATTGTTACACATTAAATGCTCTAATATCTATTCCATACCAAAATAACTTATCTCCCAAGGACCATAAAATATTAAAAATAAAAAAAATATAAATATACATTAGGATCTAATTCTGACACCGGGTCGTGTCACATATCTGATCTCTTGTACTATATCGAGGTTATCCAATCCCAAGATCAAACTCCACATGAGAATCTTAATCAATTGTGAAATATTAATGACTTTTAATATCCATCATGCATCTATTATCTACCTAAAATAAAAAATAAGGTCTGGACACATACTTAGGTGTGTTCACTGATGGAATGAAATAAATATTAGTAATCCACCCCCAATGGTGGACCTCTATCTTCCCTCCATAAGAGTATGCCCCAGAAATATGAATATACTAGCTGCAACAGAACTAAGAAAAATAAAACAAAAACCACCATCGATCCTTGGGTCCAATACCTCAATTGGATCTAACTATATTGGAAAATTATAAAGAGTCTTTAATAATGTGTCAGTGGTCATACATCCCAATTAACATTCAGCCTCAAAATCCACGGTATCAAAAAACCAAACCCGATGATTCAGGGTACCCATCATATTATAGTCTTACCCACTGAGATACTAATATATGTCAACCATTACCATATCATAATGTCCCCAATAATTATAACATACTTGTTAACAAGAAACATCCACCTCCGATACCACACATATGTTTTACCAAACATAAGGAAATAGTCTGATTATAAAATGAAGTAGCAAATAGAAATTTATATATGACTAGAGAATTAGTCTTTATCCTAGTCTGTGGACATATAAAGTCAGTAAACATAAAAATACTTATATCAAGCATGGTTTCTAGAGAATTATTCTATCATCTAAACTATGGATGTGGAGATTCACTCCAAAATAGAATACCTTTTTGTGTAGTGCATCAGTCTAGAACATAATGATAGAATTGGAGAATTAGTGCAACATCCAAAACTGTGGTTCCATGAGAAACAATTTAATGGATAATCCATGGGTGAGGAACAACATGTCTAAAAACCTAATCCATATATAACATATTTTTTCTTATACAATCTGTCTAACTCCTAAAATGTGTATACTATCAGTCAAAAAACAATCAGTTTGATTCCTCAAATATATATTATACTACACATTCCTATAACCTCATTCATGCATTAAAAATGTTTGTAGAACATCAAGTCCACCATACACAACAATATCAAACAAAATTCCTAGATCCTATGTCTGCCACTCATATGATAAAAACTGCCATCTATATCAATATGATGCTGCTCCCAATATTCCCAATCACATATATTTGGAATAATATTACTGGACAACCATGTTTATCTCTCTCATCCAATACATCCCATCTCAGTAACATGCTACAACCATGAAATATCAACCATATCAAAAAAGTCTCATAGGAATAAAACAATTCTCAATCTCAACCAATAGAGTAACATATATATGGTTGGAAGAAAACCAACACCTGTCATCAATATCTCATTCCCAAAGGACTATACCATGGTTCACTTATAAAGGGAATACTAATATCCATTAAAATACAAACAAACAAAAACCATATCAGTCTATTCCTATCAATTGAGCACCGACTCAACCCATTGGGTCAATACGTAATAGATCCATACCGCTCTATAATATCAATACTAATAGTCATGTAGTGGAATATCTTTTCCAATAAATGGTAACAACCAAACTATCTATTGGACTACCATATCTCATGGATCCGACATCTATGAGTTCAATCACTAGCATCTCACTATCTAGCAGGCATCATCCAATGAAAATAAATTTAGAGAAATTTCCTTATTCCAAATATATTTCTATGAAACCCTTGGTTAGTTCAAACACCCAAAATTTCCATCACCTCATGTCATAGATCCATCACACTGACAAGGGAAAATATCACCCAATGACAATATGAGGTCTCCAATGAAATCATACGTTGTTCTCAAATCAGTCTAAAAATCCTTGATCAAGTATCATTCTATTTCTCACTATCAAGAGATATAAGAACTCACAATCTAGAGAAAAACATATATTTAATAACCAAATATACCAAAACCCCCTCTTATAAGACCCTTAAATATCACATGGGTTTCTCCATCAAATTCTATATTGGGAAAAAATACAAATAGACACTACTTGTGCCCAATTTCTACCATAGGGTTACGAAAAATTCAAAAAACATATATGGGGAATAGAAGGTGATGTTCCTGATGTGAATTCATAAGTACACAGTTTTAACTCCAATAGTCACACTTGGGTGTGTACTACAACCATACATGGTGTTAATAATTAATGTACATAGTGTGTATTTGATGTACATAAAATGTACCCAAAATAAGTTTCCTTACCTTATACCTTATATGGATTAAGAATGTATATCTACCTAAATGTGTACTCCTACATAGAGGATAAACAACAAAAGGAGTAGTCATGTACCCATGATGACCAAGTCCCCCCAACACAGGTTGATTGGACAAGTACCTATCGACATTATACAAGACACTAGCCAACAAGTATTCTAGAGTACATATTGTATTGTAATATATTTCTCTTATTTCTTAAATTGGAAGAACATATGACTTATCTTAAAAAAACACCAAGACTTATAGTACATATTTCAAAACATGAAACCCCTTAGAATACTCTGAAAATCTTAATTTTCTAAGAGTATGTATATATCAACCTCCATGGGATCCATAGAATTAAATATTGGTATTTAAAAGAGAAAAAAATTAAACTGTAGATATTTTGGAATAAAACCCAAAAGAATAGCATACCTCATTGAACAAATTCTAAATCATCAATTCCAAATCCACTCAAAGAAGCCAATACACCTTGATCTAGTCCCATTATCTTCAATGGATGATGTTTGCTGGCATATTCCCCCCTTCACTGCTTGGCCCATCCATCATTTGAGGGAGGACCCTATCACATTATCATTCTATGCGATCGAAGCCCCAAAGGGAAAAGTGTTTTAATTAAAATAAGTAATTAACTAATTAATTAAATCCCTATAAACACTTTTTATGTTTTTTGAAACATTATGTTAGTTTATATGTCTCCCAATCCAAATCCCCCCTTTTGGACACTACCACAAAGGAAAAAAATATCAATCATAAAATCTATTAAAAATATATTCCCATGTGATCATGTATGAATACATTAATATATAATTAATTAGATATTAAATATTCTTCAAAATCCCAAAAAACACAAAATTCAATCAACATCATATACTAGGGAAAATTTCATACTGGAAGAAAAAATATGTTGTTTGGAAAAATATTCAATATCACTTACTTGGGTAAATTGACCATTTTAATCATCTAGATCACTCAAAAGTAATAATTCATATTTATGATCAAAATTCCAAATCCATAAAATATCATATATCTAATGCATCCCCACACAGAACCTTATATTCCAATAGAAGTTTCTATGGTCCTTAAAAAACATTCAGAACCACATTGGTCAATAACCCAAGCTCATCTCATTACATTTTTCTCGATGACGCCAACTATGTTTTGGTACATAACTCCCGCGATTGGATGTAAAATCCGTTATGTGTTTTGAAAAAACATTCCACCATAAAGAAAACACGAGGAAAATTGCTAACCAAAGATACCCATCATATTACATTGAAACATAATTTAATGATAATCTTAAAACTCATAATGCTCCTCAATATAAAACTCAAACCACAATAACTAATCCTCATCCATTATGCATTCCCCATTGAAGTCACCATTCAATAAAAATAATTAACTTTATACCAACCAACTCTATGTGGTCATCAATACCAATTGAACCCTACACAAACATGGCTCACATCACCATGACTGATCTAGTACTTCACATCATAGGATTATCCTTATTTCTCCCTCGTAACCTAAAATTGTTTCTATGTCCCATTAAATAATCAAAACCAAACCAATGAAAATGATAAAAATATATCACTCCCACTAGTGGAATAAAAAAATCAACAATCACCCATTATTGGCATATGATAATGAAAACCATTTTATTCTATGATATCTGATCCATCACAAAGACCTCTCCCATAGACAACTTATAGTGAACTCCCCACCATAAAATATCACATACAATTCTTAAAAGCACAACCTACCTAGGGACCATTATTAACCCAAATAAAGATCTACATAGCTTGTAGTATTTTTAATAATCCCTTTTTATATTCATGATGGTGTCAATATATTTTTCATGATCATCACTAGAATATATATATGGTATGTTGCAATTGAATAATACCACAACAACCTTACTCCATCCCAGAACATTAATGATCTTTCCTAAGGGCCCCAACCCTTGCTTCCTAAAATACTCTCATCACATCCCCAATAGTTCATGACCTACCCATGGCTGCCTATCCAACACATACATCATAGATGTAAATTCCTATAGAACCCAATCGGAAAATCCAACAATAGAATGCATCATCACATGAATGTTCCTCTAGGATCTCATTAACACATACCATCACTTAATCTTTGGTAACCCCACCATAGAACATTTTTCTGACTGAAATGAATTTCATCACACAAAGGTTCATTTAATTATCCCCTTCCTTAGAAAATCAATCATCTTGAAAGCTCTCGATCATACTCATTAGGAGGTGACAAAAAATTTCTATGAACTAATTACCTAGGCTAGGGACTTGTGTGAACATTCCCCACTATAATCCATCTTCATGCATAGAGAAAAACAAAAAATGTACTCCTTAAATGTAAATTCACTCAATGTTTCTTAGACTTATACTAATATTAACCCTTCACGCAAAATTTTCAATATTCCAAATCCTCCATCTGTGCATAACGTATAGAAAAAAACTCATAACATGGTTTCTCCCTCTCAGGGGTCACCCTTTAATGTCATAGAACTATAACTCCCTAACATGGTGTCTTATAAAAAAGTTCAATAATATCACCCACCTATCCCTACTGTTCAATTCTAAAATTTATTCCATGTGAACAAAAATCATGGTCAAAGAAGTCATATAGAAGGAAAAAACTCACATTCATCAAGCATGCTCCATTACCAATGTCTAAAAATATCATAATACCAAAACAACCATCCTTATGTGATAACATTTGAATGATGTCACAGATTAAACCAAAATACATCAACATGGGAACCTATTTCCATTTTGCATATTCACATCATAACACTCTCAAGAAGAACATTAAACATAATCATCCAAAAAATTCTATCGATAGGGTTCTAATGGATATATTCTCATTCCATGTCGACCCACCCAGTTCATTACACCTAATGTGCATGAGGACCTCACCAACATCCTCAATTCCATGAATCATAACATATATCCATAGAACCTACCATCAAAAATAATCCCATATAATCACACAATAGAGTGACTATAAATGACAGATAGTAGTTCCTACGATGATGCATGATATGCCTCTTAATTCTATATACCATGATTCAAATCAGACATAGTGCCCTTTCCAAATTGGAATAGAGCCAAAACCCCGCCATAAATTATCAAATCCATACAATGCATGAATCTATGAAGGATATAATAATTTAAAAGCATAACATCTTATTCAATTAACATGAATCCCATGACCTTGTAACTAGGTATTCATACCAGAACATGTGTTCATGTCACACTAGCATATATCAATCACAAGATCTGAAATATTCCTCTATCTCCATTCTAGGAAACCATAAATAGTGATATAAGAGGAAATTACAATATTTAATACCACATTGAAACTCCCCAAAACGTGATCCACTAAACTGGTTCTCTATGATGATTAACTAAAAGACATCATGCACACCTCCTCTAATGCTAGAGGTTTTATACAAGGATAAGGGTCCTATATTGAATCTATGGGGGAACTATACCCTCATGTAACAGATCAAAACCTTATCTAAATGACAAAAAATCATACACATCATAATATGAGGAAATAATAAATAAACATAAAAAGGAACATTCTTTAATAAAATGATATTCAATAAATCCTCAAAAAAATATGAAATAAAAAAAACAATGTTTACACACTAGGTAGATCACATATAAAAAAACCGCCTGAAAATTAAATACATCAAACTATATTACTTATTTTAAACCACATCACATACCATGTCTCTTGTACCATATTGAGATGATAAATTCCATACCTCAGGCCTATCATGAGTGTCCCTACCAATCATTCAATCATGGTCCTCGACCATATACATCATGCATAATTTATCAACCAAAAAGAATACAAAGGGTCTACACGCATACTGAGGTGCGGATATAGGGGGTGAGAAATAAATAATTTTAGGCTACCTACAATAGAGAACCTACAACCTACAACCATATGGTAATGGTCTTGAAATTTTATCATAGTAGATGAAACATAACTGAGATAAATAAAACCAAAACCATCATTGATCGTTAATTACATGACCTCAATGAACCATACCACCATCAGCCAATGATAGGGTGTTTCTAAGAATGTCTAAATGATCATACATACAAATTAATATTCAATTTCCATGTCCATGGTGTAAATATCCCAACCTAATGATTCAAGATTCTATAATAAAATTTTACTCCTAATCAAATATATTATTTAAGTCATCTCTTACCATATCATTAGGAAAAACTGTTATCACATACATTATACATACACAAAAATTTTTCAACTACCAAAAAAATGTATATTCAAACCCATAGCATCACTATAATAATAAACCACTATACCATAGATGAATTTATGGGTTCATAATGAATAATTATGAAACTGTATCCATGGACAGAGAGCATCGTTCCATCATCATAATCAATATATAAAATGTTCCTTAAAACATTAGTCATGAACCATAACCATTTAGACAATGTGCACATCTAGCACCATAAAACATGGTTCCAAATGAATCATTATGGCACCAAAAATATTATGTGTGTAGATTTAGTCGTTCATCCTAATCCATGGGGACTAGAGAGTAATTATAGAGCCCAATACATGGGTGAGGAACTCCATTTATAGAAACATAATACTTATTTAATTTAATGGATCCATGATAATTAATCAACCTCATAATACAAGTATAATATCAGTGTCTAAACCCCCAGACCGACACGACATCAATACTATAAAATAACCAGGCCCAGATCCATATTCTAACATCTACACACATAGGTTGAAATAATGTCCATAATAAACAATAATGTAAAACTATATTCATGAAACCTTATTCGAGAACTCATTCCATTACAAAAAACCTTTGCACAAATATAAAAATCCTACCTAATATTCTAAATCATGGATATTTAAAACAATACATGTAGATCAGGATGTCCAAATATATCATTAAATTTAATCAATTTATGTAACCCATTCACAGACATAGAAAACTAAACCATATAATAATGGAATTGATTCCATACACCACGCATCACCCTAAAAACAGTGAAACATATCAATCTCGGGTCGACTATATATAAACATCATCCAAATCTCATCGCCACATACTCATACCCCACTGTGGGTCCATTTTGAAGACCCATAAACATTAAAACACCACCACAAAAAACTATTCAAGGTCATCCTGTCAAATGGGAACCCACACATCCCTTTAGTTAAATGAATAAATAGGGTCATCCCTCTCTATATCATTGGAACTAGAATCCACATGGAAGAATACCTCTCCAAATCCTTCATAGAAACTAGACCCTCATCCCAACACCTATATATTAGGGATCAAACATCCAAAAACCCCATATCTATAATCCAATTTTCTAATAGTATTCAATAGATGAAAATATTATGAGACATATATTTTCATTCTTATCTACATTATACGAATCCCTAGGTTGACATGAACACCCATCCATCCATTACCTCATGTCATATATCATTCTCTGTAACGAGGGTAAATATCAACCCAATACAGAATGAGGTAACATGACATCTCATCCCCATCCTACAATAATTATCATTTCACTTGTAACTCCCAGACCCCAGTTACCCAGAGTCGGTGCATTATTACATAACATTGGCATGATCACAGGAAAGATCATGTCTTGAAAGACTGATTAGTTTAGTAGCCTTGGAAACACTAGATACAATCATAATGTGTTACATAACATAAAAAACATCTTGTCTTCATATCCCCTCATACTATCCCCATAGGTCATTCATAAATTACTTTTTCATAATCCTAGGAAAAATAAAACATTGAAAGGGGTGAGCTTAGATGCTCAGTAAGGATAAAATTATAGAAGAAGCTTTCATAAATAAGCATAAACCCTTAAGGCAATTTATAATTAAAAAAAATCCTTTTAATCTTTAACTTCAGCATAATATGGCAAAGATAAAATGAAATAATACCATTTACTTAATTACATGGATATTCTAAAAGTTGAATAATCACATGGAATATCAATAACAACTTTCATGATGATGGAATTCATAATGCCAGACTATCATAACCACATAGCCAAGGCCTCGTGCCAAGACTACAAATAAGATTTTTCCAAGGCCTTGTACCAAGACACTAGATTGTCTCATGAGACCTACCGATGCATCGAGGAGCTATAGCGGGCTCCACCCGTCACTTATTAAGTCCAATTCATTCCTCATATGAAAAGTTTTAGACATAACATAAACATTCGTATTAAAACTAGCATAAGAAATGCCAATACTTTATCCACAAACCATGAAAGGTATAAAAATAGCACATCCACAGTCAAACATATCTCATTCGATACAATATGGAATATTGTATTGTATCATATTAATCTCAGTCGAGAATAATGAAGGATATTGACATAGATGAAAATAATCATCAAAACTATTTGAGAGAAATATCCCCCTTTTTCTTGAAATCATTTAAAAGTCACATTATTTGGCAAGAAGCCATTTAAAAATAGTTTTTTGAATCAATGTGTCCCATAACACATTGAAACTTTTAAAATGAGTTTTGATATGAAAATAATAATGTCCATATAAATAAATCCTTAAAATCATTTTTAAAACATGGACATTAATGAGAAAGATTTAGAATAAGATGTATTTAAAACATTTAAAATTGGTATTGTAGTTAGAGTTTCTAACCAAGAGAGAGACAATTGAATACAAATAATTGAGGTAATAAAAATATTTTAATATCATGAGAATAAAGGGATTCATGATATACTATGTCAAAGTACATTATATACACCACATAAAAGTGATTTGTTGTATATCAACAAAGAAGTCTCAATGGAATGTAAATTGAGATGAAATCTCTCATAAAGTTAGTACCCTTAGGTTAAGGATAAATCAACGACATAGTTATGTGTGAAAAATATAAATACACTAAATATGATTGGATATTCAGTGTAAAACTGTCAAAGTACATTCACACATAATCTTGTAAAAACAACACCAATGAATTGGATGTTTAACTCAACAAATGGAGAATGAGTTAAAATTACTCTTATCAAATTCATATCGATGACTTGAGAAATTATAAATGGAATGATTATGTGTATAAATAGTATATCCATAGAAAAGGGGAGTGGAAATTATGACATAAGGAAATGAATAGTGTTTCCACACATAATCTCGGAGTAAAATAATCAATGAAGTTTGCGTAAAGCCGAATAAATTGAAATTGAAATTTCAAATTCCCTTATCGATTAGGTAAATTATGAAACATTAACCCAGGAAAGAAGGATCATACCACGATGATGTAAATATCCCAAAATTAATGTATATTACACAATGAATACAATCATGGGAAGTACACACACCACAGGCAATAAATAAGTGGTGAACAATGGAATTCTCATGGAATTAAAAGTGAGATAAGAAAGCCCTTACTTTGTACTTTTTCCTTGGTCGACGGTAGTTTAAACACCTTTATAATGGTGAACTAATTTTTATTTAATTATACAAGAATAATATGAATTAATATGATATCATATATGATCTTTTAACATTGATTTGTTAATAATATCTTAGAATTATCGTCATTTCGGGTGTTAACGGGTTCATTTTACTTTATATTCTTTGTTATGTGAGCCATATTTGTTATTAATGGGATGTATATTATTAATATCCAGAATTATATCAAGTCCTTAGACATTATTTTTAATCATCAAATGATAATTATACTTTAATGGATACGATAGAGAATGAATCTCATCGCGTTCGTGGAGATGGTAGTCCGTACGTACGTACGAGCGACAATATCATTCTTTTGATATTAAAATAATATATAATTAGATGGTATATCATATATACAGAATAACTATCATGTTCTATTTATTATTTAAATTAATTAAACATCATTATTATACCCATCCAAATAATAATTTATTGAATAACAATTACACCACGACGTGGAGACGGTAAGCCGTACGTATGCACGTATGGTGACATGTTATTAAAAGTGTGGATAAAATACGGAATATGGTTCTACCATATTTATAATAACATCACAGTATATATATATGATACTGGAGTTATTATTTTAGAATGGTAGTAACAAAGAAATTGGATTTGGAAGAAGAAAGGAACTTGAAAAGGGGCGGTGAAAACATTACCTCTTCTTCGGGTTCTTCCTTTTGATTTGATCAAAAGGGATCCTTAGGATGGATTTATGATCAAACCAATGCCTCTAGGTTGTAGTGAGGGAAGTTGAGAGAGTATTTGGGAAGGGTTAGGACGAACCAAAAGGCATTGACGGTGTGAAGAAATGATAAGGAGGAGTTCCCTTTTATAAGAGGAGTGTGGGACACCTTTGCAAAATCTAGAAATATTAATTTATAATAAATTCATATTCGGTTTATAATAGCTCCAAAGTTTATTATTTAAAGGTTAAGGTGGGTATGGGTCGAAAACCACTCAACCAATAGAATTTATACATGTTTGGGACATTATATTAACCTTATCTTTAAGTATTAACTCTTAGTTAATTAGTTTCACTTTTACAATGTCTCTTTGTATTTTTATATTATATAGTTAACAAACTTACCATATACATCCAAGAGACCCCCAAGTGGTACATTAATGATAAAAATATCATGATATAAGTCTTTTGGCCGAAACTTAGATTTTTAGGAATTTAATATCAATTAATAATATAATATTTTTTTAAAAAACTCTTTTATGTCAATTTTGACACTATTCAATAGTTGATTTTTGTGAAACTCAAAACAGAATTATTACTTCAAAAAAAGTTAATTAAATAAATCCTAATATGTCATATTAACCTAGAAAATTAGTTTAATTCAATAAAAGTATCAAATTATATTTATTTGGTTATTTATAATATCAATTATTATAATATTTCACTATTATGGTAATTACTGCATCAACATTGTGTCATAAATAAATTAAATTATATAATGTCTAAAATTTCTAAATAAAATATCATTATGTAGGAAATAGTTTTAGATTTATAATGAATATTTATAGTCTAAGAGACAACATACATCACCCTATGTAACAATTGTTTTTCTAAAAGTTATATGCTTGTGTCATTTTTGTATTCATTTTAACTTAATTAAAATAAAGTGTACCTATCATTTACAAGTAGATCCATGGGGTGCCAAAATAGACCCAAAGATTCCCATGGTCGACCATGTATCAACCAATAGGGTTAAGACACGTTTTAGGTTAATTTAGTATTATTATAATATTATATTTTAACACTTGTTTACAGGATTTACCCTTTAACCATGGTAAATAAAATATTTACCGAAGTAATTATCCAAATATCTAAAAATAAAAGTTATCTATTTACAAAATTTGAACATCCTGATTCCAAATATGGAATCCATTTTTCCAAATTAAAAACACAGAAGTGGAAGAAATTAATTTAAAATTAATTCCCGTTGTTAAAACAAAAAAGCGTTTTTTAAGAGATAATAACTATCAAAAGACTGGCACTAGTTCATGTGTGGTTTAAATGTGAAATTATGTTCAATGGCCCACATTCTATTACATGGTAAAAATATATTTTAAATATAATTTAAAACCACCCAAATTCATTATTTATCACTATTAATTATTTCGATTAAAAAAGTTGTTTTTAATTAAAATTTAGTAATTTTTTACAATTCATCAAAATATAAAAGTTATTTGAAAAGTACCAAAATTTCACCCTAGGATAATTTTGTTATTCCGAATCCAAAAATAAAGTCTATTTTACCAAATTAATAAAATAAAAGTTGAATTTATTAATTTAAATTGATTCCTGCTTTCGAAACCAAAAGGCATATTTTTAAGAAATAAAAACTATCAAAAGTTTGACACTTGTTTATGTCCAATTTCAAGGTGAAATTACATAAAATGACCATCATTGGATTAAATAGTAAAAATATAATCTATTTATACTTCCAAATCATTAAAAATTATAATTTAACAACATAAATTATTTTGAATAAAAATGTTGTTTTCAGTTAAAATATAGTAATTTTTCACTATTCACCCAAATATGAAAGTTATCAGAAAGACACAAAAAAATTATTGATACTAAATTCTTATGTCCCGATTCTAGTGAGGAATTTTATTTTGTCAAATTTAATATATAAAAGTTTAAAATATTGTTTTTAAAAAGGCTTCGCCATTAAAAGGCGGTAAAATTTCATATTTTGAAAAAAACTTCTTTTATCTGAAAAAATGAATTTGTTCATAAATCATGTATTAGAAACTCATAATATGGATTGAAATTATAAGGATAATATAATATTTAAAATTTAGTTAATACTATTCATAACCTTTTTTGAACGGCTAGTTTGTTAAGTCGTGGTGTACATGAACTCAGTGTTGCGTACAACACATGCTATTGTATTATTCAAAGAGAAGCGTACCGTGGATGATTGGGGTGTTACATTCAACCCTCCTTCAATAAATTGCGTCCTCGCAATTTTAAAAATTGGGCTTGAGAATATAATGGCATTTCCCACATCGTAAAAAGATTCAATAAAATTATTACTTTAAAAGAAAGAAAGAGAGGTATAAAGGTCACCCAAGATAACCCATACTAGGATTCCGGGTAGGAAAACATGGATATGGATGACAAGATAAGTGTCAAGTTCTGATAGAGAGGGATAAAAATCATGATCAGGAGAAAGTTAACAATAAGAAAACCACAAACTTGTGTTGGGACAAACGATCATTAATCTCCTAGTAGGAAAATTAAACGGACAACATTTTTTTGTTTTAAGTTACATTACATAAGGATGAGGAATTCATTTATGATATTTACTAAGAATATAAAGATATATACTTACTTTTTAAGTAGAGTATCATTCCATAATAAATTTCCACCACTAACTCATTTTTTTAAATGACGAGTATTCAAGAAGACTTGGTCACACTGGAAGAGCTAGAATAAACATCTACAGAATCACATGATCCATGCAGGAAAAACTATATATTTACATTGTCTTTAGAGATTAATCAAAACCAAAATGGTTAGTACAAGATCTAATGATCCCCCAAAAGGATATTCCTTGAGAGAAATAAACACTAATCTTAATTTCTAAAATTAAACCAACAATACCCCAAAGATGAATAAATACCATTCAATAATCAATTGTCCTTAAAATCCTTCAATATAATCCAAACTAATATTGAATCCCAAAACATAGAAGAATTTGAATATGCAGTCTCCCATGTTAAATTGTATCTCCAAATGACATCAAATACTCTTAAAGTCACATACTTAATAGTAATTAACCTCATCACATATTCTCTATTATAGGTTAATCATTTCCATAAATAACCCAAATCACTATTAATCCATAATAAAAACGTTGAAAAAAATCTATCATTACTCCTCAAATGAAACCCCATAGTATTCTATTTTCCATGGGCATATAGTGTTCCCAACAAAGCTAACATCTTCCAAAATAACATTTATCACTTAATTACCAAATCATTTTCCTATACCAAGGGAATTCATTTGATAAGACATAAGAACCCAAATCAACTTATTATTGATCAATAAAATCATTTAACTAAAAATAATTAGTCACACTATCTATGGAATTCACATAGTCTAGTGGTAGGTGATAAATCCCAATCTCACTTTGGTTGTGGGTTCGATTCCCACAACTTTTTCTGACACGACGGGTTATCACACGGTCTACGTGTTTTCCTTTTTCAAAAAATATTTTTTATAATATTACCATAACATAATTTAACCACAAATGTTATATCATACCTTGAATTTTCATCCCAAATTATAATAACATATAATTATCTCTAACCCCAATGATCATATAAAACCAAATGGTTATTTATACCTATATCCACAAGAGAAGAGAAAATTCTTTCTCAAATATCATTCTCATATGGAAAACTGTGGGGTTACAAATACAAGAGAAATTATTCCAATGTAAACTCATCAACAAGGAGCACTAATACTTTTTAAACATTTCTCCAACAATTTATTTCCACATAGCTTCTTCATTGACAAAGAAAATATCCTATAGAATAGGGTATTCACTCGGGTAATAGCCAGGTCCCCTACATTTACGGAAAATGGCTGTAAAAGGACTCTTGGGACCATTTTTATCTTCTTCCATAGTACTCTTCATTTTGCTTCGGCAATTATTCACATTATGTCTTTCCTTCCCACACGTAAAGCATTCCTTGGTCCCATTGAGACACTTTCCCAGGTGTCTCCTACCACATTTCTTGCATGATGGAAATTGAGGGTTCTTTTCCCCATGGTCTCCATTACTAGAGCTCTTATCATTCATCACTTTTCTCTTCCTTGTTAAGTATTGGAGTTGGTTAATATATATATTGATGATCATATTTTTGGAAAATTGATTTGGCATAAAGATGATATCTTTTATGCCTATCAACATTCCATTTTGTTGCTCATTGACACCACCGTTCCCACCTTGTACATCATTCTCAAAGTCACTATGACTTACTTGGAATCCATCCATTGACTAAAACCAGAAAGCATTGTGTGAGTAATAGTATTCATAAAATCATTTAGAGATTAACATGTCACCATATTCTCAATTTTAAACACACTAGGATTAACCATGTTCATTTACTCTCATGTTATATATATAATAATTTAAATGGGTTTGTAAAGAAAATTTATATTATCCTAAGCATATGCCCCAGGAGTGTCGTAACCAAGAGTGCAGAAAGGCCCGTTGTCATGCACCAATTCCCGTTCGAGTCTAGCTCAAAGGGGTGTTTTCAGGTATTACCCCTAGGTACACCTGTTCCAGAGCTGCCTCTACCTGCTCGTATCCAGACAGGGATGTATTGCTCGGAAAACTCACAAAATCTCTACAATACCAAAATTCTCGGATGTTCTTTTATACTAATCCTCAATGTTCATCTTAGGTCTATGTGCTCTAATCAGAGTTTATCTAAATCTAGCTTCCAAGGGTTGTACTAAAGTTCCTCTGATACCAACTGTAACGCCCCGACCCCAGTTACCCAGAGTCGGTGCATTATTACATAACATTGGCATGATCACAAGAAAGATCAAGTCTCGAAAGACTGATTAGTTTAGTATCCTTAGAAACACTAGATACCATCATAAAGTTTTACATTACATAAAAAAACATCTTGTCATCATATCCCCTCATAATATCCATACAAGTCATTCATAAATTACTTCTTCATAATACTAGGAAAAATAAAACATTGAAAGGGTTGAGCTCAGATGCTCAGTAAGGATAACATTATATCAGAATCTTTCATAGATAAGCATAAACACTTAAGAAAATTTATAATTAAAACAAAAGCCGTTTAAACTTGAACTTCAGCATAATATGGTATTGATAAAATGAAATAATTCCATTTACATAATTACATGTATATTATACTAGTCGAATAATCACTTGCAATATCAATAACAACTTTCATAATGATGGAATTCATAATGCCAGACTATCATAACCACATAGCCAAGGCCTCGTGACAAGACTACAAATATAATTTTGCCAAGGCCTTATGCCAAGACACTAGTTTGTCTCATGAGACCTACCGATTCATCGAAGAGCTATAGCGGGCTCCACCTGTCAATTATTATGTCTTATGCATTCCTCATATGAAAATCTTTAGACATAACATAAGAATTCATATTAAAACTAGCATACGAAATGTCAATACTTTATCCACAATCCATGAATGGTATAAAAATAGCACATCCACAGTAAAACATAACTCATTCGATACAATATGGAATATTTTATTGTATCATATTAACCTCAATCAAGAATAATGAAGGATATTGACATAAATGAAAATAATCATCAAAACTATTTGAGAGAAATATCCCCCTTTTTCATGAAATCATTTAAAATTCACACTATTTGTCAAGAAGCCATTTAAAAATAGATTTTTAAATCAAAGTGTCCCATTACACTTTGAAACTTTTAAAAGGAGTTTTGATCTGAAAACTTTAATTTCCATATAAATAAATCCTTAAAACCATTTTTAAAACATGAACATTAATGAGAATGATTTTGAAAAATAAGCCTTTAAAACATTTAAAAATGGTATATTAGTTAGAGTTTCTAACCAAAAGAGAGAAACTTGAATACAAATAATTGAGGTAATCAAAATATTTTAATATCATGGGAATAAAGGGATTCATGATATACTATGTCAAAGTACATTATATACACCACATAAAAGTGATTTGCTGTATAACAACAAAGAAGTCTCAATGGAATGTAAATTTAGATGAAATCTCTCATAAAGGTAGTACCCTTAGGTTAAGGATAAATCAACGACATAGTTATGTGTGACAAATAAAAAATAAACTATATATGATTGTATATTCAGTGTAAAATAATCAAAGTACATTCACACATAATCATGTAAAAACAACACCAATTAATTGGATGTTTAACTCAACAAATGGATAATGAGTTAAAGTTACTCTTATCAAATTCATATCGATGACTTGAGAAATTATTAATGGAGTGATTATGTATATCAAAAGTATATCCACATAAAAGGAGAGTGGAAATTATGACATAAGAAAATGAATAGTGATTCCACACATAGTATCGGAGTAAAATAATCAATGAAATTTGCATAAAGCCGAATAAATGGAAATTGAAATTTCAAATTCCCTTATCGACTAGGTAACTTATGAAACATACACCCATGTAAGAAGGATCATACCATGATGATGTAAGTATCCATATATTAATGTATATTACACAATGAATACAATCATGGGCAGTACACAAACCACATGCAATAAATATGTGGTGAACAATGGAATTCTCACGGAATTAAAAGTGAGATAAGGAACCCCTTACTTTGTAATTTTTCCTTGGACGACGGTAGGTTTACCTCCTGTATAATGGTGAAATAATTGTTATTTAATTATAAAAGAATCATATGCATTAATATGATATCATATATGATCTTTTAACATTGATTTGTTAATAATATCTTATAATTATCGTCATTTTGGGTGTTAACTGGTTCATTTTACTTTATATTCTTTGTTATGTGAGACATATTTGTTATTAATGGGATGTATTTTATTAATATCCAGAATTACATCAATTCCTTAAAAATTATTTTTAATCATCAAATGATAATTATACTTGAATAGATACGATAGAGAATGAATCTCATCGCGTTCGTGGAGACGATAGTCCGTACGTACGCACGAGCGACAATATCATTCTTTTGATTTTAAAATAATATATAATTGGATGGTATATAATATATAAAGAATAATTATCATGTTATATTTATTATTTACATAAATTACACATCATTATTATACCCATCCAAATAATAATTTATTGAATACCAATTACACCACGACGTGGAGATGGTAAGCCGTACGTACGCACGTATGGTGACATGTTATTCAATGGGTGGATAGAATAATGAATATGGTTGTACAATTTTTATAATAACATCACAGTATATATATATGATACTGTAGTTATTATTTTATAATGGTAATAACAAATAAAGAAGAAGTGTAAGAAGAAAGGATCTTGAAAAGGTGTGGTGAAAACATTACCTCTTCTTCGGGTTCTTCCTTTTGATTTCATCAAAAGGGCTCCATAGGATGGCTTTCTGATCAAACCAAGGCCTCTAGGTTGTAGTGAGGGAAGTTGAGAGAGTATTTGGTAAGGGGTTGGATGAACCGAAATGCTTTGAAGGTGTGAATAAATGAGAAGTAGGAGTTCCCTTTTATAAGAGGGGTGAGGGGCACCTTTGCAAAAGCTAGAAATATTAATTTATAATAAATTTATATTCGGTTTCTAATAGATCAAAAGTTTATTATTTAAAGTTTAAGGTGTACATGGGTCTAAAACCCCTCAACCAATAGATTTTGGACAGTTTTGGACCATTATATTAACATTATCTTTAAGTATTAAATCTTAGTTAATTAGTTTCACTTTTACAATGTCTCTTTGTATTTTTATATTATATGGTTAATAAACATACCATATACATCCAAAAGACCCCCAAGTGGTCCATTAATGATACAAATATAATTATATAAGTATCTTGGCCGATAATTAGATTTTTAGGAATTTAATATCATTTAATAATATAGTATTTTCTTTAAATACTCTTTTATGTCAATTTGGACACTATTCAATAGTTTATTTTAGTGAAACTCATAACAGAATGAATACTTCGAAAAAATTTAATTAAATAAATAATAATATTTCATATTAACCTATAAAAATAGTTTAATTCAATAAAAGTCTCAAATTATATTTATTTGGGTATTTATAATATCAATTATTCTAATCTTTCTCTATTACGGTAATTACTACATCAACATTGTGTAATAACTAAATTAAATTATATAATGTCTAAAAATTATAAATAAAATATCATTATGTAGGAAATAGTTTTATCTTTCTAATGAATATTTATAGTCTAGATTCCAACATATATAACCCTATTTAACAATTGTTTTTCTAAAAGATATATGCTTGTGTCATTTTTGTATTCATTTTAACTTAATTAAAATAAAGTGTCCCTATCACACACAAGTGGATCAATGGGGTCCCAAAATCGACCCAAAGATGCCCATGGCCGACCATGTATCAACCAAAAGGGTTAAGACACCTTTTAGGGTAATTTAGTATTATTATAATATTATTTGTTAACCCTTTTTTACCAGATTTACCCTTTAACCATGGTAAATAAAATATTTACCGAAGTAATTATAAAAAATGTCTAAAAATAAAAGTTACCTATTTACACAATTTTAATATCCTGATTCCAAATATGGAATCTATTTTTACAAATTCAAAACATAGAACTGGTAGAAATTAATTTAAAATTAATTATCGTTGTTAAAACAAAAAGAGTGTTTTTAAAAGATAATAACTATCAAAAGATTGGCACTTGTTTATGTGTGGTTTAAATGTGAAATAATGTTCAATGACCCACATTTTATTACATGGTAAAAATATATTTTAAATATAATTTAAAACCACCCAAAATCATAATTTATCACTATTACTTTTTTCGATTAAAAAAGTTGTTTTTAATTAAAATTTAGTAAATTTTTACAATTCATCAAAATATAAGAGTTATCCAAAAAGTACCAAAATTTCACCCTAGGCTAATTTTATTATTATAAATCCAAAAATGAAGTCTATTTTACAAAATTCAAAACATAAAAGTTGCATTTATTAATTTAAAATTTATTCCTTCTTTCGAAACCAAAAGGCGTATTTTTAAGAAATATTAACTATCAAAAGTTTGACAGTTGTTTATGTCCAATTTCAAGGTGAAATTACTTATAATGACCATCATTGGATTAAATAGTAAAAATATAATCTATTTATACTTCCAACCCATTAAAATGTATAATTTAACAATATAAATTATTTTGATTAAAAAATTTGTTTTCAGTTAAAATTTAGTAATTTTTCACTATTCACCCAAATATAAAAGTTATCAGAAAGACACCAAAACATTATTGATACTAAATTCTTATGTCCCGACTCTATAGAATAATTTAATTTTGTCAAATTGAATATATAAAAGTTTCAAATATTGGTTTTAAAAATGCTTCTATATTAAAAGGTGGTAAAATTTCATTTTTTGAAAAAAACTTCTTTTATCTGAACAAATGAATTTGTTCATAAATCATATCATAGAAACTAATAATATGGATTAAAATTATAAGGATAATATAATATTTAAAATTTAGTTAATAATATTCATAACCTCTTTTGAATGGCTAGTTTATTAAGTCATGGTGTATATGAACTCAGTGTTGCGTACAACACACGCTATTGTATTATTCAAAGAGAAGTGTACCGCGGAAGATTGGGGTGTTACATTCACCCCTACTTCAATAAATTGCATCCTCACAATTTTAAAAATTGGGCTTGAGAATATAATGGAATGTCCCACATCAGAAAAAGATTCAGTAAAAGTATTACTTTAAAAGAAAGAAAGAGAGGTATAAAGGTCACCCAAGATAACCCATACTAGGATTCTAGGTAGGAAAACATGGATATTGATGATTAACTAAGTGTCAAGTTCTGATGGAGAGGGATAGAAATCATGATCAGAATAAATTTAAAAATAATAAAACCACAAACTTGTATTGGGACAAACGATCATTAATCTCCTAGTAGGAAAAGTAAATAGACAATATTTTTTTGTTTTCAGTTACATTACATAAGGATGAGGAATTCGTTTATGATATTGACTTAGAATATAAAGATATATACTAACTTTTTATGTAGAGTTTCATTCTTTAATAAATTTCCACCACTAACTCATTTTTTTAAACGATGAGTATTCCAGAAGACTTGGTCACACTGGAAGAGCTAGAATAAACTTCTATAGAATCACATGATCCATGCAGGATAAACTATATATTTACATTGTCTTTAGAGATTAATCAAAACCAAAATGGTTAGTACAAGATCTAATGATCCCCAAAAAGGATATTCCTTGAGAGAAATAAACACTAATCTTAATTTCTAAAATTAAACCATCAATACCCCAAAATTATATATATACCATTCAATAATCAATTGTCCTTAAAATCCTTCAATATAATCCAAACTAATATTGAACCCCAAAACATAGAAGAATTTGATTATGTAGTCTGCCATGTTAAATTGTATCTTCAAATGACATCAAATACTCTTAATGTCACATACTTAAAATTAATTAACCTCATCACATATTCTCTATTATAGGTTATTCATTTCCATAAATAACCCAAATCACTATAAATCCACAGTAAAAATGTAGATAAAAATCTACCATTACTCCACAAATGAAACCCCATAGTATTCTATTTTCCTTGGGCATATAGTGTTCCCAAAAAAGCGAATATCTTCCAAAATAACAGTTATCACTAAATCACCAAATCATTTTATTATACCAAGGGAATTCATTTCATAAGACATAAGAACCCAAATCAACTTATTATTGATCAATAAAATCATTTAACTAAAAATAATTAGTCACACTATCCAGGGACTTCATGTAGTTTTTTGGTAGGCGATAAATCCCAATCGCACTTTGGTTGTGGGTTCGATTCCCACAGCTTTGTCCGACGCGACGGGTTGTCACACAGTCTATGTGTTGTCCTTTTTCAAAAACTATTTTTTATAATATTAACAAAACATAATTTAACCACAAATCTTATATCATACCTTGAATTTTCATCCCAAATTATAATAACATATAATTCTTTCAAACCCCAATGATAATATAAAACCAAATGGTTATTTATACCTATATCCACAAGAGAAGAGAAAATTCCTCCTCAAATATCATTCTCATATGGAAAACTGCGGGGTTACAAATACAGGAGAAAATTATTCTAATGTAAACCCATAAACAAGGAGCACTAATACTTTTTAAACATTTCTCCAACCATTTATTTCCACATAGCCTCTTCTTTGACAAAGAAAATATACTATAGAATAGGGCATTCACTCTGTTAATGGTCAGGTCCCCTTCATTTATGGAAAATGACTGTTAAAGGACTCTTGGGACCATTTTTATCTTCTTCCATAGTACTCTTCATTTTTCTTTGGCAATTCTTCACTTTATGTCCTTCCTTCCCACATGTAATGAATTTCTTGGTCCCATTGAGACACTTTCCCGGGTGTCTCCTACCAAATTTCTTGAATGATGGAAATTGAGGGTTCTTTTCTCCATGGTCTCCATTGCTAGAGATCTTATCATTCATCAACTTTCTCTTCCTTATTGAGTCTAGGAGTTGTTTAATATATATGTTGTTTATCATATTTTTGGAAAATTGATTTGGCATAAAGACGATATCTTTTATTACTATCAACATTCCATTTTGTTGCTCATTTCCACCACCGTTCCCACCTTGTACATCATTCTCAAAGTCACTATGACTTCCTTGGAATCCATCCGTTGACTAAAACCAGAAATCATTGTGTGAGTAATAGTAATCATACAATAATTTAGAGATTAACATGTCACCATATTATCAATTTGAAACACATTAGGAGTAACCATGTTAATTTAATCTCATCTTATATAAATAATACTTTAAATCGGTTTTTAAAGAAAATGTAAATTATCCTAATAATATCCCCCGGGAGTGTCGTAACCAAGAGTGCAGCAAGGCCCATTGTTGTGCACCAGTTCCCGTTTGAGTCTAGCTCAAAGCAGTGTTTTCGGGTTTTACCACTAGGTACATCTCTGCCAGATCCGCCTCTACCTGCTCATATCCAGACAGGGATGTATTTGTCGGAAAACTCACAAAATCTATACAATACAAAAATTCTAGGAAGTTCTTCTATACTAATCCTCAAAGTTCATCTTAGGTCTACGTGCTCTAATCAGAGTTTATCTAAATATAGCTTCCATGGATTGTACTAAATTTCCTCTTATACCAACTGTAACGCCCCGACCCCAGTTACCCAGAGTCGGTGCATTATTACACAACATTGGCATGATCACAAGAAAGATCATGTATCGAAAGACCGATTAGTTTAGTATCCTTGAAAACACTAGATACAATCATAAAGTGTTACATTACATAAAAAACATCTTGTCATCGTATCCCCTCATACTATCCCTAAAGGTCATTCATAAATTACTTCTTCATAATCCAGTAAGGATAAAATTATAGTAGAAGCTTTCATAGATAAGAATAAACACTTAAGACAATTTATAATTAAAACAATATCCTTTTAAAATTGAACTTCAGCATAATATGGCAATGATAAAAAGAAATAATACCATTAATTAATTAAGTGGATATTCTACTAGTCGAATAATCACATGCAATATCAATAACAACTTTCATAATGATGAAATGCATAATGCCAGACTATCATAACCACATAGCCAAGGCCTCGTGCCAAGACTACAAATAAGATTTTTCCAAGGCCTTGTTCCAAGACACTAGTTTGTCTCATGAGACCTACCGATGCATCGAGTAGCTATAGCGGGCTCCACCCGTCACTTATTACGTCCAATGCATTCTTCATATGAAATGTTTTTGACATAGCATAAACATACGTATTAAAACTAGCATATGAAATGTCAATACATTATCCAAAAACCATGAATGGTATAAAAATAACAAATCCACAGTCAAACATAACTCATTCGATACAATATGGAATATTGTATTGTTTCATATTAACCTCAATCAAGAATAATGAAGGATATTGACATAGATTAAAATAATCATCAAAACTAATTGAGAGAAATATCCCCATTTTTCTTGAAATCATTTAAATGTCACACTATTTGTCAAGAAGACATTTAAAAATAGATTTTTAAATAAAAGTGTCCCATAACACTTTGAAACATTTAAAAAGATTTTTGATCTGAAAACTTTAATGTCCATATAAATAAATCCTTAAAACCATTTTTAAAACATGGACATTAATGAGAAATATTTAGAAGAATAAGTCTTTGAAACATTTAAAAATGGTATTTTAGTTAGAGTTTCTAACCAAAAGAGAGTCACTTGAATACAAATAATTGAGTTAATCAAAATATTTAAATATCATGAGAATAAAGGGATTCATGATATAATATGTCAAAGTACATTATATGCACCACATAAAAGTGATTTGGTGTATATCAACAAAGAAGTCTCAATCGAATGTAAATTGAGATGAAATCTCTCATAAAGGTAGTACCCTTAGGATAAGGATAAATCGACGACATAGTTATGTGTGACAAATATAAATACACTAAATATGATTAGATATTCAGTGTAAAACAATCAAAGTACATTCACACATAATCTTGTAAAAACAACACCAATGAATTGGATGTTTAACTCAAAAAATGGAGAATTAGTTAAAATTACACTTATCAAATTCATATCGATGACTTGAAAAATTATAAATGGAGTGATTATGTGTATAAAAAGTATATCCACTGAAAAGGGGAGTGGAAATTATGACATAATCAAATGAATAGTGATTCCACACATAATCTCGAAGTAAAATAATAAATGAAGTTTGCGTAAAGCTGAATAAATGGAAATTGAAATTTCAAATTCCCTAATCGAGTTGGTAACTTATGAAACATACACCCATGAATGAAGGATCATACCATGATGATTTAAATATCCATAAATTAATGTATATTACACAATGAATAAAATCATGGGCAGTACACACACCACATGCAATAAATAAGTGTTGAACAATGGAATTCTCACGGAATTAAAAGTGAGATAAGAAACCCCTTACTTTGTACATTTTCCTTGGTCGACAGTAGGTTAAACTCCTATATAATGGTGAAATAATTGTTATTTAATTATACAAGAGTCATACACATTAATATGATATCATATATGATCTTTTAACATTTATTTGTTAATAATATCTTAGAATTATCGTCATTTCGGGTGTTAACTGATTCATTTTACTTTATATTCTTTGTTATGTGAGCCATATTTGTTATTAATGGGATGTATATTATTCATATCCAGAATTATATCAAGTTCTTAAACATTATTTTTAATCATCAAATGATAATTATACAGGAATGGATACGATTGAGAATGAATCTCATCGCGTTCGTGGAGACGGTAGTCCGTACATACGCACGAGCGCCAATATCATTTTTTTGATATTAAAATAATGTATAATTGGAATTTTATATCATTTATACATAATAATTATCATTTAATATTTATTATTTACATGAATTAAACATCATTATTATACCCATACAAATAATAATTTATTGGATAACAATTACACCACGACGTGGAGACGGTAAGCCGTACGTACACACGTATGGTGACATGTTATTCAAAAAGTGGATAGAATACTGAATATGGTTGTACAATTTTTATAATAACATCTCAGTATATATATATGATACTGGAGTTATTATTTTATAATGGTAATAACAAAGAATGAAGAAGTGGAAGAAGAAACGAACTTGAAAAGGGGTGGCGAAAACATTACCTCTTCTTCGGGTTCTTCCTTTTGATTTGATCAAAATTGATCTTTAGGATGGCTTTCTGATCAAACCAAGGCCTATAGGTTGTGTTGGGGGAAGTTGAGAGAGTATTTGGGTAGGGGTTGGACGAACCAAAAGGCTTTGAAGGTGTGAAGAAATGAGAAGGATGAGTTCCCTTTTATAAGAGGGGTGAGGGGCACCTTTGCAAAAGTTAGAAATATTAATTTATAATAAATTCATGTTCAGTTTATAATAGCTCCTAAGTTTATTATTTAAAGTTTAAGGTCTAGATGGGTCTAAAACCACTCAACCAATAGATTTTAGACTGGTTTGGGCCATTATATTAATCTTATCTTTAAGTATTAACTCTTAGTTAATTAGTTTCACTTTTACAATGTCTCTATGTATTTATATATTATATGGTTAATAATCATACCATATACATCCAGGAGACCCCCAAGTGGACCATTAATGATTCAAATATCTTGATATTAGTCTCTTGGAATAACCTTAGATTTTTTGAAATTTAATATCAATTAATAATATAATATTTGTTTTAAAAAATCTTTTATGTCAATTTTGACACTATTCAATAGTTGATTTTTTTGAAACTCATAACAGAACGATTATTTCAAAAAAAGATAATTAAATAAATCCCAATATGTCATATTAATCTAGAAAATTAGTTTAATTCAATAAAAGTCTCAAATTATATTTATTTGGGTATTTATAATATCAATTATTCTCATTTTTTCACTATTATGGTAATTATTGCATCACCATTGTGTCATAAATAAATTAAATTATATAATGTCTAAAAATTATAAATAAAATATAATTATGTAGGAAATTGTTTTATATTTATAATTAATTTTTATAGTATAATTCCAACATATATAACCCTATTTAACAATTGTTTTGCTAAAAGATATTTGCTTGTGTCATTTTTGTATTCATTTTAACTTAATTAAAATAAAGTGTCTCTATCACTTACAAGTGGATCCATGGGGTCACAAAATCGACCCAAAGATGCCCATGGTCGACCATGTATCAACAAATAGGGTTAAGATACGTTTTAGTGTAATTTAGTATTATTATAATATTATTTTTTAACCCTTGTTTATCGGATTTACCCTTTAACCATGGTAAATAATATATTTACTGAAGTAATTATCCAAAATTTCTAAAAATTAAATTTACCTATTTACACAATTTGAACATCCTGATTCCAAATATAGAATTCATTTTTCCAAATTCAAAACACAGAAGTGGCATAAATTAATTTAAAATTAATTCCCATTATTAAAACAAAAAAGCGTGTTTTTAAGAGATAATAACTATCAAAAGATTGTCACTTGTTTATGTGTGGTTTAAATGTGAAATTATGTTCAATGACCCAAATTTTATTACATGGTAAAAATATATTTTAAATATAATTTAAAACCACCCAAATTCATAATTTATCACTATTAATTATTTCGATTAAAAAATTTGTTTTTAATTAAAATTTAGTAATTTTTTAGAATTCATCAAAATATAAAAGTTATCCGAAAAGTACCGAAATTTCAGCCTAGGATAATTTTTTTATTTTGAATCCAAAAATGAAGTCTATTTTAACAAATTCAAAACATAAAATTTTTATTTATTAATTTAAAATTGATTCCTGCTTTTGAAACCAAAAGGCGTATTTTTAAGAAATAATAACTATCAAATGTTTGACACTTGTTTATGTCCAATTTCAATGTGAAATTACTTAAAATGACCATAATTGGATTAAATAATAAAAATATAATCTATTTATACTTCCAAACCATTAAAATGTATAATTTAACAATATAAATTATTTTGAATAAAAAAGTGGTTTTCAGTTAAAATTTAGTAATTTTTTACTATTCACCCAAATATGAAAGTTATCAGAAAGACACCAAAACATTATTGATACTAAATTCTTATGTCCCGATTCTAAAAAAGAATTTAATTTTGTCAAATTTAGTATATAAAAGTTTCAAATATTGGTCTTAAAAAGGCTTCTCCATTAAAAGGCGATAAAATTTCATTTTTTGAAAAATACTTCTTTTATCTGAAAAATTGAATTTGTTCATAAATAATGTCTTAGAAACTCATAATATGGATTAAAATTATAAGGATAATATAACAATTAAAATTTAGTTAATACTATTCATAACCTCTTTTGAACGGCTAGTTTGGTAAGTCGTGGTGTACATGAACTCAGTGTTGCGTACAACACACACTATTGTATTATTCAAAGAGAAGTGTACCGTGGAAGATTGGGGTGTTACATCACTTACCATGGTCTCATCAAATATCTCACTCTTTGGAGACAACTAAACTCACATTTAGGAGGAGAATAAATATATCATAACATATTTACCACAAACATCCTCTTATATGATCTGAAAATTACATATGGGTTTCACAATGGTGGTGTACATATAAAAAAAATGGAATCCACTTATATCCAATTTTGACTCAGGAAAAAAAAAATCTAGAACCCTCAAATGGGAAACTAAAGTTTAAGTACATGACCTGAATGCATGAGTACATAGACTATACTCCATAAATCCCACAAGGGATGTACTAAAACCATACTTGGAATGAAAAATAAATTTACATTTCATGTAAAAACAAAACAAAATTTTCACAGTAAACATGAAATATTCCTACATAACTCAAATTTATTTCTATCTATTCATAGCTATTCACTTTTACGTTGTTTATAACTCCAAGGATGTATTTACATGTCCCATTCATGGATACCCCCCAACAAGGGTCTTTTGGCCATGTAATCTCCCCAAAAGTGAGCTACACTACATGTATTGTCCTCCTAATTACACATAATGAATTTATCTTCTTATCATATTCTCTGAAAAAGAATATAAAAAAATTTCTCCATAAAGCCCAACATATTTTAGTCATGTATTCTGAATTGAAAAACCCTATAATCCAACCAAAACTTAAATTTCCCTGATTAGGTAGATAATAACCAATAGGGGCTCTATAGTAGTTAATATGGGGCTATAAAACCTGGGAAAAATATATATGAGGAATGGGTCATAGAACTCAAAAACCAGCCTACCTCATGGAAAAAACGATTATGTTTTGGTTCCAAATCTATTAACAAAATACACTCATCCCTCATATGGTCCTGATATATGATATGGATAAAGTCCATCAGAATATCCTCCACTATCACCTCTTTGGAAACTTTTTTGTATTAGGAAGAACAATATCCCTATTCTCTGATAGTGTGGAGGAATCCCAAATAGGATGTGATGTCTTAATTAAGTGATTAGTTAATTAAATCCCACTTAAACCATTTACTTTGTTCTGGAACTCAAAGCATGATTTTACATCTCTAAGGAAAATCCTCCCTTTATAGACTCATTAAAATAGCTGAAATATTAAAATGGTTTCCTTTCAAAAGATATAAACTTCCCAACTAGCATGAATTATTTATTATTTAATTTATTAAACAATAAATATTATATAAAAATTAAATAGCTCATAATTTCATTACACGTCATTCATAGGGATAATTCACTATTTTGAGACAAACATAATGGTCAAAAATATTATTTGATATCATATTATAGTAAAAATTTACCATTTTACCCATCATGAGTACCCTGATGAAAAAGTTCAAATTTCAGGGGAAATTTAAAAATCCAAGAAGGCTTATGTCTTTAAACCTACTAAGTATCATGAAAAACACGTCCAATTCATCTAATTGTAATTAAAAACCACTCTATGTTTATTTCATGATTCATATTCTATAGGATATATAGATGATTAACATCACTGTGTTTCTATAAAGGGAAAATTATAGACTCAGTTCATCTAATGGTTTAACATTTTCTATTTTTTATTAATATTAATATTATAGTTAAACAGAAAAGTGGTCCCAAATTTTTATGCATTATTTTATTTCCTATATGGTAATATTTTCTAATTTAATGTAATTTTATGTATTATTAGTTTTCAAATCCTATCTATAATTTAATGTTCTTACATATTGATAATATAAAAATTATTATATTCGTATGTTTTGGGTTGTTATATTACAAATCTTATTGTATCTATATTTTAATTATTAGAATATAACTCCTAGAAAATATAATATTCCATATATAAGAATACCTGTTGAATTTTGGTAGAATAGTCAATATAATTAATTTAGAAGACTATATGGGGGTCTTACAAAAGTCAAAAATCAATCACATGATTTGTTCATTCTAATAATATTGATGATTGATATACATATAAACTCTTATCAATTGGGAGACCATTAAGTCATATTTTATTAAGACCACCTTTATGATCATGAGTAATTTAAACGGTTTAAAAATTACTAAATAATTATAATATTAAATATTGGATTCATTAAATAATTTGAATTTAATAGACATGTGGTCTCACATAATCGACTCAGTGAAAATATTATATTATAATATGGTGCATCATTTATTATAGAGAAATGATGTTATAAATGTTTTTAATTACACTAGTTTGTAGGTTTACAGTAGATAATTAATATTTTTCATGATATCAAATTGATGTTTTCTTGGGTTAAAAAGAAGATAAATATTGTTCGGATTGTATTATAATCATTTATTTTACTATAAGAGTTGTATTTAAATTAGTTACCTATGATATTATATCAAAAATTAGTAGTGATGATTTTGATAATAGAAAATATTTTAGAATATAATGAAAACCATAATGGGATCACTTGAGTAAAATTTATTGGAGATTTTAAATGGATGAGATATTTATGTTTTATGTTAATAATGTAGATTGATATCAAGAAGTTACATCATTCATTAAATCATATATAGAACCATAATTCACATTATGATTATGTATAGGATTTAAAATACTAACTTTTTACTGATTTGATGTTGAGTGAGTCATATTATCATAATATGGATACTAATTTCTAGTAGACAAAAAATATCATATAAAACATGTTTCAATAACATAAGATACATCATAACTATTTATGGTAATATCATTTTCCTTGTAATGATCCACATTTTTGTTAGGAAAAAAAGAAAAAGTTTTTGAAATTATTTAGTTATTGAATAGGTTGTTATTATTACCAAGCCTCATATAGGAATAAAAAGTATTCGTTCAAATCTATGTGATGTTTTTGGGGTTCATTGAGTCCACGTTTTGTCTCCTTGGGATGCTCAAGATGTTTCGAGAGCAACAAACCCAGAAAAATTCATGTTTTGAAGTACGGTAGAGGGTTCATGGTTGGCGCACATTTTTCTAAACCTATTAGCCCACTACAGGTAACCGTTTGAACCAAATTTAAGTTGACATAGACATTTCAAACATGGGATGCATGTTTTTACAAATAGTGTGAATAGCCCATGAGGGGTGCTCCAGATGTACAGTGGAGGACACACAGTTATCACAATGTTTTCCGAACCATGAGGCTTGACTATGTGTGACACCCGGTTTAGTAGAAGATTAATTATATTAAAATAAATTAATAATAAAACCCTAAAAATCTAAGAAATGACATATCCCCTCCCATTTTATTTAAGAAACCCCAAGGTATTCCCCCTTCATCGTGAAACCTCCCATATCCATCCCTCCTTTGTCATTCATTTTGGTTCGAAGTTCCTTCAAATTTCTCTCCAAATCTCCATGTTAATGCCTTCTTCCCTAGCCTCCCTCTATTTCATAGATTATGTTTTCTTGTATATCAACCCACAAGATTCAACCAACCCCTAGGTCATAATGGGTGACTTGATTTTAGTTTTATTGGGTTCTAGGGTCATGTGGAAGTTAACTTGGATCCCTTTGGTGTGTGTTCTAGGAACAGCCACCGAAGGGGAGGTGTTTTTGGAAGATTGTAATTGTTTTGGGATAATATTTATTCTTGTTTCATAGTTTATATTTTGGGTCTTATGGTGTTATGAGTCCATATTATGTTATGTGTTGTTCGTTGAACTCCTTCATGTGCTTTCAAGACGTTGGGTCTAAGGAGTCTCCCATGTGTGTGCATAGGTAAGTAAATATATTTATGTGGTTCCCCCATTCTTTGTATAATCATCCATGTAAATTTTTACACATTTATGTGGCATGGTTTTACCATGTATATATATATAAACTCATACATATTTTAGTGGTGACGATTAAATGCATATAAGAATAAGTGTAAAGATCACATTACATATGCTCATGGCCAAGATGGTGTATGCATTGGAGATATGTGTCCTTTCATGTATGTGATGATTCATATTCTTAGTGGGGAATCTTTAACTTTATATTAGAATTATCCAATGACTGATGTGGATGGCTTGGTACCACTATGAGGTAGGATCCCATTAACCAAACCTAAATGTTTATTAATACATTAATTAATTTAGTTTCATATTAAATATTTCATAGATTTAATTAAGTTATTATGGTTTATTTGTTTAAATTATGTCCTTGATATGGTTAATAAAATGCATATTAGTTATGGTTGACTATTGAATAACTATGTCTGGTTTTAGTTATAAAACCCCTCTAAAGGATATGCACTTCCCTCAAGAGAAAAATATAGCGACATAGTTTTATGATTGTTAACCTTATTGCCTTTCCACATCCATTATAATTGGGCTGTACATGATAAATGACATTTTTTGTTTCCTAGCCCCATTATGTTGGACTTCCCTATGTTGGCACATGCCTAGTTTCCATGACACCACAACCTACACATGAAGCCATGATAAGTAGTTTCTATCTCTTAATGAGATAAAAAATTTACTAAAGGAAAACATAATTCTTAGAATTAATTATGATAGGGAACCTGACCCTTAAAAAAAATTATATTTTTAGGAAAATTAGATGAATTTTCCTTGAGGGGAATGAATTACACCTAGTGACAATCTTTATAGGTCCATGACTCAAGTGATTAATGTAATGTGATTTTTATGTTAATGCTTTTATTGAAATACATGAGATAGTTTAATTATATTTTAATAAAATTCCTAAAATCGAATGATCCCATGGGAAGTCACGATCTTTACTTATTTTGGGGATTAGTTATAAATTCATAGAACTTTTATTTTTTTTTCTGAATTGGCAATGATTTGATATGGTTTTCCTTAACATTAATATGGAAAAATTCTTATGTCTTGGTTATGATGACGATGCTTATATGGGTTGTAGGAAATATAACCCCAGTCTATTATATTAAATATGGGTGGTGGGAATTATTTCACTGATCCATTTATTTAAATTTGAGTAGTAGGCATTATGGCTCGAGGTCATTATGTTAAATACAAGTTGTAGGAAATATAACCCCATGAAATTCTATTAAATGTGGGAGGTAGAAATTATGGCCCCATGCCATTCTGTTAACTGATGGTCGTATGAATTATAGCCCCATTTCCATTTTATTAAATGGGGGTGGTATGTATTATATCCCCAATCGATTCTATTAAATGTGGGTGGATGATATATTTACCTGGTTCCATTATTTTTATATATTCCCTAATATTAAAAGTTATCTTGGACCTTGGTTAGTGGATTACCTTGGGAGATCCCCTTTAATTCATATAGAGGTGGTATGTCCCAATCCACCAGTCTTATATCTAATCCTTCAAGGATAAGAGACTGAGGGATCTTGGACCTATGTTTGGGGAAGACCTTGAGAGCAACGTGAGAATTTGGATGGTGGAGGTATGCCCTGATGTACCCCAACAAACATCTATCATTACCTATATATATACATATAATACAAATATATATACATAATGGAAATGTTCAACTATACATGTGATGAGATAAAGAAGGTATTCTCGTTAGTTGTCTCGTAGGAACCTGGACGGGTGTTAGTATTTTAATTCAATATAATTTTAACCTCCCCAAAAAATCACACTGATTAATTTATATTAATCTTTCTAGATATAGCTAGACACCAGTGGTGTTGGTCTACTTACATTTAAACCTCACACCCTACTGAGGTCTCCATTTCATTGGGGTACTCGAGTATAGAATTAATGATCACATGACTATGATTCTTATTCCTTTCTTGTTTTTGTATACTTGTACATGGATTTAAAAGAAAAGGACCAACCTAGAGCTTATGAAGCTCACAAAGATCTCATGTGGGGCTTTCTTGTATTTTAATTAATTTTTATTTTTTTGAAATCATGGTTACTTGTTTACTATATTCAAATATGTATTACTTCCATGAAATTCATTCATCTATTGTATAAAGTAACATTGGTCACTTTTATAAAATTATTACAATCTATCTTTTACTATTGTTTCTTATTTTTCTACTTAATCCACAATTTCATTCAATAACATGTTGTTTGAACTCGGATTTGATGGTATCATATTTCCACTATCACCTCTAGATTCCCTTCATTTCTAGTCGGAAGCCTCTAGAATATGGGGATATGAACATGAGGCCATGTGACCCCCGGTCCAGCTACTATGTTTATGGTCAGTCGGGTTGGGACATTAAAAAATTGAATTAGAGTTTGTTTCATTTCCTTTGTCTTAATCTATGGGGTTTGTAAATAGGATATTAGGAATGTTTCATCATTTGGTTAATATTTTTACATGGTATTGATCATCCCACATATGGGAAATGACCATGTGACTAGTGTTGGGATTATTATTCATGATGTTATCCATTAAAATTGAAAATATTTCACCTTGCGTGACTGTTGTATTTCTGTTGTTTATTATTTATAAATTTTTTTTAATTTTATTCATGGCATGATTTGAAAAGTAAACTACATTGCACACATCATTATTAGACACATAGGATTTAACATTCCATTCATAGTGCCATGCCATGTAGTTGCATAGAAGGCTTCATATTGATTTTACTATGTGCATTGAGTGATGTGACTTGTTTTCTTCACATTAGGATGCATGTTTAGATATCATGTTTCAGTGGGGAATTATACCTTGTTTTTTCATGATTCACTAATTTTATTCCATGATCATGATTTAATAAGAATCCCTAAAATATGATATTCCATGCCTTCGTTTTTAGTAGCATGTTGTTTTATACAATGTTTAGTATCCAAGTAACCTACTTAGTTTGTACCTACATAGGTTATTTTTATTCATGCATTACATACAGTATAACATTCCTAGTTGACTATATTCCATGAAATTGTGTTTATTTCTTGAGATGGAATTATTAAACTATTTTGATATATGAAAACTAGATGTTATTACGATAGGAGATGGTTTTTTATTATAATTTGTCTACACACCTTATAACTAGGAAAAAGTAACCTATATATTGGAACCATTGTAAATGTATTATAGGGTTTAAATTTGAAATGGGATTGGATTTATTTAAAAGGGAAGAAAAATGCTAAATTGGAAAGTGTATGGGTTCTTTATTGGTTGGTAGATGTCCAATGATATAACTGGACTGTTATATATATGTGAGAAGGTGGTATTGTAGAATGAAATTTTATTGTTTAATGGGAGAAAAGTTTCAATAAATGATTTATATGGGAACATTATGAACTAGGAAATGGAATACCATACTAAATATAATGGAATGATTCTTTTTTATATGTTTATAAATGTAAAATCTATCTATTTTTAATCTGAAATGAATAGAGTAAATAATATTGGGTAGTTTTCTTGAATACCCATGTTGACTCAATGGAACCCTTATATGTTATCCATAAGTGTTAAAAAGAATTTATTATGATAAAAAGGTTTTTATGACCAGATTATAGTGAATGTTTAAAATTTGAAAAAGATATTTTATGAAACATGTCTATTTCTCCCTTTACATGTTAGTCTAAAATCATGTTCCTTCGGTTTTGTTTTAAAAAAGTCGTACTTGACTGTTTAAATGAAATCCTTCAATACAAAAAGATGAAATGTTTTTAGATATAAAGGGCTTGGAAGTGGAACATAAATGTGGTGAACTGGGCATTGAGATCCTTGTGTAATAATAGATTGGAATTCTATTTGAGATTATTTGGAACAGAACTGCAGGTGTTTTTGGTAGGATTTCTATAGAAAATCAAGGGACTGAATCTCAGGCTATTGAGCCTTTGAACTCTATTAACGTGACCAAATACATGGGTTGGAATTATTTAATCATAAGGGGCTTTCCCATGGTAGAAATAACCCATAGAAAATGTTTTACATGCTATTGAAATTTTTTTCTAACATTCTGTGTTGTTTGGGTGCCATTTCCATGGGATGGACATATAGTTACTTAATGACACCCTTGTTCAGATATGTTTTCCTGATTGTATACACTTGATGTGGGCTTGATCAATGTGTAATTAACTTTTTCAGTTGTTTAGACATTCGATTAGCATGGTCCATTGTTTATTTGGTCATATAACTCCTTCTCTATTCCATGGAAATAATTTGTTATTATAAATGTGAAAAATGAGTCTTAAATAAAATAATGTTCTCGTTGATTTCAGTTAAATTGTAGAGTTTTGTGATTATGAGTATCATCTGAGGAAATCATCTGGTATAATGACTTGGGAATTAAATAAATATGTTTATCCCAATTCTTTGGATGAGTTTTTAATTACTTGGGTGTTTTGACACTCCATTATCTCTGATTTTTTGGTTATTAAATGTTTTTATGTTGTGATCATGCATTGGAGGAGTGTAACACATCCTTTTGTGTTGTTTTGTCCTAGAGTGATCATGAAGGGCTAGTTGTTTTTCTTTAAGATTGATGACCAGGACACACCTAATATGGGGAGTGTCATGTCAGATCTGATGAATGTGAACTTCCAAGAAGAATAAACTCTAACAAAAATTCATTTCAGTAATTGATGATAGAGTTTGAATGCCTTTAATGATTACGACTTTTAATTACATGTTGGTGCATCCTTGGAAACCCTACGTTCTTATTTATAGTTGTATATACAGCTCCTAAAATAACATTTGTCATGGGATGATAGTTTTCTTGTTATGTTTCAATGATCATTGAATTTAATCTTGTGGTAAAGGCTCTGTACATGTAAAATGGAAATTCATCAACAAGTGAAGCTGAGTCCTTTCCTTATAGTTGTCCATTTATTTTTCGAATCTTCTTTTTCCTAGTAATCATATTTTCTTGATTGGAATCTATTAAAAATAAAATTAGTGTACTCTACTAATATAAGTGAATATCCCCTACCATTATTTTATCCAATACGCACTAAAAGAGAATCGTTATTATGTTGTGTTGCATGCTAAAATTTTTTAGGGCTTGTTTGGATGGTTATATTTCAGTTCTGCGTGGGGGATGCACTGTTTCCCTTGTGGTTTGATCTTGTAAATGTCCATAGAAATCCGGTGTAAGTTTTAGTGAGTGTGTGTTTATAAATGATATATAACTTGGTAGAAGGCATTACAGTTCAACTTTTAAACACTATCCTTGAATGCTTGGAGTCTTATTAATTTGTTAGCCAAGTTTGTTGACTTTTCATTTCTTGCATAATGTTTATGGTCGGAGACAAACCATTATTAGATTATCTTCATGAAGAGATGATTGTGGTTGGTGTTGGACAATTCTCTCATGAACACTCATCTCAACTTTGGATTTGAGGATGATGGGGATATATTGTTTTAGTCATTTTGTAAATCATGCGTGGAGCCCCATTATTATTCTTTGATGCGTGCGGGTAAATAAAATCCAATGGTGGATTGGACCGTGATTTTTAATTGGTCATATGACATAAAAAATTAGGTGGGAAGTACCTATGACCGAATTCATAGCAAGACAATGATGGTTTTGTGTCTCAAGGTTAATGGGATAGGGTAAGAGTAGTCTTAGTGTTTTTCATGGATAACGAGTGTTTCCTAGATTATTAGTCATTTATGTTCCTTGTGTTTAATAGAACGATTGATTTTGTGATAGATGATTCGAAATGTAACATGAAAATATCAACGAGGATTCAACAATTTAGATGGAAAGGGTAGGTGTACGTTGTTCTATTAGGGTTTTTGAGGATGAGATGGTCTACGATGAGAAGGTTGTAACAATCCACTTTTTGGACCAGACAAGAAAGAGAAGGTTTTTAAATTTATTCAGTTACTGAATGAGTTTTTTTATAAATAATCCCCATAGTAGAATTTTGAGAGTTTTTACACATCCATGATATGTTTTTGGGACATGGGTGGAACCCTCTTACGTCTCATGGGGTCTCTTGAGAGGTTACAGAAGCACCTAACCCTGAAAACACCATGTTTTCAAGTATATTAGAGGGAACATGGTTGGGGCCTGATCTGATTATTTGTGCAGCCCACTGTAGGTAATTATTCGGCCATAATTTATGTGTGTAGAGATGTTTTTAATGGCCTCATCACAATTTCCCAAATAGTGTACCTGACCTATGTAGGGTGTTTTAGTTGTCTAGTGTAGGAGGATTGGTTATGACCCAATTTTCAAAATAATGTGCTAAACCATAGTCAACAACGAGTTTTTTAAAAATTTAATTGTTTTATTTTAAATTTATAAAATACATAAATAGATAAAAACCCACCTCTCCTCTATCAATTTACACACTTCACCCCAAGGGGGTTTCCCCTTCGTTACATGACCTCCCCTCTCTATCGCTCCTCCATCCCTCATTTTCACCCAATGTTCCTTCTAATTTTTCCCTGACACTCGATGGTAAGAGATTATGCCCCACTATCCATCCATTTCATTGCTAATTTTGGCTTATACATCGATCCACATGAATTATAAAAACGCTAGGTCTTTAGGGTTGATTTCATTTTCAGTTTTCTTTGGTTCTAGGGTTGTGCGGATTGTCTCTTAGGACCCTTGGGTGCATATTCTAGAAATTTCCACTAAAGGTGAGGTGGTTCAGGTTGTTTTGATCCACCATCATTGCATTAAGTTATAATTTATTCTTTTACATAGTTTATATATCGGGTCTTATGGTGTTATGAATCCCTTGTATATTATGTGTAGTGCGTTGAACTCCGTCAAGTGATTTCGAGTCACCGAGTCTATGTCGACCTAATTTCATGTGCATATGAATGTAAATATATATATATATATATTATATATATATACATATTTTGGACACCCAGTTACATGTATAATCATCAATGGAAATTATTTCACAATTATGGGGCTAGGTGGGCCCATATATATATACATACATATAAATTAATGTGTATGTGAGTGGAGATGGGTATATGCATATAAGAATACATGAAAGGATTCCCTTTAAAATTCTAATGGCCTTAATGGTATGTGAATAAGGTCTAGGTTTTGTTTTATGTATGTGCATATGTATATGCTTAGTGGGAGTTATACAATGTTTAGTTAGAGAGCACCATGAGACGAAGTGGACAGATTGGTTCCACTGTGAGGTATGATCCATTTCCCCAAAACATAATGTTTATTAATTAATTATTTAATTTAGTTTGTTAATACATTGATATTATATTTTACTAACATTGTCTGGATTCGTAGTTTAAATTCATTTCTTGAAATTTTTAATAAAATTCAAAAAATGGAGGGTTTACTATTGAATAACTGAGTCATGTTTTTATAATAAAAACCCTCTAACAGAGGTGGGAATTCATAAATTGAAAAATGTAGAGATATAATTTTATGATAATTAACCTCATTAACTTTCTTCATCATTTATAATTTTATTGTAATTGATAAATGACATTTTAGGTTTTGTGGCCCTTTTATGTTGCATTCTCCCAAGTAGGCACATGCCATGTTGCCTTGACTCCATTCTTTACACATGAGTCCAAGATAAATAGTCCCTATATCTTAATGATATAAATGATTTTTTAAACTAAAGAATAATTTATAGAATGGATTATGATAAACAATTAGACCCTAAATCCAAATTTCTATTTTTAGGAAATTTTATCGAAAGGACCTTGAGGGGAATGAATTACACCAAGTGACATGAATGAGAGGTCGGTCACTCATTATATGAATTCAATGTGATAACTATATTAATGTTTTGATTAGAAAAATTTTGCGGAATTAATTATCTTAAAAATAAAATCCTTAAATGTAATGGTCCCATGGGGAGGCACCACCTTGCCCTGTTTTGGGGTTTATTACTAAAATCATGGAACTTTTAGTTTTTTTTTCTTAATTGGGAATGATGTGAGATGGTTTAACATGTCATTAATATGGTAAATACTTATGTCATGATTATGATGATGATTATCATGTCACATGAATGTATTATAGCCCCATTACATTCTATAAAATGTGGGTGGTAGACATGATATCCCTAAGCCATTATGTTAAATTTTGGAGGTAGGAATTATGGCCTTATTCTATTCGGTTTAATGTGGGTGGTAGGAATTATGGCCCCATGATATTTTTTTAAATGTGTGTGGTATGAATTATATCCCTATTCCAACCTTTTAATTTTCATTTGTAGATTTATATCCTTAAGCCATGATGTTAAATGTGGGTGTTAATTATTTTTATCAGGTGCAATTATTTCCATACATGATAAGAGATTAAATGGGCTCTTGGACCAAGGATAGGGGATGACCATTTGAGATACCCTATAATATGAATTGAAGTGTTATGTACCAATTCTCTCTAACTTATATAAAAAAAATTATGAAAAAGAGACAAAGGGCTCTTGGACATGGGTATGGGGAAGACCATGAGAGCTCCAATAAAATTCATATAGTGGTGGTAAGCCCCAATCCACCCCAACATAAAGATATAATAACCTATATATGTAAATTTATATACTAATACTACATATATAAATACAAATAATGGACATGATCAGTCCTAGATGTCATGGGTTGAAGCATGTATCGTTGTTGGGTGTCCCTAAAGATCCAGGATTGGTGTTAGTTTATTCATTCAGTTCGGTTGTCATCTCTTCATAAAATCACACTATTTAATTTATATTACACTGTCTAGAAAAGGATAAACATCAGTCGTGCCAGCCTACTTCTATTTATATCTCACAACTTACATTGACCTCCATTGCACTGGGGTGCCTGAGTAGACCATTCTTCTTCACATGACTAAGAACCTTTGACAATGTGTGTTTCTGTATACACATGCATGGAGTTAGGAGTAATGGACTGAGATGGAGATCTAGATGATCATTGATATTACCATTAGGTATTTGTTGTCTTTTAAATATTTTTTTATTTTATTTAAATCATGATTCCATGTTTACAACTCTCAGATATCTATCAATTCCTTGATATTCATTCATCTATAGTATAAACTAGTGTTGGCCACTTTTATAAAATGGTTATTATAATTTATTCACTTATATCTATTTTTTATATAATTTTAATGATATTTCTTGTTATTTGGTGTGTTTTAAACATTGATATAATATTATAGTCTCTCTAATATCACATACATAGACTCTCGCAACTAGCTAGTAGACTATAGCGTACGAGGAGATATTATTGAAGCCATGTTACCCACCAGTCTAGCTATCGGGTTTATGGTCAGTGAGGTCAGGATGTTTTATTCCTCTATGGAATTTTTTTTCCAATAATTTTCATGAATTTATTAACATGGATCCCATTTAAGATCTATATAAAAAATAAAATCAGTCACCTATATATTGGGCTGAGGTATGAAACAAATCTGTTATGGGATGAGTTTTGTCTAAGAGAAAAAAATAATATTTGAAAAATCTAAACGATATTGATAATATCTATTACAATATATAATAAATATGGAGAAAATTTATGCGGACCATTATATTTTTCTTTTCGCCAATAAATTCAATTCTTTAGTATAACAATAAAATGGACAGTGATGACTAAGAATGAATTTATTGATGAATTGTTTACAAATTGGAGCTCTTGAAATAATTTTTTACATTAATAATTTATATTATCATTTAGATAATCTATAATTTTTTATTACTGATTAAATTATAATATAATAGTTTAGTATGTATTGACATGATCTATCATTAATTACAATGTTAGAATATAATGATTTATATTCTGATATAACCATATTTCAAAGGCTAGTAGGGATTATTAGTTATAATTTATAAGGAAATTAAATGATAATTTATTTCTTTTGATTGAGTATTATAAGAACAAGGTTACGATAAAGATGAAATAATGGAGAGAAATTCTCTCATGAGAGAATAATTTCCATATTAAACCTAGTGAATGATATACCATTGTTATTTTAGGGGACATAAATTCTTATAAAATTTTAGTAATTATATACACTATTGAACAATTTTGGATAATTCTACAGATGTAAAAATTACAATCAAAATGGATTACATTGGGTGGAAATTATTTTACATGGATAAACCATGTTTTCTAGGGGACCAACGAGAGGATTTAGTTGAAGAAATATTTTTTCATGGAATTAATATAGAGATTCTTATTGAGATGGAATTTTTTGGTCATTTGTTTTTAATAAAGGACATAAAACAGAGGTAACACAATCATATGATTTAGTAAATTAAAATTAAGCGTTTTACTATTATTTCTTTGAGTGATATTGTAAAAGGGGATCTAAATATGATATATTATTTTTATATAGGGTATTAATTTAAAAATAATAATGTTATAGGATAAAAAAATATAATATATAAATAAATTAGTTACTTATTATAATAATAACTTTAATATAACTCCCTAATAATTTCTATATTGGTGTAGATTGATCATGGAACATAATTATTGGGGGATTTTAGGTTGTACATTTTGGGTGGGAAGTATGAGAATTTTCAGTGAATTTTCTAAATTTAAGATGGATTGTATTAGACATAGTAAAAAGCAACATAATAAATAAAAAGTATCTAAAAAACCAATTTATTATTTCCACTATCTAAAATGGAAGTGTAATTTGATAACAATATATGTATTGGTATATGGTCCACTCTCAAGATATTATTCTTTAACATTACACATTTCATTTTCTAGAGATAACATGTCACATTTTGTAATGTCCAATGAAATAGGTGTTGATCACCCACTATATTATATATGCTATAGTCCATTAAATGAAATTTGGGTGCTGAGTAGTTTACTATGAGACCATAACAAATATTCATGATTCATGATTCCCTCATTAAAAATGGATGTTTTATATTTTTTCTTTTTTAAATATATCTTATCTAAAATTAGATTATGTAGATAAATAGTTCATCTTGGTAACAAAATCATTTTTTAACATGTGTAAATATCAAGGGAAATATAAAATATATAAAGATTCGATTCCATAAATAGACTGTTATAATAATCTATCTTTGGATTAAAGTTATTTTTAAATTCCTTTAATAATAAGATATAAGAGTAAAATATTTTTTGTAATCTTGATATGAAAAAATTTATTAAATTTTATATATAATATATTTTTTAAATATGATCAGTTCATGAATATAATTAATATTATTTTTTCAATTAACATATAATTATTTTATTTAAATTACATTATATATATATTTGATATGAATGTAAGCTTCATTGATTATTGAAATAATGGAATGGGAAATCATTTTTTAAGGAAATTGAATTTTTAGATAAATAATTCCAATAAAAACTGAATTAAAAAATATGTAGTTTTTAATTAACATTTTTTATAATTGAAAAAGTCAATGATGAGGTTTAAAGGACTATATCAATTCCTTTTGGTGGTTCATTGATTCACTAGTAATGAAAAAAGATCCTTATTGGGTTAGATTTATGATAATTAATGTTTTATTACTTAAATATTTCCCATGATACATAAATTTATATAGATATTGTATATTTCATTAATATACAATGGAAAATTTTATTAGGAAAGGAAAATTCTCTCGTGGGAATTTGTGTAATTTAAAATGATTTTCTAATGGATAATTGAATATTTAAATTATAGGAATATTATTTTTTTGAAAGAACATTAGTAATGTTTTTATAAATAAATAATTCCATAGAATTAAATTGTGTAATTACCATATATCTAAATGAGTAATGTATAATCTACACATACACAAACATCTCAAATAATCTTACCACACTGCCTTCTACATGTTTGGAAAAAACGGAAAATAACTTCAATGATAATTCATCTTCTAAGATATAATCATGGGGTGATGTGACTATGTTCTATTATTAAATATTTGTATAATTTTCAATCAGTGATTGAAATGTGACTATAAATTTAAAACAAGCATTTTTTCTTTGTAGTTGACATAATTGAAATGAATTTTCTATACATTCATTTTCTTTAAGATGTTTTTGAAGATTATATTTGGTAGTATAATAATATATAATTATAAATTAAATACAATTTTTTATTTTTGTTTGTTAATTTTTTTAAAAACATTTAAATAGTAATCTCCAACCCATATAGATTATATATTTTGATTAGGGAATGTATAAGTATTAATTTGGGTGATATGGTTTTGGTCATTAGGTTTTGTTACTCATGAAATGTTTTTACATATTGGGTGGTCATTAAGAATACATTTCCATTATATTGAGTGTCAAGCACCCAATATATAAATAATTTGTATGGAATGGAATATTATTCCCACCAAAATGACCACCATGCTAAAAATGACAATTAACGATATTCTTTTTATACCAAATACCCAAATGAAGACCACTTTAATCCCTGAAAATATTAAAATCTACAATTATGCGATCATTTGTAATAGATATCTTATTTTATTTTTCTTTTATTAATTGGATTCTTCCCAGAATATAATAAGAGAGTTGTTTGAATAATATATTATCGTTATATATATATATATTATTCATTAGATGTGAATGTCTAACATAGGGAAAACATCCATAATGTTCTCAATATTACTATACTATATATGTATTATAAGTTTATTAATTCATTATTATTATTTTTTTAATTCAGTTTTTTGTAACATCCTAGGAATTATATCTTATTATACTTTTAATAATTTTTTAATAAACATGTTGTTTTATAGTTACAAATAATCTAATTTTTATTTTAAAATTAAAAAAATTAACTAAACTATTTTCCTTTATAATAATATGTTCTGATTATATAATATATAAATTATTAAATATAACATTTTTTAATGAAATTGTATCATATTTTATAATGTTTTAATATAATTATTTTTATAAATTTTATAATTAAATAATATAAACGATGATCACATTTGATATTTAAAATGATTCATTTAATGATAAACATTAAAATTTATAAATGTTTACGGAATATTTTTTTTTAATATAGTTAATTATCATTATCATATAATTTTTTTTTCAGAAAATGATACATTTATATGTATTACATAAATTTGAAGTAATAGTATTTTATGATAATTAATAGTGTAATATTAATTTTGTTTTAAAATTTCAATAAATTATGAAACATATAAATTTTAATACATTTGTTACCAATAAATTTATATACAATATATAAGTAACATAATATAAAAATTAAAATTTTAATAGTAAATAATTATTTAAAAACTACATGTAATTAGAAAAATATAATAACAAAAATATTATTTAGTTTGTATATTAATTTTCCGTCAGCAATTAAAAAATTTCCAAATTAAAAAAAATTGTTCCTACCATGGTTTATGTGAGGTACCCCTAACCACAAGTGGTACTTTTTGGGTTTATAATACGGGAGATGTCAAACATGGCCTGCACATGAAGGTAGTGAAGGATCTAGGCATATGTACATATAAATGAATGTAGATGGCCATTTATAAGCCCACATTAATGTTTGGACATAGAACCAAAAGTAATGAATGAGGGCTAGTGCAAATTGGGGTCACCTGTATTCTGTCTCAATGTATTTGTTTTTGGTGTTGAACACCAATTATTTTTCAAGAAATTGTTAGAATGTGAAAAATATAATGTTCTCTCATAAAAAATAATAGTTATATGTGGAATAGAATTCATGTGTGTACTATATCTTCATTTGAAATAACTTGTTTATATCAAAACCATACAATCCATTTAATTGGACCAATACGATCTCTTTATGAGTTTTTTTCAACCTTGAGCTTATTTTAAAAACACTTGTTTCCATTGTATACATTTTCTTTCAAAGGATGCTACTATCTTCTTCAAAACGATTATAACCTGGCCTAAAAAAAATCCCCTAATGCAATTCTATTACAACATCCAAACTGATGTTATAAAAATATAAAACCATGTAACAATTCACACATGGATCAACAGTCACCCATAATGTCAATACCAATAATTTTTTTTTATTTTCATGTACACATTTAATGAAATATTCATTCTAACTACATTGGTCCAAAATATCATTATGAATTGTCTAATTTAAATTGATAATATCAAGTATCTTAGAACTATATAGTATAATTTTAACAAATAAGCATATATATTCTCTGTTGTATTAAGAACCCTAAAAATACCAGATTTCATCTATCAATCATTTCCCTGAAACTTGATCATTTTTTTTAAATATTGATATATATAAAATATAATTCATCATTATAGATGGTATAAATGAAGATCAAATTTACACCCATTTGTTTTCTTCTTCGTATGAATTTACCTATAGAAGGGTTGATATATATATGTATATATTCTATATTAAATATTAATTCTTATTCCCATCTCGCACCAAAATTCATCTAAAGATCAACATTTTCTAGACTAATAATTGATATGATCGTTAATTGATATGTATAATTGGATATATACATCCAAAATCATCCCATCTAAATCTTATTGAAAGATAATAAAAAAAATATGAACCATTCACCTAATATGATATAAAAACCAATTAGTTGATGAGTAGACAATATATATCGAGTTTCATTCAGAATCTACCCACAATATGTATACTATTAAGAATCTCAGTTTGGGACTTTGGGGAATTTGAAATGATAGGAGATAATGAAAATAAAATGTTACATTGATGCTGAATTTCATAGGAATATGTTCAATGCTTGATTTATAATTAAATTATGGGATTATATTCAACACCTTCAATGATTTAATTTTTTAATTATTATTTTTCTATGTATGGGATTAATTTGGTAGGAAAAGAAATTATTATTTTCTTATTAATTAATTCTTACTCTATGAAAAAGATTTATCTTTCATAATATCTCTATTTTTATGAAATTTAATTATTAAATGTATAAATTGATATTTTTCAAAAAAAAATTAATATAAAGGAAGAATTTATTTAAAATATTAAATTAATATTTATAAATCTTTATTAATGGTTTTATTATAAATTTATTCCTATATAACTATTTATAAATTAATATATGGTTGAGTTTTCGTATTTAATAAATCTTGTTATATATATGAATTTATAATTTAAACCTTTTAATATCATTTTATGAATGGATTTTCTAGAACATCTATATTTTAATTAAATCCATAATTTTATTACGATTTGATGTTAGGGTGATTTATATATAAAATACATCAGAAAATTAATTAAATTTTAAATTATATATATTTAAAAAAATTTTTTTTTTTGGAAATACGTATTTATTATTAATATTCTATATTTTCATAAAACCATAATTTTGTAATGATTTTAATTTTCAATGTCATGTTTATGAAATCTTTATTTCAATATTTTTTTTATAAATTTATTTTGTTTTTAATGTTATCATTTTACGAAATTAATGTTATTTAAATTTTATTATGTGTCTTTAAAAATTATATTAATGTAATTTTCTAATGTTTTCATTGACACTTCTTGCATGATCGTTGATGAATTATTTACTACTAATTTTTTCGAAGACTTTATAATTGATTCCTACAAATATAAGGATTTTGTATGGTCATTTACATTATTAGAACATATGATAATGATGATTTATTATTTAACTTGAAACAAAATATATATGTATTACTTTTTAATGTTTTTAATGGTTTCTTTAACACCAAAAGTAATTTTTATTTTTTTAAAAAATAAATTTAATACATCTGATATTTTTCATTCTAGGAAAGATAGCGTTTAGATTATGCTAAATGAAATAATGGGGATTTATTTCATTATAAGAAATCTATATGTATAATATGTTATAGGAAACATCTATTTGATCTTGTATTATATGCTTCATAGTGTTTATTTTTTCATTACACAATAAGTAAGGTTTTAACAAAAATCAGGATATATTATTATTATTCAAACATGACCATTAAACATAGCCATTAAACATATAAAAAATAAATATTAATAATTATTTTTTAAATTTTATGGGTAATGATTTTATTTAAATAAAACATATTGATAAAAATCTATTTAATTTTTCAATAAATCTTTATTTGATTCTAAAATAATAATTTCAAAAACTTCTATTTCTCATGGTGAATTATAATAAAATTAATTTTTGAAACATTGATAAATTTTATATGGTATGATAAACATAATTTTTTAAATAATAGTGTGAAAATAAGTTTTTCTAATGTAGTATAAATAATTTTCTAAAAGTAATATTTTTTTCAAGAATAATGAAAATTAATAATTATTAACTGGAAAATACCTTTTCATTTAAATAATATAAAATGTTTACTTGTATATTCAATTGGCTTAAATCTATAATTTTAATATATTTTTATATATATATCAAATTTATTACATTTTAATCATTTGAATATTGAATTATGATATAAATACATTGTAAAAAATTAAATGTTTTCTCATTAAAACACTACTTTCTCATCACATCTAGATGATTAATACTAAATTAAAATTTACCTCTTTTGTGAATGGAATTTGGAAAAATGGAATCATGATTATGGTTAATTATTTATTATATTTTAAAATAATATAAATATAATTTTTAAATATCAAGAATAGTTAAATCCAAAAAAAATTAATTACCATGGTAAAAGAAAAAGTGGATTTATAGAGGGTTAAACTAAGATGATAGTTTAAAATAACTAACAAAATTTTCCCAAAACCAATGGATGTACATATTTAGACCCTTATAAACATAGGAATGATTTAATTATTTTTTTCGACATTTTCAATGAATTTGACATATGTGAATGTCATGTAATGAAAATGAAAAAAGAAATATCCTTTAAATTTAATATCTATAAAGCCATGAGTTAAGTAAAAATAATATATTATAGGTTATAAATAATATTATGATATATAAATGAGTTTTTAGAATCATGATAATTTATTAATAATTTTTATAAATAACATAAATACCTAAAAATGATATGAAACGCCAAATTATTACTTATCTAGTTAATAAAGATATAAAAAAATGATACTAAAAATATTAAAAGTAATGTAAATAAAATTAATTATTTTGTAAAATTAATTATCCAAAAAATATATCATGTTATATATTTCTAAACATAATAACTTCTGACTCTCTCAATATCGTGATATTTTTAAATTAAAATTATTTGAATAATATCCTTTTTGACATTAATTATATTTTACAATAAAGGTTATTATATTAATTTAATAAAAAATGATAAAAAAACTATAATCTAGAATTTTTTTATAGTTTTTAATAAATATAAATTATGGTAATTTAAATTAAAAATATTTTTTTTATATTTAATATATTGATCGTTAAATAATAGAAACTCATTTATCAGTATTAATTATAAAATTATGTTTTTTACGTTACATGTTCTTGTGTTGAAATTAAATTTCATTAGACAGTGTCTTTTTATATGATAAATATGTTATAATATTTAGAATAACGTGGCCTAAATTATAGGACAAAGATTTTATTCTTTTAATATAAATGATAAATTAACAACTTTAAAAAGACTAATTATGATAGTGAATATCCAAAATGCTAAAATTATGGAAACATAGAAGCTAGGTATGAAAATGTGTAAAAAATGTTTTTTTTGTGTTTTCTCATTGGATCGAGCATATGATCCCTCTAATACATTATTTATGAACATTAGAGAAACATGAGAGGAAATGTACCACCCATTATAAAATAATAATGGGTATTTAATAAATATTCCACTCCTCCGTAAAAAAAGGACACCCCAATCCTCTATTCATAACACTATAAAAACCTTGGAGATAATCCCTTAAAAAACTAATAAAAATTACACACATTTTATTATCTTCATAAAATCATTATTTTTTACATAATTCCATCATAGGAATTATTTTTTGTTGAAAACAATATTTTCAATAGAAGAGGCAACGTTCATCAAAGTGAGTTTTCATATTATTTATTACTCCACCACATTAAATTTTTATTAAAACATGATGATTTAATTGGCTCGGTATATTAATCTTAATTAAATGTTTTTTACTTTACTTAAATTATGTAAAACCATCCCTTCATCCATTAAATATGATAGGAAATCATCATTCATATGTATGGCAGACCACTGTCTCACGAAATGATGTCATTCATTTTTCCATTACCACCATGCATGGGTGGTTATGATGATTGATATATAGTATATATATATATATTATAATTATAAAATAATTATACAAATGGATTGATTATATCATATATACATTTAATTATATTTCATTCCATTGTTTATATGATAGTTTTTATTGTGTGTATGATAGACTAATTCCTCGAGATGTGATGTGGTATGTTACCTATAATACTTTACAAAGATGATTATAAAGATAAATATTAGATATATAAATGAAATAAATATGATATTAATGAAAAATTTATCATTCTTAAAAGATTATATATAATTTTTTCACTACCTTTTCACGTAATGAAATGAGATAACATTTCTTATGTACAATTGGACTACCACACTCATGAAGTGATGCGAATATCATTTCATCAACACCCATTATTGTTTATATGATATGTATATTTAAAGAAAAAAATATGCTATTTTTTATATTTAGATAAATAATATGGTATAATATTTTAGTTACCTCATTTTTATAAAGATTATTGTAAAATGGAAATGTTACTCCTATGTGTGTATGACCTACCATCGTATTGATTAAAATATAAATCATTTAGTTGATTAATAGTTCTTGATTGGTAATAAAATTATAATTTCTGAATAAAATTTGTAATTATTTATTTATTATTATTATATTTATAATGGAACCATTATCAATGAAAGAGGACTAAAAAAATAAACAAAATATATATTCAAGTCAAAGTGGTTGTTACCTAAGACAGGTCTTTGAAATGGAATTTTTAATATAATTATAGTAAAAGAAAATACGTAAATAATTTTTGGAATTATATATATAATTATGGTTTTTAATATATCTATATTTATAAACAAGTATTTATTATATAGGTCGTTTCAACATGTATGAAGGAAATCGAGAATTAAGGTAATACATTTCTGTTTCATTTTTACATCTATGAGAAACAATCCAAAATAACCACCTATTTATTTTATATGGTGTATATAATTCCTATTAATGTATTGATTTATGAAAATCCTGGAAATTTTTGGATTTTCATATCAAATTTTTGATCTACCTATCATGAGGTTTACGGTTGAAATATTACCAAATCCGTAATAGATTATTATTTCCATTATATTTCTTTAAGACATATGTCATATTATGCACATGAATCTTATTACGAGGTTTATACAGAAACCTAGTGACATCTAATATCATGAAATTATTTATCCACATGATATATTTCATTTCATGTTAGGTTATTCTTTCATGGTGGTTAAAATTCAATGTAACCAGTTGTAATTATTTTTTGTCACAATATCCTCATATTTAAGGAATGATTAAGATTATTTTTATAATGAAAAAAATCATATGATTAATCTATCAATAATATACTAATTTTTAGATATCAATAATTTTCCATGAAATTTTATTGTATGGTTTCCATTTTCGTAATATTTATTAATTAATATAATTGAGAAAATGCATTTATGATAATCCAAAAATATGTATCACTTCAGTCAACAAAAATTTTTCTTCAAATACAAGGTTTTGTAAATAATATTTCAAAAATATTTGACTCTTATCGTATGAATTTGGAAAATAATTTATAACCATATAGAAATTTATAAATTGTGTATTAAAATTATTACTATTTTCACTTCAAAAACAATTACCATATGGATTTTACTAAAAATGTGAAAATAATAGTTGTTTATAAAATGTACCCTATGTTTTTATTTAAAAATATGATGATTGTATAATGATCTCTTGATTAACATAAATATATTTAATTTTATTCTCAAATAAAAAAAATTTCCTTCTACATTGTGAAATTTTTATATTTTGAATAAATATTTTCAACATGATAATGGTTTTATAAATGTTTTAAAAGTATTATTCAATGAGAAAATATGTTTTCCTCAATAAATTTTATAATTTTTTTTAAAATCATTTAAAAACTATGTTGACATCAATTGATGTATTCTATTCATTACCATAGATATGATCCAATAATATTATTCAAATTCTTTTTGTGAATGGTTTATGATTTTTTATATATAATTATGAATCACTTTTATCTTCAATGGGTTATACGTTGATGAAATAATAACTAAAGCCTAATAGTGTTCAATTGGTTATTAAATTATGAAATGATAAAATGACCATAAAATCTATTTCTCTTCCACATGTAATGTAATAATTAATTTTTAAAAATTCCTATTTTATTTCATGGGTTATGATATTATGAATTTATTATAATATTATGGGTGACCTATATAAGAGTTTGATTATGTGATGTTGGTTACGTTTTACCCAAGTATGGTGGTTATGATATAACAAAGATGGCTGGGTTATATATTTCATTCCAATGCATTTTGTAATAATTTATATTTCATGAGATAGATAATACATTAATGGGTAGTGAACCTGGTATAGTAAAGGTATTTATAGACTATGATGATCTTATGATTGAACCTTCAATACTATAGGGGTTTGGTTAGTTTATCCTTTTAATTTAGTGAAATGTCTTCTAGTGGGGACATTGGTTTTTGTCCCAACCAAGATGTTTTGCCTCACATGTGGTCCTTTTATATGTTATAGAAGTTATCATTTAATACTAAAGAGATTATTTTATACTCTTATGTGTATTCTATAACTCTATATGTTATACCAATGTTATACTCTCATGAGTAATGTTCATTGATTTCATTATGAACCATGTCTTAGTAACTACCATGATTTATTTTATTACTCATGCATATAGTATATAATATGAAGGGTATGCTTTCTAATTATTATTCTCACATTATCATACCATTATTCTCATGTAATAATTAAGTATTTCCCTTTTTACCTTTTCTTATTTTTTATTTCCACAGTTTATGAAGAATTATTTTTTATGGTGTATTTATATATAGAGTACCAAATGGAAAGATTTGTTGGAGAAACTTTGAATATATTTTGTTTGATAATAGTATTGTTTACCTATTATCAAATAACACTAAACTATTAAAATCCTTTGGTGTGTGTTTCTATAATATATTGAATATTCATCTAAAATGATGTAATATATATTTATGAAAATCATGGTTCTCTATAGTTGGTAGAAGAAGAATATTATAGTTGACCTTTGAAAACATGGATGATAATAATTTTTTTAAACCCTTAGAGATATTTTTAAAAACATGACATGGTATATGTCAAATAATAATTATAAGGGTGAGTCAAAATATTTAAAAATAACAAATAATTTTGTTAAAGTATAGAGAAAGTGGTTTTTAATAAATTACATCCCCATATGGATACTACAAGTTGATGTTGATATTTAATAGATGATCTAGTTTATAATAACTATAAAAATGGGAAATTGAGACGGAATCGATTGTTACCTAGTACACGACAACATGACTCGCTTCAAAATTGAATTTACACTCCTAGGGGAATGCATTGTAAATCTAAAAAATATATACAAAACATCACAAATGTTTTAAATTTATTATTACTTTGAATGTCAATTGATAAACATAAGTCATCATAGATTAAAAATATCATTTTTTATTTATACATCTTATATATTATTTAAATTATTATTTGGTTTCCCATTATGAATAATTTTATTCACACTATGAATTTTGGTTTATATCAATGGATGGAACTAAAACTAATTGGATTAATATTGAATGTCTGGAAAATTTTCTAATGTGTAGTCAAATGAGATGATGACTCGAGTAATATTAGTATTTATTATTACGAATAATTTATTGTTATATATGGTTATCAACATTCCCCATAAAAACTATGAGACTCCCCAAATTAGATATGTATAGAGTTTACTGAGAGATTTGAAAATTTAGACCATGGGGGAATGAAGATTTAGTTTCATATATGTCATGAATTTTAGAAGAAACACTAATGGGAATGTCCAAGAGGGATGAAAAAATGTTACTAATGTGTAATATAGGATAGAAAGAACCTAATGATTAAGTAAAATGAATAATTAGTTAAAATAAATTTATGATAATAATGGTCTATCTATGATATCATAGGTATTTTAATGTTTCATGTATAGAAAGTACTAGAATTATGATAATCAATTTATATAATGGAATTCTCATGGAGGGAACTAGAATGGTTTTATAATTAATGGTGTTTATTTTTATTATGAATGTTCTATGAATTTCTTATGATAGGATGGTGGGTTTGTATAATAATACGATGAATCCAAGTAAAGCGTTTCAAAAAGAAGTTAGAATATTAGGTAGTTTATATATTAGAATTATATAATTTTTAGATGAATCATGAAATAAATTGTTTTTAGTATAAGTGTTTCATTACGGATTTTAAAAAATATGATTAATGTGGATGATTAATTATAAAATTTAATTAATATAATGTTTTTATATTTTCAGAAAACAAATTATTATAGAGAGTTTACACTTTATATTGTTCTGATGTTGAGAAAATTGATATTAGATTAAAAAATAGATTATTGACATGAATAATGTAAATTGGATAGTATCGATGACCTTGTAAAAGAATAATGATTTTTGGAAAATGTGTTTTTGTTACTGTTCATAGAGTTTGTAATTTTTCTTTGTATTTATAGAATATATTACATATTATGTGGTTTTATATGAGGAGTGAAAAAGTATGTATGTTTTCATTAAAGTAATTCTAGTAATTATATTTATTCAAAAAATATATGAAAAATATATTTATATAAATGGGATGTGATATCCAGGAGATAATTTATGATAATTTCGTGAATAATATTTTGATCAATGATATTCTTTTAAAATTTTGAGGTTTGGAAGTGTTATATGGTTAGTAATTTATGAAATGGTTTAAGTTGAAATTTTAATGTGTCTTTATAGATTAATGTATTACACCACGATTTAAATATTTAGGAAGATTGTATAACATAGTATATCCATTTTGTGTGATACTATCTATAAATAAATGGAATGACTTATCACTCCATGTATTGATCTTATGATCTATTACTGGTTCATTCATAACAAATGTAACATTAATTTCCATGAATTTAGAGATGAAGTTGACATTGAATAAGGAACAATGAAAGGGTTAGATGTTTTTATGAAATTGGATGATATAAAGACAGTATATATTTTCAAGAAAATTCTTGACCTCTTGGAAAAAGATGCATAAACAAAAAAATTATCCTAAAACCACGATTTTTTATGAATTAAATAGTCCATTAAATCATCAATTATTTATGGTATTGTAGTCATTAGACTTCTCTAGACCACCCAATATCTCGTGATCAATGGTCTATATCGCTATGTAACAATATATATTATTTTTTTATATTTCTAAATCATCACTTACCACATATTTTATCCTATCTGGATACTATTTTATGAGTTACATTATGTAAGAATTAGGTTTTCTTATTTTATTTTGAAGGATGTTTTATTATTATTTTCCAGAATTTTGATTTTATGATTGAAATTTTAAATGTTAATCCTTTGAAATATAAGGAAAATTTCAAGGGAAGTGTATATTTTATGGTGGTATAAAGTAGCACCGTGATGTTTTTTGGATAATAATTTTTCACATAATTGTAATCTTATTTATATATTTTTTTTTATGAAACAAAAAGTTTATCTAGAGTCACTCAAAAAATTTATTTCATGTTTTCTTTCATGAAACACTATTTGTATCATGCATTACACACAACACCATAAAATCGTACATAAAATGAAACTCTAGGTTTATATTACATTACATATGACATTGAGTTTTTAGAAAAACCATGATATATGTTTATTATCCTTATTTAAAGGTGATTATTATAACCTAGAAGTTAATCCTACATATAATAATAGTAAAATTTATCATTTTAATTTTAATTTTAAATTTTTAAATAACGAAATCATATTTGTTGAAAAATAAACTAATTTTTCAATAATGTCTTCATATGTTTTGAAAGTACTATTTTATAAGAAAATATATCTTTTATTTGAACCAAAAAAATAATTTTTATTGTTTTAAAAAATTTGTTTCGTAAAATAAATATAATTTTATGAAATCATAATATCAAAATTTGATATGAATTTTTTATAATATTTATAAGAGATTAATGTTTTTTGATGAATAGTGAAAATTACAATATTTTAATTGAAAACAACTTTTTTAAATTATATAGTTAGTATATTATATTTAAAATAGGTTTTAAAGAAAAATATAATCAATTATATATCTATAAATAAAATTTATTTCATTGGAACAATTCTAAAAATGAATTTTTATGTTAAATCATTGGAAATATTTGACGATTTTTTTCTAAAAACGTTTCGTTCTCATCGCCTTTATGGGATGAGTTTAAAATAAAAATCATCAAATTATGTGAGTGGAATTTGGAAAACTAGATTCCATATTTATAATCAACATTATTTATATAACAAAAAAAGTTCAACAAAATTTTGGCCATCATGAATAGTGAAAGGTTTAAAAAATTCAATTTCTTTGATTAAGTTAAAAATGGAGTTATTAGGGCTTTAAACTAAGAAGATATGTGTTAAAATGACCTTAAAATTTGTAAAAGTCCCTTTAATCTCTATATAACAAAATTTATCACTTTATTAAATATTTTTATGAATCATCGAGATATGTTTCGTTAATGTGACATATATAATTAGTAATATAAATAAGACGACAATAAAAAACCTTTATTGCATTTACATCTATAATACGTTGGTATAGGGAAAACATATTTTAGGTGTTAAATATTATTATTAAAAATAAATAATTATTTATTCTAAAATTTTATTTTAAATTTTTATAGATGGTATAGTTTTTTTATATTTTATGAAAAACTTAATTTATAAGAGATTAAAAGGGCTCTTGGACCTAGTATATGAGAAGAATATTTGATATACCCTATAATATGGATGGAAGTGTTACATACCAATCCTCCACAACTTATATCTAATTCATGAAGGAATAGAGACAAAGGGCTCATGGACATATGTTTGGGGAAGACCATAACAACTCCCCTAAAATTCAGATGGTGGTTGTACACCCCGATCCACCCCAACATAAATATATAATTACATATATATGTATATATATATACTAATACTACATATATAAATACACATAATGGACATGATCAGTCCTACCAGTCATGGGTTGAAGCATGTATCATTGTCAGGTGTCCCTCAAGAACCTGGATAGGTTTTAGTTTATTCATTCAGTTCTGTAGTCATCTCTTCATAAAAGAACACTATTTAATTTATATTACACTTTCTAGATAAGGATAAAAATCGGTCGTGCCAGCCTACTGTGGTTTATATCTCACAACATACGTTGGCCTCCATTGCACTGGGGTGCCAGAGTAGACCTTTCATGTTCACATGACTAAGAACCTTAGACCATGTTTGTTTCTGTATAGACATACATGGAGTTAGGAGTAATGGACTGAGATGGAGCTCTAGATGATCATGGAGATTACCATTAGGTATTTGTTGTCTTTTACATATTTTTTTTATTTTATTTAAATCATGATTCCATGCTTTCAAATCTTAGATATATATCAATTCCTTGACATGAATTCATCTATAGTATAAAATAGTGGTAGCCACTTTTATAAAATGGTTATTAAAATTTATTCACTTATATATGTTTTTATATATTTTATTGATATTTCTTGCTATTTGGTTCTTTTTAAAATCAGATATGATATTATAGTATCTCTAATATCACATATATAGACTCTCGCCACTAGCCAGTAGACTCTAGCGTACGAGGAGATATTATTGAGGCCATATTACCCACCAGTCTAGCTATCAGGTTTATGGTCAGTCAGGTCAAGATGTTACATTCTTCTATGAAATGTTTATTGTCAATAATTTTTATGAATTGATTAATATGGATCCCATTTAAGATCTAAATAAAAAAACAGTCACCTATATATTGGGTTGAGTTATGAAACAAATCTGTTATGGGAATGAGTTTTGTCTAAGAGAAAAAAATAATACTAGAAAAATTTAGAAGATAATGATAACATCTATTACACTATATAATACTCATGGAGAAAATTTATGTGGCCCATTATATTTTTCTTTTTTCCAATAAATTCAATTCATTAGTATAACAATATAATGGACAATGATGACTAAGAATTAATTTTTTGATGAATTTTTTAAAACGTTGAGCTTTTGAAATAATTTTTTACATTGATAATTTATATTATCATTTAGTTAATATATAATTTTTTATTATTAATTAAATTATAATATAATAGTTTAGTATGCATGTACATGATCAATCATTAATTATAATGTAGGAATATAATGATTTATATTCTGATATAACCATATTTCAAAGGCTAGTAGGGATTAATAGTTATAATTTATAAGGAAATTAAATGATAATTTATTTCTTTTGATTGAGTATTAAAAGAACAAGGTTACGATCAAGATGAAATATTGAAGAAAAATTCACTTATGTGAGAATAATGGTTATATTAATCCTAGTGAATGATATACCATTCTTATTTTAGGGGACATAAATTCTTATAAAAAATAGAGTAATGATAAAAACTATTGATTTTTTTTTTGATAATTATACAGTTGTAAAAACTACTATCATAAGGGATTATATTGGGTGGAAATTATTCGATATGGAAAACCCATGTTTTTTAGTGGACCAACGAGAGGATTTAGTTGAAGAAATATTTTTTCATGGAATTAATATAGGGATTCTTATTGAGATGGAATTTTTTGGTCAATTTTTCTAATCAAGTACATATAAGGGAGGTAACACAATCATAGGATTTGTTTAATTAAAAGTAATAGTGTTACTTTTAGTTTTTTGAGTGAGATTCTAATAGGGTGGAATCAATGTGATAAATTATTTTTATAGAGGGTATTATTTTATAAATAATAATGTTATAGGATAAAAAATTATAAAATATAAATAAATTAGTAACTTCTTATAACGGTCACTTTAATATAACTCCATCATAATTTCAATATTGGGGTAGATTGATCAGGGAACATAATTCTTGGGGGATTATAGGTTGTACGTTTTGGGTGGGTAGTATGATAATTTTAATTGAATTTTCTAAATTTAAGTTGGATTGTATTAGAAATAGTAAAACGTTACATAATAAATACAAAGTATCTAAAACCTCAATTTATTATTTCCAGTATCTAAAATGGAAGTGTAATCAGATAACAATATATGGATTGGTATATGGTCCACCCTCCAGATATTATTCTTTAACATTACACATTTCATTTCCCATAGATAAAATTTCACATTAGGTTATATCAAATGAAATAGGTGTCGATCACTCACTAGATTATATATGCTATAGTCCATTCAATGAAATGAGGTGTCTGAGTATTTTAACAAGATACCGTTACAAAGATTCATTATTCCTGATTGCCTCATTAAAATTGGTTGTTTTATATTTTTTCTTTTTGAAATATATCTTATCTAAAATTAGATTATATAGATAAATAGTTTACATTGATAACAAAATCATATTTTATAACATGTGTAAATATCAAGGGAAATATAAAATATATAAATATTCGATTCCATAAATATACTGTTATAATTATCTATCATTGGATTAAAGTTATTTTTAAATTCCTTCAATAATAGGATATAATAGTAACAATTTTTTTGTAAACTTGATATGAAAAAATGTATTATATTTTATATATATTATTTTTTCAAAATATGATCATTTCAGGAATTTAATTAAAATTATTTTTTCAATTAATATATTATTATTTTATTTAAATTACATTTTTTATATATTTGATATATATATAAGATTCATTGATTATTTAAATAATTGAATTTGAGTGCATTTTGAAATTAAACTGGATTTTTAGGGAAATAATTCGAATAAAAATTAAATTAAAAAATATATAGTTTTTAATTAACATGTGCCATAATTGGAAAAGTCAATGATGAGGTTCAATGGACTATAGAAATTCATCGTGGTGGTTCGGTGATCCACTAGTGATGAAAAAAGATCCTTATTGGGTTTGATTTATGAGAATTAAGGTTTTATTACCTTAATATTTCCCATGAAACTTAAAATTATATAGATATTGTTTATTTTATTAATATACAATGGAAAATTATATTATGAAATGAATATTCTATCGTGGGAATGCGTGTAATTTAAAATTAATTATTGAATGGATAATTTAATTTTTAAATTATAAGAATATTACTTTTTTGAATAATGATTAGTTATGTGGTTTTAAATAAACAATTCCATAGAATTAAATGCTGTTATTTCCATATATATAAATGAGTAATGTATAAAATACACAAACACACACATCTCAAAGAATCGTACCACATTTCCTTCTACATGTTTTGAAAAAATGGATAATACCTTCAATGATAATTCATCTTCTAAGATATAATAATGGGGTGATGTGATTGTGTTCTATTATTAAATATTTGTATAATTTTCTATCATAGATTGAAATGTGTCTATAAATTTAAAACATGCATTGTTTCTTTGTAGTTGGCATAATTGAAATGAATTTTATATACATTCATTTTCTATAAGATGTTTTCGAATATTGTATTTGGTAGTAAAATAATATATATTTATAAATTAAATACCAATTTTTACTTTTGTTAGTTAATTTTTTTCAAAAATTTTAAATAGTAATCCCCAACACATATAGATTATATATTTTTATTAGGGAATATATAAGTGTTTTTTTGGGTGATATGGTTTTGGTCATTAGGTTGTGTTATTCATGAAATGTTTTTACATAGTGGGTGGTCATTAGGAATCCATTTCTATTATCATGACTATCAAGAACCCAATATATAAATAATTGGTATGGAATGGAATATTATTCCCACTAAAATGACCACCACCCCCAAAATTAAAATTAAATATATTCTTTTTATACCAAATCCCCAAAATGAAGACAACTTTAATCCATGAAAATATTAAAATCTACAATTATGTGATCATTTGTAACAGATATGTTGTTGTATTTTTCTTTTATTATATGGATTATTCATAGAATATAATAAGAGATTTGTTTTTATAATATATAATGGTTATATATATATATATTCTTCATGAGATGTGAAAATACAACATAGGGATAACATCCATAATGTTCTCCATATTACTATATTATATATGTATTATAATTTTATTATTTCCTTATTATTATTATTTTTAATTCAGTTTTATGTAACATCCTAGGAATTGTATCATATTATAATTTTAATTAATTTTTAATAAACATGTTGTTTTATAGTTACAAATAATCCAATTTCTATTTCAAAATAAAAAAATAAGCTACTCTATTTTTCATTAATAATAATATGTACTAATTTTATAATATATAAATTATTAAATATAACATTTTTAATGAAATTTTATCTTATTTTATAATGTTTTAATATAATTTTATTTTATAAATTTTATAATTAAATAATGTAAATGATGTTCACATTTGATATTTAAAATGATTCATTTAATGAAAAACATTAAAATTTATAATTGTTTACATAATACTTTTTTTCTAATACTGTTAATTTTCGTATCATATAATTTTTTTCAAAAAATGATACATTTATATCTATTACATATATTTTAAGTAATAGTACTTTATGATAATTAATAGTATAATATAAAATTTGGTTTAAAATTTCAATAAATAATGACACATTTAAAATTTAATACATTTTTTACCAATAAATTTATATATAATATATAAGTAACATGATATAAATATTAAATGTTTAATGGTAAATAATTATTTAAAAACTACATGTAATTAGGAAAATATAAAAACAAAAATATTATTTAGTTTGTATATTAATTGTCCGTAAGAAAATAAAAAAATTGCTAATTGAAAAAATGGGTTCCTCCCATGGTTTATCTGAGGGACCCCCTAACCACAAGTGGTACTTATTGGGTTTATAATATGGGAGATGTCAAACATGGCCTGCCCATGGAGGAAGTGAAGGATATAGGCATATATACATATGAATGAATGTAGTTGGCCATTTATAGGCCCACATTAAGGTTAGGACATAGAACCAAAAGTAATGAATGAGGGCTAGTGCATGTTGGGGTCACCCGTATTGTGTCTCAATGCATTTTTTTTGGTGTTGAACACTAATTATTATTCGAGAAATTGTTAGAATGGAAAAATTATTGTGTTCTCTAATAAAAAAATAGTAGTATGGGGAACAGAATTCATGTTTGTACTGTATCTTCATTTGAAAAAACATGTTTATATCATAACCATACAATCCATTTAATTGGACCAATATGATCTCTTTATGATTTATCTTAACCTTGAGCTTAATTTAAAAACACTTGTTACCATTGTATTCATCTTCTTTCTAGGGATTCTACTATCTTCTTCAACATGATTATAACCTAGCCAAAAAAACATCCCCTAATGAAATTCTATTACAACATCAAAACATATGTTATAAAAATATAAAACCATATAACAATTCATACCTAGATCAAAAATCACCCATAATGTCAATATCATTGAATTTTTTTAATATTCATGCATAATTTAATGAAATATTCTATCCAACTACTTTGGTCCAAAATATCATCATGAATTGTCTGATTTAAATTGATAATCACAAGTATCATAGAACTATATAGAATAATTTTAACAAATAATAATATATATTCTCTTTTGTATTAAGAATCATAAAAATACCATATTTCATCTATAAATCCTTTCCTTGAAACAGGAACATTTTTTGTAAATATTAATAGATATACAAATATAATTCATCATCATCGATGGTAGAAGTGAAGATCAAATTTTGACCCATTTGTTTTTTCTTCGTATTAATTTACCTGTATATGGGTTGATATATATATGTATATATTCTATATTAAATATTAATTATTATTCCAATCTCACAGCAAAATTCATCTGAAGATCAACATTATGTGGACTACTAATTGTTATGATCGTTACTTAATATGTATAATTGGATATATACATCCACACTCATCCCATCGAAATATTATTTAATGATAATAAAAGAAATATGAAACGTTAACCTAATATGATATAAAAACCAATTAGTTTATGAGTAGACAATATATATCTAGTTTCCTTCACAATCTTGCCACTATATGTATACTATTAAAAATCCCAGTTTGGGACTTTAGGGAATAAGAATTGATAGGAGGTAATGAAAATAAAATGTTACATTGATGCTGAATTTATTAGGAATCAGTTTAATGCTTGATTTATAATTAAATTATGGGATTATATCTAATTAGGAATTATTATAATATTCCTTTTACCTTGAATTACCCTGTTTACCTTTAACCGCGGTAAATAAAAGTCAAAAGATCCTTTTAAAAAAATTATTTTAATCTTATTGAACCAAATTTTAATTACTAATAAAAATCATGTATGTCATAATTTTTAAATTCAATTCAAAGAAGTGTTAAATTTTCATTTAAATGAAAACATCGGTTTTTTTAACTAATACTATTTCGTTTCACTATTCATCAAAAATTGATGTTTTTTAGAAAACAACAAAAAATTAAGCCTAAGATATATTTACTATTCCTAATACCAAAAGTATGTACATTTTACCAAATTCTAAACATAGAAGTTGCATTAATTAATAAAAAATTAATTCCCATTGTTAAAACAAAGTAGCGTGTTTTTAAGAAACAAGAACTATCAAAAGATAGACATTTGTTTATGTCAAATTTCAATATGAAATTAATTCCAATGACATACATTTGATTAAATTGTAAAAATTTATTATAATTAAATTTTAAAACCAAATAAAAATTTAATCTAACCATATAAATAAACTAGATTAAAACACAGTTTTGAATTAAGACACAATATTTTCCACTATTCATTAGAAAATGAACCTTATCAGAAAAATTCCAAAAACATATAAAAAGTAAATTTTGATGTCCCCATTCTAAAGAAAAATTATATTTTTTTCAAAAAGAATATATAAAAGAGACCAATGAAATATTCAAAGAGGGTTCTACATTAAAAGGCAATAAATCAGATTTTTAGAAAATATAAGAGTATTTATGCTCAAAATTAGATTTAGTCACATTTTAAGCCTCTAAAATTTATTAGATAAAAGTAAAAAAATACATTTATCAAAAATGTATATTCCTATTGTTGTTAATTATTTTTTTTCCCACCAATACAAGGGCTATGCATTGGCTATCATTAAAATAAATAATATTATATTATTAGTGTGCGACATAAGGTTTCAAAGAAACCCATTGTTTCATATCAGGTACACCATGGATCATATAATAACCTTTAGAGTAAAATTAAATGTTAATCCAAAAATATTAATAAATATTAAAATTTCATGTTATTTATTTACCTGGTAATTTACAGTGAGTAAACTAGGAATACCTATAATATATTAAATATGAAGAAGGATAAGAACAAAAATGAATATAGACTGCTTGTATTGACCTATAAATTTATTTTTTATGATATTTATCTATTCATACTAGTGAGGAAATTATGATATGACACATATCCTCAATAATTTGAGTGAGTTTCATAATAAAATTTTTTAACAGGATTTTTAATTTAAAAATATTATAGAAATATTCATCGTGATGATATTTTAATGATCAATTTGAATAGAGTAAAACCATCATTTTATGGTGTTCAAATTAATATGATAAAGAAGATGTATTTTTATATTTTCATCATTAAATGGTATCATGAGTATCTTCTTCAAGTGAGACTCTAGAATTGTGAAAACAATGAGATTGTATATTAATATATCTATGACGATCCATGGTTGTTTCCACGTAACTATATATTGTAATAATTAAATTTTATGGAACTAACCAATCATTAATTGGATTAAGTTATTCAATCCAAAATGATAAAATCATGTGTGTTGAGAATTAAATTATTTATACTATTAACATGTTCAGGATATTAGAATATAATTATTTAATAATAAACTTAAATATTCAACAAGGTAGAATGATAAATGTCAATTAATAAAAAAGTATCTCTAATTAAGAAACCCCCTACCACCATACTCAACGCATACTCGAGATCAATAACTCATATTAGTGAAACTACTGGTTCCCACATAACATTTAAGCAGAATCTCTTAATCGACAATCATAATTAATTAATAAATACTATTTTTTCTATTTCTATAGTTAATAACTAGTACTGTTAGAGGAAACATATTCTATTATTCCTCTTATCACATGGAATATAGTTAACATGTACCTGAAACATTTAGTCTCCACTAATTTGTGAAGGATCCCAATGTCATTATTTTAATTTAAAAATTTATATGTTATTGGGAAATAAATGAATTCCATTTTATTGTCTCACATAAAAAGGGAATATATATTTTATAAATAACTCTATACTACAAAAATCCTATGGGATATATTGATGGGAAATTAAGAAGGAAAAATTAAATTTATTGGGGAAAAGTTAAAAGAATGAATATTTTTATTTTATGATATTACTACACATGATAATGATACAATTCATAAATATTTGACAACATTTAGTTAATTTTAGTTAAATTTATATAGTGTCGATGAGAAACAAGGCTACTAAATTAATATTTGAAGAGAATGTGAAATTATCCTAATTATTATGAATGCAATAATTCATAAAATTTATAATACATAACAAACTAAATTGGATCAAAATTATTATGTACTCATATCTTATGAAATATTGATTATATCTTAATTAAAATATAATTTTATGAATGAGATAAATTTTAAATTAACAAGAATAGGTAATGAAAAACATAAATACATGTTACAGTAATGTGATTCTAAAATGATAAGGATTATGAATCATTTAATGATATATATTTCACTTCTATAAATGTAATTCATGTATTAAATGTTTCTTATTTGGGTATAATAACCATTGATGTTCTACAATCACAATTCATTTATTTTCCTATGAAAAAATATTTTGAATTAGATATGGATGAGAATAAGAAGTTTCCTCATCAACAAAAATCTGGTATGAATAAAAATAAAATTAAAATATATAATAAAAAATGAATAAAATTAATAATAATACATATTAATTACTTTGTTGACATAATAAATATGGTGTTAATAATATTTATCAATCAAATTTTTTTTGAAACCACATATAGTGTAATGAATATAAAATGAAGGAAAATGTAATGATGATGATGGATATGCTATGATACCTTCATATAAGAATACATAAAATAATAATGAAAAAAGAAACTTTTTATGAGAATAATAATTTTGTTTATGAGGAATTTTAATATACAATAATTTATGTGGAATACAATGAAGTGATTAACAAAACTTAATTGATATTTCATTTGTAATTAATGATAAAGAATTATCACGAGGAGAAATTGGTTATAATATATGTATAAATTTTATATTTTGAGTAAATAAAATATATTTTGATAATGGAATATTGATTATGATATATGATCTCAAAAAAATATATTTATTTTAATAATATAATATTTAATTCATCTAATGTGAAAACCATAATAAATTAGTATAATATTTTTCCTAAAAGATATCAATATGAAAAATATCATTTCATTAATATTGTAGTTTGAGATTGAAAATATATACAAGAATACAATATATATAATAGTTAATATAAAACCACTTAATCAATGGAATAGAAAATAATTATAATAATTGTTTCTAAATTTAGGATAAAGATTGATCGGATAAATTTTTACAACAGATTAAGAATTTAGGGCTCTAGATTTATGGAGAAAAATTATATTATTATGAATGATATAGATATCAAGGAATTTGTAGGTGTTGTGTTAGCTTTATACACAAGCCCAAATTTTTTTAAAAAATATTTAATATACATGGAAAATGTTTAAATAAAGGAGGATCTTTTGTGAGAAAATGAGCACTGGTTTATAGAAAAGGAATGTTGTTAAAATGGTTCATAATACATATCAACATAAAAAAATTTATAAAAAAATTTATATATAGATAATGAGAAAGAATTTACATATGTATGATGAATGAATGAATATTAAATAAGGGTAAGATCATAATGGAATGAAAGGGAATATATATGAGATGTAATTTGAAAAGAATTCAAGAAATGGGAGTCCGGAAAATGTTGATAAGGAGAAAAGAGAATTTTTAACAGTATGTTGAGAACAATAATATATAGACATTGGTATATTGAATGATGATACAAATTAATCAACAATAGTTAGAAAAGGGGATATAAATTAAGAGATTATATATTATGTGGAACTATATAAATTTCATTATCTAAATATTCTATAAAAATAGTGTTGAATATTTGGAATGAAATGTCATATAAATAATGTATGTATGATAATTTTAAAATTGAATAGGAATATATTGAATGGGGGAATTGACATGATATATCATTTATCATAAAAGTCTATATGGGAACTCTGGATCTGGTTTATTGTTTATCTCTGTATTGTTAAAATTATTGAGGAACTATAAGGTACCACAATATTTACAAAAACTATTTTTAGTGATTATAACATGAATGGAATTAAACAAGTGGAATGATTTTTCTAGTACTAGTCATCAAATATTTTTTAATAAATTATGTTCCTCAACAACCATGAATTTTTTACTTATCTCTATGGGTATTTGATGTTAATAAATGAAGTAAAAATATCATGACGTATTGAATATGGAATTTCTAAATATCCGTAAATTTCTATAGATATTGATATTACAATAAAACATTTATCACATCATTTTTAAAAGTAGGATAATATTTTTATAATTGGAGAGTTTGATTATGATTTTGAATAGAAAAGGGGGAATTTGTTTTATTTTGAAAAGTATATTATTATATAATTTTAGTATGAGTGTGGGATATAAATATTCCATGATAAATATATTTCCAAAAACACAATAAATGAGAAACTATAATTGTATCACATTCATTAGTGTTTATAGAAAAAATTTATAGTATTTTTGAAATCAATCTTGATTTCAAGACAAGGAATTATGAAAAATAATAAGATTATATTAATTAATGTGTCATTATTAAAAAATGAAATAGTATTTAAAGATAATTTCTCTATATCTAGTTTATATTTCTTTTCTATAAAGGTGTGGTGATGTCGAAGCACAACTGCTTACATAAGGGATGTTTGGTGTTACAGAAATTTCCTTAGAGATTATTATACCATTTTTATTGTTTTTTTCATCAATTATGTATGATTTTATATTGGAGGTGTTTCATGCCACATTGGGGTGACATTTTATTATAAATCCTGGAGTTCTTACATGGATGTACTCAACACAAATCAGCACATTACATGTTTTTTCTAATGTGTTAGTTACTATGTTAAAAATATTTATCTTTATAATATTTCTATCAACAATATTTTTTAATGATTTTGGAATATGTGAGATAATAAATCAGTTGGTATTAGGCTAGATTAATATTTTGGTTGTCAGTAATGAAACTGAAAAGTTCCATTAATAGACACAAGTATAAGTGTTTAAATTTGAAGATATTTTCTGTTTTTATAGTTGGAATTAGGTTCCACAGAATGTTATCTATTTCAAATTTAGATATATATAATTATATTTTGGAATCTAAATCTAAAAAATATAAAAATGAATATTTTTTATGCATGCCATGTTGGTATGTCTAATCCTATTTCTTGTTTATGTAATCATAAACATACTCTATGAGAATGAATAATGTATTCATAAAGTTCAATTGGTTAGTGACTAATCATTAATATCACAGAAATAAGCATAATGTGGACACCATAATCATGATATTTTTAACAATATTCCCTTACTATTTAACCACCAATACAACTATGTAAGACTTATTCCACCTATATTGGAAATAATATATAAATTATTAATCATGTATCTATGACTTAAAAATTAGAGTCTTCAGAATTTGAAATTATAATGATAAATTACATGATAAAGATTAAGATGTTGATTTATGGTAAATAAATCATATTATAAATATTATTCATGATGATTTATTTGATAATATGAACATAGTAATCAATATTCTTTTCTATTAGATGTTTTGTTTTGGTTTACCAAAAATTAGTTTTTAGTAAGAATCGTCAGATTCTATGATATTATCAACATAAAATTATTATGGTATTTTATTATGATTCCATTGTACAATATTGGAGTTAAAATAATAAATTTCAGATAATAATGATGCGATTAATTTTGATTTTTAATATACAGAAAACATAAACATTTTTAGTTTTCAATTATTGGTCTATAATAAAGATCCCCACCCCTCTTGTAGGTTTATGATTGTAAGAACATAATTGAAATACTTAAATATTGGTGATGATAAGAATGAATATTATAATAATATCAGAAATAGTTTTTATAAATTAAAATTATATATAGATTGATATCAGATATGACTCTAATATGATTTTTTATTATATACACAATTAAAATAATGATATTTGTTAATTTTCACTTAATACATGTAAATAAATAAGGATGATTATATTATGAGATAATGGATTATGTTTTTTTCACCATAATGAATTATGAATGGTCTATCAATCCTTAGAACTAAACCCTATGTAATGGGATTATATATACATAGATAGAAATAAGTCATTATTTTGATTAAAAAAAGAATATTCACCCCCCCCCCAAATATGGGAAATGATAGAAGTGACGAGATTCTGTAATGTGTAATTGTGAGAGTGAGTGATTAAGTAGAACCATTGAGCTCTTTTTGCTGAAGAAGCACATGATAAAATATTGTAACTAACATATATTATTCAAAAATTATATTTGTTGAAATATTTGAATAAAATAATATTGTGATGAAAAATAAATATAAATATCAAATGTGAATTTGAGTTCTAGGAAAATAGGTAATTATAAAAAATAATGATATGCCATACATTTTCAAATAAGATTAGATGACTCATATCCTCGAATATTTTTAGTGGTTTTTAATTAAAGTATGGTTAATTAGGATTTTGAGATGATGATGTTTTTGGATGTGTAGAACATGAGAACCTAGATTGGTCTTGTTTTTTAATCCATGAATAAATAAATAATTTGTCACAGAGACCAAACATAATAGATTTTTTACATCCAATATATAATTCTTCATTTTCTTACTGATTTATTCAATATAAAGAAACTATAAATTTTTTAACATAATCATATATAATAAACATAGGACTGGGATTGTCCTCCATTATAAAAAATTTATTATATGGTGGATAAATCTATGATTTGGGATAATTTATAATAACATTTTAGATTATGTCAATAAATTAGAACCAATTAAATTATTTGTGTTTTACCTTTAATTATTAATAGTAAAAATGTTATGAGACTACAGAAAATATATTAGTTTCACTAGGACATTATCAAGTCTAAATGTTTTATTGAATAATGATAATTTATAAAATAAGACCATTAATTTACCCCTCCTATTAAATAAATATTCATTCTAGATCTTGTTACATAAATAAAATTTGAAGTGATATTATATATAAATCTAATTATTTGTGTAATTTATATATATTATAGAATTATTATATTAATTGATACATGGGGCTATCCACAGCTAGTATGTTATGGGGAATGAGATACTTCCATAATTTTTTTGGGACATGAAAGGTTTTCATTGACTATTTTGGAATGAGATATTTTAGAATATCTATGTTCATTATGTTATTATTGTATACAAATTTGTAAGGCTAGGTCAGAATGTTGTGATTTACTTTAGAAATATCCTTAACATAAGTTTCATTTTATACACCTATCATACAATCCTTTGTTATGCACCCTTGGATTATTATTACTAAAATATGATTTCAAATTCTTATTCCATGGTAAATGTATTAATCCATTAATGGTTCGTCTTAGATAAAATTTATATTCCCATGATTAATGATCAATTTATCATCATGTATAATCACTTTTTTTGATTTATTGATTTTATTCCATTAATCATGTCAGTCCATCTCTACTCATCTGTCTCACATGATTACGAAATAATGTTGAATATAAATTCCTAATTTATATAAAATTCCAATTTGAATATTTTTTTTGTTACACATTTTAATATTTCAATATATTTATATGTATTTATATGAAGATATATGTATATGATTTATTCTTATTTCCATAATTTTTCAGAAATATGATAAATGTTTTTTTTTGTAAAAATGTGTGAATATAGTTAATATCAAAGTAAAATTATCATTTTAGAATGTTAATTGTGATTTAATATTAATATGATATGTATAATTATGTAAAATGAGGTTTCATGTTTCTCATTTATCTGAATTATTATAAAACTTTTGTTAGTATGTATCTTTTTTATCAATACTTTTGAGAGTGTCTATTCATGAACTATTTTTGCAGTATAATAATTTGTATTAAATAATTTTTGAGGTGTATAATATTTATATTATGTTATTAAAACATATAGAAATATATAATTAACTTGAATATCTATAGGTTAAAATAATAGTGGCATAGTCAAAAAAAGCCATCACACTTGAAAAAAAGATAATATTTTATTAGAATGTATCATATATCCAAACCCTGGTCTTGGAAGATAAGACATCATATTACTATGTCATCATATTAAAATTCATTATTTTTCTAATACTATATAATGTTGTAATTTTTCACTATAACTATTTAAGATCAATTATTTGGTTGGAAATATTCTCATGATAATATAGTTGTGAAATTTATGTCTCAAGAAACTCATATATATAAAAACCAACCAATGAATAATATTTTGTGAAAATGATTGAGATAAATTGAAATATAAATTCAATCCCAATATGTGGTAAAATATGTGTTCTATATTATTAATAATGACAGCAGGGGAAATAACTCATTATAAATGATATCATGATTTAGACTAATCTTACGGATTCATGAAATTCAGTTCATAAGTGAGATACAATTAAAACACGGTGACATAATTTATTTTCATGGGTGAATATAAAATTATTGAAATTAAATTCTTTTTTATTTTTTTGTCATGGTATTATTAATCTTTATAATTAATTTAATTTTTGATAAAAAAATTCAACAACCATTGAATAAAATTAATAAGACATTATACATTGATAATGAAACATTGCATCAATAAAGACATAATGCCAACGACTATACACTATACATTATTAATTCCATTAATTTTTCATAAAATTATTTTGATAAAACATAAATAATAATAATTTTTTAAAATTATAGATCATATTAATCATATTAATCATTGATAATAACATTAATTAGAGTGAACAAATTAATGATAATGACATGTTTTTTAGGGTGTGAATTTTATAAATCAAACTGGAATTTGATTATTGATTTTAGGAGTTACAAAATAAGGAATTTATGGAATGTAGTGTAGTAAGATACTTACTATTTGACTATAATAAAAGGTTTAATTTCTAGAAATAATGAATTTATTAAATATTTTTACATGCCATAATTACATATATACGACATTAATAATATTTATTATGAAGAAAAATTTTATTTTTATTATTTATAAATTAATAATTAGAAATAATAGGAGTAATTTATATATTAATTTAAAATAAACAAATTCTTTTATGAAATGAAATTTCATTTTTAAAAAATTGAATTTTTTATTTTTTTACAATGAATGATTTCAATAAAATGTGTCAATTCAATAATTTTAATTTTTAGTATTATGAATTTATTACAAATCAAAAATATTTAATTTAAAGGTAATGTAATGTAATTTTTCATATTTAATATAATTTTTTTTAAGAAACATATGGTTTTTATATGTATGAGATTTATTAAAGAAATGGGTTTTTATTATATAATATATGAATTTGTTTATTTTTTATTTTTCCACATATTAAGTATATTTTATTGATATTGGTATATTATATAGAAAATAATTAATTACCATTCATGTACTGGTATGAAATATTTTAAATGTCCAATATATATCATTTAATAATATATTGGGATATTATTTAATGATGTGTTTGTCTATGCATTTTATATTTTTAATTTAAATTATTCATTAATGTATAATATTTTTGAATAAATTATTTATTTTAAAAAATAGATTCCATGAAACATTTATTACGTTGTATGGAATAAGAATCAACATGTTTGGGTGTTTTAAAAATTATTTTTTGAAAAAAATAGTGTTTTATTATTTAATATTATTATGATAAGAATATATTATAATCACATTTACAAGTTTATATTCATAAAATTGATTTAATATTTTCAAAAATCATGAAAAAAAAATTTAATATGAACTATTTCGATTTAAAAAATATAAATTTAAGGAGGTGATAGATTTATACAATAAGAATGATTATAAGGGGTTAATTGTTATATTAATTAATATATGATATTCGAAATCCCTTTAAAATATATTATATATCAATTGGAAAATGAATGTAAAGGAAATTTTTTTTCTATACCCACTACGCTTAATGATATAGATTGAATCATAGGTTTTGATTGATACAAAAGAGGTTATTAAATTGTATAAGGGATATATTCCCTTTTGAATGTTTCATGGAATATTATATCCTATAATATTATACATTAATAAATAATCATATGTATCATATCATATCTTTATGTTTGAATGTCGAGTTATTAAACACTTTTCTATTTATTATTTTATAATATACATAGATATTATATAGCTAACAAGATGTAATGATTTCTTAAAAAACATAGTAATACTATTAAAAAATATGATATAATGGATTCATGATGTGAATATTGTTGTAATTTAAATCAAAATTCAAATTTACAAGTTATTAATGATAATTCCTTTCTTTTATGGATTGATACTTAAAAAAAAATTCATATATTACGTTTTGGGTTGAAAAAAGGTATATTTATTCAAACCAAATATGTTTCTATAAATTATATAGCTTTATACATTGGATATTTATTTTAATAAAATTAATATTACATTTATTATATTTATTATATTTACTTAATTTATTATATTTTCAATATAAAATAATCTTATGGTATATTTTAGAGATTTTTTTGATGTACATGATTTTTAGGTGAATAAAGATAACATGATTTTCTAAATAGGACCACTATGATGACATCGTTATTATATGATAAATTCATAAAATAAAAAAACACCACTATCTATAATATATATACATATATTAATTAAATTAATGTATTTTAATATATTATTTTCAATTTAGAAAACCCATGCCTCACATTTTTATACCCAAGTGATGATTTAATTTAATAAAATGTTTTATATTTTTAATTTATTATTTAATAAAACATTTCCAAACTAGTTTTCAATTGTTTCAATGAAACATAACTCTTTATTGTATATTCATACATTAAACATTTTTATGGGAGTCAGCATTATTAATGATTTTGGTGTAAGAAATGTTATTTTGAAAAAATAGAATTTTTAACAAACTATTTTCTGTTTTGTTACATGTAATTGTTTCAAAATAAATCATTACCTCTCCTATAAATTTAATCAAATAAAATTCATTCCAAATTAGGGATCAAGACTACCTTATTTTTTTATTATATCAATTTTATGTTTCCTTATAAAAATATATTACCGTGTAATAAATTGGTTCAGCTTTTTATATGTATAAATTTTTTAAAATGGTAAAAACAATGACATAGTTACACCAATAATTTATATAATTTAATTTATAGAGTATGTTTCAACTGATATTTCAAATTAATATATATTGATACATTAGAAAAAATTCATTCAATTAAAAATTAATATTATTTGAAAACATTGAATATTTATAATACCATAAATCCCTATGTCTAGAAATGAATCTCATCCCACCTAAAATACCAAAATCATTTAGTGACATATCTCAAAAAATTTCAATCCAAATCCACCCCCCAATATGAATCACAATTCATTGAGGTGGTAGACCCAGAAAAGGCCAATCCAATAACTATCACTATCTATGCCAAGGGAGAATAAATAAGGATGAGATAAAGTCCATAATAGAGTTATTTAATGTATTATCTTTCTTAGGTTTGTATAAAATTTATTCCCACCATAAAAAATAATCAAATACTTTTCATTACTAAACATAAATTATATTTTATTTATTTTCCAACAACTTTCAATATCATTTCCATCCAATAATAATGTAAATTTCTTCTCTAATATAAATGATTGTTATAACTAACAGGAAGTGAACAATTTTATTTTCTATCAACATAATATGTTCATGGTTTTATAAATTTTTTAATGATATTTATTTTTATTCATTGTATTATTATTAATTTTTTAAATATTAACTATCCAATAATTTTCTCCAAATATTATATTGAAAAATAGAAATGTGTGCATATAGTTGAAATACTACAACCATTATGTGATATATATTATTTTTAATGATATATATAAATTTATTTGGTTAATATTATATTTCATTTATAAATATAATTTTTTTCATTAATATTATATATATTATGAAATAGAGACACATTTTTACCATTATAAAAGAACTGATGTTCTTTTGGTGATTATGAATAGAATGAACTCAAAATATTATATGTGATCTTATAAAAATCCATATATAAATAAATCATGATAATAAATAAAATAAATTGTTATAAAATTGGGTAATAAATAAAAAATAATAATTTTAAACCACATAATTAGTTAAAATATGTATATTATTCTTTATTTTAAATATCTATGTGGACAGTCATGAATCACAGTAAGGGATGTGTCTTTAAAATCATGTTATAAATGTTTTAAAATCATTATATTCAATATAAGTGTTCTTTAAAATGATTCTAGAATACTATTTATATACTCTAAATGAAATATTCAATACAAAATAAATTTTTTGTTTTTTTGTTTTTAATTTTATTAAATGGATCATTTTTTATGTTTTTTGCATATTTTTTACCATTCATACAAATATAAGAATATATTATTTGTTAATATATAATAGATGATACATTTTACCTGAAACATTATCATTAATCATTATTAACACATTTCTACATGATTTCAAGGCTTTTAAAAAAATTAATATATTCCCATTTTTCAATGGCTGTCGCGTTTTTACATTTTTTAAATGATTCTGATAATTCCAATTAATTATATAATATAATATATATTGTTAATTCATAGGGTTCCAAATTACAATTTTTTTTGAGTTTTATAATATATATTTACAAAATTATGTGTATTATTCATTTAATGTTTTGTGTATAAGGTATCTAAGGATTGACCATTCTAATATAGCCCTATTGCGTTTTCTTTACAGGTATTTTCTCTAAATGTGTTGTGATATATTTAAAAACCATGGTTATTTTATTTATTGGTTTCATCTATAGATTCTTTTTATCATTAATTTATGAATAACATCATAAGATTGATACATTTGTTTCCATTTATTTCAATGGTTTTCTAAAAATCATTGGATTTAATGATGTGTTTAGATGAAGAGAAAATTATTAGAATTTATTATGGTAATCTAAATGTGAATGAATTTTATTAATATTTTTTATATCTAATTTTATATTCCATTAAAATGTTATGATTATGTTTTTTATTATGAGCTCATAAAATATGTTTTATGAATAGAACTATTCAATGTAGTTGATTTGATGAGGAAAAAACGGTTATATAATACTAATGTTTACTATGTATAAAGGGAAAACATCTTTATGAATTTTACTACATTTAATTGACTAATGGGTTCAATTTTTATATATCAAATTGAGTTTTCTATTCCCATATAATATATTCAATTGTTATTCTTTTCATAAAATAATGTATAAGAACTGTTAAGGGTAAAAACTACAACAATCACAACCGTAGTAACTCAGACCTGAGGCCTGTATTATTTAATTTTCATCCATATAATGGGTAAAACCCTAAATGAATAATTTTTTATGAATTTTGGAGAACCAAATACATACATGATAACCCTTTTACATTGGGAATAAAAATAAATCCTAATCCATATCAAAATAAAATAAACTCAATACTTGAAAAGCAATTCCAAAAATACTTATTCATTTCTTAGATAAATGAATCAAATTAAGGCTGATATAAATTTTCAAATATTGTTTAATTAAATTGGAATATATAATTAATAAATAATCATAATCATCTAGGAATGTTAAATAAATGACAAAAAGATACTTAAAATAAAAAATCTATGAATGAAATGAAACCAAATGTAATATCAATGTTAAATTATCATGGATAATAATAATTGAATAATTACTTAACTAATGATAAATTATTTGACGTCATGATGTTTAACAGGATGATTCCTCTACCATAGAGAACATTCACAATATGGTTTAAATCTATAGGTAAAAATCCATTTAATTTGTCCAATTGTGATTTTTAATGAGACCTACCAATGCATCAAGAGTTTATATAATTTAAGGACCCACCTATAAATGTATGTCCAAATAATTAATCACATATCAATTTATCAATTTAAATCATGAATACATATGTTTTATCATCAAATATTGGTATTATGAAAATGATATATATTTGTCAATATTTCCCATGTTAATCAAATAGAATTTTAAGTAATAAATTTATGTAATAATTGAATATAGTTGTGGAAATAATCAAATCCATCATAATAGAATATGGTTATTTAATTGAAATTAAATATATCACGAAAAATTAAATCATGAATGAATATTTATAAAAATAGATATAAATATCACAAAAGAATGTGTAACTATAAAATTATTTTTACGACATTGATATTTTCAAGTCAAATCACAGTAGATGATGTAATTCAAATGTAATGATAAAATTTCCTTAATTCTGAATAAATAATGATATTCAATTTAATAGTGTTAGTATATACTACACATAAGTGAAATTATTTTCTCTACATTGTAATACGCCAGAATGAAGGGAAATTGAGACTTGGTCCCTTTGCCTCATGATTCCTTTTGATTGAATGTTATTCAAACCCATTGGTACTGAGTTAAAATATTTTATCACCTTATAACATAACTATTTCAATATTTTTAATAATAAATTTTATCATTTACAACATATTATCAACTTTTTATTAAAAATATTTAATTATTTTCATTTTTGCAGGTGTTGATTAACATTAATAATTCAATATTTATTATAATGTTCTTGTTAATATTAATATTATATTTTTACATCAACTAAATTATAATATTATGGAAATAATTATTATATTTGTAAATAAATTATTCGTTTTAATTCCATTCATGAATGTTGTTTTTGATAAATGAAGTACATTATGATCATGGAGATGGTATGCCATACATATGCATAGGTAACATTTTAATTTTTCAATAATTATAATGGAAATGAGGTATGTAATATATTATATTGATATAATAGTAATAATATAAACGTAAAATATTATTTCATTCAGTAGTCTTATATATATATATCACCCATGAGGTGTGGTGATGCTAAGAGAGTCACATCATTTTGTGAATGCGGTATTCCCCACATATATGAACAATGATATAATCTTCAATTGAGTGAAATAGAAAGAAATAAATTGATATATTATAATTAAATAATGAAAAATATTTCATTAATAATATAATTATTCCATTTATATCACTTATAACCATTATAATTATACCTTTTATCTTCAATGTAATAAATTATTAAAAAATGAATCACATCTCTTCATGAGGTAGATGTTCACCGTACATAGGTGCCATGTTATCGTATCCCATAAAAAATGGAATAAAAATGGTATATATTATTAAATTAATCCAAATGTATGATAATGTTATAAATACAACATATATACAATAAAACATTAATAATACCCAATAGTGAGAGGTTTTAATGGAAAAACGAATGACATCAGTTCCTGAGGAGGTATTCCTCCATACGCATGAATGAAAAATTTGAAACACAACTTGTAGATGTGGAGATGGTTATAGTGAATTAATATAAAATCAAAACGTCATATTTTATGGATTATATTCAGGATATTATATCATATAATTTAATAACTATTTAACGAGGTGGACCAAGAAATAAGAAAAAAATTCATTGAATATTGTTACATCTTCTTCAGAACACCACATTAGGTTTGCACCAAAATCCTTACAAGGTGGAATTATTATACAATATAAGGATTATTATATGAGGTTATTGAAATTGGGATGATATTTTTTCTGTTATGGGCCAATCCAAATTATTTCTAAGTTGTGATAAACAGAGGAGAGTGGTAAAATTTTTATAAGTGCGGTAAGTGCGATACATGAAATGATTTGAATAAAAAGGGTTTAACAAAATATTTTACAACACAAAATGATCCAACATTGAGTATTATATATACTTATACATTATAGGATAGAAATAATTATAGGATAATTTATATTAGACAAATTTTAAGTCATTTTACGACTTATAATTTTAGTTTAATTCCTCGGAAATTTAGTTTAAACCTTACCTATGGAAAATTATATTTGGGGTTTGTAATATTAATTATTATAAAAAATTAAGTGGAATTTATTAGATAATATAAATTATACCCCATGAAAAGATGAATTTCATTTTTCTATTTTCATTCATTTAATTGGAAGAATTTATATTAAAATCAATGACATATATATGATTAGAAAGTGGGGTTTCGATGAGAAAATATTTAGTGGTTGATAATGTATTTATATATAAATCAATTATGAAAATTATTATAATGGAATAAATTGAATTAAAAAATATATAATTGAAATAATATTATAGTAAAGAAATTAAAAACAAACTTTATATTTATATATAATATAAATATTATGGAAGTTTTTAATTTAAATTCTGTATTTTTCAATATTAATTAAAAAATAAAACATTTTAGAAACATCAAAAAACTCACCTAATTAAAATCATGACATACCATTTTCATAAATTTAATAAATTTTATAAATTATATTTTCAAAATGTGGTAAGAAGTAATATTATTGTATTTTCAATGCCAGACTAAACCGCCTTTTAAAAAACAATATATTTTTTCCGAAATAACTTAATTTTTATTTATATGTTTATTATATGTTTTTATTATAGTTAATTTTTTTTAATATTAGTTATAGATTTAAATACCTTAAAACATATCATCTATTATATACTAGTCATATTTAAATAACACATTAATATAGTATCTTGTTTTGTTTAATACTCGATGTCGTGTGCATCCTATACTGTCAATGAAATTAAATTTTTTATAAAAGAATATATTCTAAAGTCGTGATGTGTTACATTATTCTCTCCAATATATATTTCATTATTTAAATATTATTGAAATTTAATCTAAAAATTTTGGGGATTAATAAATCATAACATCCTCTGGAACCAACATTTCTTCCTCTATTTTTTGATTTCACCGGACTACCTTTACCAACAAATTTATTTCATTCATAAATACATTTTATAAATTATCAAAAATCTAGAGGGGTTCATCATAGTAAGATAGATCAATTTATTAGAAAATATAAAATACCCTCTCAAAATGGTACATGACACAAATTTCCACACATACAAAATGATTTTCTAAGCCTAATGTGATGATGACTAGGTCTCAAGTATCATAAAAAAATAGAGGGAATGATTTCTCAAAACATGATGTAGAAAAATTAATATATATACCATTACATGATATGAAGTAATAAAATAAGAAGAAACAAGGTTATATGTTATAAAAACGGAAACATTAGAATAAATACAACTCAAATGTAGAAAAAATACTAAAAAGAATAATTCCAATGTAAAAGGACAAAAATTACAGAAAACTACTTTTTAGTGTGATACTCTAAGAATAATCGCACCATATCAACACTAGATACCTCGACACAGCTAACAGAATACTCACAACCACACTATTTCAAATTACCATCCATGTAACAAAATACAAAAAAAAAATTCTTCACACCACTGATGGGGTGTATAGGCTCTGATCTTAACTGGCTCAGTAGGATCCCACCCAAGTTGTCTATATCCAATACTTTTTTTTCAAATTATCGTATTAAAATAAATATATACATGATAAAAAATTTTGAAATTTTTCTATAAAAACCATGGTAAATAATATTTATTCCCATTTTTCCACATTTATAAAATAATTTTTGTAAAACAGTTTCAATGAATTTTATTAATTGGGAAATCATTCTTATCATTACAATGAATGTGTCACAATTAATATCAAATATTTAAAAAATTATAATCATAGTTAAAATCAATCTAATTATTACTATATGTTAGACTAGTAGACTACATGTACCATAATAAATGACTCTTTCACATTCATGTCTTTATAATATAGACCCATGTAATAGATGAAAAAAACATGAGTAAACCCCCAAAATATTTCAATTTTTCCCCAGATAAAATTACCCTGGGAGTAGAGGAACACAGTATGAGTTAACACTATAATAGTAAAAAAAATTGAAAATATATTAAACCTACAATTTAGTTACCAAGGAATCACATATATTATATTATCAAAAAGATTTCATCGGAACCATTATTTGGAAACCATTTCATAAATACAATTCATAATTCCATTAAAATGAAAAATTTCGTTACTAAAAAAATAGAAAATTAACTATTCAAAAAAATAATTTTCTCACTCAATTTTTTTTCATCCAATAAAAATTTATAATAAAATTTAAACAATTGGAGTATTACAATTCATCCAATATAGGGCATAGAAGGATCCACATACCACAATTATAAGTCATACAAGAATGAAAAGATATCCACCAACTTGAAAGAAGTATAATGGTCAACAAAGAAGGATCAAATATATGTTTCCATTCCATAGAATAAAATCATTAGAAAATCATACGGTTATGAGGGTGGATCTTGGAAAACCATAATGAATATTAAACTATTTTACGAAGTAATAAAAGATTATCCATTAGTGGAAGATTGCATGAATGATGTAGATGGAACAACACCACATGTTCAAAGTATCTCCAAAAAGTTCCATAGAATATCTTAAATAGATAAAATGATGAAATAGGTAGATGAAATACCTATAGTTATGAAGAGCAATAATCCATGATGAAAAGTCACCAAACTATGCAATTTGGTAGGATTGTATGTCCCAAAAATTTCGGGTAGAGTTCCTATATTGAGAGAGAAGAGGTTATATCTAAATATGAAAATAAATTATCTATTGAGAGTCCTAAAAGAAATATTCTATCAGAATTATATATAATGAATCAATTTAACACAATTTAATTCATTTTTAAATAGTCCTACAAAAAACTAATTATCTAAAAAAATGCAGGCTTCAGAAATTATATGACATGACCATAATTGATGGAATTTAAACCATTCACACTGTATACCAGCTCAAGATAACCGTCCAGAAATAAAATAACCATATATGAATAAAATTTAATTCATATTATGGTTCCCAATTTATAACCATTATGCAGTGTGAAATCTCCCAAAGGATAAAAATATTTATATTCATCACAAAATCCCATACCAACACTGGTGTTATGAAAAGTACAAAAGAACCATACTATTCTATTAACACATATATACAAGGACTCCATTAATTGAATTAAAAAAACAAACCATGAAATTTTGTCTATCATTTTCTGAAAACACTCTCCATCATGGAGAGTCCCAAAACATGCCCAAAAAAGTGGATAACATAAATAGAGTAGGGATATAATATATAAAAGGAATAAAATATTACAAACACACCACTACAATAAATTTTATAACATAGAATAAATGTAAATGAATGATTTCTTGTATGAGGTGAGTCAACTTCTACTTCATAAATTTATCATAATCCCAAGGCACATGAGAATATTGTTCATGTCATTATATCACCCCGACAAACTAAATGGACTTCCCACATAAGAATTTTTCCCATGACTCCATGTTATACACTGGATGATCCCCAAAAAAATATCTGGATCTTACATGATCTCATCGAATATAAAAATGCAAGATGGATTAGTATTGTATTTCTTTAGCTATAATATGTGTAATGCACCAGTAAAACCAATTAAATAATCTATAAATGCCTACCGACGAGACACATTGCCAAGAACATCAGTAATACCAAACCATCCAACATATATAGAAACTTACATTCATCATTTCCCAATCCGATGGTGACCAGATAGGGGAGAATCATTCAAGAAAATAGATCACTAAAAAAATATTAAATGGTTGGTAAGAAAAATCCCCATACTATTTGGGATAAATTTGAGCTATAACCAAATACCAATATATATACTTAACTATCAATAATTTTTATTGAAGTGACTTGATCCTTACAAAAAGGCATCACCCAACACTTTTCAAAATGTATGTGATTTACATTTAAACTATAAAAATATTCAAATAGATCCATTCTAATTGATGACATAATTATTTTATTATGAGACAATGAATCATGTCCATTATGAATGTCAAGTGATCCACTAAAATCCACGATGAAAGAACAATGAAAATATGCTTGGATATGAATATCTCACTTTATATGATCATTTTTGTATGGATGGAAATATGTACCTATACCAGAACTATGTCCACATAACATCTAGTGGACTCTTATTGAACATATTAGTAAGACTCCGATCCAAATATGACAGAATAACAGAAGGTTCCCCTTATAACCTAACAGTATATTGCATATACATCGTACTCAGATCTTCAAAATTACAGGTGTATGAGATCGTAATAAAATTATCATACTCTATCTACTGATCATTCACCTCACACATAGAATTCCATCATCCTGGGGTTCTTAGTAATACAAAAAAAATCCCTATAAACATCATCCCATTACTAACTATTAACATAATATGATGATGAATCATAGATTGTTTTTTACCTTCTACTATTATCTATTAGAAGGTGTAAAAATGGGACACATAATTTATAATGTGATGCATAGTACCTAGCCACTAAAATCCCTATTTCAGGTAATAAAAATCCTCAAAGTTGTGAAATGAGAAACCGATGGAAAACTATCATAGTTAGAAAAATTGATCTACTCATATATTTTTTGATGAAAAAATGATCCCTATAATGAATAATACAATCATAAGAGATTAGAAAACCTAAAACAGACACCACATCTTATTGGGTTTCTTAAATTCATTTGAGCTCATCATCCTACTTCTTAAACTATAAAATTATCTCAATAAGAGATGATGATAATTGAATAGTGTATATAACTTTTCATGGACCATCATCCTAATAATTGAGGTGAAATTGAATAATGATCCTCATAAGTTCAACTATTCATTCGATTTAGAATAGGGTGGTACTACACATTACTACTATGAAAATATACAATAGTATTCCTCATTCTTGAGGTGTAGGGGTTGTCAATGTCATACATTTGAAGACATTCCAACAACCATCTCTATATGAGGTTATTTAATTTTTTGGAAATGATATAGTTTATGCACTTATTGATAGGAAATTTTGTGATCCCCTCAACTAAAATATAGATATATTAAAACATAAGCACAATAAAAACAATAGAATTATCTAAATCATGAGTAAGGTAATTCCTTAATACAATTTTGAACTAGAGAGGTGCATTAAAACCCAAATGATTATCCTACATATGTATTAATCCCAAAACATCACCATGGGAATTGAAAAAACCATATATCCCCTACATGCTACATTTATGATTTGAATAGATGATGATTTTAGAAGTAATTTATTCTCATCAAATAAATAAAAAATCAATGCATCCCATATTAATTTAAATTATTTCTTAGAATGATTAGTCAATAGTGACACATGCTTTGAAAAATTGTTGATGAATTTTTGACTATATCCAACTAGGTTGGGGAAGATATGAATCATAAATATTTTCCATGGCTCTTACCATTATATATCAACCATCAAATGTTATGGATCAACTATTAATCAATGTTTATAAATCATATTTAAAAAAAATTCACGGATTCATAAATTTCAATAAAATTATTTACATAAAAAAGTGACACGTTGGCATATATTGAACCAAATATAATTATTTTTTCGTGATCATGATCATATCTTAAATAAATCAAAATATCACTTTTGAACACTACAACGAAAGTGAAAAGTTACTTATCAAATATAATATTCATCAAAACTGTGAAAAATAAAGTACTTTTATTTAGAGAAAATGAACTCATAATAAATTCAAAATAAATATACATACTCTTAAAATTCGTATTTTTCATAACAGACTCTGAAACTCTGACCAGATTATAACACAAATGAAGATTAACCATCTAAAACTACATTTCCCTCATTAACTGATCAATGAAATCAACCACATTAGGAAAAAAAATTATTTATAATTATTACTTGGATCAAAATATGATAGATAACATATATTTGAGATGAACATTTTTGCATCATGGAAAATAGGAAGGGGGATTTCTAATGTGAAATGATAGGGGAATGTAAAGCATCATGCATGAGTTCAACCATCCGAATCTTAAGATATTTATTTTCACCACCATAAATATGAAATAGGTTTTCAAAATAATATTCATGCCTTTCACTATATAAATTTTAGACCCTAACCCCCCCCACCCCATTCTGGAGGATAACCATGAAAATATTATATTAAAGGAAATCAATGTCCTAAACAACAGTTGGTAGTTCAACAATTGAATAAATTTCATTAGTCTCAATCACTACATCTGAAGATGAACTTATAGTCTCATTGGGGAATGGTCTTGCATAATAATACCTCGGATCCCAGTCTCCCTGAACCAACCATGAGTTCCCCTTGATGAAAAAAAAACTATACGTGTCGATGATAACAATAAACCTTATTATGATGTGAAATATCTCATTCCATGTTTTTGATGTTGTAAAATAGGCATACATCAAGAATGTGGAAATATGAAGTCGACTATGCATTAACAATATATAAAAATTTTTGATAGTAAACCCCATTCTCTTTTCACTTCGATAGAGTAATCAAAAACTACATAGAAAAGTACATTGGCATATATTGAAGATTAATCATTTGAAATAATAGTCCAAATATAAATGTGTGGGAAGCACCAGTATTAAATAATGTACTCTCTACTGATGATACAATATTTATGGTACCTCTCACTATTCCAAGACCCGCATCCACCTCCCTATGAATGTCATATATAGAATAATGACTCACCACATATAAGGCATATAAATGGATACTTATTATAATTTAACAATATGATTATGATATTGTAGAATTTTGAGGTCATAATATATTACAATAATGATGGGTATGCATATTTTTATGGAAATTATGCAGATTAGAATACATCCCACCATTATTAAAAATATATTAAGGTGTATAAATAGAATTTCGGGTGTGTTCAGTCATTCCACATTGAAATAAATCTAAAATAACAATATTATATGAAACATAAGGTTCATAGGTTGCATGACACTGAGAAACACCTTCAACACTCTAGTGTTGTTATTTTTACATCCCCCTTTTATGAAATGAACAACTTAATCTTCTAATATTTGTATGATAAGGGTGATAATTACCAACATTTCCCTCTATAAAAATATCATCCTTCATATCCCCATATTCATTCTCCATATCAGTCAAAATCATCATCATAAAGAACTACAATATGATATCTAGTACTAAACCAAAAAGGAACTTCTAATCTTTTAACTTTTCATTCATTTCTACCTCTAAGGGAAAATTAACTATGTCTAAAATCTAATTGGTTTATGGAAACCCCAAACACTATCCTTGTTGAATGGTGGGGAACTCAAGAGAATGTTATATCATTAGTGACTCCTGAAAAATGTCTAGAAAATATATGCGTGAAATCCTTCATGTCCAAGACCACATACCTTTCCTCTTATAATAGGAAATCCCAACATCGCTTATTAGGTCAATCATGTCTAAATTACACACATATTACACCCCTACTCTTATGTTCATCCATTATGTATATGACCTTATAGATCTAGATAAGCTTGTACAATACCTATTTGGTTCATTTTTACACTTACAAGATGATTGATTCTTAATTAATAACTCCCATGATTGATCCCTTTCTCTTCTAAGTATTGGTTGTACATAAAAAATTTGGGCTGCATTTGGAGTACTTTTTGGTCAACCATAAGAATATTCCAAAAAATGGCCTCAATAAGAATATTATCTATAAGTATGTTACATTGAGGAGAAAAAAATAACCCCTCCTAAGGAACCCAGAGAGTATTTCTCTATGGTATAACACTACACACATATTCAAAAAATATGATTAATCAATATAAAAAAACTCTATTGAAATCGATATAAAAAACATAAATGATAATAATAAGATAAAAAACATAATGCTGGAGACAGAACTAATAATATCCCATTGTAACATGATTCAAATAATGAAAATATATAATCATGAACTCATCAAAACATACTAATAATTCTTTGAATTTCCTTTCTACAATCTATCAAATGTCTCATGAAGAATAATCATGAAGAGTTTAATCCTAGAATTCCTAATTATGACATTATCGACTAGCATACCGTCTCAAATTGGTACTTGACAAGAAATCCAACATACCCCATGTGAAATATCTATCTTGAGGGGTGAAGACTAGAACCCATTAATTACCCCCAACCAAAAGGAACAATTCATCTCAACCTAAAGAAGAAAACATGAAACATATATATATATATAAATGATGGGAAGAAAAAATAGAAGAATAAACAAGTATATAAATCATATTGTAAAGGAATATGATAAAGAAATACAACTAAAAATTAGAAAAACAAAATCCATAGGACATTTCTAATAACAAAAGACAAAAATAATGAAAAACATCTTCTCAATGTGATATCACGAAAAAAAAAATCGAATCATATAAACCCTAAAAACCCAAACAATGTGGTTAGAAACCTCTCTACCTCATTGTAGCTCCTTTACTTCCATTTAATGAATAGATATAAAAAGAAAAACACACCACATAGGGGGTGAACCTTGTGAGATAAATAGGATCAGTAGGATACCACATGGGTGTTCAATATATAGACTTTTTAAAATAACCTAAACAATGACAATCTATAAAAAACTATGAAATATGAATAATTACATACTACTCATACCAAAATCATGATAAATAATTTTGTATTTCGCATTTTCCACATCTCCATAATACTTATTGTAAAATATTGTCAAATAATTTCATACACCTCAAATAAGGGAAATAAAATAAAAGCATGAATCACATATCATATCAAACCTAATAAAAATCAAATTAAATGAAACATCATGTGAAGGATCAGAACAAGTATGGACAGAAAAATAATCATACAAAAATCAATAAATTGTGTTCAATCATGTCTATGTAATATATTTCTAAGTAGTAATGGAATAAACAATGAGTAAATCCTTAACAACGTCCATCCAGTCCCAATAAAAATGGTCCTAAGTAGTAGATTTAATAAATAGTTGATGGATCATGGCTAAACATACAACCTATGTACCGAAGTCGTCACATGTGCAAAAATTTTCAAACCATTTCATGAAATACATTCTTTGATAAAATTTAAATAATAAAATTACATATATCACTTGAAATACACATTTCATTTACAAAAACAAGGAAAATCACATCTATTCATCAAATCAAATTTCCAAAAGAAATAAAAAATAATATCAATTAATTTACAAAAAAATAAATATTCTAGAGTATTATAGTTCATCCAATATATGATTGAGAAGGATCCACCAACCCCATATTCCAGTTTCACATGCCATCAATATAATCCACCAACCACCAAGGAACATATGTTCAATAATGGATGACCTAATATTGATTACAAATCCATAAAATTACATCATAGAAAAAAATCTAGAGAAAAAGGGATGATTATTAAAAGAATCAAATAGAAATAAACCTCTTACCCACAAAAAATAAAGGATCGACCCCAAGAAGAATAGCTCATAATGGATCTTGAAGAAAAAAACATCATAATAACAACATATATGAAAACATAGTTCAATTGTTTTTTTTGGTCATGGGAAATTTTGAAAAATGAATATCACTTACCATAGTGAATGAACACATCAACTCGGATGATAAATCTCTGAATGATGTGTTCTATATGGGGTTTTGGTCCCCAAAAAACGTTAGAGAGATTTCAGTTAGGCAATAAAGAGGCTAAACCCAAAAAACAAAATAAATCATCCATATATCACACTTAAAAACATAGACAATGAGAATCAAAACATGTTAATCTTTTTCACATCAATTAATTCATTAATTAAAAGTCCCATTTTTAAATATTTATTTTCAAATTAAAGATATTATTATTGTACATTACATGATGAGAACCTGATTCATGGATTGTTAAACATACATTCATTAGAATGGTTCAAAAAATCATCTAAATAACCAATACAAATCAGGAATACAGTTCACATAGCATAAAAATGTCATGTTTTGATATTGATACATGCAATGAGTTCACCCAATAGAAAAAAAAACATTTCATATTACTCTCAAAATATTTTTCTAACATCACTATTATCCAAACTCAATGAGAACCACTTAAATAATTTTTCACATTTTTACCTGAACTACATTAACTCAAATAAACACATATCCTAGAACTATAGGTCATTTACCCATGTAAAATGACTACATACTATATATTACCAATGTCATCAAAAATAAAGAGGGAAATATAAATGGAGAATTAGAGTAACTGAAATTAGTAATTGGATTTTATACATCATATACCAATACTGTTTCATCAATGGTGAGCACATGCATCAATTATAGAGCGTACCTCATTAAAACTCATATAGGAAACAGATATTGTACTTTTGAGATATGTGGTAGTGCATCCAAATGAAAATAACACACATAAATTCATTCAATGGTTTTAATTGGACTGATGTACTTGGGGATCAGTTTCCCATTATTAACAAACTCAAAACAACCTTTGGTAGGTATACTTTCAAGAAAACAAAATATTTCCTGTATAATTCCAAATATTTCCTCTGATTATTTTCATAAAAAGATTTCTTACATAGATATGGTTTAATATGATCTAGAATATTATTTACCCTTTTTCCATTAAATAGGTTTCGGGCCTATGAAATTACATTCACAAATATCCTCTAAATAGATTGGGGTAAAATATGTTTTTTCATTAAATGACTCATACGATGCCATTTGAATAATTGAAAGGAATCCATTATTATATAAATATATTAGTAATGGTAAATAATGATCCCACATACAATTAATATATTGTGATCATGACCAAAACATTTATTCAATAGTACTACTATTAATTTCAAATTTTTTATTATTCTGAGGATGGTATAATGTGCTAAAATGATTCATAGTATCAATAATATTTTGAAGTCTTTTCTAAAATATCGATGTAAAATGGGTATCATTATCCTAGAAAGTGAAATTAGGTTCCCCGTGATGTTTTAAATCTACATTTTTTTGATCCTTGATTAACGGTCATGTTTTAAAACTTATCATATAGAATGGTAATGTGAACATTTGGTTGTAAAATTGGAAATTACCCATATTTCAATATTAATTCATAGAGTATCTGTTAGTATTATTACAAATTATAATGTAATTTCATCCCATTTTCACATAGTAATTGGATGAGGTTTTGTTAATCCTATTTGATGTCATCTCACAAAAATCACTTGGTGAAAAAAATAGATGGACATAGTCAGTAATTTACCACATCATTTTTACCCAAAAAAATGATCCACAAAATCTATATACATCTTTCTACTAACTGGTTTTACAATGAAATTTTATTTATGAAAAAAATCAATCAATTTGATTTTATATCATGTATAGATAGAACACATAATCTTTTTCCAAAGAACAAGACACCATATTCACAAATGATGTCTGTTAATTTTTTTATCCATTATCGATTTAATTTTAATATGAATGTTATCTTCATCAGAATGAGAGAATTTTACCTTTTCTAACATTGGTGGTTTTGAAATATTTTGAAAAATTATTGTTTGATCCCCCTATATAATAATTCCAATATTCATATTTCCTAGATACAGGAACATATGATCTACCCTAGTACACATTTATTTAAGAATACCCTGATATTTCATATGTAATGCATTAAATAAAATATTTTACATCGTTGGGAGATAGTTTATTCATATATAATAATCCATGAGTAGCTAAGGTCATCATATATTCTTCACGAGGATCTCTTTTGGTGATAGGATTTATTTTTAGGAACTTATATTTTGTTCATATCTCACATATTTCACAATAGGGATAATGCATCTATAAATTAAAATCGATGATATCGCTAAAAACCCAAGATACTAAGTTGGATAGTTCTATTATTTATTCTTCATGTTCCTTGATTCATATACAATCAATTTATCATTTTTTTTACAAAAAATCTCTTTTTTGATGAATAATTATGTATCACAAACACATTATTTAGAGATGTTATATTCAAATTAGGATCATGGTTTAAAGTCAGCATTAGTTCACAAAAACATTCTTCACATTACTATATCCAAAAAAAGACAACCTATTTAAGATTACATTTAAGTAATGGTTTATAAAATTCGGAAATATTATGAATGAATCATTGAATGTACCATACCAAAAAAATGAATAAACCTACATTATTACTGTTTTTTTTAAAATATCATTCTCAAACAACATTTTTCCTTAGATGATAAACTGAGATTCCAACATTTGTGAATATTAGGACATGTTAGGAAAATTATTGAGACTAGAAATAATACATACAAAATTTAATAAATATCTATTTAAATTGATGTTCCTGAAGAATTATCTTGAATTTATTCTCCTGGCACTCATATATTTTTAATCACTAAAAAAATATTTAATGAATATTAAAAAAATATCACTCTGATAGTATCTAAAGAATATATTCCTTAGATCCATAAAATTATTGGATATGTTAGTTATTAAAAATGGTTTTATTTTAATATGGGAATGAGCATACTTATTGGAAAATTGTATATTATGAATGTATTAAACTTTTAGTGAAAATGGTGACACCATGTATGATGGTTTATATTTTAAAAATATTATCCAATATAATGTCTATTGAATATGTCATTAATTCCAAGAATTAGATACATTTTATTTATCATAATAACATTTATTTACATTTAATCAATCCATTGCCTCAGGGATCCATTTCACACCATAATGAATATAATAGGGGCTCCCCATGGATATACTATAAGGACTCGGCCATAAACATTACATAATATTGAATTAAATGAATAATTCACTTTGAGGATATTTTCAGGTTTAGTGTTTTAGAGAATTAGCCCATAACTATTACATTTCAAAAGATTAAAATGTAAACACTTCCACCCAGTATCAATTTTTTTTACAAAAAATGAACTCTTGAAAACAAAGAGTCATGTCTAGTTCCATGTTTAAGACAACATGAAATTTCCTTGATCCCATCCTTAAACCTGTTCCACATTATGTCCTATGAAATACATTTCAAATAATTCTTATGAGCATAAAAATCTCAGTAAGGGATACACAAATAAGTAAAACTCTTAGTTTTTCAAAACAACAAGTAAACCATGAATTCTTTAACATAAGTAAAATTGTTCCCCTTTATGAAGTAGAAAATACTCTTCACTGAATAGAAGATCATTAAATACCCTTTTGTAAACAAAATATTACCATAAAACCCATATAAAGAACACATAAAAAAATAAAGGTAACTTGGGACAAAAAACAAACATAAATCGAATAACCATACGGTCGACTTCCACACATATCACTAAATGGAATAGCCATACAGATGACTTCCATACCCAATGCATTGGAGGTTATAATGTAACAACCCATCCTGGTATTCACGGCACCACCCGTCATATGGTTTATCACATAACCACCCGTCAGATGTCCAAGTACCAAAATAATATCATATCACATACAACAAATATAATGGAATGAAAACATTTCCACATTTCAATCACAATATATCACTTAAATATATTGAAATAAAAAATTCATTTTCAAAACCCTTTTCAATACCAAAAATATGTAAAATAGTACAAGGTATTTTTTTCATTTAATTACATTACGTCTTGTTGAGGAAGCCAATGATCGAATAATACTCTCAGCGGCGGAAAAGGTCTTTTTCACGGCAAATGATAAAAGAAACAGTTTTTTTTGTTGTTTAGTAAAACTATTCATAGAAAAAGATTCCCTATTAAAGAAATGAATAGTCAAAGGTGTTTATATAGCATATAAATGAATGTATAAAAGAAAGTCTTGTATTAGAACAAAATATGCCTCAAGGAAAGGAGATTGAGACGAAGTCCCTTTCCTCGTGTCCGACATGACTCGATCGTTCTTTAATATCCTGAATAATAATGTAAAGTAAATTTACACGTTATTAAGAACCTTTTTCAAGTTTATTATTCCCTTTATATCACTTATTACCATTTTCTAAACATTATGAAATCATTTAAGTTAATAACATTGGTTTTGTCGATATTTGGCACTTGAGTCAAAAATGAACACATTATATTTACAAGTTGTTCATGTGGTAAATAGTCCACTATATCCAAAATTATATTCATGATTTAAATGTCATATATATAATATATATCTAGTATATACATGTATTCATAATATTACATAACATTTATATGTAAGAAATGAAATGCACTGTTCATGGATATAGTAAGTCGTATATATGCATGAACGCTACTTTCATTTCTATTTATTATTTCAATGGAAATAAAACATAATGATACATAGGTATATTATAATTCCATTTTAATATCATATATAATATCCTTAACACTATCCATTATAAATCTCACATAAGGAATTAATGAGTCACATCAAATTAAGGGGGTTGTAGTCCGCACTTCCTCTAATTAGATAATCGTATTTACCTACCATGTAAACCATAAAGGATTGATATAATTGGGAAGTACAGAAGCATAATGATATCATAAACATAATATATATCATATATAAATAGATTTTAATCACAATTTCCACCATGATAGGTGATAAGATGTAATTGAACAATCATCGTTTCGTGAGGCGTCAGATTGTCATCCACAAAACCATTATGTACTTCGTCCATTAGATGGAGGTGTGTGTAAGTGTAGTTAGAATAATTCTTATAAAAACATAATAGTATATTTAGGATAATGTTTTTGTTATAATAGAAAGAAATAAATATATATTAGGGGTTGGATAAGTAAAATAAATGAAAATAATTTAAGAGAAACTGTTACCTTTATTTTGGGTAACTCCTTTAGTTTGAACCAAAAGGACTTCTTGAAGATCCTTCTGCCTACGGTAAGGCTTCTAGGAGGAGGACAGGGATTTTGGGAGCCTAATTGGGTAGAGTTTGGATGAGCCAAATTGCTTGAGAGGTCTGTGGAATTTTTTATAAGTTGTATCCTTTTATAAGGGGGAGGAGGTTCTCTTTAGGAATGTGTGAAAATATTATTTTATAATATAATGATATTCAGTTTCTAATGGTCCAAAAATCATTATAGTTGAATATAAGATGAGTAATGGTCGAAATTAAATCATCCAATCATAATTGGAAATTTTTTGGATAATATTTTAACCGTTATAATCTTATTTTTTTAAATCATTTATTAATGAGATAAATACTGCATCATTATTGTGTCATAAATAATTTAATTTAATTGATGGTTAAAAAGTATAAAAAATAACCTGTTGTTGGAAATTTTTTATCTTTCCAAATAATATTTATAGTTGAATATATGACTTATATAACACTATATAAAAATTAATTACTAAAATATTTTTGATATTGTCAATTTTGTCTTCAGATTATATTAATTAATCTATATTGTTATTATCACTCCCAAGTGGCTCAATGGGGTCCCAAAATCGTCCCAAATATTTCCATGGTTGTAAATGACTCATCCAATAAGTTTTTGAGAAGTGTTATGGTAATTTGTAATTATTATAAAATTCATTTATCCTTGAATTACCCTATTTAACTTTAACCGCATTAAATAAAAGTCAAAAGTTACTATTCACAGAAAATTAATTTCATCTTATTGAAAAACATTTTACTTCTTGATAACAACCATGTATGTAATTTATTTGAAATTCCATTCATAGAAGTGGAAATTTCATTTAAATGAAAAAGTCAGTTTTTTAACTACCACTAAGTTGTTTCACTATTCATAAAAAAATTATGTTTTTCTGAAAAATAAAAAAAAATCAGCCAAAGATATATTTGATATTCCAAATTCAAAAATGATTTCTATTTTTTCAAATTCATAAAAATTAAGTGTCATTAATTAATTTTAAAATTAATTCCCTTTGTTAAATCAAATAACGTGTTTTTAAGAAACAGTAACTATCAAAAGAATGATACTTGTTTATGTCCAATATCAAAGTGAAATTAATTCCAATGAACAAAATTGAATTAAATGGTAAAAATAAATTCTAATAACACTTTAAAACCAATTAAGAAGATAATATAACCATATAAATAAGTTAAATTAAAACATAGTTTTGAACTAAAATACAATATTTTCACTATTCATTGAAAAATGAACTTTATCGGAAAAATTCCAAAAATTTACACTAAGTAAATTATTATTTACCAATTATAAAGAATTATTTTATTTGGTCATATAGAATTCATTAAAGTAACCAAATGTAGATTTAAAATGGGTTCTCCATTAAAGGGCAATAAATTGGCCTTTTAATGTAAAGTATGCTTAAAATTAGATTCAATCACATTATTAGCCTCTAAATTTTTATTGGATAATGTAAATACATTTGAAAATCATGTATGATCATATTGTAGTTACTTTTGTTCTTTATTGCCAATACAAAGAGTAGGAGTTAACTACTATTTAAAATAATAATATAATATTATTAGTGTGCAACGTAAGATTCCAGAGAAACCCATTGTTGCGTATCGGGTACGCTATCAAACATAGAAACCCTTTTAAAGAAAAATTAATATTTAATTCAAAAATATTAATAAGCTTAAAAATATTGTATTCTTCATTTACTTGGGATGTTATATCCTTCTATACTTTTATAAATTGCATCCTTGCAATTTTTATTCACTTATCAAAATAAGTGGGGGTATTTATCCCTCATAGATTTTTCAGATTCCCACATTGCCTCTTCAACCATATGGGTTTTCCACAAAACCTTTACATGGTGAATTAACTTATTCCACAATACCTGCTCTCTACGGTCAAGAATCTGGACTGGTTGTTCTTTATAAGAGATATTTTCTTCCAACTGAACTACCTCCGGGCTCAAAAATTGTGATGGATTTTGTATATACTTTCTCAACATCGAATCATGAAAAACATTGTGTGTCTGGTATAAACATGGGGGTAAATCCACTCTATACACAACTGATCCAACTTCATCCAAAATTTCATAAGGTCCAATGAACCTTAGACTCAACTTTCCTTTCTTACCACAATGTGTCACACTTTTCCATGGAGAAACTTTGAGAAATGAAAGATCACCTACCTCAAAATAAAGATTCTTCCTCCGGTTATCGGCCTAACTTTTCTATCTGATCTGAGCTGTTCTCATGTGTTTCTGAATCAACTGAACATTCTCTGTCATCTCTTTTACCAATTCTGGTCCCATCAGCTACCTCTCACCACTTCATCCCAAAAAGCTAGAGTTCAACTATGCTTTCCATATAATGCCTCAAATGGAGCTATTTTTATACTATAATGAAAACTGTTATTATATGAAAATTCTACCAAAGAAAGATGTTGGTCCCAACTTCACTGATAATCCATCGCTCAAGAATGTAACATATCCTAAAATTTCTGAATTGATCCTTCTGACTGCCCATCTGATTGAGGATAAAAAACTGTACAAAAATTTAATTTAGTACCCAATGACTTCTTAAGGCCTTCCCAAAAGTTAGAAGTAAACTTGGGATCATGATCAGATAAAATGGAGAGGGGAAATCCATGCAACTATACTATCCCTTTAACATACAACAGAGAAAGTTTATCTAGAGACAAAGTATCTCAAATATGAAGGAAATGAGAAGATCTAGTCAATAGATCAACTATATCCCTGATTGCATTATTACCTTGAGATGTCTTTGGTAATCCCACAATGAAGTCCATGGATCTATTTTCCCATTTCCACTCTAGCACCGATAGAGGATGAAGTAGCCCTTTCGATAACTTCCACTCTACTTTAACCTGCTGACAATTCCAACACTTCATAATAAAATCAGCAATATCTCTTATCATTCCATCCTACAAGTAATACTCTCGAAGATATCTGTATATATTAGTACTACCAAGATGAACTGAAAATGTAGAACTATGAGATTCACATAAAAACTCATTCTTCGACTGTGAATCACAATGTACACATAATCTCTTCCCAAATCTCAAAACACAATCATTACCAATGTTAAAATCAGGCAGCTTACCCTTCTGAACCAACTCTATCATTTTATGCAACTCACTGTCTTCTTTCTGCATTTTCATTATTCTATCTGATAGAGATAATTTCACTGACACTTTAAACAAAACAGATGATTTCCCTGTATCAACAACTTCTATGCCAAAGTTCATCAAATCAAAAACCAAAGGATCTCGTTCCAAATGTATCATGGTTAATGAAGTATTACTTTTTCGATTTAAAGAATCATCCACTTTATTTGATTTTCCCAGATGACAAAGGATCGTGGAATCATAATCATTGATTAATTCTAGCCATCTCCTCTATCACATGTTCAATTCATTCTGATTGAATATATACTTCAAACATTTGTGATCAGTATATATTTCACACTTCACTCTATACAAATAATGCCTCCAAATTTTTAAACCAAAAACAACAGCAGCTAATTCCAAATCATGTGTAGGGTAATTTAACTCATTAGGTTTCAATTGACGTGAATCATAAGAAATTCCCTTATCATTGTGCATTAAGACACATCCCAGTACTTTTAACGAAACATCACTATAGATAACAAACTCACCATTTTAGGATGGCAGTGCCAAATCAAGATCATTCACCAATCTCTTAATCAATCCTTGAAAATAATAATCACATTCTTTTTTCCAGATGAGCATAACACCTTTTCGAGTTAACTTAGTCATTGGACTAGATAACCGTGAAAAATTTTCAACAAACCTCCGGTAATAACCTACCAAACCATCAAAACTACGGATCTCAGTTATATTTGTTGGTCTTGGCCATTCATGAAAAAATTTTGTTTTAGATGGATCAACAGTTATTCCATTTTTTGAGACAATGTAACCAAGGAAATAAATTTTTTGAAACCAAAACTCACACTTGCTGAATCTCCCAAACAGTTTATTTTCTTTTCAGGTTTTCAAGACAACCCTTAAATTACTTTCATGTTCCTCCTTACTTTTGGAATAAACCAAAATATCATCAATGAACAAATCCAAAAAAATATCCAAGAACTCATGGAAAATTCCATTAATAAGATCCATAAATACAGTAGGTGCATTGGTTAACCCAAAAGGCATAACTACAAATTAATAATGGCCATATCTCGTACAAAACACAGTCTTTGGAACATGTGCTTCCTTTACTTTTAACTAATGGTACCCCGAACTCAAGCCAATCTTCGTAAAATACTAAGCTCCCTTGAACTGATCAAACAAATCTTCGATATGAGGAAATGGATACTTATTCTTAACAGTGATGTTATTCAATGCTCTATAATCAATGTAAAGTCTCATTGAACCATATTTATTATTAACAAACAAGACACGAGCACCCCATGCTGATGTGTTAGGTCGAATGAAACCTTTGTCTAATAACTCCATCAATTTCATCTTAAACTATAAATATTCAATTTCAGCCATTTGATAAGGGGGTTTTGAAATTTGATTAGCCTCAGTAACTATGTCAAAATAAAATTCAACTACCAGATAAGGTATGATACCAGGAAACTCATCAGGAAAAACATCAAGGTACTCATTTACCAATGGAACAACAATAATCTGAATAGTTCCTTTGTTTTCAACAATTTGTTGAATGTAACATTCATATCCTTCTTTTACTAGTTTCTCAGCTTCCTGATATGTTATCCACAACATGTGTTCATTTATGTAAACAAACTGAAAATCCTTCTAAAATGAAACCTCTTTAGCTCTACAGTCAATCTTAGCATGATAAAAAGAAAACCAATCCATTCCCAATATAACATCAAAATCTAATAGAGAAAAAAAATTAGGTTTGCAGGTAGATTCTATCCACACACAAGGATAAGAATATTCTCATGTTTTCTTTTTGTCTCAACATTTCATCCATGTGCTTTTACAGTATGTTCAGTAGTCATATCATGAGATGGAATTCCCAATTTACTAGAAAACTTATCAGAAATGAACGAGTGTGTATACCCTGAATCAAACAACACATCGGAATAATCTGAAAAAACAAATAGTGTACCTGATACTACATCTTTTGATGGCGCTACATCTTCTGATGTAGTTGCAAAGGATTTCACCACCCCTTTTTTCTTGTATTATGGCTGCTTTCCCTCAGTTGAGTTCTTCACTGGACACTAATTTTCATAATAACCCATTTCATTACACTTAAAACATCTTACCGATGGTTTTTCATTTCCTGCATGATCATCTTCCTTAATGTTACGAGCAATATGACCAGACTTACCACACCGGAAGAACTTTCCAGAGATCGATAAACATTTTACAAGATTTTTTTACCACAACTCTCACACATTGAATATTTAATATTCTTATCTCCAGGCTTATTTTATGAATTATTTCCCTTTTCCTGCCAACTAGACCTCTTAAACTGTTGTTTGTAAACAAACACCTGATCATCGACAAACTCCATTTCCTCCTTCCCTGCACATCGAACAAGTTTTTCATAAAATTTGAACTCACGAGATTATAATTATCTTCGATTTTGTGGATTTAGTCCTGAGTAAAAATGGTTGATTTTACTATCATGATCTCATTTGAAACTTTTTGCATACCTTTCCAGTCGAGTGAACTTTGCTTTATAAGCGGCCATTGAGTCATCCACCTGCCTCAAATCTCGGAATTGTTTTTACATCCTAAGATGAACCACCTTAGGAACATATTTCTCAAGAAACATACCTTTGAATTATTCCCAAACAAGAGCATCAATCTCCTCACTATCCCTTATATTTTTCACCATTGACCACCACTGATCAGCTTCAGCTTCAAAATGGTAAACAATGAGACTAACCTTTTGATGTTCTGAACATCCCATAACATTGAAAATAATTTCCAATGATTTAATCCAACCTTCTTCAATAACAGGGTCAGATGATCCTCTGAATGATGGTGTATTGTCACGACCCAACCTCGGGGCCCGTGCCGTGACTACCCCAAGCCCGCCTTCCATAGGCCAGGGGTTGGCGACTAGCACCAAGGTGTATTTACTAGTAAAAGGGAAGGCATTTCCTTTCTAAAGTAAACAAACACCCAGATCAAGCACGCAGAAGTAAACACTAAGAAAAAACTGGGTAAAATATTAAGTGCGGAAAAGTAAGTGGGAAAAATACTAACCCAAACTGAAAGTAAAGTACATCTAGAAAGGGAAAAAACTGAAAGTAATGCCGCAACGTCGATCCGTCCACTAGAAGTCTCACCTGAAGGGTGGGTATAGATAGCCTCTATAGCTCCTCGGGTCCAGCCGTCCACTCCAAGTACATCCCGCCCAGTGGTCCACCTCCAGGTACTGTCCTACTTCACAAGCCTCAACTACGATCAGCACTGTCCATCGTCTGCAACCAACAAAACATAGTGCGGGAATATCCCGTGTAGGGGTGAGTATAAGCTACTAAGTAGGGACCCCGGTACCCACGAAGGTATCCCAGAATCCAAAAAGGATAATCCACAAAATAAAGATGCAATAACGAAGTAACATCTGACACTACTTATGTATATTCCCATACATATACCTAAGTCATCCATTCTCGTTCAGCTCCAACATTCAAGACCAAGTACAACTCTGTCCATATAGGAAAACACAACCAAATCTACACAGGAAAGCATAACGTAATCCACACCGGATATCAAGTCAAACTTATTGATGATAAGGATTGAAAATCAAGACTCCGCTCACATAGGTATACTACTTAGTATGACAATAGAGATGATAAGTTGTATCCAATGATTCATCTAATTCATTGGACCCACATTGTATCGATATGTAACTAACCCCCACCATGACCCACAAAGGATCGATAGGTAACTAACCCCCACAATGAACCACAAAGGATGGATAGGTAACTAACCCCTTGTAATGACCCACACAAGATCTGACCCACACATGATCTGTAGAACTAATCCACGTATGATCTTTGAGTGTTGTAGTCATCATCGTCGAATCCACGGAGGATTTCTGCACAGTCGTCATTGTCGTCGAAGTCTCATCCAGCTCTAGTGTTCTCGCTCATCGCAAGCTCGTTCGGGAGGGTCTGCTCCATGACCCGAGGGGATGATACATCAACTGACACATAGTATGGAGTTTATGTATCCAAATGTTCTGTATCATCAATAGGAACTCAACGTCACAGACGGCGCGTCAATCAGACGCCCGGTCTGAGAGTTATTGGCTTTTTCGTCCTAGGGGCCCTATTGGTTTTTAAGTCAAAACCAACCCGAACCTAATACAACTGCATCCAAAACTCGAGAAGAGTAATCCAAAATGTATGTCTCACTAAGAGGAACTCATAAAAATCAATGGAACGTCAATAGAATTTTGGGAGCTCATGTTATAAGTGTTTCCGCTCTGAGGGCCCGATTGGTTTTGTGTACGAACCAACCCGGTCGAACCCCAAGTATTCCGAAACCTTGAGTGTCATATATCGAAATGATTATCTTGATGCAAGGATCGCATCACCATGGACGGTGGGTTGATAGAAGGTATGTATCCCAAATTATGGGAAAGAGACCGAAAGAGGTATGGAATTAGGGGGTTCAGGTCCGGGCCGACCCGACCCGATACCCCCACAGTCGGCCCGAACTGGGTCGACCCGAACAGGGTCCGGGTCCGGCCCGCTTGGGTGCGACCCGGCCCAGCCTGGGCAGCCCGGCTCGTGCGCGCTGGTGCGACCGGCGGCCAGGCGGCTGAGCCGTAATGGTCGAGCGGGGAAGGGGGGCGCGCTGCCCCCTGCGTTGAGAACTTGCGGCCCCCAAGTGTCGGGCCACCCCTGCTAGCCGACCGGGGGTTACGAACCCCCAGTTTTCCCGCCTGACCGGCCGGCCCACACCGGCTGGCCGGCTGCTTCCGCCACGGGACCGGCGCTGGCTGGTCCCCCTGCTCTGACACCGGCGGCCCGGAACCGGCCGTCGGTCCCTGCTCCGCCGCGGCCTCTGGCCACGACCTTGGTCAGTCCGGCGCGGCGCGACGGTACTGTGCCCCTCTGCCGTGGCCCCGCTCTGGCCGCGATGTTTTTGTAATTCTCTTGTGTGGCATGACGGTGATGCGTCTTTGGTTCGTCTTCAATGGTGGGGCGCGACGGTGCTGCGCTTCTGCTCCTTTCTTTAATATTTCCCGCGCGGTGCTGGGGCACCACGTTTCCTTGCTCATGCCGCAAACAACATCAAACAACCAAAGGGGAGAGGAGGGTCGGCCATGTTCGTGCGGTCTGACCACCTCCCGTTTTTTCGGAATCAAAAAGCTCAAAATGAAATGAAAAAAAGCGATATACGAATTAGTGAACAACAATTAAAATAAATCCCTACCTCGTCAAAAATGATGAGCGGGGATTCGTCATGGAAATAACCATCGTGGAAGAAGGAGTCGCAAAAGGAGGATTGTCGCGTCATGGAGAAAGGATTCATCGGTGTCACTTCATTGATCTCCGATGATCCGGCTTTCTTCCCGTTCTTTGCGTTCTTCGCGTTCTTTATCGAAGAAGATGATGATCTTCAAGCATCCCCTCTTTCTCCCAATCCCCACTCAACACAGCTAGACTAATAAAATAAGAGTTCTCTTATTTTATTTCTCAAGCCATACATTTTAAAATTCAAAAACGAATCAAACAATTAATTAAATTAATTTCAACGTTTAAAATGCCCAAATTAAATGATGCGTTTATTAACCAGATTAAACGTAAGGGTTGACTTCAATTAATAGGGGCGTGTGTGGGTTACATTATTAAAGGAGGGGGATTTGAAGAAAAGAAAGGGTGGGGATCATGTGGTCCCCACCTCACAAATATCCTACCAAGTGAGTAGGATATTGTGGGTCCCACAACATCCACATAACTTATGTTAAGAAAAATAAAATAAAAATCAGTTTCACCACTTTTATTTTATTCCTTAACATAACCCCAAAAATTAAAAACCACACCTGAGCAAATAGAACTCTAGAAGAGGTGTTTCTAATCAATTAACGGAACAGAGATTCCATCGGTGCCCTTGGAATTCGATTCCATGCACCAGTTCAAAAGATAGAAAATCCCGCTCATTGGTTCACTGAACATACCCGAGCTAAACTTCCGAAAATGATTCTGGGCACACCGAGCCTTGGAATCTGATTCTGTCAGAAACAGCGCTCTTGTAAAATTTCAAAGAAATTTAAGAAAAAAATTTCCTTAAATTTTACGGGTCTTTACATCAATCCCACCTCAGGAATTTATGTCCCCATAAAGATACATCAAAAACAATGGAAACAAATGTGGTTACTGAGCACTCATCTGAGCCTCCCGCTCCAAAGTGCTCTCCTGGAGGTTCCCTTGCTGCCATCTAATTCACACTAGAGGAATAGACCGTCCACATAGGACCCTCTCCTGTCGATCCTCGATCTCCACTGGGACCTTCGCAAAAGTCAACCCATCATCAATGTCTAGCTCCCCATGGTCAATGATGTGTGTCGGGTCGTGCATGTATCTCCTTAGCTGGGATCGTGGAAGACGTCGTGCACCTGGTGAAACTAAGGTGGTAGAGCCACGTGATAAGCCACCTCAACTATCCTACTGAGGACCTGTAATCGTCCGATGAAGAGCGAAGATAACTTTCCGCCTCATCCAAATCTCTGTAATCCACGTCGATGTGAGATCCGCAAAATGTAGGCGTGCTCTTCCACAATGGTCGAGTATATCAATATGTTTTCAATGAAGAACACGATAAATTGATCATGGTATGTTAGAACGATCCTATTCATGAGACCCATGAACACTGCTGGAGCATTTGTTTCGTCGAAAGGCATGACCAAGAACTCATAGTGGCCATACCGACATCTGAAGGCCGTCTTCTTCATGTCCTCTTCCCAAACACTGAGCTGATGGTATCCTGATCTAAGGTCTATCTTCGAGAACCACCATTCACCCTTGAGTTGATCAAAGAGGTCATTAATCCCTAGTAGCAGATACTTGTTCCTCACTATCACCTGGTCCAGGCGAACATAGTCGACCCAAAGTAGAAAACTCCCATCCGCCTTCTTGGCGAACAATATCGGGGAAGCCCAGGGTGAAACACTAGGTCGAATGAATCCCTTTCCCTGCAAGTCTTCCATCTGTACCTGTAGCTCTCGAAGCTCAGCGGGGGCCATTCGATATGCTGGAGTGGATATCGGGGTTGTCCCAGGGTAAAAATCAAAATAAAAGTCTACCTATCTATGAGGAGGTAGTCCCGGAATATCGTCGGGGAAAGAGACTGCATACTGATCCACCACTGCAGGAAAACTCAGACTCTGCATGTCAACTGCTCCTAGGATGATGCTAGACAACTGATGAGTGATGGTATATCCTCTCCTTTTTATGAGTCCATCCTATTCTGCAAAGGCTCCCTTCTCGCCAGTGAAGGTGAACCTGCTCCCGTTGGTGCGTACACATTGCACCATGCGCTTAATAGAGTCAATCTGAGCATGGACTGTAGATAACCAATCCATGCCCAAGATGACGTCGTAAGGCCTCGACGCCACTACAAGAAGATCCTAGCCAAAGTTATCCCCTCTTATAGTTTTCTCAAACTACCGAAACCAGTGCGTAATCGTCGTGTCTAATCCCGTAGGAGTCTCTAGCTGTAAAGACCAAGCCAAAGGCTCTGTCGGAATCTCCGAGCTCCGAAAAAGGGCAGTGGCTATGAAAGAATGAATAAATCATGTGTCTATAAGAACTGCAGCAAGGGTGTAATAGACACATATAGTACCTCATATCATCTCAGGCGCGCCGTGGTCGTAGGCCTCCGCTGCTTAGAGTTGTGCCTATCTCTGCCCGCTAGCTCCCTGTGGTTGGGGTGGACCTCCTGGTGGTGGTGGTGGTAGAGCCTGAAATCATTGCCCACCACCTGCTGCTCGGCCAGCTCCTCTGCCTCGTCTGGCTGCTCCCTACGGACCGCCACAGTCGACCCTTTGCCTCTGCCTGGGTGGTCCCTCAATCGTCTATTGCTCCTTGGCATGGCGGGTCGGGCAGTCACAAGCCATGTGGCCCTACCCGCCGCATGCGTAGCACTATCTGCCTCCCGAAAGACTGGCTCTATGCTGAGTGCCCCGCACCTCTGAGCCAGTGTCCTCAGGTCATCTTCCTAAGGGTCTGGTCTACATGGACCCGTGATTCATCCGACGACAGCCTGCTACAGAATATTCGGCTATTTTCTGCCATGCGGTAGGTCTCGCTGCTGATGTAGGCTCACTAAGGAAGCACTCAATGAGAAGGGCTCTCTCCAGTACCCCTGCCTGATTCAGAATTCTTAGGGAGATCAACGATTCCTTTCTCTCCTGCCTCAATCCTAGCTCGATGGTCCGGGCCCGGAAGAATGGGTCTCGTACCATGTCCATCAAATAGCACGAGAGATCGGTAAATCTCACCGAGTACTGGGCGACCGTCAAGCTTCCATGCCGCAACTGTATAAGCTCCTGGATGCGTACCACACGGAGGGTGGATGGGACGAACTCCAAGTAGAAGAGACTCTCAAATTCCTTCCAGAGGAGAGATGCCTCGTCGTGTAACTAGAGCATCAATCTCCACCATCTGCCTGCTGCCGTGTGCAGGAGGCTCGCTGCGAGGATCACCATGAGGTCTGCTGGTGTCCAAACTAACCTGAAAACTCGCACAACTTCCTCCAGACACACCTCAGTTTCCTGAGGGTCCATCTCCCTGTGGAACCTGGGTAGTCACTGACGATGAAACTCATGTAGTGCACTAAGGCGATGCGCATCGTCAATGGATGGGGATGGAAGCATCGGCAGCTCGGTGGGTAGAGGTACCGCTAGTGCCTCTACTGTCAAAGGGCCCTATACCGAGGCCTCATCACTCGGTAGGATGTCGACATGAACAACTCTCAGAACCCTTTCTGGATGTCTTCATGGGGCCATCCTGAAAAGAAACAGGTGAGCCATGGTCAAACACTATACCTGGTGGGATGACACAAAGTAATCACAAAGAAAACTTGAAACACACATGCAATCAATGTTTTCGTGCATTATGTCGGAAATTAGATGTCAGGGTCCTGGTGTACAGATACGTCGGCCGCCACACCAACACTGGATTCCTTGGACTGATAACCACACCCAATACCCTTAACACTATTTCTTCACATAGAATAAATATCAGAGTCCAACATTCTGCTGTAGAACTGAACTCCTCTGATACCAATTTTTCACGACCTGTCCTCAGGGCCCATGTCGTGACTACCCCAAGCCCGCCTTCCATAGGCCAGGGGCTGGCGACTAGCACTAAGGCGTATTTCCCAGAAAAAAGGGAAGGAATTTCCTTTGTAAAGTAAGAAAACACCATAGAAGAAGCATGAAGAAGTAAACACTAAGTAAAAACTGGGTACAACAGTTAGTGCGGAAAAGTAAGTGGGCCAGAATAAAAACCCGAACTGAAAGTAATGTATAACTGGAAAGGGAAAACAGCAACTGAAAGTAAAGCCACAATGTTGAGCTGTCCACTAGAAGTCCCACCTGAAGGGTGGGTATAGATAGCCTCCATAGCTCCTCGGGTCCATCCGTCCACTCCGAGTACATCCCGCCGAGTGGTCCACCTCCAGGTACCGTCCTGCTCCACAAGCCTCAACCGCGATCAGCGTTGTCCTTCGTCTGCATCCAACAAAATGTAGTGCGGGCATAGCCCATGCATGGGTTAGTACAAGCTACTCAGTAGGGACCCCGAGACCCCTGAAGGTCTTCCGGAATCCACAAAGGATAATCCACAATGGAAAGATATAATCATCAAGTAACATCCGACACTACTTAGGTATATGCCCATATATATACCTAAGTCATCAATTCTCTTTCGGCTCCAACATCTGAGCCCAAGTACAACCCAATCCACATAAGAAAACACAACCAAGTCCACACAGGAATGCATAATGTAATCCACACAAGATATCAAGTCAATCTTATCGAGGATAAGGATTGAAAATCAAGACTCATCTCACACAAGTATACTACTTCATATGACGATAGAGATGATCAGTTGTAGCCACTGATTCATCTAAGTCGTCGGAACCACACATGTTCAATAGGTAAATAATTCCTGCCATGACCCACAAAGGATCGATAGGTAACTGACCCTCGCAATGACCCATAAAGGATCGATTGGTAATTAACCGCTACAATGACCCACAAAGGATCGATAGGTAACTAACCCCCACAATGAGCCACACAGGATCAGACCCACACAGGATCTGTAGGCGTTTGCCCACACAGGACCGCTGAGCGTTGTCCCACACAAGATCTGACCCACGCAGGATCTGTAGCATAGATCCACGTTGGATGGCTGAGTGTGGTATTCTTCGTCATCGAATCCACGGAGGATTTCTGCACAGTCGTCATCGTCGTCACAGTCGATGCCAGCTCTTGGCTTCCCGCACACAGCAAGCTCATTCAGGAGGGTCCGCTCCGGGAGCCGAGGGGCTGATACATCAAATAATACATAGTCCAGATATTATGTATCCAAAAGTTCCATATTATCAATAGGAACTCAACGTCACAGACGGTGCGTCAATCGGACGCCCCGTCTAAGAGTTATTGGCCTTTTCATCCTAGGGGCCCGTCGGGTTTTTATGTCAAAACCAACCCGAACGTACTCCAATTGCGTCAAAACCTAGAGTGGAGTAAGCCAAAAGGACCATCTCACTAAGAAGAACCCATCAAAGTTGACGGCATGTCAATCGGACGTCCAGAGCTCAAGTTATAAGCGTTTCGGCTCCGAGGGCCCGGTTGGTTTCGTGTACGAAACAACCCGGCCGAACCCCATGTACTCCGAAACCTTGAGTGTAATATATAGAAAGGACCCTCTCGATCAAAGGATCACATTTCCGCTGACGGTGTGTCGATTGGAGGTCCGTAGCCCATGTTATGGCCAAATGACCGAAAGAGGTCCGGAATTAGGGGGTTCGGGCCCGTTCCGACCCGGCCCGATACCCCCAGGGTCGGCCCGAACCGGGTCCGGGTCCAACCCACTTGGGCAAGACCCGGACCGACTGGCGTGGCCCGGCCCGGCCTGGGCAGCCCGGCCCAGCGCGCTGGCGCGGCCGACGGCCAGGCTGCTCGGCCATAACGGCCGAGCGGTGAAGGGGGGGGGGGGGGCGCAGCCCCCCACGTTGAGAACCCACAGCCCCCATGTGGGGGCCGCACCTACTGGCCGACTGGGGGTTACGAACCCCTGGTTTTACCCCCTAGCCGGGTGGCCCGCAACGGTCGGCCGGCTGCTGCCGCCACGGGACCGGCACTAGCCGGTCCCCCTGCTCCGACGCCGACGGCCCGGAACAGGCCGCCGGTGCCTGCTTCGCCGTGGCGTGACGGCACCGCACCGCTCCACCACGGCCCCGCTCCAGCCATGGTGTTTTTGTGATTCTATGGTGCGGCACGACGATGCCACATCTTTGGTTCGTCTTCAATGGCGTGGCGCGACGGCGCTGCGCTTATGCCCCTTTCATTAATATTTCCTATGCGGTGCTTCGACACCACGTTGCCTTGCTTGTTCCACAAACAACATCAAACAACCATATGGGATAGGAGGGTCGGCCGTGTTCATGTGGTCCGACCTCCTCCCGTTATTGCGGTATCAAACGCCTCAAATTGAAATGAAGAAAGGTGACAGAAGAATTCACGAAAAAGAATTAATATAAATCCCTACCTCGTTGAAAACGTTGAGCGGGGATTCATCACAGAAATAACCATCATGTAAGAAGGCATCACAGAAGGAGGATCAGCGCGTCGCAGAGAAAGGATTCTTCGTCGTCGCATCGTCGATCTCCTAGGATCCTGGGTTCTTCGTGTTCTTCGCATTCTTCGCGTTCTTCGTCGAAGAAGATGAAGATCCTCAAGCCTCATCTCTTTCTCCCAATCCCCTCTCAACACAGCTAGACTAATAAAATAACAGTTCTCTTATTTTATTTCTCATTCCATGTGTTTTAAAATTCAAAAATTAATCAAACAATTAATTGAATTAATTGCAACGTTTAAACTGCCCAAATTAAATATGGTGTTTATTAACCAGATTAAACGCAAGGGTTGACTTCACTTAATAGGGGTGTGGGTGCGTTACCTTATTTAAGAAGGGGGGTTTAAGAAGGAAATAAACAATGGGGACCATGTAGGCCCCACCTCACAAATATCCTACCAAGTGGATAGGATATTGTGGGTCCCACATCAAACACTTAACTTATGTTAAGAAAAATAAAATAAAAATCGGTTGCAACACTTTTATTTTATTCCTTAACTTAACCCCAAAAATTAAAAACCACACCTGAGCAAACGAAACTCCGCAAGAGGTGCATCTAAGAAATTATCGGCGCTTCGATTCAATCGGTGCCCTCACAATTCGATTCTGAGCACTACTTCAAAAATTAGAAAAACCCGCTCGTTTGTTCACTAAACTTACCAGATCTAAAATTCATAAAACGATTCCGGGAACACCAGGCCTCAGAATCAGGTGCCGTCAGAAACTGCGCACTTGTAAAATTACAAATAAAATTAAGAAAAAAATTTCCTTGAATTTTACGGGTCTTTACAGGGATGTTGCCTCATGAAATGATAGCCTACTAGCATGTTCCTCTGTGGTTGATCTATCTGATATCGTGCATGAATACCACCACCATTTATATCCTGATTCAACTGTTCCATCACTGCAACAAACTGTTCAGTTCTAATTCTGACCATCTCAGGTTGCTGATTTGGAAGGTTGTCTTCCTCCTGATGTCATCTCTTCATAGATGCCTTGTTTCCTCTGCGGAAAACCATTCAGAACACAGAAATATCATAGGCAAAGCAACATGAAAATCTATAAATTCTACATGGTCTCGATATTAACATAAATTACATTATGGATATGAATTTAACAATTTCCTAACTCCTAAAGTTATCTACATCGGCCTCTGATACCAACTATAAGGACCCAACTTTAAACATTATATAATATAGAATTAAATTAATAATTCACATTGTGGAATTTTTTAGGTTTAGAGTTTTACAGAATTAGGCCATAACTATTACATTTCAAAAGATTACAAAGTAGAAACTTCCACCCAGTATCCATTTTTTTAAAAACATGAACTCTTGAAAAAAAAGAGCCATGTCTAGTTCCATTTTTAAGACAACATGAATTTTCCTTTATCCCATCCTTGACCCTATTCAACATTATGTTTTGTGAAAAACATTTCAAAAACATTGGATGAGAATAAAAATCTTAGTATGGGATACACAAAGAAGTAAAACTGTTAGTATTCCAAAACAATAAGTAAACCATGAATACTTTAACATAAGTAATACTTTTCACCTTTATGAAGTAGTAAATACTCTTCACTAAATAAAATATCACTACTTAACCTTTTTAACCCAAATATTACTATAAAACCCATATAAATAACACATAACATATAAAGGTAACTTGGTACATAAACATACATAATTGGAATAACCATACTGTGAACTTGCAGACATATCAGTAAATGGAATAGCCATACGACCGACTTCCATACCAAATGCATTGTTGGTTATAACGTAACCTCTCGTTCTGGTATTCACAGCACCACCTTTCATTTGGTTTATCTCGTAACCACCCATCAAATGTCCAAGTATCAATATAAAATCATATCACATAAAACAAATATAAAGGAAAGAAGAAATATCCACATTTCAATCAAAATATATCACATAAATATATTGACATAACAAATCCATTTTCAAAACCATTTTCAATACCATAAATATGTAAAAGAGTATAAGGTATTAATTTTCTTTAAAAAAATTATGGCTTGTTGGGGAAGCCAAAGATCCAATAATACTCGCGTCGACGGAAAAGGTTGTTGTCACCGCTAACGTTAAAAGAAACATTATTTTTTATCGTTTAGTAAAACGCTTCATAGAAAATGAATAAATTTGAATGAAATGAAAAGTAAAAGGTTTTTATATAGTGTATAATAGAATGTCTTGTATTAGAACAAAATTTTCCTCAATGAAAGGAAATTGAGATGAAGTCCCTTACCTAATGTCTGACATGACTCGATCGTTATTTAATTTCCTGAATAATAAACTAAACCTAATTTATACTTGCTTAAGAACCTTTTTCAAGTTTATTATTCTTTTATATAACTTATTACTATGTTATAAACATTTTGTAATCATTTATGTTAATTACTTTCATTTTGTCGATATTTGGCACTTGAGAAAAAAATGAACAACTTATATTTACATGTTGTCCATGTGTTCAATAGTCCATTATATCGAGAATGATATTCAGGATTTAGATATCATATATATCATATATATCCATAAGATAAATTTATTTATAATATTACATAACATTTAGAGGTAAGAAATTAAATGCACCGTTCCTAGAGACGGTAAGTCGTACGTAGGCATGAACACTAATTTCATTTCTATTTCTTATTTTAATGGAAATAAAACATAATGATAAATAGGTATATTATAATTCCATTATAATATCATGTATAATATCATTAACAATATCCTTTATACATCCCACATAAGGCATTAACGAGTCACATCACTTTAAGGGGGCGGTAGTCCACACTTCCTCAAATGAGATTATCGTATTTACCCACTATTGAAACCATAAAGTATTGATATAATTGGGAGGTACATAAGAATAATGAAATAATAAACATAATATATATCATATATAAATATAGTTCCATCATAATGGCCACCATGATAGCTGATAAGATTTAATTGAACAATCATCGTTTGGTGAGGCGTTAGTTTCCCATCCACAGAAACATTATGTTTATCATTCATTAGATAGATGTGTGTGTGTATGTGTAGTTCGGTTACATCTTATAAAAACATACTAGTATATTGAGGATAATGCTGTTGTTACAGATGAATGAAATAAAAAGAGTTTAGGGTTTGGAGAAGTAATATAAATGAAAATAATTTAAGGGAAACTGTTACCATTAATTTGGGTAACTCCTTTGGTTTGAACCAAATGGACTTCTTGAAGTTCCTTCTTCCTAAGGTAAGGCTTCTAGAGGGAGGAGAGGTATGTAGGGAGCCTAATTGAGTAGATGTTGGATGATACAAATGGCTTGAGAAGTGTGTGGAATTGGTCATCAGTGGTATCCTTTTATAAGGGGGAGTAGGGGCTCTTTAGGAAAGTGTGAAAATATTATTTTATAATATAAAGATATTCGGTTTATAATGGTCCAAAAAATCATTATAGTAGAATATAAAATGATTCATGGTAGAAATAAAATCATCCAATAAAAATTGGAAATGTTTTGGATAATAATTTATTCATTATAATCTTATTTTTTTAAATCATTTATTAATGACATAAATACGGCATAATTATTGTGTCATAAATAATTTAATATATATGATGTCTAAAAATTAAAAAAAAATACCATTATGTAGGAAATCCTCTTCTATTTCCAAATAATAATTATAGTTGAATATATGACTTATATAAAACCATATAAAAATTAATTACTAAAATATATTTTTTTTTAATGTCAATTTTGACTTCACATTAATTTAATTAATCTAAATTGTCATTATCACTCCCATGTGGCTCAATGGGGTCCCAAAATCGACCCAAAGACTCCCATTTTCGTAAATGACTCAAAAAATATGGTTTGGACAAGTTTTAAAGTAATTTTTAATTATTATAATAATCATTTAACCTTCAATTACCCAATTTACCCTTAACTGTAGTATATAAAAGACAAAAGTAACTATTCACCAAAAATTATTTTCATCTTATTGAACCAAATTTTAATTTTTGATAACAAAAATGTATGTCAGATTTGATAAATTCAATTCACAGAAGCGGAAATTTTTATATAAATGAAAAAGTCAGATTTTTTAACTACCACTAAGTAGTTGCACTATTCATCAAACATTTAAGTTTTTCAAAATAGTACCAAAAATTAAGCCTGAGCTAAATGTTATATTATGAATTAAAAAATTATGTCTATTTTTACAGATTAAAAACATATAAGTGGAATTAATTATTTTTAAAATTAATTCCCATTGTTAAAACAAAGAGCATGTCTTTTAGAAAAGATAACTATCAAAATATTGATACTTGTTTCTGTCAACTTTCAATGTGAAATTAATTCCAATTTCCAAAATTGGATTAAATGGTAAAAATATATTATAATTACACTTTAAAAACAATTAAAAATGATAATCTGACCATATAAATACATTAGATTAAAACGTTGTTATGAATTTTAATATTATATTTTCACTATTCATTAAAAAATGAACTTTATCGGAATAATTCCTAAAATTTACCCAAAGTAACTTTCGATGTCCCAATTATAAAGAAGGATTTTATTTTGTCATTTGGAAGGCATTAAAGTGACCAAAACAAGATTTAAAAAGGGTTCTCCATTAAAAGGCGATAAATCAGCCTTTTAATGTTTATTATGCTTAGAATTAGATTCATTCACATTTTAAGCATCTATATTTTTCTTTTATAATGTAAATACATTTAACAATCATTTATAATCATATTGTAGTATGTTTTGTTCTGTCCGTCCAATTCAACAGCAAAGAGTTATCTATCATTTAAAATAATAATATTATATTATTAGTGTGCAACATAAGATTTCAAAGAAACCTGTTGTTGCGTATCGGGTATGCTATCGAACATAGGAACACTTTTAAAGTAAAATTTATATTTAATTACAAAATATTTATATGTATAAAAATATGTTATTCATCATTTACTTGGGATGTTACAGATACACTATGGAGAATAAATCATTATCACAACTCCTCTTACTGATTATTAATCCACTAAACCCATAATGTATATTCAATAGGAAATATTTGATATTGGTCTTACATCATGGGATAAATAAAGGAAAACATAAATTCATGTTCTATTGGAATTTCAGGTCATTCCTCAAGAAATACATCAATATATTCCAATAATAGTTCTACATACTAAATTTGAATATTGAATTCTCTAATGATATTTTTTTGATATCCTCTTCCCTAATAATCGTAATTATTAGAGCCTCTTAGGATGGATCAATATATGGCTCAAATGATGATGTATTTTATCTAACGTTAAGGAATTATACATCTTCTTCAGAGATCATGATTTTTTTCTTTTAATAATAAATATATGAAACATAATTTTAATCCTAATTTATTAAATGTTTTATATCATTATCAACCACTATAATGATAATATCATAAAAATAGATCATGTTTATGTGTCATATTATTTACTTCCTAACACACAACTGTTATAGTGAGACTTCTCGTAAGATATTTAAATAAAAACCCTAATTAATTAAATGTGAAATATCTAACTATCATCAAATTTTTGGTAGATATAAAATAGTATGAGGATACAAAAAAAATTAAATCATTAGATAAATTTTATTATAGAAATAATGTACCTTCCACCACACCATTGGGTAAATACATCTCATTTATAAATACAATATAAGAATAGAAATATCCCCATAACATATTCTATGGTATATTCTATTAGGTCAATACCAATGTTCCATTTTTAGAGTTATTACCCCTAGGTACCTCAATGCTTGGAAAGCATCCACATGCAGTATCTAGATAGGGATGTATTTCAAGGAAAAAGAACATGATATATTTTATAATAAAAAATTAATATTTTCATATATTATTATAATTAATGTATATAATTGGATTATGTTTTATATTTTATGCTTTCCATAATCTAGTTTATATGGATTCTACTAGACGTCATATGATACCAACTCTAATGACCCCATCCATAGTAACCCAGAGCCAATGCTTAGATTAATACATTTTATTAAATATAATGGTTAAAACAGAGATGGAATGAATAGTTTATTAGTTTTCAAGAACCATATACATAAAATATACTCATAATACATTCATAATTTAAAATAAAATTAAATATATAAGAAAATTAAATAAACCTGATCCTTGAAAAAAATTCCTAGAATTATTGTTAATATCGTGGGGAATGGAGAGAAATAAGGTGGATCTGAAATTCTTATTAAGATTTTAATATAGAAAAAGATATCATGAATCAATAATCATAATCAACATTTAATGGTATATAACTGAAAAACCATGACATTAAATTAATAAATTAAAAATAAATTTCATATATAGATAATATAATTTTAAAAATATCCTCTATAGTAATAAATAAATTCCATATTTTTAAAACTCTTAATTATTGTATGTCATGATATCATGTATCATGATTCCGCTAACATTAATAACATTCACAAGCTATAGTAAATATGCTAATTGAAATCCATTTAATTTGGATAATTGATTATCCTCATGGGATATACTAATGCATAGATTAGAAATATAATTCCATAACAAAAAAATATTACCTAAAAAAGGGAAATTGAGATCATGTACCCTACCTTGTGATTATATTGGTTAAGAAATACTAAAATCATGAAAAATAATAATCATCATGGTAAAAACTTATACTAAATCCATTCTAACATTGATAATATCATATATGAAAATTTTATAAAATTTTATCACATGTTTGTTTGTTATCATTCAATATTTTCATTTTTTTATCATTCATTCATAGATAACTTGTATATACACCATATTAAATAAATTATGTTCATAACAATATAATATTCACTAGTGAAGGAAAATTGAGATCATATACCACTACTCATGATTTTATTGGATGAAAATACATTAAAATCATGAATAATAAAAATAATATTGGTTTACACTAATACAAAAACCATATTAACATTTATAATATAATATATAATAATATTTAAAATTTTATCACATGTTGGTTTATTATCATTAAATATTTTCATTGTTTTATGTGTTAATTGCCTTATATTTCTTATTTGTGCTTTGTCATGAATTTTTCTGTTATTGGGAATATAATATAGTTAGATCATATATTGAATAATAATTATGGAATTATTAAAATATTTATACAAAAATTATTCTTTTAATACCAATGATGAATGTTTTTTTTGTAAAATTATGTATGTTATGGTTATGGAGACGGTAGGTCGCACATACACATAGTTAACAATTTCATTTCTCAAACATCATTATAGAAAAGAGGTAAGTAATATGATATATTTATAGAATGATAATAATATCATAAATACTATATTAATTATATATATATATATATATATATCATTTCTATGGTGTTGTAAAGAAAATAGTGTCACATCGGTTTGTGAAGGCGTTATCCCTTACAAACATGAACAAAGATAACTTTATTATATGACAGACTATATAACCAATAAAATGAAATGTTATATTTATAAATGACAATTATGTGAGTAATATAATAATTATTTCATGAATATCACATATTAGTATTAAATTTATCTTTATTACTTTCTGTGTAAGTCATTATTGAAAAATGAATCACATTGCATCACGAGGTGGTAGTATGCCATACCCAAAATCAATATTATATTATCTCTTATTAAATGGAATGTAATAAAGCTATATATAATATAATTACATAGAAAGTATATCTTTTTTAAAAATAACATATATATATATATATACAGACTTCATATATATCATCATCCCCTACTTGGAGATGTGTTAATGGATAAACCTAATGACAATGATTCATATGGTGGTAGATTATAATATACACGAATGATGTTTTTATAATTCATTTCATAGAAGAGTGGATGGTTGTAGGTCATTAAAATAACATATAGAAATCATAATAATATTGAAATGTTATCAATATTAAATAATCAAGGGTTAATATAAAAATTAAATTGGTGGAGGATGAAATAAATTAACAACACTTGTGGGAGAAATGACATCTTCTTAATGTTACCTACTTATTTTTTCATCAAAATCCTTTATTATATGGATTTGTACTGAAAAAAGGATTCTATGAAGATTTAATGTAATTTGGGATATTATTTGGGTACATTTTATAAAAATTAAAGGGTGTGATAGCAGAAAAAAGAGAGGAGCTGAGGTGACATTTTATTAGGGTAGTGATTGGCACACTTGTAAATCATTGAATGAAAAAGTGTAAACACGTTTTTCATGTGATAAAAGTGTAAATATGTTTTATTTTCAATAAACATACATTATATGATCTACATATTTCCATCTTGTATATTTATAAAAAATAATAGGTCAATTTATGAATTATCATTTTAGTTTATTGGAAATGAAGACTCATTTTTACATCAATCATGGGAAATAATATGTACTTTTCAAATATTGATTAATATAAAAAAAATAATATCAAATTATTAGATAAAATAAATTATTCTTATTGATATTTTTAATCCCCTTTTTAAAATTAAATTCATTTAAATGAAAAAAGAGTCTTTATAATTAATTTGGTAGACTCGACATGAATACTAGTACCAAAGAGAAAATTCTCATAAGATTATAATGTTTTTATATGTAAAATAAATTTTAAAAAGGTTCAATTGAACTATTTTGAATTAATATATATATCAGTGAAATAAAATTTCTTTATATAAAATTATAAATATAATTTATCATTAAAAATAAATACTGATAAAAGTGTATTTTTAATTAATTTGTTTTAATTATCAGTAATCATCGAAAATTACATATTTTAGAAAAGTAAACAAAATTTAGCATATGGAAATATTGATATTTTTATTTAATCAATAAATTTCATTTTTTAAAATATATGATTAATAATTATTAATTAAAATATTTAAATTATTTGCGCGATGTGTGACTAAATCAACTTTTTTTAAAATAATATTTAGATTTTTTAGAAAAATTGTATTTTTATTATTACTAATTAAATTTTTCCTAAATAATTGAGAAATATAATTTGGGATAAGTCTTTTATTACTATTAATTACAAAAATCATAATAAAATTTTAATAAAAGTCATTTTTGAAAAATATATTAATATTGTATCATATTTTTTATACCCATGTTCTGTGTGCATTTAATGTAATAAAATATATTAATAGTTTTCTAAAATACTGATATTCATTTTCCTTTTGGTGTTACAAAACATGTAACTAAATAATAATTTTACTAAAAGAAATAATTGTTTCAATAATGAAAATTTATTATACCCATAAGAACGTATTTTGGATATAAAATATTATATGTGTTGATGTTTAGACATTATTATTTAATGTTTTTTGAATATCTAAAAACATATAAACTACACAGTCCGTGGAGTATAATTATTTTATTCACATGAATATAATCTTTTAATTATTGGTAATAATGTTTTGATTATTTTTAGTTGTTATAAAATAAACATTTTAGAAAATAATAATGATATGATTTTATTATTGAATGACACTTTAGGGATGAAAACCCATAATTTTACTATCATGAGATAGTCATTTAGGATTTAGATGTTGGTTTGTTTAATCAATGTATGATTTAGAATTATTTTTAATATTGGATACTTATTAACTAAGTAATAAAGGCTATATGAGGATTATATCGATATTAATAACCATCTTAGCCTTGTTAGAGTTGCAGATGGACTCTTTCTACATTTTTTAACACAACTGACACATGATATTACAATTGGTTCCCATGAGAGAGTGAAAAAATTATAAACTAAGGAATATGTATATTTTAAAGAATTGTATGACATTAAACCCTTCTGAAATAGGTGTAATATCTGACCCTCTAAATTTCAAATAATTTATTAATTATTTAGAGATTTTTTTTTTGCTTCAAAAAAAAAATATTATTACTCTTAATTTTGAATGTGAATATGTTTAGTGGGGGAATATGGTTAGGACCAAAAATGAAAAGGATGATATTGATTCCCTGAAATGTATAATATTTAGTAATATTTTTTTATGAAATATTTTATTAATATTATTCAACATCTAATGGAAATTACTAAGTTTAAAGAAGAAGAACGGTGACATAGATTCACAATGGGAATAATTTTTTAATAAAATTTATAGTTATTCATAGAAGTAGAAATTGGACCATGATTTCAATATGAATAGATTTTAATTATGAATTATGATATATTTCTATAGGTATTTTGTTAATCATGTGTTTGGATGTTATATAGATATTTTTTGATTGTTTAAACAATTTTTGGTGGAATTTTTTTCAATAATAATGATAAGAAGGGATCATAGTGTTATGAAATGGAAAAATAATATTAAATAAAATTTTAAATTAATAAACCAAAATTAACTGAATGTGACCAGTGTATTATGAAGTATTCATGGTAGAGTATTAAGAGAACATAAAATTGTTTCTAAAGTAGTATGATTGGACATATATATCATGAATGAAAATAGAGAAATGATATTTAATATACCAATAGTGATTTAGTAGTATTAAATAATAATAATTGAAAGGCGATCATACATAATGAATCTTCATTACTGGAAAAATGAAAAATGGATTGAGGTCATATATATCATGTCGGGAATAATGTGGTAAAATAAATTTCTAAAAACTATAAATTTCTTATCACATCAAATGATGTGGTGAAAAATTTATCTGTGTTATTGTTATTAAATTTTTAACATCTATTATGGATATCACTAGATGATATTAACATATCAATATATTCTATGTTTTTTAAATAGGATTCTCTATAAAGAGTAGATATTTATTCCCATTTTGGTTAAAAAATGTACCTACTATAAATATGGATCCATAGAATGAAAATTTCAATTTTTATCTGGGTAAATATATGGTAATAGTGAATTATGGAATTTTTTTATATACTAAATGTTTTAAGTATCATTATATGTTTATAAGTAATGATGGACTATCATTAATGAAAAATAATTTTAATGGAAAATATAAAAACATTGAATTTTACTTCCACTTTTTTATAATCCAATGGATTAGTATAACTGAATAATAATCACATTTTATCATAGTAATAAAAGGTTATTCCTATAATAGATATGACGTACTATTATCAAAAAGTTTCATCACATTCCTGTTCAATTACGTTATTAATGATGGTATGTTGAAATAAATTATTAGTTAGCTAGTCCAATAACCATGTTAACTAAAAATAGAATCAAAATTATTTGTAATGGGGTTTGTTAAATGAATATTATTGTTAGAAAGAAGGAATGGTTATGCTATATTTTTTTAATTACCCTAAGAAATCATTATATTTATATTTATAGTGATACTTCATTATCGGGCAATGGTTTTTTTTTCAATCTATAGAAATTATGTAATTTCATATTTTTCTAAATATTTGAAACTGCATTAATAGAGTTATCTAATGCAGAACCAGGATTTTATACTATTAGTTATTGATATAAGTATTTTTTGAAAAATTTTAAATGAGATTAAATGTGAGATATATATAATTATAAAAAATTTTAATATATTTACACACTCAGAAAGAGGAGAACCTAGGAAAATTATGTTGGATGAATAAAATAAATGATTATGATTGAATGATTACAGGTCACCGAGGTAAATATAACAATATAGAAGATTCCTTGAGTCAAATGGTTCATCCATAATCAAAGATGATTTATTTTCAATGGGATCAAATAGTTAATGGTATAACAATTCTTGGATTTGTTACTATATATGAGGAAATAATTAATATTTCAAAATATTTAAGAGTATTATCATCCATATCAATTATAATTAATAAGTATAAGAAGGGAGATCAATTATATTATATAAATTGATTAGTTGTAATCGAAAGAATGTTTTCTAATTTTAGTTTTTATAAAAAAATTTATGATATATGGAAGTTTCAAAGGTGTATTATGGGATTTATTTTTGAAAATGAAAATATTAAATCATTATCACATATCTCAATGTTTAATTTATCATGGTAACATTTATATCTAATGATGATTTTATAAATAGGTTTTTATAAAGAAATACATATATTTTTTTTCATTTAACATGATATGATTTAACTGTTGACATTATAAAGCATAAATAAGAAAATATGGTGTTGATTTAGATATTACCAATAACAGAATAGATGTGGGAGATTATTACCTTGAATTTCATGGTATAACTACTAATGACATATCAATGTAATAACCTTAATTTTATTATTAGTAATTTCTAACAAAATCTACTAATTTTTATCAATTCATGATACGATCTATTTAGGTAATTTTTAAAGAGTTTATATAAATGATTATTCCACATTACACAATATTCCTCTAATTATTATATGTAAACCTAATTCTATGTTTCAATTTAAATTTTGGGAACAAATTTTGAAATTTTAGGATACTCAATTTATTATTAGTAAAAATTTTGATCCCTTATCCAATTCACTGTAAGGATAGAAAATTGTGAATGTTTAAATTATCCTCCTAGATATATCAATATATTATATCATTTATTGGGATATAAATTTTTCCTTAATGTATTTTTTTATTAATAACAATTTTACTTTATGTTTATTAGTTTCATTATTTGGGAAATTATATAAATTGTGGTATTGAAATTATCAGTTTTGAGATGATGTCATAGAGGGACATTTATTTTGGATTAAATTCACAAAATAAATTTTTCAAAAGATAATAATTATTTACCATAATATTATGCAAGGTCAGATTATGTTGAATTGTTATGGTCATAACTATTTTATTTCTCTTCCATTTTATATATTATTTTTTAAAATGAAATTTATAATTATATTTTATAAAACAATATAAAAATATTGTGACAATGGGTATGGTTCTTATAATATATCCACACACTTTAGTTTTTATTAGGTATAACATATGTTTCATATTCAATTATTGAAGATATATATAGAATATGAAACATATATTATGATTCATAATGTATGTTTGTCAGAAAAGAATTTATTTTATGAGGAAAATATATTTTATATTTTTAACTATAGATACAATTTGTTGTGTAATAAGGTGGATGCCAATGTTATGGGTTTTTTATTAGAATACATTTATTGAAAATGTAACATGGAAATTTATGTATACTATGTGAGAAAAGTATCCCATATTATTTATTAATGAATAAAATTTATATAATTTAATTTCATTTAGGAGAGAAGAATGAAAAAACCAAGGTAATATTAATTCAAAATCAATTACAAGATTTAGTAATATTCATAACTTGATTTTAGGTATTCATATAAAATATAATAATTTTATATGGTTTTTTGATCGTATGATAATCATAATTATGTGGACCAAAATTTATTACATGAATTATATAGTTTAATTTTAAACAAATAAAATTACAAAAATAGAAAAAAAAATTTAATACAAATTCTTCACTTTTGATTTCATCCTATCAAAATTTTCAATCGTAATATATTAGGATCAATTATAAATAGTTAATTGTTCAGTAAATTGTGAAAAATATCATATATTAGAAAATAAAGACTATTATGAAATCCTAATGACTTAAGAAAGTATTTATATAATATTAAATCATATTATAGACTATATATATATGGTATAATAAATCATTTAGGTAAAACAATATATATTTTTAATACCAATTTTGGAAAATTTGTGTCCAATGTAATTTTTTATTGAATGAATTTTTTTTGGTATTTTACTTTTAATGATGGTGTATGGAAATTCCATTTTTTATTTCCAGATCCCCAAATAAACATAATACATAATTGCTTAAAAATTAATGATTTTATAAATTTTGAGTCAAACACTCTATTACATTTTTTACAACGTCTATTTTATATTCAAATGGCCACTTTTCTCTAAATATTGTTGCATAAAAATAATTTCAAAAAAATAATATTTTAGTAACCAATATATATTTTAATTACATGAATGTATTTTTTATTTAGGATCATAATTTCCATATTTATTGAGTATTTAAATTAATTTTTTTTATTAAAATACTTTTCTAGTGTAAAAATTGAGTCACCTCGGTTGTGTGTTAAATCCGGTAAAAGATTAAAATGAATGACATAAAATCCCTAAATATTTTATGTTATATTATATTATTATATAATATTTAAAAATAATAATGATTAATTTAAAAAAATTTATTTTTGGATTAACTTTTATTGAATGAGATAATATTATAATCTAAAAATGTTTAATATTCCCAATAGTTTCAGTAAGTTCATTTATCTAATGATCCCTTCATCCCATGATTTTTCATAGTAATTGATATCCTAATATCATCCTATAACTATAAATATCTATTTTGAAATCCCATTATTAATATTCTTTATTGTCCTGGTATCTTCAAAATTCCAAATTAATAATGCCTATAGTGTTACCCAAATGGGCTATCCAATGATGAGATAAAAGAAATAAACGAGTTATATAAAATTTAATTCTTCCTTAAAATTAGTAAAATATATTCCAAAAATCATAATATAATTACATAATTATAAGTAAAATAAAAAAATTTATATAAATATATTGAAAAATTATTCTTGTCATCATTTTCATCTAATGAATTATGACTACCCCTTCTGTGTATACATGAGGGAATCCTCATCAATGTAGTGATGCATTTAATTTTTCATCATCACCTATAAAAAATGGTTATATATATATATTTACTTTATATATATTTGATTTATTTTATCATTTTCATTTTTTAAATGTAAAATATTATATTATATCCTTCCATTCCATCTATATTAAAATGCAAAGGATGTCTGCATGTATGTGCAGACTATCACCTCCATGAAGTGATTTATTTAATTACTAATAAAAAAGATAAATGGATAGTTCTAAATGTATCATTTATTTATATACATTATAATTTTAATATTTATTTTATTCTAATTAAATATTTATCATTAATCCCTTTGACTATGGTTGTCATACCGATCATTTCGTGGAGATAATGAACCGACATACCACAAAAAAGCCAACACTAAATTAACTAATTTAAAACCTAAATAATATGTGGATTTAAATGAAGAGAATTATAATAATAAAAATAAAAAATAAAAATTCAAAGAATAATTTATTATAATAATATATTATTATTATACAATAATGTAAAATATGTGATTGGAAGATCATAACTCTAGGTAATAGATTTGTCTAAAAGTTGAATTATTAAAATTTTTCAAATCTTTCTAATCCATGTACATGTTATTTTAAATAATTTAGGGATATTTTAATAATTCTAAACCTTAATTATAAAACGCATTATCTATTATCATGGAAATTTTATATTGTTTTTATAATGAATCTTTCTAAAATATTCTATAATGGTATTTTTGGTATTCATATAAATGTGAGAAAATACTGGTATTAAAACATTACCGCTTAATCAAATTTCCCTAGAACATTGAAAATGATAAATTATTATACAACCCATATATTTTTATAATGTAATTAAAAAAAATATTATTTTCATATTTTCATGGAAATTTCAGTATTTACTTGTTTTAAAAAAAGGATACTACCTATTATTTTTTTATAAATAAATAGATGTATTGTTTATTATAGAATAAAATTCTAATTTTTATGAGTTTAATTATTTATATAAATTCCATTTTGTGATTTCCATGTTAGTGATGTATTCCATAATATGTTAAAATGGATGATTTTTATTTAACCATTTATTGGATTGGGTAACATTATGTGCTCTATAAGTGATATGATAGAATTAAAATGGTAGGTTATTCTATTATAATGTTTATTGTAAGGGTGATTGTAATGATATTTTCTAAGGATACCAATATTATTATTTATTTATTTTAATGATTATTTTTAAAAAAATTATTTAATGATTTAATAAGAATATTTACTAATTAAAAGAATATTGAATATTATTCAAATTCTTAATGGTTTATTTTTGAACAAAATGTTCTCATGGGTTTTCATTTTTATATATAAAATTTCATGTGTCACAATCTAGATTTGGTTTCCATCAAAAATGGCACCCGTCCTGGTTCGTGGCAAGGCTTGAAAGGAGTTCTCACTCCCCATGGGCTGGCATAAGTTCCCGAGTATGATAAATTAAATGTTGTTAATGATTTACTTGAATTTATGAAATTAAATCGAAAAAAATAAATAAACTGAATCTAATAATTTAAAAGAATAATTTATTAAAAAATCATAATTGAAAAGCATTCTTTTAGAAGAAATAAAAATAGAGAAAAAACTAACTTTTAGCAGAAAACACAACCAATAAACCCCCAAAAGGAAAGGGGTCATCATCCCCAAGCTTTCTCTATAACATTTCACTGACGATAGATGAAAACAACCAGAACCACCGATTCCAAAATCATTACCCAAACCCGCAACAATGATTTTGAAGCCTAATTACGCCCCATGGTGATATTAGGGTGTGAGCCATGACCAATTGGATACAACCCAAAAAAGATTCCATGTGAAAAAATTTATATGCAAAAAATCATGCATGTTTTTATAAATAGAAAATTCCATAAACTATTCTTAAATGATTCACCATTAAATGAAAAAAGAATTACAAGTGGGAAGCATTAATGAATGTACAAATTTAAATAAAATGAACCTTCTAATGAATTTTCCAGCCCAAACACATAGTATTCTGATAGTAAGTAAAAAATATCCAATGATCACTAGTCATAGAAAAACAAATAAGAACTAGTTAGTTGTGATCCCTAGGTACCTCGTATATTGGTGAAGAGTAACCATAACAAACATATATTCTCATGCACAATGAACTAGTTAGGGAATCACCCATAAAATATTATTCACCTATATAACAGTTATGGTATATTCATTGTTTTCTTCATCAATAATTATATATGAAACTGGGATGAAACAACTCAAGATCACTAGTATAGTAGTAAACGTCCACCCACCTAGATACCAGGGTTTCCATTTTTTTCTCAAACAATTTACAGAACATATAAAATACCATTCAATATGGAAATTACATTTAAAAATCATAGAACCATCAAAAATACCACCCAAATGCCTAAAAATACCACCTTTTTTACATTCAACATCATGTTAACATCTTACTCTAAAAAAACAAAAAAAAAACGGTCCAACACATTTCTCACAATTTAAAAAATCATTCCAAAAAATTTAAAATATTATAAAAACGTTTATAATAACAAATAATCAATTTCTCTTTCAAACCCCCATTTTATGAACATAAACACTCCAAAATAATACCTCAACTTATTTTTCTCACATTATATAACTCAATAAACAAATTGATATTTTTTAAAATAACTTCAAGGAGTTTAAGAAAATTTTTCACATAAAACCCACTAAAAACCCTTATTATAAGGCCAAAAGCACATAAAATTCCTACCAAACCACATTTTTAATCCCTATATAAATTTAATAACCCATTTTAAATTCTTATAAAATAACTCCAAATGATATCACAAGGGTTACACAAGAAAAACACTCTATTTCATGAAAAATGTATCATTAAAATTAAAAGTTTAACTAATTCCATAAAAAATAGATTCCACACTATAAAAAACATAAAAAAATATTATAAATATCTAAATTAATAAAGATAACACATCAATAAATACTTACTCATGGAATCACGTAAAATTTGTATGAAACCCCCCAAATCGTTGTACGAAACATAAATCGCACCACAGTGGCACCGAAAGGGAATGCAAAAGAACCACAATTCATGAAAATTAAACCACTACACTTAAAAAATAATCACTTTTAATGAAACCCTAGTTTTTGGACATTAAAAACAACATAGAAGAGAAAAAAACACTAATATGAATGGAAAAAAAGTGAGGGATTAACTTACATGAAAATATTTTAAGAAATTTCACCAAATACACCAATTGTTGTATCTCTGAAGAGCTGAATTTTAATAGTAAATTAAAATAAGGCTAATGAGGTCAAGTGGGTAATGAAATGGGAGAAAAGAGTAAAAATGTTTGATTTGGGAAAGAAACAAATTACCTTTCCAAATTTTAATGATTTGAGAATCTTATGGAAAATGTTTTATAATCCAAGATGAAGATGAGCTCCAATGAGGTAAAAAGAACATGGGTGTGCTCCTAGGGTTTGTAGGTTTTATTGAGATGTGTAATGGCCAAAACATGTTAACCAATGAATGAAATATACAAGAAAAACATGTTTTTTTAACTGTAAATGAGATCATAGGATGGACCAATTCTTGAATAAATCACCCTTATCCACTACGATTTTGAGTTCCTAAGGGGTCCAAATGGAAATGGTGTCTTGAATAGGACATGGGAGGCCAAGTGGAATGTTTAATCGGAAAAAATGTTAAAAAATGAAGGAGTTATAAATGAAAGAAATTTTGATTTTAAATCTTGAAATATTCTCATGGGTTGACCCAAATCATTAAGAAACCATAACAATAATCATACTCCACAAAAGGTGCCACTATGAGTGTCACAAACTGAAATCCCAGATGCCACATCTTTATACATTAGATTTTTTAAAATAAAAGGCAAAATACCATCCAATACATCTAATACTAATGACATAGATCAAGAACACCTGAGACACCAAATATATATCCAGAACACTAGGAAACTAGGAGAAAAATAAGAACCAAAATAATATTTGAAACAAACAATAGAATTGAAAATAAGAGGGTGGGAATTCTCCCCACTATAAGTCTTTCTTCCCCAGAAATTCACATCAATATCTGATGAAATACAAAACAATATCAATAGTCTAATATGGGCTCCCTGCCATGTTTTTCCTTCCCCCCTCCCCCCCAATTCCAAAAACACCTCCAGTTTATCAACCATTGGAAGGGATACTATCACCCACATAGATTAAAACCATTATACTGAAATGGTAAACGTTACCACAACCATACTTCAAGAAAAACATTTAGTGTACTCCATCCCCGTCCATTATCCATGGAAGAAATTGGTTTTTAGATAGCTACAAATTAGACTACAATCATCCAATCCATCACTGAGGACATAACTTATTGACTGATATATTGAGACCCAAATGGAATTCCCCCAATAAGATCCAAATTGATTTCCTAATATAGAAATAATACAACAACAGGTTGAGGCTAGAATGGACTCCCCACCATAAAGCATAGATTAGCAGTAGACATATTCCAGTAGAACCTATTTGAAACCCATGGTGGTTCTCCCCACCATAAGAACCATCCTTTAGGACCAACATGCATGGGACAATATTAAAACACACCATAAGACCCAATCCCCACAAAAGGGGGGTCAATCAATGAAACTTGAGACCAATAAAGATGTTATGAGATATATAACTCCCATAAACATTTCCCTTCTCAGATGAGTCCAACCAAAACTGATATCAGAATAGTGACAATAGGGACATTCATACATGAACAACCATAATAATTGTTGCACTAGCAAGTGTTCATGAATCGAGTTTGAGAAAAAATAACCACATGCTGCCCTATAATAAAGGATGGACTTCACCACTGATGCTGATTACAACCTTGAGGGATAGGGTCCCCATGTCAATTTCCAAATCTAGGGACCACATAAAATGAAACCAAAATATAGAAACCTCGAACCATCTCTACCTCCCACACTAGAGAAAATTGTTGTACGAAGATCCCTTACACCCCTGTTAAATTCCAGACTGCATTAAAAGATTCACATTGAGTCCTATTTCTAGAGACCTTTTGTTTGGAGCATCTAGTGAACTGTAAGAATGAGCTAATGATCACAACACCCCCATGAAATTCACAATCTCTAAAAACACCATTACCCAAACATGGACATGGATGATGGACATGATTCACCACTTTCACCCCTAAAAAATAGTATAAGGAAAAAAACCTAGATGACATATTCATATATAACATCGAATTCAAAATTCTCAGAATAGAAACACACTTTAATTTAAGAAGAACCCATGAAAGGTTTTATAACATCCACTTTTCCCCTTAAAAGAAATCCCAATGCAACAAGACACCCCAAAACAAGAATCTTGAAAGTGAGAGAGTCATTACCAGAAATAGAACATTTAATAGAGTTCCAAATAACATGATATTACCTCAAGGGACCATTATGGCCTCAAATAACTAGATTTTCCACACTGGGGGATAACATGGACTCTTGCTTCCACGAGAATAACGAATGTCCCATGTGCCCTTTAAGAAAACATTCTACACTAACAACCCCAAAATTCATTCACTTTCCTCTAATGGATTCCCCTTCACGACATCCATATAAAACCAATAGACACAACAATGTCAAACATCATCATTTACAGTTTAAGGAACTTAGGGAACCATGGTGCATTTCAACCTTCAAAACCCACTCTCATACTAAACTAGGTTCCAGTTAACAGAAGAATAAGAGATGTAGTGTCAATATCCAAATATCATGAATAATTTATTTATGTTGATAAAAATGAGGATCTTCCAATAAAAAATCACATGTGGCCACACTTCAATAAGGAATTACCACATTATGGGGGCTTACCTTAGAGAAAAAAATAACCCAAGGACTCAACCATGCCGGTTCTTCGGTAAAACAATTCCACAAACTAGAACCAGAAACTTGAGGGGATCAACCAAAATGGATTCATGAAGAATTTTTCACAAATTTACACCAATAAAATCTTCAACCCAACTTACCTTGAAAACAAACACTCAAACCTTGTTAAAAAAGGAGCGGTTCATAAACTCAATACCCCCAACAAAACAGTATAAATTACAAAAAAGTCACACTGCTCCCAACATTGGTAATAAAAACATAAAATATCACTAAAACTATCAGTTATTTGAAATTAAATGGGTTTGGTAGTTAGAAAATTCACCAATGGTTTCACCTAGTCCTCATGTGTGTATGTTTTCATGCCACCACAGGTACCCACCTTGTGCAAACCTAGGCACTCATCCACTTTTATTTTTACATAACCAATAAATGTAACTAATCCACATCTACTAACACATATCCAATGTATTTTGTAACCGATGAGAACACCAAGTATAGAAAAAGTTCTTTACACTCTTAGAAACCAAAAAAATTCATTCCATTGAGAACATAAATTCACAACCCACTTTAAAATAATTATTGTTTTCAAAACCATAATGTTTTTGAATCAAAAGTTTCTAAACAGAAAATTCTTATATCATCATACACAATGATAATTTCATGAAAATACACATTTTTAAAACCACATGGAATTTTTATCAAAAAACCCATTTTCAATCCCTTTGAAAATCACACTTTTCCCTCTTTAAAATTACATTTAAAATATATTTCAATGCCCATATATTTCATGAATTGCCCTTTCCCAAAAATTATTTTCAGTAAACCACATGTTTAACTAATAAAAATATACTTCAAATAAACTTAAAACAATTTACTGATATACATTTCAATTTCAAAATATAGTTTCAACAATTTTCAAATAAGGGAATTCCAGAATGATTTTCCAAAACCCACAAAGAGGATGAATGAATCACAAGAAAATTAATGTCGATGGGTGAATCAGATTTATGGTTTGGGGACATACACTAGTCAACCCACCTCATAGATAGTGTTCTAGGTCAATATCCCCAACCCCATATGGCTTTCAAGGACCTGTGAGCTATCTGATACCATTAAACTAACTACCATTTCATTTGAAAAATAACGAAAAACCATAAGAACCACACGAATTAGATGAAACCCAACATTCATTGGTTACTAACGTCCTAACATGAGGATTTTGGGCCTGAAACCATACTTGTAACTAGAAAATAATGTTTTGAAAATCATTGCTCTGATATACACATACCATTTCCCAAAACGAAATATACCAGAAGAAAAAACATACTTTGATACCGTTTTGTCATGAACCAGATCTTATAACCCTCAAAACCGACATCCAACCTGGTACATGGAAAGGATTGATATGCATTCCAAATCCTCATGGATAGGAACATGATCTCGTAGATGATAACCTATATTATGGTAATTATTTACCATCTTTTATATACATAAAACAACAACCCCAATAAATTAACTGAATATGAAGATTTAATCCAAATAATATTTTTATTAATAAATAATAATGGAAAGAAAAAGGATTTAAATAATCACAATAGTGAAAAAACGAAAAATTATCATAAAAACCCAACCCAAGATCCACCACAAGTTAAGGGGTCGTCATCCCTAATCCTTCTCCACCAAAAAACACACGAAATCATTCCCCAAACCTTCAAGAAAGAATCTCAATCCAAATTACACCAAATGGTGTATATAGGGTGTTATCCTATTCAGAACAGGATTCCACCAAAATTATATTCCATGTGATAAACATTATATGACAAAAATCATGAACTTTTTTATAAACAAAAAATGCCATAAACAATGTTTAAATGATTCAACATTGAATGAAAATAGTTTTCAAGTGGGAAAATTTAATGAAAGAATAATATTAAATAAAATTTCTATGCTACTATATTATCCCTCCCAAACACACCATATTCTGATGGTATGTATGAAATATAAAATGAGTCCTAGTCATGAGAAGTACCCTAGGATGTAGTTAGTTGTGATCCCCTCGTATCTCATATCTCGGTTAAAATTAACCAAAACAAACATCCATTCTCATGAAAGAGACACTAGTAAGGGAATCACCCATAACCTAGTGGTCCCTAAAATAATCATCATAGTTTATTTAGTGTTTTCATCGTCAAATTTTCGATGTGAAATATGTATAAAACCACTCCAGTTTACTAGTATACTAGTACACATCTACCCACCTAGATACCTTGGATTCCTTTTTTTTGCTTATACACGTTCCACATATTATAAAATAACACAGCACATTGAAATTCTTTTTAAAAATCATAAACAGATAAAACAACCCACACAAAATTCACAAAATACCACTTTTTTACATTAAAATTCATTTTGACAACATACTCACAACAAAACAACTAAAAAAGAGGCCTTTCACCTTTTTCACAATTTAATAAAAATTCAAAAATTTATAAATTATTCTAAAAAAATCTGAATATATAAATCATAAATTTCTATATCAAACCCCCTTTTAATAACATAAGCACCCCAAAAAAGTACCTCAAAATATGTTTCCCCTATTATGTGACCCAATAATCCATTTTAGATTCTTTTTAAAAAAATATCAATGAGTATACCGTTCTTTTTTAAATAAAACCCATTAAAACCCCGTCTTTCACGTCCAAAAAAAAAACTAAAAAACAATACATGGATGCTGAATGTATATTTAATTATCCATTTTAATTTATTATAATATAACCCCAAATGATACTACAAGAGTCACACAAGAAAAAAACACCATTTCAAGATAAAAAGCAACATTAAAATTAAACACAAAACAAATTCCATAAAAAATAAATTTTCCCCAAAGACAACATATTAGGAAGAGGAAAAATAAGTATATAAATCATAATAACTCATCAAAAATTATTACAGAGGTAATCAACTTATATTTTGTCAAAATCCCCAAATTGTTGTGTGAAAAATTAACCACACCATGACCACACCATAATGGAATGAAAATGAACCATAATCCGAGAATATTGAACAAATACACTCAAAAATAAACCATAGGTATGAAGATGTAGTTTTTAGACATTTGAAACATCATGGAAGAGGTGAAAACCCAATGAAGAGTGGAAGACACTTGAGAGGGATTCACATACCTGAGAAACATTGAAGAAATCCCACAAAATTCACCAATATTAGAATCTATAAGAAACCAAAATTGAATTGTATGTTTGAATAATTATAAGGAGGTCAGGTTGGGACTGAAATCTAGGAAAATTTTAAAAAATTAATGTTTTATTAAAGAAACAAATAACTATTAAAATTTGTATGATTTTAGACGCCTTTGAGAAAGTTCTTCCACATTCACGATAAAGACGAGTATCAAAGAGGAAAACAGAACATGGGGGTTCAACTAGGTTTTTTGGTCTCAATTGAGAGGTGGAATGATGATAAAATGTTTAATTTTTAATGAGATATAAATGAAATAAAATATTTTTTTAAAATGGGAAAGGGGATCACAGGTTGGTCAAATGATTGAATAAATCATCAATATGCAACATGATTATGAGTTACTTGGGGGGGGTCTAAATGGATACAATGGCTTGAATAGGACTGGGTAGGATAGGTTGGAAGTGGAATGGGTGAAAAATGATGAAAATGTAAGGCATTATAAAAGAAAGAAATTTGGTTTTTAAATATGGAAATGGGCTCATAGTTTGGTCCAAATCTTGAAGTATCCACACTAATAGACATACCCCACAGAAGGTGCCACTAAGAGTGTCACAAATTTAATTCGAAGCCACCTCATCATTATACCTTCCCGTTAGAAAAATTTAACTCTAGATACTATCCATGACATCAAATACTAATGAATTAGACCAAGAACAGCTGAGACACCAAATTTAAACTCCAAACACATAGAAAGAATGAAAAAACTATGAACCAAAAGGACATTTAAAAAAATAATTGAATTGAAAATTTGAATGTGAAATCTTGAATATTTAAAAATTGAATTTATTTCAAAATGATTTATTTATTATTTTAATTTTTATTTATTATATAGAAATGGAAAACATACTGATAAATTTTCATGTTTTTGGATTGAATAAATTGTTTACTTTAATATATTTGTTAATGAAATTTTTTGATCTTCTAAAATTAAAAAAAAATCATGAGGATAAGAATATTTTAGAACTATATAAATTATAAAAATTTCCGAGTGAATTATCTAATTTAATAACTAAATAAAATAACAATGAAATAAGAGATTATACATAATTATTTTTTTATAAAAAAATGTTCATTATATAGATTCTTCTACATTTTATTGTAATTTTTTAACTAATAATCATAAAATTATAATCTATAATATCCGTTAAATGAACTAATTAGAAATATTTTTATAAATATTTTTATTATTGGAATATTATGTTATATGATTTTATAAATAATTAAAAATATTTTATATTTTTCCTATATCTTGATACTTATGGACATTTGTTGATAATGGATTTAATTATTAGATTCCATTAACTTGATCTTCAATTAACAAAGTAGTTCTATAAAATGAAATAGATGATTAATAGATTCAAACATGAATTACATGATTCAGTTGAGTGTAATTTAATATTTTTTACATAATAATATTTAATAAAGTATTTTCTATGTATTATTCATTGGGTAATTATTAAGAGCTAATTCAATGATATTATCTGCAATATAGATTCATCCTGACTTGACCAATACTCCCAAATACCATAGCTATAAATTATCCCACACTCACCTAGAGACATGTTCTAATTTCATGGATAAAAATGGAGACCCATATATAAAATATTTGATATAGGTGAAACCCATGGATAAATATAAATGAGAAATAATATAGGGTTATATATACTAACATATTCATGAAGAAATGGTGAAAATTATGTTATTGAATTCATTGATAAAAGGAAAACTGGTTTCCTTGGTTTTATAATTCTAATATGCATTGTTTTATTTAAACATTCTAGACAATATTTCATTATGTTACTATTATTTTATCATAGTCTTACAATGTGTTGTATGATCCCATTAAATCATAGTACTGGTATCAGAGACAACCATGTATTCTGAAATGTGAAATCATGTTTGGATGATTGATTTTCAATATCATGACCCATGTCGTTTTATTGTTTGATATTATAATTTATATTGTTTTTCGGGCTTGTTGAGTAATGGATTTTGTTATATGATATAATTGGAGTGACTTTATAAATATCTCTTGTATTTTTATTATTCATAGAATATAACTCCCATATATCATATTATATGATACCACCATTAAATTCATTTAGAAAATATTTATTTTATAACCATTTTGATATATGTTTACATGAGAAAATATAATTTATAATTGTATTATGTGATTTTAAATTTATATTGATAAATATTATTTGATTCTTAAGAGTAAAAAATTATATATCTTATCCTAGAATATGATAGTCCCATCATACACAAAATATAACAAATAACAATAAAACAATATAATCACATCAATCAAATCAATCATAACCTACAAAGGTGTACATATCAATTTAAAAAAATATTTGAGATAATTTAATAAAATTAAATTTTAATTTTTTTATATTTTGTTTGCAATATTAATAAAATTTATATTAAAAATATTAATAAAATTATAATTATATTATATATTACAGAATTATAATGTGTATATAATTAATTAATATATTTTCATGAATCATTTGATATTAAATATTCTATAAGAGTAATTTTTAATATTAATATATATTTTAAAAAATTATACGCCATGCATTATGATATATTGACAAAACAAATTTAGAAATAATAATGGTATATTATAAAGAGAACACTATTTAGAAAAAATAGGGCTAAACTAAATTTGTTTGAAAACTATAATTGCATATAATTTATAAAAAAATACAAAATTATTATGATTATGGGAATTTATGATAATGATTATTGAGCTATATGAAAATATTTTTTATTATTAGGTATTTCAAGGACTTTTTTATCACCTCACTAGTATAAATACTCTATAGTTCCCATTCAAGTTTGTTAAATGAATTCAATAACACCACTTCATTTTATTAGTTAATGATGTATAAAATATTATATATGGACATCTTATGGGGAGACTATACCCACATATAAATACAAAAAAGGTGAAGAGGAAATAAAAAAAACATTGTCATCTCAGAATCCATATGTATTCATAAATAAATCATTTCATGAAATAAATATAAACAATAAACCAAAATAAATAAAAATGAGTTGTCTATCATGGAATAAAAGATATTATGACATAAATTTATTCTCCTATTATAGGATCACATACATTTCAGGAAAAATATATAATAAGGAATGGAAACATCTATATGGTACCATGACCTGATTATATACCTCCCATTAACCCACGTGATATCACGTGTAACCATACAACATTAGAAATCCTCCCTAACTAATCAAGTAATCATGAAGTTCACTCATGTTCTAGTTAGTTTATGTTTTTTGAGTATGGTCTAATTAAAATTCTTAAAATCAATAATAGTGGTGTCCATAACATAGCTATTTAATACAATTTTTTTACAATAGGATATGTTTAAATTTAATTCCTAAATATAGAGGATAATTATGAATTATCAATTACAATATATGGGTTCAATGTTGACATCAAAGGATGAACATACTGACTTCAAACAATGATAGATGTCTCTATGAAAATATAACGGTAGTACCAAATTGGTGTATAAGATCCCTCCCAAGATTTCATAATCAATATCAAGGAGGAATTTCAATATTAATAGAATAAAATATCACATTGGTATGAATATGACACCAAGAGAATACAGTAATATTTCATCATGGGGAATAATGTCCAAATTGGAATCATATATCATATCATTAGGAAAAATAATTAATTCCATGAAAAGATATTTCATATATAAAGGGGGGAATAAAAACCATCAAATGAAAATATTTCAAATATTGACAATGGGAAAATGTATTCAAAATTTAAATGAGTATTATATAATTAAGAATAATTACCAAAGAAAAATAAAAACATTTCATATTCAGTCATTGTGATGACACCTACATATTAATCAAATATCAGAAATCCTTGGATGTGTAATAGAAACTCACCAAAAAATCACATATCATTCATATAGGGTCTGCATCCGACAATACAAGAATAATATATCTATATAGTTGGGTTTGTCCACCTGCCCAAAACTAAAGCACATCACACAAGATATAATATCATGTATAAAAACTATTGTCACCAACAAACTCATATGTTCCACAAACCACAATAACCACATATCACGAGTCCCCTCTAGGTTTACCATGTGACTATGGAACCCACGATTTCTACATAAGTACCATATTATTATGGGCACCCAATCTTCTTTCTAATATCACATTCTTAGAAATTGTGAAAAATAGCCTTCATTGGCCATATCTCCCTAGATATGAACATTTTATCATTATATATTACGAAACCAAAAAATTAATTGAACAAATGATTGATATTACATAAATAATTCCCCACATAGACTATCCAACAATGTCGGGAAACTCATAACCAATTTACACAAATTAAATTCCCTTAGTAACACTAATTATATATATACACTTTCCAGTGGATGATGAAACCACACCAAATGTACTTGTCTATTATTCCAAACACTATAATATATCTCAATACATCATTAACCTTCCATAGGTCAGACATATCCCATCAATCCCCTTAGTTAAATTGAGGGGACTAGTGGAACCATTTGAAGGATCCACTGTATTACTTTTAAAACAATCTTATACCACACATATATATGATAAAAAATATTATAATTTAAACATTATCCGTTTGTTTTAAATGAATTAAAATAATTTAATATGTTCCATCATCACCCACTATACATCAAAATTATATATGATACTTTTGAAGAAATATAATAACCTTAATACAATTGTCAAAAACACACAAGTTTAAATACAACAGATCACACACACATAGATAAAACCATACATGATTAGAAATTGTTTATAAAAAACTTCCACAAATTGAGTAACAAAATTTATAAGAATGGACCATCCACCGTAGATGGATATCATTCAATAAAATCTATCCATAATACATAATCATGAAGAGCTGAATCAATCCACACTATATAAACTAATGTTATCGAAATTATAATTAATTTCTGTTTTAAACAAAAAATAATGCTATATAACAAATCTATTGAGTAATAATAGAATAAACCACCATGTTATATCCCTCAACTAAATCCTTATAAGATGTTTTGTGAAACAATCATACTATCAACATTTATCATTATCTCACAAATGATCCAATTTATATTTTGAATTGATTCACTGAAACAAATAAGTAAGAGAGACAACAAAATAAGTACATGAACTAGTACACCACTATATTGATGTCTGTTCCTGGTCCCCAATAGAAGGAAAACATTGTTTGGGAATCATGATCCACTCATTGGGAATGATATCTCTCCACAAAGAACAAAAACCGCCACATAAATCTCTACTCAACAATAAAATAGAACCTAACAATTCATCTAAAACCATTTCGTGTAAATTAATAATTCCATGTAAATAGAAGTTCAATCTTAATATAGACCATGAAGAAATATTTTCTATAAAAAGAAAAATAAAAAGGAATATGTTATATTATTTCATATAGAAATAGATCATCTAAACAATATCTAGTCCATATCATCTAATATAAAAATCAACAATGAAATTGAATCAAGTACTACCCCTAACCCTCTATATATAAACTCATGATCACTCTATCTACTCCAAGACAAAAATTGGGAAACCTGATTCATAAAATAAGGGTGAAATAATGCATAAAACATTAAATAATCATAATATATTAATATAGTATTGATTTTTGAATGTTTTGTGACGAATAATTATTAACCAATTACCACTATATAGTTCATAACATTTCATTCAAATGATAAATTATTTATTTTACTTTGAAAATGTATAATAAAAATGTTTATTTTTAAAAATAGTTTTCCTACATTAATAACAAACCATAAGTTTTCTCCAAATTCATATTTCAATTTTTATGTAATCCATGCTATTAAAATAAAAAATATTATTAGAACATATTAGTTCCATTGGAAACACACATTTTAAGACATCTTTTCACATCCTTCTAAAAAACACCCTCTATAAGAATCTGTTAAAAACATTTCATTTAAAATATTAAAATATTAACATAATTAATGATGAAAATGGAAAATAACATTCAAAATGATAAAAAATATAATGATATAAATTGAAAAATGAATTATCTGTGATAATATGGGTAAATTTATCTAGGGGAAATAAGGAGGAGGAATACCCTTGTTCAACATCATTTCAAATATTCGGTAACACACAATGATCTAACATGACCATTTTCAAAAATTGTTCATTGATTCATCCTATCTAGGAAACTCATATGTTAAATAAAAAAAATAACTTATATGAAAACATTTGGGTTAAAAAGTATATTATTTTCATATATATAGAGAAACAATTATAATGGATTTGATACTGATCCTGCACATCGATAGTGTAACATGCAACCATACCATCTCTTTATATTTGTATGGAATGAATAATAGAACATTGTTTTGGTAATCAACATGATGTCAATCAATGAGAACATAAATTAATAATAATAAAATAAGAATAATATTGACATGAACACCTATACTCTCACACAAAATATCATATTATCACATCAATATTATCAAATAAGTCTTAAAGGGCCCCCTCTTGATAAAATACATATCACATTGAAAATATTTTCTAGACTTTGAAAAGTCACTTACAGATGCTTTGAAATTTACTATTAAATTATCAAACATTCCTTAAAAAATAATCAACTCATGATTGAAATATATTTTCCCACAATTTCTAAATGCATTGAAATTATTTTTTTATCAAATTTTTTTTCTGAATCACTCACCCAACATAAATTGATATAAGGATTAAAAAACAGACATAAATTAATGTTGTGAACCAACAGGGTTCATCATGAATTCAAGAAAACCATTCAATTATAAGGTACCCCATAAATATAATTAATGTCTTGTTGAATAAATAATTAACATTAAAAATATATAAAATATTGTTCATAATTTTTAATATACTTATTCATTGTGAATGAACCCCTTATGCTGTTGGATCGAAATATTAATGAAGATGATCAATTTCAATAGGGGTGAATTTAAATTAAAAAACATTTATTTCTAACCTTATCAAAAACAATGTTTACTAATTTTAAACAAGGTAAATTCACAAAACCTACAACAATTTTATATAAAAACAATCCAATGTTCCGGAAATAGGATTCCAGTAAAGAAATATATGTAATGTTTACTTCGATAAAGATACTACCTTAAAGCGAATAAAATATTATTTTTTAGAGTATATGAAATAATAAGAATGTATAAGAAGATTATAATTTCTTCTTTTATCAAATTAAAATGGCAAAAAACATATAACAAAACTAGTAACAAGTATGAAAAATTTTATCCTAAGAGTAGAGTATCCAACAACCTTGGATAATGGTCCCTTGATTTATAAATTGAAGAAATTAAATCATACCCACACTAGGGTAAAGCTTCAATAAGAATATTGGAATCTATCATGTTATCGACGCAGGCCCTCGATCTTTGAGGTAGTCAGAACCTCTGTCTTCCTATACCGAAAATTCAATGAACATTAATGTCGTTATATCCTATGTATTTCTATCCCCAAAAGCATTCTATTGTGCACATCAACAATTAGAGTCACACGAAGGAAGATGAACAAGTTATTCAGTACACAAAATGCATAAGAATCACTATCAAATAAAATAACTTCACAGTATGAAATCTCTAGAGTGAACAACATATAATTCTAGATAATGAGCTTGTTCAAATGATCTCTTATTTATAGGCGTTTCTCAAATGGTCGATTTCCACTTCCAATGATCATATTTTTCCATTGAATCTCGGTGGGACCTATACATGTGACACTCAAACAAAGATTTGTTATCAATATATTTATTGAAATTATTTTATAACAACTTTATATAGATGATACAAAAACAAATATATTTTTTAGAGTCTAAGGAAAAATAGAATTCAGAGCATTATCCAAATAATCAATCAATTTCTATAAGACATGGATATATGGATTTTTGTTATAATGAATTTGGAATTTGAATTATATAGATTCTAGATTCTAAATTCCTATGAATATAGAATATTAATTCTAAGGAATTTGGAGTCATAATTTAGGGGAATTATGACTCTAAATTAAAAGGACTTCAGAGTTTGAATTTTGAGAAATTTTTATTCTGAATAATGAGGGAATCAATGTCTGAATTCTGAGGAATTCTGAATCTGAATTCTCAGGAATTAAGAGTCTGAATTCCGAGGAATTTAGAATCTGAATTTCAAAGAATTGGGAGTCAAAATTTTAGATTATTCGGAGTCTGATTTTTAGAGAATATGGAATATTAATTTCAAAGAATTCAGAATCTGAATTTTCAAGAATTTGGAATCTGAATTTTAGAGAATTCAGCTTCTTAATTTTAGAGAATTCGAAATATGAATTTATGAGAAATCAGATCCTAAAAAAATAATACACTATATACAAAGGTTTATAGGATTATGAGATTTTAGATGTGAATCTGATTTTTAGATTAGGAATAAAATTAGGTAGATTTAAAGATATTATGATATAAACAATGAAAATAAATGTAAGGATAAAAATTTTATTTAGAGAAGGGAAATATTCCTTATTAAAATAATACTTAAGGAAAACCATATTTTCATTATGATAATGTATTAGGTATTTTCGAAACATAAAAATATGGAAATCTCATAAGGAATCCTTGTTGAATCAACAATATCCCCCATTTTGGAAAAAAAATATCTTTAAGAAAAAGAATAAAAAGTCATAGAAATTTTTTTTGTGAACATAAATGAAAAACATATATCCCTATACTTTTGGATCATGGTGAATATAAATAAATCCTCTTTATTTTTTGGAAATCCTTAAAGATTGTATTCTTGACATCCTTAAAAAGATTTTTCTTTTTCCTCCATAAAAAAATCTTCTTAGATAACACGCCCCCTTAGATAGAATTCCTGTTTCCTAGGGAATTATCTTCTTTACTAAGTATTATTTTTATAATTTATTTCTCCCCCTTTGGGATTTTCAAAAAGGAATTAAGGTAATTTAACAAATGTTACATAATATATTATTAATATAAAACAAAACACCTAAAGGACAACAAAAAATTTCATTATGATTTGACAATTTTGAACAAGGAAGGTAACACAACAAAAGATCAGAGTTTAGGGAAAAAAATAATCCTTCTTTTTTCATTGGCATAAGCTTTATGAAAACTATATTCATATTTTTAATATCCTTGTGATCCTCTTCTAAATGTTTGAGAAATTGATCTAGATAGTAATTTTTCTTCTACGAATATTATATCTTTTCTTCATGAGCTCTAAGAATTTCCCCACGAGTCTTCAAAAGATATTATTGAATTCTAAACATTTCATAGAACTCAATTTTAATATCTATTCCCCTTTTCAAATTCGTATCAACTGAATTATGTTTCCCATTCATATCATTGACTTCATGCTTCTAAACTATTTTTCCATGATTGAGCTTCTCATGGAAACTTGTAGTATGGTATTTGATCTTGAAATAATATCTATAAAATGAATCCTTCACATTATTTTTAAATACATTAATGATTATTATATCTTCAATTTCCATCTTGGACCAAAAAGTAATTTCCTTGCACGACCTCCAGTGAGCATCATACCAGATGTAGAAAGATTGAAAATTGGCTCACGCCTGAAAAATTTATCCATAAGCATGGAAACGAAATTCGATTTATAATTAAAAGAATGTTGAAGTATTTGACATATCTATCCAATAGTTGGAAACAAATGAATAATATCAACCAATTTTTTTATGGATTGGACCACAAAATCATGTCCCATAGAAGATGATTCTTAATCAGATTCCCTTGCTGGTGAAGATTCTTTCTCTATATCATCAATAGTTCTTTTACAAGATCCACTAACATCTTTTTTAGCCACCACGACCTTCTTAGGTGTATCATATTACAACTATTTTCCATTATAAGCTCTCAGAAGGATCTTTTTAGCCTTTTGTGATTCATATCCTATATCAAATAGTTGAACTACCTTATCTTCCTCAACATTTTTTCTTCTCAGAATTTTCCACCTAGTCCTTTGGTTGAACAAAATCATGATAGCTGGCCTCTTCTTCTAACATAGTTTTTACTACTTCATTACCCTCTTCTATTTTCTTATGGTTTGAAGTTTTGAGGATTCATCATGGGATGTCTGTATCGGTAGTTTCCTAGGAGGACACTACTTATAATGATATTCTTCAAATTTTCATATCATATAATCAGTTTCAACACTACCTTATTTTTATCATGTAACGCCCCGACCCCAGCTACCAAGAGTCGGTGCATTAATTCATAACATTTGAATGATCCCAAAAGATCAAGTCTCGAAAGACCGATTAGTTTAGTGGCCTTGGAAACACTAGATACATTCATAAATGTTACATTACATCATAAAGTGAAAAACTACAATAAAAAATCCTCCATAGTCCACACTCATTTCCTATTTTGACTATCCCTGTAGGTCATTCATAAAATACTTCTTCACATACTGGAAAATATTAAAACATTGAAAGGGCTGAGCTCAGATGCTCAGTAAGGATAATAATATTGCAGAGGCTTTCATAAATAAACATTAACAATTAAGGCAGTGTATAACTAAAACAAAAGCCTTTTTAAACTTGAACTTTAGAATACTATGGCTAAAATAAAATTAAATAATTCCATTTACTTACTGACATGGATATTCTACTGGTCGAATAATCACATTCAATATCAATAACCACATTCATAATGATGGAATGTATAATGAAAGACTATCATAACCACATAGCCAAGGCCTCATGCCAAGACACTAATTTATCTCATGACACCTACCGATACAATTTTTTTTAGAATATAATTACATTTAAAATTTCTCAAATATACTCTAGTGTTTTTCTAAAAACATTATGCAAGCTTCTGAAAACAAAATAACTAATTTTGAGACTGCTCGACTAATTACAGGCCATGATGGGTCCAATCCCAATCCCTTCTTGTCTACCACACTCGAGAGTCGGGTTTTCAGAAAACATTTTTATGCATGTGTTAAATACTTATACATTTTCACTGGATTTTCATACATTTGAGAGAAATATCTCTCTCTTTTTTTAAATCTTTTAAAAATGTTATGGCTTGTAGAGGAAGCCGAAAATCAAATAATTGTTACGGCGGCAGAGATGTTGTTGTCCCCACATACGTAAGAAAAAACATACTTTTTGTCATTTAGTAGAAATGATTCATATAAAAAGATTATTTTTGAATAAAATTCAATGTCAAAGGGGTTTATACACCGTATAAATGAAATTTGTGTATAAAACAAAATATGCCTCAAAGAAAGGAGATTGACATGAAGTCCCTTTCAAAGATAATTTTTTAAAATAAAATATATATATTATGTGTATTCACTATATTTACACCTAAATAAAGTATAAATACAAGATAGGACATAATAATATCATGACATCATTTGAAAGTAGGAGATTAACCCAAAGAATGGAAATTGGGTTACGAAATTCCCTTACCTCGTGTCTGACTTGACTCGAACGTTCTTTAACCTCCTGAATAATAAACTAGAGTTAATCTCTACCTCCTTAAGAACCTTTTTCAAGTTAATTATTCCTTTTATATCACTTATTACCATTTTAGGAACATTATGTAATTATTTAAGTTTATAACGGTCGTTTTGTCGATCTTAGGTTCTTGAGTCAAAAATATACTTCTTATAATTACACTTTGTTCATGTGATAAAATATCCATTATATCCATAATTATATTCATGATGTATATATCATATACATCATATAAATCCAGTATATACATTCATTAATAATATTACATAACATTTAGAGGTTTGAAATGAAATGCACCGTTCATGGAGACGGTAAGCCGTACGTACGCATTAACACTACTTTCATTTATATTTCATATTTAATGAAATGATGTTATAATTATATAAAGGTATAATATAATTATAGTATAATATAGGGTATAATACCATTTACTCCATCCTTTATACATCACACATATGGCATTAACGATTCAAATCACATTGAGGGGGCGGTAGTCCGCACTTCCTAAAATGAAATTATCGCATTTACCCATAATGGAAATCACAAATTATTCCATAAATGAGAAATAAATAAGAATAAGGAAAACATAAACATAATATATATATCATATATGAAAATAGTGTCATCGAAATGGCCACCATTATAGGCGTTAAAAGAATATTGAACAATCATCGTTTCTTGAGGCAGTATTTCAACACCCACAGAAACAATATGTTCTTTAACAATTAGACGATGGTGTGTGTAAGTGTAAACCAAATACATATCATAACAACATCCTAGTATATTTTAGATACTTACGGTTTTATGGAAGAAAGCAATAAAAAGAGTTTAAGGGGTTGATGAAGCAAAATAAAACAAAACAACATTAGAGAAGAAATCACCTTAAAATCGGGTAACTCTTTTTGATTTGAGCCAAAGGATTCCTTGGAAAGTCTTCGTCCCAAAGTGAGGCTTCTAGGAGTAAGGTAGGGATTTTGGGAGAGTATTCTGGCAGAGGTTGTCTGAGGAAAAAGGCTTTGAAGGAGTGAGTAAGGTGGTAGTGGTGGGGGCTTTTATAGGAGGAGAGAAGGGGCACTCTTGGAATGATTGAAATGTTACTTTATTATGAAATGATTTTTTTGATTCTAAAGGTACCACACTTATATATTTCGAGGATAAGGTGATAAGGGTTCGGAATCTACTCATCCAATAAGTTTTTGAATAGTTTAAGTCTTATATTTTACATTATCTTTTCATTTTATTTAAATCGTTAATTTATGAGGTAATCGCTGCATCATCATGGTGTCATAAATAATTTAATTTATTTAATGTATAAAAATTATAAAAAAAACTATCATGATGTGGGAAATATTTTTATCTTTCTAATGGATATTTATAGTCAAAAATATGACTTGTATAACCCAATTTACAATTTTTTTTAGTAAAACAAATCATGTTTGTGACATTTTTATTTTAAAATTAAACAAAAAGTTTTTAATGTCATTTTCCTACCAATGTGGCTCCATGGGGTCCCCAAGTTGACCCATGGATTGTCTTTGTCCGCCATGACTCACCAAATTGGGGTAGGACAAGTGTAAATGTCATTTCATATTTTTATAATACCATTTTTACCTTAAATTTCACTAATTACCTTTAATCGCGATTAATTAAACTTAAAAGTTACTATTCACCAAAAAATTATTTTAATCCCATTGAACCAAATTTTACTTCCTAATGACAACCATGTATGTCCGATTTTTGAAAATAAAATCACAGAATTGGTAATGTTTTTTTAAAACGAAAAATCAGTTTTTTAACTATCACTTAGTGGTTTCACTATTCATCAAAAATTGATATTTTTCAGAACAATGCCAAAATTTCACCCTAAGCTATAATTGATATTCCGAATTCAAAAATGTTGTCTATTTTTCAAAATTCCAGACATATAAATCGAATTAAATAATTTTATAATTAATTCCCGCTGGCACAACAAATAGAGTGTTTTAAAGAAATAATATATATTAAAAGATTGACAATTGTTTATGTACAATTTCAAAGTGAAATTAATTCTAATGAAAACCATAAGATAAAATGGTAAAAATATATTCTAATTCTACTTTAAAACCACTCAATAGTATTATTTATCACTATAATTTATTTTGATTTAAAAAGTTGTTTTTTTGTATTTTTCACTATTCATAAAAAATTGGAAGTACTCAGAAAAAACAAAAAATTCAATAGGCTAATTTTGATATTCCAAATCCAAAAACGAAGTCCATTTGACAAGATAAAATTTATAAAATTTCAAAAATTAGGTATTACTATTCATAACGGAAACTTTGATTGGTTGTGGTGTGTTTTAGAATCTCGAACTTGCGGATAATGCAAGCTATTGCATTATTGAAAGAGAAGCGTATCACGAAAGATTTGGGTGTTACATTCTACCCTCCTTTAATAAATTGCGTCCTTGCAATTTGAAATTGTTCTTCAAAAATAAAAGGTTGAATATAGAAAATACCTTTCTGGAAAACCCACATCAGAAATAAGGTTAATAAAATTTAGCCTTAATAAGAGGGAAAGGGAAATGAAAATGTCACTACCAAATTATGATCCCAATAAAGAGAACATTGGTGGAAATTAGAGACATATAATTAGAGGAAAAACATAAATATTTGTAGGTAGTGATTGAGGTCATCAATCACAAACAAGTGTAAAATTGAGGGCCTCAGAGCCTTCAACCTATGTTGATTTAAAATATTATCAGTTCAACAAGACATAAGGTATTAGGATAACACATTTTTTTGTTTTAATATCCCTTTAATAAGATTAAGAATTAATTTATTCATAGTATAAGAGATAGGTATATATATATTTAATCTTGACAAGTAGAGTTTCAACCTTCAACTAATTTCTACCACAAACTCATCTTTCACTCAAAAAGAAAATAGAACTCAAAAATATTATATTTATCCTAATCATACAAGGTTAAAAATATTAGCACATACCATTTAGATTAGGAAAACTATTTTGTAAAAACATGGACTTCCTGTAGGCTAGTGGTAGGCGATAAAGGCCTGTCGCACTATGGTTGTGGGTTCGATTCCTGCATCTTTGTCCGACTCAATTGGTTATCCCCCAACCTGCAGGTTGTCCTTTTCCAAAAAGTATAGTATTATAGTATTCCAAAAATAATCTTCAGAAATGCTTTAACCTTAAACAATACTATCCAAAGTTCAACTTAATCCATTCCAACATTTATAGTTATCCAAAATACTTCTGTCCAACTCATAGTCCAAATTTTATATGGATGGTAAACATAATGAAGATCCTTTTTTCCACGTAACAACATGTGAACAGCTTCATCATGTATTCTTTTAAAAAACTACAACATACTGAATTACCATAAATCCTTATTGATTACATTCATGATCCCTTAATCCTTATAGAATACTAGATATACTCCTTCTATCCAAAAATGTATACAAATCATTAATCAGTTTCAAGGAATTTAAGAATGTCCAATATAATTTATCCAAATCAATCATGTATTATTCGAAAATCACTATCTCTGTATCAGAACCATATTATGGTTTATCTTTCTCTCAACCATATATTTTCCAAAAATTTAACCTGATATAGAGTCTCTTTTCTTGGTCCCACACAATCTCATGTCCTTGATGAAATAGTACTGTAGTACAATCCTTATATAATCCATAATTATTATAACCAGTACATCATTGATACAACACTCAAATGACAAAATTATTTAATAACAACATAAGAACTCTAATCGTTCCTCCTCATCTGTGGTAGTATCATAACATGATTATTATCCAATAACATCATTTGGGTCATACTAAGATGATTTCGACATTGGTTTGCGTAGTGTCCCCACTCCTTGCAGATGAAGCATTGTACATTTGAAACCTTTTTCGTACCCTTGAAGTCACGCAGTTGGTGTCCTTTTTCTCCACACTTATAACAAACTCCCATTCCCTTTAGGCAAGTTCCAAGGTTTTTCTTCCCATAGTTATAACATATTATAAAATTCTTCTTTTCCCTCGTCCCTTTATCCATCATTCTCTCTTCCATCCTTTTCATCTCTTTCATCCCTTCAAGTCCATAAGAGTCAATGAATTCTCTACTTATCTTATTAACACATGATACTATTTCTTCATATGTAGAGAACACATGTGAGACTACTTCGCTTCTAAATGTTGTCTTAATACCGTGAAAGATATGATCCTTCATACTCTTTGGATCATATGTATTGATGGGGTTCACATTCCTTATACTGGGCACCATTTCTATACAATGGCATAAACTAGGTTAGTTTATGAATCGAAACACATAATAACAAACTTGAAAAACACTTAACATAAATTGAACTATTTATGGATATAATCCATAATCATAAAAAAAATTCTTTGAGGAAGTATATATTCATAAACCCTTCATAATGATTTGTAACGAAAATGAGAATTATCCTAAGAATATCCCCCGGGAGTGTCGTAACCCAGAGTGCAGCAAGGCCCATTGTCGTGCACCAGTTCCCGTTCAAGTCTATCTCAAAGCGATGTTTTCAGGTTTTACACCTAGGTACATCTGTGCCAGAGCCTCCTCTACCAGCTCGTATCCAGACAGGGATGTATTGATCGGAACACTCACAAAATCTCTATAATACTAATATTCTAGGGAGTTCTTCTATACTAATCCTCAAAGTCTATCTTCGGGATATGTGCTCTAATCAAAGTTTATCTAAATCTATCTTCCAAGGATAGTACTAAACTTCCTCTGATACCAACTGTAACTCCCCGACCACAGCTAACCAGAGTCGGTGCATTACTTCGTAACATTGGCATGATCACAAAAGATCAAGTCTCGAAAGACTGATTAGATTAGTAGCCTTGGAAACACTAGATACATTCATAAATGTTACATTACATCATAAAGTGAAAAACTACAATAACAAAGTCTCCATAGTCCACACTCATATCCTCTTTTGGCTATCCCTGCAGGTCATTCATAAAATACTTCTTCACATCCTGGATAATATTAAAACATTGAAAGGGGTGTGCTCAGATTCTCAGTAAGGATAACAATATTGTGGAAGCTTTCATAAAAAATATTAACATTTAAGGAAATGTATAACTAAAACAAAAGCCTTTTTAAACATGAACTTTAGCATAATATGGAAAAAATAAAATTAAATAATTCCATTTACTTACTCACATGGATATTCTACTACACGAATAATCACATGAAATATTAATAACAACTTTCATAATGATGGAATGCATAATTCCAGACTATCATAACCACGTAGCCAAGGCCTCTTGCCAAGACCACAAAAAAGATTTTGTCAAGGCCTCGTGCCAAGACACTAGTTTGTCTCATTAGACCTACCGATGTAATTTTTTTAGAATATAATTACGTTTAAAATTTCTCAAATATACTCCAGTGTTTTTCTAAAAACATTATGCAAGCTTCTGAAAACGTAATAACTAATTCTGATACTGCTTGACTAATTATAGGCCATGATGGGTCCACGCACAATCTCTTCCTGTCAACCACACTCGAGAGTCAGGTTTTCTGAAAACATTTTTAAGCTTGCATTAAATACGAATACATTTTCACTATTTTTTCATATATTTGAGAGAAATATCTCTCTCTTTTTTTAAAATCATTTACAAAAAGTTATGGCTTGTAGAGGAAGCTGAAAATCAAATAATAGTCACAGCAGTGGAGAAGTCGTTGTTTCCACAAACGTAAGAAAAAACATTCCATTTGTTGTTTAGTAAAAATTAGTCATATAAAAATATTCTTTTTGAATAAAAGTAAATGTCAAAGGGGTTTATACACCATATAAAAGAAAGTTGTGTATAAAACAAAATATGCCTCAATGAATGGAGATTGAGACGAAGTCCCTTTCACAGATCATTTTTTAAAATAAAATATATCTATTATGTGTATTCACTATATTTACAAATAAATAAAGTATAAATACAAGATAGGACATAATAATATCACGATATAATTTGAAAGTAGGAATTAACCCAAAGAATGGAAATTGGGTTAAAAATTCCCCTACCTCGTGTCTGACTTGAATCGACCGTTCTTTAACCTCCTGAATAATAAACTAGAGTTAATCTATACCTTTTGAATAACCATTTCATGTTCATTATTCCTTTTATATCACTTATTACCATGTCATGAACATTATTTAATTATTTAAGTTTATAACGGCCGTTTTGTCGATCTTAGGTACTTGAGTCAAAAATAAACTTCTTATAATTACACTTTGTTCATGTGGTAAAATATACATTATATCAATAATTATATTCATGATTTATATATCATATACATCATATATATCCAGTATATACATTCATTTATAATATTACATAACATTTAGAGGTAAGAAATGAAATGCACCATTCATGGAGACGGTAAGCCGTACGTACGCATGAACGCGACATTCATTTCTATTTCGTATTTAACGGAATGAAGTTATAATTATATAAAAGTATAATATAATTCATGTATAATATAGTGTATAATACCATTTACTCCATCCTTTATACATCCCACATATGGCATTAATGATTCAAATCATTTTGAGGTGGCGGTAGTCCGCACATCCTAAAATAAAATTATCACGTTTACCCATAATGGAAATCATAAAGTATGCTATTAATGAGAAATAAAAAAGCATAAGTAAAACATAAAAATAATATATATATCATATATGAAAATATTTTCATCAAAACGGCCACCATTATAGGTGTTAAAAGAATATTGAACAATCATCGTTTCGTGAGGCAGTATTTCACCTCCCACAGAAACATTATGTTCTTTAACCATTAGACGAAGGTTTGTGTAAGTGTAAACCAAATAATTATCATAAAAACATCCTATTATATTTTATATAATGGAGTTGTTACTAAATAAAGGAATAAAAAGAGTTTAAGGGGTTGATGAAGCAAAATAAAACAAAACAACATTAGAGAAGACATTACCTTAAACTCAGGTAACTCTTTTTGATTTGAGCCAAAGGATTCCTTGGGAAGACTTCTGCCCAATGTGAGGCATCTAGGAGTAAGTGAGGGAAGTTTTGAGAGTATTTGATCAGAGTTTGGCTGAGCCAAAAGGCTTTTATGGTGTGAGTAAGGTGGTAGTGGTGGGGGCCTTTTATAAGAGGAGAGAAGGGGCACTCTTGGAATGATTGAAATGTTACATTATTATGAAATGATTTTTCGGATTCTAAAGGTCCCATACTTAAATATTTCTAGGATAAGGTGATAAGGGTTCTAAATATAATCATCCAATAGTCTTTTGACAAGTCTATGTCTTAGATTTTACATTATCTTTTCATTTTATTTAAATCGTTAATTAACGAGGTAATCGTTGTATCATCATGGTGTCATAAATAATTTAATTTATTTAATGTCTAAAAATTATAAAAAACTGTCATGATGTAGGAAATTTTTTTAGATTTCTAATGAATATCTATAGTCAAAAATATGACTTGTATAACCCCATTTAAAAATTGTTTTAGTAAAACAACTCATGTTTGTGACATTTTTATTTTAACATTAAATAAAATGTTTTTAATGTCATTTTTCTACAAATGTGGCTCGATGGGGTCCCCAAGTTGACCCATGGATTTTATTGGTCTGCCATGACTCATAAAATAGGGGTAGGACAAGTGTATAGGTCATTTCATAATTTTATAATACCATTTTTACCGTAAATTTCACTAATTACCTTAAATCGCTATTAATTAAACTTAAAAGTTACTATTCAGAAAAAAAAAATTATTTTAATACCATTGAACCACATTTTACTTCCTAATGACAACCATGTATGTTGGATTTTTGATAATCAAATCACAGAAGTGGTAATGTTTCATTTAATCGAAAATCAGTTTTTTAACTACCACTTAGTGGTTTCACTATTCATCCAAAATTGATGTTTTTCAGAACAACGCCAAAACTTCACCCTTAGCTATAATTGATATTCCGAATTCAAAAATGATGTCTATTTTAAAAAATTCCAGAAATATAATTTTCATTAATTAATTTTATTATTAATTCCCTCTATCACAACAAATAGCGTGTTTTTAGGAAACAATATATATCAAAAGAATGACAAATGTTTATGTACAATTTCACAGTGAAATTAATTCTAATGAACACCATTGGATAAAATGGTTAAAATATATTCTAATTATACTTTAAAACCACTCAATAGTATAATTTATCACTATAAATTATTTTGATTAAAATAGTTGTTTTAAAGTATTTTTTACTATTCATAAATAATTGGAAGTTCTCAGAAAAAACCAAAAATTCAACATAGGATAATTTCGATATTCCAAATCCAAAAACGAAGTCCATTTGGCAAGATAAAATTTATAAAATTTTAAAAATTAGGTATTACTATTCATAACGGCTACTTTGATTGGTTGGAGTGTGTGTTAGAATCTCGAACATGCGTACAATGCAAGCTATTGAATTATTGAAAGAGAAGTGTATAGTGAAAGCCTGGGGTGTTACACCTCACCTTCCACTTACTATTTTTGAACTATCTCTTCCACATCATCAGGTTCTAGAAAGAGTTTATTTTTTCCAAGATTATTTACTGGTACTGGTTCGTTGAGAAATGTTTCATGTAAATGTATCATCTCAGAGGCTTTCTTAGTTTCCTTGAGAAGATCTTGAATTATTTCATCCTTAGATATGTTCTTCTTTTACTTATTCTCTTTTTCATGTTTTTCAAACTACTCAACCACCTTATGTTTCGATGAATTTTCCTTTAGAAAAGTCCAATCCAAAGCTAGGTTCTCCTTCCTACTTGTTATTTTTATCTCATCTCCCCATAGAAACAACTTTATCTGGAATGGTCTTTTCATTTTTAGAATTGGGGGGTGCTGATTGGGATTCCTAAACCGCATGAGTTTTTTTGGATTATAGTTCTTTCAAATTTATCTTCCTCTGAACCTTCCCTTATGTCTCATACACTTCCATATTGATGGATCAGGCTTCAATTTCACTTTCTTATAAGTCACAAAACTCTCTATACTTGTTGTTAAAGCAAACCTTTTCCATTTTATCATATCATCACTCAATAATATAACCTAGAAATTTGATGGCTTAGAACTACATGAGATTTTGAACTAATCTTGAAAATGTAACATGCTATTTTGAATAAAAACCAAATATAAAATGATATAAGATTTTAGAGTCCTATTATTGATCATCATAATTGTAAGAAATGTATACATCACCAGAATAATCTTCATGAGATTCACTAGAAAATATAGATTGTATATATCACTCATTTTTAGGGTATTCCTCTAACATTTTCTTAGAATAAGAACTACCTGAACCCATAATTATAAAATCCAATGGTTTTAGAGAGATGGTTGATATTTGGTGTCTTTTCTTTTGACAACACATGGCACTCTATGGACCACTCCTTATCAAAACTTCCTGATATATCCGGTAGCTTGTGGGTGTATTAATCTTCTTCCCCCTCAAACAAAATTCCTATAATTCTTGATGTCATGCTAAAGGGAAGGGAATAATTTTTCACATAAATATTAAAATAAAACATGTCTTTCCCATCTTTATAAAAAAATAATATTGTCTCACATAATTCAACTAGCTTCTCTGGGTAAACCATATCATGTTTCTTTGGTTTGGACACACACATACTTTCCCAACCATTCAATTTGACATTCTCTGAAATAAAGGAATTGTAAATAGTGAAAAACTTCATATATACTAACCTCTCCCTGTAGATCTTCCATTATTAAATTACATTAACTAAATACATTTTCTTTTTAGGTGATTCTCCCAATGAAATTTGTATTTGTGTAAACCATAAATCTCAAAACATCATTTAAGTAGAGTGGTAGAGATTTAGAACACAAGAGCTCGAAAAAATATGTGGGATAACCATTAAGGGGGCTTTATATAGTCGTTGAAGCGACATTTAATATTCCCTGATTGATCAAAGGTTTTAATCAAAAGAAATTTTATTAGACGGTCGAGTAGAAAGAAGAAGACGAATTTTGGTAGGCTTTGAACATTTAGGTTTTTCAGATAAAAATTCAGACTTATGGAATGTGAATCCAGAATCATTGCCTAAAAAAATTTAAATACCAATATATAAAAAGTTAATTAAAAAAATTTATGGAAGGAAACATACCTTCTATATTGATAGGAAAATTAACAGTAATGTAGATAATTCTTCTTGAATAACATTAGATTCCATAAAAATTTCTTAATGAAAGAAAATTTTTGATTCCTGAATTTTGGGTTCAAATAATATTTGTTAACAAAAACAAATTGAATAAAAAAATAATGGATATGAAAATTTTTTATTATGAAAAAATTTTATTATAAAAAATTTCTAAAACAAAAATAATTTAATAAGAAAAATTTAGATTTAGAAGAATTATGTTTATGAAAACTTTTTATTACAAATAATTTGGAATATGAAAATTTTTTATTACGAAAAATTTTTATTAAGAAATTATTTGAAAGAAATAAATTTCGATTACATAAAAAGAAAATTTTATTAACAAGAAATTGTACTTGCCTATGAAAAGTAGTTACTTAATGTAAGGTTATTGGTTTCAACAAAAATTTAATATGGAAGATTACCTTATGATGATCATTCTTAACTTATGTTTAATGTATTAAATACAATAAAAAAGTAAATATTTTTTAAAAATATCATTATTTTGATATTGCATTCCAATAAAATAACGATTTATATCCCTCTTTTGTGTGTGATCCCTAAGAAAGTTATTCCGAATATCATTGTGTTTTGCACGGTAGTGATGTGCATGGTTTTTTACATAGGGAAATGAAAACAGGGTTATCACACAATATCTGGGTTTTTGAAATATTGTGAGTGTGTGTCACATTAACAACTCATGAACGTAACAAGTTTCAATTTCTACATATTCAGCTTTAGTAGAGGAGAGTGCTACTGAGTAATGATTTTTTCATGAACAAGAAACTAATGAATGTCCAAATAAATGAAAAGTTATAGATGTACCTTTTCTATCCATTTAAATCCACCAAAATCAGCATCAAAAATTTCGTTACAAAAATCATTTTTATAAGTTTAAATGTGTAATAAATCTACGGTTCCCTTTAAATAGTAGAAAATTATTTTAAATACTTTTAAATGAAATTATTTATTATTGTATTGATATCTTTCACATAATCATACTGAAAAAATATGTGTTGAGTCAAAAGTTCCCTTTTGACTTCCATATCTTGTTTTGGAAATCACAAATATCTTTTTAATCATACTGACTCTATCAATCATATCGTATTGACTCTGTCACTCGTATCGTACTGACTCTGTCAATCGTATCGTACTGACTCTGTCAATCGTACCATACTGACTCTGTCAATCATATCATACTGACTCTGTCAATCGTATCATACTGACTCTTCTATTCATATGTTCATTATTTGTTTTGGTACTTAGTCAAAAATGCTTGTTTCATAGGAATCATACCATTACTTATCATAGACATATATCCTATTTTAACCAATGCGATGTCGTTGAGTTAGTTACAAACTAATCAAAACGATGTCATGCTTTCTGTTTCAATATGATCGTTATGATGCTAGGTGTCCAATTCCCTCCGAGTTTTTCGGAGAAATATGACCATTGGAGGAAATATGACCTTTGGAACTCGAGGCCTATAATTAAGAGGTCCTTTGAAGCTGAGAGAACAACGAGATAACGAATGAGACTTTGTGGAACAATTGTGATACTTTGCTTCAATCAAGATTCTAGAGAGAGATGTCGGGGATAGGCAGACAAACGTGCCGATCATCATATCGAGGGATGTCGGGGATAGGCAGACAGACAGTCCGATCATCGTATCGAGGGCTCACCAAGGTGTTGGGGAGACAGACCTTTTATCCTAGGTGAAAGGATAACCCTTCTCTTTGGGTTAAAATAATTGTTATTCTTTTTACATTTCCACTGTTACTTGTATTATAAAGGAATTTTTATTGTTTCTTTTCTTCTTTACATATTCAATTGTAATTGTTTCAATTACAATCATTCTATTGCATATTGTATTAATTTGTTTTATATTATTTAACGTAGAATCATTCATCTTTGTATAACTCTGATTATTGTGTTCATCTTGAATAAAATTGTTTTACATTACATTAGTATTAAAATACATCATACCTTTCTATATTCAATACTATTTTGAGTGTTTGTATTTTTATTAGTTTAAGATCATTTTAACTAATATCTTAGTTTCTAAAACTCAAAGGTTTTTAAACCTACAATTCCCCCACCCTCTTGTATTGTTCCATCTAATAGACATACATATCTATATATTTGATCCAAAAATTGGTATCAGAGGAGGTTTTCCATTGATTTATATTACTTGTTTTGTTTATTTCATATTTTTTAAATACTTACTACACTAACGTGTGGAGTGGAAAAGTTTTGTATTTTTATTAGATGGTAGGAATGAACATTGGGTCAATAGATAATCTGAATCCTTATAGACCACCAACATTTGATGGGAATGATATGAGTATTTGAGAGATCGAATGAAGACTTACGTGATCAATAATGGTGTAGACAATTTTATTATACTTACTGGTGACTATAAGATTCCTGATAAGGAAATCAGAACCTTCACTAACCAGGAGAAGCAAGAATATCAACTGAATTACAAGGTATGCAATACTCTATTATGCTCTATGACCACGAATATATACAGTTAGATATCTTCATGTGAAGTAGCCAACTGTATTTGGAAGAAATTAGAAGTCACTCATTTTGGTACATCCAAGGTTATAGAAATAAGGAGAGAAATGATTTGAGCAGAGTATCATGGATTTGTTTTTCCTTATGGAGAGCCAGTATATAAAGTGCAACAAAGGTTTATGACAATTGTCAACAGCATAAAATCTATGGGAGAAAAAAATATTGATGATGAAGCTCTAGTTGATATGATTACAGATATAATGCCAAATGAATGGGAGTCAAAAAGGACAGCTATTGATGAAAACAGGAAAGTTTCTCAGATTTCTCAAGATGAACTCTTTGGAACTCTTTTACAGCACGAGACAAGAATGAAGAGAGATTCTGATTTCAAGAAAAAGAAGAATGGAAATGGAAGTGTAGCCTTTGCATATAAATCTAAAACACCTAAAAGGATTACAAGATCCAAATCCATGAAAGTTATATCTGATTCATGTGATTGTGATATTTCAGATAATGAATTAGACAATCTTGCTCGACGGATGAACAAGATTGTGGGAAAGAAAGACTTCCAACATAGATTCAAAAAGAAAGATAGGAAGGATAAGAAATATTCAAAGGTAACATTTTATTAATGTAAGAAAGCATGACATATAAGGCCTGATTGTCTTTTACTGAAAAGGAAAGAGAGAAAGGAGAAACACTCTCAAAGAAACAAAAAAAGGTTTTATAAGACAAAGAAAGTTCTGAAGGAAAATGATACCTGGAGTTCAAGTGATAATGATTCTTCAAATGATTCTTCATAATATGAGTCCTCATGACAGAGGAATATTGGACTTTTAGCCAGATTACCAATCGGAGATCATTGTCTCAGGGCTAAGGTACATAACGCTGAATCTATTACAAATGTTTCTTCGAATGCAAATTGTATTGATAATAGATATTATGAATCTTAAAATGATGAATCTTTTTCATCAAAAGATGATACATTACCTACTTTTGAAGAAGTATCTAGATTTTATAAACTACTTGAAAATAAAAATTCAAAGCTCAAAATGAAACTCGAGAAAGAAAAATCGAGAATTTCAATGTTGACTAAAGAAGTATCAGATCTTTCTAAAGATCTTTATGTGAAAACTTCTGATTTTGAAAGTATTTTAAAAACCCTTGAGAAAGTTAAATCTTATAAGAATAAACTTTCTAAGGATCTTTAAACTATAATTTCAAAGAAAAACATTTTAGAGCCTAACTCAAGTTCAAATTCGAATGTTTTGGAAAATAAGAATTTGGTTTTAAAACTAAAGTACGAGATTTTATCTTTGAATAAATGTTTGTCAAACTTTACTCATGGAAAGGAAAGCATTGATAGGATGTACTCTCAAATTAGAACTTTTAGAAATAATTCTGGTCTTGGTTATACTTATTCCAAACCTATTTTTAGCAATAAATATTTTGTTCCTCAAAAAACCATTTTCTATTCTAAGTGTCAATGTGGTGGACACTAGAGAAGATATTGTTCTCTTAAAAAAACTCAATCATTAGGGTTTCAAAATGATCATTTTGCAAAACAAATGTGGATTCCTAAAATTCTTTTATCAAACCCTTCTGGATCCAAACAAGTTTGGATTCCGAAAAACTAATTGTTTCTTTTTTAGGAAAATGAGAAATGTACCAATAAGAATGTTTGGTACATGGATAGTGGTTGTTCTCGACACGTGACTAGAAACAAAAATCACTTTGAAAAGGTTATCAAAACAAAAGGTGGAAAAGTTACCTTCAGAGATAATGCTCAAGGAAAGATTTTTGGTATAGGTAATATCGTTTTTCATGGAAAAGTTCTTATCTCAAATGTTTTGTGTGTTAAATATCGTAGGCACAATCTCCTTAGCATAAATCAATTATGTGATGAAGGTTACCATTAGAATTTTAGGAATGATAAGTGTCTAGTACACAATTCCAAGGGTGAGTTCATTCTATCTGCCCATAGGCAAGATAATGTTTATACTATTAACTTAGAAGACCATAGGAGCCAAAACATACCCTACTTAATTGATATAGAAGACCAATCATGGCTATGGCATAGAAGACTAGGACACTGTAATATGAGAAACCTTAGTAAACTCTCAAAGAAAAGACTTGTGAAGGGGATACCAGAACATAGTTATGATTCTTCAATAGTTTGTGATCCTTGTCAATTTGGAAAGTAACATAATACTAGATTTTAATCAATTAATGAAGTTTCAACATCTAATGCATTACAGCTAGTGCATATGGATCTTTATGGTCCTTCACAATCTGGAAGCATTGGAGGCAAATACTATATATTTGTTTTAGTTGATGACTTTACTAGATTTACATGGGTATACTTTCTCACAAATAAATCAGAAGCCTTTTATTATTTCAAAACATTTAGAGCCCAAGTTAAAAATGAGAAAAACCTACCATTGATAACTATTCATAGTGATCATGGTGGTAAATTTCAAAATTCATATTTTGAAACTTTTTGTAGTAAGAAAGGTATTACTCACAATTTCTCAGCTGCAAGAACTCCTTAGCAAAATGGTGTTGTTGAAAGAAGAAATCGTATTCTTCAGGAAATGACTCGAACCATGTTGAGTGAATACTCAATTGCTAAGCACTTTTGGGCTAAAGTTGTTAGTACTGCCTGTTATACTATAAATCGTGTTTTAACTAGACCATTTTTTAATAAACCCACTTATGAGTTATGGACTGGCTGAAAACCAAAAGTCTCATACTTCAATGTTTTTGGATGAAAAGTATTCATTCTAAATACAAAAGATAATCTTCACAAATTTGCACCAAAATCCGATGAAGGAATATTTCTAGGCTATTCTAAAACATCAAAGACTTATAGAGTTTTTAATAAAAACACTTGTACTATTGAGGAAACATAACATGTAAAATTCGTTGAAACTAATCCTTTTGTTTTCAATCAACCCAATCCTACATCCTCGGATGTGTTTTCAAAAACTGATTATCGATCATTGATAGAAGATCCTTCTGATAAGGAATATATTCAAGAAAGTATTCCTGATACATTTACCACAGAATATTTTCTACCATATGTTGATGAACCAGTTTTACAAAACCCAAATCAATTGTTTCTGAGGAATCATCCCAGAGATAACATCATTTGTGATGTAAATTAACCTGTAAGGTCCATAAATTCCTTATGAAATGAAATAGAACATCTTGATTTTCTTTCTCAATTTGAACCTAAAAGCCCAAGTGAGGCCTTAGATGATGATGATTGGATCAAAGCAATGCAAGATGGACTAAATGAATTTGAAAGGAATCAAGTCTGGACTTTAGTTGATAGACCTAAAAAAACAACTGTAATTGGTGTAAAATGGGTTTTCAGAAACAAATGTGATGAAAATGGAATTATTGTAAGAAATAAAGCAAGACATGTTGCTAAAGGGTATAATCAACAAGAGGGAATAGACTATGAAGAAACATATGCTCCTGTAGCTATACATGAATCTATTCGTATTCTATTAGCCTTTGCAGTATATTTCAATTTCTAACTATTTCAAATGGATGTCAAATGTGCTTTTCTAAATGGTTTTGTTCAAGAAGAAGTTTTTGTCGAACAACCTCCTGGTTGTCAAGACCCAAAACATCCTGATCATGTTTTTAAACATACCAAGGCTCTATATGGTCTTAAACAAGCCCCTAGAGCATGGTATGATAGACTTATATGATTTATTTTACAAAACAATTATACAAAAGGTATAGCAGATCCAACCCTTTTTATAAAAGTGGAAAACAAAAATGTTTTGATTGTTCAAATCAATGTTGATGACATCATATTTGGATCAACTCAGAAATCTTTAACTGATTCTTTTGCAAATTTAATGAAATCTGAGTTTGAAATGAGTATGATGGGTGAGTTAACATTCTTTTTAGGTTTTCAAATTTCTCAAAAACCAGAAGGAACATATATATCTCAACATAAATATATAAAATATTTACTCAAAAAGTTTTTATATGACAAAACTAAAAGTATTATCACTCCAATTGGTACCTCAAATACACTTGATCTTGATGAAACTGGGAAACCAGTAGATCAAACAATCTTTAGAGGTATGATAGGAAGTTTTCTATACTTGACAGCTAGTCGACCAGACTTAATGTTTTCTGTATGCTTATGTGCACGGTATCAATCTAATCCAAAAGAGTCTCATTTAAAAGTTGTAAAGAGAATCATTCGGTATTTAAAAGACACAATGGATTTAGGTCTTTTTTACTCTTCTGTGAATGATTTTGTTTTAAAACGTTTTTCACATGCTGACATTGGTGGTTGTAGAATGGATAGAAAAAGTACATCTGGAACATGAAATTTCTTAGGAGATTATCTAGTTTCTCGGTCTTGTAAGAAACAACACTCAGTAGCACTATCCACTGCTGAATCTGAATATGTGGCAGCTGGAAGTTGTTGTGCTCAAGTATTGTGGATGCAACACACACTCATTGACTATGGATTGAGTTTCTCCAAAACTCAAATTCTTTTTGATAATACAAGTTCCATAGCTCTTAGTAAAAACCCAGAACACCACTCTCGTGCAAAACACATAGATGTTAGGCATCACTTTCATAGAGATCACACACAAAAGGATATATTATTCTATAATTTATCGGAACACAAGAACAACTTGCTGACATTTTTACAAAGCCATTACCATTTGATAGATTTGAGTTTATAAAATAGAAGCTAGGAATGATTACATTAAAATAATCATTCATATCTACATCATGTTTCACAATTCTCCTAACATTAAAAAACTCATTTTGAAAGGGAGGGGACATTTGTTTTTTTATGTTTCTTTTTATCTTATGTTCTTTAAATATGTATTCTCCTGGTATGTGTTTTTTCTTTTTTGTTTATCATATTCACAGTTTTATTGTATCATTGATCTTTTCTGTTCACCATATTGATAGTTTTATCATTTAATTTCCATCGTATAGTCGATGATGGTAACAAATTTCTTTTCCATCGTATAGACCGATGATGGTAACAAATTTTTTTCCATCGTATCGACCGATGATGGTAACGATTTTTTTTTTCCATCATATCGACCGATGATGGTAACGAATTTCTTTTCCATCGTATCGACCGATGATGGTAACAAATTTCTTTTCCATCGAATCGACCGATGATGGTAACAAATTTCTTTTCCATCGTATCGACCAATTATGGTTACAAATTTCTTTTCCATCAAATCGAATGTTGATGGTAATTAATTTCTTTT